>OY728122.1:40000000-42400000 GCA_963277665.1 Viscum album
ATCAAAGCCCTAATACTATATGTGGTCGTGCTTCAATAATATATAAACATAGGAGTGAACATACATTAGAGTTTCTTCAATCTCCAATCCACCATATAAACAATATACTCCTTGAAGGAAGCATCCATATCAATTCGGTCTCATCGTGTTGATATAAATGTGTCAAGCCTAGATTGTATCCATGATGTTGAGATACATGAATAGAATCATGCATATACTAGTATCTTTGAGGATATTCCAAATGTTATGCTACTCGTATGATTCATTTCATATCCTCAAAGGTTCCACATAACTTCCATGAGAGCTTAGAGTACTTACAAATATTAATATTTTGTGTCCCAGGGAAGAATTTCAATAAAAAAAGATGTTGAAAATTTAACATGAGTGGTCACTAAAATCTATTTTCATAATACTCCTATCTGGACTGATCTTTCAAAATGAACTTTCTATTCAGTTAGAACTAATTTGTAGTCTCCTACACGATACATGGTCTACAAACATCTACCTCCACTACATCAAACTAGAAAATAATTTACCAGGAATGCCTAAAAAATAATGCTTCATAGGGATCCATGTCTATGGTATTCTAAAATTTGATTTTATAAGAAAACATGATAAGGAGAATGTGTTACCCTATGATTCCACAAAATCATGGAAACATGCATGAATCATGTCCCCAAATCCATGAATTATACATTCTTTCAATCCAATAGTCTATGGATGATATAAAGTTCGTAGAATAATCTTTTTAGTTAATGCATTTTTTCAACACCTACTAAAACCATTATGTGAAATGATTATCTCTTGAATATAAGAAAGAACAAGTATCTCTAAGAAGTCAAACAACCTTTTTGTCCAAAATCCTTCCATGGTAATCTACTAAGATGGTCTCCCATAGAGGTATTATTTTATCCACCATGGTTATATGGTCAACAACAACCAACAGTGTTACATTTCCAGAAGGTGATATGGGGTATCCTATCAAAAACTCCATCGACATATAGTCTCATTCGGATATGTGAATGGAAATGAACAAGATGCCTAGCTGGACACATTTATTCAATCTTCATCTTCTAAATGGTGTAACATCGATTAATAAATCCATAAATCTCTATTATCATTCCCAGACACTAGTGGTGGCATTGATTATCTCCATCCATTTTGGGACATTAGGTTTTATATCCCATATTGTGTAATGTAATTCCAAAATAATATTCTTTGTGAATTATACTAGGACCAATACAAACCCATTGAACAATAAGGTAGCATACCCATATATGAGATATTGCATCATCATTTTAAATTATTTCCATTTGGAAAAGGCCTTCAGGATTACATAGTCTCCTCATTAAAAATCATTATTGATGAGTATATGCTTGTAAGGGGGTTTTGGATAAAAGGGTTGGTACTTCACGATTTGGGCCAACCATGTGCCCATTTCATTAATAAAAAACAAAATTATTTCTTTTAAGTATTTTTCATTTTTTTATATTATATTGTGATTCCAACTCTCACTCAATTCCATGAACCACGGCTCACCCCCATGTTCAATTTTTCCTCTTTGGATCTCATCTTTGTCACTGATTAGGGAGAAATATTTCACAGAATCTCAAATCATCTAGATTTTGTAGGGTAATATGTTTATTTCATGAATAATTAATTATTTCCCTTTTACCCCACAAATATTATTTAACTGGTTTATCCAGTCCAATGTAGCCTCTACAAGATGTTACTAGACACTACCTTTCCTCCATGGGTGTAGATCTATGGGATAATGATGAGTACCCTAGATTCCAATATGAGATTCCATCAACATTCTCCTCCCTCATCATTCTCCTTCCTCATTTCATTGTTTTCCTCTTTTCCACTAGTCATTAAAGGCATATGGATATCTTATACCCTAATTTTTATGGGGTTTTTGGTCATTTGTGGTAGGTATTAATAGATCTAGTATGGTGGGAACCGTGGTGGGTGATATCGGGCGTGTTTGTCCATTCCACAATGGGTTTTGAGGTAGGATTCCCATTGAACATTTACTTTTTATTTAATATTCATATATTTCATGGTATCTTTACCCTATACACATTCTATGTATTTTTTTACAATTAATTATTATTTTATTTGGTGTGCAACGTGGTGATTATGCCATGTTTTGTGAAAGGTCGTGTTGTTCATTAACTAAAGTGCACACCAAGTGTTTGATTAAATGTTCTGTTATCATTGACATCAATTTTATGATGTTCAGAACCTTTTTTTCCATATAAATCAATTTTCATCCATCAAATTTTGATTTGTGATGTTTTTTGTATAAAATATAGTTTGTTTTATAAAATATTGTGTGCTTATATTTCGGGAAAGTGCTATATTGGTTTTTATGTGCTCAAGGTGATATAAAACGATTGATTTAACTTTGGGAAAATATTTTAATTATTTGAATCAATGTTTTTTGGTGTATTTATGTGGGTTACAATATGTTTTTGGATGTTATTATAAAATGAGTCTAGGGTATTAGGGTGTTTTGACATGTGTTCCCAATAAATGGCATTTTGGGTTTCTTTAATAAAATGAATGGTTTTTGAATGTGTAAACCATATTCTAGTTTCATTTAAGTAATTATTTTTAATTTAATGTTGTGTTTAAACATGTTAATTAATAAATAAACCGGTTTTTTTGATAAATGTAATTTTTTTTGTAGAATGATCAAAGTCCCATATGGTAATTATCTGGTAAAAATGTAATTTGTGTGTATTCCAGGTTGTATCATTTGGGATAAATTTTGTATTCATAAAATTGTTTTATTACATGTTTTTGGGGATATAAAATCTTTATTGACATGGTATTCGAGGCATTTTTTCCATAATAATTCATTTTTTAATGGATTTTATGTGCAGTACTGCGTTATTTTTCATGAAATTCTTTTACGAAAATTTTAACTGGTTAATTGAATAGTGAAATAATAATGAAACATGTTTTGCATGATGTTTTTTTTTGTGTGATTTGGATATGGAATTTTCATGTTCAAATTTTATTTGATAATTTGTGGAATAGGATTGAGTAGAAAGAGGGAAACCCATGTATCTAGGTGGGATGACGTGTACAAGTATGCTAGTGATCCGGAGTTGTTCCGTCCCGATTTCACGTAGCGATTTTGATAATGAAAATAATAAATAATCTATGATGATGATGTTGGGGTCTACTAGGTTGTGGGTATTGTTTCCTACAAGTTGAATGTGTATGAGGATGTTTATTTCTTATGGTTACTTTTCACTGATATACATGGTACGTGGGGCACATAACTAGCTAGTACCTCGGGTGTCAAATTAAGTTGCGATCATTAGATTTTTTGTAATCTCTATTGGCATATGGTGTGTCTAGTTGGTATATAAAGTATTGCATGTGGTCTATTGAAAATTGTGCATTCATTAAAGTATCCCACTTGAAAATTGTTTTCATTTTGATTTTCAATCTCTTTTGAATTGGTTACTAGAATTTCTTGTTTATAATAAAATGAAAGCATTTTTATTTTGAAATTTTTGTAGCATGGAACATTTTTTGGACAAAATTTGTGTATATATATATTGTATTTAAAAGATGATATTGATGTTTCTATAATTTTAAATGATGTTCATTTGGAATTGAATTTCGGGATAACCTACTCTGTTTTAATTCTAACACCTATATTTTCATTTGGGTTTACCCATGTGTAAGATATATATTGTGTCAAATCACCATAGAAAATGGGTGATCATTATATTGGGGAGTGACCAGAGTGGTCACATGGTGTTTTTTAGTTATCATGTTTGGTTCATTGACTTTTTGGTTCAGTTTTACTTCAACATTAATTTGTGAATAATGATCATCTCAACAATTATATAAATGAATATTGGGATGTCCATTTTATTATTCTCTCTATTTAATTCTAAATATTTTTTGAGAAATAGTTCCCCTATCAATCTACGGATTATGAGGTGGTTATTTCCATCCTTGGATGATTGGGAATGCCTCCTAGGTCTTGTCATGGAGCAGTCTGGGTGACCGGTTCAGCTTCGACCAGGGTAGGTTCTTGACACTGCCCATAGTCCTCCTAAAGATTAAAAACAATAAATCTGAATAAGGTAAAAAATCTTACATTATACATTAGATTCCTAAATCACAAGTGTATATGTTTTCTATCTAAGGGCATTGGCTAAACCATTTCCATTACCTTGTGTGTATGAAATAAATAATAAAATTAGTATAGGTACTACAACAAATGGTGTATCCTGATATTGATATCATGCTGTTTAAATATGTACATAAATATTTTTTGATCATTGAATGCCACAAATTGTTCTCCATGTTAATTTTTATTCCAACATAATGATTAATGAACAACATCTGTGAGCTATAGATAGTTTTTTAACATAATTCTGCTAATGTGGCCTCAACTAAAGAGTCCCACACATGATGAATTTATTGTACTATATAAGAAACACTCTACACTTGTTACCTAATGATTTAGAGTAAAAAATATTACTTCTTCCTAGCTCCCGATGAATATTTATCAGTGCTAAATTCATGCTCACCTTCACCTAATAAAAGATGCATGACATTCTTCTAAATATATAAATTTCAATCAATTCAATTTTATTCTACTATATGAAGCTACTAGGTTTGAGAAATAATCGATGAAGAATCATTAAAATTCAGTTATATTTAAAAAAATCTGATTGTAAAAAAATTTCTTGGGATGCTGCAAAAAAAACTATATTCCTCACTTTCTCTTGGTCAAAATAAAATCCCAACTCTATGATAATGTATCCCATGAATTATACTTATTTCATCTAAAATTGGAATTTGATGATCTTAGCATATATTTTTTTCACTCAGTGTTTAATTAGCACAATCATAAGATGGATTTCTTTTCCGTATATAGAGAAAAAATAAACAAAGAAATCAATAACAATGGAAACAACTATTGAATCCAATTACTAGTTGAACTATTAATTCATATGATCCATGAAGATATCATGTTTCTTAGTGAGTCGAAAAACATATCTATGTATTAATATCAACCATACATGATCCTGAATGATTTTTATAGTATGTCTGATTTCATGAAAAACACATGGTGGTATACTAAACATAGATCTATATATTAAAACACTTCCCCCTAGAGAACTGATCAATGAGGTATTTTATTCTAGGTAGTGAATATTGATTCTTTATTGTGAGTAGGATTATATTATGTTAATACATAATGATCTAATGGGTAATTTCATACATCGATGTGAAATTGATTATTGCATCCCAAGGATATTTGATAGGGGGTTTATGATAAATTTTGCCTATTGATCCTCTAACTGCTTCATAAACTCCAGAGGATTAATGTGATCTATCTTATAAGGATTAATGGTCATTATTACTATCCCAATAAATATCTCAATAGTAAAATCAACATATCACACTAGAGGTTTACTGGAGAAGTCATTTGGAAAGAAATACCAAAAACACTCCGCTCTAGGAGAAATGATAGTGTGTCGTAACAACTATCCATCAAGGAAAAGGTTGGGGATATCATCTATCACATTACCCCAACTCATCAAATAGGGTCCTTCATTGGTGGAACTGAAATCACCTTCCCACTTATTCATATGTATATTCCATATAGGGATATGGAAATCACTCTCTGGTGATAGTAGTCAATATGTTCATGAAAGTTAACAGAAAATTCCCTCCAAATAATTACATCTTTGACTGTCACATCAAGGACATATGGATTACATATGAAATGGAAACCGGCTATCTTAAGGGGTAGTCCATACATTTTTTAACACCCTCTGAATAGATTCCAAAAATGGTATCTACCATTATAAAACCATAAAAGTGATCGATTTTAATGCCCAAACTCTCAATGATTACCTTAAATATAAATTATTTTTATGAACCTACGTTAATTAAATAAGGAAATAAATTATATGATTCATGAATTATATCTCATATTTTATATGTTCTGACACTCATCTCTTGTGGTGTATTATAGATAGAATATATCTAACATGTACCTGGGCCATGAGTCACTCCTTGACTACCAAGAGTGAGGCAGATCTATTGTCACTAATAATAATAATTATGACTACCCCTCCCTTGATAGCCACCATTTCATGGTCTGCTAGTTCTATTACAGCTTCATACCTATAATGATCTTATTGGCCCAAATCCAAATTGAGGTGTAGGTAAAAATCACCAAATTATTACAATTGGAGTAAAATTATTATGAAAACACTGTATATGGCACATCCTACCATAGCCTATAGACTCTATTGTATCTAAAAGGTATTGATATTTATTATTTATATATTTCTCACATTAGGGATAGACATGAAATGTCTCTAAAAAAGGTGGCTGACTATTGATAGCTCCATGAGTAACCTTCAAGGAACACTTTTTATAAGAAGTAGAACCAATGATAACATTAGGTTCCAAACCACCATATCTAACATTGTTATTTTTCCTCATGTTCTTTTATATTATACTTTCCTTATTGATTTATTTCTAAAATGAGCATCAATCTAAATACACTCTCATATGATCGGATGGAATAAACAGTCGCATCCTAGAATTTACTAGGATACATTATAACATCACAATATAGAGAAAGTGAAAATCATTATAACATGGTAAAATGGGGAGAGTATTCCATAAATAACATGTTACCCTACTGCAGATTCATAAAAATTATAGCTCTACTAGTCCTCAATGTTGGTTGAATGATGTAGTCATAGAAGATCATCTGTATGTAAGATCATACCACATCACGATGCAAATATTCCTATGTGATAACATCCCACCATGGATAGGGTGAATCACATAACATATATGTGGAATGTTTAATCCTAGGACTTGGATACGTCTCTCGATGCTCGAATATAGATAGAATGACTTTGAGCCAAGACTCTTCAACATGTGGTCTAACAACCCGTGAAATGGTAGGAGGATTCCACTTTAGAAACAATCGATTCCACTATTCCATTCATGGGGATTGTTGAACAACTACATACACAAACTGAATAATACAATGAAACCATTATCAAAACGTTTCTCTAGTGACCATATATGGAACTGTTAGTGGAGCCATACATGTAACTATAGGTGTAATCACTAGATAATGACAACCCACCACCTTATGAATATGATATTCACCACCTTCAGCATGCATGACATGTTGAAATCAATGAGTAACGTCGCTACAATTACTAACTCAAATATTAGAAGAGATTTATGCGTGTATAACTACTAAAAACAATAAAATATGATGTTTGTAATGCCTTCCTAGAGAAAAAATAACACATCTCTGATTGATCGAAAAGTTAAGTCTATACGGTAGGAAAATACCACAATAGGGAATAAAAACATAAAAGAGACAACCTCCCCACAAGTATGTTTGGATTTTGGTCTAAGCCCCATTTTTAGGTATGTATAAGATAGTCATTTCAATTTAGAGGCCAATTTAATTAGATTTTTTTCTTTTTACACTCATTTAAACATGTTCAAACATATATTTTAATAAATTGTTTTATATTTTTCGATCCATTTGGGTTTATACCCCTTAAGAATCAAAACATGCATCAACATGACTGACTCCAGAAACATGTTCTATGTCTTTTGACCAATGGTATGTATCTCAATATCCCATAATTGACTACATTCAATTTAATCATTATCATATATTGTAAAATGATATTAGGCTATGTAAGATACGATATGTATCAGTGATGAATTCTAATACCTGTAAAAATTTCATAACAATTCAATATAATAAAAGAACTAAGAATACACAATATAATGATTCATGAAAAAAAATAACCATGGAATGGAAAAGTGCATGTCATATGAATCATATTGTGATTATGTTGATATATGTTATAATTCATAGTGATCAATTCATCATAACATGGAGAAAAGACATAATTACAATAAAACTAATAATAATAACATTAAAATTAAATTATGTGACAAAACGGTGAAATAATATCAACTATAATAGCCAGAAAATGAATACAAATTCAATTTGGGAATAATGGCCATTAAATTGAATATGGGATTGGGGTGACCATAAAACACATCTGAACAAGTACTATTAATTCCAAATACCCAATCTATAGTCTCTAAATGAAAATGTAACAAAATAACTTTGTAGATACCACATTGTATCATCCTGATAAGGGATCTAGTTAACCTATGCTCTATGATGGTGGGTTAATTGGATTCTTACGGAACTCCCAATATTCCAAAGGCTGACAACTATTTGAGAGGGATTAAATGTGATATATTAGGGAGAATATACCCTCTTTTTAGAGTATTACAATAGATATAACTGATAAATATAAAATATTTATTGTATATAAAGTCAGCTAAAATAAAAATATAAATATATAAAAATTATTATAGATGAATAGATGAAAATAATATCCAATATCATATAATGTCATTTCTTATAAAATAAGCATGGAATTAAATTATTAAAAAATGAAAGGAAGATAAAAAATTATATACAATTGTATTAAAGAAGAAAGTTCAAAAATAAAATCTATTAGAATATAAAGCCTAAGGTCAATCCTCAACAACTATTCTCCAACTAGGAATGAAAATCAACAACCGATTATAAGTCCTTTCCCATTTTGATACATTCATGAAGATTGTCTTATCATTTACTAATGGATTCCCATGTAGGTAGGGTTTTAGAAATATTAATTGGCAACCACTAGTGGTGTATTTATGTAATCTGATTAGTTTCCATAACTAAATTGTGCGCATTTATAATTAGAATAATAAAATGACGATAAATTGAATAAAAAACTCAATTATATTCCTATACGATTCAGGGTGAGTCAATTTGCTTCATGTCATGGGCTTTATGATGTATGAACAGTTTCTATATAAATATAATACTAATAAATATAGTTAAATTATAAATTGTATCAATCTATATGAACCATGTTTATGAACATTCTTTAGGGTCTTATGCCTAAAATAATTGTGCTAGATGGAAAGGGGTTATCTCACACTCTATATGACCAGTCTAATGTTCATAAAAACTCCCGAAATAGCGTACATTCCACACATCTCAATAGTTTGATATATGACATGCTACAACACTCGTGATCATGATCAAGAAACCTTGAAGCACTCTAATCGTGTTAATTATTTTCTCATCTAATTGTATATATTGTATCACATGAGTGATATTCCATACTCATGACCTGATATATGAAATTATTATTACCATCACAGATCATAATCCCATAACATCATACTCATCTTCAATAAAGTAATATTCGTCTACAATATATGAAATGTTGAATAACCTCTCACGAAACTTTTACTATCAATCCTTTCCATGAATATAATTAAAGCATAATCAATTAAAATATATTACATACAGAAATACCTCTTTTAAAATACAATTAAACTAGATTAATTACACATTAATAATATTATTTCTCATCAAGACTTAATATAATTATAAAAATTGGAGTGGTCTTACAATCCCATCAATCATTAAATATTTCATTTAAAACAACCCATTCGAGTTACCAAATAATGGTGAGTTCATTTAATATGGCCATGTGTAAATGTTTTGGAGTCACCGTCAATTCATTTATAAGATTTCCACAACTTGAAAATTATATAATATTCAATCCATTCACCAATTCAAATTCATTCATCTCATATAAAACATGGAAATACCACTAATAAATCTCAAGGGTTATTCAGAGGATCAAATGTTAATATTGAAAATTTCCCACTTAGGATATTCAAACTAAAAAAAGGAAAAACCCATATGATGAGACATGTGTTACATTTAATGCTTATATAACAATATAAATTACATTTATAATAGTGTAAAAATAATAATTAAATTTCTAGAAAATTCGAACCTATTATATTAAATGAGATGTTCTAGGTGGCAGTCCAATTGGGTGACCATAAAAGCTATGAATAAGCTATAATGTTCCTATTAAGTATCAATTGACATGAATCAAGGTGAAATGGTATGTTAGAAATAATTTAATCAATATAATAAGGATTCTTGGAAATGTCAATCAAATGGAATGATGAAATAATTACAAAATGGCCAATATTAGATAGTAAAACAAAATTAACTCTCACCTCATGGTCGGAGATGATTCTTTACTAAATATGATCCTCAAATTTAAAGCTGCTTAGAGAATATTAGATAAATAGTGTCTCATGTACTCAAAATAGGTAAATGGATCATTCATCTAAGTATTGTAATATATGGAAAAATAATAATTGATTGATGTAATGATAATAGGGGAGATTATTGTGATGGACTCATAGCTTCCGAATAATTGAGGATCTGACACCAGAACAATAATATTGCTCAATTTCTAGATTAGGTGTTATTAATCTCAAAATACGAAGAGAAATCTTAGATGGTTTCTAGAGGATAAATGGGAATATAGAAATAATATTTAATGTTAAATTATGTGATAAATGGACATTTCACCCAAAAATTTCCAAGCGTGTGGTTTAGGTGCATAGTTTTCAAACAATAGGAAAATCATGAACTATTTATAATAGATAAGGGAACCTTGCACAGTTTAGTGAACATTTTAATGAACAATGTGTAGGAAGTAAAAATAGGATTTGTACCAAGTCTAAAACTATCAGCCCAACTATGCATTCTAGGTCATATGGTTGTAGTCAAACTATGTGGCCTTGTATTTTAATCCATTTCCAGCCTCCGGGCCCTGAATGAGCTCCAAATTCTTTTTTAAATATTTTCCTACATTAGACATCATTGTTTGGGAAATATGAAATATGAAATTTTATTATTAATTATCCTTACCTTAATTGAAAATACAATTTGTTACAGCTTTTATAATAATAATGACTTACTCGATATGGTAAAAATATTATGATGTTATATTTTCCAAAAAACAAAGGATATTACATTTTTTAAGATATCACATATCATATCATATTGAATAGTTCAAATCCATGTGATTTCAATACATTATACCCAACGATGAAGGGAAAATTCATATGCTTTATATAACAAACATAAAAAATTAAAAAATATAATATATTAGGATTTTGCATCAAATGTCATTCAAGGGACATTTTTGGTAAAATAAACTATGACAGACTATCCAATACATTGAGTAGTGTGTATTTTGTATGCATAAATATATTTTTGTTCCCATAATAAGATCATTGTAATTGAAAAAAATCCATTAAATGTATAATCTAACTCTAAACAAACCAAAATACTAGAATATGATGAAAATAAAATATTTTGTAACAACATCTTAGTTTATTATATATTTTACACTTAAATGTATTTATATTTTGGGATATCCCTAGTGAATTTATAAAGGGATAATTTTTAAATGGGTTTCACATCGACCAAAAGATTCCAATTTGTACCCATGGAATCTGAAGTCACTAATGTTGTGATATTACATTCATCCAAATATAAATTATGATATTTGAAAATTTTAATAATTTGATTAACATTCATACATTTAGGGTGGTAAAAAGGATTGATTTGATGCTATTTTTAAATTATCAACATTTAATGATGAAAGTCGAATAACATAGTAACTGATATTGATAATGTGGTAGTTGTCATGCAATCGAATGTGTAATAACATGCATTATGTTCATCAAATTAGGGATAAAATATAGTATAAACATTCTTCCCATGGATAAAATTGATAAAAATATATCCTTTCACTTGATATGCATCATTTATGTATCGATGGGGTGGTATGATATATTAGAAGAATCAATATCTACATGTAGTGTACATTAAAAAAAATATCACACTATTTTCCACAATAATGTTATAAATTATCCTAGTTATTCCACATTATATCATGGTAAGAAAAATCCCATTACAATTTCACATTATTTCATGTGTTAATCATATAGATAAAATTTAAAAAAAAAATTACACTTTTTTCTAAAATTTACTTACATTCAAATTGATGCCACTAATGAGTATTTTTTGTATCATTAAAATTTTGTAAATGAAATATAGTACATAAAAAGAAAATATAAATATATATTTATGTGATATTTAATACATATATAAAAAATTTTCATAAATATTATTGGTTGGAAAAACGACGATTCATAAATTTACTCAGGGTAGATCACATATAATCAATATTAATAATATTTTTGGCAAGGGTAATCCAATGATGATAACTATTATAGATCAAATAAAAATCAAATAACTTCCTCTAAATAAATATATCAATCATTAAAGAAAATATAATGTATATAAACCTTATGATATTAATTCAAGAATTTATGAACTCATATGATATCCATTGAAAAAATAAATCCTTTTTTATTAATCTATCAAATTATAATGGATCCTAAAAATAATATTTTATGGATGGTAATTAAAAAATATCACCCAAAAATATAAAAATACATTATATATTTTTAATACTGTAAACCGAACTATGTATCTGATTTAATATTTTATATTCAAAAAATTAGGTTAATCTAATATACTTATGATCATAATTAAGTGAGATATCCTATATCACGTGGTATGATTTCTATTTTTTCATTACCACTTAATCAATAACAAGTTATAATTTATAATCAATATCACTAATGATTAAATGTGATTTATTGAACCAATTTCAATTAATGAAAAATATAATTTTAAATGAAATTATAATAATAAAGGGACATATCCTTTTTTAATGATATTTCACACAAAATTAGAAAGAGATATTGTCAATATGTTTGTTTTTATAGTGTATTTTATTTTTTTTGTAGAGAACTATTATTTTTTTAAATTTTTAGTAATATATCAGAAACATTATATTTTATAATAAGGTATTGTGATGTTGATTTTACCAAAAAAATTTAAAATTTAAAATTTCATGATATACCTTTTCCGGAAAACATCATTAGTAAAAATACATTGATTAACTAGAGTGAAAGTATGATAGTGATAAATTATTAAGCTACCATGTTTGATTTAATGGATTTGAGTATCTAGTATAATGGTCCTTATATGTATATGGATTACACATGGCTAAACAATAACTATATTCCCATATAGGATGACTTTTACCATTGGTAAGAATTATTAATATCTATTGAATTGAAAGAACATTTATAAAAAATCATTAATTATACAATAATTGTTAAATAATTAAATCATAATAAACACATTTCAGTATCCACAAAAAAATGAAAATATAAAACCATAAATGTATAATGAAAAAAATTTACGTTTTAAAATATAATGAATGTCTTGAGACCATTTTCAATAAAAATGAATTATGAATTCAGAAATTCTAAATTTTATTTTAAAATGTATCTGAAATTAGATCATTTAAATATAAATACATATATTTTAAAAAAATTAACATGTTGTCTGTGAATATTTTTAGCTATCTTTCTAAAATTTATCATTCTATATAGATAATATAAAACTGATTTATGTTGAGAGAAATTACAGTTTCTAAATTTATAAATAAATAAATAAAATTATTATTAAAATAAGCAATAAGATTATATTTCTTTGGTTCGGGATAATAAATAACAATCTCTTAGGTTTTATATAATATAAAGTTAAAATCCTCAATTTTGATTAATTTTATCCAAATTTTGAAGGGAATCATTTAACAATATAAAATAATTATTTACTATAATTTATTAATTTAAAATAAATAATCAAATTATTTTTCACTTGGATTGGAACTTTTAAAATTCTTAATAATTATTTTTTCCTTATCAAAATAAGTTATTCTATCATTTCATTATTGGAAGATTATTCTTAATCACAAAAAAGTATTCCTTCAGAGAAATGGTGGATTGATTTTTTCAGTAATTTAAATATAATGTAATTATTCTAATAAAAATGAATTGAAAAAATGAGATTATTTAGAAATTTTCATTTGATGTAAGGAAAATAAGTCCTTAAAAAATGAATATTTTTTCAAATAAATCATTAAAAAGCTTGAATCAAGGGATATGTTCGGAAACATGACCTATACATATCTTAGAGATTCTTTCTATTCACTCTCAAGACTATTTATTGATCCAAAATAAAATCATTAATCAAATGATTCCTCCTTGGGTGATTTAATCGATTAATGAATAAGTCTATATAGGAGTATTTTCATTAGATTTAGCATGGATTTTATTATGATTATCTCCCATTTAATAGTTCTAGATTGCATATATTATATTATTATGGCTTCTCATTTTACATGTTGAGATAATACAACACCCTATAAATATTTGTTGTAATATTTATATATAATTTCATCAAAACAATATTTATTTTTTTGATATGTGAATTTTTGAAGTGTTAATTGTTGTCGGAGGGACTATTTTAGGAAAATGAGTTGTGTGTCATAACATCTTTTGTTTACATATTCCATTGGGTACTATGTGAACATGAACTAGTTACCTGGTTCAAGAGATAGTGGTGGCAGTGTATAATTTTTTTTCTTAGATGAAACTGTATCTGAAATATGTAACATATCCTCAAATAACTAAATTTTAGGGTATATGGTACTTATAGGGTTCCTACTTATGATTTTTTTACATTTAATTCAATTAAATAGATACTAAAATTTTTCTCATAATTGTGATTTTGTTAGTATATTTTGATGAAGAAAAAATATTCCCCTCATCCCCACTTTTCATTGTTATTTCTATGTATGTAGTAGAACCCACCATATAAGATCATAGTCAAGAGTTTTATATTGTTGTATATTGATTATCCTGATTCAAATTCTAATCTGCGTTGATATCACTATTTCAAATTATACCATGCATCATTTTTTGGTTTTGAATAACTATAATGAGTATGTAAAATTTATTGATTTTAACATGTATGGGATGAATTATTCATTAGTTTGTAATGATAAAGACCATGTTAGAAAAATTCTAGAAAAATATATATTTTCTATATGTTTTTACTTTGAAGGAAATCATTTTTTAAAAATAATGAAATTATAATTTTTTATTAATGTCTTAACGTAATTTAAATTTTCCTCTCAATGATCTTATTCTATGACTGTAAATCTAAAAGTAATGTGTGTCCCATTATAGTTGATAATTTACACTTTTTATCATCTATCGAAGTACTCCTTGTAATATGTAAAAATAACCAACAATTATGGAATCATAATTGCATTTTATACTAGTTAATTGTTCCAAGTATACACAAATATTGTCCAAGTATCATCCATGTTAATCCTTTGAATGAGTATATACAATGGTAATAATGTTTTTTTACATCGAATGGTACATAAATTTTATTAGTGGAATGATATCATAACCATTTATATTGTCAATGAATATAAATTTGTTTCATTCAACCAAAATGAAAAAAAATTAATTATAATTGGTTAATGGAACATTTGATTTTCCTGAACTACCTCTAGATAATTAGTGGTTGTATCATTTCCACCAACATTATATGGTGGTATCTAAACAATAAAATATGTTTTATTGATCCATTATTCTCTATGGGATCTCATGTAATATTGGAACCTTGTCTACATTTAGTAATCATGTTTGCAAGATATATTAGAAATTAGAATACATTGTTCCAATCAACCGTCAACTATAAGATTCATATTAATGAGGAATAATCCACTTACGGTGGGCATCATGTTGATAAATCATCCACTCTGGGGAATGTTTTGGAGGTGTACTGACAACATATGATATGAAATCATGGTTGTATAGACCAAATGTGAAATTGCATTGGTAGTATATCATTCAAAACGAAGATGATATTAGTGGTTCATTATGCACCAGTCATTGTGTTATTCGTGGTGTATCATACCATTTGAGATTGTAATAGTAATTTATCGTCCACCTCATGTGTGATATCAATGGTATATTTTCCTCATAGTAGGGATGATTCAGTTTTGTTTCTCGTTGATGATCACTAAGAAATTTTATATCATTGACCTATGAGTGGAGAGTGTTAGTGTATTTTCAAATACGTTTTTTGATACGAACATCAAATAAGTGATATCTTGTTCACCGAAGAAATAGAATTGATAATATAATGACCATGTGGGTGAATTATAAACATGATAACCATTTTAATTAGTTAATACAGTTGTTGATATATAATTCATATTATTAATGACATAATGTGTTATACATCATTTATCATCAAGGATCACATATACTATATATAGAAAATATTATTCTATCTAGATATATAAATAATCTTCAAATATTTTGTGGTTGATAAATATAATGGTGTGAAAAGTTATTATCAATTATTAATTATCCATCTAGAATTAAAAAACATGCATACCAATATTTTCTGAACATGTTAGAGAAACCATTGGTGGATTAATACTATGAAAGAAGAACACCATGAATATGTTCTATAATACCAAAATTGGATTTATGTTTCACTCCTTTGGTAAGGGAAGGTTCCCTATTCAATTATATGGGTGAGTTAATGGATATTTCTTTGATATTACAAATGGGTCCATGAAATGTATTCTCACGAGTTTTATAGATGTATCTTTTATGTCGATATTTTAAAGAACAATGGAATTTGATTTACCCAGGTGGATATTTTATGTTTTGAATGACAAAGTTTAATATTCACAATTATTCATGATCAAATAGTAAGGTTTTGATATATTCTATTTGATATCATTTAGACATGTTATCTACCTTAGCACTTTTGTAGCATTGGATATTCGGATTCTTCAATTGTGTTTATGGTTATATGCACATGATTGTATAGTATCGTCATTATATATTTTTTAACCATATTAACTATTCATAATATACAAGTTTATAGGAGGAATTCATATACTACATAGTGACCTATTTCTGTTGAAGTGGAGGATAGCATGATTTTGGGTGTTACAACAAGGTATTATTTCCTTGTTTCATTTTTATTAATATTTTCCATATCATTGATATGGGAGAGTTTGAATAATTTAATGGAATGGACATTATTATAAGATGTAGGTTACCTTCATATCATGAGTTTCAATGTTACATTGGAGAGGAAATTTAATGTACTTTTTTCCTTCACATTTTGAATAATATTTTATATAGTATATCATTTTATATTGATTGATGGTTTATGAGTCATTACTCATGAACTGGGGAAGTTAGAGTGTATGAATTTCTACATTAATTATGGTATGATCAGATAAAAATAAATTCACATCATTTCATTTGATTGAAATTATTTTTTGATTTTATTTTTATGATGTAGGAAAGATATTTTAATGTTTCTAAAATAGATAAAAAATGATTTCCTATAAATATTATTGTTTTAGTAATACAATTCAAACTAGTGAATATTACTTAATATTATTGATATATTTTGACTATAATGAAATTATTTTTATTATTATAAAAAAAAATAATATTGAATTTTCCATTGAATAATATTAATTTCATGAAAAATTTCTAAACCATTGATATCTCATTGTTTTAGCAATATGTAGTGATGGTTGCATATTCCCATTTTAGTTAATACCTTATCATAATGTTGGTATTTTTGGATAAAATCATGAATAATGATGTGAAGATCATATATCAATTGGATTGATATTATTTTAGGGTATTTGTTTCAGGTTATTTCGGGTCATTTACTAATATATCAAGTCATTTTGTATATTTTTATTTGAGTCAGGTGATTTGCATTGAATTCAAATTACACCTAGATAACATCTAAATGAGAATCAAAATTGAGTGTATATGATTTTCTAACAATTTGTAGATCTAGAAACACCCTTTTGACAACTTATTCTACTCAAAAAATAATGTGGGGACATGATTACATAGGTTTTATATTCTATAGTGAATGGGGAATAATATACTATTTGTTATGGAAAACCAGATACAAGAGTATTACTAAAATAATTCCCTTCTCTTAGAATACTTGTATGTACTACATGATTATAAATTCTGGACTCAGTGTATATATACAATATTTAATCATCTATGGAAACCCCTTAATTGGATGGTAAACCCTATAGATTATATACTTTAGGGAATAAAAACGAACTAGTGGGGTGTTTTAGTAAAAGAAAAATAACATGCTGGTCTATTTTGGGTGAATATTTAGTCAAACTTTTTTGATAATTTAATTTAATTAATTCTAAAGGAAAACAAGTCAATGGATATTATTCATATAATGTATTGGGATGGTTAATTATACACATTTCTAACATCCTTACAAATATATTGTGATATACTCAAAGACTATACTTTTATGAGGCCATTATGCTAATATGTTTTTCGGATGGACTAAGGAACTATATATAGTCATTTTTAGAATATTTATGATTTAAATACTTATCATAGGTGTTAAATTTTGACCTAAATATCAAATAATTCTAAACTAATTGTATTTTATATTATAAGAATACTTCCTCAATCATTTTTTGGTGTCAGTAATAATGTAGTGGGATGTAGTGGTTTGAGGGGTCATTCCAATAATGTGATATGTAGAGGATCAAGGGTAGGGGTTCATTAATTCATTTTTGAGGTAATCCCTTAGTCGCATGTTATATGTTTCCCTATGAATTCCATGTTTACCCATATTTTTATATGTATTCAATAGAGTTCTTCTATTTTAATAATGTGGAAACTTATAAAGGCAAAGTCAGTTCACTCCATTTAAAAATGGGGAGTGTGGATCCAGATTGACATAGTGGCCTAGATAAATTAGTGAAGTGAGTTAAAAGATAAAATTTCATGTATATTTTGTTTATTATAGTTATGATGGTTTTCATGATGCCCTGATTCATGGTCAAGGGAAGTGACGATGAATGTATCAAGCATAATGGAAGTGAATATTTGGAATATCCAACTTAAATTTTTACATAATTGATGAATAATAAGTGAAGTATCAGAAAAAAAATCTTCACTAATGACATAAAATAAATTAATAATTGTCATAATTTTGTTAGAACAAGAATATAATATCAATATATAAAAAATTTAATTATTTTATAAATAGATTTTTTATTACATATTTCTATCATTGATTATATATTGATGATTTGGATGAAAAAACTAGTAATGAAATCATTTAATCACAAGTTCCAAGGTTCATATCCACTATAATGGGATCAATATGTTATTTATAATGACAAAAAATCATTGATCAACCATCATATTCTTGCCCTATAAATTTGGATTTCATATTTCATTCCTTATTGTTTATAATAATAATCTCACGACATTTAAAGGATTTGTAAGGATATATTGAATTCATTGGATGATGGATGAAGATTTGAGATCATATTATTAATAATATTCACGAGATAAATTCCACTTAGTCTTGAAAAAATTTACTTTATGGTAATATTAAGTGATAATCAAATATCCCAATATTTTTATATGACACGATATTAATTTAGTTATTATAGGGTTATAAGTTTGACTTTCACAATCGACCAATCCAATATTCCATAATAAATCCCATGATATTAAAAATAAAAATATAATAATAATAATTATTATCATAACATGATAAAAAAATGAAGTATAAAAAATTATCAGTTCACAAATAATGAAATTTTTATTTATTGAAATTTTCTTTTATATATTTTTCCATGTGGATTTATTAAATTTATTTATCAAACAACCTCATTAGTTTTTGGGACATAAATAATTAAAATTTTTATAAAAAATAAATATTATTATATTTTAACCTGATAAATATAATTTAGATTTTATTTAATATAACAATGAATAAATACATAATTTTTTATTACTCCAGTATTTATTAATATAAATAAGAAATGATTAAATTTTTTTCAACATCACATAAATAATTACAAATCCATAATAGGATAATAATATTTAATTCATATGATTTTATTTTAATATAATTTAACTATGATTCTGTATATAATTTGTGTTTGAACCTCTTGGAATCATTCGTTAATACATTAATTGGAACTACCTAATATCCCAGTAAATCATCTTTTAATATTGCATTTGACCCATAAATAAAAAATGTAATATAACAACACCATAAAACCACTTAGTAATTCTCATTCTGTAATTTAATGAACTATCATTATATCTATAATCATGAATGATTATTTCTTATTCCATCATCATATGTTCATGATAACTCATCATTTCTAATTTTTGAATTGAAAATTCCTATAAAAAAATTCCATGGATTATTTAAGATATTCAGTTACCTTCAATGGGCCTAAGATATCATATTACATTAATGAATAGAAATAAAAAATACTTTATTTCATTATTCATTAATGTATTTTCACATGTGACACACCCATAGTATCCTAATGCTCTATGAACATATTTCATCACAATTTTAATAAAAACATAAAACCATGTGACAAATTATATCCATTAATAATAATCATAATTTTTATAAAACAGTAAACATTTCCACATATTGGGACATATAATGATACAAACAAATATTATTTTCCGACTTGAATGTTATGTTCTCTTAAAAACATCCACAATTATTTAAAAATGGAATACACCATGAGAGTGTTAATGAAATTTCTATGATACTCTACAAAAAATATCATGTATCATTTTTTCCCATCATGTGATATCATTGAAAAATAAAATATATATATTAAATAATATTTTCATGGAATTTTTATGTTTTGATCCTTGTGAGGAACCATTATTACCATTTTACATGACAACTACTCTTAGGGTTGTGTCATGTTATATGTTACACCACAAAATAATGATTATGTGATATGATGTTTATTATTATGAAAACATTATTATTGTTAATCAATACTTATATAAATGATAGTTTTAGGGAACCAAATCCATTAGACTCTCATATTAAATAAAGCCAACTATTAATAACCATTAGACCTTTAGATCTCAAATATTACTCAAGATTATCTTATGATATGTATTTTGTCTAGGTTTCTTCCATATTCTCTTCCATGTGACCTCTACTCCCTAACAAATCAAACCTTTTGAAAAAATCCATTATGATTCGATATATCCAGAGCATGATTATTTTCTATTAGGGTGACCTAGGATCCATTATGATTTCCCCAACTAATCAATATATAATGGTATAGGTTACATTATTATATAGTTCACATAAATCTTTTTTGATTATATTTTTTATCAAAATTTATTCATTGTCAGCATCAAATTCCTTGAAATACTCAGACTCTACAACATAATTAGGTTGAACTAGCTTCTCTGAACACCTCCAACTCATAACTAGTCTTATATGATATAATAGAAATATAATATATTACATTATATCGATTTTTGTCTATAAAAAATCTAGAAAAATTAACCCATATGACTAGCACTTTAGATATTTTCTATTCCTAAATCATATCCTTATTTTCCCCCTGATAATAATGGAAATCCATAACAAGAAGCCAATGATGTTCACATGGATCAACATAATATCAATATTAAATGGTCAATGAGTAATAAAAATCAATCCCAGTTGACAATATTAAATATATTATACATTATATCATAGAATTATATAGAATTCCAATAACTCTCTCACATTCCAATTATGTGTTGGAACACATTTTATTGTTCTTATTTGTACAATGTGACCGTATAACCAATCCCCTCTTGTATTTTTTTAAAAATAAATCCCTTCAGTATCATTTCATTTTATATACATTTACATAGACCAAGGGACCATGTTCATCTATCCTGAATGATCTTAACCCAATAATATTGGGGACTTGACCTTTTTCATTCATAGAGATAAAATTGTTCATCCATTCTTTAACTGAATATAATAATTTTATGTCATTTCCAATAACTTATTTTTAATTAATATGGAATTATATTATATTAAATGCACACCCACTAAATAACTTGTAAATATTTGAATAACATTTATTTTATTGTAACTAATATCTTATATTTAAAAACTAAATAAAATTTTCAATGACATGTATATTTGTTTCAAACACTAAATAGATTTATATTTCTTGAAAACTCTATTAGATTAACCCAGAGTCAAAAAATATTTTATTTGTTTCATATAGACATCTTATTAAATGATCCCTTTAAAGAATGATGTCATGCCATCCATTTTCAAAATTCTATAGGTAGAGAATAATATTACAGAAAATATAATTTTTATAGAAATAAAATTATAAAATGGAGAAAAGGATTTAATATAGTAAATTTATCGATGTTGATTAAAATCATTAGCCACATTGTGTTCATTATTAGGATTCACATTAATTTCAATTTATAGTTTTATCATAATTAATTATGATCACCCAATGGGAATGACCTAAAATTTTGAATAATCTAGATACCAACCATGATTTAGATCCATGGAATCTATCCTTGAAATAATTTCTTCATTCAATATTTTATAGTTTTTCACATCTTCAACCTTCTTTTGTTAAACCAGATATGTATTGACAATTAATAAGTAAAAAACCTCTATAACTATAAAAAAAATATCTCCTATTTTCCAACATTATTGGTCACGTGATAGAGAATTTTTGTTATAGGAGTGACATATTTTATGAGAGAATTTTTTATCTTTTTATAAATTTAACCTTGTGTATCTGGAGAATAAAATTCATCGACATAAATCTCACCCAAATTATCATTCATGAGTATTTTCTCAATCCTATGAAAACTATATTTTCTTGTGATTTTAACAATATTTCATTTGGGGTTTTATAGATAAAAAGTCATTGTTTTTTAGTATACAATATATAGATTCATTTCATTCGATATGGACATTTTTTTTACATAGTGGGCATCAAAAAATGATTTTTGTCCCCATAAATGAGTATGTGATAATGAAATTCAGTCCAAACATCAATTCATATAGAAAATCACATACCACCTTTGTTGAAACTTGATTTATATTGTGTTTTGTAATATGTAATTAAAATGCCCACAAAGATAATTTATGATCAAAATGACTCAAAATCCCCCATACGATGTCATGCAGCGTATGGGTCTACCTATTGTTTATATAATTCCAGTACACTATATATGGTGGAGTTAGTTATTTTAGAAACCTAAACTCCCATATAAATTCGATAAACAATTTATTAAGATATAGATAACCAAAATCAGATTAAATATATTACATCATCTTTCAGTGATGAATCTCTTTATCATTGGGGAATTCATTTAATATCTCAATGTACTGAGACTTCAATCCCATCATTAAAATATAACCATTTATATATATTTCATTGGTAAAATTTAAAAAGATAGAATTTCCACCCATTGATTCTACTATAAATTGACTATATTCATCAAATTTAAAAAAATTCAATAGTATAAATATTTAATTAATCCTATGAAATAACAATGATATTTCAGTATCATTAATTAAGTACCTAATTTAAGTTGATTTTGATAAAAAAAATTATAAATAACTATCATGATAGATATTTATCGTATTCATCTTATTGATGTGACCTAGAATTTGATGCCAAAATTAAGCATCAAACAATTTAGGAATGATTGTTTATTATCATTATAAAAATTTGTTATCATAATTTAACACATAAACGTAATTACCTAATTTTTTCATATGAATGCATTTTTTCCTTGTAAATGAAAAATAATCTTCTTTCCACACATTAAAATATAACAATTTCTAGAAAAATAGGGTATATTAATTATATTTATAGTTATAATTGGAAGAATGAAAAATTGAAATAAACCTTCATGGAAATGGACTATGGTCATATATTATAGAAAAAAAGTACTCTCACTCTATTGACTTCTTAAAAGGCTAGCTCATCTATAGAAATGTGAAAATATTTATATGGTAATAATATTTGAATCAATATCTATGGAAAACATGCACTATATTATAAATATATTCTTGATAAATAATTATCGATCTTGGTGAGGAATTTAGAAAATGATTCTCCATGATTTTTCTACTTATAGTTATTATTCTACTAGCCTAATATGCCATATGATAAAACATACCGTGATTTGATCCATTGTTTTTAGGGTATTTTCTTATACATGGAAGGATGATTCTTTAGAGCTTTAGATATAAAAATATTCTTGGGGACCTTTTTTACACTATGTTTTCATATCATCATATGGAAAATAGAATTCTCACACCACATATGTTTACAAACCTATAAAATATGAGTAAGTAGTAAAGAATATGTATTCTCACTATTTCTCCCATTATTATTGATAATGAAAATAAATATTTCTTTTTATTGAAATGATAAAAATTGATATATGGAAAACATGTCATGGATCTTAACAAAAATGATATATATTTCATTTATGTATAAATTCATCATGACTGCAAGACACCCAAAATTTATTAACACTCCATGCATGCACATTAATAGTGCATCAGTGTCCTGTATTTCTATTACCTTAAATTCTTTTTATAATGATCAAAATATTGAGAAATCATATTACACAAATCGATATCATCATTTTTTAGAAGTATAATTCTATTCCTAGATAATGAAATTAAATTTCATATATATATATTAAATCCATCATGTTTTTAAGCATAAAGATACATCTATTTTTCTAGCCTCACTTGTAAGCAGCTCAGAAATTCAACATTTTTAACTTCCATTAGTGGTGTAGTTTAATATATATGTGATTTTATAGTTTTTTAAAATTATGGAATGTTATAATTTAATCCTTCTATAGTGTGGTTCACTGTGAGATAATGTATCCCCATAAGATTTTAAATAATGAAAAATATGTTTTATAGAATATACGACAAACAACACTGCTCGTAGTGAACCTGAGAAATATATTATTTTAATATGATCATTAAAACCATGATGTCATATTATTGGGTATAAATTTATTTAAAAATGTTACTATATATAAATAAGGTTCCCAATCACTAAAAATATATTGATTAAATCATTTTAAATTATAACTAAACTTTTTGCAAATACATTTTATACATTTGAAATACATTTTATTCAACCATGGTTTATTTCTTTTGGTTCATAAATAGTATAATTAATTTCACATTCTATTGGAAATATATTAAATAGAATTTAATTAGTTATTTATATAAGAAAAATAAAATTATCGTAGAGATAATTTTTTGGATTTTTTCTAAATAGTTTAGTTTTTCACTATTAATATAGTTTACATATTATCATATTATGCTTGATAATTTATTCCCTTTAAAAGCAATTTTGGCATGTTTTTCAGGTTTATTAATATATTTAATTCATACAAAATAAATTAAATTAGATAAATTGGATTCAAAATTTTAAATTATAATATTTAAAGTTTTAGAAAAATTTAATTATAATTTTTGTCAACAAATATTAGAAATACTAAAAATTAGTTAACATGAATGTGGGTAAGTCATGTTTACTAGGTGTTGAATTAGAGATATAAGGCTTATAGTGACAAAAATAACATTTATAATATTTATTTTATGGAAAAAATGTTCCCTATAACTTATAATATGTGTTGGTTTTTATAGAAATGTTTCATTGAATATGATCATGAAAATATTTATCTAATGAAATTGGATAATTCAGCTCATTTACTTATTAAAATATCATAATTGATCACATTGGGATAAAATTGATGTATTTTGTGTTACAATTACTCATTTTATGTATATATAATTTTTTCAAATCTTTTAAATTCAATAGTTTTTTTATTTGTGATGTAATGATAATAAATTATTTTTCAAAACTAATTCATAAATTATTTAATTAGAATGAAATAAATATAATTTTTTTGAAAAATATTATAAATTTTTTGAAAAATATTATAAATTTTTTGAAAAATATTATAATTTTTTTTTGAAAAATATTATAATTATACCATTTCATGGATTTATGGATGGTATATATTATAATTATATTTTTAATGATGTTTCTAAATTCATATTAAATAAGGTGTGAGAAAATTGACATTAATGATATTAGATTATAAATAATGACATATTAAATGATTCAAAATTAAAAAAAATATTAAAACCATCCATGTAAATGGGATATAGTTTATATTATCAACCATTAAATAACTATGTTATGTATTTATGTTTATACATACTTTCTTAACCCCTAAAGAGTAAAATCATTACTACCATAATAATTGTAGAAAAAGGATAAATTGTTTAAAAAATGATAAAGGAAAACTATAATATAAAAACTTTATAGGTCTTATTAGTTGGTATTATTTTTCCCATACATCTATAATATTATATATATATATATCATTTTGAATCAATTTTTCCAGGAAAATAAAATTATATTATTAAATAAATTAAGAAATGTGCACACCCCCTAACATATAAAATTGAACCTTTTATCCAATTTTCATTACCATTAATAAGCCTTTTTGTTCAAAAAAATCATTACAAAAATACCTCCCACAACTCCCTATCCATGTTCAAGATGTATTTTTTATCATAAAACCAAGGTAGGGATGCTTTTTTTAAAACATAAGGAGTATTTTTTAAGAAGAGAAATTCTTTTTAATCATTTTTTTATTCTTTCTCATTACTCATCCATATAATATTATTCATCCATTATAATATAATCTAATAATTATATATGAACTAAGTATATGTTTTTATGTTAATGTGAGTCCTAATATCCATAACCTCTTTCAAGAAATGGGAAATGAAACAGCCTTTTGTTGGTTCAGTGAACTATCGCTTGATGAACCATTGTAATTTATTTTCCATCACCATAGGACATTGATGTTTTTAATGTAGTGTTTAATATGAATATATATATTATAATCATCATTTATTTTAAATTATTAAATAAAAATTTAAAATTTAGTTTCATAAGTTCTAATTCACCAAAAATAAACTTTCATATATAATTGTGGACTACCACAATTTTGATGCAAATTTATTTATCTCACATCACCACATCACATGGAAGATATATGTAAATATATCCAAATAATAATAATTTATTTAAAATGTAATTAAAAATAGAAAACAATAAAATAAGTAAAGTGATTCACCCCTTCATTGTGGGGAAATAATTTCATTAAGTGTGTTTTCTGTGGGGAATGATATGGATGGTTATGAAATGTTTGGTCTCATGAGACAAACTATTATGGTAATTTGGACAAGGCCTTACCCATTTATGTTATGTGTCTTGGAATGAGGCCATGAAGGTATGATGATGTTGTTTAATTTAATAAATTTCGTCATTATGATACTATTTATTGATGTATATCTATTTATTTTTATACTTATGATATTAATGGATAATTTTAAATATCATGTGATTAGTTATATGTTATAATATGATATTCACTTCCCCATCCCATATTATACTTTTTTCTATAGTTATTTACTAAATGTGATGTTGTTTCTGTTATTTACCATTCCATATTATTTATTCATCATTTAATATTGCAAGATTAAATTATATGAAACCCTTACAGAGAAAATGATCTCAGAAAATATTTTGTTTAATTTCCCAAGGATATGAAAAATAAATCAATGAATGAGTTTATGGGTATGTAAAATTCCAATTCAATATGTTTTATTTTTATTATTTTCAAATATAATGTGTTTGTAATGTATATCACTATTTTACCACGATTACTAAATTATTTATTCTATTGGGTTGTGATCTCTTATATACTTTAAAAATTCTAAAATGAAATTTATTTTGGTACACTACTGTTTTCAGGGTTACTATATATATCCAATGTCATATGGCTACAAATTTCATTGTTATTTAAGGGATCGTTTCTAGTACATTATTGGTGTGACTTAATTAGATAATAGGCATAGATTTTCTTGACTAATTTCACCCCCACAATTTTTTTGATTCCCAATTGGCCTCAATATTGGTTTTATAATTTGTTGTCACATATATATTATAGTGAAAATGATTTATATGTCCCTTCTCATAAAACAAATATATATCGGTCGAGGAATTAAATAGTATTTTAATAGATGTAACATTCTAGATTAATTACCTATCATCACCTTAATTAATCTAGTCAAATCGTCAATCCTGGAATAATTGGTAAATAAATACATAACATTTTTATATATGCTTCACCAGGACACATTGTGATGATGAACTATTAAATTGAATAGGGTTTTTTCATCGAGATTCGTATTTTTAATGTCCTTAAAAAATTAAATCACAACCATGTTTGGTGAATAAAATTGTAATATGAATTTATTTCGAACAATATGATAGAAGACTATACTGAATTAATGATAAATTTTATGGATTTCAAAATTATATAGTAATATCATATTTTATCTATATTAAATTTGTATTTATATTATATTGATTTATATAAGTTATTATTCGTGTTTTAATAAAATTATACATTATGGAGTTATTTAATTCAGTCATAAATTATATTCAAATTCATTTATTTACCATGGATATATCTATTAGAAAATAAAAATTAATTAATCTAATATAAATTATAAAATAATTTAGTATGGTAATTTTATTTACTTAAATTTTTTTTTCTAACAAATGAAAAACACACTCAGAACTATAGTGAATATATCCTTGAAAAATATATTTTATGAGACATCATTACTCTATTTACACCTTCAACCTCCAGGACTAGTGCCTATATTGCTCTGATTTTGAACAACATCCACTTCTATAGGTTATCCATCGATTATATCATATTTATTATGATGTAGATGATTGAAAAAATTGAGTTTTTAATTGGTGTTAGATTGTAGAATATTAGGGAACATAATCCATTACTAAATTGGTGGAGAGAAAAATGTACTGACAATCAATTTAGTTTAGTAATAATAAATTAAAAAGAATGATATCACATACATAAGTCTCATATATTAAATTTTACATGAAAATAACCTGATAAAATTTTTATGTTAAAATAAAATAAGTTACTTTTCATTATATTGGAAAACTATATTCACGTTTTATGCATTATAAAAATATTACCTTCAAATTTTTTTATAAAAATATAAAATTCCATCATTTGAAAAATGATAAGATGATTATTTCAATACTGTTTGAAAAAATTATGTCCTCTACAATGATGTCATTGAAAAATCATAGGATAATAGTAAGAAGATTAAAATAAATAATTTTTTTAAATAATATGAATGTAAATTTATTTTCATCAAAAAAAGAAATTTATATTGTATTACACTAAAAAAGTATATTGATCTCTTTCGTACCAAAAAAGAGGATAATAAAAAACCATATATTCTTTAGTAATTTGGTATGGTTATGAAAATAAAATATTTTTGGGATAGGAAGATCAACTGATATCATCAATTAAATGGTAACCATAAACAATATCGATTAAATATGAGACATTAACATAAATCATTACCAAATAGGTAATGTTTTTTTTAATGTCTCATGGAAGAAATAAACATATATAGATATGTATATCAGCATTATTTCCAAATGAATAACCATAAAATAAATTAAATGGAATAATATACGACACATTAAATAAAAAACTAACAAATATGGAATGTGTCCCATGTAAATAAAAGTGAGAAAAAATTCTCCTTACATAGATTCTCGACATTCATCATACAAGTTAAAATCTCATTTATAATAAATATATATTTATCATATAAATTATTTCATAAAAAGACATATATATATCATTTTATAAATGATTTCGAGCCCCTCGGTGGTTTTAGACTTTGTAACCTCCCCTTTAATATATAATGTTCCTATTTGATGGGTGGATGTTCTAGGTGAAAACTGCATAATTTTTAGTGTATGTTTTGGTTCAATAGTTTAGGTCCATACACAATCAACATTGTTCCATCATCGCATGAATATTAAGCATGATTTAATTATATTATATATTTATTATATATGTATTATTTAAAATTTATAAAACCTATATATTGAAAACGTATTACACCATTCATCGTGGTAGTGGTTTGTATTTATGAATGAATATTATTTCATAATTATTAATTTATTGAAAAAATGGTATATAATAATTAAAATTTTAATATATATTATATATGTCATATATATCATATAAAGTCATAAAATATTCCATTATCACTAATAATATCAAAATAATATGAAAAATATATCACTTTAACTTGTGTATGTAGTAGTCCACATGTATGAATGAGAAATGATACTGATTTATAATATATTATGTTGTATGATGGTAATTATGATAAATTAATTTAATGAATATTAATATTTCATAAATAAAATATTTATACATAAAATAAAATATTATATACACCAATTAGTGGTGGGGAAGAAAAATGAATGACATCAGTTCATGAGGAAGTAGTCATCCACACACATGATCACTAGATTTGTTTTACATATCATGGAATATGATATAGATTTATGATATTAAGGTGAAATATTAAAAAAACAATATATAGTTTTGATATTATATTAGTATATTTGTATAATATTTTATGGTGGTGGAAGAATATATAAAACAAAAAATAATAATTGTAAATTATGAATCTTATTCAGGGAACATTTTTTTCATTATAACTAAATCTTTCTTAGTAGGATTCCTTAATAAAAATATATTCTATATAACATGGTAGGTATTTATGGTTGGGGTAATAGTATGTATATTATGATCCCAAGGGAAATTTTAGTGGGACAATGAGATGATAGGGTGTTCCCTTTTATAAAATGGTGACCGCACATACGAGGAATTTTTTAAAAGAAAAATTTATACCAACATTTTTAATTGTAAAAAGTATAACCAATGGAACAATAAATATAAATTTCTAATATAAGGTAGTAATATTTTGATACAATAGTAAATGGTAATGTTTTCAGTTAATTTAATCAATTATCTATTTAGTTTAACACATGCTGACCTCATTATAACCATAAAGAATGAATGTAAATTTTGTTTTTACTATTTATTATTATTAATATTTTAGTTTAAATTGTCATATAATTTTAATTATTATGAGAATAAATATGTAATTATTATTTAAAATAAAATTCATAAAATTACATTAATATTACTTTATATAAATATTTATGAACTTATGAAAATTGTGTTTCCAAAGAAAACATTTTCATAAGTGTTAGATGATTTTATTTCAAAAATAATCATAAACAATCTTCCAATGAATTAAATTTAATTAATTTCAATATAATCAAACTAATTTTAATTTTTATCGATTCTTATAAAATATTATTCATTCTGAATACATTAAATGAAAATGATGTTAATAATAAAATCACATTTTATCAATCTGTTTTTGAAAAATTACACTTTACATAATATTTTAAAAAATCACAATTTGTTAACAATATTTTATTAATTAAAAAAATTAATTTTGATAATTAATTTTTTTTATTGTGTCATAAATTTCATTAATTATTTTTCAAAAAAAACAGATGGAAATAAACTTTTTATAATAAATTAATTTATCAATGTATATAGACACTTTTATAAAATTTAGTACCCTTTTCAATGTGTTTCATTTATATTAAACCATTATAAATAATATTAAAAAGTGAATTTATTCCAATTCATACAACAATGATTAATTTCTTTTTTATAAAATAACATTTTAAATAATAATATTAATATAATTTTATGGTTCTCTAAAACTCATTTTTCCATGAAACACTTCCTATCAAAGATATTCAATATAATATAAAAAAATTCATAATATTTCAGGTTGTTAAATAAATGACCTAAGGAACAAATAATAAATGTTTTAACTCTCTAATTTTTATTTTGCCTCCATCTGAAAATAATCAAACAATGCAAAATAGTTACACAACATGTTCTATTATTATACATCAATTATCCTTCCTTCCCACATCAATGACACAAAACATGGTAATGAGTGTTTTTTTTCTACCATGGACGTGTTTTATGGGCATGAAAACTAAACCAATTAAATATCATGGCACCATGATATTACATATTTTTTTGGTGTCCATGTCATATAGTTAATACATGACATTCTGTAGAACCCATTTTTTTACTTTTTAAAATAAATTAGACCACACAATGATTAAATGTGTTAAATGATGTAGTGATTGGTAATATATTATAAAATCCATGAATGGTCAACAAGAAGTATACATAATACACATAATGCATGTATTTAATTCATGATAAAACCCATTTAACATTAATCATGTTGGTTCATTGAATAAAAGTAAATGATGTGTTCCCTTGGGTTACACATATCAAAATCTCATGTTATCTCACTATAACCCTCCACATTTCCTAATGAACTCATGAAGTATTATTCAAGTCAATTTAATATTTTCATTGATAAATTAATGAGAAACTTTTTTTAATGGGAATAAATTTATACTCTTATTTATTTAATGAATACTCAATAAATTAAATTTTCATGAAGTGAATATAATCAATAATTTTTTAATAAATAATTATAAATTATTAATGTGACTAATGTAGTACAACTTCAATGTTCTATATATTATGGATAACCCTATTAAATATAACTGAATAAGTTTTTTTTCCAAATCAATTAGTAAAACCATATTCATATGATGAAGATTGTCATAAGCAATATAATTAAATTGACAATTTTTAACACTGGAAATATAAATCACGATCATCCTAATATAATTTATAATAAATTTAAAAATTTATTTATAAATACATTGTTATATATATATTTTTGTTTTGGTTGTCATCACTCATCATATCATAATTACATCATATGTTACTTTGTTATAATCACCGTATAAATGATATCCTCGGGCACCAAAATTTCCAATCATCATTAGATAATCTCTCGTTTTGTGCATGATTGATTCTCATCACATTAATTACTAAATGGTGATTATCAGAATAATCACATCATAGATAAAGGAATCATACAAATATCTAAAAGTTAATATAGTTTTGAGGATTATTGATGATCTTATTCTTGTGTGTGATTATGAGATGATTCCCCCTATAGATTAAAGGAAATATAAACTTGTTTATTTTCTATAATTAATGTTAAAATTTGGAATGTGATATTACCAGGTAATTTTAAGGCTAATTTATAATTGTTAATTTTTTATAGGAACTTATAAAATAGACAATTCTATAATGAACAAATTCGTTAAAAATAATATAACTTTTTTATAACATATATAAAACCCAAGAAACAATGAATATAATTTGTAAAATAAACAATTTTTTATTTTAGGATATTAAATATATATTTTCTATTCAAACCATTATAATTTTTTTGAAACACTACGTAAAATGTAACAGTCCTTGAATATAGTAATTATAAATAATTAATAAATATTACTACTTTTCTCGTTAATATTATAATAAATATTATATTAACTAAATATTGAGAATAAATATTTATTATTATTTTACACATTGATGTATTTTTTTGAATAACTCATTAATAAATATTTTTTATCTACCAATATTGAATAATTATTTAAAACAAAAAATCAGAATGATATTTATTCAATAATATATTTTGAAATAAAATTTTATTGATTTTCCATTTGCACAAATTGGGTGACCATCTAGTCTTATTTTCAAGTTGATTGAGTTTGAACAACTGATAGTGAAGGATTATATTCTGGAAATATTCCATGGAACCCATAGAGAATAATATTTTTGTTTCAAAAATATAATTAAAAATCAAAATAATGGTCTGTATATAATATAATCTCTTTATCATGATGCTTATAATCAATATTGTTTCATTATTGTTTCACCTACCTATGTGCTTGGTAACTCTTTCAATGATTTCCTAGAAGTAATCATACCCCTAAATAATGTGGCAATTTATTTATTTATCTTCCCTCATTCCCATTAAATGTCCTAAAATAACATCATTAGTTAATAAACAGAAATAAAAAATCATATTATCGAATTTTCGTTTTAAAAATATATCTCACGATTTACCCAATGTATCTTAATTCAATTTGAACATATATCCTCATTATTTTCAAAATGACATAAATGGAAATATTTAATGATACCCATTAATAATTATCTAAATGGATTCGTATCAATTCACATATTCATAGAATGTAAATACAATGATAGATGTAAATTTGGAATTATTTTTTTGTCTTGATCTTATTATCTACCAAAATGGATATTAGCATGGTAATATTCAAAAATAATTTTTTTAATGCTTGATAAGTCTCCACCCCAAGTTTTCTATATCTTTTTTCATTACATTAAATAATATTATTCATATAAATAAAATGTATTTTTGAATACTGCTGCATAAATTATAGGTTCTCAACATAGTACTGAACATCTATGCCATTTCACTGTGATAGTTACTCAAAAAAAAATGTCACATTTTGTGTTACATCAAAAATAAATCATTGTATGAATATATGTTTATTAAAACTAATTATAATGAATATATGTAAACATAATGTACATAGATATTTTTTCTATGAAACACTAAAAAAATTTCATCCATGGAGATATACTAGTGAGAATTAGAATATGAGATCTTTATGACATGGTTCGTTCATGCTTCATTCCACCGAGTAGATTCTTTTTATAATGAGATTTATGTTTAACGACATTAGATTTTATATCTCTTATAATTAACGCATTGTTTGATAACTTATGTAACCCAAAATGATTAATAAAAAAATTTAAATATATATTGAATTTTTGTACTTTAAAATAACATCAACAAACCATCTCACATGAAAAAAATTAAAAATTATTACCATTAGTGGGAAAATATTTTTTACGATTTAGTGATATTATGTTTAATTTCAAAGAAATTTAAATTTCATTATATATTGAATCTACAATTAATATTGTAATTTATAAACTATTTATTGGGAATATGTATAAATTTAGTTCATTTTTTATTTAAATTTTCATTTTTATATTTGGATCAACCCATTCCATCTTGAAAGTAAAAAAATTAGTTTAATAGTGATCGACTATAAAAAAATTTAATTGCATTTCATTTTTAAAAGTTAAATTTTATTTTTAGCTAAAAATGATTCATTATTAGTACTAATTTTAATGATGATGATAATGTTTAAAATAATATTTTAAATGATTTTTTTATTAAAATTGTGTAAATTTTATTTGAAAAAATAAATAACTCAATTTTCATAATTAAATTTAAAACTTATATTTTAATATATTACCACAAATTGAATGTTTAATCACGACGATATAAGATTATTAAATTGTAATATTTAATTTTTTTAATTAGTTTTTTCTATATATAAATTTTTTAATTGAAATTTTAAAATAACCCTATTAATATATTTTATTATGATATATGTGTCATAAAGAATTGGTCAACATGAAAGAATTTCAATTAAGGGTAATATTATGTTTTTATTAAAAATTAAAATTCTCAGTTATAAACTAGTTACCAAGTTACTCACCAACATGGTAAAATATATAAAATACAGATGTATTATAAATGATTAAATTTTATGACACATGTTAAAATGATTAATAGAGGATTTATCAAAAATATCACGCACAAAAAATAAATTATTTATAACTATTTTAGCATGTGACCACTGAATAGGGTGAATCTACTATAAAAAAATAATGAATGTAAAAAAATTCAATTTTCATCATTTATAAAAGGGTATCACTTCCAACCACTCAAAGAAATATATAACTTTAAAATTTTCCATGAATACACACCAAATTTTACTTTTATATGATTATATTGCACAATATAGATACCCGAGTCATTATTTTTTATCATAATTTCTTAATTTCCATGTATTCATTAAAGATAATGTTGATGGTCTCAAATCATGTATTAGTAAATGGATAACAATTTTTTGAAAATATATTTATTCAAAAATATCATTTCTATTATAATTCAATTACATTATTATCATTTTAATATTAATTTAATATTAAAACATTTGAAAAATAATTATTAATCCAGTACCATTAACTAATTGAAAAAATAATAATTGCAATCATTCATTTGTTTAGACTACTGCCTCCTTGAATCGACGCCATCCATTTACTCTACTTGTATAATCATTTTTTATAATGATGTAATTGAATAAATAAAATATAAATAAATAATATAATTATGATTATTAAGTTTAACTTATAATATATAATCATTCCTTCTAAATAAATTGGAAATGAAAATGTTAACAAGTTGTTATGCTGACTTCCACCCCCCAAAAAGAAATATTTTTCCTTTTTCATGTTGATGAAAATAATATATCAAGGAGTCATAAAATTAAATTCCCCAAATTAAAAAATATAAATTATATCATTATAATTTTATTATAATGATATTATGTCAAAATAGTTATTTTCATAACCCTACTCACCCATGAAATTATAGAATTTCCATATTTAGGTTCATATAAAATCCTAGATGGTCCACATTAAAAAAACTATTCATGATAGATGTGAAAACATATATTTATATCAGTCAAGAAGAATATTTGTTTATTGTTTTAGAATTCTTATATTAAACTTTTATCATATTTATAAAATATAGTATTCGATAATAAATTTATTTAAAAAAGAAAACATTTATAAAATTTTTAGAAAAATTATATAAAACACTTATAGAATAAGATGGGATTGAATTAATAAGTGAAATATTTATATTATATTTCACAAAATAATCCTTTACTGAGGAATAAAAAACTAAATAATGGGTATTTATATCAACATAACAAAACACATGCGAAACAATTAAGGATACTAATACCTAATAGTAAAAATAAGCTATAATTTAAGAATATATCCCAAAATGATATTATAAATGGGGTATTTAAAAGTTAATTTATTTTAATATGATTATAAAATTGAATAATAATATTTTTATTCTTTTTATTATGTATCATTGAGTGTATTAAAAAGTTATATTTTTTATTTTTTCACTCAAAAATAATTTCATGGGACACGTTTCATATTATAAATAATGTTTCATATAGAATGGTTCATCTAATTAACATTTATTATTTGTTATCATGATTATAAAATTATTAATTTTTTTCATTCATTTATTTTAAATCAAATCCCCATAAGGTTTTCATTCATTAGTTTATGTCATTTTTAGTGTTCTTTGACTCACATATAAATTCATTGAGACATGTCCATGTAGTAATTTATTTAAACTGGTATGGTGAGTTTATAAAATAAATATAACTATTTTGAAAGAATTTATTATATTTCATAAAATTAAATGATAAAATCCATTTTCATTCTCCCATTGATTTAGAATCAATAATTATTAAATTTGTATAGCGGTTTTAAACATAATCATTATTATTTTAAATATATTAATGTTAATCAAATTATCGGTTTAGATATTTGTATATTTTAAATATTTTATATAATATTATATGATTCCTATTTCATTAATTATTTTTGAGTTCAACTTTTTTCTCCATTACATTATAGGGGGATTAATTTAGATATTACCTGATCTGTAATAGATTTACATACCCGTACTCATTATTCATGATTTATAAATTATATACGTGGTTATGATATTTTAGAAACATTTACCCATACAACCCATTTGGAATAATAATTAATCATTCCATGGGGATGTAAAATAATTCCATTTTTTATTATCATTTTATGTTTAGTGTTGTTAAATTAATGTTTAGCAATGCTAAGAATAAATCATGAACTTTCCAATTCATATTTCTCTTACATATCTATATTTTTAATAACAATATTTATTTCCTCTTTTTTGTTGTACAAAAATATTGATTAATTCACGTGATAATCACATTTCAAATCACATAAATTTGATCTGTAAATTCAGTTTTCCAAATTATGTTTTCTATATTTCAACAAAATCATTTCCCAATATTAAATAATATATCTTATCTTCAACTCCATATAATTTTTTTCGTTATCGTAAAGGAAAAAAAATTATTAAAAAATTTAATATATCATAAATTAATAATTTTCATCTATTTTTAAAATTACTTTTTAATATAAAATGATAACTTTATAACTTATAATATCATTATAAAAACATATACTAAAATTATTTTATAAATATAATGTTATTCCTAATTCAAAATCTTCATTCAAATTATTCATGGTTTGAAAATGTAAATTTTTTATCCAATAATCAATGATATTGATTTAGTATGATTTTAATGAAACATGGTCATTTTAATATTTTTGTCACTGTAAAATGATAAATCAATTTTAAATTTTTTTAGTCTATATGTTAATTATTTAACTATGTTTTCACAAATGCTATACATTATATACCACAAAGGTAAATTAATCATCACTTCATTTGTATTTACAAATAATCTTTTATGTAAAACCATAAATTTTATTCTAATGGATATCCTCATTCAACATGCTATATTTCATTCTATTAACAGAAGCTTTTTCACCTATATATCATTATATTATTTGATTTTCAACCAAATTTACCAAATTTAATACTGTTTATCAATGATATTTAAATTAAATTGGATCCTTTATCTTTATTTAACAGTATTTAACATGTTTTTACTTAATACATATAGATATTTATATAATTTATACATTCATATCATGATATGATGATTAATGGAATTTTAATTAACTTTATTATTTTATAACAATAGAGAGGTAAGTGAATATTTTTTTTTTAATTCAGTGGGATTATATGATTAATTATTGATTTTAGATGAAACACATGCAAATATATATATGAATTGTCAATGATGGGTGGGATCTTATGTCATCACCAATTTAGTGGTTAATGTATATATTTCATGGAATAATATGTCATGGATATATGTATTTATTCATATGGCCTGGTCACAATGTGTATTCTCAAAATTTCAAGAAATGAAAATAATGATCATATTCCCATTGGGGGGAATAATGTGTTTTCTCACATGTTTTATCTATTACTATTATTCTTCAAAATATTCAGGTTTTCTTGATGTTATTCCACCATTATTTGTTTTATTTCTTCATGGTCTGATATAATCATGTTTGTGTTGGTTTTATAATCTAATGTATGTTCCATGTCATCCCATACCATATATAATGAATTATGATATATGATTTTTTGGGAATATCATTTTCTATATCCTGATTATAAATTTTTATCATCCTATTCTCACATATGGTCTGTTATGTTTATCTATTTTGTTTACCCATAATAAACATTTGAGGTCACCACTTTTATATGTTCCAATTTTCCCTTTTTTGAAAACAGGAACATGTAAAATGTTTCATGAAGAGTATTTAGAGTAAAGAATTTATTGAAAATGTTTTATACTAATTCATGATTATTTTTTTACAATAAGGTTGAGAATATTATCAATAGTTTAAAAAGTCGTGTTTTTTTGTGTTAATGATTTCCCTAATTATTGGATCCTATAAAACTAGTAGATCATGAGAATGTATTTTAATGAAATATTTTCCTCCATATATGTTATTATGTGGGAGTCATTTTTGGGGTATATTTTTAGAATTCATCTACATAACTATATATAATTATTATGTCATATATCATTGAATTTTTTTATATCAATATTGGGGTATCATACTCATTAACATCTACACATCTGGTAAGAAATCATTGGCTTATTTTGGAGTATTTGTTGAAGGTTTAATCTATAAATAATACCATTGGGGAATGATCCTATGCTATTTGGTGATTTTCATGGAGTTATATAGTGAATCGTGATTGTGTTATTCATAGTAACATATTCATGATAGATATGTGGAATTTTTATTTTATCCAGTATATGAATATGTTTACTTATTATCAATAAATACTAATTGATTATAAACGATTATAGTATTTCCTGTCTAAAAATGGTGACTATTGTACCTATATTAGTGAGTGGAGTCTATAAGTAAGTCACTAATGATATAGACATTAATAGTGAGAGGATTGTTTCCTATATGGATTTCATTACATTGATATATTATCACAGTCTCCAAGACTTCACTTATCATATCACTGAAATGGTATATTATTTTTGTCATAGTATTTCTTTGGATTTTCAACAATGTGTGAGATCACTTTTATTATTGATCTTATATTTGGTTCAAATTTCATATATATTAGACTATACATGGTGGTTCAAAAAATAAATCTACATCTTAGGTGTAATGCCCTAACCAATATGTCACATTCTAGTTCCATGAGATGTTTCTCAACATACACACATGCCCTACTACCCATATTGCATAGGATTCTGATTAGTAGTAATTTTCTAATTTGTAACATGGGGATACTATAAACTCACTACAAAATTAACACATCCACCAAAATCAACATGTAATAAAATGAAGATACAACAATAATCAACAATAAACAAAAAAACATGAATAAATACAATATAGGGAAAATAAAATAACCGAAGTAGTAAAAATTTCATACCATACTAGTTTCAAGATTCTAATGAAAATATAATTTAAATATAATTAACCGAGCTTAACAAATATAGATATTAAATTATTTTTTTAGAATACACATACCCACAAATAAATAGCGTATTATTTTAATATCATTGGACACATGGAAGAATAAAAAACAAGTTTATAATAAATCTACATTTTCTCCATACAATTTATTAATATCAATAAACATTTTAGACATAACCTATAGAAAATAATTATTCTTATCATTGGGAAAATAATTATTAGTAAACTGGGATCTCAGATTCGTAGTAGGAGTAAAAAAGGGAGATACATAACAATAACATGAACATAAGTGAATAACAACATTAAAATTTAACACTATTTTCATAACCTATATATTAATGATCATATGCATGAGTCGTGGAATAAATATTTATAGTTTATAAGTCCTGCATAATAATGGTATCATAGAACAAACTCCTTGAGATTATAACATTTATATAAAGGATGAAATTGTGGATTCGAAATATACTTGTAACATTTTGAACATGTATAAATAGTAACATGATCACTCAATAATATAACGGGAATAAATAAGGCCCTTTCATAACCATATTAACATGATAACTATGTCCATTCCTAAAATTGTGGACAAGATAACAATGTCCACACATAGAATTGTTGACATGAAATTATGTTCTGGAAAAAATATATACCTCATTACTTATCCATCATCCCCTAACGAATTGTATAGTGATATAGTCACACAAATAACCTAAATAAAACCATAAATATTTTTTCCACAAGGACATAAGTCATATCATAACCTATTTAATTTAATTAGTTTTAGAAAAAAACATCAATAATAAAATATCACATAGAGAATAAATATGTTCCATTAATAAATTTCCATCATAAACATACACCAAACATACTAATAATTTGAATAGTATCATTGAGAAATATCTCCTTTAATTCTTATATTACATAAAATAATGTTATCTAATATAAAAAATAATTTTTTAAATATCAATTGAAAATAATTCTGGAGGAAAAAAACTTTTTGAGTTAGGAAGCCTTTTTTAAAATTTCATTTATTTATAAATAAAAAGTTTCTCATTGAAAATATTCTAATAATCATGTACGGTCTGATTCTAGAGAATTTGGAATCATGAAAACATAAAAACACTTTCATTATTTATATGTGGAAAAAAAATTATTTCCAACATATTTAGGAATATTCATAAACTACCACCTTTGGAATATGGTAATAATATTTCATTCAAACCATTTAGTAAAAATTAAAACAAGGGTAAAAATGAAATTAATAATTTATAGGGAAATATTGAAAACCATTATAAAGGTTTTTTTAAACTAAATTGATGTAGAGGAAAAATATTCCTTGTTATATATTAAAACTAAATATTCCTAAATATTGATGATATTGTGGACTAAACACTATTCGCTTTATAATCAGTAAAATCATATGAACCTAAAAGAAATTAAATTTTTAGGGATATTAAAATACAATAATAATTATAATAATAATCACCAAAATAAATTCATAAGATTTATATACACAAAAAATAAGAAACAAGTTCTGTATGAGACATATGTCCTATAAAAATGAATGTGATAGAAAAATCCCATACCTTATTTCTTAACTCTCACAATACTCATAAAAAATTTCTATATAATAAATATATGTATATTATAAAAATTTTAAAAAACAATATTATTATATATAATATCATATGTGATTTTATTATGATTTTATACAACCCATTAATTAATAATTCCATTATAATGTATGCTTCGGGTAATATCTTCATTATTTTTCAAATGTGTTGAAATTTTGTTATATTTTTGGTCCTCTATCATATATAATGTTTTAATTATATAAATAATTATAAACATGATATTAATATTATATATATTCATTTTATATGTATCTATAAAAATCTTTGAATGATATAATTATAAAATTAAATACTTTGTTCATGGAGATAATAGGCCTTACAAACACATGAACTATATTTCCATTTTCTTTTCATATTAAAAGAATGAAAGTGAATGAAATATATATATATTAATTCATGTATTATTATTATGACATATATATCATATAATTTAACTAAAAATATCTTTAATACATTCCATGTAATGAATGAATGAACAACATCATTTTGAGGAGGCTGTAGTCCACACGTCAACAAAAAAAGTTATCGTATTTAAAAAAAATTGAAATAATGAAATTATGCATTGTATAAAATTTAAATAAAAGTAAATAAATAATATTTATAATATATAACATTTAAGTAGTAATTTATCTCATTATTAATTACCTTTATATGTGGAAATGGAAGAATATACAATAATTATTCATGAGTTGGTAGTCTGTTGTACACACGAACGATGATTGTGTATCAAATTTGATTGACGTATGTGTGAGTGTAGTTATAAAACATAATATAAAAAATTATTACTGTATTTATGATTTAAATTTTATTGTTTAAAAATTATATAACAAATAATAAATTAAGTTTAATGGATAATTTAAAAATTATCATTTGTTGATGAAAATTTTCTCTTCTTTGGGTTTCTCTATTTTTATTTTTGCAAAAGAACATCTTTTGATTCCTTTATGTCCAAAATATACTTTATAGGATGATGTGTGGGAAAATTGGTGGATATTTTTATATATTTGTTCTAATCTAAATAGGTTCATCGTTGTAAAGAAAATAGAAAATGATATTCCCTTTTATAAGAGTATGTGTGGTAAAATATGGAAGTTATCAAAATATTAATTTATAACAAGTCAAATCACAATCCAAATAAATAAAAATGGAGTTAATTCTTATAAAATGTATTATAGGGTGATAATACAGTAAAAAATATATTTTCATTATATTTTGTTTAAATTTAATCCTTCTCATATTTATTAACTCATAGTGTACCTATTTTCATTTTAACTATAGTAACAATATTTTCAATATTAAAAGGTGGATAATTTTACTCATAATGTGTCAATTGAACCACAAATGCAAAATTTATTTTATTTTATACCATATAACCTCCCATTTTTCATTTTTTATGATTGTAATAATTGTTTAATTTTTTAATATAATATTATTTTCATAAAATATCATTAATCAAAATTTTGGAACTATTCAGGGAATTTTCTTTATAAAAATTAATACAGTAATAAAACATTGAAAAATTTTATTTAAAAAACCAATAAAATGTTATATTTATGTATAAAAGTTGGGGATCAACTTAATTAAATCATTGTATATTAATTTTACTATTTTAAAATAACATTTAATTAATTGTTTTGTAAATTGAATAATTACAGTATCAACATTTTGTAATTATTTATAAAACATAATTGTTCACTAAAATTTAAAAATAAAATAACCTAATATATATAAAAATATTATAATTCATAATAAAATGAATAGTCTGGAATATATTTTATTTCACAATATACTAAAAATATATACCTATTATAATAAGAGTGATATTTTTTCACCGTCTATGATTTTAATAATCGTCCATTTATTTACATCAAAATGTGTCCATTACATTTTTATATTTCTAAATTATGTTTTAAGGGTCACACTACCTACACCAGATAAATTTCATCACATTTAAATGTTTTTTAATAATATTTATCATAGTACTTTAACCATTAATTACCATATTTACACTTAATTATGGTAATAAATATTACAAAAATAACTCATCATATTGCTAAAAAATAAATGGAACCTCCTTAATAAAGTTGGAACATTAAATTAAAAATATGGATTACATATTTCAAATTAAATTCAATTAATTTTTATAATTTAATTAAAAATTAATCATGTAGACATGATGAAACAATGAGTTACTAGAGTGAAAATGTTTAAAATATTAATATTTTCTTATATCTGAAAGACATGAAAAATCGATTCCAATGACCTAAATCAGATTAAGTGATAAAAATTATAAAACATATACATCAGAATCCATCTAAAATATAATTTTACATTATAAATAATTTCAATGAAAAAACCATTTTAAATCAAAATTCTATATTTTTCACTATTCATCAAAACATTATACTTATTAGGAAAAAAACAAAAACTAAATCGAAGTAAATATTGATATGTAAATTTCAAATAATTATATTTTACAACAGAGTGTATACATTTTTCAAAAGTAAAATTTGGAATATGTTCAACATCAAAAGGCAGAAAATATACTTTTTAGAGAAATACAATTGTTTGAGAAAAATTTGATTTTTTGTTATATAATGTCTAGATAATAACATAATATATATCTCAAAAACAATACTTAATATATATATATATATATATCAGTAATAAAATCCAAATTGATTTACTTTTTATATAAAACACCCTTGTCCATAGTTTTTTAAACAAACATTTTATTTTATTTTAAACATGTTTTCAAATTCACATATGATTAATTATTTGATAAATTATATATATACGTGTATAAGACATAATTTTATAATTCAATTAATCATGTTCATACATTCCATTCAAATATAATAGTTATAATTTCCATTTTTAAATAATTATAATAACAATATGATTTTTTATTTAAATTAAGTGTTGCGGGTAATGAAATCAATGCATGTACTATGTATAGACCAAGATTAAAATGGTGTAGAATATAACACATGACATCAATGATATTTATGTTTTTGAAAAAAATATTTATAAAAACTCATGGTGTAATATTCAACGCCCCCCTCAAAATGAATTTCACCATCAAAACTCATTATTCCAAAACAAAAAATAATGAAACTTCTACCTCACTGTATCCTCAAGATACCATGTTACATATTAAAATGGGTGGGTTAGCGACAAAACATTAACCATGTGAGTAGTATAACTTTTTTAAACATTATCTCAATTATCCAAAATTTATATTAATTTCATTTCATAGGAAATATAATGTTCTAATGTTATAAGCATTATGATTATTACCAATAATTGATCTACTATGTACCCTATCAGTAGAGATACCTAGAAATAATCATGAAATATTGATATATTTGGTATATTCTCCAATTTATAAGCTACCATTATGACCCGATCAATAATTTTAAAACCAAATCACTTCCTGCAAATTGAAATTGCACTTTGAATATAAATAGTTGATTATTTGAAATTTCCTTTGTGGAAAACCCATATCGTAAAAATTAATACAAAAACTCACATTAAAAATTGATGTTATAAAAATAACGGTCACCCGCTGTAACTTATAGCTTTGTTTCCGCATAAGATAACCAATTATGAATGTAAAAACATTGAAATATAAGAGAAAACTATTCATCATGTTATGATGGAGTGTGATATAAAACATGGTCAGAAGAATGTTATCAATTAAAATTCATTATCCTAAAGAAGAATGAATAATTTTATTTATATCATCAAAAATGATGATAAAAAAATAACAATTAATATCAATAATAATATACTATTGTTGAATAATTTTCATGGGGAGATTTATTTACTTGATTTTAAACAATCTCACCCTTTGATGATCCTTGATAAATTTACACTTCATATCTTCTTCCATTAATGGAAGGAGAAATTATCTTTCAAATGGTATTAAATGATCATGGGATCCATAAAAATAATGATATGTCATTCCATCATTCATTTTCACAACAAAATGGTTAGAATATGTTATATAATTTGTATAAATATTTATATGATGAAAATTTATTTTCTTTAACATCATCCACATTTCAAATTAAACAATTTAATAATTGATTAAACCTAGTAATATTCCATTATATTAAAATCCATGACTTTTGAATCATTGTTTCTAAATATCCAAAATCAAATTATCATTAAACTTCTAAAAAACATGATTGGGATCCAAATTGTCACATACTAAACATGTGAATACCAACACATTTACTCTCTTGAAATGTTGTATAGACATGAATATACACATTATTCATTATTCCTAATATTTGAACTATTCATTTATGAAAGCATTTTCAATAGATGCTTGGACTTATCCTTGTACCAGTAGAATACATGATTTTATTTCATGAGATTACATATAGATAATTGCTAGAAATTTAACATATGTTTTAACTAAATGAATCTAATTATGATTATTTATTCAAAATAAAACATGAAATTTCCTAAAATAAGAGGAGTATTAGTATTACCTAATTATCATGGTTCTCTTCATAAATTATGAGAGCAATGTAATTACTTGGGTCCTTTCCATTCATAGGTTATAGTGGCATAACATACCTATTAACCATTTTATTAGAGAACTGATTATTGTTATTCTAAAACAACATATAATTGAAACACTGAATTATGGGAGGTACACTCTTTGTATCATTGTTTTTATTCCCATTACGTCGTAATTTGAATGCTCAATGACCTTCAATCTCATATTGAAAACATTTACCATGACCCTTATGAAAATTTCCTCCATTTTCTATTCCACACATTGATAATTAAAAAAATCTAATATTTGTATCAATATATTTATTATAGTTTACTTTTAATTATACCATTCTATTTTTATCATAATCATTATATATATTTGAAATATCAATATCATTTTTTTAGTATGAGGGCGGGGAAGGTTATTATTGATTTTTTTATAGAACAGATCCCAATCCATAGGGAGAATTTTATATTGTTTCTTTATATTATATATAATGATCCACTAGTAATTATCTTTACCTTCCTAGAAATACGGTCCCAACATAGCATTTTTCATGTTCTAAAAATTATATAATGTTAAAAAAATTAGTGGTATAGATCCATTTACCAACAACATGGGTATCATGAATTCTAATAAATGATGATTGAATTTTCCATAATAAGGATTCATGAAAATGATGTTCCCTCCTTTCATCATTTTAATGTCCAAATAGTTTCATTGCCTGATATGGTTGTGTTGTCATAAAAATGAGGTTTTTCAATCCATATTCCATATCATTTGGTTTCTCAGGAGGTTTATCTTTCCATATTCAATTTTGTTCCTCATTATAAAGAATCCTTATGGATCTATCCATTTACTAAAACCAAAATAAAATATTACAAGCAACTGAAATAATAATATGAGAAATTCATAATACAAGAAATGTATCTTCAATCTCTAACATATTGGGTTTAATCTTAGGTTATTCATGATTTTAACCAATGTTTTTGGTTGGTAACGGATATATAGACATATCCTTAGAGTCATCCAATCAAATATCATTGTAAATATATTTAGGATATCACTACAGTCTTCTAATCCTAGTTTCCAATGGTTTGTTAAAAATTTTCTCATATATCAAATCTATAAACTGATACAAAATGTTCATGGATATCACATCAATTGTGTTAAATACACATAATCACAAAAAGGAAGACATATTTTAAGTCGCCATGGGAAACTAGGAAGTATAAACAACTGATTCATAATAAATCATTATCTTCTCCCATCTATTTCTTGATATCTAAAAAACATTTAGACAATTCATAATTAAAAAAATTCATCATATCTAATGGTAAATAAATTTTATAAAATGTAGATCTCAAATTCTCAGTAATGTTAAATAGATGATATATATATAAGCATAATAAGAGAATAAAGGTGTGAGAAGAAAACATAAAATTTGAAAATCTTAACTTGTATAATAATGAATATATAAATTATTCATGGAATTAATATTGGAATTTTATAAGACATGAATCATAAAGTAATCAAAGAACAAAATCTTTTAGAATATAAAATTTACATAAATTTTCAACATGTGTAATAAATATAATCTCATAACAATGTGGACATTTATTAATAGGACCTAAAAACTAAGTCCGCATATAAATTTATGGTCATGTAAACAATGTCTAAGCGTAGAATTGACAACATGAAATCTTAATATCTAATAAATTATATAACTTATCAGTTATCCATTTCTACCAAATTTTTTTGTGGGAGTAATAAACCCGACACACCTCATAATGAAAACCGCCGATATGAGTGTCAAAATAACGAAAATCATATTAGGACCCATGGAATGAAATGGGTTTCATAATAATCTATAAAATCATGTCATAGACCATGGAATATAAATAAATTTCATAAATAAAATTACATAATAGACATAAATCAACCACATGAATAATATAGATATTATCATTCAGTAATATCTATATTGAGGAATAATTAACAACAATGAATTTTATCTTAAAGAAAAAATAATTCTGATAGATCAATTATATAAGGACCCGACCATAAAACATTATATAATCTTGAATTAAATGAATAATTAACATTGAGGATATTTTTAGGATTAGAGTTTTAGAGAATTAAAACATAACTATTACATCTCAACGATTACAAAGTAGACAAATCTACTCAGTTTCCATTTTTTTCACAAAATAAAAATTCATGAACAAAAGAATCATGTCTAGTTCCATGTTTTAGATAGTATGACATTTCAATGATCCCATCCTTGACCCTTATCATCTTTAAGTATGGTGAAAAACATTTCAACAACATGGGATGAGCATAAAATGCTCAGTAAGAGAGATAAAAATATGGAAAGAAAACATTAGTCCATTTATAAATAACAATCAATGAAATCATAATTTACTCATAAAAACATAATCACATTAACATACATCATGAAATAATAAGACTTATGAATAACTCATATAAATCATAAGACATAAATGTAACTTTAGGTATTCATAACAATATTACGTTGGGAGTAACCGTCATGGTTACGTTTGGAATACCCATCACTTTATATTCCCTAAATATCTTCAGAGCAACCTTATAATTTAACTCGTATGTATTACCCAATGCATTGGGGAGCTATATCGGCCTCACCCGTACTTAGTTTATCATGAAACCACCTTATTTCATAATAATTGCCCAAGAACCACAATATAAACATAACACATAACATAAGCATAATGGAAAGATAACATTCCCACATAGCAAAAACAATATAACATATTAACATATTGAAATGTGAGATGAACTATCATACCCACCACATTGAACATTAAATTTTAATGATATCTCTTATGTGTTGGAAAAATTATATTTATAAAGAATTATTTACTATTCATTTAGACCAAAAGATCATGAGTAATATATTCTCTAAAAAAGATGTGAATCTCAACCAACAAGGATGTGTGTAATACCTTCAACCTATCGACATTATCATCAGCTATACCCTAGGGAAGGGGAATGTTATTGTAGATGGGTAATTTAGGAATATTTCAACCATATCGATAAATTGATCGTATGAAAAGTGGAGTTTGATCATCCCTTTATCACAGTTGGATATTGGAGTTCAAGAAAATTCCATGGATATTTATTTAGGTGTCATTAAGTAATCATCTCATCTTCTTAAAATGATTCTTGAAGAAAAGTATATTGATGATGAATTCAGTATCCATATTGACTCCTTTTATAGTGGGGAGTCTAATACTATATTTATGATCCCCAAATTGGATGTTCAATAATATCAGAACTATTATATTGTGTCATTAGCAGCACAGAATGATGTGATGGAGAATTTCATTAATTCATAGTGGTTTCGAACAATAGACTACAAAGATGTTATATGACAAGAGTAAGTAGTTTTGATTCATTGGTAAGAGATGTCACATATTGGAGTATGTTTCCCATTTATATATATGCCAATATGTTAATACCACAAACCAGATGACATAAGGTATTCAAAAACCTCTTCCACTTCCAATATGGATGTATTTTGAAAAAATTAAGGACATTGTATTTGGGAAACCTTGTAACATAGGAAGAATATTGTGATATGGATTGTGATGGATAGGATGAACATGTCATCTCCCATTTTACCTATTTGAGATACAGTAAATGTTGAGGAGATTTTAAGCTTTTATATGAATGTAAATTTCTATTTTCATGGAGTTCCATATTCTATAGAATCTATTAGCGATCCTCAGTTTAATTCTCACTTTTTGATAGTCCATCAAGAGGCATTGGGATATCAAGTCTGTTTGAGCATATCCTACCATTCGTAGATTTAAGGAAAGATAGAGAATGGCATAAATATTCTTTATTATATCCTTAATGCATCTATTCATACTAATGGGGTCTTGAGATGATAACTTGGTGATGGAAATTTTTTCATATTAAAACAGTTATAAGTCTACATCCAGAAAGACTTCATTTTAGTCCTTTTATGGATGACTTTATAAATCTCGATTAGGTTGGTCAGAGATTGGTGAATGTGACTTTGTTGGACAATGTCTTGTCCAAGATACATTAGGTAATATTTTGTTGATTCATCAGATAATTTTGATAGCACAAATTTGTTAAAAGTTCTATGATTATCATCACCATATATCATTAGAGTTCATAGTTTTTGACCATGTTTCCATAATGTATATACCTAGATTGGGTCATAAATGGCATGGTAGGAAATAAAATTTAGCTCTAATGTTTAATGGACACTTTGAGGTTGTTGAGCCGGTGGGCGAAGTTTCATATCATTTGGTACTACGAGAATAGAGGATGTCAATACATAATGTGATTCATGTATCTCTAGTTCATAAAAATTTATCTGACCCATATCATGTTATATATTGGAATGATATTGATGTAGCATATGATTTATCTATGACTAAACAACTAGTTTGCGTAGTTGATTCTAAGACGATGGTACTTCAAGGGAGGAAGATACCTATGGTCTATATGCTATGGATGTGTTGTTCTTATTGTCATGACATATGGGATAGGATGGCGCTGCTGAGATAGTTGTGGACATATCATTTTGATGTATTATATTCTTCATAGGGCTTCAGGGGACAGAAAATTCATATGGTGTGGAGGTTGTAACATCCTATTTACTTTTTCATGTAATCTTAAAACCACATGTGAAAATTTATTAAAGAATTAAATGGGAAAAATAATTAATCATAAAAATAAATTGATTAATGTTCTAAAGTAATTAAATTCTAATTACCATCTTGTATCATTCGATTGAACTTTTTTAGGATTATTCATAGAGTTTTAATGATATTTCGAACCCTGCATGGTCTCATAGATGGCTAAATAAAAAAATAAAAAAATATTATATTAATCACACAAATTATTATTTAATATAATTTAATAACTCTAATACTGTGAATCATACATGAAATTAAAGAACACCGATAGGTTCGGGCCCTGCGGTTTACCCATAGTGGGTTATTACCTTTGTATGCGATAGACGGTTGGATGCCTCGCTCCTGAAAATAACCATTTTTTATATTTAATAATATTTTAATCCATTTTTTAATAATTAAATAATTAATATATCTGAAATGGCGTGTTGTATGAGATATCATGTACCACCATTCGGTCAAGAATTGACATTTACCGTATGTATGATTCCACTATTTCATAAAAAGGTTGTTTTGCCCGGTCTCTAATTAATTCATTTTATTTGATAAATAAATTATTTGATTTATTATTTAATTAATTAAATTATTAAAAAACATGGATTATTAATTAAATACTATAGAACACATTCCTCCATTTTTGAAGATTGAGAAATTTCAAATCCTTGAATCTGGATCATTTTTTTGGATAAAATTTAGAAATACATTAATGTGGGGAAATTATACACTCTACAATAAATTGTTTCATGATAAATGGATTAAAAATGAGGGTTATTCATTATATATAATAAAACAATACAACATGTTTGGAATCTGATAAAAATAGGTTTCACATCCTTATAACAGCACAAACTAGTCTGATACAACAAAATTGGTGAAGCAGTATGACTCCCATTACGCAATAGTAGTGGTATTCCTCCCTCAATTGTTTCCCAAAATCATTTATTATTTCTGATTGATTTTATTTATATTTATATCCCTATATTTGCTTTTTTTTAAATGTGTTTTATATAACAAAAATAGGGCCCTCAATATAGTAAATAATAATAATAATAATAATAATATAAAATTAATCAAGTGATAAATTTTATATTAATTGTCAAATTATATTTGTATATATGTATATATAAATATATATATATTAATACATTGATATGTATATATATTTATTATCACATTAATGATAATTTTATTTAAAATAACAGTATCAAAGTTTAATTGAACTGATAATTGTAAATAAATATCAAGAAATAATTAAAAAACATTTATCAAAAGATAATTGAAAAAATGATTATTTGTATCGAATGATTATTATAATATAATTACATTGTTTATTAATTTAATAATAGTAAATTAATAATGTTAAACATTCATAGGATAATTTATAAGATATTATTACAAGATAATATCATCGGAAAAATACATTACTAGAATAATTTTTAGAAATGTAATTATACAAAATTTTAATGGAAAATAATAAGTTGATTATCACATGACAAGTATTTTTGAAATTCATCATGGGTAAAATATGTGTATTATAAAAATATAATTAGTGAAATAATATTAATGGTTTATAGAAGCATATTATCAAATAGACAGAATGTATCATTGCATGTGATATTTTCTTTCATTCAAAAATAAAATATTGGGGTTTGGCTTTGGAGACCTTGACAACTATTGTGCAATGGTGTGTATATGCTTATGATTATAAGGCCATGATGAGTTGTATGGAACCACACAAGGTGAAATATTATTTCTGTAGCCTTCAATAAGAACGTCGTAGATATGAGGTAAAATAATTCTCATTCAACCTCAAATAACTTCCCATAGACGAAGAATTGGAAAGAAACACACAAGGAGAGGGAAGCTCTTACCTGTGCGGTTCCAACATTATCGATGAAAGCGCAAATGGATTCCCGGTGGTCGATCGGTTGATCCACGAAGCTTCAGCAGTCTTCTCCAGAGCTCTCATCCAGTTCTAAGACAATCTTTTGAATAGGGTTGGCTACTTCCCATTTTAAGAGAAAAAAGAAATGTACACGGCATGTAATTTTAACTACACGGTGTATAATTCCTTTATTTAACTGTTCCTCTAGTGGCATTGCCAAACTGTTCATTAGTCGACATGAGTACACGGCATGTATTCTTGAATACATCACGTGTACTGTCACACAGATGGTTGCTACTTCACTGCCTTACTGTTTTCCTACTGATTGACTATACGTCGCGTAAATACCACCACACATCGTGTAGTCGGGTTTTACACACTTCGTCACCGACATGGATACACACCCTGTGTACTCATTCCACATGGCCAAAGAAAACATTGTGCGGAATAGTACACGGTGTGTCGTCCCAAAATTTAGGATTTCCCCCATTTTCCTTATTTTCACTAAAATACTTATGGAAGAGAGAAAAGATGAAACATGTACCTCAAAAATAAGGACCGGGTTCTTACAAACTTCCCCCCTTAAAGCAATTCATCCCTGAATTTCCCATCCAAGGGTGGCAAAGATAATGATCAGAACATCTCTGGCCACTAAGAACGTACTTCGGTCTCCCACTCCCAGGTTTCGTCCTGCACTCGGGCATGCTTCCATAGCACCAGCACGAGAGGAACTGACCAGACTTGGATAAAACATCGTGCTCCTAGCAATGATACGAATCAGACTCCCCTCAAAGGACGCATCAACCTGAAGCTCAAACTCATCTGGATGAAAGATGTGAGACGAGTCTGAATGATAGTGGCACAACTGAGATACATGGAAGACATCATGCATGGCCCGGTACCTCTGAGGTAACTTCAACTGATATGCAACCAGCCTGACTCTCTCCAGAATCTCAAATGGCCCACATACCTTAATGAATGTTTACCCTCTCTTCTGATCATCCTTTGTCCCAACCTTAGAGAAACATGCAATATTACCTGATCCCTGACCCCACACTCCAACGGTCGTCTGTGGCAATCAACAGAAGACTTCTGATGAAACTGTGCGGTAGCCATCCACTTCTGAATCAACTAGAACTGCTCAATAGTCTCCTGCACAAGTCATGGTCTATAACATCCCAGACCCGGGTGCCACGCAATGGGTTCCCCAAACCCGATTCTCTATGTGACCTCAAGCACATTTCCTCAAACACCAGAGGTTGCCTACCAGTAGTGTGGGCCCAGGTCAGAGAGTGGGGAAAATATGCCCTCGTTTGTCAAAGTATAGCACAACAGAATATAAAATAAAACATACAACGGTATCGGAAGTAGTAAGCCATACACAAATAGAATAAACAACTGAAGATGATATAACTAACAATATATAAAAGATTCAACATGTCACAAGTTCTAAGAAAACACCCAGAACTTGTTATACATCGATACAATATAACAAAATTCAAAGTACAACAAAACAAGCAAAACAGCTGGCAGCAGCATCGCGAGCCCAGCCTCGGTCCCATGACCACCGACTCCTCAGCAATAGTCAAGTACCTGTTTTGGGACTTTTTCCCCTATCTAGACCTGCAGCAACGTAATATGTTTGGGCCGAATAGCGTGACCCATATAGGGTGTCAGATATATATCTCAGTAGGTACCCACAAAAGGCATGTGCCCAACTGCGTGCTAACATGCAATAATAGTGTGCAGTGGTAAAATGAAATAAATTAATCAGTACTATAAAGTATCTAACTTAACAGTTAAATTTCAATTTAATTATTCATTTAATCCATTTTATATAAGAAATTGCCATAGTGAATTTCTAAGTAAAAAAATAGTGTCCTCAGACACGTAAACTCCTACCCTCGGGTAATGAGTATCCAGCACAAGAATCGTCCTTCATGAATAACAGAGTTTTCCCTTAGGACTAGGTAGTGTCGCCCACAGGCACAGAGTCAGCTGCCCATAGGAACAGAAGAAGTTTCCCTCAGGTCGAAATAACTACTGCCCTCGGGAAAAACAATGCAGTTCCCACAGGCTAATCACAACAACACCCTCAGGCTAAACCGGTTACCGGACCATTCCCAACATGTCAAATACAGAAAACAAGAAATTCCTCTAAATAAAATTCTACGTTTACTACTTTAAAGGAATACCCTCGGGTATCCTGGCCAAACGGATAAACAGTGAACCACACCCCCGGGGTTGTTCCATATCCAAGCAACGATCTCAAACAGCATTTTATTATCACAATTTAATCACATATGCAATTACAGGCATTAAATAAAGCAATGGACTCAGCCACATGACACCCCAACATGGTTTCGTGGCATGGAAACAAACAAAAACGCACAATAGATGGATATTTACACCACGCCACCTACAGTATATGCCAACGAACGTTATACCCGAATGCCGACTCCAGAAGTGCCCAAGAACGGCATAGATCCAATGAAAAACAAAACCCATTCAAATGTAAATAACATCCATTAGTGGAAGAATTGGTAAAAACCATACCAGGAAAGAATGGGGCTTACCCATGTAGTTCAAAAAACATCTTCTAAAGCCGAATCAGATTCCAGACGAACACTCTGTGGATCATCAAAGGTTCGGCGTCCTCCATTGGCTCCAAAACGGCTCAAATGCCTCCACTTCCAAAAGAGGAGGCTACTGCATGTTTTAAGCCGGAAAAAAAAGTACATGTCGTGTACTTCTAAGTACACGGCGTGTACTTCCTTCATTTAATTGTTCCTCTGGCGGCACCGCCACACTGTTCATCTGTCGACATGAGTAGACGACATGTACTCTTGAGTACAAGGCGTGTACTATCACCCAGCTGGTGGCTACACCACCTCCTTACTATTTAGGCATGCCTAATAACTACACGATATGTAAAATACCACTACACGGCGTGTAGTTGGTTCCTACACCCCTCGTCGCCAACATGGCTACAAACCCCATGTACCCATCCCACACAGCCAAAAGTACAAGGCGTGTGGAAAAGTACATGGGGTGTAGTTCCAAAATTAAGGTTTTCCCCCATTTTCCATATTTTCTCAAAAAAAACTTAAGGAAGAGGAAAAATAATAAGCTCATACCTCAATAATAAGAACCTGTTTTTTACCAACTTCCCCCCTTATAGAAATTTTTCCCTGAATTTCCCTTCTAAGGGTGGAGAAGATAATGCTCAGAACAACTCTAGCCACTGAGCACGTACGTCAGCCTCCCGCTCCCAAGTCTCATCCTCCACTCTCCCATGCTGCCATAGAACCCATACGAGAGGAACTGACCAGCCATGGAGAAACTTCGCACTCCAGTCAACAATATGAATCGGATGCTCCTCAAAGGATGCAACTTCCTCCAGCTCAACCTCCTCAGGCTGAAAAATGTGAGACGGGTCTGAATGATAGCAGCGCAACTGAGACATGTTGAAGAAGTCATGCATGGCTCAGTATTGATGTGGTAACTGCAACCGATAGGCAACCATCTCGACTCTCTCCAGATTCTCGAATTACCCAACATACCTCGGTGAATGCTTACCATGTCTCCTGATCAACTTGTGTCCCAGCCTTGGCGAAGCACTCATGAAAACATGATCCCCGACCATGAACTCCAAAGGTCGTCTGCGATAATCAGAATATGACTTCTTTCGAGACTACGTGGTAGCCATCCGCTTCCGAATCAATTGGACATGCTCAGATATCTCCTGAACGAGGTGTGGTCCCAGTAAAGTTGCCTCAACTCCCTAAATCCAGCATGAAGGTGAACGACATGGCCTACCATATAAAGCCTCATATGGTTCTATATAAATAGTCACCTAAAAACTATTGTTATAGGAAAACTTGACTAAGGGTATATGCTTCTCCAAAGAGCCCCCAATGTTTAGGATGCATGTGCGCAACATTTCCTCTAGCACCTGTATCGTATGCTCTGACTGACCTTCTGTCTGAGGGTGGTATGTTGTGCATAGAAGCAACTGTGTACCCAGTGCCCTCTGAAGACTCTTCCAGAAATGAGACATAAAGCGGGCGTCCCTATCTGAAATGATAGAATGAGGGACCCCATGAATAATTACGATCTCTCGGATATACAACCTCTCGATCTCGTCTACACCGAAGGTCTCCTTAATCGGAAAGAAGTGAGCTACCTTCATGAGTCTGTCCACGACAACCCACACAGCGTCATTGCCTCGCAGTGACCTCGACAATACCATCACGAAATCCATTGTGACATCATCCCATTTCCACTTTGGAATGGGTAACTGCTATAACACCCCAGCTGGTCTCTGATGCCCTTCCTTCACCTCCTGACAGGTAGAACATCTCGTAATGAACCCAGCTACATCTCTCTTCTTACCCAGCCACCAGTACTGATGTCTCAAGTCACTCTATATCTTGGTAACCCCAGGATGAACTGCCCAAGCCGAAGCATTAAACTCCCGCATCAGCTCCTTGCGTATATCCCCTAGAACCCATACTCTTACATGGAAACGAAAAACCTCATCATCGCCTATCGTCCAACCAAGATGAGGGTCCTCAATTTCCACATACTCCTGTAGAACTAGGCCATCCGGATCAATAACTGCCTCAACCTCACTCTGTCCAGGAGAGTAGATGTCACAGTTAATGAGGAAAGATAAGGTTTCCCCTGATTGTGATGCACCTCCAAATGCATCTCAGAGAATAAATCCATGAGATACAACTCACCACTGGCCTCCTATACTGCCAGTATCTGAGTCTTCCTGCATAGTGTATCAGCTACTGCATTACCTTTACCAGGTGTATAGGCAAGCTCAAAATTGATGGACATTAGGTACTCAACCCACTTTCTCTGCCTCATATTTAGGTCACGCTGAGTAAAGATATACTTGATGATTTTGAGGTCAGTGAAAAACACAAAATTCCCTCCCAACAGATAATGTCTCCAACAGTGCAACGTATGAACAACTACAGCCAACTCGAGATCATGCATCGTGTAATTCCGCTCATGTGGCCTCAACTTCTAAGACCCATACGCAACAACTCGGTCGCCCTGCATCAAAACTACTCCCATCCCAATCCCTGATTCATTATAGTAAACTGTATATCTCTTCCCCTTCTCTGGGAGTATCAGGATCGGTGGTGATGTCAACCTTCCATTCAGGTCCTGAAAAGCTGCCTCGCAATCTTCTGACCAAATGAACTTCAAACCCTTCTTAGTCAGACCTGTCAATGGTGCTGCTATGTGGGAGAAGTCTTGTATGAAGTGTATTTAGTAACAAGCCAGCCCTAAGAAACTCTGTATCTCAAACACGTTCTATGGCTGCTCCTAAGAAACTACTGCTCTAACCTTCTCAAGGTCTACTACAACTCATACCTTTGAGATGATATGACCCAGAAAGTGAATCTGATCCATCCAAAAGTGGCACTTCGAGAGCTTAGCATATAGCCGATGCTCTATCAGTTTACTCAATATGTTCTCAAGATGGGTGGTATGGTCGTGTCGAGTGTGAGAGTACACTAAGATGTTGACCACGAATACTACCACAAAAGAATCACGATACGAATGGCACACACGATTCATCAGAGCCATGAAAAATGCTGGTGCGTTCGTGAGTCCGAAAAGGATAACCATGTACTAGTACAGACCATATCTGATATGAAAAGCTATAAGAGGTATATCTGGTGGTCTCACGCGTAGCTGATGATATCCCGATCTCAAGTCAATCTTCAAGAACACTCGTGTTCCACATAGCTGATCAGACATATCAACAATTATAGGCAAGGGATATTGGTTCTTAACTGTAAACTAGTTCGGCTTCTGATAATCTACACAATGTATAAGGGTACCTTCTGCCTTCTTCGCAAAAAGGACCGGAGAACCCCAAGGAGAAGTACTGGGTCGGATAATTCCCTTTTCATGCAACTCCTCTAACTATATCTTGATCTCATGTATCTTAGGTGAAGCCATCCTATAAGGAGGAATGGACACTAGTGCTACTCCAGGAACAAGATCGATAGAAAATCCACCTCATGCACCAGAGGTAGACCAGAAAAGTCATCTGAGAAGGCATCCATGAAAAGAACAACAACTGGAGGGAAATCTAGATGACATGTCCCCTGGTTATCCAGATACAAGCTCACAATCTGGGAAGTGACTCCACCTCACCCATGATGCTCTGGTCTGGATTGACATGCCTGAACATCCCATTCGCCCTTGTATAGAAACACTCTTCCCTCTGGTGACATGAAAATCACCCTATGACGATAGCAGTCTACTAAGGCTCGAAAGGGACCCAACCAGTCCATCTCGAGAATGACATCATAGCTCATCATCTCCAAGACATAGATTCCCCATAGAAAGTGACACCCTCCAACCTCAAGGGGGAACTCATTACACTGACGCACACCAACCGTTCGAGTCCCCAACTGAGTGTCTAGCGTCATGATATTGGAAGAAGTAGAAACACAGAGCCCAAGGCTCTCCACAACGAGTAATGATATGAAACGATGTGTATCACCCGTATCAAAAAGTACTGAAGATAAGACTGAAGCTACTAAAATAGTACCTCTGACTGTAGAATGTTCGGGATCCTACTCGTGCTGGGTCTGCTACACTGTATAAGCTTACACGATGTCGCGGCCCTGCGATACAGCCTGGCTACCCTGAGTTGTCCCAACCTATTGCCTTTGATATCCTAGTGTGTGGCTACCATATCCATGACCTCCATCTCTACCTACACGCCCTGACGTATTCTAGTTCCCTGACTGGTAAGAATCCACTGGACTTGCTCCTGCATGCAGAGTCTGCACGGAACCCCTCTCACTAGTCGCCTGTGGAAATTCCCTAAAAAAGTGATGCAGATGACCCATCTTGCCTCAAGCTCGGCACTCCCCTATGTCTTGAGGACACTATGGTCTTTTGTGCCCCTCTCTTCCACACTGGTAGCACCTGATCGGGCTACCTGAGGAAGATTCATTGCTGGTACTGCCACCCTGAGAGTGATCCATCTGTCTCTTTATCTTTACAGCAGAAATAGTACTAGTAACTAGTGCTGAACCACCCTGGCCCACACCACTTGATTCCCGTAGGTTCCTCTCAATAATCAGTGCCTGGTTCACTATAACTTGTACTAAAAGCAACCTAAAAACTTTCACCAGTGCTTGGATGCACACCGAAGACCATCCTCAAAAAGTATGACTCTCAACATCTCATCAACCACCAGCACAGGTGAAAAACGTTGAAACTCATTAAAATGAGAAAAATAGTCCATCACCGACATAACTCACTGTTGCAGATTAATGAACTCTCGAGCTCTATCTGCCCTCAACGTCTCTGTGACGAAAAAATCATAGAAGACCGCCTAAAAATCATCCCACGCCATGTCTCTATGATGCTTTGACTTGGTGGTAACATCACACCACCTCTTGGTGGAATCATGCAGCATGTAAGTCAGGATCATGACCCTCCGCCCTGGAGGCATCTCAACATGCTCGAAAATAGTCTGCATCGATACTTGCTAAGACTCTGCAGCCTATGCTCCACCATCCCAGGAAAACGTAGGTGGATTCTGCTGCTGGAAGATACGTGTCAGCTTGTCCATAGATGTGGCAGCCTGCGGTGCTCCCTGAAAGGTCTGAATGAACCACTTAAAGCCCTCACGGAACTACGCCTCCACGCCTGTGTCTGGTATAGCAGCTGGCGAAACATCTGGCTCTATTAGAGGATCAACTGGTATCCCATGGCCCACTATATTCAGAGTATAATAGTCCCCGCTCTCCTGGCGAACAACTCACGGTCGTCTAGGAGGCATGACACTACATGGTCAAAAGCATGCCTCAGATTCAAGAATATTAAGACAGAAAAAAATGAACCACAAAGGGAACAAGTGGAATAAGGCATTTCAAAATTTTCAAAACAAGACTACATTGCGTTTACACTGACTACACGGTATGTACTTGACTTCCCTTCCCCTACCCAAGTCCTTACACATGGCTAAGCCAGACGGCTTCTATTGATAAAAAACTACATGGCGTGTATAATATATAAAAGGCTTGTACGATGTTATTTTACAACTGTCCGTTTCATCTGGGACACAACCGACTACTCGGCTTACAACTGCACGGCGTGTTATACACGTACACGGCGTGTACAACACCCTGTTTCACATCCACACAGCTCGAACCACACGGTCTGTCCTTGGAAAAGACTACACAGTGTGTCCCAAAGTAACACGGTGTGTTCAGGGAGTGGTGACACCGGCCCGTGTTGTTAGTTACATGGTTGAGTCCACAGGTCACAGTACACGGCGTGTCCATCATTGACACGATGTGTTATTTCATGGAGTTCACCGACCTGTGTTGTTGGTTACAGGGCCAGACTCCGGGTCAACACTACACAGCCTGTAAAAAATATACACGACGTGTTTTACCCAATCCTTTCCCTACTCTGTGTCGCCGCCCACACAGTTTGTGACATGGGAAGAGACTACATGGCATGTACTCAGGGTACACAGCGTGTACTCAAAAAGATCCCCTTTCTTCCCGAACATAAGGTCATACACGACATGTATAATGATACTACACGGGTTGTATACTGGGTTTCCTGATAGTATGCCTTAGATATATCCCCGGAACCCAGAAAATAATGAAAAACAACACCTAAGTGTCAAATTCTGACCCGTGGGGGCCCATACTCCCCACGAATCAATGTTTGACATCTCATATGTGTTATAACCAATACAAAATCAATGATCCACCAAATTCCGGTCGATGGGGACCCATACTCCCCAAAAAACAAAGTTTGGCGTCCATTCTATAAACAAGCTCACACAAAGAATAACCAATCACAGAGCAGATATTTATCAAGCAGTTATCACAATATCATGCTTTTCTAGCACAACAACTATCACAACAACATGCGAATTTCTAATGCACCTACATGGCATGGAAACTATGCATGGAATTTGATATCTAGCATGTGCCTATATGATGCACGAGATGGAATGCCCTCATCTCATCAGGTTGAAACAAAATAGAACCCATTGATAAAATATAAACTATGCAATTCATGTGTGTCACCCAACGATGAAAACATATCAACCGTAGAATTAAAAAATCAAAAGAATTACAAAATACTAGGTAGACTGGCTTTTCCCTGTACATAGGTTAGCTATGCCCGGGCAAAGCTTATTACCAACTATCGTTCGTCTTATCCCTAACTATGGATCCAAAAAGTATATCAAAGAAAAGAATCCCTTTGATACCACTTTGTAACATCCCGGACTCGGGTTCCATGCAACAAGTGCCCCGAACCCGGTTCGACACATGACCTAAAGCGCATTTCCCTAAGCACCAGAGGCTGGCAACTAGCAGTGTGGGCCCATGTCTGATAGTGGGGAAACTATGCCCACATTTGTCAAAGTGTAGCGCAGAGGAAAATAAAATAAAACATACAACGATAGAAGAAGCAGTAAACCATACACAACTGGAATAAACAACTGCATATGACATAACCAACAATATATAAAAGATGCAGCATGTCACAAGATCTATGAAAAAAGCCAGAACATGTTATACATCGATACAGTACAATAAAATACAGAGTACAACAAAACAAGAAAAACACCTGGCAGCGGCATCGCTAGCCTAGGCTCGGTCCCATGCCCACCTACTCCTATACAACAGTCATGTACCTATATAGGGACACTTTCCCCTATCTACACCTATAGAAATGTAATCTGTTTGGGCCGAAAAGTGTTACCCAAACAGGGTGTGAGAAATATATCTCAGTAGGCACCCACCAAAGGTACATTCCCAACTGTATGCTAACATGCAACAATAGTGTGCAGCGGTAAAATGCAATAAAGTAAGCAGTACTACAAAGTAACTAACATAACAGTTAAATTCCCATTTAATTATCCATTTTATCCATTTTATATATGAAATCACCACAATGCATTTCTAAGTAAACAACTAGTGTCCTCAGACATGTAAACTTCTACCCTCAGGTAACGAGTATCCAACACAAGAATCTGCCCTCAGGCGTAACAGAGTTTTCCCTCAGGCGTAGGTAGTGTCTCCCACAGGCATAGACTCTGCTTCCCACAGGCACCAAAGAAGTTGCCCTCAGGCCGAAATTACTATAGCCATCGGCCTAAACATTGCAATGCCCACAGGCTAATCACAACAACGCCCTCAAGATAAACATGTAACTGTGCCAGCCCAACATGTAAAATGTAGTAAACAAGAAATTACTCTCATGGAAATTTGATGATTACTTCATTAATGGCATACCCTTGGGTATCCTAGCCAAATGGATAAACAGTGAATCACACCCCCGGGGTGGTTCAGGATCCAAGAAATGATACCAACCCGCATTTTATTATCACAATTTAATCACCTATGAAATTATAGGCATTAAATAAAGCAACAACCTCAGCCACACGACACCCCAACATGGGTTTGTGGCATAAAAACGCACAAAAATGCACAACATTTGGAAATTTACACCAAGCCACCTACCTTATACACCAACGAACTTTATACCCAAATGCCGACTCTAGAATCGCCCAAGAACGGAGTAGATCTGACGAAGAAGATGACCCATTAAAACATAAATAAATTCTGTTAGGGGAAGAATTGGTAAGAACCATACTAGGAGACGAGAGGCCTTACCCATGTGGTTCCAACAAGATCGTCCGAAGCTGAATTGGATTCCAGATGAACAATCTGTGGATCTTCAAATGTTCGGCCTCCTCATTTGGATCCAAAACGGCTCAAATGCCTCCTCTGTCAAAAGAGGAGGCTACTGCCTGTTTTAAGCCAAACAAAGTACACAACATGTACTTTTGAGTACACATCGTGTAAATCCTTTATTTAATTGTTCCTCTAGAGGCACCGCCACACTGTTCATCTGTCCACATGAGTACACGACATGTACATCCATGTACACTGCGTGTAATGTCGCCCAGATGGCGGCTAGCACACCGCCGTACTGTTTAGGCCAACCGACCGACTACCCAGAATGTAAAGTACCACTACATGGCGTGTAGTCGGTTCCTACACCCCTTGTCATCGACATGGATACACGCCCCGTGTACCCATCCCATACGGCCAAAAGTACATGGCGTGTGGAAAATTACACAGCGTCTTGTTCCAAAATTCAGTATTTTCCACCATTTTCCATATTTTCTCCAAAACACTTAATGAAAAGGAAAAATAAGAAGTCCGTACCTAAAAAATAAGAACCAGGTTCTTACATGGTCCCAGTAAAGCTGCCTCACCTACCTCAGACCAGCACAAAGGTGATCAGCATGGCCTACCATATAGATCCTCATAAGGTGCCAACTCTATAGTTGCCATAAAACAGTTATTATAGGAAAACTCGACTAGGGGTATGTGCTTCTCCAAAGAGCCACCAATGTCTTGAATGCCTTCAAACAGCATGTCCTCATGTATCTGTATCGTGTTCTCTGACGGGCCATCGGTCTGAGGGTTGTAATCTATGATCAGAAGCACCTGTGTAACCAGTGCCCTCTGAAAACCCTGCCAGAAACAAGACATAAAACGAGCATCCCTATCTGAAATGATAGAAAGAGGAACCCCATTAAGACTTATTATCTCTCAGATATACAACTTCCTAAGATCGTCAACTATGAATGTTTCCTTGATCGGAAAAAAGTGAGCTACCTTCCTGAGTCTGTCCACAACTACCCACACAATATCATTTCCTCTAGTTGACCTCGACAACCCAGTCAAGAATTCCATCACGACATCATCCCATTTACAATGAGGAATGGGTAACTGCTGTGACAGTCTAGCTGTCCTCTGATGCTCTGCCATCACTTGCTAAAAGGTGTAATACCTCATAACAAAACCATCTATATCTCTATTCATACCCGGCCACTAGTACTGACGACTCAAGTCACGGTACATCTTGGTAAATCTGGGATGAACTGCCCAAGATGAAGCATGAAACTCTTGAATCAACTCCACGCGTATATCCAATGGAACCCACACTCGTCCATGGAAACACAAACTTTCATCATCAGCTGTCATCCAACTGGGAGGAGAGTCCTCATTTTCCACCAATACCCATAGAACTAGGCCTTATAGGTCAGATAGGTGTCTCATACTCTCTCAATCCAGGAGGGTAGATGTCACAGCTAAAGAAGAACGATAGGTCTTCCCCTCATTATCATGCACCTCAAAATGCATCTCAAAGAAAAAATCCATTTTCTTCCACTCATCACCGGCCTCATTAACAGCCTATATCTGTGTTTTCCTGCTTAGTAAATTAGATATTGCATTACCCTTACCAGGTGTGTAGTCCGGATCAAATTCAAAGGAGTGAAGGTATTCGACCCACCTTCGCTGCCTCAGATTCTTGTCATGCTGAGTAAAGATATACTTGAGACTTTTTTGGTCTGTGAAAACCAAAAAATGTCCTCCCAATAGATATGTCTCCAGTACCACAACACATGCACAACTGCAGCCAACTCGATATCATGAGTCGGGTACTTCCTCTCATGTGGCCTCAACTGGCGAAAATCGTACACAACAACTCGATCTCTCTGCATTAATACTACTCCCAACCCAATACCTGATACATCAAAGTAAAATGTGTATCTCTTCCCTTGTTCTAGAAGTATCAGGACTGGTACTGATGTCATCCTTCCCTTCAGGTACTGAAATGTTGTCTCACAGGATTCTGACCAAATGAAATTCACACCCTTCTTAGTCAAAGCCGTCAACAGAGCTCCTAAGTGGGAGAAGTCATATATAATGCATCTTTAGTAACCATCCAGAACTAAGAAACTTCGTAGCTCGAACACGTTCTTAGGATGATCCCAAGAAACTAATGCTCCCATCATTTCTAGGTCTACTGCAACTCCAGCCTCTGAGATGATATGACACCGGAAGTGAATCTTGTACATCCAAAAATGGCACTTTGATAGCTTAGAATATAGATAATTCTCTCTCAGTGTACTCAATATGATCTCACGATGGGTGGTATGGTCCTGTTGAGTGTGCGTGTACACAAAAATGTCATCCATGATTTATACCACTAAATAATCCGGGTATGGATGGAACACACGATTCATTAGAGCCATGAAAACCTCTAGTGCATTCGTGAGTCCAAATGGCATAACCAAGTACTCGTGAATACAATATTTGCTCCGAAAAGCTGTAAGCAGTATATCCGATGGTCTCACCCGCAACTGATGATATATTGACCTCATATTAATCTTCGAGAACACTCGTGCTCTACGAATTTGATCAAAAAGAACATCAATCCTCGGAAAGGGATATCAGTTCTTCATCTTCAACTAGTTCAGCATCCAATAATCCACCCAGAGTATAAGGGTATCGTCTGCCTTATTCACGAAAAGGACAAGAGAACCCCAAGGAGAAGTACTGGGTCGGATAAGACACATTTTCTGTAACTCCTCTAACAGCCTCTTGAGCTTCTGTAACTCTGGTGTTTCCATTCTATAAGGAGGAATGGACATGGGTGTTTCCCCTAGAAGAATCTTGATAGGGAAATCCACCTCTCGATCTTGAGGTAGACCTGAAATGTAATCTGGAAATACATCCCTGAAATGATCAACCAATGGACGGAAATACTTCTGACATGTCCCGTAGTCTTCCATATATAACCTCACAATCTGGGCTATGACCCCACCTCGCCCATGATTATCTGGTCCATCTCGACTTTCCTAAGCATCCCAGTAGCCCTTGTATAGAAACTCTCCACTCTCTGATGACATGAAACTCACCCTAAGATGATAGCAGTCTACAAAGGCTCGAAAGGGAACCCACCACTCCATCCTGAGAATGAAATCCTAAGCTATCATCTCTAAGATATAGAGGTCTCAAAGATAGTGACACCCACCATCCTCTAGGGGCCACTCCTTGCACTGATGCACATATTCCGTTCTAGTTCCCAACAGATATTCTAGCGTCATGATATTAGAAGTAGTAGAAACATAGATCCCATGGCTCTTCACAACGGGCACATATATGAAACTGTAACAACCCGAGATTTTATAAGATATATTCGTTTTAATTTCATTCATATCATATGTTGTATGCTACACCATGATTATCTTGCGCTATACGTAACACTGTATTAGCTTGTAGTATATGCAACACTATTCATGGATCGTGTTACACACAATTTCATGTTTTTTTATAGTAGTTATTCTACAAAAAAGTGAGTATAAATATATATATTAAATGTATTTTTTTATATGCAACAACAATGGAGTCATGCACTACACACAACCCTAACTTGGCTTTCATTACATGCAATCGTGACCTTCCTCGATAGCGTGGGTTTTACCCAATACCGAGTTTTACTAAACAATGATATATTATTATAATATTATTATAAACAAGCCGTTATGAATAGTATTAACTAAAAATATAATTTTTTAACATTATTATTCATCTTACACATTTTCTAGAACATCGTATAAGAACCAAATAAATTTTTCGGGTAAAATAAGTATTTTTCAAAAAAATGTAGTTTTGCTGCCTTTTGATGGCACACCCACTTTAAATATAGTTTTTGAAATGTTTATAAGTTAAATTTTACAAAATAAACTTCTTATTTTGAATCAGGATATAAAAATTTACATTGGATAATGTTTTGATATTTTTCTGATAACTTTCATATTTTAATGAATAGTAAAAACATGCTATATTTTAATTAAAAACAACTATTTTCATCGTAAAATATTATATGGTTGAATTATAATATTGAATGGTCTAAAAGTTAAAATAGAATATATTTTTACCATTTAATATAATTTATGTCATTATAATTGATTTTACTTGGAATTCGTAGGTTGAACCAATTCAATCTTTTGCAATGTTTTAAACAAAATCCTTTTTTTTCGACAACGAGATTAATTTTAATTTAATTTATGCAACTTTTGTTTATTTAATTTGGAAAAATGGTTTCCATATTTGGAATCAGTGGGTCCAAATTATGTTATTAAGATACTTTTTATTTTTGGGTATTATGAATAGTAACTTTGGTAAAAAAAATTGCCATAGTTAAAGGTAAATCAGGCAATTAAAAGTAAAAATAATATTATAAAATTACCCTAACACTTGGAAAAATCCAATTGGATGACTAAATGTCGACCCATATCACCTAAGGGTCGGATGTTAATCATTTAATGGACTTTTTTCCATGAAAACTATTTAATTATTATTAAAACCATAGAAAGTGACAACATGTCACTCTCTTAAATTTTATAAGTATATTAATTTTCATTTAGTGATAATTTTCATGAAACATAGAACATGAATATTCCACAGAAAGATAATGAAATTATATACATCATATGAATGTATTTATAATTTTTAGGGATTACATAATTATCATTAATCGTGACACAATAGTGATGCAGAAATTGTTTATCTAGTGAAAAATCAAGAATATAGTTTTTATTAAACTAATAGTGACTATAAAAGCACAAATCCTGACCAAAACATATTGTTCATGTAAATTTAAACCATAATAATCCAATGTTCTAATAGTTGACCATTTGGAGTCTTATAAAAGCGATTATGACACTTATATTATTTTATTTTAAATGATGCCAAAGTTGTCACCTTCCTAATTTAATAAATATAACAATTTTAATATTGTGATTTTAATATGATAAATTCGAGTAAAAGTCTTATTGTTAAAGTTAATAAATTTATCTTCATAATAGGATTTTATTTATAATTTTTATGCCACAAATAATTATATTAAATAACTATACGAAAATGTTGTAGTAATTATTTTATTAAGAGATAAACCAAATAAATGGTTTTATAAAATAATAAAATAAATATTATATGAACTATTTAATGTTCTCAACTAATTTTATAGATACAGATGACCTTTTATGAATATATTAAATATTTTATTTCGAACATATATTCTGTATATATTTTATTTAAATTCAAATAAATGAATAGTGTCAAAAATGACACTATTGTTATTTTATAAAAAACATATTATGAAATTGATTAAAAATCACAAAAAACATTACAAATTACAAATTTAAATTTATATGGTCTAAAATTTTATAAAGTGTCCAATTATGGACAATTGACAACAAATAAGAAATTATTTTTTAAAATTTAAAATTGAGAATGTTATTACCAAAAATAAAATTAAATTGATTAAATAAGGATAAATCAAGTTGATAATGTTTAAAATAAATTCCTAAAATGTCTAAATTTTATTTTTTGATGATATTACAACCCTATCTCATCTAATATTCGAATATGATTCATTTTTGAAGGTTTTTAAGTGGTTTTATATTTATTATAAATTAATATTTTTGATATTTCCAAAGGTGCCCCTCTCCTCCCTTATAAAAGGGAACCTCCTTCCTCTATTCCTCACAACACTTTGAGCCTTCAATCTCGGAAATACCCTGAAAAATTATCTTCTCCACTTCCCTAAAAACATCCAAGAGGTCCTGGTCTACTTAAAAGTCCAATCTTTGTTCCTTAAGAAGAGGTTTCAATGAGGCGTATCGAAGAAGAGGTAATTTCTTCTACCGATTCTTTCAAGATTATTTCTTCTTCATCTTCTTATTCATTAGTTGTTTCATTATAAATTAATAACATCAGTATCTCTAATATACTTATATGTTATTATAAATATGAAACAACCCCATTTCACCTTCTATCGATCCCACAGAAAACAAAATCACCGCGCGTGCGTACGTACGGAATACCGTCTCAACGCCGTAGTGTAATATGTTTTTCCACCAACACCATACATGGATGGGTATAATGGTGTAAATAATAACTATACATAGTTATTATAACATCATACTGATTATGATATATTTTATCACCCACTCTAATTCAATTCAATAATTATGGAAACGATATCATCGCTCGTGCGTACGTATGGACTACCGTCTCCACGAAGCGATGAGATTCATTCTCCATGTTAAACATTTAAGAATGATTATAAAGTATATATAAGCAATAATTGTAAAATATATGACATTAAAAATCTACTGGATTTATGTATATATATATATATGTATGTCATCTACATAATTCCATTCAACTCAATAAGGAAATGAAAACAGCGTTCATGCATACGTACGACATACCGTCTCCAAGAACGGTGTATTTCTTTCCATTTATCGATCTATTATATATATGTATATTCTGAATATATATTATATATAAATCATGTTTTATATTCTGGAATCAGTAATAATGATCTAAGTAATCATATGAATAATTACAAGTCAAAACACGTACAAAAAATGAAGTGATTTTTTACCCAAAACGCTCTTTAACATGAATTTACAAAATAACAGGTAATATAAAGTCATATGTAAACCATATATGATATCATAACAATGAATATGAATCTGTAATAAATCAATGGCATTATTTAAATCATTATATATGAGGTTTGGATACATACGAATCATATTGGACATAAGGTAAGGGATAAACTTTCCAATCTCGTTCATATCTGAGATTGTTTATTCATAAGTATTTACTGGGGTTATTGTTATCATCCATGTCCATGTTTCCTAAAAATTGTTTCATGTATGTTTAATGTCCTTTTTACCCATTTTGAATTTTACTACATTGTATGTAAGGAATCCTTATTTTGGTTACATTATGAGGTACTTTTTGACTTTTCTGACAAAAGTACGAGAAGAATATTTTATTTACATATACGGCACGAACGTATTTTTACGGTTTTATAAAGACTTATTTTCTTGAAGAATCCTTCAAAATATTTCATGAATAATTTCAACAAAATCTTTTTCTTTTAAAATTGCATGACATTTTGTGAAATGAAAATGATTTTGAAGAAGAAAAGATATTTTCCTCAAAAATTCATTTCAAGTGTTTTATCAAAACCATTTTTCATCTAAGATGACATTATTTCATATGTGTATGTTTCATGTATCATGTCTCTATGATTTACATGGTTTCACATTCCGTATTATGAAATGATATTCATTTCTTTTATATGGATTACGTGATGATGGGATGATGTTTATGAAACCCATTTTATTCGATGGGTTATTATGAATGATGTATGTTTATTTTGTGGCATAAGTAAAAATGATTTAATTATGAGATGGGTGGGACCTATATCTCCCCCAAATGCATTTGGTAAAGATTTATATCTCATGAGATAGACATGGCTGGAATTGTATGTTATTCTGGTTCAGTGTTACAAGACTGAAATGAGGAGTGAACTCGATTCAGAAAGGGACTTTGTCCACTATGATGGTCTTAGCAGCAATGCCTTGGCTACAATGGAAATCATGACAAGTGCCGAATGGTTTCCACAATTACATGTTTTATTTCCATTCAATTTCATCGTGATTGATGTTCCCTTATGATATATTCCTTACGTACATCTGAGATTTATGTCTTTGCTCAAGGTTTTAATGTTTAGATTTGATGTTCATGTTTTTTTTCTTTCATATGTTGATGGATTATTTTATGTTCTCTATGTTTTCCCTTACAGAGCATTTGAGCTCACCCTTTTTGTGTTTTATTTTCCCCAGGAATTATAGAAAGGTTTTAGGTATGGAAACAAAAAGGGGAAGATCGTTATGGGAGTTTTTTAATATCTTTCAACATGATTAGATGTTTATATTCCGAGTTTCCAAAGACACTAAACAATTACGATCCTTGTATGTCTGTTTTATTTATTTATTAAGTATTCCTCAAAAGTAATTTAATGTTCATGTACGTCACAATTTGGGTCTCTACAATTGGTAACAGAGGAATGGTTTAGTCAACCTTTGGAAACTAGGATGCGAATACATTAGTGAGATCCCTAGAGATATTTCTAAGGTATGTCTAGAGATGTCCCTAAGGATAAGTATATGTATAGGATATAGTCCTAGAACTACAGTAAATATCATAGAATTTAACATAAGATGATAGATATTTAATGTAATCCCCCTTGATTATGTTATTTTCCTTGTATGATTTTTGCCTCTCACAGAATTCTTTTTGTGTTTTAGTCAATGGAGGGAACCAGAAGGAATTCGGTACACATTGAATCCAATGAACAAATTGGTGACTATGAGAAACAAAATTTCGTAATGCCTATAGAGAAAGATGTTGTGATTATGCCGAATCATTCATCGCAATATATGATTAACAAGGTTAAATTTAGTGGTATTCCTAATTCATCAAATAAGAGGAAGATAGAATTTTATTCATGTTCGTATGTTGGGGGGCATAAAGATATGAAGATTGAGATATCTAAAGAAGGGAAGAAGAACCTTGAGGAATACCTCAAATGGAGGGACATATGTTATCTGTGTGGAGAAAAGGGCCAATATTGTGACAGACTATTATGGATTTAAATGTATTATTTGTGGAGAACATGGGCATTACCCAACTCAATTCCCTAACCTAAAAAGTATCATCTAAAATCAAGAAAGGACTTATTCCAGGACAATCATTGAAGAGTTTGGACTGAAGTGTTTATGTATTGGTATTTATGAATAATTTTTTGAGGTAATTTTATGGTTTATTAGAATATTTTTGTATCAGTCTATTGTGGTTTTCAATAATTATATGGTACCAGTAACAATGAAAAGTGATTCAAGTATTTTGGAAAGCAGATGATATGCGCATAATAAAGGGATAAGGAGAAAATGAAATGTTTGACAGTATTCATGTGCTTATGATTGATATAAGGACTAAGTGATATCATGGTTTGAGTATATAATATTTTGAGGATTTTGGTATGGGGAAAGAGTTAACTTTTGACAGCACTCATGTTTTCACTAAGATTCAATGGGTATTCATTTTTCAAGAGAATACATGATTAATGTATTCACAGGACTAGAATGTGACCGACAATATATATGAGGGATAAATGATGGTATTCACGTGCTTTTTATATGACCTTTTTAGTAATCATTATCTTTATTCAATGTGTTTGGAAAGAAGTATTTTGGATAAGCCTATAGATTGGAATGATTAGTATTGTTTAAGGGTAGAACTTTTTTTATAATAGTATTGTTTTAGAAAAATGTTAACATCCAGGACAGGTGACAACCCGTCCCTTCGGAAAAGGTTGCGGGAATCGAACCCACAACCGAAGTGCGACTGGCCTTTATCGCCTACAACTGGCCTACAGGAAGACCCTGGTTAGTAGAAACTAGTTTTATTTTATTAAGCGATATGATATATGAAGTAAAAGTTCATTTTTGGAATCATATATGGTTAACCACACCATTGATGGACTTATGTATATTTGATAACTTTTTCTAACCTTTTGCTTGAAATAGATGGAATGACTCATTATTCTATCACAGGATCTGCTAACACTTCATGAATTTCAAATTCAACTTCATTTCTTTAAGAGATGACGTGTAAATTGTTCAAGGCAGTAACAACGGTGAGATTGTACCAAAATCAAATAAGTATTTATTTTGATTCGAAAATTCTTCAACATTAGAGAAATGTTACTGAAAACCAAAAATGTTGTCCTAGTGCTCTTATATCCGATGAATCAGATGGTACATTAGATCATTGCAAATCTATGGCTTTGTGATTTTCGGCTATTTCATAGCCATGTTCTCTACCACTCTCCATCAGAACTTGATTGTTAGATTTTTCCTCCATATGCATATTTTAACCTATACTCTCCTATGTGGAAACCCAATTATGAGTTACCTTGGGTGACCATTATGTTTATAACATTCTTTTTTAAAGTTATGTTTTAGTATTCCTTTTTACGATGTGGGTTTCTATGAATAGTATATGATTTATAACCCCGACGAATTTCGAAGGAAAAAATCATTTTAAGGGGGGTAGAATGTAACAACCCAAGATTTTATAAGATATATTCATTTTAATTTCATTCATATCTTTTGTTGTACTCTACACCAATATTATCTTGCACTATATGCAACACCGTATTAGCTTGCGGTATACGCAATACTATTCTTGGACCGTGTTACACACAATTTCATATTTGTTTGATAGTAGTTATTCTACGAAACATTGAGTATATATATATATATATTCAATGTATTTTGTTATATGAAACAAAAAAGGAGTCGTGCACTACACGCAACCCTAACTTGGCTTGCATTACACGCAATCGCGACCTTCCTCGATAGCGTGTGTTGTACGCAATACTGGGTTTTACTAAACAATGATAAATTATTATAATATTATTATAAATTATATGTTTTGAATAGTATTAAATAAATTTTGAGTTTTATAACATTATTATTCAATTTACAAATTTTCTATAACATGTAATAATAACAAAATAAATTTTTCGGGTAAAATAAGTATTTTTAAAAAAATGTAGTTTTGCCACATTTTGATGGCACACCCACATTAAATATAGTTTTTTACATGTTTATAAGTTCAATTTTACAAAATAAACTTCTTCTTTTGAATCAGGATATAAAAATTTACATTGGATAAAGTTTTGATATTTTTCCGATAACTTTCATATTTTAATAAATTGTAAAAACACGCTATATTTTAATTAAAAACAACGTTTTTTCATCGTAATAATTTATATGGTTAAATTATAATATTGAATTGGTTGAAAGTATAAATAGAATATATTTTTACCATTTAATATAATTTATATCATCAGCATTAATTTTACCTTGAATTCGTAGGTTAAACCAATTGAATCTTTTGCAATGTTTTAAGCAAAAACCCGCTTTCTTTCGACAACGAGATTAATTTTAATTTAATTTATGCAACTTTTGTGTATTGAATTTGGAAAAAAAGGATTCAATATTTGCAATCAGTGGGTCCAAATTATGTTAATAAGATATTTTTTATTTTTGGTCATTATAAATAGTAACTATGGTAAATTGTATTTACCATAGTTAAAGGTAAATCGAGCAATTAAGGGTAAAAATAATACTATAAAATTACCCTAACACATTGAAAAATCCTATTGGATGACTAAAAGTAGACCCATGTCACCTTAAGGTCTGATTAGAATCATTTAATGGTCTTTTGTCCATGAATATAATTTAATTATTATTAAAAGCAAAGAAAGTGACAACATATCAATCTCTTAAATCTTATAAGTATGTTAATTTTAATTTATTGATAAACATCACATAACTTCGAACATGAATATTCTCCAGATGGATAATTAATGTATCTAAATAATATGAATTTATTATAATTTTTAGGGCTTAAATAATTATCATTAATTGTGACACAATAGTGATGCAGAAATTTTTTATCTAGTAAAAAATCAATAATATAGTTTTTATTAAACAAATAGGGACCATAAAAGGCACAAAACCCAGACCAAAACTTATTGGTCATTTAAATGTAAACCATAATCATCCATTGGTCGAATATTTGACCATTTTCAGCCTTATAAAAGCGATTATTACACTTATATTATTTTATTTTAAATGATGCCAAAGTTGTCACCTTCATAATTTAATAAATATAAAAATTTAAATATTGTGATTATAAGATGATAAATTCGATTAAAAGTATTATTATGAAAGGTAATTGATTTATATTCATCATAGGATTTTATTTTTAATTTTTATTCAAAAAATAAGAATGATAAATAATTATGCAAAAAGTTTGTAGTAATTATTTTATTAAGAGATAAACCAAATAAATGGTTTTAAAAAATAATAAAATAAATATTATATGAACTATTTAATGTGATCCAATAATTTTATAGACACATATGACCTTTTATAAATCTATTAAAGCTTTTATTTCGAATATACCATCTGTATATATTTTATTTAAATTCAAATAAATGAATAGTGTCAAAATTGACACTATTGTTATTTTATAAAAATAACATATTATAAAATAGTTTAAAAATTACAAAAATATTTAAAAATTATAAATTTAAAGTTATATGGTCTAAAATTTTATAAATTATACAATTATGGACAATTCAAAACAAAAACGTAATTATTTGTTAAAATTTAAAATTTAGAATTTTATTACCACAAATAAAATTAAATTGGCTAAATAAGGATAAATCAAGTTGATAATGTTTAAAATAAATTCCTAACATGTCTAAATTTTAATTTTTGATGAGATTAAAACCCTATATCATATAATATTCGAATATGATTCATTTTTGGAGTTTTTTAGGTGGGGTTAGATTTATTATGAATTAATATTTTTTAGATTTCCAAATGTGCTCCTCTCCTCCCTTATAAAAGGGCACCTCCTCCCTCTCTTCCTCACACCACTTTGAGCCTTCAATCTCAGCCAAACCCTGCCAAATTCTCTTCTAAACTTCCCTAGAAACATCCTAGAGGTCATGGTCTACTTAAAAGGCCAATCTTAGTTCCATAAGAAGAGTTTTCAAAGAGGCGTATCGAAGAAGAGGTAATTTCTTCTACCGATTCTTTGAAGCTTCTTTCTTCTTCATCTTCTTCTTCTTTAGTTGTTTCATTATAAAGTAATAACATCAGTATCACTAATATACTGATATGTTATTATAAATATGAAACAACCCCATTTCACCTTCTTTCTGTCCTACGGAAATCAAAATCACCGCGCGTACGTACGTACAGAATACCGTCTCCATGCTGTGGTATAATCTGTTTTTCCACCAACACCTTACATGGAAGGGTATAATGGTGTAAATAATTACTATAAATAGTTATTATAACAGCATACTGATTCTAATATATTTTATCATCCACTCCAATTCAATTAAATAATTGTGGAAATGATATCATCGCTCGTGCGTACGTACGGACTACCATCTCCAAGACGCGATGAGATTCATTTTCCATGTAAACCATTTCAGAATGATTAAAAATTTTATATAAGAAATAAAAATGAAATATATTACATTATAATTCTACTGGATTTATGTATATGTATATATATTTATATATATTTCATATACTTAATTCCATTCAACTCTATAAGGAAACGAAAACACCGTTCATGCGTACGTACAGCCTACCGTCTCCATGAACGATGTATTTCTTTCCATTTATAGATCTATTATATATATGTATATTATGAATATATATTATATATAAATAATGTTTTATATTCTGGAATTAAGTAATCATGATCTAAGTAATCATTTGAATAATTACATGCCAAAACACGAACGACAAATGAAATGATTTTTACCCAAAACGCTCTTTAACATGGAATTTACAAAAAAATGGGTAATATAAAGTCATAAGTGAACCATATATGATATCATAACAATGAATATGATTCTATAATAAGTAAATGACATTATTTAAATCATTATACATGAGTTTTGGATACATACGAATCATATTAGACATAAGTTAAGGGATAACTTTTCCAATATCGTTCTTATCCGAGATTGTTTCTTCGTAAGTATTTACTGGGGTTATTGTTCTCATCCATGTCCATGTTTCCTAAAAATGTTTTCATGTATGATTAATTTCCTCTTTACCCATTTTTACTTTTACTACATTTTAACTATGGAATCATTATTTTGTTTATGTTACGAGGTATTTTTTTACTTTTCCAACAAATGTACTAGAAGAATGTTTTTTAACTTATACGACACAAACATATTTTTATAGTTTTATAAAGCCTTATTTTCATGAAGATTCCTCCAAAATATTTTATGAATATTTTCAAAAAAGTCCTTTTATTTTAAAATTTCATGACATTCTGTGAAAAGAAAATTATTTTGAAGAAGAAAGGATATTTTCCTCAAGAATTCATTTCAAGTGTTTTATCAAAACCATTTTTCATCTAAGATGACATTATTTCATATGTGTATGTTTCAAGTAACACGTCTCTATGATTTAAATGGTTTCACTTTCCTTATTATGAAATGATATTCATTTCTTTTATATGGATTATTTGATGATGGGTTGATGTTTATGAAACCCATTTTATTCTTTGGGTTATTATGAATGATGTATGTTTATTTTGTGGCACAAGTAAGAATGATTTAATTATGAGATTGGTGGGACCTATATCTCCCTCCAATGCATTAGGTATAGATTTATAAATCATGAGATAGACATGGACGGAACGTTAAGTTAATCCAGTTCAATGTTACAGGACCGAAATAAGGAGTGAATTCGATTTAGAAAGGGACTTTGTCCACTAAGATAGTCTTGGCAGCAATGCCTTGGCTACTATGGAAATCCTAACAAGTGCTAAATGGTTTCCACAATTACATGTTTTATTCCCATTTTATTATATTGTGATTGATGTTCCTTTATGATATATGCCTTACGTACTTCCAAGATTTATGTCTTTTCTCAACATTTTATTGTTTAGATTTATTGTTCATGTTTTTTTGCTTTCAAATGTTTATGGATTGGTTTATGTTCTCTATGTTTCCCTTATTGAGAATTTGAACTCACCATTTCTGTGTTTTATTTTCCCTGGGAAATAATGAAAGGTTTTATGTAAGGGAAAAAAGGGGAAGATCGTTATGAGAGAAGTTGATGATATTTCAACATGATTATATGTTTATATTCTGAGTTTCCAAAGACGTTAAACTATTACGGTCCTTGTGTGTCTATTTTTTTATGTATTAATTATTCAGAAAAAGTAATGTAATTTCCATGTACGTCATGATTTGGGACTCTACAGAAACTATGTGTAGAACCCGTATCGAAAAGTACGAAAGATTAGAAAGAAGATACTATAATAGTACCTATGACTGTAGAAGGTCTGAGATCCTGCTCTTGCGGGTTCTATTGCACTGCATATGCCCCTCCAGTGTCGTGGCCCTGTGACACAGCCTGGCTATCCTGAGCTGTCCCGCACTACAACCTCTGAGATCCTTGTGTCTGGATGCCACGACCACGACCACCATCTCTTCCTGCACACCAAGATGTATTCCAGTTTCCCGACTGGTAAGAAGCCACTGGTCATGCTCCCGCACAGAGAGTCTGCACAGAACCCCACTCACTAGCCATTGGTGGAAACACTCTACAAAATCACTGCTTATGACCCATCTTGTCCCAAGCTCGGCAATCCACTAGATCTCGTGGACATTGAGGTCTCTTGTGCCCATCCTTACCACACTGGTAGCAAATAACTGGCCCTCCTGAAGAAACTGCCTAGCTAGTACTACCACCCTGAGAGAAACTCATCTGTCACTTCCTCTTACCAGCAAAAATAGTAATAGAAACTGGTGATGAACTGCACTATCCAACACCACTAGCTTCCCGCAGGTTCTGCTCTGTAATTAGCACATGATTCACAATAGCTTATACTATGGGCAACCTAAAAAAATTTACCAGTTCCCGGATATCATAATGAAGACCATCCTCATAGAGTCTGGCTCACAATGTCTCATCACCCACCAGAATGGGTACAAAGCTCTAATGCTCGAGGAAACGAGCAGAATAATCCATCACCGACATAGTGCCCTACTGCAGATTCATGAACTATCAAGCCCTATCTTCCCTCAGCGTCTCTGGAAGGAAGAATACATAGAAGAATACTGGAAAATATTCCCATGCCACGTCCCTGTGATGCTCTGACTGGGTGGTAACATCCCACCACATTTTTGTGGAATCACGCAGTATATAGGTCACGAGCTTGACCCTCCGCCCTTGAGGCATCTCTAGGTCCTCAAATATAGTCTGCATTGACCCCATCCAAGACTCTGAATCCTACTGTCCACCATACACTGAAAACATAGTCAGATGATGCTATTGGAAGATACGAGTCATCTCAGCCCAAGATGTGGTAGCCGGCGGTGCCCCCTGAAAGGTCTGCATAAACAGTATAAATCCTTCACAGAACTGCAACTATGTTCCTGTGTCTGGTATAATGGCTGGCTCCGCATCTGGCTCGGCTGGAGGATCCACTAGCAGCCCATGACCCACTATCTCTAGAGTATAATCATTGCCACTCTCCTGTAGAGCAACACATGGTCGTCTCGGTGGCATGACTCTACAAGGTCAAATGCACACCTTATATCAAGATTTATGACATACTTAAAATGAAGAGTCCAAAATGGGAAAAGGAGGAAGAAGGAATTTCAAGATTTTCAAAACAAAACTACACTTCGTGTATACTAACTACAGAACATGTAACTGACTTCTCTTCCTCTGCCCGGGACCTTCTACAGGGCTAATCCACACAACTCTCATTGAACAAAACTACACGACGTGTATGGTGAAATTTTCCAACTTCCCATGACGTTTGTGACACGGCCGACTAATCGGCTCGACACGACACTATGTGTTACACCCGTACACGGCGTATATACTACCTCGTTACCCAGCCACATGGCTATGTCCTCAAGTTTTGTCCTCGGTCAAGACTACACGACGTGTCGCTCTGGTACAGGGCGTGTACTAGATGAGCATCACTGACCGTGTTGTTAGTTACATGACCGGACACACGTCTCATACTACACATAATTTTCCAAATACACATGGTGTGTACACGAATGGATTACACTGACCCATGTTGTTAGTTACACGACCGGGTCCCTAGGTCATACTACACTCTGTGTTCCACAGTCGACACGACGAGTATGTATTAAGGTCTCCTCCATCTGTGTGGTTAGTTACACAGGCGGACTCTGATTCAACACTACAAGGCGTGTACATCTGGAACACGACATGTTTTTCCCAAGTCATTCCCTACCCCGTATTGCCACACACACAGTTTGTGTCACGGAAAGATACTACATGGCGTGAACACAAGGTACACGATATGTACTCAATTTTTTTTTCTTCCAGAAAATAAGATCACACGGCGTTTGTCCGAGGAACTACACGGTATGTATCCTGGGTTTTCCAGATAGTAGGCCTCTAAAACTACTCTGAAACCCATAAATTACTAAAAAAACAACACCTAAGTGCCAAATTCCGATCTGTGAGGGCCCATACTCCCTTAAAACAATGTTTGGCATCTTATATTTGTTATAACAAAATAAACATTCAATGATCCTCCAAATTCTAGTAAATGAGCGGCCATACTCCCCAAAAACCAAATATTTGCGTCCATTCTATCAACAGACTGACACAAAAATTACCCTATCACAAAATAGGAATTTATCAAAGCAGCCATCACAACAGCATGATTTTCTATCACAACAACTATCACAACATCATGCAATTTCTAATGCACCTACAGGCATGGAAATTATGCATGGCATCTGATTCCTAGCATGTGCCTAAATGATGCATGAGATTGAAAAACCTCATATCATCGGGTTCCAACAGAAATAGAACCGCAACAGCAAAATAATAATTAAAACACAATTCATGTGAATCACTCTAGGTGAAATCATATCAAACATAAAATCTCAAAACCAGAAATTTTTAGTAAGGAGATAGTATGGCTTTTCCCTGTACACGGGTTAGCTACTCCTGAGCACAACTCATCAGTAAGTACCGAATCCATCCTATCCCTAGGTAAAGGCTCCAAATAGTAAACCAAGAGAAAACAATCACCTATGATACCACTTTTTAACATCCCGGATCTGATTGCCACTCAATGGGAGCCTCGAACCCAGTTCGCCACATGAACTCAAACGCATTTCCCCAAATGCCAGAGGCTTCCGACTAGTAGTGAGGGCCCTGGTCTGATAGTGGGGAAACTATGCCTTCAATTGTCAAATTATATCACAACGGAATAAAATAAAAGCATACAACAACATCGAAAGTTGTAAACCATACACATTATTATAAAAACCACAGTAAAAGATAACCAAGAAGGTATATAGATATGATCCAACATGTCTCATGTTCTAAGAAAACAGCCAAAACATGTAACATAGCAGTACAATTGAATAAAGAGTATAACAAATTAGAACAAAACAGCGGGTAGCATCGTGTGCCTAAGCCCGGTCCCATGCTCCCCTACTCCTCATCAGCAATCAAGTACCTGTATAGGGACCCTTTCCATTATCAACACCTGCAGAAATGTAATATTTTTGGAATTAAAATCATGACCCAAAGAGGGTGTGAGATATAATCTCAGTGGGCACCCACCAAAGGCCCACGTTCAACTGTGTGTAAACATGCAACGATATGGTGCACAATTAAAATGAAATAAACTAAGTAGTACTAAAGAGTAACTAACTTAACTAGTTATATTAAAATTGTAATATTAATTTTAACTTTTTAATATTATGAAATCACCACAGTGAATTTCTAAGTAACCAGTCAGTGTCCTCAGATATGAAAACCCTTACCCTCAGGTCATCAGAATCTTGCCCTCAGGATGTTCCCTCAAGAATTATAGAAATTTCCCTCAGGTGTACGATGTGTCGCCCTCAGGACCCAAAGTCACTACCCTCAGGAATTCGAAAGGATTCCCTCAGGCGAAATAGAATGTTTCCCTTAGGCTAATACAGTCATGCCCTCAGGCTATAGTGAAACATTGCCCTAAGGCAGAAGTAACCGGGCCATGCACAACATGAAAATAAAAATGTCACATAAAACTTCTCTCAAGGAATTTAACAAACATTATTACAATGGAATACCCTCGGGTATGGTGGCCTAATTGATAAATAGTGAAACGCTCTCCTAGGGTGGTCCTGGATCCAGGTAGAAATCCCAAACCGCTGGTTATTATCACATTAAATTTTCTATTCAATTCTAGGTATTTAAACAGATAAGGCCTCAACCACATGACATCCCAACATGGGTCTGTAGCATAAAAATACACAAAAACGCACAACAGTTGGAAATTTAACACCAAGCCACCTTCCTTAACCACCCAAGAACGGTATACGCGAACGACGCCTTCTAAAACATCCAAGAATTTCGTATATCTGAGGTAAAAGAAATATCATTCATCCTCAAATAACTTACCTTAGAGGATAAATTGGCATGAAAAACACAAGGAGAAGGAAGCTCTTCCTAGTGCGGTTCCAACTGATCAACGGAATCAGAAACGGATTCCCGATGCTCAATCTGTTGATCCATAAATGTTCGGACATCCTCTCCTGAGATCCCATCAGGTTCTAAGCCAATTCCGTGAATATGGTTCCCTACTACCCATTTTATGTGAAAAAAACAAAGTACATGACATGCAATTTTGACTACAAAACGTGTACTTCCTTTATTTAACTTTTCCTCTGGTGGCACCGCCAAACTGTTCATCAGTCGACATGAGTACACGGCATGTTTTAATGACTATCCAGCGTGTACTGTCACCCAACTGACAGCTGCTTTCACTGCCTTACTATTTCCCTGTCGACTGACTAAACGACATGTAAATACCACCACATGGCATGTAGTCGGTTTTTAATCCTTTAGTCGCCAACATGGCTACACACCCTACGTACTCATTCTACACAGCCAAAGTACAGGGCATGTGGAATAGTACACAGCACGTAGACCCAAAATTAATGATTTTCCCCCATTTTCCTAATTTTCTCTAAAACACTTAATGAAAATAGAAAAGAAGAAACCCATACCTCAAACATAAGGACCCGGTTCTTACACTAGGAATAATCCTCAATCGACTCAAGTCGTATAAAAATCAATGTGGTAGACAAATGGTACATTAACTCTTGAAAGGAATATTTATATTATTTAGAAAATAAAACCTTTATCACCATCATTGTAAAGACCAAATGTGGGCCTTGAAATCAATAACATTCATTTTTATTTCTTTAATAATAGACTACTAAACCTAGTAAGAAGGATATATCAATAAAATTCATCAGATTTTCCTAGGATAACACTTTTTGAACATTATTTGGGTTCACAAGCACACATTTTATAAGAATTATATGACCTATGAAATGTATCTTATTGATAAAAAATACACTTTTATAACTTTTTAGGGATGATAAAATCTCTGTGTTCAGCAGATGAAGTCAAGATGATGATAATTTTCATCATGTTATTGGAGTACATCAATTTGAAATGCACATAATCAACCACAAACATATATAGGTATGTGTGAAAGATTGTGTTCATCATGTACATAATCATAGATGGATAGATTTATAGCTTGAGAAACTTTGAAACATACTTGTATAGGCTATAGAATCTTCTAAATGTATTTTGTGATATATTTGAAGGTTTTACTCTCTACTAATGATACCCTGAATTTATGTAAATCATGGAGCAAGCACATTACCCTATGAACATGTCAATGAGATAATCAATGCACATAACAAAATACCATTTACAATCTATCATCAAATTCAATTATTTGTAATGGGATCATAAATATAATTATTCATTATCCTTATTCTTTAAAAAATATTGATCCCCAAGGTGGCACACACACATGTATAAATTCATTATCCATAAATTCTTCTATCTAATTCATTGACACTTTAATCTCTTTGGGTACCTATTGGTATTGTTAAATGGATACTATTTCTTATATTGACATGAAAACAATGGTAATCTTTACATCTGCCTATGGTAGAATCCCAATATTTCCTTAGGAAGAATGTCCTATGAAAATTAAAATATAAGTGGAAAGACACATGTACTTGAACACCCATTTTCTAGTCAAAGAATCACAACATTTTTGGTGATATCCCCAAGTTCTTAATGAACTAGAACTATGTGACCTAACTAAATATTCAATTCTCCAAAAATAAAAAAAACTATTACCCTTATGATACATTAAATATACATTACTAATTTATAATAAATGTGTTATTGATCTGATTCCAATAAAAACATACTAATAATAATTTAAAATATTGAAATATTAGTTATATAATGTATATAAAAAATTTATTTTCACCCACTTTAATTGAGAATCCATTTCATATACATATTTCCTTATTGTTTACACCCAATAGTTTTTCGATCATCCTAAACCCTCCACAAACTCTACCACCCAAGTCATAACATTCACTAGATTTTAGGATATAGAATAATTTGATTCCCATGTATCAAATACATACTGAGCAAGATTATAAGCTATAATAATAGTATTAGGGAATATCAATGATCGAACATCAATATCAACAACTCCATGTTGAATTTCATGTAAATGACTTCTCCCACATCCCTATGACCAGGATTGAGATCCATATGAAACACTACTCTACTGATATGGGAAATCGGTCTCTATGTGACCACAACATCTACCATAAATTCCATAACCATAAGAACTCCAAAATCATGACTGCTATGGAGTGAAAGAACTCATTCATGAACTCTTTATTGGCCTAGATCCTCCATCACTCTGCATCAGTCATGAGTTCTTACAATACCTCTAAAATTTTGCATCCCATTACAATATTGACACTTCCCCTGTCATTGGGGAAACTAAAAAAAACATTGACCCTCCCTACTTAATTGGGGGAAGAACACTCGATTATTGACCCATCTAACTGATCATCCCCCCTAGATACACCTTTTTCCATTCATCTATATTTATATCTCATAAAAATGATTAATACCATATGAAGACATACCTCTTTGACCACCAACTGAAGAAACATATACTCAATAAAAATACTCCACAATTCCCCCCTGAGAAATCAATGCCTGATTCTCAATTATATCATATATTATTAAATAATAGATTTTAACCCTGTACTTGATCTCAAATTTCTGTTCGTCCAAAAAATGACTCACAACATATGACTCATCACATACAATGGTGGAATAAATAACTATAAATCAATGATATAACTAGCATAGTTCATCTATGACATGCTTCCCATGGCCAGTCAAATAATCTCAGACACCCTATCCATCATGAACGTCTCTAGGTAAATGTGTTATAGTAATTTCTCATAAGATTCCATCTATAAAATGTCATCCAACTACTTATCTCAATACTAAAAATTCCAAAAAAACATTTTCATGTCATCATAAAATATAATCAATCATATTTACACTTTTCTTAAAATGATTCTCTAAATTTTAAAGTATTTTTTGTTTTTACTCAATTCGGAACTCAACTACCTCAGCTCCACCTTCTCCAGTCATATTCATAGGGTGACACAACTAGAAATCCCATTTCAGACATGTCATATTGAACACATATCAACATGGGTCTATATTAATGTAATATATGAAGTGATAAATATACCGACAAAATAAATCTCCACTAATTCATCTAGAACTACTAGGGACCCTTGTCCAACTATTGGAGTAAAAATAATAAAAATTTATTCTATTGTCCATGCAATAAAAAATTTTATAGGGGTATGTCTCAACAAATTCCAATTAAATGCCATAGGAAACATAATAAACCATTAACACATTATGTAACATGTAATCACATAAATTCATAACAATTCCTCACTCAGTAGCCACACCATAATCAAAACCAATTAAAGAATACCAAGATACACATCACATGAATTCATGACTGCCTAAAATGTTTCATGTATACTCAATACTATATGTATAGTTGGATTTATAGAAAATATTATAAAAAAATTACAACAAACAATAAGTTAATCAAGAATGTTAAAATAATATCGAAATGTAAGGGGAAAAACATGAAAAACAATACCACCCAAGAAAGTTGGGTTTTCCCCAGTATATTGCCTAACTACTCACATGAATGAGCACAAGAAAAATTACAGACACAACCATGACTCCAATATACAATTACCAAATAATAATAATATTTTGAAATTAAAACTCTTTTAATACCACATTTAATTTCCCAGACCTGGGTTTCATATTCCAGTTCATAGATATGTTTCTCTAAAAGACCTCAGGCTCACCTCCACATACAATTGAGGATTACGACTAAATGTAAGGTCTTTTATGTAGCAAGGGGAGACCATAACATCTTTATCAAAAAAATATATTCTAAATCAATATAAAATATATCCAAGATACTAAATTAACTAATAATCAACCAAACAAAACATGAATAAATAAAAAAGTTTGGAAAATGTTAATAAATCAATGTAATAAAAATTTATTTCCATATAAGTGTCAGGTGTCTAATAATGACCCAAAAATACACACTGAGATCTATTAAGTAGAAAAAGACATCATTTCTAGTTCTCTCATCCATTCTCCATCCCATATACATACACATCCATCAAATATAAGTTTCATTACTATATTTAATCATGAAAACATGGTGATTATTTCGGTACCATAATGCTTATTGAGTATAGATGGAGTACAACTCAATAGGACACCAAAAATTATATCTAAATATTTATTTTTTCCAAAAATATTTAAAATTTTATAAATAGAAATTATAAAAATAAATAAAAAGAGGATTCCAATTTATTGGTCTTTAATCAACCACCAATGCCCTTAGGTTCACAGTGACACCTTAAATAATGAAACCTGAATTTTCGGGTGCATGATTCTAAATAATAAACCACATAGAAATTATAACTTATTACTTTATACGATTTTTGTATTAATTTAATTCAAATTTATGTTTTTCCGCCATAGAGAATCAGTCCATGTACTAATCCACTCACATGCATTTTTGGACTCGTTTAATAGTCTGAAATCCCTTTGGTAGTTGGAGAAGTATTCCCTCATCCACAAATAACTAATGAATCCCATATATCAATATATCCCATGCATGCAATGGGGGACTAGATAATCATTCTAGAAACCCATGGGTTCTCGGAGTAAAAGTCCCTTATTCACAACTCTTTGATCAATCAATCCATAATATAACTTTTATATATCAATTGGCAACATAATTAACCTTTATATACATTATTCAAAAAATGGGGAACCATTTTATTTATAAATTACAACCATGTATCTCTAAAATTATTATAATTAATAACATTAATTATCCCACATTATTCACAAATCACCAGTTAGTACATAATTCCTTATCCATTCATTGTTAAACAAGTCAAACCATTAAATCCCATAATAAAACCATGAAATACTGTCATTTTGAAAATCCATAAAAAATATATATTCACATTTCCATTAAATATATATCATTTAAATTAAATTTTAACACCCTAATGGTTTCCATCTTGCCCGGTCACAGAATCCTCAATTGTTCCATTGGGATTCATGTAGGGTCTCACAGTATTATATTACTATGTTTACTTTTTATAGTTAAAATATCTTTAAAAAATGGAAATTTTATATCATTATAACATATAATAAAATTATAAATACTATGGGAATTATAAATTAAACCACCTAACATCAGATCGTTGATGATCAGTAACCATATATTAGAACTTAAATTTATGTGGAATAGATAGATTCACAATAATGAGGGTGATATATGATCAGAATCAGTTATCCAGATCTAATAAAACAATATCCTTTAAAACATATATATAAAAAATTAAAAATAATGTGAAATATCCCTCTCTGTAGGGTAATATGAAAGGGTTGAGATAACCACAATCAAATAAGAGATAACATATATTAAATGTGTCGATTTCTTCCAACAAATCATATATTGGAAAACAATGTGGTTATAGTGGCATAGTAATCATTTGGGAATCATAAAAAAAATTATTTAAATATTTTTTGGTCATCAGGGGGTATTTAGGGTAACATAATTTGGGTATGAGATGTTTTCAATAAAATTTCATTGTATTAGAAAACCCCCAAGTTTTATAGGTAGGCCATAGGGTTTGGAAAACTGTGTACCATAATCATGCCCCCATACTATCTAAGGTGCATGGTTACTCCTACGTGGGAACATAGTTTCAAAAACCATCTTCCAATCATGAAAAAGGCCTCTGTCCAAGGGACAATATATTTGATATAGTGGACATATGGTTTGGTCATACATTTATCCACTTTCTAGTGGCTCAAATTGGGGCGTATAGTTTCCTAGGGAATGTTGGACATTCTTCCCTAATTGTGCTCCTACCATTCATAGCACCATGATCTTCCAAAATTATAAAATTTTACCTGAAACATCCCTGATGGAAGAAACAAAAAAATATGAACAAGAAAAGTGCACGAGATTACCATAAAACAAGTATTAGGAATATCCATTATGGTGATGATCATATATACTGAATAAAATATAGGATTTAAAAAAAATTGGTTCAACAAACATAAATGACATAATATGACAAAATATATTTATTACAATAAAATCATTTTACTTGTTGTGTTTGTTGGGTGATATTCAGATGCGGAACCAGGTGATGGTTATGATCCATAATTCTATCCACCTTAAACAAGCACTATTTAATGAACATTATTGATCAAGGAGGTTTATAAGATTGAATTACAAATGTGCCATCAATAATTGGGTGTGAGGTCTTATGATATTACATGTACACATTTAGTGATAAATTATACCCTATATGAAAATCATGTGTTGTTTTTCAGGTTAAGAAATATGTCAAAAGATTCCATGGTTATAAATAACCCAATTTTAATGCTTGAAACAACACCTAACTTGGGGTGACACAAGACCCCATAAAAACTGCCCAACATTACACTGTTTATCAAATAGACTCATCAATATATGAATTGTAACTGGGGATATTATACCCACTAATATATAAAACATAAATAATAAAAATGAAAATATCAACTTAAATAAAAAATGAATCAATCACATGCCAAAAGTAGAAACAAGGTAGGCATAATAAAAATCTAAAATGATATTCCATTATTAAAATAGAATCAATGATAACTTGTTGGAAAATAAAATTAAAAGTTAAAATAATAAATGATAACCAGTTTGTCATAATTCCAGCAACAAATCACCTAAAAATCCAAAACAACAAAATATACTAGGCTCTAGATATCCTTCCCATTGTCCTTACAATGTTATAAAGCATAAAATCATTAATTTTTCAATATGTACTATACAATGCATGTGTATTACCTTAGTGAGCCTCCAAGAATGTTTTTCCTAGAAAATAACCATTCATATACAAGTGTGTGCATGATAAAAAATATTGTAGAAAATTAAAATAAACATCCTAGAAAAGTATATTATTTAATATTCATCGGAGATAACACTAAATATATTATCTAATTCCTATGTGGGATGATATTCTACTCATAAGAAAAATCCACGATGGAGAATAACGAATCATGTATGGTATAAAAATAGATAAATAATACATCGTTATACCATGAAATGATGGTAAATAAAATATCATGAAATAGAAAACTACATTATATTATACAAAATAATGTATAGATGGACCCAATCATTTTCATTCACATAATAAGAAGAAATAATTTATCAATTCCATATAATATACTTTGAAAATATCTCATAGATGTGTAATAAATTAATATCCCTACTATTAATCACAATTATACTTTTATTAACAATCCATTCTATGGTATAAACCTCCTATAACACTATGTTTAACAAAATCATCAACACATGACACTCAATTATGGATAATAAAACAAAAAATTTAGTGTTCAACACTAACTCATGGGTCATTATCTACATGTGGAGAAGAAAACTAGCCTAAACCAAATGCAGAATGGTAATATTAAAATAAAATTCTAAAAATATTTAAATCAAAATTCAATCACCAACAATGCCTATGTTTATCATATAATGTTTCATACTAGTGATCCAGACAACACCAAAAGATAAAAAACCATAGAAGCCATTCCCATATAAAACTAAACCATGAAAACCACTACATTTTACATTTATTTTACATGATGAGACATATTACCAATAATTTCATGGTGTTTCCATCCAATGATAACCATTAGCTAAACAATCATATCTTTTTCACATTATAAATGTATTATATGTCTCCCACAAATTATGAGAAACATATTTAATTTTATTTCTAATCAAAAACAAGAATATAACCATCTCTATGGATTAGACGTCCCATTAAAATATTTAAAAATATCATAATATCTAGTAAGTACCATCATGGATATAGAAGGCCAATAATATTCAATGAATTATTTTATCTGTTTAACTCTAATTTATTCATTCTAGAAAATATTAAAAACATAACCCAAATAGGGATTCTTAATGTGAGATAAATAAAAACTGAGGATATGATAGAATATAAATAGTTTGATATATTTCCTTACTCATAGATAATCCTTCTGATGGAACACTCAACAAATGGGACAAAATTATTTAATATCCGAAATGGGATGAAAAGAATTTCTAGGAGGTGAATATGCCTGATCTCCCCAAATTAGAGGATAATTGAATCCAATTTCCATATTAAATATTTAATTTAAGTAATTAATAATTATATAAATACCATCCAATGGTTCTAATACATTAAGACCGTACTAATGATGGTGAAATTCCCTAGTCCTAAAAAAATTAAAATATAATCTTCCACACTTTGTTAAACAGTCCATGCCAGGGTATAACATGAAAACATAACATATCCTCACTAAGAGGTAGTGAATATGGTAACATAATCATCTCATAGTATACCCAAGTGTTATTCTAACATGGGTTCACCACTTCAAAACACCACCAAAAAACAGGGTATACATCTAGTATATAAAAATTATATCTTATACAACCAAATTCCATGAAATAATTCCCTTGGATATAGTATAGTCATTTGACATTAATGAAATTATAAGATTAAGCAAAAATCAATGATCTAAAACATTACTATTTAAACATTATAATACCAACACAATCTCAATTATTTTATTAAATAAATAGTGTGATCCAACATAGATTAAAATAACCACACCTAAAATATCATGATGCTAGAACATCCGCATCATAGAACATGTTGTCCTAGAGAGACCTAAAATTATTAAATTTTCAAAACAAATATAAACCTAAGAATCCTATGCCTTACACCCCAAATATAAAATTTTAATTATCGGACATGAAACCCCTCTGATTTAAAATTAACACATTTTGTGATATAATATACGACCCATAACAGCAAGCCTAAAAGAACCTCAAATAATTATTATTTATATTTACAGTTATATCATGCTCCTTGAATTAAAGAATATGAATATGATTAACCAAATAATGAATAATATATAACAGTTGTAATCAATATAAATTAGTTTATTACTTCATTGGAAATATTAAATAAATTTGTGGAAAAATCAATTATTTCATCCAAATCCATTATATTAAAAAATTATTTAATCAATTTTTTTAGAATATATTATAAATAATTCCTTAACATTTTATAAACATTATATGGAAAACTTATATATTTTTATAAACTATAATATCAAATTTATATTTGAGATAATTTTATGTATTTTTATCAATGAAATTTATTTTCAACTGAATGGTGACAGTTACTATCTTTTATTGATAAATTTATTTCTGTTTTTTTAACTAAAAAAAATTTAATTTAAAAAGATTTCAATGAAATATTAGATACGTAATAAAAATAATAATCAAATCATGTTCTTTATAAATAATTTGATGATGTTATTTTGTGTAATAACATTTTTATTAATAAATAGGATTTTTTGTGTAATGAAGTTAACATTGAATTTTATTTTTAAATTTTTAACTAACTATGAATAACTATAAAAACAGAATACCATAAAATGGATTACACATGTGGAATAACTAGGTCTACATTTTGAATACTTACCCTTTTGTGGTAATTAGAAATAGTAATCATAGACAATAATTTTCTCCATACTAAGGGAAAATATAGCAATTAGGGTTCAATATAATTTCATAATGAATTAAAAATACCCCTAACAATTGATTTTATGCTATTTTATGAGATTATTACATCCATTTAAATCATAGATTAGATAATATAGAAAAATCTTTCCATTTTTACACTATTTTTATAATTACAATATTAATTTAAAAGATACAATAAAATTAGTCAATTTTTAGATTTTAATATCAATAAAATTTTTTGAAAAGGGAAAAATAACATATGATCAATTATAAGTTATTATTTGAAATATAGAATAATTTTTTATAATGGTAAATTTTAACTTGTATTTATTAAATAATTAGATTAAGTTTTTATGAAATACCAACACACCTCTTGTGGTATTAGTCCAAAATTAAAATACATTATTAATGAAACACTAAAAGTAAAATTATTGGGGTGTGTTAAAGTGTCCCAAATATTTTTTATATAAATAAAAATTAATTTAAATGTCACCACCCATCCTCAGGGCCCGTTTCGTGACTACCCCAAGCCCGCCTTCCATAGGCCAGGGGCTGGCGACTAGCACCAAGGCATAAATCCCGGTAAAAAGGGAAGGCATTGCCTTTGTAAAGTAAACAAGCACCACGGAGTAAGAAAGCAGAAAAGTAAACACTAAGTAAAACCATAGTACACCTGAAAGTGCGGAAAAGTAAATGGACCACTATACAAACCCAAAACTGAAAGTAAAGTACAACTCGAAAGGGAAAACATCAACTGTAAAGTAATAGCCGCTACACCGAGCTGTCCACTGGAAATCCCACCTGAAGGGTGGGTACAGATAGCTCCACTGCTCCTCGGGTCCCGTCGTCCGCTCCGAGCACTGTGGTCCACCTCCAGGTACCATCCTGCTCTGCAAGCCTCAACCACGATCAACGCTGTCCATCGTCTGCAACGAACATAATGTAGTGCGGGCATAGCCTGTGCAGGGGTGAGTATAAGCTACTCAGTAGGGACCCCGAGACCCCCGAAGGTCTCCCAAAATCTACAATGGATAAACCAAAAAGGAAAGATACAAACATGAAGTAACAACCGGCACTACTTAGGGATATGCACATACATATACCTAAGTCATCAATTCCAATACGCTCCAACCTCCGAGCCCAAGTACAACCCAGTCCACACAGGAAAGTATATGTATTCCACACAGGAAAGTAAAACGTAATCCACACAGGATAGTACAACACAATCCACTCAGGAAAGAAAACATGATTCTGCTCAAATAGGTATAATTCTTTGTGGAAGATAGAGATGATCATTGATCCATCTAAGTCATCGGACCCACAAAAGATCGATATGTACTAACCCCCACAAAGGCCCACAGAGGATCGGACCCACACAGGATCTGTAGGCGCTGGTTCACACAGGACCGCTGAGCGCTGACCCACACAGGATCGGTAGCACTGATCCACACAGGATCACTGAGTGTTATAGTCGTCGTCATCGAATCCACTGAGGATCTCTGCACAGTCGTCGTCACAGTCATAGTAGCAGTCGCAGCCAGCTCTAGGGTTCCCGCACACAACAAGCTCGTTCGGGAGGGTCCGCTCCATGAGCCGAGAGGCTGATACATCAACTGTCACATAGTATAGATTTCATGTATCCAAAAGTTCTGTATCGTCAACAGGAACTCAACGCAACAGACCGCGCGTCAATCGGATTCCCGGTCTGAGAGTTATTGGCCTTTTCGTCCCAGGGGCCCGGTCGGTTTTTAAGGAAAAACCAACCCGAACGTACTCCACCTGCATCCAAACCTCGGGCGGAGTATGCCAAAAGATCCATCTCACTAAGAGGAACACAAAAAAGCTGACGTCACGTCAATCAGACGTCCGTAACTCAAGATATGAGCGTTTTCGTTCCGAGGGCCCGGTTGGTTTCGTGTATGAACCAACCCGGGCGAACTCATAGTAATCCAAAACCTTGAGTGCGATATACCTAAATGACCGAATCGATCCAAGGATCGCATCACCACTGACGGTGCGTCGTGTGGAGGTCCGTAGCCTGAGTTATGGGAATTTGAACCTAAACAGTTCGGTATCGGGGGTTTCGGGCCCGGGCCGACCCGGCCCGAGACCCCCCCCCCCCCCCCCCCCCGGCTGGCCCGAACCAGGTCGACCCACCCCGGACAGGGTTTTCCCGGCCCGACACGGCCTGGCCCGGCTGGGCGCGGCCCGGCCAGGCGCCGGTCCGACTCAAGGCAGCGCGCTGGGCGAGCTGCTTGCTCGGCCTTCGGCCGAGCTGATTGAGAATACGAGGGGCTCCTACCCCCCTTTGTGAAACCATGGCCCCACCTCATTATGGTGGGCCGTTTTGTGCTTCTCGGGGGAATTTAATTCCCCAGGCTTCCCCATTTCTGGCAGGCCCAACCCGGCCGGCCGGCTCCTCCTCAACGGGACCGGCAAGGGCCGGTCCCCTTCGGGCTTCCGACACCAGCGGCCCGGCTGGCCGTCGGTAACCTTGCTCCACCGTGGCCCGGAACCGGCCACGGCCTATGTCGTCCAGTGTGGTGCGACGACACTGCTCCCCTCCTCTACGGCCCCGCTCCGGCCTCGGCGCCTTCATCTTCCTTCGACGCGATGCGACGACGTCGCGTTCTTGGATTTCTTTCCATGGCATGTCGTGACGGCGTCGCGTAATACGTTCCGTAGGATACCTGCGTGGTGCGACGTCACCACGCCATCTTGTTCCATCCACAAGAAACAATCATGAACAAAGGAGGGGGTTCAGCCGTGTTTGTGCGGTCCGGCCCTCTCTCGTTAAATGATAGAATTTATTCGATTATCCACGAAGTTCGACATGCTAGAATCAAGAACATATTAATTAAATGAATAACAAAATTCCCCTACTTCAGTTTCAAGAGAGGAGCACGCCAACAAGCCGTGGATGACAGCGTCGCAGAGGTCGGGCGTCGTGGTAATCGAACGCCGATTCTGTTGACATCAAGGTGCGTCCGAAGAGATATTGTCGCTGGGAAAGCTTCGTAAACTGATGAAGAAAGTCTGAGGAGGAAGCATCATCTACTTTCATTGACACGGGATGAAGATCGAAATAATTCGCGTCGTCGATCTTTGAAAACACACCGGCTGCGAAGAAGGGAAGAGACGGCACGTCTTTCTCTTCTTATGGTGACGGCGTTCTTCGTCGGAGCCTAAGTGTTCTTCGTGTTCTTCGTCGTGGTTGAAGAAGATGAAGAATGCTTCCCAAATTCTCTCATGGTGGCAAGAGAAAACTAACCAAAATAAAATAAGCTTAAGCCTTATTTTATTTACACAACTTCACCTATTTGAATTTCAAAAGTTTGAAAAACAATAACTCATCTCAATTAAAACTCAAGTTGTCAAAATGAAATTGAGTGGAGTTATTGGGAGTTTAAAGTGGAGTTGATGAGTTAGGGTTCGTGGGGGCCCCACCACACTTAATCCTCTCAAGGGGGGTTAAGTGGATGTGGGTCCCACCTCTAACTCCCTTTTAGAGGATATAACCAACATGGTTTAAAATAAATTTTGTTTCCACAATTTATTTTACTTCATTTAAATTCCCCCAAAACTAACTCTCAACCCGCATAAAACGAAACCTCGAAAAAGTTCTCCTTAAGCGAATATGGGCGCTGCGAGTTCATCGGTGCCCTCAGAATTTGATTCTGGGCACCGATTCAAAAGTTTGAAATTCCCGCTTGTTCGTTCACTGAACGTACCCGAGCCAATCTTCGAAAATTAATTCCGGGCACTCCGGGCCTCGGAATCAGGTGCCGTCAGAAACCGTGCTCCTGTAATATTCTAAAGAAAATTAAAAAAAAATTGCCTTTAATTTTATGGGTCTTTACATCACTCCCACCTCAGGGATTTACGTCCCCTTAAAGATACATCAAAACTAGGGAAACAAATGAGGGTACTGAGCATGCATCTGAGCCTCCCGCTCCCAAGTGCTCTCTTGGAAATTCCCGTGCTGACATCTGATGTGCACTAGAGGAATCGACCATCCACATAGGACCTGCTCCTATCGATCCTCGATCTCCAGTGGGACCTCCGTAAAAGTCCCCCCATCGTCAACGTCGAGCTCCCCATGGTCAATGATGTGCGTCGGGTCGTTCACGTATCTCCTCAGCTGAGACACGTGGAATACGTCATGCACCAGGTGCAACTGAGGTGGTAGAGCCAGGAAATAAGCCACCTCGCCAATCCTGCTGAGGACCAGGAAGGGTTCGATGAAGCGCGGAGATAACTTGCCGCCTCGGCCAAATCTCCGTATTCCACTTCGAGGTGAGACCCGCAAGAAGACGTGGTCGCCATCCTCGAATTCTAGTGGCCTCTGCCTCCTGTCAGCATATGACTTCTGTCATCTCTGAGCTGTCCTCATCCACTCCTAGATGACCTGGACCTTCTCTGTCGTGGCCTGGACCATCTCTGGTCCCACAAGTGCGGACTCCCCAGGGTTTGTCCAGCACAAAGGAGATCTACAAGGTTGGTCGTACAATGCCTCGTATGGTGCCATCCCGATGGTGGAGTGGTAGCTTTTGTTGTACGCAAACACCACAAAGGATAGGTGGTCCTCCCAGCTACGACCAAAGTCGAGGACACATGCGCGAAGCATGTCCTCGAGAGTTTGAATGGTCCTCTCCGTCTGACCATCCGTCTGAGGGTGAAAGGATGTGCTCAGACGTAGCTGTGTCCCGAACGCCTCCTGCAACCCCTTCCAAAGCCGGGAAGTAAGGAGAGCATCTCGATCTGAGACAATAGAAGATGGAACACCGTGAATCAGTACAATCTCCTGAACTTAAAGTCATCCCAAGCTCTCCACTAAGCCCGGCTCTCTGATGGGTAAGATGTGATCCGACGTGGTGAGTCGGTCGACAATCACCCAGATGGAGTCGTGACCTCTGGAAGTGCGTGGAAGTCCAGTCACGAAGTCCATAGATATGCCATCCCACTTCCACTCCGGAACATCCAAGGGCTGTACCAAGCCTGCTGGTACCTGGTGCTCAGCCTTCACCTGCTGGCAGGTGAGGCATTGAGAAACAAACTCTGCCACAACCTTCTTCATGCCCAGCCCCCAGTGCTATCGTCTGAGGTCCTGGTATATCTTTGTCACTCCAGGATGTACCGCCAATGGAGAAACCATCAGGTGCCTATCCTGAGGATATCTGTGCACGCCGCGTCTCACAGTCTGCGTCCCCACGCTGTGCCTCTCTGACTCGCTGCAGTAGTGGAGGAGTGACTGTGAGAGACTGAAGGAAGGCTCCTCCATCTCTATCCACAAAGGATATCTTCAAAGAGGCTAGCTTCTCCATCGCCTCCTCAAGTAGCTGAATTCCCGTCCTCCTGCTGAGGGAATCGGCTACTACGTTCCCCTTCCTAGGAGTATAGACTATATCAAAGTCATAGTCCTGGAGGAACTCGAGCCATCGCCACTATCTCAGGTTCAGGAACTTCTGTGATAAGATATACCTATGACTCTGTTGATCAGAAAAGACTGTAAAGCGCTCGCGAATTAGATAGTGTCACCATGTCTTCAGGCAAAGACCACTACTGCTAACTCCAGGTCATGGGTAGCGTAGTTATGCTCATGCGAACTCAACTGACGTGATCCATAGGCAATCACTGCCCGCTCCTGCATCAGGAAACATCCAAGTCCTGTCCCTGATGCATCGTAGTAGACTACGTACCCTACTCCCTCCTCAGGAAACCTCCAGATAGGGGCGCTAGTCAATCTCTGTCTCAGCTCCTGGAAGCTCTGCTGACATCTGTCTGACTACACGAATGGTTTCCCCTTCTTCTTCAAAGCTGAGAGTGGTGTCACATCTCTAGAGAAGTCAGGCACGAATCTCCGATAGTATCCGGCTAGTCCCAAGAAACTCCAAACCTCTGTCACGCTCGTGGTTGGCTCTCAATCTAACACTGCCTCGATCGTCGCAGGATCCACTACAACTCCTGCCTCAGAGATGACGTGTCCCAAGAAGTGGACCTCACGTATCCAGAACTGGCACATCGAGAGCTTACCATAAAGCTGGTTCTCTCAGAGTGTGTCTAGTACAACCCTTAAGTGGTAGGCGTGCTCCTCCTCAGTCGTCGAGTATATCAAAATGTCGTTGATGAAGACCACGACAAATCGATTTTAGGTATGGCTGAAGGATCCTGTTCATGAGGGAAATGAACACTTTTGGATAATTGGTTATGCCGAAGGGCATAACCAAGAACTCATAGTGGCCATACCGACATCTGAAGGCCGTCTTCTGCACGTCCTCATCTCTAACTCTGAGCTGATGATAGCCTGACCTGAGGTCTATCTTCGAGAACCACTGTGCTCCCTTGAGATGATCAAAGAGGTCATCAATCCTTGGTAGCGGATACTTGTTCCTCACTGTCACTTGGTTCAGGTGACGATAGTCAACACAATGTCGCAAGCTCCCGTCCGCCTTCTTGGCGAACAATATCGGGGAAGCCCAGGGTGAAACACTGGGTCGGATGAACCCTTTGCTCTGCAAGTCCTCCAACTGTACCCGTACCTCTCGAAGCTCGGCGGGGGCCATTCGATATACTGGAGTCGATATCGGGGATGTCCTGGGGTACATGTCAATATAAAAGTCTACCTCCCTGCGAGGAGGTAACCCTGGGACGTCGTTGGGAAAAACTTCCGCAATCTGATCCACCACTGCATGAAAACCAGGACTTCGTACGTCAACTACTCCTAGGATTAGGCTATCCAGTTAACGAGTGATGGGTTTTCCTCTCCTCTGCGAGAGTCCATCATGTGCTGCAAAGGCTCCCTTCTCGCCAGTGAAGGTGAACCTGCTCCCGTCAGTGCGTACACATCACACCTTTCTCCTAAAATAGTCAATCTGTGCATGGACCGTAGATAACCAATCCATGCCCAAAATGATGTCGTAAGTCCTCGACACTACTACAAGAAGATCCCAGCCGAAGCTCTCGCCTCCTAGAGTAATCTCACACTGCCGGCACCAGTGCGTAATCGTCGAGTCTGATCCCGTAGGAGTCTCTAGCCGTATGGATCGAGCCAACAGCTCGTTCGGAATCTCCGAGCTCCGAACAAGGGCAGCTGCTATGAAAAAGTGACTCACTCCTATGTCTATAAGAACTGCAGCAAGGGTGGAATAGTCACAGATAGTACCTCGAATCATCTCTGGCGCGCCGTGGTCGTAGGCCTATGCTGCCTGGAGCTGTGCCTGTCTCTGCCCGCCAGCTCCCTGTGGTCGGGGTGGACCTCCTGGTGGTGGTGGTTGTAGAGCCTCAAAGCGTCTCCCACCACCTGCTGCTCGGCCAGCTCCTCTGCCTCGTCTGCCTCCTCCCTGCGGACCGCCACGGTCGACCCTTTGACTCTGCCTCGGTGGTCCCTCATGCGTCTGCTGCTCCTCAGCATGGCGGGTCGGGCCGTCACGAGCCATGTGGCCCTGCCCGCCACACGAGTAGCACTGTCTGCCTCTCAAAAGACTGGCTCTGTGATGTGTGCCCTGCACTACTGAGCCAGTGTCCTGTGGTCGCCTTCCTGAAGGTCTGGTCTGCCTGGACCCCTGAGTCATCCGTCGACTTCCAGCTACAGAAGACTCCGTCACGTGCCGCCCTACGGTGGGTCTCGGTGCTGGTGTAGACTCAACAAGAAAGCTCTCGATCAAAAGGGCCCGCTCCAGTACTCCCGTTTGAGTCAGTATACTGAGGGAGATCAGGGATGCCCTGATCTCGTGTCTCAAACCCTGTTCGAAGGTCTGGGCCTGGAAGAATGGGTCATGTGCCATGTCGGTTGAGTAGCAAGAGAGATCGGTAAATCTCGCCGAGTACTGTGCGACCGTCATGCTGCCCTACCGCAGCCGAAGAAGCTCTTGAATGTGCACCGCACAGAGGGTGGCTGGGACGAACTCTGAGCAGAATAGGCTCCCAAAGTCTGTCCAATGTAGAGATGCCTCATCATGCACCAGGAGCATAAAGCTCCACCATCGTCCTACTGCTGCGTGTAGTATGCTCGCCGCGAGGATCACCATGAGGTTTGCTGGTGTCCTCACAAGCCTGAAAACTCCTACGACTGCCTCCTGCCAGTCCTCAGCTGCCTGGGGGTCCGTCTCTCCACAAAACCTGGGCGGTCGCTAGCACTGAAACTCATACAGTGCGGTGAGGCGACGTGCATCATCAGCGGCTAGTGCTGGAATTATCGGTGGCTCGACAGGTAGTGCTACCGCCGGTGCCACTGCTGACAAAGGGCCCTGCACCGAGGCCTCGTCGCTCGGTGGGCTGTCATCACATTCGACTCTCGGAACCCTAGCTGGCTACCGTCGTGGGGCCATACTGAAAAGGAAATAAGTGTGCCACTGTCAGAACAATATACCTGATTAGCTGATACAAAGTAATCACAAAGCAAACTTGAAACACACACACAATCTATGTTTTCGTGCATTAAGTCGGAAATCAGAAGTCAGGGTCCTGGTGTACGGATATGTCGGCCGCCGCACAAACACTGGACTCCCTGGACTGATAACCACACTAAATACGCTGAACATTATTGCCTCACAAAGAAAAGATCAGAGTTTGCGGTAGAACCGAACTACTCTGATACCATTTGTCATGACCGCCTCCCGCGCCATGAACCTTATCATCTGACCCCATTGGTCTCTTGTAATAACTTGGTTGCCTTCTTAGCACACCATAGGCTATTACTCACTAGGGTCGCTTATCAGACTGATGACTGTACCCACAGGCTAACACATGTCCTTTCCAGTGTGTTTTTCCCTCACTCACACCCATCCTAAAATCTTCACAGAAGGTCACCCATCCTGATCACTACTCCAGGCCAAGCACGTTTAACTATGGAGTTCTAATCAGACAGGTTCCTGAAAAGGAAGGTTCACCTTGTTGACATGGGTTGTAACATTTAGCCTATTAAGTCTCACTTTTTCAGGGGTGTCACAATATCCACCCCTTTAAAGCACAATGCCCTCGTTGTGCACCCCAAGCCTCAAACCCAGGCACTGCCTAAGCACTTCCGGCTGGTATTAGCTCTGATACCATTTGTCATGACCCGCCTCCCGAGCCATGAACCTTATCATCTGACCTCATGGGTCTCTTGTAATACCATGGTTGCCTTCTTAGCACAACATAGTCTATTACTCCCAAGGGTCGCTTATCAAACTAATGACTGTACCCATAGCCAACACATGTCCTTTCCAGTGTGTTTTGTCCTCACTCACACACATCCTGGAAACTTCCCAGAAGGTCACCCATCCTGGAAACATCACAGAAGGTCACCCATCCTGATCACTACTCTAGGCCAAGCACGTTTAACTGTGGAGTTCTAATCAGACAGGCTCCTGAAAAGGAAGGTGCACCTTGTTGACATGGGTAGTAACATTTAGCCTTTTAAGTCTAACTTTTTCAGGGGTGTTACATTAAATTTCTGAAAGGATTTTATTTGAATTGAATTTCACTGATTCTATTTTCCAAGGGAAACTTTATTAATATGATTGAAAATTAGAGTAATTATATTTTTGAAAAAATATGTTATTAATAAATTAGTTAACATCATAAAAATCATTAATTTGTAATATAGTATAAAATTTGATCTCAAATTTCATCCCTTTTATATAGATGGGAATATTTTTGTATTTTAATATCAATTATATATCATTAATATTGAAAATTTTGATAATTATATTGAGATTAAAATTTTACAATAAGGTGCCTAAATAAAATTTATGATTTAAAATGATATATAGACATATGAAAATTTTATTAGATGATTATATTAAGACTAAATATTTGTTATAATCAAATCCAAGCAAAATGTTATCATTTTTTGACATGATAGACTTATTCTATACTATAATTTTTAATGTTTTGAAAATAATGACAATAATGATATTTTATAATAAATAATATTTTATTAAATGATTTGTAATTTTTAAAAAATTAAATTTTTTATTGTAGGATTCAGATTTTATTGATAAAAAATATCCATTTATCAGTTATTTTTCCATTTATAGTACGTATAGTGAAACCTAAAGTGTAAACATACATGTCAACAGGGTAATAATCAAAATGTTTATTGGGGGATAAAAAAATGTTTAGGGTGAAAAAATAACCCAAACCTATCCAAATATTATTTTATATGACTGTTTAAACTGATAATATCATTATCTATTAATAGAGTCATCATCAATCTATTGTAACAAAAAAATAATTGTATTATTTTAAAACATTATGAAATTCCAATAATACCACATCTATCATTATGAAAGGACACCGACTCTCTAATTTTATTCACACCTCGTCAAAAAATGTAATAATCTAATACATAAAATTAGTCCCTAATAATTTATATGCTGATATACTAACAATATTATTTTAGGATGAATACAAACCATAAAAGGATTATAAAATAATGAACAGGATGATTTCTAGAGAAGTGGTTTAGCATCTAACATCATGATTTAGATTAATTTCTCATTATTCATCCTCAAAATTATATTAATATATTTCTTCAAAATAAAATTACTATAATACCTATATTAATGTGTTTTATAAGAATTTAATAATACATATCCTTATCATATTACACAGAATTAGAATCAAAACAATAATTCATGTGTATGGAAAACAAAAAACATACGAATTTACATCAATAGTTTTCTATCGCGGCCTCTAATAAATAATTATAATGACGTATTAAATTTCAATACAATATATTAATGAAATTTTAATCATTCTTATGTGATAATGTATCATCAATATTTTACCATTTCCATCAACTAAAAAATGATATTCCGTCCATGTGTAGGTGTGGACGATCACCTCTATAAAGTAATGAAATTCATTTTCTATCATAAAATGACATGAATGAAATATAAAAGTGTACTTTAATTTATAATATGGTATTTATGAAGTAATATTACTTTTATTGATATAGAATAATAATTACATTATTTCCATTGTTGTCATTGAAAAATTAAAATGTTACTAATGAGTACTTAGGACATAAAATCTCTATGATTATAATGAAATATATATTAAATAAACACATTTCATTGTTGGTGTTATATGTATACAATATGAATAAGTAGTATAATATTTTGGAATTTATTATTCTATTGATTACGTAACAAAGATATATATTATAATAATTGTCCCACTGATGACATTTTGGAAACATGAACCTAATATCATCAAAACCTTGACATAAAAACAATTTATTATATTAATAAATATAACATAGTAATAAATAAAATAATTGAATTAATAAAAAATAATATTTTTTTAATAAAAAAAATATTTATTAAAGATTATTATTTATGGAGATAAAATATTCATGTGATGTATCGAACATGAGGTAATGGTTACAAATATAATTTTATTTTCCTTGGGAAATATGTCATATTCACCAAATTATTCAATCATATTTTTTATTGAATAATAATTTCATATAATATATAATGAAAAATTTTATATTAATTTTATTTGATTTTTTATTTTTAATTAATTATTTTATGAGGATTCTGATTGAAAGGAAACCATATCGTTAAGGTTTTATTCAAGATTCTCAAAATTATTGGATAAATTTTATATTTATGTCTCCAATACAATGATTATAATTAAAATTTTTCATTAAACCAATATATTTTCATATAGTGGAATTATTTTTAAAACCAAATGTTATCCTTTAATTTTACTATTAAATATATTCAAAAGAATGAATGTAATTTTTTTTAGAAAACAAAATTGAATTTTTATTTGATGAAACATAATTATTCTCAATATATAAATTTACCTAATGTATTTTTAATAATAAGATACAATTATTAAATTATATATTAAAAAATTTTATCCAATTTTGATAATTTTAATTGGTTTAATGGGAATGTTCATATAATTTTTAGGATTTTGTAGTTTATAAGTATGTAATGAAAATGTGTATGGTATCATTATTCTATATTATAAAAAATGAATTTAATTTCCAAAAAATCATGACCACTCATTGATTTTTATATCCTTTTAAAATAATTCAAAACTTTTATAAAGAAACCATTATTTCCTGTCAGTTTGAAAATTTAAAATTTTGAAAAATGAATTTCAATGCTAAAAGTGTGTTTTCCTAAATAAAATTTAAATGTCATTGGTATGGTATTTATAGTCATAAAATACAACCATCCATTAATATAATTATGATCTAATGGGTATATTGTTTAGTGAAACCATACTTATAGTTACACTATGTGGTTTCTAATCCTTATAATTATGTGAAATATAAATATTTTTATGCTTTTTTTCAATATGAATTGTTGTGTTGAATTCATATTGAATTTTTTTCACCCCATTCATATCATGAGTGAATATCCCATTATAAATTTTGGTTAGGGCATCTTATATCACAAACATTTATTGTAGCTCTCATGATATAAGATTGTTTTGTTTTTTTTGAGGCCATTCACATTTATATAGGACTTCATTGCATGATTCATTAATGGAATGTGTTTGATGTTAAAAAATTAGAATTTCAATATTTTTAGACTATTTATTAATGTTATTGTTATTATATTTTTAGTTATTATATTCTTGGATATGCATTATGCTAATTTTATTGTTTATATATTATTATTTAATCATAATTTATTCCCACCATTTTATTCATCATGATCTAGTTATTAATTAAATTGAATATTGTTTCAATAATTTTCCATATCATATTCGTGATTCATTATTAAATTATAATATATTACATTGTAAATAAACCCTATGGGGAATTTAGTACCACAACATATTTGGATTCAACTCGACGTGATATGATGATGGAATCATTGATCGAGTATAAGGATGTCGATAAATTAATTTCACAACGTTTTATATATTATATTACAATGTAAATTATAAAAAATTTATTTATCTTTTTTAAAATATGTAATTAATTATAAGGTCAATAAAATGTGATTTCATTTTTCTTTTTCAAATGTAAAAATGTATTATGTAGCTCTAGGATTATAGGTTTTTGATATTTAAAGATGTTATTTGATTATGTTTTGTTGAAATCATGGAAACTGGATTTAGGAAAACATAGATTAGAGAATATTTCCCAATGAGTGACCTTGAAGATTTTTCTTATTACATGATTATATTTTATAGTTTTTTTTGTGTTAATTATTTTTTTGTTTCCATATAACTAAATCCCACTATGGATACTCTAATTTCATGTCGTCTTAGTATAGAGTCATTTATGTGTAGTAACCTTGAAAATAGATTGTTGTATATTAATCGGCCATCATTCTGATGCATGGTGAGTGTGAACTTACTATTATCCTATTTTGTGAATTTTGGGGGATTTTGTTAGGATAATTCACATTTTAAATATAACCGATTTTGATGAATGATATAATAAAGCCTATAGAATCATGCGATATTCCCTTGTGAATTGGGAAACACATAATGTATATCGGGTTATAGGAATAATGTTGATCATAATTCTAGATCTATATATAACTAATTATAGGTTTCATGTGATGGGGGTTTAATAAGAATATTTATATATTTGGAGGAATTTATGGGAATAAATTACATTAGTTTTATATATAATTTATTCATAAGTTTATTGGGGTAATAATTATTTTATATTTTCGTTAGAGGTGTTAAAATTTATTGATATCATTTTGGGTTAATATGATTACTTATTTTAGGGTCATAATAGTCAATTAATATAATTTTAATTTGAGGAAAATATAATATATAATAAAAACATTATTCATAAAAAACTGATTTAATGATTAATTCTATCTACATCATATTTTTTTGAAACATTATAGGACATACACTGATATTATTTTAGAAAAAGGATAGGACATAGACTTGGTGATAACACATCTAATCAAGAAAAGGAATTGAGGTAGTAACCGTAGGTTGAATGGTGATAAATGTGTGTTCCAACAACTGTTCTATGTGATTTCATAGTTAGTATGAAATTTTTACAAATAATTTCATGGGTATTGGTAAAAAATGATTGGTTGAAGCATATTATCTGTTCAAATGTTTTTGAATTTTTGGAATAAACAGGTAATTAATGATATTTAAGGATATGTTTAATTGGGATGAGGTATATATAACCTTTATGTTTACCATGTTTGATTATTTTGAAATAATTTTATTATTCTTTCTGAGGTTTATTCTAAAGGGTATGAGATAACCATTTAGGTTGAAATTGTAATTAGTGATGGTGTTTCTGATATTAGATAGGAAAAGTCATAAATTATTCCTCTAGGATAATCATTTATTTGGTATTATTGATGAATTTTTAATATTAATTTATTTTTTTATTCATAACAATATTTTTTCATTTTGGGTGATAACTATTTTTATTTTAGTAATGATATTCATAATAAATTGTTATTCTTTTCAGGATTATGTTATTCTTTAGAAATTTGTTTTATTTCTTCAGGTAATATTAATTGAACATGATTATTCATAATTTGATTAAAATGAATAGATTTTACTGGAAATTAATTATATGTTTAAATTATATCTATCGAGGATGTTTATATCTTTATTGTGTAATTATAAATGGTAATAAAATTCCTCAACACTATGAAATTAATCTTCAAATAAATATGTTTTCCAATTATAATAATTTATGATAAAATGGTGGCCTTTTAAAACCTAACTAGTTTATGGTTTAAATGTCATTAACTTTATAATGATTATTCACATTTATATGCTCAATATTCTATATCACACTAAATCAATATTGTGACATTTATTTATCCACCATTAAAATATATTCACCTCCTAGTATTGTTATCCGATTTTGGAAACATAGTTGTGAGTTAATATTGATAAACATTATGCTTCCCTTTACTTTTATCGCAGTGAATGTGTTATCAAATTTTTTTTATAATGTGGGTTTAAAAATGATTTTTTAAAATTTAAACCACATTATTACAATTATCACGTTCAAATTGAAATGGATTGAACTTTTTAAATGTGGGAGAATGAATTACTGTATGATTTTAAAACAATAATATGTTTGATAATGTGTCGACATTAATCAAATATTCTAATGGAACATCAAAATATCATTATTTAAATTGTATATTTATAACCTAAATGTTGAATTAGAGGGGTTGAATAGAATTTACCATAATATTAAAATTATTTAAATTTCAAAATAAATACAAATATCTTCATTAAATCTAATAAAACTTAGATCCTTTATTCTAGAAATATCATTTAATACTTCAAAAATATATTTACATAAAAGGGTATTTATTATTTATTGTATGAAATTTTTAAGTTCTATATTAGGATCCATTAGAGATTTTATTTTATAAAATAGATATAAAATTTTAAATAATAAAATCTACATAATAATAGAGTGTTTTGTTTGGATATATTAAAAAAAAAATTTCTATTGAGTAGTGAAAAATATTGCTCTGTATTTAAAATTTTATTTTTGTAACATTTATTTACAGAGATTCAATTTATTAACAAAGTTTAAAATGAAAATTATTTATAATATATTATTTATTCTAATTATTTTCATTTGAATGATTTTTTCTCAGAATTTGTCATAAGTACATTTTTATACATAAAAATGCTTTTTTAAAAAATAATTTTTTTGTGTTTTCAATTTTAATATATATTTAATTTCATACACTTTTGTAAATTGAATATTGAGTAATGGATCCCCCTTTTTGATCAAAAATATAAATATTTGTTAAATTGGTACCTCAATGATTTTGTTATTACGAGTTTATGTAAAAGTAAATAATTTTCCCCATATTAGTGTTAATTGAGGTAATTATTTAAAAAAATAGTATAATAATGATTAAAAATTATCTCTAACACATGAAATTATAATATTTTATAAGTTATGTTTTCCATTTCTCTCCATGTTTCAAAAAATTGAATCTTGGTTTGATAATACTATGATTTTGACCCTAGTAATATTTAATTAATAGATAATGTAATAAAGGTCAAATTGTGGATTTTAATATCAATAATATTTTCATAAATAGATAATAAAACATAAGTTTCATTATAAATTATTTTAAATGTAATTTATTTTTTTTCAAGTTAATTTATTTTTAAATTTTTATGTCGAATTATTTACCTTAAATGAATAAAAAATTTAGATAGAAAGCATGTTCAAGGTGTAGAAAAATCCAGTAAATGATTTTAAGTAGTCATAATAATGATTTTTTGGTGAGTTATAGCGTCCTGGAAATTTCAAATAAAAATATATGATATTATAAATGTTTTATGGTTTTATATTAAAATGTCATTACATTCAAGTTATTTTCAATGTCTACATAATTGAATAGTGTTAACAATGTCTTTAATGATTTTTTATGAAACAAAATATTGTATTTAATTATATAGATATCATAAAATATATTGAAATTTAATACATAAGATGATATATAATCTTAAATTTAATCCCATACACTTTAGGGTCCATTTGTTTCAATATATGTAAAATTACAACCCATTGTGACTAAAAATCATCCATTTCGGTCGAGGATAAAATTTATTATCCAAGAGCTAAACTCAAAATATAATGTTTATAATGATATCTAAAACTATTAGAATTTGATCAGATGATTATAATAATACCATATATTTATAATCTCTGTTTCTATATAATATTTGAATCAATAAAGTACATTTAGTGGCATATAATGATAAAATATTTCTTACATTTCTAATACATGACATTAATCATATTTTATAATAAATTATATAATATTAAATGATAAAGAATTTAAAAAAATACTATAATTAGAAAAATTATTTGAATATTATTTATATTAAAACCCACAGTCTATTAATGGTTTAATGTTCCTTTGATATTAACCATCTTGTCCCATAAGTATTAAAACCCTTTTTTATTTTAATAATAAGGAAAAAACTTGTGATTGGTATAAAATAATGCGATAATATTAAAAACATCCCCTAAACCATTGCAATGTTATTGGAAAAGATCATTTTGGATCATATTCATATTTTCAAATAATTGAATCATTTTAGAGAAATTATAACATGAATGATAATTTATTTGAATTTAGTATATTATGAAAATCCAATAATTCCCCTCTCATAATTGTAAAAGGACAATATCTCTCCTATATTATTCATATTTTAAGATTAATTTTTTCTCTAAAACACCATACCCAAATAACATCCCATATTCCACTACCACATTTAAGAGTCCTTTATTCCGAATATAATCTTTATAGTTCTTAAGGTGTAAGTCATATGAGGTTTTATGTAGAAGAGGTATAGTTTTTTTATAGAATGTTTTAATTTTTATATATTATTAACACTCAATATAAACTATTTTAATCACTAAACAAATCATACTTGTTAATATAATATACTGTGAATATTTTTATTATTATCATATACAATATTCAAATATCATCATCGATCAAATGGGAAATGAATATATCATCTAGGTGTATGGTGAATAACTACCTCGGGAACCGATGTAATTCATTTTCCATAATCACCTATCATTATTGACTATAATGATGGGCTAAAAATTTATATATTATTAAAAATATATATTTCAGTTTTTAAAAGATAATATATCATCATTTTTCTTTCTTTTCAATAAATTTATAAAATATAATGATGTCTTTCCGTACACGTGAACAACCACCTCTACAATGAAATGTGATTTTACATCCATCATTGTATCACATGGATGAAATATATAATATTATTTAAATGAGTAATTTTCTATTTAGGATATAATTATCCATATTTAATGAAATAAAAATGTGTGTTTCCTTCCAATATGATATTTGAAAACATGAATTGTTACTTATATATTCATATAATTTGGAGTGTCCATGATTGCAACCTAATTGATTTTTCAAAACCATATTTCATGGTTGTTTTTAAATTAAAGTTATGTATTAAAAAAAATAATCATTTTTATTCTGGATATGATTCAAGAATGAAATATTTTACCACTCTCATCTTTTTTTCCATTTTGGTCAAACAAACAAAATATCATCATAACATCTAAATTAAAAAAATGGATTATGTAATTTAATATAACACGATGTTGAATAAATTAGAATTATGAATTCTAATTTAAATTTTATGAATAATTAAATTAATAGAAGTAATTATATTTTTTTATGAGGATGAAGAAAGTACATGAAAAGCCAAACCTAAGGTAAGGCATTCTCATATAACTTTTATTTCTAAGAGATATTTTACATATTCACCACTTTCTCCCCTTTTATGGTCTTTATAGTATTTGTTATATGTGATATATCTTGACATTATTTATATTATCTGTTTATAAGGATTATTTGATCATATTTCTCTCATTGTTAATGTAATTACAAGGATACCAAAGTAGTGCAAATTTATGTAACTCTCTCATCATTAACATATATTGTTAGTATTTATGTCTCTTTTGGTGGAATTAAAATTTCTTATCTATCATAAAACCAATATAATTTAGAATAAAATAATCAATTTTTCAAAATATAAGTTTTCCTACTGTATTCCTTTTCTAATTACTTATAAATAAAAATAAATATTTTTATGGAAAACTTAGATTGTTTTTATTTCATCATTAATATAATTCATACATGTAATTTTTTTTGTAAAATGTTTATAATTTTTTTAATATCATATTATGATTTATTTATGATATCTTTACCCACATATTACATTTATTAAAATGTTTGATGTGGAATATTCATATAATTTTTTGTACATTTTTTTTGAGTTTTTACTAAAATTGTTGAAGGAAGTGTTGTTTTACCAAACTCGCATAGAAAATAATTTTCCCTCCATCATGATCGGTCATTGATTTCAAGCTTCCATTATTATTTTCCTATATAAATTATATAGAAAAACTATTCCATAATATTCATGAAATATTTTTTTCATTACATAAATTTTAATGTAATATAGTTATTTCCATTAAGAATGTTTTAATTATATTTTTAATGTATTTTTATTCATGAATATAAAAAACCATTTAACTTAAACATGATTCATCAGAGATATTTTTTAATGATACCTCCCTAATTATTTCTCTTGATGAATTGTGATAAGCTTCTTTAGGGTAAATATAAACATTTCCAAGTATATTTATCCAATATTAGTGTTTATATTGATTATTCATTCAATTTTTATATAGTTAATTCATATTTTATGTCAATAAGACTTTTTATGTGATTATTGGGGCCTATTATAACAAAAAACTAATCAACATGTCACCTTGGATAAATTAGTTTGGTTATTTGGCTGAGGCCATACCAATTAAGTATGATTTTGTGGAATGAGACCTTGGTGGAATTTTAATGATTTCCTACATTATGCATTCCATCATTATGGGATTTTCTATTTAATTTCATGTGACTATTTTATAATATATAATATACATGGATAAGAATAAATGACATGTTATTACTTTTATGGCATTATTTTATCATCATTTATTTCTATCCTGTTATTGATTGTCCACAATTTACTCAATATGTGGATTTTTTATTTTGTTATTGACATTTCCACATTGGTTATAAATAGTTAACATATAATATATACCACCAAAAGTACCCTTTATTGATCAATTTTTATCATTTTTTTAGTCAAAATTTTATAAGATACTATGAATGAATCTATAAATGAGTTTTGTTATGTTGAAAAAATACCATCATATTGATTTATAATTTATTTTGAATGTAAAATGGGAAGAATTTATGTGTCAATATTTAAAAAACCACTAAAATATTCATTACTTTTGGATTTTATCAATTATATAAACTAAATATCTTATAAGGTGACCACTAGCTCTAGTTTAGTTTGTTCGTGGTATTTATTGAATGAATCTATTTATCCATGGTCACCCAAACAAACATAATGTTTTTTAAAAAGTTTTATATGTTGTTACTATGTGGATATGTGATGATTTTATAGTATGTGATTTAAATATATATATATATTGATAGTTAACACATTGGGATAATTATGTTATGGAATTGAGAATATACCCACTTTTTGTGATGATATGTTTCCCATAATTTTTTTGGAAAAGAATTATTGATTCCCATTTATATTGGGAAATTGGAAAAATTGTTTTTGTTTCATAAGAATATAGTTTCATAGATTTAGATTGAATCTTATTAAACCATTTTATTGTATAATAAAGTCTTAAATAAAAAAAATATACTTAACATTTTGGTGTTTTTAGAATTTTTTAAAATATCGTCAAAGATTTAACTTATATATATAGTGTATAATCTATTATGAATAAAGTTAAACTTTATTTTAAGGGGAGTATACTATATCATTATATGGTGACGCCATACTGGTATTTTTAAATTAACTAGTGAAAGTGGGGAAAAATATCACATATGTTAAGGATTATAAAGGATGTATATTATAGTATTCTAAGATACTTTAACGAACTTGATGTTGAGTTTATTTACTATAATAAAACATTGGAATATATGAAAATATTCTATGATTTTTCCTAAAATTCTATTTTTTATGTTATTTCACATGGAATGAGATTATTTGGAGTGAATGTGAGTTATATTATTGATTTATATACATTTTATTACGTAGTTAACTTGTTTACATGCCTATTTTTTATAATAATCATCATATCATAAAAGGAACTTTGAATGGATAATATTATTTTTAATATATTTAAACTATTCACTACATGTGTCATCATTAATGAAATAGGACTCCTCATAACCATCATTTAATATGATAATTATTGTACATAAAAATTATTTTGTTTGTATGTAAGGGTAAATATGCATATCCTTAAGCATTAATTTTCATATGTGTATATTTTCTATTCTCGCATGTCATACCTCATCATTACCATCATTTGAAGATATGTAATAATTATATGAGGAAGAACCAATTTGTATAAGAAACAAAAAATGGTGAACGATATTTAAGAAAAAAGTTTATCTATCTTTCAAAAAGGAAATACTGAGTAATAATATTAGATTTCTCCCATATATAATAACTTTTTTTCTGATTAAATAGCTTAAGAAAAAATAAAACCATATTATGATATTCTATAATTCATCATTATAAATATCATTTTAGGATTAATTTTATGATCTAGGATATGATCTATTATCATATAATTTAGAAGAAATCTAGTTTCAGTAGTTTTAGAAAATAAATTCCATAGTCATTGTCTAATTTCAGATAAAATTGAATGAAGATTCTTCGAATATTTTGGTGATATGTGTATTATACAGATGGCACCATGATTAATATGAAACTACACCGTGGAATATATTCAGTGGAATTTTTAGACATTTTGTTGAATTAGAAAATAAGTTTTTATATGATATTATTATAAATCAAAATTAGGTGATTGACCTAATCATTTCCCAAATAATTTGTTGGAAGAGATATAAAATTGAATAATATCAAGTAAAACTATATTGTAGAGGTGGTTGTGGAATCATGAATATGAAAATAAGGGCCCTGGGGAAAGTTCAAATGAACCATATTATGGTCAATATTTGATGCCAATTTTATGAATTCCACAAATCATTATAGAGTATTAAGATGCAAGGGGAATAGTTGAAGTGTCATATTTTAATTTTTCATTACACATCTTATAGAAATGAAGAGTATTAAATAACTATTTTAATTATTTTATGTATGGAATATAATATTATGAAGATTACCAAATCCATATTTATATGTATAATTATGAAAATTGATATAATGAATATATTATAATTATTTCTACACCTTTAAAAATAATATATTGTTCTAGTTTGGTGATGTGAATGATTAGATGACAATTTTGAGAAGTATATATATACAATGTATAAAAACTATATTAAAAAGCTATAATTTCATATGCATTAACAGAAATGATGGAGTAGATTAAAATTATACGTTAATCTTAGAAATTATTTGGAAAAATTAATTGATTGTAAAAAAATTTGACTCATAAAGCACTACCAAATATGAAAAATATGTGAAATAGGTTGAGGATATCATTGTAAATGGATCATATAAAGATTAATTGATTTTAAAAAAATATAGTAAATAAACTACTTGTGATATATATATATAATCATTATTTGTAGAGGGAAGTACAAGGAGAAATTGTTTTTACGAACATGTGAAATAGATATATGCGCTATGAGAAAATATTTGAGGAACACTCAAAGGAGAATAATTATATTGATATTATTGCATAATGAAAATTTCATCTTGGTATTAATGATAATGGATAAAAAATTATATAATATACTTTTTAAAAATTAATGGGTTTTTCCAATGAAATGATATAAGGAATATATTTTTTTATTATCTATGTTATGAATGATGTTATACTTGGTGTAGAAAATTTATATGTTATGGATTTCCTAAAAATGATAAGATCATAGGACAACATATTGGTTTATAATTTTTGTTAAGATACTTTTGTGAATTTTTTAACTAGATCTATAATAAGGTGCAAGCATAGTACACTCCATTTGATGAAATATATCCATTAGAAAACCCTATTGTTGGGGATAAGGTGTGTAAAATTGTTGTTGTAGTGGTTTCCTATACAGGTCCCATGATGTACATTAAAAAAATGTTCCATAAAAAATATTTTCATTTACATGGTATGAAGCCATATTAATTGTGGTACTTTGGATATGTGGGGATATCATTGTTGAATTATATTAAAATATAAGATTTTTTAATGAATTATGGTGACAAGATAGAATGATATTTCAAATTAGAATAAGTAATGTTTATACATTATCATACTCTATATTTTTTTATGAAAAAATATATTATTTTATATAGTTACTGGTTAGGGTGGAGAAGTGATGATTTCATAAAATATCTAATCACAAAAAGGATTATAAATTTGAGTGAAAATTTGATAAATTATATATGATTCCATTATATTTTAAACATTCATTTCGTTAGGAGTTATTATTTGGGTTATAAATAACAGATCAAACAATAATAACTTTCAATCAATGTTTATAAACCAAATAGGAGAAAAAAATTAAAAAATATATAATTGGTAAAAAAATCAACATAAAAATCACGCACACCTATTAAGATTCTAAACTGAACATAAGATAAATTTATCATGATATTATAGAACGGTTTCAGAAAACATATATTGGTTTTTTGATATGTATTTTAATCCAGGAAGATGAATAATATTTTTAAAGATTTGTTTAATGAATTGACTCTGAAGGAAGGAGAATATTTTACTTCTATTTTTACAAACATGGGAATTTCATAAATGAATTTTTATGATTATAAAACTAAAGAGGACAATAATAAAATAATATTATAATGATAAAATAATACCCATCAATATATAATGGTTTATATTGTAGTGATATTTTGTTTACTATTTTTGAGACTGATTATTTTAGAGCTTTAATATTATATACAAGGAGGTTAAACATTATTTATATAAATTTACTACTAAAATTAATTATTATTTATTTTATTTTCTCTAGTATATATGTGGTGAAACATTACATCTCAATTATCACTCAATATAAATGAAATATTAATTGGTAGGATAGTGGTAAAAAATAAAGTCTCCCATTAAAAAGTTATATCTGAAGAAGAAATCCAAATATATTTGTGGAAGTAAATTTCCAATGGAATAATTAAAAATATAATTTTCATTTATGAGAAATATAAGACGAGTAAGATCTGTGAGAATTACATAAATGCAATAGCATTGACACATATTGTTGTTATTGGGGTAATGTAATCTCAACTTGGTGTCATAGTCAGAAGGAAAATGGACCATGATCATACAGTGCAATATATTAGAAATATTCAAGGAGGAGATTATAAAAATTTGTAAAATCATTAGGGAGGAATGTTAAACATAGTTTGGATTTAGAAGAAAACTATCATTATAATGTTTTAGGGATGGAGTTAAAACTAAAGAATTTAGATGTAAGAGAACAATGAATATTCCAAAAAATAATAATTTTACCACTCATTATTCATCATGATATTACACTATAATTGAACATAAATTATATTTAAACAATTCATGAGAATTGATAAATAGGAATCCATATAGGATTTATGGATGATGATATTCTACTATACTAATAATGTTGTCAGTGATAAATCGAATATACAAATAGGTGATTAAATGAAGACAAATTATTTTATAATGTTGGTTAAAAAATTAATGAATAACACTCTTATGTATCAAAAGGATAGGTAAGAAAATATCATAGGTGGACCTCTATAGATCAATATCAAATGATTGAGTTTAATCCCAAAAACTGTATGGTACTCTAGTAGAAAGATCTCTTCATCCCACACATAATGGGAAGAGAAAAAATATTATATGAAACAAATGGTGTTTTTGGATGTTTAACAATATAAACATTAATTTTTACCATAATATTTCTAATAAAAAAATGGAATGAAATTAAAATTATTGGGTAGTAATACATAATCATGGAATAATCATGTAGCTCTATGATAAACATCATAAAAGAATAATATTTTTCATTAGATGGGTAGATATGATTGTCTTGGAATCATATTTTATTTAAATTTTTTTAGAAACACGAAACATGAAATTTTTACATACCCACCAATCATAATTAATATTTTAATGTGAATATGAGGCCATAAATGAAGAATAATGTAACTAGGAAAAGCATTTTTACCATTGATACAAAACTGGAGAAGAGATTTTTGAAGTTCACACCAATGAATTTAATTTACCAGACTAAAGATGATGTCATAGTATATAAGAAAATTTTATTTTATTTCAGTATAAAAGGATAAATATTAATCTTTTAAAAATATACATATAGATTTATACTTCTAATTATGTATGTTTTGAAACCAAATAGATGTCAGTCATTATGATGCATAAGAATATTGATATGGCGGCAGAGATCATTTTTTATTAGAATGATAGGGTTTTGAATAATTCTAACTACAAGATAAAGTTAATTGTGTGAGAATGGTGTAGTTTACTTAAAAAATAATTGAATATGTTCAAGACAATACCTCCTGGACAAATTTAGTTATATTTTTACAATGGAAATTAACTATGGATTTAATGTTAAAAATAAATTACTATAAAAAGGTTATCCAAATAGGAAAATGGTGATAGAAATCATAAATAAGTCATATAACAAGTGATTTAACTAAATTTAAATCGAATAACACCATAATTAAAATCATTAATTTTTTAATTGAATTGGTATATAGAAGTGATGATAGAAGAAATTAATCCATCACAGTGGACTAAAATTTACTGTATTCTGAATTATCAATTTATATCACATTTTTTCTATCATCAACACAGAATAGAGTTCATTTATTTGATATGGAATCTATAATAGAGATATACATTATTAATACCTAAAGGGGGTCTATCAAATTACACAATGGATAAATAATATTTACTATTTTCCAATAACCATCAATATTCCTTCCATATTGATAATTTTTATTACTTAATAGGGGGGAAGAAGATATTTTAGGATTATGGGGAGAGACATGTGTGGCCTCTGATGTGTAATATAAATCATTGGGTGAAATTATACATATAATATTTGTTATTGAAAACTGGGAGTAGAATAAACATATTATTTAATTAAATTCATATTAACAAAATGAAATATATGGAAATTTAATTTCTCATCAGGTCATTTAATGCTTGAATTATTTTTTAGTTCCTGTTTATATGTTATAGGATAATCAATACTAAAGAATGAAATGGGTGATGAATTTTGGTGACTTCCATCCTATAATGATATGAATTTTTACATAACTTATGGGTGAATAAGATGTTCAAAAAATATTTTATAGGATATAAAAAACTATGGTATAGATTCTTAACGATATATATGAATAACATTAGGTAGAAGTATACAATGCCATATGATGTTAGAATCTTATCCTCAATTCATTGAAATGTAATGAATCTTTTAGTGTTCTTTACAATATTTTAAAATAATTTTAAATAGTTGGACCAATATATTGATTATAAGATGTTATAAATGGATAAAAAATTCAATATTTAAGTGTGTTTATGATACTCAATCAATGAGGATTCTGTCTGATTGTATATTTTGTTGTGATCCAAAAATAATGAAACACATCAAATTGATTAAGGTTTATAGTAGAAAAATATTTAGGTTTATTGAGCAACAATTAACAAATATTTGATGTGATTATATACTATATTTGTGATATGATATATATTTGAATAGTCATTGATGGTTTATAAAATTAAAAAATAATCTTTTGAATATATATGTTAGGGACTGATATGACAAGTAATAAATATGATGTATTTATAATGAATTATAAATTTTATATTTTAGTGGTGATTACTCAACATATCTATAAATTTACACAATGGTCATCTCAATTTAATGGGAAATTTATATGGATAATGTTATTTGTATAAACATCATCTATACGACATATGAATGATTTTTATTGAAAAGTGATTCTATATAAATTTTAAATAAGAAAATTTGTACTATTTTATAAACATATTTTGATATTTATATAAGTTTGCTGTAGTCTCTGAACATACATGATTTTTTATAAGACTAACCAAGATCCAATATTTTTAATAATGAATTTTCTCTACATAACCATCATGAAGATATACGTAATCATTATCTGATGACATATCATCCTATGATTGAATGATTTTTTAGATATGATTTTAGTTTATATAAACATCATCAATTAGAAAAATATAATGTTTCTAGAGAATTTTATTATTATTTGAAAATTAAATTTCAAGTGTGGAAATAAATTATTTTGAACAATTTTTATGAAGAAATGATAAAAATGATCAGAATTATATAAATTCTATAATACAACATGAAATTAAAGATGAAATTTTTTTATAATGATACTAGGATATGGGGCTCTATAGAATCCAGGCCATAGTAATGATATTGATGTGCATTAAATGGGTAGAATATTATCACCATATCTTGGTGGTTAGAATTTCATAAAATGGGTTATAAAAAAATGATGACATCTAAACATGGTTTATTATGAGGTTATTTCTTAGATATCATGGTGAATTCATTGATTATATGTTCTCAGATATTAGTGGACATTTAAATTAGGTCATAGAGACAATCATTACATTGGGTGATTAATTTATGATATCATCCAATGAGAATCAATGTGTTAATGTCTTTCATATAGTTGATCATGTTAATTCAAATAATACATAAATTACTAATAATAAATATAGAATGTAACACACTGTTATCCCATTTCAAGGACTGATTTGAAAATCCCTCAATCTTTTTTATTCTTTCCAGATTTAGGTTGAATGATTCAATCCACATATCTAAATATGTTAGGATTAATCATATATATATAGTGAATATTATATCGGTATTTTTTTCAAAATAGTATAGAGATATGATAAAGAGAAAATTTTCCAAGGCTTCTATAAATGTTTCAAAATAAATGTTCAGATAAATATTAAATCATGGTTGTTTCTTTAGGTTTTAGAGTATGAGTTAGATCTGTTTTAGTGATGATAAATATTTGATGTGTGTCTTGATAATTGGATATAAATGAATTATATACCTTACATGGAAAATCTAAGAGGTCTTATATCTGTTTATAAATGAGGGGGAATAGAAAAAATTATTATTATTCATTAAATTTATATTGAAAAAAATTATTCATGGAATGAATATCATGATCAGGGAGAATTACCAATTATGAAAATGGAGAAAAAATAATAAAGGAGATAGTGGGAACTAAAAAATATTATCTTTTTTATTATTCAAATTATATATGAAATGAAATCTTAGAGAACTAAATATGAAAATAAAAATGATTAACAAAAGATGATAATATTTTAGTTGAACCAATTATACTAAGAGTTATATTGGGTGAATATATTCTATTAACCCTAAAAATAAATTATTTATAATTATATTATAATCTTATGATAAGAATAATATTTTAGTTTAGATTCCAATGTAAGAATAAGAATTTAGAAATCATTATGATGTCATATTATGGAAACTAAAGAATGGACATGAAGAACAAGGTTATATAAGGAATATTATACACATGTTTTAGTTCATCATGTCATTACTTTTATATTCAAAGTGATATATGAATTCTAAATTACCATCCAAGCATAAAATAGATTATGAGTAAATTTTGTTATTTCCTATGAAGATCATTAAATTTTATCTATAACATGGACTCAGCTACACACAAATCCTTTGAAGGATTTCATGAATTTTGAGACCTTATGTTGAGAAAAATGGGATCATCCATGTTGATATCAAAGAATCCTGTGAATACAAGATGACCCAAGTAAAATAAATAGATAAAATAAAACAATTTTACATAAATCCTAAAAATCCATATAACCAATGGTAAATTGGGTATATTCGGAGATATACTTTCACATTTATGACTAGAGTGAGAGGAAATAAAACGGTGTCTCCAAAAAATATGGTAAGTGGAATCCTTTTAGGAGCTATATTATTTATACACATTGGGATATTGTGTTGGTTTGTGATGAATAAATACAATATTTTAGGCAATTTATTCTAGAGTAAATCGATAATGGGATTGAATAACCAAACAAAATAAGTAGTAGATGTTTACGATAAATCATGATTAAAATATTTGCTCTCTTTTTTGTTTAATTATATATATTTAATATGGTTTTATTATATGGTTTAAAATAATTTATCAAATATTGATATCAAAACTAAGATGTTTAAAAACAATACTATTTAAATCAGTAATTTTTCTATTTTCAAATAATAAAATTATTCAACACATGATTCATTACCCCAACACAAACATTGTTAGGTGCCTACACTAATCCTTAGTGGAATGTCGCTATCCATGGGAACACTCAACTAATGGATTCTCTTAATAAATGATATATTATTATGTTATCATAAAATAATTATCTTGTACTTGATACTTATCATTTTAACAACCCTCCTTATTATAGGTTGTGAAATTAATAGGAAATTTTAATTAATTTTCATAAAATAGTGGATTTATTTTTTAATTAAGGTTCAAACTGTGATTCATAGTGTAGGAATATATATGGAATATTTCTTCACACGTTTATTGATTAATTGGAGGTGATGATAAATAGTTGTTGAATGTTATAATGGTATAGGGTTTAAAAAATTATTTTCACCATAGAGGGAAGAGTATGTTTTGACTTTTTCCAGTCCTAGTGTGTATATAGTTTTTATGGGTTTTTGGAAATGGAAAAATATTTATATAGAGAGTTCATTGATCATTGGTGGATGAATAATACATAAGACTACCATGGGGTAAATTAATCCTGGATTGAACCATAAATTCCATGTTATTAATGGGTAAAATTTTGGGTTGGATTCATCTATGTTGTGGTCGATTTTTTATTATTATAAACAGTATTTCCATAAAAATTAGTTTAGAATATGATCAGTGGATTAAACACAATGATTAATCCATGAACAAGTTACTCGATATTTTTTAAAAGTGGTACATAAATGTCATTTTTTGTTCTACATACTTAGGTTTTTTTTTCAACAACCATATGAGGATAATATATTTTTTTGGATATTATCCTATACATCATCACTCAATATTTATATGTTTGGGATGTTTTGTTTTTTTATTTTTTATTTCATTTATTGGAGTTCGACCATTCTTATCATAAAATTAATTTTTTTCCTTATTCACTTATCATTGGGAGCTATTTTGTGTTAGGAGTTAGTGTTGATTCCAATTTATATTTGTAAAATACTTTGAGAATGATATCATTTTGATTGAGCAAGTGATAGGAGATCAAGGGGGAAGATGGTATACTTACACATAATATTTTAGGATTATTATTTAAAAATTTGAATTAATTAAATATATTATGAATAAATTTTATTTAATTGGAAAGTAATTGAGTACCTTGTGTTTGAAAATTTCTAATGATGATGTTGGGTATCTAACCTGGACCGTATATATTTCATTAGTCTTAGTTTTAGTGATTTTTCATTTCATAATTGGATATAGTGAATTTTCCATTTTAAATTAAATTAAATAATTTAAAATATTTTGTTATAAATAATAATTATATAATTTTGGTTTCATGTTGTATTTGGAATGATTATATATGCATGTAATGGCTATGAATGGGGTGTTTCAACAAGATAAATGGCGTGCATTTATATGATATAGGTGCTTTGAATTATTTTCACAAATTAATATGATTTTTTGTTTCAAGTGATATATAACTTGACGAATTATGTGAATTCAGCCATGATTTATAAATTATTTTAATAAATTAAATGAAAATTAAATGGAAGTGTTTGGGCTTTGAAGTACTGTGAGCATTAGGATTGGTCCTCATCCACCCATGGACATTTTTGTGATAATTAATTATTTTTATGAGTTGGGAACAATATTTAAGGTGAATAACCAATATTAAAAGAATATAGTGGGCCTAATGATATCTACCCAAACATCAGTTTAGTTAGATTTTAGGGAAAAATTATATTTTTTTGTTGCTTAATCCTCCAGGGATAATAGCTAATGCAATTGGTGGCTGTGGTAACTAGGGTTTTCAGTGACTCCGTCACTAGAGGGGATACTATTTTGGTTGTATGCTTGATTGAAAATGGAGTGACCTTAAATCATGAGTTATGATTTGTATAGTCTATGGTAGTTTTAAATGTCTAGTTGGGAAGTAATGAGATGCATATTCCAAGAGGGATGAGTGATATGGTTATATGTATTAGTCATTATGGGAAATATCATTGTAACAACTTACCCATACACATTTTCATGAGTTGAGTTAGAATTCCTAATTGGACTTAGGAGACATCCCAATGATGCCAAATGAGGGACATAAATGACATGAGATTTAATATAATTATTGGATGATTGTCCCATTGAATTAATACATCCCAACCAATAACCTAATAAACAAATAACTACTAAATGATGTATGAACCAAATGTATGTGACTAAATGTATAAAAATAGAATGCAGACTATATCAGAGTGCCATGAGGATGCCTAGATCAACACCAACTACCAAATGAACGAAAAAAATGAAAAAATTAAATTAAATACTGCCAAGAAGAAAATTCAGAAACTCTCAAAATGATCCAAGTTTCATATCTATAATTGATAACTAATTATCCAAAAGAACCACTATAAAAACCTATTAATTTAATTTTACACATCTATCGATAAATGATATCTGTAAAGGCACCTATTTGTCCAAGCAGGGGGTGAGTAATAAATCTCAGTAGGATTTCCAAAGATGAATACCATAAATATTAAAATAGGTTATAACATGTTATCATGTATATTAATATATATATATATATAAATTATGTCAATGAAACACCATTTCTGTGTAAAATATATTACCTACCAAAATATTTTTCCCAACCAAATCCACGTCCATTGAATGGAACCAAACTAGTCATTCGACCAGTAATACAATATCATTTTCTATAAACCATTATATTTAATAGAACCAAACTCTCACTCTTAACAACAAAATTTTCGATTTACCATTGATGGTAGAACATCATGTTTATAAATATTTATAAGGCCCCAGCCATAAACATTACTTAATTTTGAATTAAATGAATAATTCACATTGAGGATCTTCTCAGGTTTAGAGTTTTAGAGAATTAGGACATAACTGTTACATCTCAAAAGATTACAACGTAGACACTTCTACTGAGTTTCCAAAGAATAAGAAAACTCTTAAAAAGAAACATGTCTAGTTCTATGTTTTATATAGCATGACTTTCCCTTGATCCCATCCTTGACCTTATTCCACAAAAAGTCCTGTGAAAAACATTTAAAAAAACATGGGGTGAGCATAAAAAGCTCAGTAAGGGATACACAAAGAATGAAAACTGTTAGTTTTTCAAACATCAAGTAAACCATGTATACTTTATCAAAGTAATACCTTCACCTCCATGAAGTAGTAAAAACTCTTCACTGAATAAAATTTCATTACTTACCCTTTTGTAACAAAATGATTACCATAAAACCCATATAAATAAGACATAACATATAAAGTTAACTTGGGACATAGACATACTTAAGTGGAATAACCATACGGTGGACTTCCACACATAACACTTAATGGAATATCCATACAGCCAACTTCCATATATACTTAATGGAATAACCATACAAACGACTTCCATACCCAATGCATTAGAGGTTATAACGTAACCACCCATCCTAGTATTCACGACACCACATGTCATATGGTTTATCACGTACCCACCCGTCAAATGTCCAAGTACCATTATAAAAATCATAACACATAAAACAAATATAATGGAAAGAAAAAATTTCCACACTTTGGTGACAATATATCACATAAATATATTGACATAAAAAATCCATTATAAAACCTATTTTCAATACCAATATACATGAAAGTGTATATGGTATTTATTTCATTTAAAAAAACATTACGGCTTGTTCAAGAATCCAAAGACCAAATAATACTTGCGGTTGCGGAAAAGGTCGTTGTCACCGCGTACATTAAAGGAAACATTCCTTATTGTCGTTTTATAAAACGCTTTGTAGAAAAAGATTCCTTTTGTATAAAAGTCAAAGTCAAAGGGGTTTATACACCATATAAAATAAAGTTGTGTATAAAATGAAATATGCCTCAATGAAAGGAGATTGAGACGAAGTCCCTTACCTCAGGTTTGACTTGAATCGATCCTTCTTTGACATCCTGAATAATAAACATGAGTTAATTTATATTTTCTTAAGAACCTTTTTCAAGTTAATTATTATGTTTATATCACTTATTTCCATATTATAAGCATTATGTAATCATTTAAGTTAATAATGTTTGTTTTGTCGATATTTGGTTCTTTAGTCGAAAGTGGACTTCTTACAATTACATGTTGTTCATGTGATCAAAGGTTCTTTATATCCAGAATGAAATTCCTGATTTGGATATAAAATATATCATATATATCCAGCATATAAATGTATTTATAATATTACATAATCATTTTGAGGTAAGAAATGAAATGCACCGTTCCTGGAGACGGTAAGTCGTACGTACGAATTAACGCTACTTTCATTTCTTTGTTATATTAATGGTATTAAAACTAAATGAGAAATATGTATATTTTAATTCTAGAATTATATTCATAATTTATATGTATCATTCATCATATATATCCATTATATACATGTACTTATAATAGTACATTACATTTGGGGATAAGAAATGAAATGCACCGTTCATGGAGACGGTAAGTCGTACGTACGCATGAACGCTGCTTTCATTTCTATCTCATACTTTAATGGAAAGAAATAATAATGATATAAAGGTATATTATAATTCCAGTATAACATAAAATATAATAACTTTATATCCATCCTTTATACATCCCACATATGGCATTAACAAATCACATCACTTTGAGGGGGTGGTAGTCCGCACTTCATAAAATGAAATTATCATGTTTTCCAACAATGGAAACCATAAAGGTATACCAAAAATGAAAAATAAAGAATCATAAGGAAAATATAAACATAATATATATCATATATACCGAGAGTGACATCTTAATGGCCACCATTAAAGGTGTTTGAAAGAATATTGAACAATCATCGTTTCATGAGGCAGAAATTCGCCGACCACAGAAACAGTATGTTCGTTAACCATTATATTTAGATTGTGTACGTTTAGCTCGAAATATTCTTATAAAAACATCCTAGTATATTGATGATACTATATTTATTACAAAAGAAATTATTAAAAAGATTTTTGGGGGTTGGAGAAGCAAAATAAAACAAAAGAACACAAGTGAAGACATCGCCTTAAAATCAGGTAACTTTCTTAGATTTGAGCTCAAAGGCTTCCTTGGGAAGACATCTGCCCAAATTGAGGCTTCACGGAGTAATAGAGGGATGTGGAGAGACAAAATGGGAAGGGGTTGGCCGAGAAAAAGGCTTTGGAAGTGTGGGTAAGGTGGTAGAGGTGGGGACCTTTTATAATAAGAGAGGAGGGGCACTTTTGGAAAGTAAAGAAATGTTACTTTATTTTAAAATGTGCTTCAGATTCAAAAGGTCCCACATTCATATAATTCGAGGGTATGGTTATAAAACAAATAGAATTATGTAGGAAATATTTTTATCTTTCTAATGAATATTTATAGTGAAAAATCTGACTTGTATTACCCCATGTAAAAATTTTTTTAGTAAAACATCTCATGTTTGTGTCATTTTTACTTTAACATTAAATAAAAAGTTATTTATGTCATTTTCAAACCAAAGTGGCTCCATGGGGTCCCAAAGTTGACCCATGGATTGTATTGGTTGGACATGACACATCAAATGATGGTGGTACATGTTTCAAGCTCATCTCATATTATTAAAACATTATTTTTATCTTAAACTACACTAATTACCTTTAATCGCGATTAAAAACATAATAAGTTACTATTCACCAAAAAATTATTTTAATCCCATTGAACCGCATTTTACTTTTTAATGACAACCATGTATGTCAGATTTTTGAAATTCAAAACACAGAAGTGGTAAAATTTCATTTAAATCAAAAAAACAGTTTTTATAAGTACAACTTAGTGGTTTCACTATTCATCAAAAATTGACGTTTTTCAGAAAAATACCAAAACATCACGCTAAGCTATATTTGTTATTCCGAATTCAAAAATTAAGTCCATTTTATAAAATTCCAAACATATATGTTGCATTAATTAATTTAATAATTAATTCCCGCTGTCAGAGAAAATAGCGTGTGTTTATGAAATAATAAGTATCAAAAGATTGACACTAGTTTAAGTCCGATTTCAAAGTGAAATTAATTCCAACGACCACTATTGGATTTAATGGTAAAAATATATTCCAATTTCACTTAAAACTAATTCAAAAGAAAATCTAATCAAATAAATAAATTACATTAAAAAGATGTTTTGATTTAAAATACAACATTTTACATTATTCATTAAAAAATGAACATTATCAAAAAAATACGAAAAATTTACACAAAGAAAATTTTGATGTCCCGATTCTAAAGAAGAGATTTATTTCGTCCAATAGAATTTATAAGAGTGAACAGAACTATATTTAATGATGGTTCTCCATCAAAAGGTGATAAGTGAACCTTTAGTGAAAACAAGGGCATATACGCATAAAATTGAATTCTTTCCGTGTTTTAAGCCTTTATCTTTTATTAGATAAAAGTAAAAACATTTAAAAAACATATATAATCATATTTTAGATATTTCTATCCATTCCTGCCAACACAATGGCTATGTGTTAACTACCATTTAAAATAATATTATTTTATTACTAGTGTGCAACAAAAGATTTCAATGAAACTCTTTGTTGCGTATCTGGTACGCTATCGAATATAGAAACCCTTTTGAAGTAAAATTAATATTTAATTCGTAAATATTAATAAATATGAAAATGTTTTATTCATTATTTACCTGGGATGTTACATCCTTCCCCCCTTTTGGGAATTGCGTCCTCGCAATTTTATTCACTTATCAAAATAAGTGGGTGTATTTATCCCTCATAGAATTTTCAGATTCCCACGTCGCCTCTTCAACAATATGGTTTTTCCACAAAACCATTACCTGGTGAATTACCTAATTTCGCAACACTTTCTCTCTTCAATCAATAATATGGACTGGTTGTTCTTCATAAGATAGGTTCTCCTCTAGCAGAAATACCTCTGGACTCAAAACTTGAGATGGATCTGGCATATACTTCCTCAACATCGAAACATTAAAATCATTGTGTACTTGAGATAAAATCAGAGGTAAAGCCACTCGATAAGCAACTGATCTAACATTCTCCAGAATTTCATATGGTCCAATAAACCTTAGACTCATTTTTCCTTTCTTACCAAATCTCATCACACTTTTTCATGGGGAAACATTGAGAAAAATATGATCACCTACATAGAAAGATATATCCTTCCTCTGGTTATCCTCATAACTCTTCTGCCAGCTCTGAGCTATTCTCAAGTGTTTCTGAATCAACTGAACTTTTTCTGCCACTCACTATCTTGCTTCTGTGCTTGCTTGATTCTTTTTGATCGGGATAATCTCATTGATATCAGAAACAAAACAGAAGCACTTCATTCACCAACAACATCTATTCCAAAGTTCATCAAATAAAAAACCAAAGGATCTCATTCCAAACGAATCATGGTTAATGAAGAAATAATTTTTCAACTCAATGCATCCACCACTTTATTTGCTTTTCCCGTATGGTAATGAATTGTACAATAATAATCCTTGATTAATTCCAGCCATCTCCTCTGTCTCATGTTCAATTCTTTCTGAGTGAATATATACTTTAAAATTTTGTGATCTGTATATATTTCACACAGTACTCCATACAAATGATGCCTCCAAATTTTTTAAAGCAAAAACAATAGAAGCTAATTACAAATCATGTGTAGGGTAATTACCTCATGATTTTTCAACTGACGTGTAGCATATGAAATTACCTGATCATTCTGTATAAGGACATAGCCAAGTCCCTTCAATGAAGCATCATTGTATATAACAAACTCACCATTCCTGGAAGGAAGTTCCCAAACTGGAGCATTCACCAATCTTCTTTTCAACTCCTGAAAACAATCATCACATTCTTTTGTCCAGATGAACATAACACCCTTATGATTTAGCTTAGTCATTGGACAAGATAAACGTGAAAAGTTTTCAACAAACCTTCAGTAGTAACCTTCCAAACCAAGAAAACTACGGATCTTGGTTACATTTGTGGGTCATGGCCATTCTTCAAAAACTTTTGTTTTAGCAGGATAAAAAGTTATGCCATCTTTTGAAACAATGTGACCTCGAAAGAAATTTGTTGTAACCAAAACTCACACTTTCTGAATTTTCCATATAGTTTCTTTTCTTTTAAGGTTTGCAAGATAACCCTTAAATGACTTTCATGCACCTATTTACTTTTAGAAAACCCCAAAATATTATCAATGAAAACAACCACAAACATATCCAAGAACTCATAGAAAATTCTATTCATAAGGTCCCTTAATACAGCAGTTTCATTGGTTAACCCAAAAGGCATAACTACAAATTCATAATGGCCATATCTAGTACAGAACGCAGTCTTCGGAACGTCTTCTTATTTTACTTTCAACTGATGGTACCCCGACCTCAAGTCAATCGTCGAAAAATACTGAGCTCCCTGGAGCTGATCAATCAAATCATTGATATGAGGAAATGGATACTTGTTCTTAACAGTAATATTATTCAAGGCTCTATAATCAATGCAATGTCTCATTGAGCCATATTTCTTTTTAACAAAAAAGACAGGAGCACCCCATGGTGATGTGATAGGTCGAATGATACCATTATCTAATAACTCATGCAATTGATTCTTTAATTCGACAAGTTCAACTTGATCCATTCGATAAGGGGGTTTGGAAATTGTCTTAGAATCATGAACTAAGTCAACAGTAAATTCAACTTCCCGATCATGAATAATACCAGGCAACTCATCAGGAAAAAAATCAAGATACTCATTTACCACTGGAAGATCATTAATTTGAATAGTTCCTTTATTTTCAACAATATGTGCAGGGTAACATTCATTTCCATATTTTACTAGATTCTCAACTTCCCGATATTTTATCAAAATCAAGGGTTCATTCTTGTACACAAACTGAAAATCCTTCTGAAACGAAACCATTTTAGCTCTACAGTCAATCATAGCATGATAAATAGAAATCCAATCCATGCCCAAAATAACATCAAACTCTACTGGAGGCAAAACAATATGGTTTCCAGGTAGATTCTTTCCGCACACAAGGATATGAAGGTTCTTATAATTCCTTTTGGTCTCAACGTTCCCTCCGGGTGTTTTTACCATAAGTTCATGGTTCATATCTTGAGATGGAATTTCCAATTTACTAGAAAACTCCTCATAAATGAAATAATATGTAGACCCTGAATCAATCAACACATTGGCATAATCTAAAAAAACAAACAGTGTACTAGATACTACTTCATTCGATGGCCCAACATCTGTTGAAGTTGTTGAAAAGGATTTCACCACCTCTTTCTGCTTGTAGTCTGGCTGCTTTCCCAGAGTCGGGTTCTTCGTTAGACACTCATTTGCATAATGACCCAATTCCTTACACATAAAACATCTTACCGCTGGCTTTTCATTGCCTGCTTGATCATATTCCTTATAGTTACGAGCAATATTACAAGACTTACCACACCGAAATCACTTACAATACATGGATAAACATTCTCCAGGATGCATTTTACCACACTTCTCACAGGATAGATATTTGGTTTTCTTACCTCCTTGCTTATTTGATTAATTCTTCCCCTTTGCCTGCCAACTGGACCTCTTATTCTGTTGTTTGTCATAGAAGACCTGATCATCGGCATACTCCATTTCCACCTTCTCCGCACATCGAACAAGTTTTTCATAAATTTTGAACTCACGAGAAGCTAAATCCCTTCGATACATTGGATTTAATCTTGAGTTAAAATGGTTCTTTTTACTATCAAGATCTCGTATGAATTTTGGAGCACACCTTGCCAATCGGGTGAACTTTGCATCATAAGCAGCCATTGAATCATCCTTCTGTCTCAATTCAAGGAACTGTTTTTCCATCCTAAGATGAACCACCATAGTAAAATATTTCTCAAGAAACATACCGTTGAATTCATCCCAGTGAAGATCCACAATTTCATCACTATCCCTGATATTTTTCACCATTGATCACCACTGATCAGCTTCAACTTCAAAACGGTAAACAGCAAGACAAACCTCTTGATGTTCTGAAAACCCCATGACATCAAAAATCTTCTCTAGTGCTTTAATTCACCCTTTAGCTTGCACGGGGTTAGATGATCCTCTGAATGATGGGGGATGTAGCCTCATGAAATGTTCCACCACTGACATGTTCCTCTACGGTTGATATGGCTGATCTCATGCATGGATACCACCACCATTTATAGCCTGAGTCAATTGTGCCATCACTACAACAAACAATTCAGTTCCGATTCTGTCCATCTCAGGTTGCTGATTTGGAAGGTTGTCTTCCTCCTGATGTCGTCCCAACATAGGTTCTTCGTTTCCTCTGTGGAAAACAATTCGGAACACAGAAATATCTTAAGCGAAGCAACATGGTAATCATTAAATGCTATATCATTTCAGTCATACCATAAATTAACTTATAATTTTAATAATTTTCTAACTCCTAAAGTTGTATATACCGACCTCTGATACCAACTATAAGGCCCTGACCGTAAACATTACTTAATATTGAATTAGATGAATAATTCACATTGAGTATCTTTTCATGTTTAGAGTTTTAGAGAATTAGGACATAACTTTTACATCTCAAATGATTACAACGTAGACACTTCTACTGAGTTTCCATAGAATAAAAAAACTCCTAAAAAGAAACATGTCTAGTTCCTTGTTTTATATAGCATGAATTTCCCTTGATCCCATCCTTGACCCTATTCCACATTAAGTCCTATGAAAAACATTTCAAAAAAACATGGGGTGAGCATAAAAATCTTAGTAAGGGATACACAAAGAATGAAAACTGTTAGTTTTTCAAACATCAAGTAAACAATGTATACTTTATCAAAGTAATACATTCACCTTCATGAAGTAGTAAAAACTCTTCACTAAATAAAATATCATTACTTACCCTTTTTTAACCAAAGGATTACCATAAAACCCATATAAAGAACACCTAACATATAAAGGTAACTTGGGACATAAACATATTTAAGTGGAATAACCATACGGTCGACTTCCACACATATCACTTAATGGAATAGCCACACGGCCAACTTCTATACATACTTAATGTAATAGCCATACGACCGACTTCCATACCCAATGCATTGGAGGTTATAACGTAACCACCCATCCTGGTATTCACGGAACCACCCGTTATAGGGTTTTTTACGTAAACACCCATCAAATGTACAAGTACCATTATAGAAATCATAAGACATAAAACAAATATAATGGAAAGATAACATTTCCACACTTTGATCACAATATTTCACTTAAATATATTGACATAACAAATCCATTATAAAAACCATTTTCAATACCAAAATACATGAAAAAGTATATGGTATTTATTTCATTTTAAAAAAAACATTACGGCTTGTTCAGGAAGCCAAAGACCAAATAATACTTGCGGCGGCGGAAAAGGTCGTTGTCACCGCGTACGTTAAAAGAAACATTCCTTTTTGTCGTTTTGTAAAATGATTCATTGAAAAAGATTACTTTTGTATAAAAGTAAAATTCAAAGGGGTTTATACACCGTATAAAAGAAAGTCGTGTATAAAACGAAATATGCCTCAATGAAAGGTGATTGAGACGAAGTCCCTTACCTCAGGTCCGACTTGACTCGATCGTTGTTTAACGTCCTAAATAATAAACTTGAGTTAATTTATATTTTCTTAATAACCTTTTTCAAGTTCATTATTTCTTTTATATCACTTATTTCCATGTTATAAACATTATGTATTCATATATGTTAATAATGTTTGTTTTGTCGATATTTGGTTCTTTAGTCGAAAGTGGACTTCTTACAATTACATGTTTTTCAAGTGTTCAAAGGTTATTTATATCCAGAATGACATTCCTGATTTGGATATCATATATATCATATATATCCTTCATATACATGTATTTATAATATTACATAATCATTTTGAGGTAAGAAATGGAATGCACTGTTCATGGAGACGGTTAGCCGTACGTACACATGAACACCACTTTCATTTCATTGTCATATTAATGGAATTTAAACTAAATGAGAGGTATGTATATTTTAATTCCAGAATTATATTCATCATTTAGATGTATCATTTATCATATATATCCATTATATACATGTACTTATAATAGTACATTACATTTGGGGATAAGAAATGAAATGCACCGTTCATGGAGACGGTAAGCCGTACGTACGCATGAACGCTAATTAAATTTTTATCTCATAATTTAATGGAAATAAATAATATGATATAGATGTATATAATAATTCCAGTATAACATCGTATATAATAACTTTAAATCCATCCTTTATACGTCCCACATATGGCATTAACGAATCACATCACTTTGAGGGGGCGATAGTCCTCACTTCCAAAAATGAAATTATCGTGATTACCCACAATGAAACCATAAAGGTATAACACAAATGAAAAATAAATAAGCATAAGGAAAACATAAACAAAATATATATCATATATTAAGAGAGTGAAATCTTAATGTCCACCATTAAAGGTGTTTGAAAGAAGATTGAACAATCATCGTTTCATGAGGCAGAAATTCGCCAACCACAGAAACAATATGTTTTTTAACAATTAGATATAGATGTGTGTAAGTTTTGCTCGAAATATACTTATAAAAGCATCCTATTATATTGAAGATACTGGAGTTTTCAGAAAATAAATGAATAAAAAGAGTTTAGGGGGTTGGAGAAGCAAAATAAAACAAAAGAACACAAGTGAAGACATCACCTTAAAATTGGGTAACTCTCTTAAATTTGAGCTCAAAGGATTCCATGGGAAGAATTCTGCCCAGAGTGAGGCTTCAAGGAGTAAGAGAGGAATGTGGAGAGAGAAAATGGTCAGGTGGTGGCTGAGCTAAAGGCTTTGGAAGTGTGGGTAAGGTGGTAAAGGTGGGGGCCTTTTATAAGAGGAGAGGAGGGGCACTCTTGGAACATAAAGAAATGTTACTTTATTTTAAAATGAGTTTCGGATTCAAAAGGGCCCACATTGATATAATTCGAGGGTAAGTTGATAAGGGTTCAAAATATACCCATCCAATAGGTTTTGGACATGTGAAGGTCATATATTTTACATTATCTTTTCATTTTATTTAAATCCATTGTTAATGAGGTAATCACTTCATCATCATGATGTCATAAATAATTTAATATATTTAATGTCTAAAAATTATAAAAAAAATATCATGATGTAAGAAATATTTTTATATTTCTAATTAATATTTATAGTCAAAAATCGGACTTGTATAAAATATGTAACAATTGTTTTAGTAAAACATCTCATGTTTGTGTCATTTTTACTTTAACATTAAATAAAAAGTTATTTCTGTCATTTCCCAACCAAAGTGGCTCAATGGGGTCCCCAAGATGACCCATGGATTGTCTTGGTCTGCCATGAATCATCAAATGATGGTAGGACATGTGTAAAGCTCATCTCATATTATTAAAACATTATTTTTACCTTAAACTGCACTAATTACCTCTAATCGCGATTAACAACATAATAAGTTACCATTCACCAAAAAATTATTTTAATCCCATTGAACCGCATTTTACTTATTAATGACAACCATGTATGTCAGATTTTTGAAATTCAAAACACAGAAGTGGTAAAATTTCATTTTAATGAAAAAATAAGTTTTTATAATTACAACATAGTGGTTTCACTTTTCATCAAAAATTGAAGTTTTTCAGAAAAATACCAAAACATCACCCTAAGCTATATTTGACATTACGAATTCCAAAATGAAGTCCATTTTACAAATTTACAAACATATAAGTTGCATTAATTAATTTAATAATTAATTCCCGCTGTCAGAGCAAGTAGCGTGTTTTTATGAAACAATAAGTATCAAAAGATTGACACTAGTTTAAGTCTGATTGCAAAGTGAAATTAATTCCAATGACCACTATTGGATTTACTGGTAAAAATATATTCTAATTTCACTTTAAAACCAATTCAATAGATAATCTAAAAATATAAATATATTATATTAAAAAGAGGTTTCGAATTAAAATACAACATTTTACAGTATTCATTTAAAAATGAACTTTATCTGAAAAATACCAAAAATTTACACAATGAAAATTTTTATGTCCTGATTCTAAAGAAGAGTTTTATTTGGTCCAATAGAATGTATAAGAGTGAACAAAACTATATTTAATGATGGTTCTCCATCAAAAGGCGATAAGTGAACCTTGAGTGAAAACTAGGGCATATACGCCTAAAATTGAATTCTTTCTGTATTTTAAGCCTTTATCTTTTATTATATAAAAGTAAAAACATATAAAAAACATATATAATCATATTTTGGTTATTTCTATACATTCTCGCAAACACAACGGCTATGTGTTAACTACCATGTAAAATAATATTATTTTATTACTAGAGTGCAATGAAAGATTTCAATGAAACTCTTTGTTGCGTATCTGGTAAGCTATCGAACATAGAAACCCTTTTAAAGTAAAATTAATATTTAATTCGTAAATATTAATAAATATGAAAATTTTTTATTAATTATTTACCTGGTATGTTACAATATTCCCTTAAATGGTTGTACATCATTACTATTATCCACACTATTCAAGTCACACAAAACAATTACAACCTACATCTATGAAAACAAAATAATTTTCAAACTATTTTAATAATAATTTCATTTTATTGAAAGAAAATTTCCATGAATCAAAAGAAAATAATCAATTTATAATATTTATTCTAAAATCATGTTATATATTTCAATTTCCAATAAAACAACTAGTTTTTATAATTCTATAAATAGTCAGTATTGAGGTATTACACTAAGCATTGAATAACTATTTAATAATCAATTTCAAGAAAAATAATCAATTTTAACTATTGACTTCTAGTTATAGATAGTGTAATAGAGAGTGAAGAAACCTGCAAAATAAAATATGATGAAAAAAGAAGAATATGAATTATTCATCAAAAACGTAGATAAACCTAAAAAACAAACATTAGATATCATTCCCTATAATCAAAACAAAAATATCTCATCATTATTTCAATCAAATATCATATATCAACCCCCAATATTCTAGAAATATGGATTTATGTTAGGTATAAATAGTATATCTATGGAATACTTCCAAGAATAGAGACATGCAATGAAATACGTCTTTCAACACACCATGAATTTCCATCATATCTCCACATGATGTAAGGGGAATGCCTCCAAACCATTTTTGACATGGAAAAATTAGTTATGTTCAAGATTGGTGAAAAATTATTGTTTTAGGGGAAATACCTTGTTATATACACTTTTTTAAAATATTACTTTTAACAATGCATGGTATGGATAAATGGTTCAGAAACACATGTACTAACGACGGACCTTCCACTGCATCCAAACCATTCACATTGTTAGATAAAAAGTTCAGAAAAACTATGCTTCAATAGCGTTTTAAAAATATTAGTCATTGAATGGTTACTTCTAGTTGGACGCATGGATTGGACAAACCATGAAACTACCCAGATCCTACTATTTTCTTTTACACGGCCACCTAAAGGTGTTTCATGATTTGTACTAACTATTATTAATACATTATCCTATAGGAGAGCACTAAAAAGTTGGATTAAATCATTTAAACCCTCTAAAACGACTCCCAATACCTTTACATACATAAAATACATAATGATAATGTTACTTAATTAAACCTGAGGGTCATACATTCTCACCACCATGGGCCTTTTGGTCTCCATTATGTTCAAAACACCCATCGTATAAGAAGTTTTTGTTCAATTTCATGATCTTTCGTTCTCACATTGACATGTTTCCTCCTGAATTTATCTGTGATTCAATAACACCTATACGATACTGATACATTTCCCATGCATTAAATTCTCCATCATATTCATACTATTTTATTGAACATGAACCAATCAAGAATATTACAATAGGTTAACATGATCCCATTGATTCACATGGTCAGGATCAGACTTACTCTTTTTAACTAATATAAATGAAACACATTATTCTCTTTACTAAACTGTGGTGGAAAAGACAACAGTTATGTGAACTCACCAACATATATATTTATCTAAAAAGGGTGTATGTATTGGGGAAGTCACATAACCTAAATTCCAAAAAGATGACGACTAATTCGAGGATAAACTCCCAAGAATAGTGACCACTCACCTTGAATGACATTTCTTGTCAATGATGATCGAAATATGATTTTTTATGACTCTAAGAAATATCAACTGTCTTTCTATTCAACTGAATCTTCTAAAATATCTCTTCGAAAAAACTCATCCCAACCAGTGATGTCTCACCTATTTCCACCCAACATAGTGGATAACCACTATGAATCCTGTACAATGCATCAAAAATAGCCATATGTATTCAGGAATGATAACTCTGGGTATATAATAACATCACTAATGCTATGATCTACTCTTTTCATATCCCAAAAAATATTACACAATACCATAACATATCTCAAACGTCTGTATAATATTTTTAGATTTCCCAACATTATAATATTGGTATGTTGTACTCATGGTCAACTGTGTACGAAGGTATTTTTGTAATTATTTCATTGAAAAAATACCATGACCATGGATCTCATTACAATACTATCTATACTGGTAACCCACGACTATTTACCACAATCAGATATTGATGTTTGATAGAAACTCCACCATATGATATTCATGAATAGGGAGAAAATGGGAAGACTATATCAGACTATCCAAAATCACCCATATTGAATCAGGATTACAAACCATTATCAGGAGACCTATTACAAAATTCATCACTATATTATCCCATTAAAAATTTGTAATATGTAATGACTAAAACATTACAATTTTCCTATTATTTAACAAACTATCATAGTGTCTCCTTATGAATATCAAAACACATTTAGAAACTAGACTCACATAAAATATATGACCCTCAAATTTCTCCCCATCATTTATTTTTTACCTCATAGAAACACATAATGAATCAGATGCATTTTCAGCGTTAAAAATATGTACCAAAATATGAACAAAATAAATTGGTCGAAAAAATCAAAAATTTTCTATGTCATCACATTCCATATACAATTCACCTATCCCTAACATGAACATCCACTAATTTAATTTTTGTTTTCTCAACATAGATTAATACATTGTTCATAATACATCAGCCACAGTATTTCTTATACCCTCTGTATACATCATAAAAAATTAATACATTTGGTTAAATTCCACCCATTATATTTTTCTAAGATTCAAATAATATTTTGAGTAAATTGGGATCAACCTTTTATGAACTATAAACAACAAAAATTTATCACTAATATGTAATGGTACCATGGATTCAATGAATAAAACATGGTAGTGAACTCCAAACTGTTCATTAGGATGTTATTCTCATGACAATATATATATCATGAACCATATGAAACAACATTATCTCCCTATATTAGAACACATACAAAAACCAAATACCAAATCATCATAATATACCACATACCCATATCTCAAATCAAGAAAGATTAGGATTGGAAATTGTGTAAATTGAATTGTATACCATTGGAAAGGACTATAACATTTAACATTCAATTGGAATGGATAATTTTTCTCTGTTAAATAAGACATTAGTGAATCTAATCCGGAAAAAGATTGTTAAAAAATTATATAACAACTACATTTACCAAAAAAAGGCATATACTAATGGAATTTCTTGTAAGTTGGATATATCTAATAGCTTCAATCATTTTTGGATCCAACGTAACACCTATTTCATAGGACGAATAGCCACGGAAGAATACATATTTATAGAAAAATAACTCATATCCAATATGCAATATATAATATGGTTCCTAAAAATTTCAAGCACTATCTTCATGTGATTATCAGGCTCAGCCATTGTCCATTAATATTATAGTATGTCATCCACAAACCCCACCACAAATGAATTATGATATATTGGAAATATCCACTTTTTCATAACTATAAACACTGTTGGTGAATTATTATGACTTAAATGCATAACCATGTACTCATAATGGTCATATCTAAACCTGAATGATGTCTTTGAAATATCCTATTTCGAAACCCTCAATTGGTGATATTCTGATTGAATGTCAATTTTAGGGAAGCATAGGGTTCCCCACCATAAATAAAATAGATCTTCAATGCATGTAATTGGATAAATGTTCTTTATCATAATTGGTTATGGTTATGATAATCCACACCCACCCGAAGAGTTCTATCCTCTTAATGACATGCCAGACACATGCTTCACATGGAGTAGTGCTAGGATGAATGAACCATTTAATATCCATGTTTTCGAACTGCAAGTTAAATTCATTAAATTCTATTATTTCAATCTGATAATTAATAAGTGAAATAGGATTGGTCCCTACATGAATATGAATCATTAAATTTACTTCTCTTTTAGGTGGAAACCCTGAGAAAGTTTCCTGAAAACATCAAAAAACAGACTAATAACAACCGTAAAATAAATATTTTCAATACCATAAATCAATTACAAGGATAAAGCTACCAATATATTCCATATAGATCTAGATAGAGGTTCCTGTAAGACATTTTCACCTACCGCTACATTCCATTCTCTCATAATAACATATCTAACACCAACCTTAGTAGTAAAACTAAATGTTTTGTTATAATATTTTATTTGAGCCATAAACATTGTTAAACAAAACATATATAGAATTATATCAATGAAATCCACCTCAATCGGAGATAAGTACATAATCAACCCATCTTAATTAATTTAGAAATAATATACTTCAAACTTAATGGATTAACATTATATTTAACCAATGGGAATCTAATGATTGAAAACAAAAGTAATAATCTCAACATGAAAACCCTAAAAATAATCAAATTGATAAGTAATACCCAAATTGGATGTAACCATATCAAAAAAAGATTTCATAAGCATAGAATATAAAATATTCAAACCCCACACCATCAATGGTCTAGACAGATCATTCACAACCACGTTCTCATCACCATATATCTCCACACTCATTGAATATAATCATTATATTCTGATTGAATTTTCCCTTCTGGAGGAGTTATTATATTCCGTGAATCTCTATAGATATCATACTTTTACTGATGATAGTTATTACACTACCCCTTCAATGTCAACGAATTCAACATGAGTGAATGATGAAAAGTTCCCCAAACACACAAACATGGATCATTTTCACATTATCTCTTATGATTACCCATCTACATGTAATTATGGAATGATCATTGTGGTGGAATTAAATCACGCATAATGTGGTCCAAATATCCAAACTGGAACATCATGGATTTATATTAGGATTCAGGGGAAGATTCACTAATCTAACTACATGATTCTGAGTCGTTCAACTACCTTCCATGTTGGTGTCCCTACTACTATTGTTCCATCCATTAGAGTTCCCACAAATTCCTATAAGTATCAACATGATCCTTCCAATTATAGCTCATTATATTTCATATCCAACAACCATCTCTCAACTATGAATATCTATATAATATGATAAAAAAATAATGACAACAATTGATAAAATATCCTTTCTCAGTCCCGATTATAAAATGTATGCCTATAATGATGAACATGTTGTAATTTTTTGAACAAAAAGGACTAAATATATATATTTTATGGAATAAATTGTTATATATATGTACTCTAGAATCAATATAAAAAATTATTTCAGCCTTACAATCCTGAAAATATGATAACAGAAGTGATTGAAAAATAATACTTCCATATCCTCCCTTGTAATTCCATGGTCCAATTTACCCTAAACTACTAAATCCGACAATGGTCATGGAAGATCCACTATCATATATTTTTCCTACATTACATATAGTAATTATGTTGTTCCTTGAAAAACAAACATTTGAATCATCCTGTTTAGCCACACCTCTACCTTCTGTGGTGTTTAATCACCCTGAAATATGGTTGGATTCTTTTTCATGAATTGAATTTAATGATTTGATTGCCTCGATAATTCCCTTTGGATCCATCTATCCATAGTCTGGAGTTCTTGTACTTTAATTTCAACCTGCTTTAGGTTAGCCTTTGGTTCATGTGAAACAACATTCTCAACAGCCTCTTCTAGTAGGTTTCTTCGATGCCTATAGGGTTCCATTTTCTATTAATACAAAAATTCAACATGCCTCACTCTCAATCACATTGATTTTTAATAAATTAAAATTTAATATATCACAACTATCACAACATGGATTTCCCTAAAATATTATATGTTCCATTTTGAACCCATTTTTGAAAAGTCTTCCATGAATTTTAAAATAAATCCATTTTCAACATTCCACTCATAGTCCATTTTAAAAGTATCTCATTTGAAAACGTTTTTCAAAACTAAAAAAATCAACATTATTTTAATAAAATCATAAATCAATACATAATATGAAATATGCACTCTTTGTAGGATTCCATTTCTATCAATGAATGTAGTTTTCTTCACATTGGATAAACCCATGAAAATGAGACTAAAACTCCAATAAGGGTCTCCAAAATACTTATGTTCTCAACTCCCTAGTAACAAGAATTTCAAAATTACTAGGTTAGAAAAAAATTTTAATTCACTAAATTTCATCTTTGGATAATACAAATCTATTATTACATCCCAACCAAAGGACTAATCCAGAATTATTATACAGATATATGATAGAAAGACCAAAACCATGTGTACCAAAATATTTGGACTAACAAATACTGATACCATATGAAAAATCCATCCCATCATCAATGGTTTTAGTTGGGGTGAAATGGATATTTTTCCTTAGGGGGAATCCCAAGATGGAAATGAATGATAATTAATTACAATGAATAGAATACAATTTTTCGATGATTTTTCTTCTAAATAAAAACAACACAACCGGACACACCATATCCAAATAAACCATTATTTATAGATGACATGAAATTATACAACAAACTGAATAATTATAATACAAACTATAACATAGAACTAATATGAAACCATGATAAACATAAAATATAATGTAGAAGAAAAATCCCACTAAACTCAATGTCATTGAAGACACAAGCTACCAAACTATCACATATCCCCAAGCTCCAACTATATAATCCATAAACAGGTATCACAGATCATTGCTAATTAAATTTGATACTTTACTGTATATTTTCCAAGATAAATGATATCTGAAAAATCATGAATCCTTAAAAGAAAGGTATGAGTAATGAAACACACTATGTTTTCCTCTAATTTGTTCCATACTAATGCAACATGGATAGAACATTTTAACACATTTATATTAAAATTTTCATATAAAATATTTTTTATCAATTTATGTCTATGGTGAAACATTTATATGTAAAATTGTTTTCATAGAAAAATTATTTTCTATACTGAATCCATTTCCAAATATTTCAACCAAATAATCCATTAATGCAGGTCACAATAATAATTTTATGATACCCATTCTATTTTACCAAAAAAAACACACACACTCAACAATACAAGATTGGTGTTACCATGGAGAGTGGAAATTCACATCCATAAAGCATCCCATTGATGGTATTAATTCATGACAATCGTCCATACCATTCAAGTATTGGTTATCCATTTAATCCAAAAAACATTCAATCTCAATATTTGTCAAAATAAATTCAGTAAAAAAATAATTTTAATTAATATACAATAACATGATTAAAAAAATCAACCGTATTAAAAATGTTTTTTTAATCTTGTTTTCACTTTTACTTTACACCAAAACACGTTATTTCCTCTATTCCATAAACCATCATCAAAGAGGGAGCCCATCATGAATTTTCAAAAATTACCCAATAAATTTGATTAAAACAATAAATTTGAAATAAATCATTCTCATTATTTAACTAGTAGTTTAGAGTGAATCTACATAAAAAGAATAAAATGATGAAATCAAATAACTATAATAATTCATCAACAAAATGGGATTGAATATCCAATAACTGGTTTATATATCAATAAATATCATGAACACAACAATATATCATAATAATTGGAATAAAATATCATTTATATATCTCCAATATACTAGATCTATGAATATATGATATGTAAAAATAGAATATATAAATAAAATAACTAAGAACATATACATACCTAGAATTTGTGCCATCAATGCACCAAGTTTTTCCAATGAATTTCTCCGGGATCAATGGTGAAGTTTCATCAAACATTAGGAGGAAGAAAACCCATGTTAGGGACAAAAATGGAAGAGTCCTTATTTAATTATGATAAAAAATGATAGATATATAGTTTTTTTGTATAACATTTAACCGTGCAAGGTTGTGTAGGACTGTTCGGAAAAATGTGTTCTAATTGGTAGCCTTCCACTTCCATTAAAACAATTGTCTTGATTAGCTTAAATAGTTATAAATATATTTTCCATCTAAGATTTTAATTTTATTCTGTGTTCCATGGTTACTCATTGGCCAAAAAACTTTTCCATTCCATGGACCTATATAGAGCCCACTATCAGCCATTTTATAGTACCCTGAATATGTTTTATGATTCCTACTAATTGTGTTCAAATTTGCACCTCCATGAAATCTACAAAAAATTTAAAATTTCACAAGAAACCTAGAAAAAAATAACCAAACCTTTAACATTCATAAAATACATAAATAATTTGTTATTATTTGATACAATGAGTTCCACAATCCTCCTTAGAATTGATTAGGGACATCATGAGTGTGATGTGTAAGGTGATTACTCATGAACTATATATGGTGTGCTGTATTGAGTTTTCTTTTAGATGATGTGTTAATATTTATCATAATGGATATATGATATAGGTCATAGTGAGTGTTATAAGGGTTATAGAATTTAATTATCATTATAATAAAAAGTGATTATTTATAAGTCATATGGGGATCGTTTGTAGTTAGTGGTACACAGTTGAAAGGTAGAATTGGATGACGATTTGGACACACAATATCCTAAAATTATAATTAAGGGTCTACACAATGTTATAATATTATATGGTGTTTGATATGACTGATTAAATTTAGAATACATATGGATATATATATATATGTGACATATTTAGAAGGAGTTATTTGAAATTTAAATATAGATGTCAATAACTCTAATGTCTTATGTAAGCATGATCTGGGAAGTCATGGAAGAAATTAGATTTGTGGTTATATTTATGAGGAATGTTATTTGAGTAATAGTATAAGCCTTACATGGATATTATTTGTTGGATTTTATGAGATAACTCCATGGGTATGTTATGCAATGGTGTGGATAGTATATGATTTTCCAGGTGTCATATATGATTACAGGGTGTATTATAAGATGGTTTTAGTTATGGAACATGACAAATTGGAAAATATTTTCTTGAAACATTTTCATGTTTGTGATTTGATACTCTAGATGTATGATATATAATGGTTTTGTCTTAAAGAAGTGATCCTTAAGTGGATAGTACATGGGGTTTCCGAAATGGTATGTGATTACATGAGTTTCTATTATATTATAACTACCCTGAAAAAATGAGATCATAAATTATATTTTTCCTTTTGAAACATTAATTTACCCAAATATTTCGTCACTTGAATCCCTAAACCAAAATTAGTAGTTAAAAATTATATTATCGTTAAACTATAGTCATGAAAATGGTAGTTAAAAATAGATGTAAATGAATTATTAAATTAATGAAAAAATAAATTTTTGGGGTTAAATCCCCATTCATTGTAGTTTATTAACTATTAAACATCATAATCAATGGCTTTAAATCACATTAAGTTTTATATGGTAAATCTATACCTATAATGGTTGTTTGAGACTTATGATAAGGGTTTTAATTTTGCCTCATTATTGCTGATCCCTTAAGATTGAATGTAAGAATATTTTAAAAATTACATGGATGTGGAAAATCTTAAATCCCATGACTCTACCATTTTATATTTTTTATATACATCATTTTCTTGGTCAGATGTCGAGAGGCTTCGAGGAAACAAATCTCTATTTTTTTGGGGTACCAAGGAAATTAAAACCTCATTTTATAGTAGTTCAATATCCACAATTACACTCACTATGGCACGTTTTATTATGAATTAATTAGCTAGATCATCCTATATGATTACCATTGATGATTTAAATTATATTTCCCATTATTGGTGGAAAGTTGACCACCAATCAATATATCTAGTCAGTAGAGGTTATCTAAATATTTAAATGAGCTTGTTGATATGAGAGAGTAATGTGAAATCAATGTTTTTATTGTAATTAATATTATTTATCATCATTAAAATTAGGGAATTATAATTCTCCAATATATTTGTATACAATGTCTTAGTATCTGGAATCATTCATTTAAAATAATTGATATTATTTTCATTCCATGCATCCTTCATCCTCCTGAGAAGTGTGATAATATTTTTCCATATAGTTCCCATATATAATATGATTATTTTTACACCAACTAGTAGAATTAAAATTGAAGCTTATAACTGATATCATGGGAGGATCTTGAATCCTTCTTGGAAATATTCATCCCATCATTATGTGAGTAACATTTTCATTAATGACAAGAAGGGGATTCGTTTTACAATAAGGTTACCTATGAAATAACTAAAAAAATAAACTCAACCTTCATGATATATAAACTATTTATGATTATAAATAATTTTGATTTCATGGATTACAATTCTTTTCTCAAGGTAAGCCTGAATGTTGTTGTAGTGTTCTAAAAAAATACAAAATATCCCAAATGTTACAAAAATGTAAAACTATATTATGTGAATCATTTTGTAGTTATGTTATGACATGAAAAATATTATTTAAGGGATAAAAGATAACATAATATATTCATGAATTAAAAAACACAACACTACAATAGAAGTGTTTGATCTTTTTGAGAATGGGATTAATGATGTTATGCATGTAATGTTGGTAAGTAGTAGTGGCATTTTTTAAATAGAAGGGAATGAACTGGTAGTAAGATATCCCATGGGTATCTTGATTGAAAATGGAATCCTTGTCTCTAGGAACCATTTTCATTTATTTGTAACTTATATACCAATATATAATATAATGTTCTTCAAGGAAAGAGGTTACACCAATATGGAGTTCCCTAATCTATATTGGGAAATCATCCGATATTCAACGTTTATTGACATCCTAAAAATCAATTTTTAAACGAACTTAATTTTTTTTACCAAAAAGGCAAAATTATTTTACCCCATTTTGGAATTCTACTCCTCTATAATGTTGTTTTCATAGATAGTTTTATCAAATTACAGCTCCACTATAATAACATGTGAGGTGTTTGATCGCAATGGATGGGAAACTGAAATAAAATATTATCCATTCATGGATGCTTAATGTAATTCCTGGTAAACATGTGATTATTTTTCAATAAAGTAGATATTCATCTCCTTCCCTTCCATTGGATATGATTATTTAATCAATTTTTCCGCATAACTTCTTCAATACCATGATTTAAATTCCTATGTTGCTTTATGGTGGTAGATATAAATGTTGGTGATGAATATCAATAGAAATCTACATCAGATTCTATCTCAGCATTAAGGGATGTGTAATTTGGATTGATAATTTTTAACGGGGCTAATAGATACATTATGAAGTATTGGATGTAACTCATCATACCTGAGTGTCCCATGTCATGGTTATCATAATTGGATCACTTTTCATATGAATAATTTTATCCCAAGAGTCATTGATGGAGGAAGAATCATTGAAATCCCCTGATATATGTTATTTCAATGGGGATTTCTAAAAATATACATATATTGTGGTGTATTTATTCAATCTTCAATGTGTTCTAAGCTTTCAATTAAGCATCAATGTTTCAAAATGACGACTCTTGTTTGAGTAACCAGTACATGTTACATTAGTGTATTGTAGTGTGTCCTGACTAGAAAATAAGGGGGCTAATTTCACTGACATGACTATAATTATATTTACATAAAATAGTTGATATGTTAAAAATTATAAACTATCGATATATCTATATTTTTATATTATTGAGTTAATAGGAAAAACATAATTAATTTATCGTTATATCTATGGGACAACTAGACTGGTTCCAAATCCATTACGGGTTGTAACTAGCTTGTAACCACCATCATTGATTTCATTTATTATCTATTAATGAGATCCATATATGTATACTCTTATTCTCAACATTCAAATTACGTTATATAAACACATAGGATAACATCATATCTATTGATGAGGTACTTTAATATTTGTTTTTGTGATAATGAAACCACTGAATTTCAATGAATCAATTTTATTTTGAGCATAACATGGTATGTTTTGTCCTTATATATAACTTTAAAATTAGCATCAAAATCCAAGTCCATGACCTAGGATGTGAGTTTGATATTTTCATGGATATTATTTTTTCTACCTTTTCATACTCCTTAGTGGTTAGCTACTAGGGGGACAAATCAACCTCACATTGTACCCAATGTCAGAAATTATATAAGATTAAAATATTAATCATGAGATTTTAACAATCAAATTCCATAAAATTTCAACATTTTCATTCTTTTTTAATATTTATTAGGTTTATATATACTCTTGAATGGTTTCTACATAATCATTCTATGTAAATGGGATTACGGTATGGCATTATGTTGATGAAAATATTTCTCGATATACATAAATTATGGTGATATCAATCTCAACAATAAAATAGATTTAGAGTTACATACTTTGAAACTCTATAATATCATTAAAAAGAAGTAGAGTATACATGTTGAATATATTTTATGGATTAATAACCAATTGTTAAAACATTTCATACTTTGGCACTATTGGTATGGACATATGAATTTGGGGTTTCTCTTCAGTATACAAATTATGTATGATAACTGATCGAATTAGAAGAACATGGCAGTAATAAGTATGATAATTCTAGATGGGCCACTAGTAGATTGAGACAATCATATCTTCCCCCTTTTATAGGATAGTCTGAATACTTCCTAGTAACCAACATTGAGATTAAAAGTGTGTTTATTCTCATTTTATGAACACAAATGGGATTTATCATTAGTCTCTAGATTATATACCGATTCATAAGGGATGTGGATATGATACAAAGATTATATATTATTGGGTGTCCCCAATATACATTATCTTCTAAGACACTACCTCAAGTTCCCTTGTCATGTATGATGAACCAAATTTAATTTAAATATTAATCATAAAATAAGAGGTTTTAAAATTGAAATTGATAATATTGGAAAAAAGTGGATGCCTATCTGACGAGGATTCAATTTCATGATCTTATTATCATTCTCTGAGTATAGAGATAAAGAATTTTGTATTATGTGATTGTTGTTTTGTTATCATAAAGGAATATCATTCTTATATCATGTTTTTATTCTCTCTTTTTTATAACCCTATAGTGGCAATGTTTGATGTTAATCCTTTGGATGTTATTGGAAACATTAGGACCATAATTAGATTCCAGAATCTTGTCCCCATAATTTTATATTCTCCATAATCTATATTAATGTCCATCGAGACATCAAACTTTTATATATTCATTTTTAGCATCTTTTTAATAGATATTTTATTATTATTGAGATATAGACACAAACTAACCATTTTTAGGCAATATCCCAATATCACTTATCTGCAATAAACCCTTCTCTAGTGGATATCTTAAAAAATGACTGAATATTTGAAATTTCCAACAATTCTTTAAGGAAAGAATAACCAATGTGATTACTAAGGATGTCATAATCCAATTTCCCATTACAAGGTATCATGTAAATATTATTTTCCAATGTTGGGGGAATATAATGTGGAACCTTTTAATTTTAGAGGAATTTGATCTATTTTTTCATTTCACGGGTAACCTTAAAATCTAAATACTTATGGAAAAGGGATATTGTGTTTATGGTGTCCATCAATTATTGGATGTGAATGATGAATATCTTCCATTGTTTGTAATGTATTCATTATAGCATATTTTAATGTTATAGAAGTTCATTTTCCATAATTGTAATTTTTTTCTTACACTACATGTCTATGAATATTTGTTGTTCTAGTTCCTAGAATTGTGTCTACATACACCTTGAGAAATAATTATTCTCAAAAATTAAACCTACAAATTAATGTGATATCAATTGTGTCAACATTACATTAATGATGTTATCTCAACAACATTCCAATATATTCCCATAAAAGAGTATAATTCATAGAATGTATGATATGAATTTCCAATATATTCACAATATTTCAATAGTATTTTTTAATAGTTTTGTTCCATAGTTATCATATATAGTTTTACATCATCTATCATATTAATGGTGACAAAATTCAGTAAGGAATATCACGAATTCTGAATTATATAATCTATAATATTTATGTAAAATGACCCTAAATTTAATGTATCCTATTTGAGTGTTATTTTTTGGTCTTCCCCCACCAGCATTTCTCAATGGTCCACTTTTTCTATTGATGTTTTCCTAGTTTGATCATCTTCCTTGGGTATTCACACAATTTTGGTCTATGAATAGTATCCTTGTTGGAATCTATGTCTATCCTTGAAGAACATGATCTAAATAAAAGTTCTATTTTGTTCTGTGGTAGGAACAACTATGTAATTGGTTACTATAAATCACTTACCATCAAATGGAAGTATGATTTTATCAATTTAGATGATCAAAATTCCCCTAGAACTATGGGGTGGAGCTGATGTTGTAATTTTAATTGTACATCTGAAACCTTCCTACCATTAAATGAATATGAATATGGTTTTCATGTAAAAAATTAATATATAATTATATTATGTGGATGACAAGGATTATCCACTTATATATTTCAGACCCATAGAGTGTTTAACAATGCATGTGGTGGAGGTGGTGGTAGAAATTCCCCCAAACCTGTGTGTTGTAGTATCTCTAAAATAAAAAAGCATTAATGATTCCAACAGAAACATCTTCTTTTGAAAAATATTCACTCAATTAATGGAAAAGTTTAGTTCCACCATAGATTATGAGCTACATTCCATAAGATGTTTCTTTTTAGCTATATGTTTGGTTCCATTCTTTTATGAACTAGAATCATCATATTAGGATTATCAATAAAAGGGAATCATAGTGGTTCATCATCTCATTTTATGGTGTACTCATTCCCTAGATATATAGGTATTTTGTTGGATTCAATAATCGGACTTCGGGATTCCTGAACCAATATACTCTCATGTGGAAATAAAATAACTGGATGCCATCATCATCTAACTATTTTGACACATTTTTGAAGTGAACAACAATTATTTTTCCTCCCCAATCGATAGATAATTATTCTAGACAAGACATTAAAAATCATTTATTGATTATCTGGTAGGTTGTGGGGAAAATTATACCATAGGATCCTAGAGTACTATTATGATCCCATTTCCAAATAAAGGGGAAATTTGAAAGGTCTCTCTAATAAGAAATATTATTCAATGCCTAATGGTTATCATTATATCCCTTATAAGGGATTTTATTTGTTATATATTGATAAAAATTTATCCAAGTAGTATATAATATTTTATGAAGTAAATTGTTTTTTAACATAAGTGGGTATTTCATAACATGAATTGAAGATGGTCCATAACATTATTCAGATATTTTTCTAGGTATTTGTTTCCATTTATATATTTATATATTTAAAACTCTTTTCCACTGATGTTAAATTCATAGATCTTTCCATACTACATAGTTATCTCTTCTAAACGTGCTCATTCACGAATTGTAAAATTTAGGGTTAATATTCTATTATCTCAATTATAAATTTATAAATGTGAGGATTCATTGAAATATAAGAGGTTCTATATGTAATTGAACATGATGTTTCATGCACCACTCTAATATAATTTTATGTGAAATTTGGAGTATGTTGCTTCTAAGTAGAGATATTAAAAATGAGTGGTTTTCAATAGTGGATTCCATGGACATGATCCCCATATTATATCTCTATACCAATGTGAACTTGACATCCATTGTAGGTATCAGCTACACTATCATATAATTATTTACTGTTTCCATGGATTGTTATATAAATGGATCATTTTTCTTTATAGTTGATTGTATTGATAAGGGTAATAATTTCATAATTTTCCTCTATTGGAGTCCTAATTTACCGACCATCCATCTGGAGTCGAGTAAAAGTGTCACCCTACTATGATGTGGTCATAGTTATATGTTAAAGGATTCATTTTCTATACTACGGGTATGACCACATTTCTAAAAAATTCCTTCTATATCCATGGATGATTCATAACTGTTTTTATGAATATAAACGGGCCTATCTGTTGGTGTAGGGATATATTTTCCCGACATAGATGAAATACGGATTTCTACTTCATTCTTATATACATTCTCCATTTGGATAATTTGACAGACCAATGTAAGTAGCGAAGAGATATGTTCTTGACCTACATGGCCTTTATGGGAGGCAGATATAGTTCTCCATTAGTGAGTGTTTGACATTGGACTTTGGTCCTATCAATATCCTTAAGATGTCAAAAATAAAATAAATTTTAGGAAATGATATAGCTCTACCCGTAGTTAACTATCAGAATACACCTATAATGCTCTGTTGGTATGGGAGTATAAACTAGATCCTTGTTATCCAATTGAATTGATCACTGGATATCATCATCAATAATATAAAAAATGACTTTTTGTGACTATTTTATCATCATTATGAAGTGTTTTTATAGGGATATGTTCTTAATCACGTGACTCATCGTTTATAGAGATATAATGATAATCCACCAAAATGTGATATGGAATTTCATTTTAGTTTGGGGTAATTATTTTCTCATCTTGTACATGAAAATTTAAAAAGTTGGTTGTTAAAATAAGATTATATAACTAATAATATTTGGTTTCATTAATATATGGAAAAATATTATCTCTTATTACTACTATAAATTTGTAGTATATATTTGTTTTAGTTGTAAAATGATGATGATCAATTGATGGTGATGATATTTTCCAACTAAAAAAATTAACATTATAATATAAAACCACTAATATAATTTATTTTTATTCAATTTATTATAGTGGGAATCATGCATAAGGTTGGAATATTAACCTATCAAATATTATTATATAAATATGTTTGAAATATTTCAATGTGATGATATGGATACAACTCAGATCACTAGTCAATGCTGTAATATTTCAGTGGAAACTTTTAGTACAATTGGGGATATTAAAAAACCCTTTGTGATCCACATATTTTCCCCCAATCAGGATCTCATATATTCCCAGGTTTGAGTGATTGTGTGTGATCTGATGGGTATCACCCTCAGTAGGAATCTAAGAGGTGGTGGTAGGATGATGTTGTTGGAAATGATTTATAGAATCAAAACTAAGGGAGTCATGACAAATTATTATGTCATGGTTATCCCCCATAGTCCACATTTTTTTTATAATTAATGTTTGGGTTATCACTATAAAATCCCATGCATTTTTTGAAGAAACAATTTGATCGATAACTTACATGATACACCACATTGAGTTTAAGTAGGAAACTGAATATTATTATATAAATGTTACTATTATAACATAGAAATTAAAATGGAGGGAATGAATTGTCTTTAAATAATTTTCCAAATAGGCTTTACTCATTCTTATATAATTCATTGACCATTTATTTATATATTAATGTAACCCATTATTTAAACTAAATGGAATTGTTTTTTCTAAAAATCTATTTAAATGAAAACCCATGTCTCTATAAAATAATAAAATAAATCCTCTCAGATTCAATGAATGATATATATACAATAAATTGAATATAATGTTTAAAATTCATCTATTATTTTTTATACAAATTATATAAGACCTAATAAAATTTTACATATTAAATAAATATTTTTTTTTAAAATAATTTAGATTTTCCACCTTTTGATTGAGAACATGTTTTAAATATTATTTTTGAAAATTTTATACATTATATTTTATAAAATAAATTTATTATATGAAAACAGATTAGCAATATTTTTTTTTGAATTATTGGAAATATCTAATAAGATTCACATTTTTCTATCTAGTGACAACACTACTAGAAAATGCACATATACTGATGAATCCCCCAAAACTATGGGTATAGGCATTTTGTCCCACCCTATACCCAGAGTTCACAAAAAATATTGGTATAGGGACCCTTTAAATTTTTTTCCTAAAAACCCATTTGTATAGTGGGGATTATACCCATGTTTTTCATGAACTGTATGTATAGGGTATGTCTAAAATCATATACTAATAGTTTTAGAAAAATAGTGGGTTTAAGTCATTCTTTTACCGATGGTAGAGTAAAAACTGTTGGGATAGGTCTTTGAAAAAAAACATATCCAATGGTTTTATCAAACTATGCGTAAAATTATCCCCACATTTTTCTCAAAACTGTGGGGATTGGTCTGGGCTAATAATATATACACAAGGTTAAGAAAAAAAATTATACCTTTCCTACAAGAGGATGTAAATTTTTTTGTGGGATCAATTTTTTATAGGGTGTAATTATACACATGGTTCTGCTCTCTATATCTATAGTTGGTTGAAATATATTCATTTAGTTGTATATATATATATATGTAATGTATGGGTTGTGGTATTGTGTGGGATCTATGTCGAACTAGTCGCGGGATCAAAATCCAACAACTTTTTTTAAAACCTATAACCATGGTTTAAAACTGTGGGAATAGGGTTATGACATGATGGAAATTGTGTTATGACATGGTGGAAGAAACCACTAGTGGTGGTTTTTATACATTTTTTATCGATATTTTGAACAATGGGTATAGTTTAGAGTTATTTACAGAATCATTATTAACGTTTTATCAACATTAGGGGTCAATTTGGTGGTTAATAGTAAAAAATAAAATTATTAATATTAGAAAATTAATCAAAAATGTTTCTATAATTATATTAATTATTATATTTCATCCCAATTCAATAATTGATCTCTTAGTAAACAACTTATGGTGTATGAGATTAAAATATAACAGTTATTATATTTTATTCAAATTAATGACCATTTTGTCATATATTTTTTAAGAGGTGAAATACATTTAATACATGGTTATAATAGGGATAAGTTAGACTATAAATATTATTCTAATTTAAAACATATTTATTAACATAATTGTAATTTATTTCTATTTTTTTGTGATTAAATACTTACCATAATTAGAGACCCAATGATGATGTTATAATTGTTTTACTAATTTATGTTTCAAATAACTGATGTTAGAAATTTTAAATTAAATATATTTTTTATAATTAATGTTTTACACATACTATATAGATGAAGTTGATATTATAGTATTTGTAGATGTGTTATTTATAATTTTTTTTTGATTTTATGATATTAATAAAAATTAATGTAATGAATTGAGATATATATGACATTATTGATATCTAAAATAAATAATTTATTATTAAATGATATAAAATTTCTAAAATACTAAATTTTATTCAAATGATTATGATAATTATTAATATATCATTTATTATTCATTTATTTATCTTGTTCATTTTTATTTTAATTATATTAACCATAAAATTATAAATAACATGGTTTCCTGGAATGAGATAAAAGAGATTAAACAAAAAGAATAGGATTAAATCACAATAAAATATAGAATAATTTACGTTGAATAAATTTATATTTACCATGTATCATCCTATTGATGAATTAACTACATTTTTATCCATTTAGAAATGAAAATTAATATATATTAATTATTTTTTTCATATAATTCCAACTGTGCCCCTCTCCATTACGATAAATGGTACACATTAATCAATTTTCCTCACATATATAGGAATTTTTGGTTTATTAATTATCTACTAAAATATTTTCCCAGAATCCCTCCCACTATTATAGTTCTCTTATATTAGAAAATACACCATCCTTCCTGGTATTATGGTGTTATGAGAAAGAGGTGGTCCAATATAGAGGTATCATTTTTAATCAATAATTTTTTGTATATTTTTTTAAATCATCCTTTAAAGAATATTAAACAATACATAAATAATAAATGATACTTACTAATTATATCAATACATTTTTTTAAATATTATCATCTAAATCAACCTCACCATCCATCAAATAGGAAAATAATTACCATTCATGTGTATAATGAACTACATACTCACGAACAAATATAAATCATTTTCCATCACATTATATCAATATTGCAGATAATGATTCTATTAATGTTCATATATGATATTATTTAAATATTAATCATTATTAATGATTCATATATCATATAAATTATTGTAAATCCACAAACATAAATATGATAATGTCATCAATGGATCTATTTCAACTGTAACCTCCATTATGTGATGTGATTCCGTTTTCATCACCACATCACATTGATGAAAAATATATTTATATTTATATATTTGAAATTTTATTAATCACATTATGGTAATTATTATAAGATAAAATAATACATAACTTCCTCCCAAAATAATTATTGAATATTGGAATTGCTACCCATGCGTTTGTATGATGTTTCATCTCCGTGAATATAACATTGTTTATTTTTCATAACCACACATAATGGTTTGGTGTAAAAGTATAAATCTTGTATAGAAATTATAATAATCTCATGAATATTATTTAGTATATGATGGAATAATGACCATTGAAATCAAACCTAATTCATTTTGGAATTTAATACCCACGATCTTGTAAATGTATGACATTATGATAAATAATTGAAAAATAATTATCAAATAATAATAAGTTACATAAGAGGGAAAAAATTATATTCAAATGTAATGAAAAATTTTATGTATTAACCTAGGTTTTCTATTCATGAGGATAATGATTGTACATGATGAGTCAGAATCATTGTAGGGGACATTTTTTAAAAAATGTTCTCTTTTAATGTTACAACTTACGATTATTTTTATAAAATTAAAAAGGAATGATTTTTTAAAATATACATCATGAATATAAAATATCTATTTCATTTCACTTTAATGAATTTGTGATTATTTTACATGTAAATATTGTTTTCAATTAATGTGATTTCATTTATGTGTTCAGAATAATTTAAAAATGAATAATTATTTCAAAGAGGAAATGTTATTTTTTTACATAATGGACTATTTATGTGTTATTATTATCTTTTGATTATTGGTCATTTCTTATGAGTACATGTGGGTATGAAATAATACAATGGTTGGTGATCTTGTTATAGCACCATAATAAATTATGTATCGATATAGAGTTAATCTGTAATGTTTCCCTATAGAGATTAAGGGAAAATACTATGGTGGGTATTCCAAATTTAACAAATAAGGTTACACCCTATTTAGATGGGATAACTATAATGAATATAAGAGTGATATAAAATTTATGCCATAATTAAACATCATGATTTATATATACTATAGGGTTTTATAGGAAACTTTTGTTTTTAGGAGTTAAGATAAAGATCCTATATTTTATGGGTGAAAATTATTACTTGTAAAAATGTTTTGATGGGTTTATAACTATTCATGGACAACTTGATTCATTATTTATTCTTACAACTATTAATGATATTTTTCTTTTCATTCTAGGAATTAAAATATTTTCACTATATGTATGTTTGTGTATGATAAAGGAGATATTCATGTTGAAATATATGAATATTTTGTCATGAATAAAATCAAGTTTTAATTTAAAAGTATTATATTTTTGAAAAAATGTATAATTATTTGTAGTATATGATTATATGATTGTGGGATGTTATTTATTAAATATGGAATAATTATCTAATACATTAAATTAGATAGTATATTCAATTTAAAATAGAGTATATTCATGACTAAATCACATGATTATGTCACATTTATGGTCAATTCCTTATAGTCATTCTTTTGAAATAGGCCCAATAAGTTCGTAGAGGTGGTGAAAGGAGTATATAGTTTCATTACATCCATATTAAAATGAAATTTTATTGTCATCATTAGTAACTGGAGTACCTTGTGCATAGCCTATTGGGTCAACATTGTTCTCTGATGATGGAACTCACATATCATCCCATTCACCACCTGTTTATTGAGATGATGAATAAGTTATTTCCAAATTCTATATATAAGGGATAAAACACAAAGGGGGGTTGAGGACCCAAAACATTTCCATGATATGGATGTCTTCCCATTATAATGAATTTTTCTCTTCATAAATGGTACCCATGATTGTAATGATATTAAAAAATTTCAAATTAGCATTGTATAAAATACTATAAAACATGTTGAACTAATTTTGATGCACAAAATTCATTGTATGATTCAAATTAGTGGATATTCCTATAAAGATCATTATTTACCTATTGAAAATATGAAATGGAATAATGTACTATAAACCAATTTTATTTTTTGTTATTAATTGATTCAAATCTGGTTAAATATTTTTTATTCGTCCCATGAAGGGGTGGCTGGACTTTTTTTTATAATCCGGCCTCATGTTCCACTGAAATTTCCCCCAGGATGGTTGAAAACATGACCATAAAGAAATATAACTAAATGATAAAGGCATACAACTAGAAGTATGCACCATGAGTGTTTTTGTTGAGAGACCATTCCCACATATATTAGATTATGCATAGTGGTAAATGAAATAAATAAAATGGAGAAGAATATATGAGAAACAACAGAAGAAACATAACCAATATTAAACCCTTGTAAGAGAAATAAAAAACTAACTGATGAAAAATATCAATAATAGATACATAGATGTTGATATTGGTATGTCAAATTTTCATAAAATAATATGTATGAGAATATGGGGATAAAATTATATAATACATACTGATAGAATATGAAAAATGGAAAACAATACTATAAAAACCATCTCATGCTTAACCTCAATCTTCAGACTTCTGCCCATTCAATAGATGTAAATAAATCATGAATTAGACGTTGTATGCTTACATTAATCCAATGTTGAAATCAAAACATATAATTGGGTGAATAGGGTGTCCTCATAATGGTTTGAGATACAATCATTGCAGGCTGACACCCATAGTGTCTAGGCGAATCTGTTTCATGCAAATAAATAATTGATATTATTACATAGTACATAAATACATGTAAAAAAATCTCTATAATAAAAACCATAGTCCAGGTTCCTAAATGGACACCATATTTATAGTACTTAAATTTTCATAATCCTAATGCATAAAATAGGAACTTAGGAATGTCATAACATATATAAAGTGCTAACACAAATGAACAAATCCATGTAGAGGAATACCCCATGATTTTCCTTTAACATGGAGGCAACATTATATTGTTTTCATATAAGAATTATCATATTGTAGAATGAATACCTCATATATGAAATTGAAATCAATAAATATATAAAGTCTATTGTTGGAGTGTAGAGGCATTCTAATGTTATCCGAATAGAATCCCAACTGTCCCTATGGGTGTCTTTTATAGAACAAAAAATTACGAGTCTATCTAAGGAAACCCATTCAATGTCCCTAGTATCACACTAGGTATGGTGAAATTTGATTCCATTCCATGTAACTCATATATTATATTTGGTATCACATATGGCATAGTGTATCCATTTCTCCAATGGGCCCATTATCTGATACACACCTAATGAACTAGGGTCCCTCGTCCGTATTAGTAAAATCGAGTAGAGAACTGGTATGAGGAATGAAAATTTATTCCTTCTAAAGCTTATGTATCTCCAAAATTCATACCTAGTCCACATACTACATCATTAAATTAGGACCCAATGTTCTATATCTTCTAATAGAATGTATGCCATATCAATTAAGTAAAATCTCAAGGAATAATATAAATAAAATTACCTGATATTAAATAATCTTTGGAAACATTATATTCTCACCAATATCTCCATCTAAACAACTGAGTAAAAATGACCATAGAACAAATTAATATGGCATGTTACACGGAATAGTAATTTATTTAATGACATGTAACCACTGACATTTCAAAAACACAAGATTTCAGTATTGAACAATAAATATTTTTGGGTAATCAGTGGATCAATAATGGATTCATTGGCATTCAACGAAGTCAATATGATATTCAATATAGAACATGTGAGATTCAATGTGATGCATCAAGATTTATTATATATAGTTTGGCTGTCATGCAATAATTTGATGGTCCAATCACGTGGCCATAAATTGTTCATAAATCATATTTCTAATTTATTTAATATACACATGATGACACTTGCACCTAAAAATTAACAGTTTATGGCATGGAAGAACCAATAATTTGTGGTAGTCACACCCAGAGGGGTTTTTAATAACATGAGAACAACTAGAGGATGATTTTCATTGAATTTAGTTGTAAAATATTTCATAAGAAACCCATTAATTTAATTTATTGTCAAATAACAAATAATAACTAAATATTTTTGAGACACATCATGATTACATATCATTTAAAAATTGAATAATTGATGGGAAGGATCCCATAAAACCTACCATGATGTGTTATTACACCACTCTTCTGCTATCGAGGATTGAATCATCCTAGAACTTATTAAAATTAGAATAATTTTCAAAATAATTCAAAAAATGAAAATTAAATCCCCCAAAAATTTCACTATATTTAGCAATGGAACCATGAAATAAAATATTGATTAAGGAAGAACAAACTGATTTCATTCAATTACATTTGATGGTGATAAAAATAGACATCAGAGGAGGGGAATCCATAAATTTGTTCATGGATTAAGGTGGAGGAAGCTACTATCCATGGGGAAGACGAAAATCCCCCAGGAATGAAAATGAGAAAAGAAAACAAGATTTAAAACATTTCATTTAGGGATGAAGGGTAATTTTACACTAAAAAATCATTACACATACATTGGATATATTTTTTCACCAAACCATACACTAACTCTGCACCAATAACAGATATATGGGGGAACCTCACATAGTTTAGATATGAATGCAAAAAGCATGTGAAACTACCCTATAAAAAAATTATTGGTGGTCACCTGGTCATGGACCATAGGTTACAAAATTTTAGAATAATCATGTGGTCCCTATTTGGCAACTTAATGTAGAAACACAGTTTGGGGAAAACGTGTAGGATGGGATACACTATTTTCTCTAATCGTGTGGCCAATTAAGATTCATCTCATTTCAGGGAAATGAGCTTCGAAAAAGCCCATGACAAACATGAGACCTCCTTTAACAAATTTTTTCATCAGAATTAGTTCCATTTAAAGAATTGGAATCAATATTTAATAGATCTCACCTTTTATAAAATCTGTTATAATACAATCTCTCCTCCATATTCGATTTCATCCTTGTGTTTCTTTTTAATAGGTGGAATGATGTCATATAGTAAATGTTCTGGTCACTGAGCAAGCACATCAGCCTCTAGCTCCTAGATCGCATCCTATACAAATCAATGCTTCTACAGAACCCAGTCCATAGGATATAACCTATATATGAAATCCATCATTCTATGATGAATAATAGATATCATATTCTATATGAAGGAGACATCATCTTCAATCTCTATATCATTTGGATCAAAAAAATGTTAGGGGTTGTGATGATACTATCAATGCTATGATACATGGTACACGCCGTTCTTGGAATGACACCAATATAGTAATTGAAACTGATAAGATACCATAATAACTCTATCTACTATCTTGATTTCCATAAAATAATGTGCCAAAAATGCCTTGCCTCCTGATTCAACTCATACACAATCTAGGAGATACAAAGATCATGATTTGATGTCACAACTCAAACCCTATAGGTATGTAGTGACGATCAATATAAAAAATCTTTCTAGACATAGCTATAGCCATATAGTTTTGAATCATCTAAAATTTTGATAATTTATCCTAAATGATATTAGGACCTTGTTGAGATCCCTAATCTACCTAAATATAGCATATTGGTGAATAAAAAGGTCTATAATATATGTCCTCTTATAGATCCAAATAAATTTTGGAATGGAAAATCATTTTTTATGAATAATCAACTAGAGGAATATACTTTTTCTAGGAACCCACAAAAAAAGGATATAGGAACACAACATTTCCACTAAAACCAATTTATTCTACTCAGACATACCATTAATCCGAGTGGGGGTATGTAGTACATAAGAGAACATCTAAAAATAATCCTTCTAAAATACATTCTAAAATAAATACGTGATCTTGGAATCTTAGTCAAAAATGGTAAAATTGGGCCTAATATGAATTAACACTATCTGTTGAATGTAGAATGTTAATAACTAATCAAAATATATGGATTCCTAAAATTTTTATAAGGGCGTGACCTTGAAAAACATTTTGAAAATCACACATACTGCATCACAACCTTTAGGTTATCTTGATGTTCCTATCACAAAATCCATGGTGAAAACGTCCCATTTCTACATAATAATGGAGGAAAACTATAAAATCCTAATATGTTTCTATTTTTTTATATTCACTTACATATAGGTCGATCACCATGTATAAAATACTACTATATATCTCTTCATACAATGCCAGAAGTATTGATGTCATATATTTCTTTAAATCATGGAAATCACATGATGAACACCTAAAACAGTGGAATTAGATTCCCTCCATAGATCTTCTTATATTTTTTATATATTCCAATATTTAAAAAAAATAATAAGGTCTCACTACCATCAACAAAAAAATTCATAAGTGGGTTGTTATCTTTGATTCTCTACCAAAAATATGAGGTCCTTATAATATGATAAATACCACATCAAATCATTCTCTATAAGATGGTATTTCACTACTTAAGTTTCATGATTTGTTTCCCCTGATATTCATAAACCTACTATTGAATCATAGATACCATATCCATTAGCATCCATTAAATACATGATGCATTAACATCTTGTATATGATTCTTTCATATCTATGATCTAGCTATTGAATTTCCCATTTTCTGTTTGCATACATTCTCAAAGTCGATGAACTGCTGGTATTCCACCCACTTGAACATCCTCATATTCAACCATGTTGTGTGGAGATGTATTTAAGACCATTATTGTTCATGTAAATTATGAACCTCTCACCCAATTTTTTTTCTTCGAATAGCTAAGAGAAAGTACCCAGACAACTGAATTGAAGTTTTTTGTTTGATAATTCTGTTCATGTGACCTTATCTAGAATGACCCATATTCCAGGAATTAATAACCATACCTTAGATCTACATAAATAAATATTTTTAAAAAATAATTATATAGTATATTACTCATTCTCAGCTCTGGATGACTCACGATCAGTGTTGAGGTGAGTCTTCTCTTTAACTCTTATAGAACTCTCTCATAAGATTTGGGACCTAGGAACTATACACCATACAATGATATGGACATAAGATAAAATGTTAAGTGAGGGACATCCTGAATGAACTCCTAGTAATATCCCTCAAGACCCCATAATCATTGTATATAAAAATAATTCATAGAATGCTCATAGTAATTAAAAACACTCACCTCCTATTGGCCAACTAATACCATATACCCAGATATGGTATGAGCCATGAAGTGAACAATGATGATTCAGATGTGGTATTTACTAAGAATCCCAAATTGTGAGTTCTCTTTCAGTATACTTTTCATGGTCTCAATATTTCTATCGTAGTTTTTTTGGTGTGCATGAATACTAAGATATTTTTTATGAAGAACACCACAAAGGAATCATGGTATGATTGGAAAACTAGATTCATAAGTTCCATGTAGTCTTTGGGTGAATTCATCAGACCGAACAACAAAACCAAAAATTCATACAAGACGTAACTTCTCTAAACACAACACATGTTATATCTAATGGAATCAGATGAACGTGACGAAAGCCTGGCCACAAATCAAAAACATGGGGAAAAAAATTTATCCTCATAGCTGGTTAAATATGTTTTCTATATGACATAATGGATATTGAATCTTCACTGTAATCATGTTCAATCAGTGGAAATCTTAAAAAAGAAAAGTGTTCCATTCTAATTCATTTTAAAAAGGATAGGTGGTCACATGGAGATGTGTTTGATATAGTAAATCTAATATCCAAAATATCATCATTTTTTATTGGGTTCACATATCATTGTCTGCACCAACCTATATGAAGTAATTTAAAATAGTGTCACATCAACAACTAGTTTTATGGTTAACTCAACTCGAAACTCATATGGTATTCTAGAGAAATTATTAAGGAAGAAGACCTTTATACAATTGACATAAAAAGGTAACTCTACTAACATCATTCCCTGAAAAATCATAAAGAGGCTCACAAACTGAGCTATCACTATTCCAATCCCAATTCACTAGGGTCCTTCTTGATCTTTATTGATACAACATTCATCAATGTTGATATATTCATTTCCCAAAGAAGAAATAAAAGACACATGGTGGTGATAGAAATACACATGATCCCAATAAGGAATATGCAACTCTATTCTGAGAATGACATCGAAGATGGCTATATAGAGGATGAAGGAACCCCATTCGAAACAACACCAACATATCTCTAGGGTAACTATTTTAACTAGTAAATCACCTCATTTATGGCCACTAGTAGTGTATCGAGAGAGTAAATTCTACAATTTAACTCTATTATAAGAACTATTCTTTCAACTACGACTACAGATATAAAATAGTATGCTGAAACTGTATCCGAAAAGGAAGAATCTAAAGTAGGGTTCATTTGAATAGAACAACTAACAAATGATGGACCATTAATCTTACCATTAGGTGTGCGTAGTACATCATAAATTTGGCCTAAAATACGACAATGAGATCCTAAATTACTATCTTAAGTAGATCCACGTTATGAACAATGATGCCCTGGGGCATGACTGCCACAACCACAACCAAAAAGTCTTCTACATTATTGGTCAGTAAAAGACCAACTCAAATCCCTAAATGGAGACATAAATCTTTATCCTAATAGAGTTATTGGTATGGATCCCCTATCACTGGTATTTAGAGGAATTTAATAGTAGAAGTGCGGAAGGTGAATAATCCTACCACAAACTCGACACTCAATTGGGATCCTCAAGAACTAGGGATTCATATGTCCTTGCATCTACATTGGAGAAACATGTAGGTACAGAGCTTGACCCTCCACTCTGGAGGTATCTCAAGATAACAGAAAATGGAAACCATAGCACCTATCACCAATTATATGGTCTGACATCCACCTTCCCCTATGAAGTTCGGAGGATACTACTGCTGGAAGTCTCAAGAAAAATATTCCATAGTAGGGGAATACTATGGAGAACACTAAAAATTAATTATGTGGAAAACATTATCATGAAATAGAGACACAGTTTCATGTTGATGATTACCTTGAGGTTCCTATTGTGGAACTACATGAAATATCACTTGTGGACCAAGGCCCACACCATCAATATTAATATCATGACTACCCTCATATCATATAGAATGATGATTTCTTGGTGTCATAGCTTGAAAATTTTTAAGCACATTCCCTAGACAGGATATAAAAAAGATAGACATGTCAGGTATGGAAGGTGATAAAGAAGGAGAGGGAAAATGACTCCATTAATGATACAAGTGTCATAATCCTATTCCTTTTCCTAGTGTTTGATGATAATAAATCATCAAAGGTTCACCAAGACAAAAGAAACAAAACCTAATTACCATTTCTATGGTTTGGACAGTTCAAGGTTTCACAATTCCCTTGTTTATGTTCCATTTCATTTTAATGTTTTCATTCACTATAGTATAATTGAATATTTAGTCCCTTCCCAGTTTGGATGAACAAATTTAGTCACCATTAGAATTTATAAGGCCCATAAACAACAAAAATTGAAATTGGGGTCAACATAATCGTAAATATAACATGTATCTACATGTTCAATTGGTACATTCATCAAATATTACAAATAAAGAACAATAAAATTCAATAGATCATGGCACTACAACATTCATATCAAGATATAAATCACCACTAGGTAACACATTTGTCATAGAGTAATGCATGAAATTTAATCCTATGTTTCATAGTTTGATTAATTCTTACATCATCCCTCATATCGATGGGCCAAAATGGTAAAATCATCATTCCAATATTTATAATATAATAAAATCATAAATATTTTGTGTCACCAAATTGTCAAGTCATTTCAACATTAAATTATAAGATAAATAATTAAAATTTCATATCCCTGGTAATTTGGGTTTCCCCTATATACGGGATAGCTATTTCCAAGCATAGGGCAAGGAAAAAAAATTTATTTCCTAGTAATACTCAAATATTAACACAAAGATAAAACAAATCAGCGCTACATCTTTGTACAATCCCACCAGAGTGAAACTAATTCATTCCAATAGACGGTGGGCCAGAAATCCTCATTCTCATCTCCCATAATTCCAAAGGTGGATGACTGCCAATGTGGGACTTGGGTGAGTACATAGTGAGACTCTGACATCAAATATGAGAGTATGTACAATTGTAAATGAAATACATAAATGTCGAAGGAATATATCTGAAACAATAGAATAATCATAACCATAATGAAAAACATGAATGAGAGGTAAAAATATAGATGAAGTAGAATATAAATGATTTATACAAAAATAAAGAAGATGGTATATAAATTTTTTATAAAAAAATAGTATGGTAATCTGGGGATACAAGCATACACTTAAGAGGGACATAATATAGTAAATTGAAACAAATTATACAAAAATAATCTCAAGAAAATTATTAGTCCTTTTCCATATTCTCCATATTATTTTGTATATCAATCAAGCATCAGAAGTCGAATGCTTCCAATTATCCAAACATGTGGTCAAAAAATCTTCATGGGTTCCAGGGGAATCCCTAGTAGGTTGTGAGGTATAACCATAGTTGGCTAGAACAGAAGGGGTCAAGGATGATCTATTTCATGCAATAAATAAAAGGATATTGTTTCATAATACATAGATGTGGGGAAGTATAAAATTTATATTATATACACATCGATCATAGTACCATAATGTACATGCGATCAATCCAATAACTTCACCCTAAATAAGATATATGAAATATGTACATGTGAAAGATATAAATTAAATACAAGGGCTACCTCTTAATAATCATTCAATGTAGAATAAGACCCCAATGTTATGATTCTAAATAGAGGAATATTTTCCTTGTCATAATATATGAATGATCATAATATAAAATAAATATATCAGACATGCATAAAAAATAAATCAATCCATCCAAACATCTTGCTAGAGTCTGGATCCTATACAAGGAAATATAAATAGAATCCCAACAGTGTATATTAGTGGAATATATAGAACAAATAAATCTAATTCTATCCATGAAAAAATCTATAAAATCTGGTGTGTCACTCAAGGTATGATGAAATCAAATTCTGTACGAGGAATCTCACATAGGGGACTAGGTATCACCCTTGGAAAGGCATAAACATCTTCCCAACGGTTATTTCTTCAATTTAATTCCTAGTGAACAAATATCAATCATGAGAATAATTAATAATTCTAGATTTCCCCATATATTATAGGACAGTTCATCTCTTCTGATGCATTATGTATATTAAATAAAGCAATGTGAGTCCACCTAAGGAATCCTTAAATCCGGACCAGCTACTCTCTCTAGGCCCATATCTCATGATCTATATTATTTATTTCACATCACAATGAATATTATATATATAAAATTATTTGAAATAAAATAATCATTTCAAATATCACATTTTCCCTAAATTATCCGACTACATAATTGGCTCTAAATAAATAGGGTACAATTTTAATGGAAGGGAACATCTCAAACGAATTATGTAATCACATTTCATCGATGATACTTCAATAACACAAGCATACAATCTTGACCAATCATATCAAATAGGTATGAAATTGAACATGAAATAAATCCTTGGAATTCAACATCATTCATAAGAAATTCAGTATAATTCATTTGATATTTAACATAAACCATTATGAATTAGCATTTAAATATAGGGTGCGAGGCATGAAGAAAAAAGGAATATCATATGGAAATCCATTTATTTTAAATAAAATATTAAATATAAGGAATTTAATCATGATTAAACTCATAAAAGTACATTAACAATTAATGACAGTGGAAAATCATCCATTGAATACAAGAAAATCCAAAGGCATGTCCAATGTAAAGAAAACTACCCAATGATCAGTTTTACTATAAGGATATGTCATTTAGGTTGTAATAAGAACATTGACTATATTTATTAGGAATTAAAATGGGTCCCCTATAATGTCTGTCATGTTGTATGGAAACACATCAATTCAAAAGAAACCAAACAATGGGAAGGATCATAGAACATCAAACTCAATGTATTAGTCATCCAACCATCCATTATAGATGTCGAATTTGAAATAGAATGGATGAAATTAAAAAAATGTTCAAACCCACCAAAAATTGGAAAATATTTTTCTTGCTAAAATAGTATAATGAGTGTTATGGAAACCATGAAATGTAATATTGGAGAAGGAAGAAAATATTAAGGGATTTTGATTTCTTCTAGTGGTATTAAAAAATTTCACAATATGAGGGAGATTGATCAAAACCCCATGGATGATGGAGGAGGAATCCACTCACCAATGGAATGAGGAAAATCTTACTGGAATGAAGTGGAAATACAAAATAATGTTTAAAAAATTTCATTTATGGTATATAGTTAACATCCCCATAAAATCCATTACCCATTTTCTAGATTCATAGTTTGGGAAAACTATCTACGTACTGTGTTCCATTCACTATTATAAGGGGGATCATCACATGGTTAAGTGACCAATTTTACTAACCATGTGAAAACTATGAAAACCCACTATTGCAAAAACATTCAGGTTGTTGCACAGTCATGTGCCTTGGGTCAATCACTGGAAGACTATTCATGTGGCCACAAGTTCCCACTATCTAAAACCGCAAGGTTTAGGGAAACAATGTGAACTGGGTGACAAGATTTTTTATAATAGTTCATCATAGTATTCATATTCCCAATTTGGGGACCTTCCTTATAAAAAGACCCATATGAACATGAAACTCCTTCATCCATTTTGGAATAACTATTAGGACATTTTAATAAATTAGAACAAAAATTGAAGGGTCTATACCTTTGAAAAAAGGAGGGATGTTAATTTTTGTGATTGGATAAATGTGTATACAACATCCTCAAATCATGTAATAACTACCATATTAGAGGATTTTTATTATTGGTTTTCCTTGGATATGATGAAACCCAATCGATCACACATATATGACATGATTTGGGCCAACATTCCAAATCCATGAATTCATTTGGGGTCATGACTATAGACATATAGGAACATACTCTATTTGGTAGGATTGGTGTTTTGGATCAAAAAACCCTATTGGGGAGAATTATTTTCCCACTACAGGAATATCAGATGGAATTTATTCATATTCATTAATTAATAAATTATATTGATATGAGATCAATAACATAAATGTTTTTAATTTGATATTGGCTTATGTGGCTTTGAATGTCTGTTCATGTCAAAGGTATCCGGTTAATTGAACATATTTATGGGCAACAGGTTCTAAGTAGATGATTCTATATATATTGTACATTGGTTCTTCATAATTATATTCATTTTACATTGTCGTGATAATCTATTGGTAGATACGTTTTATATCCAAATAGCTATGTGCAATTGAGATAATCAATGTATGGGAGGGTAGTATGGGTTTATGGAATGTTCATGTATCCAAATAAGGTTCCTCCTATATATTCTCATGAAATAAATCTTAAATCATAGTAAGATGAATATTAGTTGGGAATATTATAGATTTTATTGTTATTTTTCAAGGATCATTACAATGTATTTTATTGAAATGATGAAATGAAAGGAAGTAACAATTTCCTTCTACTGGGCGGTGTCGGATATACATATGGGCAGATCATTCTGGTTGACCATTATGCAAATATTAACCAATGATATTAGGTATTTTAAGGAACATATCCCAATAAATAAAATTATTTTTGAGGATTATGGCCTTTTAAAATGAATCTGATGATACCAAGACATTATTTTTCCCTTTGTGTGGGGGAGAAATTTTACAATGAATATGTCATGTTGGAGAGATGCTGCACAAGGAATATGACACCGGTGGAGGAAAAATGTGGGTTAATGGTATTGGTTTTGTAAAATAGTGAATAATATTCTATATCCCATCAATACATGAATCAAATCCAACATTGTTGAAATGAAATAGTTTATGGTCATGTGAATAAAATATTCTATTTAGTGATGTTTTTTGTTTCATTAGATAAAATTTAAAATGTTGTAAATTTATTTACAGATGTCTGCAGAAAATGTCACAAAATGAGTGTTCCATAGTAATCAATGTTTAAAAATTTCATGAATAAAGTAACATGTATAAACATAGATAATTTATTGAAACATAAAAAAAATATAGCAAAGTTTAGAAACATCTCTATTTATTGACACATTATTTACCAATTCTTTTTTGAAATGTCAGTAAATAAAAATCGATTAATTAGTGATTTTTGACAGCGCTTCTATTTAGGGACAACTAATTTAGTAACATTTTTTAAAATTTTATTTAAATGATACAGAATTTAACAATGTTTATATGAAATCATTATTAATATTTTGTTTTTTGGATTTAATTTTTGTTTTGTATTTTTGATTTTTTATGAAAAATATATATTTATTTATTATAAATCAACCCAAAAATACCTATCTTCATGTCCCCATCCCACACCCACCTCCAATTTCCCTACAAACTGACCCTACCACCACTCACCCTCTTCTTATTCCACTATATGCATGAATCCCCCCACCGAGATATGGCCATGAATGAATGCCTCCTTTAGTTTTCATAAATGATCAACAAAACCCTCAACCCCCTCTCATTTTCCATACACTTCTTGTGAATCCCTCAGGTTCACCTACACACTACCACAAAGTACTCCCACCACAGTGAAGCATAAATTCCACTCTTTAAAGGAATTAAATATTAGACAACTGTGTTCAGACCTGAAAACACAAAAAACTGTCCCAAGAAGATTTTTTATATTTAATTATATTTTATTATATTTGTATATATATATACATTGTAGAATTTGAATAACAAAAATTATATGTATCAATATATTATTTATATATAAATATAAATATATGTGTTTTATATATGTTTATATATTATATTATTGCATGTTTTATTTACATATTTTATTATACATATATATGATTATATTTAATATTATACATATATGTTTATTTTTTAAATTTAATATTTTTCATATATGTTTATTTTTAACCATATATTTTATATATATGGTTATATTCTATTTTAATTTAAATGTTTCTATTTTAAATATATTACATGTTTAATTTAATATATGTTTATAAATGTGTTTATATATTTCTGGGCGTTTGTATATAAATATATATGTTTATTTATACACATATATATAAAACAATTATAATAATAATATATATATAATTATCCAAATATTTAAACACTGATAGAAATGTCACTAAAAGAGCACTGGTTTCTTAAAAATGTGGCCAAATTTAAAATATATATGTATTTACATATACATGTATGCATGTATATATATGAATATATATATATACGTGTCTATGTTTTTGTGATTATATATATGTATAAATATATTTATATATGTCTTTATAGACATGTTTCTGTGTTTATATATACGTGCATGTGTCTCTATATAGATGTGCATTATTTATAAATGTATATATATGTGTGTCATTATTTACAAAATAATATAATATGTATATATATTAATATAAAAATATTATCATGTATATATATACATATATGTTTATATTATATATAAATATATATTTATGTTTGATGTTTATATTATATTTTTATATTTTATGTCTTTATATATGTTTATATTATATATATATATATTTATGTTTATATATATTATATGTTAAGATATTATATATATCATTTGTTTATAGTAATAAATATGTTTTTTATTAGATATATACATTATAATATATATTTGTGTGTTTTTGTACAAATATAAATTTGTGTATGTGTGTGTTTTTCGGTATCAATATATGTGTGTATTCGTACATATATAAAACTATCATTATAGTTATATATATATATATTATATTTTTAAAAAATTGGTAAAAATGCCAATAATACAACAATGTTTTCTTAAAAATCTTACTAATCATGAAGTATATACGAGTTTTCATATATAAATATACATATATATATATATATATATATTAATTTATATTTATATATATATTTTTTGTATATATATATGTATATTTTTTTATATTTTTTATATTTATATATGTGTTTGTGTTTGTGTTTACATATAATATATATATATATTTATCAATGCATACAATTTCATTGATGTTGTTAAATGCGAGATATATATAGATATATTTAATGTTGTTTCTAGAAAAATATCACTAAATTAGTTTATATTGAGAAAAATATCACCTATTTAGCGACGATTATCATTAAATATCACTAAATTAGATATGTTTCTGGAAAAACAGTTCTAAATTGTAAAACTATTGTTTTTTTAAAAAAAGTCTAAAAATCATTGCAAAAATAGTGTTTTTATATTGTCAAAGGAATTTTCCAGATTGTTTAACATCATGGTAAAGATGAATATTTAATGAAAATATACAAAAATAGGGGACTAGAAACTTCATATCCTAATAATAATTCTATGAGGTTGTTGAATGGGAATACTGGCATTCAATTGAATGTACAGTGGGGGAATATTGCACTTTGAGAAGTGGTAAATAAAATTTGGGCTTATAAATAATATGAATTCCCAAAATGGTGGATTTTTTATCGTCAATATGGTAAAGTCATTACATATCACTATTCTAACATATATTAAGTATTATGTAGTAATTAAACGGTATTTGAATATCAATACATCACATAACTAGATTTTTATGTGACCTATACATGACAAGGAACCTGTGGATTTTATATACTCTATGCATGTTGATGGATGAGGAAGGGGATTTGGACTCCATGAGTGAAAAGGAATTATTCACGAAATTATAATAAATTTATCCAGGTGGTATTCTCTTACCAACATCAGAGTATAAGTGAGGATATACAGATTTATCCTCAACCATAACACTATTATTTCATATTATGAATCCACTATTTAGAAAATATAACTTGTAGATATTTCCATATTTCATCAAAATATCACAAAATATATAGGATGTAAAATACAATGTGTCTTCCATATTTATTACCACTAACACCTCTAGGATTGGGGCCCTCATTAGTAATGGGCTACATGTTTGAGAATTACATGAGGACCCTATCTATTATGGATGAAATGTGGGAGTCAACCTTTACTAATGGATTAACAGATCAAAGGGGAAATATAGGGATACACTATTCTCTGACCATTATAATAATATGGTTGTAGATAAGGCCTTAATAAAAAAATTCCAATATATAAGACCATTTTCAATGAGAATGGAGTTTCCAAAATTGTATCATCTATGGTGTCCCGAAATATTTAATGGAATAACGGTATTCCCAAATAGGATCCCAAAAGATCCTCAACACATGAAAATTGAAAATAAGAGAGGAGAACATAATTAAAATACCCAATATTTATTTTATCCTACTATTCAACTGAATGTTATGGTTCAACCAGGTGAGAATCCCTATGTCATTCACTATAAAGAGAAATCCTAAATATTTGGTAACCAAGATATGAGCCATGGATGGTAGTATATTCATATTAGGAGACACATTCAATGGGTCACCAATGCTAGTGTACCCATGCGGAGGTCACTTTTGTGATGGTCCATGAGAGATGGGTTTCCTAATTGGTGACTCCAAGTTATAGGTCTTCCAATTATGTTCCCTTGAGTTATATGCCACTTCTCAATAAATAAGTGTCACATGTTGAGGCCTGGAATAATATCCTCAAAGTACAAAACTTATATTTATTTGGCATTAATGTGAAATTGAATATTTAAGGTAAGTGATGGGGGCCTAGAGATATAATATATAAGAGCGTATGTTTCTTACATAATTGTGTATCTTGTGTCTTATTAAAAATATAATTGCTCCATTCAATGGGAAATATATAGTCTTGGGTGGATCATTATTAATGTGAGTGAGACGGTGATAAATATTAATAGATGTGATGTAGTCTGGGCCACTAATGGAGGCCAATGTGACATGAATCATGTGAATAGAGGAGACATTGGTGAGGGAGACATGGTGATCATAGGAGGCACGGTTGATGTAGGAATAATGACCAAAGGGAACACATGGTGATTCAATGGGTCATTTCCCCATGCATTCCAATATTCTATTTCCTTCTATATTGACAAAAAATGTGGTAAAAATAATATATAATCATCCAGGATAATGGATGTATACTATTTATCAGATGTTAAATTATGTTTTTAGGTAGAATATTAGACCCTTTGTAAGGTGGTTTGTGAGGTTTTTATAGGGTATAGGTGTATTTTTTGTTTTGGTTTGAGTTGGGGGACTCAACCATTTTTTAAAAATGTCTGAGATGTTTACGGGTAGAGGACATCACCATTTGGGTGTATTAAATATGAACTTATTATAAGGATGTGGTTCCCCCCATTATATATTATTTTTGTACTCATTACAGAGTATGATCAACATACTTGGTAGATATTTAAATTAGATCAGGGGAATGATGTGGTTCTCCCAAGGAGGTTGATGTACCGTGGTTAGAGTTATAGGTAACCAATAGAAGTAGAAATGGTTGAATGGAGGTGTCACCATAAAAAGGACATTGGATTATTTTTATTTTATGTATCCTTCAAACAACCATTTTAATTACAGACATCTTATATGGGCTTATGAATTATTTACTTTTTATTATAAGGATAGAATTGGTTGTTCTGAACAAAATTCTACTCTTGTTTTAGTCGGCCGATCTATGCACATTGGTATCCAAGATGACAGATCATTTTAAATATAATGTATGGGCATGGACAAGTAATGATTGATTGGGATGTAATAGATTTTATCGGATTGGAGAGTTAAAGGGTGTGATACATGGGTACATTATTAATTCCAACTTTTATTGAATTAAAATATTTTTTTATATTCCATCAGACAAATGTGTAGCAATTAAATTGTATTCTCATATGGAATCCTTTGATTTGATATTTATAACGGGTATTCATATTTGATAATGTATGATATGAAATGTTTCAATTATTGTTTAATGGTATTTTTTTGTTCATTTTACCATGATATTAGAGGATTATCTCCCATGTAAAACCATAGGACCATTCTTATGTCTAGTATCCTTTCATGTATAATGAGGCATTCTAGGGGTCACATGACAATTTTTTCATAAAATAACAGTGTGGTACATAAATGTTCCATTAACATTAATAATATTTTGTGTACCCACCACAGGCACAAAGAAAACATGATACATACGTCATTCCGATAAATTAACTATGATGTTTTTTATCGTCATATGTCATAAAATTAAATTACCATGGAATTATTAATAAATATAAAAAATAAAACTCATATTTTCCAATGATTAACCTAATAATCAATGGATCTCTAATATGATTACAATGCTGCAGATCAATAACAAGTGACTACCCGAGGCCTTTTAATCTGGATTCTTATCCTCCCTATATGGTCAAACTCAATAATATATATCCCAAAATAATATTTACTCCTTCCCCTTACATAGAATTTTTAAATTTATTATCTCTATCAAATACCACTAGGTGTTTCTCTTGGTAACATTCTTGTTACATATGACTATGAATATCTATGACCTCCATCATTTTATGATATCTTCTAAAAAACATATTCAAATATATAATTTTATTGAAATATCATTTCTTCTTCATCTATGAATAATATTGTTCATGATATTCCCCATATCATCATTTCAATTTTCATAAAGAACATACACTCTTTAGTAGAATAAATGATGCATTACGTTAACCACTATGACGGTATGAATATTAACTGATTATAGTCTTATATAATCCCAAATAAAATAATCATTCAAAATAATTTTTATAATAGGTATGATAAAATTGATCATGTTTTCCTTCTTGATCTCTATCTACCTCAGTACCATAAAAAACATCATGAAAAACTCAAAAAGGACATAAGTGCTTATAAATGCAGTCCTTGTTATATTTTTTGACCATAATATCCACTGATGAAAACGTGATCTCATGCCGATCATGGAGAAAAACTATCTCCCCTAATTTAATGAAAATTATAAATGATACAAGAATAGGATACCAATTCTTCCCCATCATATAGTTTAAAATATAGTGATAAACACACAGTTAGAATGTACAACTTGGCTTCTTTAAAAATATTGAAGAAACCCACCAAAACATATTTGGAATGATAAACCCATTATCCATTAACTCATCATGTTGGGTCATAATAACATAATTCTCTAATAGTGTCAATCTGTATGGTGGAATAAAAACTATCACATCCCTAATAATGATGTCAATAATAAATTACACATCTCTCATAAGTAGCATCCAAATTGAAGTATTCATGAATAACAACATAAAACATATGCACTATACATAGAAAGGATTCATGATTTTTAAATCAATCATTAAGAAAATGACTAACACCCTTGGTGATGACCTCCACCAGTTGCTGATGAATGGGCTCTGTGTGGCCCACCTATATATCCCACTCCCTATGGTGAATGTAATTTTCAGCCTCAGATGATGTAAAAGTTACTATAATTATGAAACAATGAATATGGAATTATTATTCTACTAATCATTCCATAACCATAAATAGGTCAGATCCTAAATTATCTAGATTGTAGAGATCCAAAAAGAAACAATACTCCCCAAACTCAAGAGAACACCCATTACAGAAACATATTCCTCTTGATCATAATCCTAATTATGAATCAACAATCATTACCTCAATTATAAACTCTATTAATAGACTGAAACATTTCACTTGTTTTGATGATATAAAATAATATTTAGAAGCAATATCTTATAAGGCACACGATAAAAATGAATATATAAGAATAGTACCTCGAATTGATGAGGTTACAGTCTCACAATCCTTTATGGATGGATAAATAGAATGATATTTTCCAACCTTATACCCCATTATGTTTTCTGAGTTCCTTGTGCTGCACCACCCTACTGATATGGACTATCATTCCTAGAAGAACCATGTCCACTTCCTCACTCTCTGACTCCAGTATAACTCTAACTGCCAAATGAGTATGCTTCCTTTCCCATGATCTGGATCAATATATTTTCTCTATCACTAACCATCTTAGACAAGTTCCTATAGAAACATTGTAAATGTTCTATCCTATCATAATATCATCACTATACCAATGGTTGGGGCCACTATCATAGAATTCCATCAAACCAAGAACACTAGTAACAGATCACCCATGTAGTGTCATGGGTAAATGATCCTTCTCCCTAAAAACATTTAATTTGACAACTCTGGTCATTATTCATAAATTGATGCTTTATTCGATTAGCAATCAAACATATTGATTTTCTCGTAGGAACCACCTATCCTCCACCGGAAGCCTTCTTCAGGTGCCCCTAAGTCATTAGATCTTGACTCACAATGATTGAAAACATCGTAAACCATTAGATATTCATATGGGATATAATTTCACTTTTAATCCCATCATCAAATAGATTTTTTTGTATCCTCATCCTCCATAAAATCTAGAATTATGTTATGCCAATATTTAAAGAGACAAAGATTGTTCCTCACGATCGTAATTCCATAATTCATCCATATGAACTAACCTTCCCTACAATGTCTCATTGTTTCATGGTTAAAGTGGATCCAGAACTTATCCTGAAAATTATTTGACTCAATATTTTCAAATTTTCCATCTAGAGTATAGATCTCTCAAAAATTATTTGCTTAAAAAGGTAACAAATAATATTGCATCATTACTCTTTTCTCAGCATGTGTATCCATGTTTTCATGTATTGTCTGGATGGAATCAATCTGTAACTCAATCGCCTTTGATCTAACCCTCTAGTAAATGTCTGGGGGTGCTTCAACTAAAACGCTCTTGTCAGTCTAGAAATACTCATCACAACCATATTGGGTCTATCTATGTGAAATATAAGAAATGATCAATGTTCTATTGGAACTGCAATACAATTTCCTCACATGATAATATATGTGTCTCATGTTCCAAAATTGGTTGACCAATTCCATAAATAACCTTATACCATCCCCTAAAAACACATCATTAAGGATGCATATGCCTTCATTTCAAAACACACTTCTTAGGACTAATATATATACATTAACAAAATTAGATAAGATGGATTGGAAATAATCAATATATTTCATTCCCCCACACCCTAACACTTGGTCAATACCAGGTGGATATCACTACCCTTAACCATCCCCCATATAGTTCCATGTTACCAAATGAATACAATATTTTATCCTCATATTAGATATTTTATGCATAATATGTTCCATGTGTCAATAAAGAAAATCCACACATAAATAATTACACGGAAAAATCCTAATTGGGTACCAAATGAATTGTAGTTCCCTTATCCATTTTCCATCCCAATCAGCCATCTAACATGGAGTTCATTCTCTTATTCTCTTTAGATAACATGATGTCAATCCGGGAAATTATTTGGAATCCAATGCAGAGTATATGTACTCTTAAGTTGGCATCTACCTATGGAATCTAGATTTATATGTAGAAAAAAACAGTGTATATAGTTGAGTGAAGAATAAATTATAATAAATAGTGTAAATAGTATACAGATATTCATTTTTTTCTTATGATGGAAAAATAAACACCTGATTTACTATTAACAAATGCATAGTCTATTCCGACATCCTCCAATACTAGAGTCTGAACCATAACACGATTCAGGCGTTATCATTTTTCTTTAAAATTAAATCCATATTTTGACCAATTATAATCATGGTCTAAATCCAATATTTTGGGCCTAAAACAGCATGTGTTGGACACTCTGTGTTTTTTAAGAACAAGTTTTCCTCCCACACTAATTATCAGTTTGGTATTTTATGTAGCTATCTATTTCCCACAGAAAGTTTTTCAATTAATCTAATACGTGGGACTTTGAAGTAGTAATCCATGTCCCACACTCATTATAACTATGATATTTTGATGATTTATTCCAATTCCCACACACATTTTATAATCAATCACTAATGTTGGATTTTGACATTGTTTCCCTTGTCCCATAGTCATATATCAATAAACCGTTCATATCACATATACAAAATTGTTTCCAGTTAATAATTAGAAACTCATTCATCGTAATTTTTACATTATGCTTACTATTATAATTTATCACAATAATTCATGGTCCAATACATTAATCACATGAAATAATCTAAGACATTCAACATTCAACCATGTTGAAATATTAAATTCAAATAGACCATTAACCCATTAATGTCAAGTCAAGCATCTCATAATTCCCATTTTCAATTAATTCATATCACAAAATTTACAAATTATACAATATTACTATCCCATCAATTCCACATTGCCTATATTCTATTAATTAATATACTAAATAATTAATATAATTAATATAATTTCACAATCATAATTACCGAAATCCAATTTCCCACTTTCAATAATTATAATAATCACATGTAAATACAATTAAATAATTACATGACTCAATAAAATAATCTATCCAATAATTTATTCATTTAAATAATCAATTGTTAAATTAGTGAATTGAAATTACAGTACAGAAGCACATAATTTGAATGTTATACTATTTGAATTCAATTTACACCACCTACCTCTTGTTTGAGGATGAAACCTAAAATATTTTTCAATATACAGTATTGAATTCATGAAGAAAGAAATAAAGTCATCCCAATTTTTTCAATATAGATGTATAAGAGAGAAAGTGAGAGGATACCACATAGGATTGAAATCTTTTTTTAGGAGGGGCACATATATTTCACCTGATCTTCAAATCATCAATAATGGAGGTCATGAATAATTGGATACCCTCAAGGAGCCTCCAATTATGAGAGAAATTAATTAATTTTGATTTAGGGGGTTTAGAGAAATAATACAGTGATTAAATAAAATATTAATATAATTTCATGTGGTTTAAATTCTTCATGCATGGTTTTCTACTCATGGATTTTGGTTTTCTCTAAAATTTAGCCAAAAAAGGCTTTTCCTCTTATGATGTCAGACATTTACTTCTAATAGGGTACATAATTTAACAATTGATGATCTATCAATGAATATACCCTCTATTTTGGTTCGAAGGGTTTTCTAGCATGGGTGCATGGTTGGGAAAAAATGTCTTCCCACCATGCACAACCCCATAAACTTATAGAATTCTCCAATTTGAACCAAAACAACATAAGGATATACCTCAAAAAGAGATAATGAAAAAATAAATCATAGTACCAATAAAAAAGAATGATACATCTCCAAAAACGTTAGGGATATATATATTATAGTTGAAGAAATAGATATATGTAGTTTTTTTATTTCCCATGAATTTAGTAGACTTATGACCAAATTCTCTATAATTGAATCAAAATCACGATCTCATTATGAAATAAAATGTTGTTTCCTTCCAAAATTACATGATTATTGGAATCCCACAACCATTATACTTCACTGGGATACATTTATTTTATTGATTCTCAACTAATCTAGTCTATTATTTATAACAAAAGTATATATATGACCATGATAATTCTATCTATGCATTGATTGATCTGTACACAATATCATCATATTATGAAAATATTCAAGAAAATGGTGACATTTTCATAATTGGATGTAGACCATATTATTCTTGGAAAATATTTATTTCTAGAAAACATATGTAGTATAATGCATACATGAAAAATCATTTAATGTTATCCGCAACCATTTCCACAGCTTCCTCCTTAGGATTTAATGTTAGAAATATCATCTCTACTTTGAAATTCAATTACAAAAGAATGTATTTCCTGACGTATATTACATAAATTATTATATATTTCATACATCATATTTTATCAACCTATATAGATATCTATATAAACGATAACTATTTTTCATGATGGTCCCTTCAAATAATAATCATCTAAGATAATATTTTTCATTTCATTACATCTAAAAGTTTTAAATATACTTATGATGACACTAATACATTTTATTATACCAATGATTTAGTTGTTCAGTTAAATGATGGAGGATTTGATCAAATGAATTAATAATAAATAATTGATTCATGATTTGAAATAATTGGTTTATATCTATGGGAAATTATATTCTTTACAACCCAATTTAGTTGCACCAATATGGATATGATCTACTCAATTCCAACACCAGTTGTATTAGAATTGTTAGTAGTGAATTACTAATATCGATTATGGATGTTGATTCCCTTTCAACCACTAGGATGCATAATTAATAATGATACACATTGATTTACTTCATAATAATCATGAAAATTAATCCTTAACAAAAAATTCTAAATAATAATAAATGTTCTCAAATACCTTAAGTCTTGCCTCCAATCCATTTTTTTCCTTTTCAAAATTCCTCTTTAAATTTTAGCGGTAACCGAACATAGGAATTAAAACATCAAAAGAAAAAACCCCGCTTAAATAGTACAAAAATTCAAATTTTAAACAGATTCAACATCGACCTCGGAGCATGTGACACCCCACTCCCTGCCAACTGACCACCTCGTGCTATTCACACTGAAATCACGCATCATATCACCGGAAAAGTCTTCCACTGGGCTCCGAGCCGCCCACCTAAATGTCTCGATACCAAAACCATCTCCATTCCATCAAAAAACGACATCATCTCGAACTGTCACCATCTTCATCGGTAGCAGAGGCTCGACGTCACGCCAATCTCACCGGCAAGACCCACCAGAATTGAAATGCGTTGACTGCTCGAAACACACCTCCCAAAACCCCTCGAGTACCACCGTTCGAATCCGACACGGAGAAGAATGGGTGAACCAGGAGCCAGAGCAGAGTTCCAAACAGACCAAAGTCATAACAGCGAGATGTGGGAACCGCCATGACCACAAAACCCTTCTTTATCCATCTCAAATACCTTATGTGATTATCATAATTCACATCTTATCTATGTTCATTTAACACATACATCAGATGTCTCCTAATACACTACCATTGACACCAAAATTAATACTATAACTACATTAACCCATATATTATTTTTATATTAATATATTGAATAATGATACCCATGATCCCCCCATGAAGGATTTATATGTTTTGAATTATTGGTAAACTCGATATATATATAGTGCACATACAGAATTAGGAAAATAAAAAGTTATATTATGAAACAAACATGAATCATTGAAATCATTCATAATGTAATACATCATATATAAGGAATATTAAAGCAATTAATGGGTTACATTATCATATAATTATGTGTTATGCATAGTGGATGATGTCTCCAGTAAATAATGAATAATAAATATTGTAGAATAGACAATCAAAAAATATTATATTCTATCAAAAAATACATTTAAAAGAACATACATGGCTAATTTCAATATAAAAAACACATGGATATTGAATAATATAATATTATAAAAGGAAATGAGTAACATTTTTTCTTCCTGATCTTGGCCTCTCAAATGTGATATAGTGAATCACACCATCAGGGTCTCTCATCCATGTCTTTTTTTATTACCAATAGGTTGTTTTGAACAAGAAAACCATAAAATATTGAATGTAAGTTTTTTATATCATGATACCTATTGATGCATCAATGGGATATCTATAACAAGGAATATATAATCAAATTAATGTCACACGGATTCCATATATTTCAAATTATAAGAAATATTCATTCTCAAAATACATTTAATGTCATCTATAATTTGTATCGAATAAATAATATATAAGATTAATATTTCATCATCATATTCCTAAACCATAAAATTAATGAATAAATATATTATTATTTTATAAAATACCTAGTAATATATTTGTGTGGTTTCATATATGAGTATTCAATTACAAAATTAATGGAATTTATTTTGATGAAAATAGTATTTTTATGTATGAAAAAATTTATTTAAATTTTTCTTTAATAAAAAATACAGTGAAATTAATTTATTTGTAAATAAAAATCATCATATATAATAGAATCTTCAATTGAAATTGTGATCATGAATAATGAAAAATTTATTTTTGCATTGTATTTTATAATAATAATTTTTTCCACCATTGGTAAAAAATACATCTTTTAGAAAAAACAGGAAGATTGTTTTTAAAATTATTATATAATATAAAACATGGATGAAAATGAATTTTGGAAATAATTTTAGAATATAAAAATCATTCATGAATATGTTTTAATGAATTAATGGTTATGGAAGAAAATGTTTCGAAAAAAAATTCATAAAAATATAAAAATAGAATGTCCCTTCCGTTTCAATTATATATTTATTTTTTATCAAATATGTGAAAAAAAATGAATAAAGGGAAATAAAAAAATATCCAAAGGAAAGAATGGAATATGGATTTTAATATTTTATTATCATTTTATTTTCCGAAACAAAATCTTAAAATCAGTGATCCCAATATAAAATTAGGTTGTAATATATATCCCTTATATCAACTATGACATTCCTCATATGTTCATTTATCCTCATGTATAATAAACATAAATTTTGTATTAATTATATATAAATTCTATATAAATACATTTTTTTCATATATTATAAACTTATATCATTCTTAAACTACTTTATTAATAATTTCATAATGAAATTGACATTTCTATGTATTAAAAATTACTTTATTCAATTAACTTTTGTTCGGTAGTTTCAATCCATGAAAATTTCTCAAGGTTACATAGTCACTAAAATTTAAATGAGAATATAAATTTCATATTTATTAATCATATATAAAATGTTTACTATATGTGAATGGTGGACATTAAAAATGATTCACAACACTTTTTTGATGTGCTTTTTCCAAACAAATGAAAAAAAGTTATTATTTTTTAAGGGTGGAAGGGTAAGAGGAAAAAGTATATTTTATATGTATATAATTATTATTAAATTATTAAAAAAATAATAGTTATATTTACCTTTAATGATTGGATGTTTTGAAAAATAAATTCTATGATTCACTAGGTCGTTGTTTGCACATACACAAAAAAAAGATACTTTTATTTCCTATACAATGAAGTAGAATATTTATAAAGTTAGAAACATTAAAATAATAACATATTAGTATATGGGAGATAATGATTTCATTATATAATCATGTTAATAATAACATTTATTGATTTATATGGTGTAATAAATTCAGAACAATCAATTTGTAGATATAACTCTTCTTTGGACGACCTGCTTTATCTTAAAACTAATGCCATATAAGGAAAATATTTTGAACAATGATAAAACTATAATAAATGTGGATAGTTATTTGGAGGTTATTTTTCCATATTTTTTTAGATAGTTATATATAGATGTATTGATAAGAAAAGGATAAGTTGTGCCCATTTTTAATTGAGGTATAGGACATAAATATATTATTTCAAAACTGTAAAAATTATTAATGTATTTGTAAATCAAAATGGTTTTAAAATGACTTATATTAAAATATTATAATTATTATTAAAAAATAATAATATTAAATTATTCTTAAACATTATTTGAGTGTTAACATTAAGCCTTATCTATTTTTTATTATTTCTAACACATTTTACCCTTAACGGAGGTGATAAATATTTATCATGTTTAATATTTTTTTTGAAAAAATATAGTAAACATGATAAGTAATTTTAATTTCTATAATTAAGAATATTCTTTTTATTCAACATGACTAATATCTAATATATTAATGAATTTAATATTAATATAATTTTTCTAAATGTAATGACAACCCTTTTAAATTTTCATAAATCATAAAAATGAATTTTCTATAAAATGATATATAATTTAGTTTCCAAGGGAATTAATTTTCTTATGTCAAATTAAATAATATTAATTTGTTTTTCAAACCATCTATTATAATCTGTAACTTTTAAAAACATAATTAAAAATAATTAACTATGAACAATTTTAATTTGTATAAAACCATTACATTGAATTCAAAAATGATAAACATATATTTATCTGTACATAATTATATTTTAATATGAACTATATTAACTGTCTGTTATATATTATTACTATAAAAATATTAATGAACCTTAGTATTATTCTTAAATAATTGTAATTTCATAATTGTGGCAGTTTCACAAAATAAATATTTTTCACTATTCAACTCCAAATAAACTATTTAAGAAAAATCTATGAAATTCTGTCTTAAGATAATTTTAATATGGTAAATTAAAAAATAAAACTCATTTTATAGAAATAAATTTAATTTTTTTTTGTGATAATGTTTTATTCATATTATTAAAAATGTTCATGTGCATTGTGTTATTGTATCATAAAGAATAAAAGAAGTGTTACTATAATTTAATCACAAGAAATAATTTTTTGTCAATGATATAATACAAAATAGGAAAGGGGGTTTATGGTTGATTAAGAGATTATTTGGATTACATAATAATATTTTAATTGTGTTTTAAACTGATTCATCGGTTATAAGGAAGACCACTGAGATGTACCATGATGTTCAAGAGTATTAAGGAAAAGAGACTCTTACAAGCTATGTAATTAACTCCCCACAAATTAAAAGTGTAAAGGATAAACATATATTTCAAAAATATTTCTTTATAAGGAGGGAAAATGTATTTTTACAGAAATCACCATGCAATTGGTCTCAATATTTTTATGAGGGGATTTATGTTCAGGGTCGCGAGTTAGTCCCATCCCCTATTAATTCAGTACAAAAATGGTAATTATATTCCAAATAAAGGCTACTTGGACTATGTAATTCTGTGATATATTATGATATTTGACGTCGGTATTATGGAAATGCTATGAAGAAAGAAAAATTAGGGTAAGATTTGAATTGTTTTTTCTATTAATCAATAATTAATTTTTAATGGTGTGTTATAAAAATCATTTAGTCATTAACCATTCTTTACTGGACAATATATAATATTACCATGGGTATAAATATTGTATTTCAGAGATTGGCTCGTGGAAGTATTAAATCTGTGGTTATTTTCGACTTTATGATAATGAGTGTACATATTACAATTAATGGAGATATATTCCATTAATTTTTAATATAATATATTTGTATGTTGCATTGTGTATATACATAGGGTTACTTGGAGTGCCATTTTTGAATAGGATAATCGTTCTATTTCCCACTTCCTGTAAGAAATAGATGAAGTTTCTCATTATCCTTTTATAGCATCATTGAACTAAAAATGAGTCTTATAGAACTATATATGGGTTTAAGAACATCCTTGGGACATGTTTCTATGATTCTCAGATGTTAATATGAGAAATATAATGCACTTCTAGTGATTTCATGTAATAATGTATAAAATGATTTGATTCATATTCTTCATTTTAAGGAGGAATGTAGGGGTCCATGTTCACCCAAACTATAGAAATTATAGGATTATATGTTTTTAGATAAAATATAAAGAATAGTTTATTATAAATAACGGAATATATATTTGATCAAGAAGTGTTTTTTGAACACTCGTATAATGAAACACTTATCTCATAACTGATGAAATAACCCTCATACTTCTAATGTGGGTTATGATTCATCCTATTGGTTTTGATATATACATATATATATATTTATATGTATATTGAGTTAGGGGAAGACTCCCCATACTTGATTGTGAAATTTTACATTTTCAAGGAATTGATCCCCCTGAATATCATAGTGCCCTTCATAAGATATATAATGTTATGCCTGATGACGTAAATGTATCCCTAGTTTATATATATATGACTTATCATTCACACATCATCAATAGTTATGAGTTCGATTTGGAGTTATATTGAAGCACTATAGATAGAGTAGATATAATGGTAGATTAGAGAGGGATGATTATATATGGAAAAATTTTACCTCAGATTTTGGTGTAGTGCGATCATTGACATATCTTGGTGGAGACATTTTAGGAGGACCCTGATATGTGAGAACATTTGTATAATATTTTTGTATATAGAAAATCTTGATTCTATCCACCTCATCATGAGGGTGAGTAGTGATTTGGATGGGAGTTTGTAACATATAGCCATCATATGAGAAAATATTTCTATCTAATTACTTATATTTTTTATTACATTTAATTAACTGTATTGATGATATTGGATTGCTCTATGAGGTCCTTTCTTTGAAAAAATATGGAGATTTATGAGATATATCATTTCATATTTCCCTCTATGTATCAGGTACCCTTATACAAGACACTCATATGGTTAGGTAGTGGATATAGGTGGTTCATATTGTCATCGATGTACTTGGTGCTGAATAATATTGTCAATATAGTACGTAGTAGTAGAATGGTGGGTTCCTAGTGTATTGATTTTTGATTTTTGTAAAAATATAATTTTTTTAGTAGGAAGAAAATAATTTTTAATAAATGAAATTTACATAACATTTCACGATCCAACTTTGGTAATACCCACATCCACCCTCTTTTTAATCTTTTCCTTTATATGTTGTGAACATTAATCATCATGGCATAGAATTGAGATCTATTTAAATAGATGGTGGCACTGGATAAGGAAAATAATCAGTATCAGTAATATGGATATTTATCATTCCATTGCAAAAAATTTTATTTATTATACCTAATTCTGCTATGTTTATATATTTATAGATTTTAACAGTTTAGTGTTTAATAAATTAGCGACTTCTGAGGGAAAAAAACATTATGAATCTTGGTTGAATGTACAATTATTATATAAATTTTTTATTTGTATATCATACATCATATTAATTGAGTAAAAAATATAATTTAATTCTATTAAAATATATAATAATTGGATTCTCTATATTCTTATAGATTGACTAAAAACAAAAGTCCCACTTCTTTTCTATGCATAAGGCATGTGGGAAATATTGGTTGTTGACGATATATTTAAATAAATTAACTATTAGAAATTAAAAATTTACATAGAATTGGAAATTTTACTGGTAAACATAAAATGTTATTTCTGAGTGGATTGGGGGAGATTGATTTGGGATAGTGGTGAATGAATATAGAATATATGTATATAGGTTTAATGGATTGGGTGAATAATAACTGATATATTAAATAATTTTACATTAATTGTATTTTTATTAAATAAAAAATCCTTAATTATATTAATTACAAAGAATATTTGTGGTGGATCATCCACCTGGAGCTCAATAGTTTCAATATATCCTCACCATATTGTTTATTAATGACCAATCATTCATCATGGACGATTATGTAATTGTGAAACCTTATAAACCATGTGAGATAATTATAGTGGAATATCATCGACTTTGTAATATCAGGTTAATGGTATCTACCAACTAGAAGATAAATATTTAATGTACATTATTCACTTTTATGTGATCTCCATGTCATATGTCATGCACATTTGATCATATATTAGTGGATTATTAGAAACAAAATATTTTATTTGGGTGGTGTATTAACCAATTCTGTTATGAAGTCAATAGAATTAAATCCACCAATAAGATGATATTTTTGGTAAATAATTATCCCATTTAGTTTATCTCAATGGTGTATAATTGATATAGATACATATAATATTTCCTTTTTATAAAAATATTCTGGTAAAAAAATTTCATGTCAAAAAATTTATATAGTATATTTCATAACACAACTATAAAATATTCAATGTGAAGTTTATATATAATCTGCCTAATTATAATTTATGGAGGGTTATAATCTACATGAGACTGGTGATTACCCATTGACTAGGTATATGTATTGTTCACCAAGATACACTTGTTAGGGCTTGATTAATATATTAGATTGATGATGATATTGATACATCATGTTTGAATATTTTATTAATAGTCATATCCAAAAAGAAGTTATTATATTATATGGAGTGAATCATTTTTCAACCCTGATGTTTATCATATTATGGGTACATTTCACTATTCCATTATTTTACAGTGTATCTATGGTCATATGTAGTATGGAGAGATTATTCCATGGTGTGAAAAAATATTATCTGTATATTAAAAATTTTTGAAATCTACATCAATCATGAGATGATATTTATTTTAATTTTTTGAAATACAAATTTTGGTGGCATAATGAGTATACTAACACCATACATGGGTGCTCAAGTACTCGAGTCTTCACAATGATAAATGACTAGTGCAAGGGAAATGGCTCTAGTTATATAGATGGTTGTAAAAATGGAGCTTCATTAGAGTTTAAAAAGTTGTTAGGTCCATGTGTCAATCACATTTCTATCGATGTAACATCTAATTTTTTTATATTTTTATAACATTATAATATCCAAACAAAAGATATATTATTTTATAAATAAAATTAATAGCTGGTCATTTTCATATATTGTGGGGTTGATATCTATTTGTACATGAATTTGGATTTATAATATGTCTGATTTTACTTTTTATAATGTTTTGTTTGTTTCTAAGGTGGTAGTATTTACATCAAACCAATGGTTATAGTCACCCCAAATGATATATACACACACTCATTGGTATCTAGTAGTCTCTCGAGTATAGGGAGCCACACTTGAGTAATTTCATGACCTAGTTCATTTATAAATGTTATGATCATGACTATGGACATTATAATCAATTTGGATACTAATTTATTAAAATAACAACATTTTATGATGAAACAGTTAGGAGGTGATTTTGAGTTAGACATAATATTGTCATCAACCATCAGCTTTCGATCATGAGATTTTAGTTTTTATATATTTATTGATTTCTAATATCATCAGAAAATCATAGTGTAATACTTGAATAAATTTAAGATTACAATGATTTTATGAGATTCATACTGAACAATTATGACCGTTCCATTATATTGATAAATAATATATGTATAATAAATATTATTCATCATATGACCTATTGTTTATTCATTTCCATTAATTTATTGTGTCATCTTTTGTCCATGTTATGCTTCCTATAATCGATTTAATTCTACTACAATGTGTTCTCCATGGATTGATTGTTCCAACACACATAAAACAACATCTAATTTTCATCTTTAATAAAAATTGGAATATTTTTTAGATAAAATAAATATTTATTAACATTACTCATTGTAAAATAACATTAAATATGATGATAATTGAAGCGTCTAAGGGATTAAATAAAATTTTACATTTTTTAAGTCATTAAAAGATAAATAGATATTTGTAATAAATTTATCAAAATAGGATAATTTTGTTAGTAACACCCCATTACATCAATAAATTATCACCTTTAAATAAATTATTTTTTATGATATATATTTAAACATATAACACCAATTTAAAATGAATCTACAATAACATTAGTCATTTAAATTCAATACATTAAATTAGTGTTATGGAATATGATTAACAATATTATAAAATATTTATAGAAATAAAATAAATTACTTTATTATTATTAAAATTAAATTAGTATAAATAAAATGATTATTCTGATCTTGTTATTCATAGAATGTTATTTTTCTAAAAATTATACTTTTTATTTGATATCAATTTCTTTTTTATGTGATTTTGTATTGTTGATATAAAATAAATTTTTTATTATTTTTTTCAATAGTAATTTACTAAGTCAATAATAGGAAATATTAATCATTATGTTTAATATGAAAAAATATATTTTTTCTATAAAAATAATTTTTTATTATATCTCATATTTTTGGGAAGATAAATTTGAAAATCTTTTATTTTAATAAAAAAAATAAATTATTTTTGATGGGATAATTAATATAATTTTTTAAGATGAACAATTTATATATGAAAATGAATTTGAGGTGAATCGTGGAAAAAAATTTGGAATTGAAATTAATTTCATGAAATTATTAATAAATTTGTATGATTTAGAAATAAATAAATCCTTTTTATGAGACTATAATTTTATTTTATACTAGAATGACAACACATAAAAATATCATTGAATATAGAGACACATAATGAAGTAAGTGCACATCTAATTCGAGTCTTTTTTATCTCTTGGGATATCAATCAGTTCCTAATGCGTTATAGGGCTATGTAATTTTTTGGCCACATTTCATTGGCTATAACCCGACCACATTACATGGCGATCACATAACAACCATATATGGTATATAATGTTACAACTATTCACATAATGAATATCTTGAATATGTGTTACATAATTTCATTAAAAATATAATTTATCATCACATCCATATCTGCAAAAAGAAAATACTTTTAATAAACATTTCATCAACTCATTCTAGTAACCTAGTGAAAATTAATAGGATTCCTAAATATGATTTCAACATATTCATTAACCATTAAAAAAATCATATAAATGTTATCATTTTGTCTAATGATCATTAAATATAATTTATATATATGAATGTTATAATATATGGGAATTTTTTACCAGATCACTAAATTAATTCTTGAGGATAATAACAATTCCAAATTGAATTAATTTTTATGAATCAAATATATAAAAATTGGAATGGTATAAAAGTATCATTTAAAAGAACATGTGAAACTGTTTAATTATTCATATAAACCTAGAACATTCATGATTCTAGGAAATTACATTCTTCTTGTAAGAGTTGAAATAAAACAATCCATTCACATTTTTTACAAAAAATTAAAAGAGTACCTCATTTTGAAAACAAAAAATAATATTGATTTTAAAATATTTTTTAATAACAAAATGTTTACAATAATTCCTTTAAATTATAATTTAATAATATTAAAAATAATATTGGGATTTTTTTCTAGATAGATGGATATAGAAGCACAATTCACTTTATTGAGAAGTAAAACATGATAGGTTTCTATAAAAAAATTTGATTGGTGTATTCAGTATTTAAAGAGAATAATATTAAAGGATAACATTTATTATAAATAAATAACAATATTGGATTAAAAATTTTATGGATTCATCATATTAGGATCATATAATTTAATATGATGGAAATTCAACCATAAATAATTCTGATTAAAATATGATTAAAACATAAATCTCTTACAAATTAGTTTCTTTTGAATTATAATACCCATGAAACAAATTAAAATATTTGGAGATATAAATCACTATTGTATTTATAATATTACTCATATAATTCATTAATTGATAATATATACAAAAAAATTGGTGAAAAAGGTGTATGTCAAGCAAATATAACTATGAGATGAAAATATTATACCAAATAAACAACCTTCAAAAATAAGTATTATAAACCATTTATAATAAATATTAATTTTTAAACACATATTATTGAAACATAAGGTCACGACCCCCCCCCCACAAAGTGTACCCCTCCTGGTCCGGCAATGTGAAAAGTGAGATAATGACCCCCGAGTCCCGCCTCCAGTAGGCCCTGGGTTGGCGACTATCACCGAGGGTATAATAAACATACAAATGGGAGGCATTACCCTCTAAGAGAACACATGCAGAAGAGAGAGATAGAATAGACTCCAACCAACTGCAACTCAGAACTGAGATATAAAAGGAAACCAAGTACATATATGAAATGTCATGAAAATGTACTACAACTGAAAGGGAAAACTAAAAGTACCCAAAAGAAAGTAAAACGACAGCGACCACAAGCCCGAACAGCTCCTCCTCCAACCGCAAGCTAGTAGTAACCAGCTTGATCTCCAACCTACTCCAAGTGACCTGAAAACAGTTTATACATACATAGGGTGAGTATAACAGTATACTCAGTAGGATCCTCCCCAAGCCTCTCGTGAAAAAGTAAAGAAAGCATGCTAAAGCCCAGTGAACAACAAGTGAAACTAACTCGTCACCTAAACAGGTATACTATGTTCCCAACCTCACCATGGCTACTCTCACAAAGTAACGCATACAAGAATATATCATATAGTAAAGAATATCAGGGTACCCTGCTACTACTTCCCCACTGGTTTGCCACTTTTCCCCAACGACATACGTCCTGTGCATCTCTCTCCAAAGGCTTGCCCGCAGACACCTGGGCTAAGCTCCACAATCTGCACCTCGTGCACCACATAGGCTTTCCCGCAGACACCTAGGCGAAGCACCACACCGTCCTCACGACCAAAAGTAACCAGGTAATTTCCGGGAGCCACCACAGCTCGCATAACGTGTATCATACGTTGGGTATAATACCTCAAGCCATTACAGCCCATATGCCGAGTAAGGATCCTCAAGCCATCATAGCCTATACACGTTACACCTATAGTAGTCCATAGGATACTATATCCAGAATATATGTGTGTGAATAACCACAAGCCCTTACAGCCCTCTACACACATATATGGGGTAACTAACCGCTGTGCCTCATGGCACAAGTATCTACCAAGAGAAGAGAGCGGGGCCAAAGTGGGTAGTCAGCCATTCAACCTCCCATCAGAATGTTGGGGAAAACACCCCCCAGGGCTCAGAATCCCCGGGGTGTCAGTTGCCCTTACCGACAGGGTGGAGTAGCATATAGAAACACAAAAAGTATAGAATATATAAGTAACTCACATCCACACTATGGGCATTACCTAGTCTTAGATACAACTGCAGATAACGTCTCTCAGACTCCAGGCTGCTACTTCTAAGTCTAGGTATCCTATAGGCACACAAACATTTGAAGAGATTTAATAGATTACTCCATTATCATTTTATCAGTTCCACTGTACATTAATTAATTATTTAAACATTAATTAAGAATGAACAATTCCACATTAAACTGAATTGGCATCACTTTCAAAAACAACATCTCCTTTTTAAGATTCACATCACCTTTAAATTCTATTATCTCCATCCTAGTGGATTTTCACCATTTAATCAAACATTCATTACAGAATTACTTTTCCAAATTCCCAGGCAGTTCTAGAAAACCATCCTATGCTTCTAAACACAAAGGAGGATCAACATGGTGAGTAGATATACTACCCGTCAAGTCTTTGCCGCCTATAGAAAGAGCGTATACCCATTCTCCCTTGGGAGGCTAAACACGGAAAGCACGTGGCATACCCCGCGCGTCTTCGCCTCCTTCGGAAGAAGGGTAGCAAGACCAGCTGCCTTGAGCAGTGGGGAAAAGAAAAGCAGATTAACATTCAAGAAAACCGTAAGCAACCAGCAACCACATCCATCCCATTCCATCACCCATGGTGTCCTCCCTGACACCCACATGCATAAACTGATGCATCTCACCACTCTAGGCGTCATCTTCTGCCATAACAACAAGGCCTCCATGCCTCCAAATATCACAACGACCATCCAGGCTCACATCACCGCACAAGTAGCAGGAAAAAAAACATCACATCATGGGCTCTTGACCCTTTAACAAACAAGAGGGTAACTCAGAACCCTTTTAGAAATTCCCACATAATCTGTTCACTAATCCATATTGAATTTACAGATTTGTTATTCGTAGGTTCCAATCATGGATACCTAATAAGTAAGCTATCACAATTAAATAACCATACTTACTTCCCTAATTTGATTATCCTAAAATTAGAACAACTACAACAACGGAAAAAACCAGATTAATTTACATGCCTCTTTATCTTTAGCCAACTAATTAACAATTAATTCCGGCTTTACGTTCATTATCAATTTCTATCATGAACGAAAAACAAGTCAAAGAAAACATAGATAACATTCTATCTAGCACAACATGAGGCAACCGTTATCACGATTTAAAGAAACAATATGTGATCAACCAATTCTCTTAATCCGGTTCAAGTATTTAATTAGGTCAATTTCATTGTGATCCAAATGGATAAATCATGCTAATTCTACGATTGCACATATACAATTAGAGAATCCATGAATCCCCTACCTCAAACAGTTCCTCACGTTCTTTATCCACACAACAGGTCACGATCCTCCCCTCGCGACAACTGCATCCACCGGAGGATGCTTATATCGAAGATTGATCGACACGGCTCAGTTGCATCCAAAACAGAACAGAACCAATCCTCGGGGTAAAGATTGATTTTGCAACTCCTACGGAAAGGATTGAAAGGTTCTAGTGTCTCTTAGGTGAGAACAAAGGGAAAGAACAAGGGAGAATGATATCGCGTCCCTTTTTAAGATTTAATGGGGCGACGGATTAAGATCCAGATAATTCTCCATTAAAAACGGATCACATTAACCCACGCGGTCTGACCAAGTAAAACATTCCAAGCCTTAGGAATAATTAATATAGGATTTATGGAATTTGAATCGGCCTTAAGAGCCCTTAAAATAAGGCATTAAATGTATTTTACGTCAAAGGAAACGTCAACAGGGGCAAAACTGTAGGAGTCTGGAAACACTGTTCACCCACTGTTACGGTACACGAAACCGATCTGTGAAACCGATCTGTGAAACTGATCTGTCACACCGATCTGTGAAACCGATCTGTGAAACTGATCTGTCACACCGATCTGTGAAACCGATCTGTGAAACCGATCTGTCACACCGATCTGTGAAACCGATCTGTGAAACTAATCTGTCACACCGATCTGTGAAACCGATCTGTGAAACTGATTTGTCACACTGATCTGTGAAACCAATCTGTCACACTGATCTGTGAAACCGATCTGTCAGACTGATCTATGAAACCGATCTGTCAGACCGATCTGTGAAACCGATCTGTGAAACTGATTTGTCACACCGATCTGTGAAACTGATCTGTCACACCGATCTGTGAAACCGATATGTCAGACCGATCTGTGAAACCGATCTGTCAGACCGATCTGTGAAACCGATCTGTCACACCGATCTGTGAAACCGATCTGTCAGACCGATATGTGAAACTGATCGGTGAGACCGATCTGTCAGACCGATCGGTGAGACCGATCTGTCAGACCGATCTGTGAAACCGATCTGTCAGACCGATCTGTAAAACTAATCGGTGAGACCGATCTGTCAGACCGATCGGTGAGACCGATCTGTCAGACCGATCTGTGAAACCGATCTGTCACACCGATCTGTGAAACTGATCGGTGAGACCGATCTGTCAGACCGATCAGTGAGACCGATTTGTCAGACCGATTGGTGAGACCGATCGGTTACTGTTCATAAAACTGGAAACACTGTTCACAGAACTGGAAAATTGGAAATGTGTTGGGGATATGTCCCCTTGGCCTCCCGGAACACCTCCAACACCAAAATTCCACAAAGTAATGGACCGGAGAGGTCCGGACCATTACATTAGATACCTCTCAAAACATTCTCGTCCTCGAGAATTAAAAACCAACCCAGAAGAAAAGAGGGGTCCGAAAAACCACCCCATAAGATACCTCTCAGGGAAAAACCACCATGAGTTGTTCGAAAGCTGGAACAAAACTATGACATCCAGGAACAAACAATCCATACCCAAACAATTCAAACATAACATCACATCAAAGGTACATAAATAAAACATGAAAGGTCCAACCACAAAGAAAACATCATTAAAAGAAAGGAGTTAAACATTAAACAACTCTGGCTACTGAGCACGTATCTGTGACACACGCTCCAAGGTACTCTCCTCCAAGGCACCGTGTCGCCACAAGACATGAACTAAGGGGATAGAACGCCCACACAACACCTTCTCCTTGTGGTCTTGGATCTCGACAGGTCGCTCCTCGAAGGTTGCATCATCATCAATATCGATCTCTCCCCAATCGATAACATGAGATTCATCATGAAGGTAACGATGAAGCTGCGATACAAGGAAAACATCATGTATCCGACTCATCTGAGGGGGAAGTGCTACTCGATACGCCACACCTCCAACACGAGCTAACACCTCGAAAGGCCCAACAAAACGGGGAGAAAGCTTACTTCTGCGACCAAACCTTCGCTTCCCACGACGGGGAGTCACCTTTAGAAACACATGATCCCCAACATTAATCTCTAAGGGTCTCCTTCTTTGATCAGCATAAGATTTCTGACGATCTTGTGCTGTCTTCATCCTCTCACGAATCACTTGAACCATCTCTGTCGTATTCTGCACTAGTTCTGGTCCGAGAATTGGGGACTCTCCGACCCCAGTCCAGCACAATGGAGAACGGCATGGCCGGCCATACAAGGCTTCAAACGGCGCCATGCAGATGGTAGAGTGAAAAATATTATTGTAAGCGAACTCTACCAAAGGTAAGATCTTTTTCCATGAACATCCAAAATCAAGAACACAAGAGCGCAACATGTCTTCAAGAGTCTGGATTGTTCGCTCTGTCTGACCAACCGTTTGAGGATGAAAAGCAGTGCTAAGGCATAGTTAAGAGCTAAAAGCATGCTGGAGACCTCTCCACACCCTAGAGGTAAAACAAGGATCTCGATCAGAAATGATCGTCTTAGGAACTCCGTGAAGCCTCACCACCTCCTCCAGATACTGCCTCGACAAAACCTCCACTGAGCTCAACTCTTTGATTGCTATGAAGTGGGCTGATTTAGTTAAACGATCCACTACCACCCATATAGCATCATGTCCTCCCGGAGCTCGAGTTAAACCTGTAACAAAGTCCATTGAGATGTCCTCCCACTTCCACTAAGGAATCTCTAAGTGCTGGAGAAGACCACCAGGAACATGGTGTTCGGCCTTCACCTTCTGGCAGACTAAACATCGAGACACACATTCTGCAACAGTACGCTTCAGCCCAGTCCACCAAAACTGACACCTCGAGGATCGGTACATCTTCGTCACACCAGGATGTACCACCAATGGTAAACTATGGAACTCCCGGAGAACCGTCTCGCGCATCGCCAAGGGAACAAACAGCCTTCCATGATACAACAATCGGTGTTGTTCATCCTCCGACCAACCATCAGGGTCCTCACCACATACAACTCTGTCTCTCCAAACTTCCACCTCGAGATCACCCAACTGAGACTCTTCCACCTTCTGCATCAGGGATGACTGCACAGTCATCTAGAAAAGACAACCTCTTCCCCCAACTTCTCCTATATCAAGATGCAAAGCTGATAGCTCTTCCATCACTCTCCAAGAATCACCAGATTCACGCACAACATCATTACGTGACTTTCGGCTCAGTGCATCAGCAACAACATTTCCCTTCCCAGGTGTATACGATATTTCGAAGTCATATTCCTGCAACAACTCCATCCACCGATGCTGCCGCAAGTTCAAATCTCGCTGAGAGAAAAAATACCTCAAACTCTTATGATCGGTGAAAACCACAAAGTTCTCACTAATGAGGTAATGTCTCCACAACTTCAGCGCAAACACCAGGGCTTCCAACTCAAGATCATGGGTGGTATAGTTGCGTTCATGGGGACACAACTACCAAGACCCATAAGAAACAACTGACCTCTGCTGCATGAGAACACAGCCTAGCCCCAGATGTGAAGCATCAAAGAAACATCAAACTGGACTCCCACCGCTGGAAGACAAAGGACTGGAGCACTTACCAACTTCTCCTTTAGATACTCGAAAGCTGTCTGACACTGATCAGTCCATATGAACGCTTGATCCTTCCTAGTCAAAGCTGTCAGAGGAGTCGCAACTCGGGAGAACTTAGCCACAAACCTCCTATAATAGCATGCGAGACCAAGGAATCTTCGCACCTCTAACACGGTCTTGGGGGCTGGCCAAGACACCACTGCTTCTATCTTCGAAGGATCCACAGCTACTCCCTGTTGGGACACAACATGTCCCAAGAAATGAACTTCTCGAGCCCAGAACTAACACTTGGACAACTTCCCAAACAACCGATGTTGGCGAAGAACTCCCAAAACGGCTCGTAGATGCTCTGCATGAACCTCTTCAGATGTGGAGTTCACTAGGATGTCGTCGATGAAAACCACAACAAACTTGTCCAGGAATTCACGGAACACAGCATTCCTCAACCCCATGAAAACAGCTGGAGCATTTTTCACGCCGAATGGCATTACAACAAACTCATAATGCCCATGACGACAGCGGAAAGCAGTCTTCGGGATATCCTCATCCTTTACACGCATCTGATGATATCCTTACCGCAAGTCTATCTTTCAAAACCAACTTGCACCCTTCAGTTGATCGAATAGGTCATCAATCCGCGGGAGAGGATAGCGGTTCTTTATTGTCACTTTGTTTAACCGACGATAATCGACGCACAACCGCAAACTGCCATCAGCCTTTTTCACAAACAAAACTGGTGCACCCCAAGGTGACACACTTGGCCAAACAAAACCACACTGAAACAGACCATCGAGCTGAATACGTAGCTCTCGTAACTCATAAGGGGCCATCCTATACGGAGACATAGAGATAGGATATGCTCCTGGATATAGCTCGATCCCAAACTCGATCTCTCGTCGAGGGGGTAAGGATACAACCTCTTCTGGAAAGACATCAGGGTACTCCTCTACGACCCTAGGAAACACCAACTGTTGAACCTCTGAAGAACTCAGCATCATCCCAGCCATTATGGATGATAATGATGAAACTCGTATATGACTCATCCGAGGATCTCTCTCACCAAAAAACACTACTTCCTCTCCATATTCATCAATGAAAATGACCTTCTTCCTGTAGAAATCCACAATAGCCTACACCGAATACAACCAATCCATGCCGAGGATGACATCATATGGTTGTATTCGTAATCATAGGAAATCTCCCCAAGAGCGGTGTTGCCCCAACACTATCTCACAGTCTCTACATACTTCAAACAAGCTAGCTTGACCTCCAACTGGCGTAGTCAACGCCAAGGGCACTGGATGCCTCTCTACCTCAAGTCCCAAAGCATGGACAAGGGTAGGGGATATAAAGGAGTGTGTTGCTCCTAAATCAAACAAGGAATACACTAAGGTAGAAAAAAAGCAAAGGGTACCTCGGACGACGTCTGGCTCGCCTGGAGCTGGAAACGCTAGAGCATGAAGCTGACCACGACCACCTCCACGGCCTCTCTGACCCTGATGATGACCACCACCACGGACATGCTCTGCTCTCTGAGGACGGGGAGCATCATGGGGCTGTCCTCTGCCTGCTCCATCTACCCTCGGGTGATCTAAATCTGGTGCAACCTGCTGCTGCTGCCTTGGCTGGAACTGCCTCAACGGAGGAACCTGGAATGGAGCGCCTGGTGCACGATGACTACTCTGAAAAGTCGGGCACTCCCGCTGCTGATGACCATGACCACCACAAGAAAAACAAGCGCATGATCCCTTGGCATAGGCCTGAGAGTTGCTGCCTCTAGAGAAACGAGATGGCAAGGGATGGGACCTACCCCCAGGTGAATGGAAACTCTTCTGTCCTGAAAATCTGGAACCCAGGACCACAGCTCTACTTCGTGAGGAATCATGACGATTCCCCTCTCGTGACGATCCGGTCCTAGCCAAAGTCCACTCAACAACCTCTGCCCTCGCCAGCACCTCAAGATATGTCTTCAGCATAAATGGGGTGACCTGGCGCTGGATCTCTGGACGCAAAGCCTTCTCGAAATGCCTCGCCCTGGCCTCCTCATCTGGTAACAGGTCTGATGCATATCGTAGAAGGTTCCTGAAAAGAATTCCAAACTCTCGAACACTGGAGATCCCCTGTCGAAGGGTGAGTAGCTCCTGGCGACTAGACGCCTTTGTAGTCGATGAAAGAAACTCGACTCTAAACCTGTCTCGAAACTCCTCCCATGAGATCGCTGACTCCTCACGATCACCGAGGAACAAGAACCACCACTACCTCGCTGCTCCATGCAGCATCATCACAACCAAGGACACCCAGTGTTCCTTCCGAGCACGAATCGAACTGAAGCCTATCACGACCTCCTCCAACCAGTCTTCTGTGACTGCATCTGAAACGGATCCCTCGTACTTCTGTAGACTCTGGCGCTGGAACTCTCGGAGTGTCTTCCTCCAAGTGTCATCGTCGTCAACCTCTACCCGGCGACGATCTGTTGGAACAGCCTGATGGGAATCTTCTACGCAAACCTGACGAGGACGTCGACCTGGAGCCATACCTGTAAAATAACAACTGTTAGAGCTCCTAAGTCTGGAATATGGACGACTCAACAATAATTAATTAATTGTTTTGTTTTATTAATTTTAGGTTACCTATCCCATGGTCTACCCATTCAAACACAAGCGCAAAGAATAATGATGCGTGATCCTTTCCTAGGTCACTACCCTGCAATCGGTATCACTTGTTTAGTAGCCATTGTAAACTTAAAGGTCCGTGCAACAGATCAGAGGGGGCCCTGAACGCCTATGTCTCTGCCGGTCTCCAGTGATTACCCCACTTGCTAAACATGAATGACACCATTTCCCTAACATCCCATGCATCCTCACCTGTGGCGAACTCCAAACTCCATCCTATCCATCAACCAGACCTTTGATACCACTCTGTCACGACCCCCTCCCCACAAAGTGTACCCCTCCTGGGCCTGCAATTTGAAAGGGGAGATAATGACCCCCCGAGTCCCGCCTCCAGTAGGCCCCGGGTTGGCGACTAGCACCGAGGGTATAATAAACATCAAAACGGGAGGCATTAACCTCTAAGAGAACACATGCAGAAGAGAGAGATAGAATAGAGTCCAACCAACTCCAACTCAGAACTGAGATATAAAAGGAAACCAAGTACATATATGAAATGTCATGAAAAAGTACTACAACTGAAAGGGAAAACTAAAAGTACCCAAAAGAAAGTAAAACGGCAGCGACCACAATCCCGAACAGCTCCTCCTCCAACCGCAAGTTAGTAGTAACCAGCTTGATCTCCAACCTGCTCCAAGTGACCTGAAAAACAGTTTATACATACATAGGGTGAGTATAACAGTATACTCAGTAGGATCCTCCCCAAGCCTCTCGTGCAAAAGAAATGAAAGCATGCTAAAGCCCAGTGAACAACAAGTGAAACTAACTCGTCACCTAAACATGTATACTATGTTCCCAACCTCACCATGGCTACTCTCACCAAGTAACGCATACAAGAATATATCATATAGTAAAGAATATCAGGGTACCCCGCTACTACTTCCCCACTGGTTTGCCGCTTTGTCCCAACAACATACGTCCTGTGCATCTCTCTCGTAAGGCTTGCCCGCAGACACCTGGGCTAAGCTCCACAATCTGCACCTCATGCACCACATAGGCTTGCCCGCAGACACCTGGGCGAAGCACCACACCGTCCTCACTACCAAAAGTAACCAGGTAATTTCCGGGAGCCACCACAGCTCGCATAACGTGTATCATACGTCGGGTATAATACCTCAAGCCATTATAGCCCATACGCCGAGTAAAGATCCTCAAGCCATCATAGCCTATACACGTTACACATATAGTAGTCCATAGGATACTATATCCAGAATATATTCATGTGAATAACCACAAGCCATTATAGCCCTCTACACACATATATGGGGTAACTAACCGCTGTGCCTCATGGAACAAGTATCTACCAAGAGAAGAGAGCGGGGCCAAAGGGGGTAGTCAGCCATTCAACCTCCCATCAGAATGTTGGGGAAAACACCCCCCCAGGGCTCAGAATCCACAGGGTGTCAGTTTCCCTTACCGACAGGGTGGAGTAGCATATAGAAACACAAAAAGTACAGAATATATAAGTAAATCACATCCACATTATGGGAATTACCTAGTCTTAGATACAACTGCACCTAACGTCTCCCAGACTCCCGGCTGCTACTTCTAAGACTAGGTATCCTATAGGCACACAAACATTTGAAGAGATTTATTAGATTACTCTGTTCTCATTTTATCAGTTCCACTGTACATTAATTAATTCTATAAACATTAATTAAGAATGAACAATTCCACATTAAACAGAATTGCCATCACTTTCAAAAACAACTGCTCCTTTTTAAGATTCACATCACCTTTAAATTCCAGCATCTCCATCCCCGTGGATTTTCACCATTTAATCAAACATTCATTACAGAATTACTTTTCCACATTCCCAGGCATTCTAAAAAACCATCCTATGCTTCTATACACAAAGGAGGCTCAACACGGTGAGTATATATACTACCCGTCGAGTCTTTTCCGCCTATAGAAAGAGCATATACCCATTCTCCCTCGGGAGGCTAAACACGGAAAGCACGTGGCATACCCCGCGCATCTTCGCCTCCTTCGGAAGAAGGGTAGCAAGACCAGCTGCCTTGAGCAGTGGGGAAAAGCAAAGCAGATTAACATTCAAGAAATCCATAAGCAACCAGAAACCACATCCATCCCATTCCATCAACCCTGGTGTCCTCCCTGACACCCACATGCATAAACTGATTCATCTCACCACTCTAGCCGTCATCTGCTGACATAACCACAAGGCCTCCATGCCTCCACATATCACAACAACCATCCAGGCTCACATCACAGCACAAGTAGCAGGAAAACAAACATAACATCATGGGCTCTTGACCCTTTAACAAACAAGAGGGTAACACAGAACCCTTTTAGAAATTCCCACATAATCTGTTCTCTAATCCATATTGAATTAACAGATTTGTTATTCATAGGTTCCAATCATGGATACCTAATCAGTAAGCTATAACAATTAAATAACCATGCTTACTTCCCTAATTTGATTATCCTCAAATTAGAACAACTACAACAACAACAAAAACCAGATTAATTTACATTCCTCTTTATCTTTAGCCAACTAATTAACAATTAATTCCGGCTTTACGTTCATTATCAATTTCTATCATGAATGAACAAAAATTCAAAGAACACATAGATAACATTCTATCTAGCACAACATGAGGCAACCGTTATCACGGTATAAAGAAACAACATGCGATCAACCAATTCTCTTAATACGGTTCAAGTATTTAATTAGGTCAATTCATTGTGATCCAAAGGGATAAATCATGCTAATTCTACGATTGAACATATACAATTAGAGAAGCCAGGAATCCCCTACCTCAAACAGTTCCTCACGTTCTTTATCCACACAACAGGTCATGATCTTCCCCTCGTGACAACTGCATCCACCAGAGGATGCATATATCGATGATTGATTGACACGGCTCAGTTGCATCCAAAACAGAACAGAACCAATCCTCAGGGTAAAGATTGATTGTGCAACTCCTACGGAAAGGATTGAAATGTTCTAGTGTCTCTTAGCTGAGAACAAAGGGAAAGAACAAGGGAGAATGATATCTCATCCCTTTTTAAGATTTAATGGGGCAACGGTTTAAGATCCGGTTAATTCTCCATTAAAAACTTATCGCATTAACCCACGCGGTTTGACCAAGGAAAACATTCCATGACTTAGGAATAATTAATATAGGATTTATGGAATTTGATTCGGCCTTAAGAGCCCATAAAATAAGGCTTTAAATGTATTCTACGTCAAAGGAAATGTTAAAAGGGGAAAAACTATAGGAGTCTGGAAACACAATTCACCCACTGTTACTGTACATGAAACCGATCTGTGAAACTGATCAGTCACACCGATCTGTGAAACCGATCTGTGAAACTGATCTGTCACACCGATCTGTGAAACCGATCTGTGAAACCGATCTGTCACACCGATCTGTGAAACTAATCTGTCACACCGATCTGTGAAACCGATCTGTGAAACCGATCTGTGAAACTGATCTGTCACACTGATCTGTGAAACCGATCTGTGAAACTGATCTGTCACACCGATCTCTGAAACCGATCTGTGAAACGGATCTGTCACACCGATCTGTGAAACCGATCTGTCACACCGATCTGTGAAACAGATCTGTCTGACCGATCTGTGAAACCGATCTGTCAGACCGATCTGTGAAACCGATCTGTGAAACCTATGTGTCACACCGATCTGTGAAACCGGTCTGTCACACCGATATGTGAAACCGATCTGTCAGACCGATCTGTGAAACCGATCTGTCAGACCGATCTGTAAAACCGATCTGTCACACGGATCTGTGAAACCGATCTGTCAGACCGATATCTGAAACTGATCGGTGAGACCGATCTGTCAGACCGATCAGTGAGACTGATCTGTCAGACCGATCTGTGATACCGATCTGTCAGACCGATCTGTGAAACCGATCTGTCAGACCGACTCGGTGAGACCGATCTGTCAGACCGATCTGTGAAACCGATCTGTCAGACCGATCTGTGAAACCGATCTGTCACACCGATCTGTGAAACTGATCGGTCAGGCCGATCTGTCAGACCGATTGGTGAGACCGATCTATTACTGTTCATAAAACTGGAAGCACTGTTCATAGAACTGGAAAATTGGCAATGTGTTGGGGATATGTCCCCTTGGCCTCCCGGAACACCTCCAACACCAAAATTCCACAAAGTAATGGACCGGAGAGGTCCGAGCCATTACACATAATAATATATTTCATAGAATATATGATTTTCATACAACCATTATGGACTTTTATAAAACAAATTAAACAAATCGTGGTTCTGGGTTATATCTACATTATTTTTCTTGTATGTTTTGGTATAGTGGTTTTTTTACTTATACATTGTTAATTGTTCCATCATACAATGAATTTAAATTATGATAAATAAATCATATATATATATTATACATGTTTAATTAAATCACAAATTTATATATAGATAAATGAATTACACTTTTCAAGAAGATGGTAGACTATACGTACGCATAAATATTGTTTCAATTTTCAACTAATGGGAAATATATTGGAAAATTTTAAATACCCTTTATAGAAGAACTAATATTTTATATATATCATATATATATAATTTAATTATATCTATATTACCATCCATTAAAATGTAAATGAAAAAAAATCAAGTCCATTCATAGAGATGGTTGTCTATACATGCAAACCAGTGACATTTTCATTTTCCAATGGCCATTTAGGTATGAAAAAAAATTATGATATTGTCATTATGGATTTATATTTATTTCATAATACAAATAAATTAAAATTAAACACATAAAATTATATACCTATAAAATAATTTCAAGGAATGTGAGATGTATTTCTACATCGACATGGTAAGAAGTTCAGACACAGAAGTGATACATTCACATCAAATTTGATATAAAGAGGGTTAATAAATGGGTGTTGATAATAATAGTATTTTATTATATTGACAATATATAATTAATTATTTTATTAATACTATAATTGATATTGATGTGGTAAATGATGAATTTAAAACTAAATGACCGGTTATGGAGATTCAATATTATTTGAAATGAATCAATTATATATTATCAAATTTGATATAGGTTTGTCCTTTTGGAAAGTCATAAAACTGAACAATATAGATATGTATGTTCAGAAGAGAATTTATGTTTGTGTTTTTTCAATTTTTAATTCTCAATGTGGTGTGAAAATAGGAAATGAGGGGTTCCCTTTAATAATTGATGGATTGGGAACTCTTAAAATTCCATAAAAGAAAAAAATATATTATTTTCATTATATAAAAACTATTTCCAATACCCTATAAAATTTTTAAGGATGAATTTTTAAACAACAGAATTCCCAATATTCTTATCATAATATTTTCATGATTTCTAAGTAATTTAGGAAAATATTATGTTCAAAAAATATGATTATTAAAAATTTATAAAGTATTTATTTAATTTGAAGTAAAATCCATTAGTAAAATGATTGAATTAGAATATAATTTTTTAACGAAACATGAGTATATATTATTATTCTATAGAATTCTTTGAACACATTATCCCACTATAATTGTTTCATTTTTCATTTTTTTAAGCATTTAATTGGTATTATTAATTAGAGAAATGTGGAATTAGTGTTACATAAGAAGTAAAGATAATTCAAAAACATATAAAATATAAAAATAGATTTCCAATTAAAAATAATATCATGATGATAAAAGGTGTCATTTAGATTATTTAATAACTATATTTTTTCAATATGTGGACATATAAGAGATATTTAAAACTAAGAGAGTGGTATATGGAAATTTATCACCTTTAAATATTATATAGATAATTTTTATATACATGTGTCCATTAATGGAAAAAATTTAAATTCAATGGTTTAATGGGTAGATTTAAAAACATAATATAATAATTATCATGATAAATAATGTTCTTACCGCTTAATTTTATCCTCATTTTTTCATTTATCGATGTGATTAATGTTACAAATGTTAATATTGATAAAACAAAAAAATAAAAGGTACCTATATTCCAAATATGATCCTCATGATTCCAAATATGTAATAATTTTTTTACAATTCAACATATATATATAGGATTATAATTAATTTTTTAAAAAATAAATTACATCAACAAAATATACAATTGATAAATAAGATTTTTCAGCATTAAAATATTTTAATTCTAATTCCATGAATAAAAAGATATTGGATGAATGTTAAAAAAAATTTATAATAATTAATATATAAATTAAACTAAATTCATTCACTAATAGTTTTAAATTAATTTAATATGATATAAATAAATTTTTAACTTAAAATGTTTTAGATAAATTCTTTTTTAAACAATATAACTATTTTGATAACACATAGAAAAAAATTATTTGAAATTAACATAATAGGATTAGATAAAAAATTTGATATCTGAATTTATGTTGAATCTATTTTATAATATTATTTAGTATTTTTAATTTCTTCATATGATAATAAATATTGTTGAAAAAATTAGTATTTTTTATTATTTAATGAAAAATAATAGTTCTAAAAAAAAGTTCAATTATCTACCTAAGATAATTATGATATGTTAAAATAAAAAATATCATTTTTATCAACTATAATTTATAAGACAACCAACATTATTTATAATATTTTTCTAAAAAATATAAATAATTATTTTTTTAGAAAAGTGTAATATAAAATTTTTAACCGTTGAGGGGTTATTTAGCTGGACGATTATATATATTATACAAATAGTATAACAGTATAATTTTGATGAAATATATTAGATATGTTATAACAGATATATATAATAATATTAAATGTTTTTTTATTCTCTATGTTACATATCTCTTTCACAATTGAATATAGTTTTCATTTCAAATCTCATTTTGTTAATGCAATTACATGTTTTTTCCTGTATAACCACCTATATGAATAATACATTGATATTAAGTTATAGATAAATATTTGAACATATTTAAATGTAAAATAAGATAAAAATATATAAGTAATTATTTTTTGGTAATTTTAAAGTTATATACACATTTTACTCATTGATTAGAAAAATATTATTAATTAATAATTATATAAATATACTCCTCAGCGAATTTATTCCATTCAAAAATAACCTATAATATAATTTTTATGTTATATAATTATAAAAAACCATATAAAAATTACACTATTACTATAGCCTGTGTAATTGTGGTGTCATTTTTAAAAACATCAGTAACTAACATTGATTTTATAAAACTAGTTGAAAACGATGAAAATTATATACACCCAGTGTTGATAATAGGTTAAAATAAAGTAATATATATATTTATATATTGATTTTAAATTATGGGAACAAATTATTTTAATTTTCTATATGTTTTCAACGTATTTATTTAATAATGATTATTTAATTATTAAATGAACATTGTAAATATTCCAAATCAGTAGAGACCTTAGTAAGGGTTTTCATCACAAATTGTTAAATTGGAGAGATGTTTTATATTATGTAACTAATTTTATTTATATGATATTTATATAGATGATTTCATATATCATGTCATAAATTATTTTTTTATTTTTTTATTTTATTTTTATTTACAAGAACTATTATTGATGGGGTCTTGATTTATATGTTTATCAAGAAACAAGGTCTATTTGGCTCAAATAATAATTCCTTTAGACATGATAATGTTATGTAGGAAATTATCCCATGAAAAATTGTTTACCATACCTGGATATATCATTATTTTATTTTTTTCTTTGTGTTAAATAATTAGGCAAATTAGTTCTTTTTCATCAAATTATTTTCTTATTATTGTCAGAAAAATTTCAAGGATTATCGATAACATGATATTCAATAATTAATTAATTATATTTATTTTTAATGTATATAATGTGTCCTAGGTACATTAAATCCATTGAATTTGTTATTTAACATTTTCTTTATTTAAAAATTTTAAACATGAAAACACTTTTTGAAATATTTAAAACATCATGACTGTGTTGACCGTAAGAGATATTGATATCTAAAGTCAGAATTTATTGACTTCTGCTGTTCCATCATGATATTAACTCAATTATTCATCAGTTATTCTACCATAATATTTTATTATAAAATAAATTTAGAACATCAATGTGGGAAGAAGATATTTTTATACAAATGAATATATTTTTTTAATATTCTTACTATGTAAATTATAAAGATAATTTTATTGAAAATAATTATATGTGTTTTGTCTCCATTTATGTTAGAACATTTTTACTTTTAGTTATCATTTATCTAAGATAATTATTATGTATTTTATTTTTTTATTACCAATGACTATTTTTAAATGAAATGGATTTAATAATCATAAAACACATTTTAAATGTTACCATAGAATGTTAAATCTATATTTTTTATTTATGTGAATGTTCAAAAATGATATCAAAAATGTATTTTATTATTTGAAATCTATTTTCATTATTATATTCAAAGGATTTTACCCATTTTGTTTTATTTTTCTAAGTTTATCCGGTAATATATATATATATATATACATATATAATTTTTATATTTATGTTCAATTAGTAAATAATTCAATTTTTCATCAATACTTTTAAAATTCCATTGTAATAATTATTTTTAATGTTAGTGTTTTTTATTTATGTAAAATAAGTTTTTATACATTGTTGCAGTGGGGATATGTTCCCTTTTTACAAAACTTTTCATTAATGAAAATTGTTTCCATGATTTAGTTTGCAATAATGGAATTCATATTAGATAGATAATATAGAGGTATAGAGTCTTGGGGATTTAGGGGAAATTCCTAACACTTTATAACTGGAAAATCATCATCCTTATTGAAAAACTCCATAACATGATCACAGATAAAACAATATGGTATTACATGGGGAAATCCATAAGAAATGAGAAATATATAAATCAAATTAAAGGAATAAAAATAGAATTAAATGGAGAGAATAATACATATTATGTAATAGTCATATAATGGGGCATAAAAAGTGTACAAATCATTATGATAAAATATATAACATGTTATATCAAGATAATCATATAGAGAAAAATGGAAATGTGGCTAAAACATTAAACACTCTAGTATATTTATAGGCCAATGATAAATACCAAGAAATCACAATAAAAAAACTCCAAAAAAGAATTATCTTCACTCTCTATCCCAATATAACATATTCTAAGAGTAAAAATTACCCAATTAAATGAGTTCTATATAATTCTTATCAAACTCATCACTTTATTTTTATTCACATGTCCAAGTGTTCCATATAGTTTAGAAAACATTAATTCATTCATCCCCCTTTTTAATTCAATCATTATGGAATATGGAATACATAAATGTATGTTTGAATTAATATTAGTATGTGTGTATGTTTTTGGACACCATGAAAGGAAATGGGTGTGGTGTTCACTATATATTTATTGGCATGGAAAATCATGATGAAATTTTAGTAGCACAAAATTATCACAAAAAATTTCATAAAATGATTTGATGAGTGAAAAATAGGTCTCTCATATTTTTGAAATAATATCTGAAGTAATAGGGATATGTAATTAAATATCCCAACATATTGAATTAGAAATAAAATACATTTTATTATAAGTAATCATTAAAAATGAATAATTGTTGAAGATCCCTTACATGATTGTGTGATAAAAAATAATAGGATGAGTTTATTGATAGATTGGGGGACCATTGGGTTGAAATTGGAGTGGTTTTGGAATAGTATGGACGTTAACTAAGGATCTTTAGTGAAGATAAATGGGATCCTTTGTGGGTTGATATAGAAAAATAGCTGGGAATTTATTATTATTTGATAAACATTGGTTTGGTTTCTATAACTAAAAACAGCCAAAGCCACTAAACAACATGTGGTTTCATTCAAAATTGAAGTGTATTTCATTATTTTATAATTATAATGGAAGTGAATAATAAAATAATTTCATTTCTTATATGGAATTGGGACATACACTTATCAATATTATTATAAAACCCTAAAATATATTTTCAGTTTTAGAGGATTCATAATTACAATATAATTAATCAAATAAAACTAAAATATCATTATTATAATAACAAAAAATATATTTGGGCATTGATACCTTTTATATTATTTATTACATCACTTTTTTCATTAGGATGTCACAATACATAAATCATATATATAAGGTGATTAATTATTACCAAAAAAATTCAAATATCTCAAAAACAAATTCATTATGGGATAATTTCACTGTTCTATTTCTAAAAAAAATATTCCTTTTATCTAAATAATTTTCTAAATATTTTATTTTTAACTCTTAATATAAAATAGACATTTATAAATAAATGTTGTCTTTTTTGACCATATCAGTTTACAAACACTTATAAAAAATTAAATTTCACATAATAAAATTTATATGATTATTTATATATAAATAACATTATTTAAGAATATTATATTTTATATAAATAATATTTTTTTAATAATTTTATGAATTTATAAAAATAAATTCTATAATTAAATATGAATATTACCCAAAAATACTAGTAGTTGATAGTATTATTAAAATAAAAATAAATTATATATTAATATTATTATGATGAAAATATATTTATTAAAATATAATGTACATGATCATATCAATTGGGTATAATTACATATCCCTGTTATACAACTGCAAACACCTTTAGAGTGAGTTGTACAATAGTAATACATTAATGGGGTGGTTCAATGTACATAGTTTGGGTTATGATCTCTATAAGGATGATCATCTCCCATAAATGGTTTCACTAGTGCTTAATTTTCTTGACCTCATATTGGGATTATCCAAGGGAAAATACTAATGATACTATCCCACATGGAAGCATTGATAAATGGGATTCATAGGGAATGGTCCATCGAGTAGAGGGAATTAAGCATATTCTATGTTTCAATTAGAATTGTTGAAACCCTATATTTATAATAATCATGTGATCACAATTCAACCAGTATATTATCAATGGTAAATATTATTAATAATCATTTAAATCTAATAGTATATAATGATCCCATGTAATGCATGTGTTTCCGATGAACATATTAAATAATAATCAATTTAATTAAATCTCATGGTAATTTATTTTATAATTGGTTGGGTCCTTACTTGTTCTAGAACCATCCATCATTTTTCTATAGTTAATTATGATACCTTTTTTATGACATACTTAACCACGTAGTTATTAACCCATATGGTGCGAACAATTCTTTTTAAAAAATTCTTATTATATGATGTTCACCTTTAAAAACCATGTTTTATGTTATGGGTTTTCATTAAGATTCATGGTGTTTGTTCTCTTCTAACATTGGATAATTATATATATAAATTTTGTATCATTCATTTAATGAATTTAACAGTTTCATATTCATCTTGAGTTTCCTTAAGAAATGGAATGAAAAGTGTTATTGGAACATATGATGAATTCATTGATCATAATCATGCGTCATGTTGTATAAAAATTTTATAGCTCCTCTATGCATCAGCATGTTTCATGAGAAAAAATATCTTGGGTTATTGAGTGTAACACTGCACATATAATTCTTTTTTTCACAAGTCATTGGTTGTATTTTTCTATTATCATAATTATTCATTAAATCATTATGAGTTTTATAATAATTTTTATCCATGTTTTCATTTATTTTCATGTATATATAATTATCTCAATTTTAATTTATTAGATAATTATGCGGATAATTTATTTTGATCCATATTATTAATACAATGCTTATGTTTTTGTCAAATGTATCTATACATTTCATTTAAAAATAATTTGAATGCACTCATTTCTTGTGTTTCCATTTAATTAGGACTTGAATAAAAGAATTAATCATGACATGAATATGATAATATCCTTTTATATGGATTTTTATGATATATTAAAAAATTACAAAAAATTTATTTAGTTTCTTTTTTAATGAAAAAATACACATTAATAGTGAATGGAAGAATCTTTATTTTTTTGGATTTTCATAATTATATAAATTTGTGGACCTGAAATGTCTTTGGAATATTTCTAATGTGGTATTAAATATGTTTATTATAATTTTGGGCTAGTTATGTCTGGTAGTATGTTGTTTCTATCAATATTTTGGTATAATGAATGATTTATTTTCACTAGATATGGGAGGGTGGTTCATTGGATAAACAGTTGGTATCAATATAGAGTTTAGATATCTTTGGTGATTATGATGCATTTCGAGGAATATGTAAGGGGTGATAAGATAATATGTGACATATTTAAAATGGAATATATAACCCTTTGATAATGTATATCATTTAATTTAACATTAATAATGCACATTTTAATTGCAGATATGGCAATGTTAACCCCAATGAAAACACTAGATATATGTCTATTAAAGAATAATTATTATTTGATAATATTACAGTGTTTTATTAAACAATATATTCTATGTTTCTCTGATAAATTGCATCTCTATCTATATAATACAAATGGATGAAATCTCTAGACCATATGTACCCCAATTTAATAAGCTTAAAAATTAATGATTAGATGTTTACATGATCTTCATCTGGTGCATGATAAGGTGTCCTAAAAAACCCCCAGTTTGACCCTACAAAAGATTTTGATTTGGTTAATGATATTATATTTATATATCTATATAAATATTCTATATTTTCTGTTACATTATTTGGATATAGAACATATTAATAGAATGATGATTGATTTAAAATTATAGAAAAAAGTGAGTCATATGTCGAAGTAAAAGTGTTATATGTTAAAAGAAATTCATAGTTAAAATAATAATCATATTAGTAATTTTATTTTAATATATTGATTAATGTGACAACTATATAAATTTTAATATTTGTATGAAAAAAGACAAAAAAGATGAAACATACCACTGAGCATCCAAATTTGTCTGATCATGAAGCCACCCAAGTTTCAAATACTCATTTTTTTCATATATAGAAAGAAAATTTGCATTCCATCAAAGAGCATCAGCAATAACATTCAACTTCTCGGAGCTGTAGTGGATGTCGATATCAAATTTATGAAGGTATTCAATCCATCATCTCTATTTTTGAGTCATTTATTTTTAATAAAATATATAGCTGAAACTCTTATGGTTGGAAATGATTATATTCCTCTACCAATAGTAATAGTTTTTCCAACACGTAATCACATGATAAATCATAAAAATATCCAAATCATGATTGGGATGACTCTTCTAATGTAGTCGATGTTGAACTGACAAATATACCACCAATTGATCATCATGCATGGATGTATATCCCAACAAATCATAGAAGAATAATAAAAAACCAAATACCCTATACTTGTCTCAGATAATATCAAAATATGAAATGGTGGAAGAATTTATGTTAGTTCATCAAATAACGATAAAAAAATATCATCTTATATGAATATATTCCCATTCTTATTACTAACAGTCAATAGGGATTCAAACTATTTGAAATCCTTCAAGAACACTTGATAATATCAAGAAAGACCATGGAATCCATGAATCACGAATACATTCCATGGATAATATCATGACAAGAAAAACTTCACCTTCTCAAGACTAACTCAAAGGACATTATTCCAAATTTTTTTCCCCATGAAAATTAATTCTAATATATAAAAATATCATTTTAGAAGATTTCAATACAGACAGTAAATCCTTCTGTAATATTAAATAAAACCCAATTGGTATTCCTGATCATTCCCATACATAAAATTAATCAATATATCATCCACGAACCCGGCCAAAAATGGTTATGATACTGATGGAATATAGTATTTATTACATACATAAATTTTTTTAAAAGCATTAACGATATGCAACAGAATGATAATATATTCATAATTATTTTTCCTACTCCCAAAATATCACTTTAATATATCATAATCATAATCTATAAACTAATGATAACCCAACCAATGAACAATCATCGAAACCCAATTTTCACCCTTTAATGGATTAAAATTTTCCTCCACATGAGGAAAAAGAAACTTGTTTATAACATTTAACTAAATCAACTTATGATATTCCCCTCACAATCATAGTGAACCATCTGATTTATTGGAATAGAGATCTAGGTATTCCAAAGGAAAAACACATGGTAGAACAAATACCATCCCTATCAGAACATCCAACTGAAATATGAAATCTTCTGGCTCCTCTAGTGGTATATAATAGGATGGTGGTGATATCAGCTGTATACTTATGAAGAGGTCAATTATAAAATTGACCTCCCTTGGGGGAGATATCCGATAGAAATAATCTAGGAAGACATCAGGAAAATACAAATCTATATTGGGAAGATAAAAACTAGAATATGATTCGTTGATCTAAAGTATAACAGTATACAAAAAATGACTAAGCGTTGTATGGGAATTTCCAACATGACAATAAATTATATCCAATTCATCCTAGAAATAATGTGATATCCCATTAACTAATAGAAATGAGACATTCCAGGGATAAAAATAATCACCAAAAAGATTATTGAAATTCCCATCCATCTCAAGATGATGTCAAACATATCAGGATCATGAATGGTGAAATCCCTAATGAGAACCACATCAGCTACCGAATGAACACAAAGACACTGAACCACCAAATTTTTCTTCTTCCAAAGAGTTGTCACTAACTCTATACCACATAAAATATTAACATTACAATTTTAGTAATATCATAAAAAATGGATATATATTTGTGGGAAGCAGTAGTATTAGATAATTTAATCCCTTTTTATGATGTGAAAAATATGGTACATCTATCAATCAATGTACCCATATCTACACCCACTTAATATTAATGAATTTTAGGAAGGTGATTCACAATTAAGGTGTGTAGTTGGGTCCCGATAGTCTATGAATCATATGAATTATGCAATGTATCCTTTAGATCCAATTATCCATAATAATATTGAGTAGTCGATATATCATGATATAAATGATGGAGATGAACATAAGATATGCAACTATTTCACACCAATAAGGGTTAAAGAAATGAACTCTATGTGTTTCCAACCATAACACAATGATAGAAACTCATTATCACACCAATAACAAGATCATGATGTTCTAAATTGGCCAAACACTACAAAAAGACTCAACTACTCCTACGAAGATCATGCCACTTCAACTTTTTTCCCTGTTACTCCACTAAATCACCATCTATGTGGATGTGTAGATTCATAATATCAATACTTTAAAAACATTTTAATTCTACCATAATATCCCTATCCAACATCTTCACATAGGTAGAATTCTTCCACATAAATACCTTTTAAATAATATATTTTCATATACAATATTGGTACTTTTGACCTCTCGGTTAGTGATTCTTAAAAATCATTAGTGTAATTAATGATATTAACTTATACATTGGTGTTTTCTAACACTAAACAATATCAATGATGGAAGTAGAGAAACACCGTAGACATATCCAACATTTGTGAATATAGAAAACATAACTAGAATATGAGATTCTTAAAACACTTCCGGTCTATTCATGTCTTCCAATCATCCTATACCATGTAATCCCACCATCGGTTGTTGGGTCCCTCGAGTCTTAACACAACACACATCATCATGATACTCTCATGTGTAACATGGAATTCAATGATCTGATCAATGTTGTCATGAAATTATTCTAGCTCATTATGTTTATTTGTATACATAATGGGAATTTTATAATCATTCAACAAATCACATGATATATCACTATTTATAGTATTTCATAGATGTACATAGATTTCTATCTTCTGAACATCTGATACATTATGGTGGAATGTTCAAACTTATTTCATGATGAGCTCAATAAAAATCAGAAACATGGAATTAGTCCCTTGAGCAGAATCAATAGTACGAAATGTGGAACCCATTTAAGATGGGTTGGAGCATACACACACACCCAAAAATAAAAGAAAATGACCAAAAAAATTGATTATACATTGTTAAAACTAGAATACCATAATCTTTGAATGGTGGACATTAAAAATGATTCACAACAAGTTTTTGATGCGGTTTTCCAAAACAAATGAAAAAAAAGATATCATTTTTAAATTGGAAGGGTAATAGGATAAATTATTTTTTATATTTATAGAATTATTATTATATTATGAAAAATAATAATTATATCAACCATCAATGATTTTTGGAGTTGAAAAATGGAATAAATCAATTCAAAAGGTCATTGTTTGCACATACACAAAAAATATAATTTTATTTCCTATACAACAAAGTTGAATATTTATAATGTTTGAACCATTAAAATAAAAAAATATTAGTATATGTGAGATAATGATTTTATTATATCATCTTTTTTATTATATTATCGATAGATTTATATGGAGTAATAAATTGAGGCAAATAAATTGATAGATATAACTATTTTTTGGAAAAATTACATTACCTTGCAGCTAATGCCATATAAGGAAAATATCTTGATCAATGAAGAAACTATAAGAAATGTGGATGGTGTTTTTGTGGTTATTTTAAAATATATTATTTTATATAGATTTGTCTACAACAATTGATATAGAAATGATAATAATTGCCAATTTTTATGTGAGGTATAGGAAATAAATATACTTTTTCAAAAAAGTAAAATTTATTAATGTATTATTAAATCCAAATGGATTCAAAATGGCTCCTAGTATAATATTATAATTATGAGTAAAATATAACAACATTAAATTATTCTTAAACATTATTTATTTGTTAAAATTAAATCTCCTCTATTTCTTATTCTTTTTTTCACATTTTTATTTTAACGGAGGTGGTAAATATTTATCATGTTTAGAATTTATGATGAAAGAAATAAGTTATACCTGATAAGTAATATTAATTTTTATAATTATGAATATTCTATTGATTAAACATGACTAATATCTAATATATAAATTAATTTAATATTAATATATTTTTTTAAACGTAATAAAAATAATTTGACAAAAATTTTTTTACTCAAGAAAATTAATTTTCTATAAAATGAAGTATATTTTAGATTCCAAGGGAATTAATTTCTATATGTCACATTAAATTATACATATTTATTTATCACGCCCCAAATTATGAAATTGTGCATTGTAAATAATTATTTTAAACAAAATAACTATGAAACATTTTAATTTGTATAAAAAAATTACATAGAATTACAAAATGAAAAATGTATATTTATGTGTTCATCATTATATATTAATATAAATAATTTTAACTGTTTTTATATATTATTTCTTTAAAAATATTAATGATCCATAATAATTTTAATATATAATTACAATGTCATAATTGTGACAGTTTCATAAGTTAAATATTTTTCACTATTCAACTTCAAATCAACTGTTTTAAAAAAATCAAAAAAAAATCATCATAAGCTTATTTTAATATGAGGAATTAAAAAATAAAATACAGTTTATGGAATTAAATTTATAAAAATTGAGTGTTAACTTTTTCATCTTATTAAATAATGGTATGTGCATTGTGTTATCGTATGATCTAGAAGAAAAGAATAGTTAATCTAATTGAATCTCAAGCATTAAATTTTTTACTTAATGACATAATAAACCTCAGAAAAGGGTCATATTATTAATTATGAGATAATTAGTATTATATAATAGAATTTTTCTTGTGTTAAAAAGTGATTCATGGGTTATAATTAAACACCATTGATATGTACCATGATGTTCATGAGTATTAAAGAAAAGATCCCCATACAAGATATGTAATTACCTCCTCGCCCTTAATAGGGTGAAGGATAAACAAATATTTGGAAAAAAGTTCTTTATAAGGAGGGACAATATATTTTGAGGGGAACAACCACATGATTGTTCTTTATAGATTTATGAGGGGATTTATGTTTAGGTTCATGATTTAGTCCCATAAAACTTTAATGAAATAAAAAATTGGTATTTATAATTCAAAACATTGGTAGTTAACCTATGTAATCCTGGGATCTGTTATGATATCAAACATTGTTATTAGTGGAATTTGATGATGAAACTCAAAATATGGTGAGTTTTGTGATGTTTTTTCTATATATATATTATTAATTTGAAACCGAGACTGATAATACTTGTTTAGTCATTAACCATTCCAGACTGGACAATATATAATATTACCATGGGTATAAATATTGTATTTTTGAGATTGACTCATTGAAGTAATAAATTTGTGGTTATTGTCGAGTTCTTCATAATAATTGCATATCTTACTATTATTGGGGACTTATTTCATTAATTATTTATATAATATATATAAATATGGTTTATTGTGTATATACATAGGGTTACATGGAGTTTCATTTTTGAATAGGATAATCATTCTATTTCATGCTTCATATTAAAAATAGATGAAGGTTCACATTAACATGTTATAGCATCTCCAACCTGAAAATGAGTCCTATCATACCATATATTTGTTTAAGAACATTCTTGGTACATGTATCTATTATTCATGGATGTTAATATGAATATCTTAATTCACTTATAGTGATTTCATGTAACAAAGGATATAATAATTTAATTCATATTCTTCATTTTAAGTAATAATCTAGTGGTCCATATTGACCCAAAGTATGTAAAATATAGGTTTATAAGTCTGAAGTTATAATATAATGAATATTTTTTAGTAAATAATGGAATATATATTTGATCAAGAAATGTTTTTTGATTACTCGTAGAATGAAATAATTGTGTCTAGACTAATTCAATCATCCTCATTATTGTAATGTGGATGATGAGTATTCATCTTGGTGTTTATATATATATATTTATATTGGTAGAAGAATATTCCCCATAATTGGTCGAGAAATTTTATGTTTTCCAGGGAATTGCTACCACTAAATATCATTGTGTGCTTCCTAAGAGATACAGTGTTATGCATGATGTGTTCTATGTATCACTAGTTTGTAGATACACGCCTTATCATTCACACATTATCAATTGTTTTGAGAAAAAGTTGGAGTCTTATTCATCAATTAGAGATAGAGTAGATATATGGTTAATTAGAGTGAGATGATTATAAATGGGAAAATTTTACCTCATATTTTGTTGTAGTGTGATCGTCGACATATCCTAGTGGTGACATTTTTTGAAGGATTTGCATAAGAGAAAACATTTTTATAATATTCTTGTATATGAAAAATAGTGATTCGCATCATTTCATTATAATGGTGAGTAGTGATATGGATGAGAGTTTGTAACATATATCATTCATATGTGTTAATATTTCTATCTAATTACTTCTATTTTTTATTTATTTCAATTAAATGTATAGATGTTATGGGATGGAACTATGGGGTCATTAATTGTAAAACTATAGATATTTATAAGAGTTAATATTTCAAATTTTCCACTAGGTATCTTGTATCCTTATAAATGACACTCATTTTGTTAGGTAGTGGATATAGGTGGGTCATCTGGTGGTCAATGTACTAGGTGCATAATAATATTTTTAATAGAGTCGGTAGTGGTAGAATGGTGGGTACCTAATGTCTTGATTCTTGATTTTTTTAAAAATATAATATATGTAGTTATAAGACATTAATATTTAGTAACTGATATTTATATGACATTTCACATTCCAATAGTGGTAATTCCAACATCCACTCTCATTGACATTTTTTACATTATATGTTGTAAACATTAATAATAATGTCATATAATTAAGATCTATTTGAAATTGAACGTTTAATTGGATAATTCAAATTATCACTATTAGTAATTGGAAAATTTATAATTCCATTTCAATAAATTATATTTATTATACCTAATTACTTTAAATTTATATATTTATAGATTTTAACTGTTTGGGGTTTAATCAGTTAGTGATGTTTGAGTTATATAAACTTTATGAATCTTGGTTGAATGTAGACTTATTTAGTAAGTTTTTTTATTTGTATATCATACATCATATGAAATGACTAATAAGAAATATAATTTAATTCTATAAAAATATATAACAATTACATTCTATACATTATTATTGAATGATTAAAAACTAAAACCCCAGTAGTTTTCCATGTGTAAGGAAGGTTGAAATTATTGGTTGTTGATGATATATTTCAATTTTAATAAAACTATTAGAAATTACAATTTTAAATAGAATAGTAAATTTTACTGGTAAAACAAAAATATTAGCCTTGAGTTTTTTGGGGAGGGATGATATGGGTTAGTGGTGAATTAAAAAACAATTTTATGTATATACATGTAATGGATTAGAAGAATAATAATAGTTATATGAAATAATGTTACATCAATTGTTCTGATATTAAATGAAAAATCATTAATTATATTAATTACATGGAATATTTGTGGTGGATCATCAACCTAGAACTCAATAGATTCGATATATCATCAAAAAAATGTTTGTTGATGACTTGTTATTCATCCTGGATAATGATGTAATAGTGAAACCTTATAAACCATGTGAGATCATTATTGTGGAATATCATCCTCTCTGTAATATTAGGTTAATAGTATCCATCAACTAGATGATTAATATTTGTTGGCAATTATTGAGGTTTATGTTCTCTCCATGTCGTACATCATGCTCCTTTGAACATATATTAGTGGAATACTAGAAACCGAATATTTTATTTGGGTTGTGTATCAACCAATTCAATTATGATTTCAATGAAATTAAATCCACCTATAGGATGATATTTATTGTAAATAATTTTCTCGTGTGTTTTATCTCAGTGTTTTATAATCGATATAAGTAATTATAATAGTTGGTTTTTATCAAAATTTTATGCAATAAAAATTTTCATATCAAAAAATTGCTATAGAATATTTGAACATTCATCATTAAACCATGCAATGTGTTGGTTTTATATAATCCTCTTAATTATATATTATAGAGTGTTATAATCCACGTGAGACTGGTCATTACACATTAACCAGGTAGATTTATTGTTCACCAAGTCTCTCATATTGGGGATGGATTGGTCAATTAGATATATGATGATATAGATACATCTTGTTCAAACATGTTATTTTTGGTGATATCTAAAAATAAATTATTTTAAAATGTGGAGTGAATCATTTTTCATCCTTGATGGTGGTCATAATATGGGTTCATTTCTCTATTCCATTATTGGAAAATGCATGTATGGTCATAAGTAGTATGTAGAGAGTATTCCATAGTGTAAAAAATTATTATATATATATATATTAAAAATTTTATAATTCTATATCAATCATGAGATGTTATTTAATGTAATTTTTGGTAATACCAATTTTGGAGGCATAATGAGTATTCTGACACCATACATGGGTGATCATATACTCGTTTATTAACAATGATCCATGACTAGGGTAATTGATAGGGCACTAATTATATTGATGGAAGTGAAAATGGTGCTTCATTGGAGTTTAGAAAGGGGTGAGGTCCATGCATAAAGACCATTTGTATCGATGTATCAAGTAATTTTTTTAAATTTCGTAACTTTATAATTTTCACACAAAAGAAATATCATTTATAAATGAAATTAAAATTTGTTCATTTTTATATATCATGGTGTTGTGATATATTTGTAAATGAATTTGGATGTATAATATGTCTGATAATTATTTTTATAATAATTCTTCGTTCCCCAGGTTATACTACTGATATCATACATGTGGTTATAGTCAACCCACATGATATATACAAACCCTCTATACTAGATTTTAGTATGTAGAGTATATGGAGACAAAATTGATTTATTTCATGACCTAGTTCATTTTAAAGAGTTGTGATCATGAATCTGGATATTATAAAAAATTTGCATAATATTGTATTAACATCACAAAATGTTAAAATGAAACTGTTAGGTGGTGATGTTGAGTTAGACAGAATATACTCTCCAATCATCAGCTTCCAGTAATTAGATTTTAGCTGTTATATATTTTTTGATTTTTAATTTGATTTGAAAAACCTAGTGTAATAATTGAAGAGATTTAACATAACCATGATTTTCTGAGATTCATACTGAACAATTTTTACAAAGTCATTATATTGATAAATAATGGTTGGATAATAAATATTATTCAATATATGACCGATATTTTATTCATTGCACTAAAATTATTATGTCATCTATTTTCCTTGATATGCTACCTATAATCGATTTAATTCTACTACAATATGTTTTACATCCCTTAATTGTTCCAACAAAAATAAAATAATTTCTATTTATCCACTTTAATATAAATAATAATAATTTTTAGATAAAATAAATATTTATTAACATTAATCTTTGAAAAATATCATTCTAAATGATCATAATTGAATTGTCTAAGGGATGAAATAAAAATTTAAACTATTTTGGATCTAATAAAATGATATCTGAATATTCATAAAAAATTAATCAAAATAGGTTAATTATGTGTCAAGAACACTATTACATCAATAAATGATCACCTTTAAATGAATTATTTTATATGATATAGTTCTCAACATAGATCACCAAACAAAAATTAATCTATGATAACCATAGTCTTTTAAAACTAATTCATATTATTAATGTTAAGGAATAAGATTAACCACATTATTACATATTTATATAAATAAAATGAATTATTATTATTGTTATTAAAATTCGAATGGTATAAATAAAATGTCTAATATGATCTAGTTATTTATAGAATGTTATTATTCTAAAAATTTCATTTTTATGTTGTATGAACTTCTATTTGAAGTGATTTTTGATTATTGATATAAAATAAATATTTAGTAATTTTTTAATACTAATTTAATTAGTCAATAATAGTAAATATTAATGATAATGGTTAATATCCGAAAAATAAAATTTTCTATAAAAATAATTGTTCATTATATCTCACATTTTCACAAATGATAAATTTCTAAGTTTTTTACTTTAATTCCAAAAAATTTAAATTTATTTTTTAGATAATCATTATAATATTTTTTTATGTTGAATAGTGTTTTTGTATCTAAATTAATTTGAGGTGATTTGGTAAAAAAATTCCTTTTTTGGAATTGAAATAAATTTCAACAAATTGTTAATATATTTTTATGAATTTGAAATAAATAAATAATTTTATTGGGACTAAAAATGTATTTTATATAAGAATGATAACACCAAAAGCTTTCATGGAATATAGTGACATATTCTGAAATGAGTTCACTACCAATTGGACTCTTATTTATCTCATGAAATATCAATTATTACATAATGTGTTATACTACTATGTAATTTTGGGGCCACTTTTCATTAGCAATAAACCAACCACCTTACTTGGTGATAACAAAAAACCATCTTTCGTGTATATGGTATCCAATATTCAAATAATAAATACCTAACATATGTGTTACAAAATTTCATTGAACATTAACTATATCATCACATCCTTATCTTCCCAAAGAAAATATTTTTCATATAAATTTAAACAATTCATTATACAAACTTAGAAAAAATTAATAGGAATCATGAATATATTGTCAACATAATCACTAACCATAAAAAAATCTAAATGTTATAATCATGTCAAATAATCATTAAATATACTTAACATAAAATAATGTTATAATATAGTAATTTTTTTTATAGGACTACTAAATTATATGTTGAGGAAAATAACCATTCCAAATTGAAATAGTTTTTAAGAAACAAATATATAAAAATAGTAATGGGAAAAAATAACCATTTTAAGGAATCTTGGAAACTATTTAATTTTTTGTAAAAACATAGAACATTCATGATTCCAGGTAATTCCATTCATCCTGAATGAGATAAAATTAAATATACTAGTCACATTTTTGGAAAATGAGTACCTCAAATTGAATATAAATAATAAGATTGATTTTAAACTATTTTTTAAAAAATAAAAAATGTTTAATAATTAATTTAAATTTTAAATTTATAATATTAGAAATAATAATGAAATTGTTTCTAGATAGATGGATATTGAAGGAATATTCACCTGATTGAGTAGAAAAACATAGTAGGTTTCCTTAAAAAATATTGTTTGGTGTATTCAGTATGTAAAGAGATTAATATTAAAGGATAATATTTATTATAAATAAATAAACATAGTAGATTAAAAATGAAATGGATTCATCATATTTGGATCATATAAATTCTTTTAATCAGAATTAAAACATAAATAATTTTGATTAAAATATGATTAAAACATAAATATCATTGAACTTGGAATCTTTTGAATTATAATACCCAGGGAAAAAATAAAAATATTTGGATATTTAAATCCCTATGATATTTGTATAATTACTAATAGAATAACTTAATGGCTACTATACATATAAATAAGCATGTTCTGAATAAGTTATATGTCCCGCAAATATGACTATGAGATGAAAATCTCTTACCATGGGTATAACTATCCAAAATATGTTTTAAAAACCCATGTGATGAAATTTAAATTTTTAAACACGTGTTATTGAAACATAATCATATATGTCATAACATATTTTATTTTCTTACAACCATTATGAATTTTTTTTTAAAAAGAAATCTTTGTTCTAGGTGATATCTACATTGTTTTACTTGTATATTTTGTTTTAGTTGTTTTTGAACTTATAAATTGATAATTGATCCATCATACAATGAATTTTAATTATGATATATAAATGATATATATATATATATAAATCTTATATATATACATATATATTATAAATGTTTTAGTCTTTCATAAATTTATATATAGAAAAATGAATTACACCATTCAAGAAGATGGTAGACTATATGTACGCATAAATGTTATTTCAATTTTCGACTGATGGGAAAATAGATGAAAATATTAAATACCTTTTATAGAAGAATTTTTATACCATATATATCATATATATTAATTAATTATATCTTTTTTACAATCCATAAAAATTGGAAATGAAAAAAAAATCTCATCCATTAATAGAGTTGGTAGTCCATACATTCCCCAAAATGACATTATTATTTTCTTGTAGTCTTTATGGAAAAACAAAAATTATGATATTTTCATTATGTAGTTATATATATTTCATAATATAAATATATTAAAATTAAACACATAAAATTAAAAATCAATAAATTATTTTGATGAAAAATTGGTTGTATTGTTACATCGAGATGGTAAGTTGTACATACACAGAACTGATACATTCCAATTCAATTTGATGGAATGAGGATTAATAAAGGAGGATTTATTATAATAATATTTGAATATATATATGATATATAATTAATTATTTTATGAATTATATAATATAATTTGAGGTGATAGATGAATAATTAAAAACTAAATGACTGGTTATGGTGATTCCATATTATTTGAAATGAATCTATTGGATATTTCCTATATTGATATACGTTTGGAGTTTTGGGAAGTCATAAACCTATATAATAGGGATAGGTATGTTTAGAAGAGATTTTTTTTCTTTCAATTTATAATTCACAATGTGGTGTGAGTGAAAGAAAAGAGGGGTTCCCTTTTATAATTGATGGAATGTGAACTCCTAAAATTCTATAAAAATTAAAATATATCAATTTTATTCCATAAAAACTTTTTCTAATATCTTATAAATTGTTTAATGATGATTTTCTCAACAACATGATTCCCATGTTTTCTTATCATAGTATTTTTATGATTTCTATATAATATATGAAAATATTAGGTTCATAATATATAATTATTTAAAATTTATATAGTATTTATTTATTTTGATTTAAAATACATAAATAAAATGTTTGAATTAGAATATAATCGTTTCACAAAATATAAATATATCTTGTTATTAAATGGAATTCATGGAACAAATTATCCCACTAAAATTATATCAATTTCATATTTTTTTCATCATTTCATTTGTTTTATTAATTGGAGAAATATGGGATTAGTGTTATATAATATGTAATGCCGCAAATCATTTTTTTCCATTTTCTAAAAGTTGTTTTAAGGGTTTCCGATACCCAATACATGATTCCCACTTCAAATTCACTACATCGCAAACCGGTTTCCGGGTTACCGGTACCCAAACACCAAAATACCACGTTTCGACATCTAACACCGCATCAAATTCAACCACCAAATTCAAATTTCAAATGCAGGCCCGGGGATTGATGCACCTCAAGCCACGTGCTGTCAGACCCGCAAATCAAGACATCTTGATAGGTGTGTCAACGCCACCCCGGATGAGCAGCCAAGACACCACCGCAAGCCCCGCTCATCTCGCCGGAGGAGAGTACCAGCATCCCACAAATCGCTCATCAATCCATGCCTCATTATGCACACGTTGGCGACCATCGTCACCACCGGGGGCACCACTGCATAACGTTCATCATCACCACGACTAACAGAGCCGGAAACACCCCTAGAAAACATCGCCAGAATCATCATCGATACCATCACATAGAGAAATATACAGCAAAACAACGGAAAGAAGCAAATCCATCTGAAAAAAACCATAACATCCCCAAGCACACAGTTGCGAAAAGCAAAGTCATACCAGAATATTGAACAGCAGAAACCCGTCACCTCCAATGAAAACACACCCTCTGACCTGATCATCCTAAAGCAAAAATGATCTACATAGAGCCCATTGAAAACCCCAAATCGAAACATAGATCCCGCACCTTGGAGCATCGTCCCGCCTCCTTGACGAATAGGCCATGAAATGATGCAAAAAATATGAGGATGATGATAGGATCGTGCAAGAAGAGGGCCTCCAACAGCGAACATGTAGATTATTTAATAACTGTCTTTTTTTCATATTGTGGACATATAAGAGATATTTAAAACTATAAGAGTGAAAGATGGATAAAATTTCAGCTTTAAAAATTATATATGTAATTTTCATAGAAATGTGTCCATTAAAGGAATGAATTTATATTATATGGTTTAATGGGTAGAATTAAAACCGTAAAATAATAATTATCAGGAAAAATAATGTTTTTATGCCTTAATTTTATCTCATTTTATAATTCATCGATATGATTAATGTTACAACGGTTAATATTCATAATATCTAAAAATAAAAGATAACTACTTAAAAAATTATATTCTTATGATTCCAAGTTTATAATTTACTTTTTATTGATCAATATATATATATATATATATGATTAAAATTAATTATAAAAAAATTAAATATTTCAACAAAAACTACAATTTAAAAATAGGTTTTTTCATCATAAAAATATATTTATTCAAATTCCATGAATAAAAAAGTTATTATATGAATTTGAATTATTTTTATATAATAATTAATATATAAATTAATTTAAATTCATTCACTGATAGTTTATAAATTATTTTTATATGATATAAATACAATGTGAACATAATTTTTTTTTATCTTTTTAAAATTATATAAATATTTTAATACCCCATTAAAAAAAATTAATTCCAATTAACATAATATGATTTATTAAAACAAATGATATCTAAATTTAAAATGAAACCATTTTATAATATTATGTAGCATTTTAAATTTCTTCATATGAATATAAAAATTTCACGACAAATTAGTATTTTTAATATTAATTGATAAGAATAGTTATCAAAAAAAATTCTAATATCTCCCTTAGATATTTTTAATATATTGTTTTAAAAAGATATCATTTTTATCAACTATAATTTTAATGACAACAAAAAATTATTTATAATTTTTTCCTAAAAAATATCAATAATTATTTTTTGTATAAAAGTGCATTATGACTTTTCTAATAGTTAATGGGTTATTTAGTTGGACCATTATATATATTTTCATATAGTATAACATTCTTAATTTCATGAAATATATTAGATATGTTATTATGGGAATATGAAATAATATTCCAGGTGTTTTTATTCTCCATTTTACCAATTATTTTCACTATTGAACATAATGTTCATTTCAAATCACATTTTGTAAAAGTAGGTACAGGTTTTTTTCTGTTTAACAAAATTTTAGAATAATACATTAAAATTAAATTATAGATGAATATTTGAACATATATAAAGTTATAATAATATAAAAATATTTAGATAATGTATTTTTGGTTATTTTATTGTTATATAAACATATGACTCTTTGATTTGGAAATAAGCCATTATTTATTAAGAATAATAGAAATATACTCATTAATGATTTGATTCCATTCAATAATAACCTATAATACAATTTTTTTAAGTTATATAATTTTATAAAAATAATATAACAAATACTCTATTATTATTGGTTTTAAAATTTTTGTATAATTTCTAAAAATATTAGTAACCAACAATGCTTTTATAAAACAAGTTGAAAATGATGAACATTACATACACCCAGTCTCGAAAATAGGTAAAATGAAACTAATATATGTATATTAATATATATTGATTTTATATTTCGGGAGTAAATTATTATAATTATCTATATTGTTTCAAGCAATTTATTTAATAAGGATAATATAATTATTCAAAAAACTTTGTAAATGTTCCTAACGAATGGGGACCAATGTAATGGTTTTCTTCTCAAATTTTTATATGTGAAAGATCATTTTTATTATGTAAATAATATTAATTATATAATATTTATACAAATTTTTTTAAATATCATGTCATAAATTATATTATAATTATTATATTTTATTTTTAATGAAAATAACTCATATTCAAGGGTTATTGATTTAAATGTTTCTTAAGAAACATGTTCTACTTGTCTCAAATAATAATTCCTTGAGACATGTTTCTATTATGTGGGATGTTCTCCCATGAAAAATTTATTTACTATACATGGATATATCATTATGTTATTTTTTATTAATGTTAAATACATAGAATTTGTTTTCACATTCATCGAATAATTTTCATATTATTGTCATAATATTATCAAGGCTTGTTGATAACATAATTTTCCATAATTATGATATGATATTTCTTTTGAAAATATATAATGTTTCCTAGGTACATTAAAACCATATAGTTTATTATTAAAAATTTTTTATTGAAATTTTTTTTACATGAAAGCCCTTTTTGAAATATCTCTAACATCATGAGTGTGTTGACCGTAAGAGATATTGATATCTAATGTCAATATTCATTCACTTCTGTTGTTCCACCTAGATATTAACTCTATTAATCATTATATATTATACTCTAATATTTAATCTTATTATAAATAATGAACCACTATACATAAAAATATATATTTTGTATATAAATGAATATTTCATTACACTTCATACTATGTGAAGTTTGAAGAAAATTATTTTGCAAATAATTAAAAGAGTTTTGTCTCCATTTATGTTTTTACATTTTAAATTTTATTTATCATTTATCTATTATAAAGATTGTATATTTTAATGATTCAATTATCAATGACTATTTTATATATAACATATTTCAAAATCACAAACAACATATTTTTAAATGTTATCATTGAAAGTGAAATATATATTTTTCATTTTTGTTAATGTTCTAAAATATATTCAAAAATAATTTTTTTTATTTGACTTCCATTTTTTTTATTACATTAACGGATTTTACCCATTGCGTTTTATTTTTCAGGGTTTATCCTGATATATATATATATATATATATATATATATAATTATATTAATATTTATCATTTTTATATTGTTGTTATTTTATGAAATAATTTGATTTTTCATCCCAAATTTTTAAATTCCATTGGAATAATTACATTCATGTGTATGTTTTTTATTTAAGTAAAATTATTTTTATTACTTTGTTGATGTGGGGATATGTTCACTTTTTACAACCATGTTCATTAAAAAAAATTCCATGATTTATTTTGTAATATTGCATTTCATAGTACATTGATAATCGAGAAATCTAGTTTCTATGAGAATTAAGTAAAATAACTAAACATTTATAACAAAAAAAACATCATCCTTATTGAAAAAATCCAAAATATTATCACACATAAAACTATATGGGATAACATGGGGAAATATAGGAGAAATGGGTGAGCTATAAATCCTAGTAAAAGAATAAAAATGGAATAACATGGAGATAATATAACATATTATGTAATAGGCATATAATGGGGAATAAAAAGTGTATGAATCATAAACATAAAAAATAAGACATGGTATATAGAGATAATCATTAAAAAATGGAAATGTGGAGACAATATAAAACACTATAGTATAAACATAGACCAAGGCTAAATACCAAGAAATCAAAATGGAAAACTCCCATAAAACAATTATCTTCACTCAATATCAAAATAAGATGTATGATAAGATTAAAAATTAACCAATTCTATGAGTTCTATATAATTTCAATCACACTAATCACTTTTATTTAATTATCACTCCGAATTATGCCATATAGATAAAAAAACATTGATTCATTCAACCTCATTTTTAATTCCTTGATCATTGAGTGTGGAATACATACTTGTATGATTCCATTATAATTATTTTAGGTGTGTGATATTGTACACCATGAGAGAAAATGGGTTATGTGTTAACAATATATTTTTTTGGCATGGAAAATCTTGAGGGAATTTTAGTATTATAAAAATATCACAAAAATCATAAATTTTGTTGATGAGTGGAAGAGTTGTCTCTCATATTTTTAAAATAAAATCTTATTTATTTATAAAATCATATTTATTTATAAAATTTAATCCAATATTATAACATAATGAATTATAAATAAAATACATATGATAATAAAGAGTCTTTAATAATGGTGAGTTGTTCAGGATCCCATACATGATTGTGTGATACAAAATTATTAGGTTGAGTTTCTTGATAGATTGTGGGAACTTTTTTAGGACATTATAAAGGGTAGGGAAGTGTATGGACATTCCCTATAGATCTTTAATGATGATAGATGGGATCATAGGTGGGTTTATATAGGAAAATAGTTGGGAATTCATTATAATTTCTCAAACATATGTTTGGTCTCTATAAATTAAAATAGACCAAAACCACCAAACATCTGATGGTAACTTTCAAATTGGAGTGTATTTCATTATTATATAAGAATAATTGAATGAGGTAATAAAATAATTTCCTTTCTTATGTGTTGTTAAGTCATTATCTAAACGAAATTATTATAAAACCCTAAAAATATTATTGGTTTTAGCAGATTCATAATCATAATAAAATTAATCAAATAAATATAAAACAAAATTATTATAATATAAAATCATATCTATGTTCATGGATACCATTTATAGTCTTTATTATGTCACTTTTTGTCATTAGGATGTCATAATACATAATATATATTTATATGCTATTTAATTATTATGAAAACATTCTACTATCTCATAAACAAATTATATGATGGATAATTTCAAAATTTTGATTCTGAAAATAATATTCATTTTATGTAAAGAATTTTCTAAATATTTTATTTTTTAATTTTATTACAATATAGACATTTATTAGTAAATATTGCCTTTTTTGACAATAACAGTTTACGAACCATTATAAAAAATTATATTCGATTTAACAAAAATTATATTATTATTTATATATAAATAACATTATTTAATAATAATATTTCATAAAAATAATATTTATTTAATGATTTATTGAATTCATTAAAATAAATTCTTTAATTGAATTTGAATATTTCCCAAAATTACTATTTCGAATTTGTTTTGTTAAATTAAAATTCAATTATATATTAATATTAATACGATGAAAATATATAGATTATAAAATAGTGTACACAATAATATTAGTTGGTAAAAGAAACATATCAAAGTAATACAATCACAAACTCACTTATAGTAAGGTGATCAATAGTGATACTTTAATCGGGTGGTTCTGTGTACATGGTTTGGGCTATTATCTCAATGTGGTTGATCTTCTCCCATAAATGGTTTCACTAGTGCTTATGTTGTTGTATGTCATCTTGGGATTATCCAAGGGAAAATCCCAATGATATTTTCCCGCTTGGATGCACTAATAAATGAGATTCAAAGAGAATGATCCTACCGGTGGAGGGAAATAAGTATATTCTATGTGTCAGTTGGAATTATTGAAACCCTATATTTATACTAATCATGTGATCACTATTCAACCAATATAATATCAATCATAATTTTTATTAAAAGTCATTTATATATAATAGGATATAATGATCCCATGTAGTGTATGTGTTTTTATAACCATTTTACAAAAGAATACATTTAATTAAATCACATGGTAATTTAATTTATAATTGGTTGGGTCCTAATGACTATTTCAAACCATACATATTTATTATATAGTTGATTATGTTAACATTATGTTATGACATACTTAACCACCTTGTCATTAACTCTTGTAGTAGGAAAAACACATTTTAAAAAGTTCATATTATATGATGTTCACATATAAAAAACTTGTTTTATTTTATAGGGTTTCATTTAGATTATTTAGGTTTTTTCTCTTCTAACATTGGTTCATTATATATTTAAATTTTTCATCATTCATTATAGGAATTTAGTTGTTTTATATTCATACATAGTTTTCATGGGGAATGGAATGAAAAATATTATTGACACATATGATGAATGCATCGATCATAATCATGTGACATGTGGTATATTAATTTTACAGCCCCACTATGCATCAACATGTTTCATGAGACAAAATAGGTTGGGTTCTTGAGTTTACCACTCTACATTTAATTCTATTTTATTTTCACAAGGCCTTGGTATCATCTTTCGATGTTCATAATTATTCATTCCATCATTATGAGATGTATAATAATTTTTATCCATGTTTTCATTTATTTTTTTGTATATATCATAATTTCATTTTCAGTTTATTATGGAATTATTTGGAATTCTTCTTAATCCATATTATTAATACCAAGCTTATGTTTTTGTAATATGTATTTATACATTTCACTTATAAATTGATTTATCTCACCATTTTCTTGTGTTTCCTTTTAATAATGACTTGAATAAATGAATTAAAAATGATATGAATATGATACTATATTTTTTTTTTGTATTTGTATGATATATTATATAATTACTATAAATTATTTATTTTATTTTATCATGGAAAATTACAAATTAATATATAATGGAAGAAACATTATTTGTATATGGTTTCAAAATAATTATATAAATCGTGAGATGTGAAATTTCATTAGAATATATTTAATGCATTATTAAAATTATTTCTTGTAATTAAGGGCAAGTTATGTCAGGTAATATTTTGTTTGTATCCAAACTGGTTTGTAATGTATGTTTTAGTGACACTAGATATGGGAAGGTGGGTCAAGGTTTATATAGTTGTTATCAATATATGGTTTTGATAACATTGGTGATTAGGATGAATTTTGAGGAATATGTAAGGGGTGATAAGATAATATTGGACATATTTTAAATGTAATATATAACCCTTTGTGAATGTATATAATTTAATGTAGCATTAATAATCAACATTTTAGTAGGGTATTTGGCAATGATAACCTCGTTGAAAACACTAAGGATAAGTCTATGCAAGAATAATAACTATATGATAACATTCCAATCTTTTATTAAAGTATATATACTATGTTTCTCCTACAATTTACATCTCTGTCATGATTATACAAGTGGGTGATTAAACTAGACCATATGTACCCCAATTTACTAATGCTAAAAATTAATGATTAGTTGTTTACATGATTTCTATCTAGTGCATGATAAGGTGTCCTACCTAAACACCCAGTTTGACCCTCTAAATATATTTGATTTGGTTAATCATATTCTATTTATATGTCTATATAAATGTTCTATATTTTTTGTTAACTTATATTAATATATACCCTAATAAGAGAATGATGAATCATTTACAATGATTGAAAAATGTGTGTTATATATTGAACTAAAAGTGTTCTATGTTAAAAAACTCGTAGTTAAAATAATAATCATATTAATATTTTTATACTTATATATTTAGTATTGTGAAAACTCTATCTGTTTTAATATTTGGATGAAACCAGATAACAATGATTAAACATACCACTGAGCATCAAAATTGGACTGATCAAGAATCCCCACGTGTTTCTAATACTCATTTTATTCTAATATAGCAAGAAATTTTATATTACAACAAAGAGAATATGAAACAACATTTTTCTTCCCTAAGCTTTAGTGGATGCCGATGTCAAAATTATGATGGATTTCAATCCATCATCTCTATTTTTGATTCTGGTATTTTAGAGCAAATTCATTTCTAAAACTCTCATGGTTGGAAATGCCTATAATACTCTACCCGAAATGATAGTTCCTCCAACATGTAAGCATTTTAATATTCCTAAAAATATCTAAATCATGAGTGAGATGATTCATATCATGTAGAAAATTTTGAACATATACTTATACCACCAAATGATCATCTTACATAGGATTATAACCCAACAATTCATAGACGAATCATAGAAAACCAAATACCCAATTCTAGGTTTTAATCAGATCTAAATATGAAATAGTGGAAAATTTTATTTTAGTTCATGAAATGAACACCTAAAAATGTCATCTTATATGAATATCTTCCCATTCATATTAATAATAGTCCATCTGGATTTAATCTTTTGGAAATCCTTTAAGAACCTCTGATAATATAATGAAAGAATGTAGAAACATTGAATCTTAAATATAATCTATGGAACTTCTCATGAAAAGAAAACCGCCACCTTATAAAGATCAACTGAAATGACATTTGTAAAAATTATGTTCCCCATGAAACATTACATATAATATCCAAAAAAATAATTTTAAATGATTTGAAAATAAATAGTGATTCGATTGTGTATATATATTAAAACCCAAATGGTACTCCTGATCATGCTCATACATCAAATTGAATAACATATCATCCAAGAACCCAACTAAAAATGCTTCATGATACTAATGTAATATATAATTCATTAATGCCATATATTTTTTAGTAGCATTAAATAGTCCTATTAGAATGATAATATTTTTATAATGTTTGTTCTTACTCCAAAAACATGTATTTGATATTTTTAAATTATATTCTCTAAACTAATGACAACCCAACCAATGAAGATTCATCAAAACCTCAATTTTCTTCCTTTAACAGATTAATCATATCCTCCATATGAGGAAAATAAAACTTGTTTATAATATTTACCAAGTTCAACTTATGATATTCCACACTAAATTGTAGTGAACCATCTGAATTATTGGAATAGAAAGCTAGGTATTCCCAAGGAAAAACACTTGGTAGGAAAATCCCATCTTTATCAGAACATCAACCTGAAACATGACCTATTTCGGCTCATCTAGTGGAATATAATTGGATGGTAATGATATCAGCTGCATACTTAGCTATATGAAAATCATAAAATCTGCATCCCATCGTGGGTGAATTCCCATAGAAATTATCTCGGAATATATAATGAAAATACAAATCAATATTGGGAAGATAAAAAATAGAAGATGATTCATTGATCTAAACTATTATATTAGAGAAAAATTGCTTATGTTTTGGATGGGAATGTCCTACAAGACAGGACATTTGATCCAATTATCCCTGAAAAACATGTGAGATCTCATTATCTACTATAAATGAGACATTCCAGATATAAAAAAAATACCCAACATGAAGAGAGAAATTCTAATCCATTTCAATATGATGTCAAACATATCATGATCACGAATGGTGAAATCCCTAATGAGATCTGCATGATCTACCAATAGAACACAAGAAGGACACGGAACACCCTATTTTTTCTTATTCCTAAGAGATTCCACTGAATCCAAAACAAAAGTCAGGAATAATATTGTAATTTTAGTAATATCATAAAAAAAACTCGATATAAATTTTTTATAAGCACTTGAAATAGATAATTTAATCACATTTGAGGATGCCAGAAATATGGCAATTCTATCTATCATTTTACCCATATCAACTCCCACTTAATATTCATTAATTATAGTAAGGAGAATCACAATTGTGTTGTGTAGTTGGGTCCCGATAGTCTATGAATTGTATAACCTCCCAAAATTATCCTTTAGATCCAATAATCTGTAAAAATATTTAGTAGTATATATATCTTGGTATAAATGATAAAAATGAACATAAGATCTGTAACTATTGCACCCCGTTAGGGGTGAAGGAAATGAACTCTATGTGTTTCCAACCATTCTACACTGAATGAAAGGAATTGTCTATAAGGCCCCAGCCTTAAACCTTACATAATCCTGAGTTATCACAAGATTACACGTTGAGGATCTTTTCAGGATTAGATTTTTAGAGAATTAGATCTTAAAACATGCATTACAACCCACTTTTAAACAAAGTGTTTACAATAAAAGATAGTATTCTTTTTTCCCATCAATGAAAACATATTGAAAATAAAACATGGATTCTTTCTTGACACATCCTTGACTCTATCATCTTATCATGTACCTTTCCCTTGACCTGTGAAAAACATTTCAAAAACATGGGATGAGCATAAAAAACTCAGTATGGGTTATAAAAAAAACATGGAAAGGAAACATGAGTTCATATATACATAAGAATGAAATCATACATTTCCCATAAAACATAGGCACTTTAACAAACCTCATAAAATCATGAATAAATCATAGAAATCATAAGACTAAAAGCTAACTTGAGGCATTCATAACATTCTTACGTAGGGAGTAACCCTCTTGGTTACGTTTGGAATACCCACCACAGTATATTCCCTAAATCTCTTCAAAGAAACCTTAACGTTTCACTCCTTCACGTTACCCAATGCATTTGGGAGCTATATCGGGCTCACCCGCCCTAAGTCTATCACGGAACCACCCATCTTCATAATAATTCCCAAGAACCTCAACATAATCGTATCACATAAAACATGCATACAGGAAACATAACAATTCCACCTTTCAATCACAAGATATCAATACCACACAGTGATATAAAAATATTATGAAAACCATTTTCAATACCAAAATAAAATAAGAGTAAAACATGGTATTTATTTTTCTTTTAAAAAGAAGGTATGGCTTGTAGAGGAAGCCGAAACTCAAATAATGGTCACGGCGGCGGAGAAGCTGTTGTCGCTGGATACATACGACAAAAACATTCCCTTTTGTCGTTTAGTAAACGTTTCGTATAAAAAAATATTCCATTTGAATAAACATAAAAGTCAAAGGGGTTTATACACCGTATAAAAGAAGGTTGTGTATAAAACAAAATATGCCTCAATGAAAGGAGATTGAGACGAAGTCCCATACCCCATATCCGACTTGACCCGACCGTTCTTTAATCTCCTGAATAATAAACTTGAGTTAATATCTACTTGCTTAAGAACCTTTTTCAAGTTCATTATTCCTTTTATACCATGTTATGAACATCATGTAATCATTTAAGTTAATAATGTTCTTTTTGTCGGTATTTGGTTCTTAAGTGAAAAAGATACTTCTTACACTTACATGTTGTAAATTTGGTCAAAGGTTCGTTATATCCAGAATTATATTAATGATTTGGATAACATATATATCATATATATTCAGCATATACATGTATTTATAATATTACATCACATTTAGAGTTATGAAATTAAATGCACCATTCATGGATATGGTAAGCCGTACGTACGCATGAACGCTACTTTCATTTCTATTTCATATTTTCTGGAATGGAATCATAATGATATAAGAGTATATTATAATTCCAGTATAATGACATATATAATATCATTAACTTTATCTTTTACACATCCCACATATGGTATTAACGAATCAAATCACTTTTAGGGTGCGGTAGTCCGCACTTCCTAAAATGAAGATATCGTGTTTTCCCATATTGGAAACAATAATGGTATGCCATAAATGAAAAATACATAAGCTTAAGGAAATAATAAAAATATTATATATCATATATAAAAATATAGACATCATAATGGCCACCTTTGAAGGTGTTAAATGAGTATTGAACAATCATCATTTCGGGAGGTAGAATTTCGCCATCCACGGAAACTGTATGTTCTTTAACCATTTGATGTAGTTGTGTGAGAGTGTAGCTCGAATAATTCTTATAACAACATCCTATTATATTGAAGATACTGGTGTTGTTACAAAAGAATTAAATGAAAAGAGTTTAGGGGGTTGGAGAAGCAAAATGAAACAAATGAACATGAGAGAATGAATTACCTTTAAAAGTGTAACTCCTTTGGATTTGATCCTAAAGGCTTCCTTTGAAAGGATTCTGTCCAAAGGGAATCCTCTAGGATGAGGAGAGGGATGTGGAGAGAGTAATTGGGCAGGGGATTGCTAAGCCAAAGGCTTGAAGAGTGTGTGAAATGAGGTAGAGATGGGGGCCTTTTATAAGAGGAGAGGAGGGGCACTTTTGGAAATCATGAAAATATTATTTTATTTTCAAAAGTGTTTCGAATTTCTAAGGTCCCACATTGATATATTTCTATGTTAAGATGATAATTCTTCAAAATATTCCCATCCAATAGTTTTTGGACAAGTTTAGGTCTTAGATATTATATTATCGTTTCATTTTATTTAAACTGTTCATTAATGAGGTCATCGTTGCATCATCATGATTTCATAATTAAATTAATTTATTTAATGTCTAAAAATTATATAAAAAATATCCTGATGTAGGAAAGCTTTTTATATTTCCAAAGAGTATTTATAGACAAAATTATTATTAGTATAAACCCTTCTAAATTTTTTTTTAGTAAAACAATTTATGTTAGTGTCATTTTCACCATTATTTTAATAAAAAGGCATTAAAGTCATTATCTCACCCACGAGGCTCCATAGGGTCCCCTGAATCGACCCATGGGTTGTCTTGGTCGGCCATGACTCATCAAATTGGCTTAGGACAAGTTTCATGGTGTTTTCACATTTTTATAATATAATTTTTACATCAAATTACACTAATTACCTCTAATCGCGATTAATGAAAAAAAGATACTATTCACCAAAAAAATTATTTTCATCCCATTGAACCACATTTTACATACTAATGAAAAAATTGTATGTCGGATTTTCAAAATTCAATACACATTAGTGGTAAACATTCATTTAACTGAAAAATCAGTTTGCTTGATTACCACTTAGTGGTTTCACTATTCATCAAAAATTGAAGTTTTTCAGAAAATTACCAAAAACTCAACCTAAGCTATATTTGATATTCCGAATTCAAAAATGAAGTCTACTTTACAAAATTAAAAACATATAAGTCACATTAATTAATTTAATAATTAATTCTCGTTGTCAGAGAAAATAGCATGTTTTTATAAAACAATAAGTATCAAAAGATTGACACCAGTTTAAGTCTAATTTCAAAATGAAATTGATTCCAATGACCACCATGGGATTAAATGGTAAAAATATATTCAGATTACACATTAAGACCAATTCAAAAGATAATCTAATAATATAAATAAATTAGATTAAGAAGCAGTTACCAATTCAAAAGATAATCTAATAATATAAATAAATTAGATTAAGAAGCAGTTTTGATGTAAAATGCAGTATTTTTTACTATTCATTAAAAAATGAACATTGTCCAAAAAATACCAAAAATTCACAAAAAGTAAATTTTTATGTCCCAATCATAAAGAATAATTTTTTTTTGACAAACATAGCTTATAATATTGTCAAAAGATAGATTCAAAAATGGTTTTCCATCAAAAGGTAGTAAACCAATCTTTTAAAAATATTAGTGTATTCCATGCTTAAGATTGGATTTATTTGCATTTTAAGCCTCTAAAACACTATCTAATTCATTAATAGACATATATAAAAATATCAATTATTCATTACTTACTTGGGATGTTACATCCTTCCCCCCTTTAGAAAATTGCATCCCCGCAATTTATTTACTTATCGAATAAATGGGGGTACTTTTCCCTCATAGTATTTTCAGATTCCCATGTTTCCTTTTCCATCATGTGGTTTTTCCACAAAACCATTACCTGCTTAATCACCTTATTCCGTAACACTTGCTCCCTGTGGTCAAGAATCTGGACCGGTTGTTCCTCATAAGATAGGTTCTCTTCCAGCTGAACTACCTCTGGACTCAAAACATGAGATGGATCTGGCATATACTTTCTCAATATCGAAACGTGAAAAACATTGTGTACCTGAGATAAAATCGGAGGTAAAGCCACCCGGTATGCAACTGATCCAACTCTCTCCAGAATTTCATATGGTCCAATGAACCTTGGACTCAGATTTCCTTTCTTACCAAATCGTATCACACTCTTCCATGGTGAAACTTTGAGAAAAACATGATCACCTACCTCAAAAGAGAGATCCTTCCTCCTGTTGTCCGCATAACTTTTCTCCCTACTCTGATCTGTTCTCATGTGTCTCTGAATCAACTGAACTTTTTCTGCCATCTCTTCTACCAACTCCGGTCCCATCAGCTTCCTTTCCCCTACTTCATCCCAAAAGCTAGAGTTCGACACTGTTTTCCATATAATGCCTCAAATGGAGCCATCTGTATACTGGAATGAAAACTGTTGTTATAAGAAAATTCAACCAAAGAAATATGTTGGTCCCAACTTCCCTGATAATCCATCAAACAAGCACGTAGCATATCCTCCAATGTCTGAATTGTTCGTTCTGACAGCCCATCTGATTGAGGATAAAAAGATGTAATAAAACTTAATTCAGTACCCAATGACTTCTGAAGGCCTTTCCAAAAGTTAGAAGTGAACCTGGGATCACGGTCAGATACAATGGAGAGGGGAACTCCCTATAACCTGACTATCTCTTAAAGATACAAACGGGAAAGTTGATCTAGGGAAAAAGTATCTCGTATAGCAAGGAATTGAGAAGATTTAGTCAAGCGATCAACAATAACCCAGATTGCATTATTACATCGAGATGTCTTCGGTAATCCCACAACAAAGTCCATGGATATATTCTCCCATTTCCACTCTGGCACTGGTAAAGGATGAAGCATCCCTTTCGGTAATAGCCGCTCTACTTTAACCTGCTGACAAGTCAAACACTTCACAGTAAAATCAGAAATATCTCTTTTCATTCCATCCCTCCAGTAATACTCCCGCAGATCTCTACACATCTTAGTACTGCCAGGATAAACTGAAAACGGAGAACAATGAGCTTCACATAAAAACTCTCTCTTCAACTATGAATCACAAGGCACACACAATCTCTTACCAACTCTCAAAACGCAATCATTATCAATGTTTAATTCAGGAAACTTACCTTTCTGAACTAGCTCTACCTTTTTCTACAACTCACTGTCTTGCTTCTGTGCTTACTAGATTCTATCTGATAGAGATGATCTCACTGATACCTGAATCAAAACAAAATAACTTCCTGCACCAACAACTTCTATTCCAAAGTTCATCAAATCCTTAACCAATGGATCACGTTCCAAATGCAACATTGCTAATGAAGCATTACTTTTTCGACTCAAAGAATGATCCACTTTATTTTCTTTTCTCGGATGGTAATGAATTGTACAATAATAATCCTTGATTAATTCTAGCCATCTACTTTGTCTCATGTTCAATTCATTCTGAGTGAATATATACTTTAATCTTTTGTGATCGGTATATATTTCACACTTTACTCCATACAAATGAGGCCTCTAAATTTTTAAAGCAAAAACAACAGCAGCTAATTACAAATCACGTGTAGGGTAATTTACCTCATGATTTTTTAAATGTCGTGAAGCATAAGCAATTACCTGATCATTCTGCATTAGGACACAACCAAGACCTTTCAATGAAGAATCATTGTAGATAACAAAATCAGAATTCCTGGAAGGTAGTGCCAAAACTAGAGCATTTTCCAATCTTCTTTTCAATTCCTGAAAACAATCATCACATTCTTTTGTCCAGATAAACTTAACACCCTTCCGAGTTAGCTTAGTCATTGGACCAGATAACCGTGAAAAATTTCTAACAAACCTTCGTTAATAGCCTTCTAAACAAGGTAAGCTACAAATCTTAGTTACATTTGTGGGTCTTGGCCAGTCTTCCACAACTTTTGTTTTTGCAGGATCAACAGTTATCCCTTCTTTAAAAACAATGTGACCAAGGAAAGAAATTTGTTGCAACCAAAAATCACACTTGCTGAATTTTCTATACAGTTTCTTTTCTTTTAGGGTTTGCAAGATAACCCTTAAATGTCTTTCATGCTCCTATTTACTTTTAGAAAACACCAAAATATCATCAATAAACACAACCACCATTTATATCCTGATTCAACTGAGCTGTCGGTGCAGTAAACATCTCAATTCTGATTCCGACCATCTCTGGTTACTGATTCGAAAGGTCATTATACTCTGTATGCCTTCCTAGAAAATCATCTTGGTTTCCTCTATGGAAAAACATTCTTAACACTGAAATATCTTAGGCTAAGCAACATGGTAATCTTCAATTGCTATATCATTTCAAAAAATATTTTTGGATAATCATTTAATAGAATTATAAATCCTAAAGTTATCTAAACCTCCCTCTGATACCAACTATAATGCCCCAGCCTTAAACCTTACATAATCTTGAGTTATCACAAGATTACACGTTGAGGATCTTTTCAGGTTTAGAGTTTTAGAGAATTAGATCTTAAAACATGAATTACAACCCACATTTAAACAATGTGGTTATAATAAAAGATAGTATTATTTTTTCCCATCAATGAAAACATATTAAAAATAAAACATGGATTATTTCTTGACACATCCTTGACTCTATCATCTTATCATGTACCTTTCCCTTGACCTGTGAAAAACATTTCAAAAACTTGGGATGAGAATAAAAAACTCAGTATGGGTTATAAAAAAAACATGGAAAGGAAACATGAGTTCATATATACATAAGAATGAAATCATACTTTTCCCATAAAACATAGGCACTTTAACACACCTCATAAAATCATGAATAAATCATAGAAATCATAAGACCTAAAGGTAACTTGAGGCATTCATAACATTCTTACGTAGGGAGTAACCCTCTTGGTTACGTTTGGAATACCCATCACAGTATATTCCCTAAATCTCTTCAGAGAAACCTTAACATTTCACTCCTTCACGTTACCCAATGCATTGGGGAGCTATATCGGGCTCACCCGCCCTTAGTCTATCATGGAACCACCTGTCTTCATAATAATTCCCATGAACCTCAACATAATCGTATCAAATAAAACATGCATAAAGCAAACATAACATTTCCACCTTTCAATCACAAGATATAAATACCACACATTGATCTAAAAATATTATGAAAACCATTTTCAATACCAAAATAAAAGAAGAGTAAAACATGGTATTTATTTTTCTTTTAAAAAGAATGTATGGCTTATAGAGGAAGTCGAAACTCAAATAATGGTCACGGTGGAGGAGAAGCCGTTGTCGCCGCATACGTACGACAAAAACATTCCCTTTTGTAGTTTAGTAAACGCTTCTTATAAAAAAATTTCCTTTTGAATAAATGTAAAATTCAAAGGGGTTTATACACCGTATAAATGAAGGTTGTGTATAAAACAAAATATGCCTCAATGAAAGGAGATTGAGACGAAGTCCCATACCTCGTATCCGACTTGACCCGACCGTTCTTTAATCTCATGAATAATAAACTTGAGTTAATCTCTACTTTCTTAAGAACATTTTTCAAGTTCATTATTCCTTTTATACCATGTTATGAACATCATGTAATCATTTAAATTAATAATGTTCATTTTGTCGGTATTTGGTTCTTAAGTCAAAAATAGACTTCTTACACTTACATGTTGTTAATTTGGTCAAAGGTTCATTATATCCAGAATGATATTAATGATTTGGATAACATATATATCATATATATTCAGAATATACATATATTTATAATATTACATCACATTTAGAGGTATGAAATGAAATGCACCATTCATGGAGACGGTAAGCCGTACGTACGCATGAACGCTACTTCAATTTCTATTTCGTATTTTCTGGAATGGAATCATAATAATATAAGATTATATTATAATTCCAGTATAATAACATATATAATATCATTAACATTATCGTATACACATCCCACATATGGTATTAACGAATCAAATCACTTTTAGGGGGCGGTAGTCTGCACTTCCTAAAATGATGATATCGTGTTTACCCATAATGGAAACAATAATGGTATGCCATAAATGAAAAATACAGAAGCTTAAGGAAATAATAAACATATTATATATCACATATAAAAATAGTTACATCATAATGGCCACCTTTGAAGGTGTTAAATGAGTATTGAACAATCATCGTTTCGGGAGGCAGAATTTCTCCATCCACAGAAACTGTATGTTCTTTGACCATTTGATGTAGTTTTGTGAGAGTGTAGCTCGAATAATTCATATAACTACATCCTATTATATTTAAGATACTGGTGTTGTTACAAAAGAAGTAAATAAAAAGAGTTTAGGGGGTTGGAGAAGCAAAATAAAACAAATGAACATGAGAGAATGAATTACCTTTAAAAGTGTAACTCCTTTGGATTTGAGCCTAAAGGCGTCCTTTGAAAAGATTATGTCCAAAGGGAATCCTCTAGGATGAGGAGAGTGATGTGGAGAGAGTAAATGGGCAGGGTATGGCTGAGCCAAAGGCATGAAGAGTGTGTGAAATGAGGTAGAGGTGGGGGCCTTTTATAAGAGGAGAGGAGGGGCACTTTTGAAAATCATGAAACTATTATTTTATTTTCAAAAGTGTTTCGAATTTATAAGGTCCCAAATTTATATATTTCAAAGATAAGATGATAATTCTTCGAAATATTCCCATACAATAGTTTTTTGACAAGTTTAGGTCTTAGATTTTATATTATCGTTTCATTTTATTTACACTGTTCATTAATGAGGCCATCGTTGCATCATCATGATGTCATAATTAAATTAATTTATTTAAGGTATAAAAATTATAAAAAAAAAATCCTGATGTAGGAAATCTTTTTATCCTTCCAAATAGTATTTAGAGACAAAATTATGATTAGTATAACCCATTCTAAAAATTGTTTTTGTAAAACAATTTATGTTAGTGTCATTTTCACCTTTATTTTAAAAATAAGACATTAAAGTCATTATCTCACCCAAGAGGCTCCATAGGGTCCCCTTAATCGACCCATGGGTTGTCTTAGTCGGCCATGACTCATACAATAGGGTTAGGACAAGTTTAATGTTGTTTTCACATTTTTATAATATCATTTTTACATCAAATTACACTAATTACCTCTAATCGCGATTAATGAAAAAAAGTTACTATTCACAAAAAAATTATTTTCATCCCATTGAACCACATTTTACATACTAATGACAAGATTGTATGTCGGATTTTCAAAATTCAATACACATTAGTGGAAAACTTTCATTTAACTGAATAATCAGTTTGCTTGATTACCACTTAGTGGTTTCACTATTCATCAAAATTGAAGTTTTTCAGAAAATTACAAAAAATTCACCCTAAGCTATATTTGATATTCCAAATTCAAAAATTAAGTCTATTTTACAAAATTAGAAACATATAAGTCACCTTAAATAATTTAATAATTAATTCCCGCTGTCAGAGCAAATAGTGTGTTTTTATAAAACAATAAGTATCCAAAGATTGACACCAGTTTAAGTCTAATTTCAAAGTGAAATTGATTCCAATGACCACCATTGGATTAAATGGTAAAACTATATTCATATAACACATTAAGAGAAATTCAAAAGATAATCTAATCATATAAATAAATTAGATTAAGAATCAGTTTTGATGTAAAATGCAGTATTTTTTACTATTCATTAAAAAATGAACATTGTCCGAAAAATACCAAAAATTCACAGAAAGTAAATTTTGATGTCCCAATCATAAAAAATAAGTATATTTTGACAAACATAGCTTATAAAATTGTGAAAAGATTGATTCAAAAATGGGTTTCCATCAAAAGGTAGTAAAACAATCTTTTAAAAATATTAGTGTATTCCATGCTTAAGATTGGATTTATTTGCATTTTAAGCCTCTAAAAAACTATAAAATTAATTAATAGATGTATATAAAAATATCAATTATTCATTACTTACTTTGGATGTTACATTGTCACACCAATAACAAGATCATGAAGTTATAAAGAGGACTTCTACTAATAATAGACTCAACAACTCCTACAATGATCATTCCACTTCCACTTCTTTCCTTGGTTCTCTATTGGATCTTTAACTATATGGAAGAGGTGATACGTAATATCCATCCTTTCCCACTATTTTCATTCTACCTTATTATCCCTATCCAACATCTTCACAAAGGTAGAATGCTTCCACATAAATACATGTTACCTAATATCTAGACATAATCAATATTGGAAATTTTGACCTCTTAGTTAGTGATTCTTCAAAATCATTAGTGAAATTAATGATCTCAACATATAGGTTGGTGTAAACTAACACCAAAAAATATCAATGATGATTTGAGGAAAACACCCGCGACTTATCTATCATTAGTGAATCTTGAAAACATAACTACAAGAGGAGATTCTTAAAACCCATCGGCACTATTCATGTGTTCCTATCACCCTATACCATTAAATCCCACCATCGGTAGTAGGGTCCCTTGAGTCTTAAAGAAAGAAAATTCATCAAGCTCCTCTCATGTGTACCATGGAAGTCAATGATATGATCAATGTTGTTGTGAAATTATTCTACCTCAGGATATTTATTTGTATATATAATTGGAATTTTATTCTCATTCAACAAATACCATGATATCTCACTATTTACAATAGTTCATAGATCTACTAATATGTCTACATTCTAAAATACTGACACATTATGGTTTAATGTTTGAACTTATTGCTTGATGGGATCAATAAAATTTTGAACTATGGAAGCATTCCCTTGAGGAGAATCAACACCACCAACATGTGGAACCCATGAAAGCGATGTTGGAGAATACTAATACACCCAAAAATTATATAAATTCACCAGAAAATTCAATAAACATTTTAGAGACCCAAATCATGATGTACATAGACATTACATTACTTTTGCGGAATACATAATACATAACAAAAATAGACACCAAAGGACCGTAATATTTTAGTGCCTTTGGAAACTTGGAACATAATCTTCTAATCTTGGTGAAAGATCCTTAACATCTCCCATAACGATCTTCCCTTTTTTCATACCTAAATCATTTTCTTATATCCTGGGAAAATGAAAACATAAAAAGGGTGAGCTGAAATGCTCAGTAAGGGCAAACATAGTTAACATAAAACAATCCATAAACATTTGAAAGCAAAAACCTGAACATGAAATTTAAACATCAATATCTTGAGAAAGGACATAAATCGTGGAAGTACGTAAGGAATATATCATAATGGAACATAAATAATTATAAAATATAATGGGAATAAAACATTTAATTGTTGCAACCATTCAGCACATGTCATGATTTCCATAGTAGCCAAGGCATTTCTGCCAAGACCATCTTAGTGGACACAGTCCCTTTCTGAATCGAGTTCACTCCTCGCTTCTGTCCTGTAACACTGAAACATATTAACTTACCATTCCATCCATGTCTATCTCATGAGATATAAATATTTACCAAATTCATTTGAGGGAGATATAGGTCCCACCCATCTCATAAGAAAATCATTCTTACTTGTGCCACAAAATAAACATACATCATTCATAATAACCCAATGAATAAAATGGGTTTCATAAACACCATCCCATCAACACATAATCCATATAAAAGAAATAGATGTCATTTCATAATAAGAAAAGTGAGACCATGTAAATAATAGATACATTATACTTGAAACATACACATATAAAATAATGTCATCTTAGATGGAAAAAGGTTTTGATAAAACCCTTGAATTGAATTCTTGAGGAAAATATCCTTTCTTCTTCATATTTAATTTATTTTCACAAAACATCAAGCAATTTTAAAAGAAAAAGATTTTGTTGAAAATAGCCATGAAATATTTTGTATAAGCTTCATGAAAACAAGGCTTCATATAACCATAAAAAATCCCTTCATGCTGTATAAGTTAAAAAAACATTCTTCTCGTACTTTTTCTGAAAAAATAAAAAAAGTACCTCGTGACGTAAACAAAAGATAGATTCCTTACATACCGTGTAGTAATAGTCCAAAAATGTAAAAAATGACTTTAAACATACATGATAACATTTCTATTAAACTTGAACATGGATGATAAATATAACCCCAGTAAATACTTACGTATAAGTAATCTTGGATAGAAAACAATTGAGATTGCAACGTTATCCCTTACCTTAGGTCTGATATGCTTCGTACATATCCGAACCTCCTGTATAATGATTTAAATAATGTCATTGACTTATCACAGAATCATATTCATTGTTATGATATCATATATGGTTCACTTATGACTTTATATTACCGGTTCTTTTGTAAATTCCATGTTAAAGAGCATTTTGGGTAAAATCGTTTCATTTGTCATCCGTGTTTTGACTTGTAATTATTCATATGATTACATAGATCATGATAACATAATTCCAGAATATAAAACATTATTTATATATAATATATATTCAGAATATACAAATATATAATAGATCGTTAAATGGAAAGAAATACACCATTCATGGAGACGGTAGGCCGTACGTGCGCATGAACGTTGTTTTCGTTTCCTCATTGAATTGAATGGAATTAATTGGATGACATACATACATATATATATACATAAATACAGTATCATTATTATGTAATATATTTTATGATTACTTATTATATATACTTTATAATCATTCATGAATGGTTAATCATTGGGAATGAATCTCATCGCGTCGTGGAGATGGTAATCCGTACGTACGCACGAGCGATGGTATCGTTCCCATAATTATTGAATTGAATTGGAGTGGATAATAAAATATATTAGAATCAGTATGATGTTATAATAACTATATATAGTTATTCATTACACCATTATACCCATCCAAATAATGTGGTGTTGGAAAAATAGAATACACCACGGCGTGGAGACGGTATTCCGTACGTACGCACGCGCGGTGATTTCATTTTCCATAGAATGGATAAAAGGTGAAATGGGGTTTTTTCATATTTATAATAACATATCAGTATATTAGTGATACTTATGTTATTACTTTATAATTATACAACTAATGAAGAAGAAGTTGAAGAAGAAATTAACTTGAAATAATCGGTAGAAGAGATTACCTCTTCTTCGACGTACCTCCATTAAACATCTTCATAGGGTACTAGGGTAGGTATTTTGAGAATACCAGTACCTCTATAAGGTTTCTAGGTAAGTGGGGAAGTGAAATGGGCAGAGGTCGGCAGAGATTCAAGGCTCAAAATGGTGTGAGGAAGAGAGGGTGGAGGATCCCTTTTATAAGAGAGGAGAGGGGCTCCTTTGGAATCCTCAAAAATATTAGTTTAATATAAATTCAAACCCAACATAAAAACAACCAAAAATGACTCAATTAGAATATTAGATGAGATGGGGTTTTAATATCCTCATCCAATGAAATTTAGACAAGTTTTGATCTTATTGTAAACCTTGTCATTTTGATTTATCTTTATTTAATCTATTTAAGTTTATTTGCTGTAATAACATTCTAAATTTTAAATGGTTATAAATAATCACTTATGAGTTGTTAATTTTCCATAATTGGATACTTTATGACATTTTAGACTATATAAATTTAAATTTATAATTTTTAAATATTTTTCTCATATTTTAACATTTTAATAATATTTTAGTTTATTAAATAACAATAGTGTCAATTTTGACACTATTCATTTATTTGAATTTAAATAAAATCTACACAGAGGATATATTCAAACTAAAATATTTAATAGATTTTTAACATGTAAAATTTGTCTTGATAATTTTTGGAGAACATTAAATAGTTCATATAATATTTATTTTAATATTTTTAAAACCATTTTTTTGGTATATCTCTTAATAAAATAATTAGTACAACATTTTTGTATAATTATTTAATATACTTATATTTTGAATAATAATTAAAAATTAAATCTTTTGATGATGAAAAATATAAAAGATTTTTTAATAATAATTTTACTCGAATTTATCTTCTTAAAATAACAACATTTAAATTGTTATCTTTATTAAATTTTGAAGGTGACAACTTTGGAATCATTTAAAATAAAATATTATAAGTGTCATAATCGCCATAATAAGGAACCAAACGGTAAAATATTCGGCCAGTGGATTATTAGTGTTCATATATAAACTAATAATATGTTTTGTGAAGATTTTTTGGGCCTTTCGATATGTATTACTATTTCAATAAAAACTATATTATTGATTTTTCACTAAATAAATAATTTCTGCATTGTTAATGTATTAGATAATAAAGAAATTAAATAACTCTTAAAAATTACAAATAAATTACCATGATAAAGAAAAAAATTTTATCTTTCAAATGAGTATTTATAACCGAATTTATATTCTATATTAACTTATATTAATAATAATTTAATTATTAAATTTGAGTGAGACATATTTTAGTTTCCTTTAAATAAAATAAACTAAAGGAATTAATCACCTCCAAGTTGGTTCTAATGGATTCCATTTCAGCCCGAATATGACTTCAGACGAAATATAATCATCCAATTGTATTGAGACAAGTATTAGGATAATTTTATAATATTATATTTACCCTTAATTTCCCAAATTACCTTTTATTAAGGTAAATTAAATTTACCATTGTTAATGTTCATAAAGACCAAAAATAAAAAGTTGTCTATTAATATAATTTGGACAAACTGATTCCAAATATGGAGTCCATTTTTCCAAATTCAATACACAGAAGTTCCAGAAATGAAATTAAAATTAATCTCGTTGTCGAAAAAAATGAGTTTTTTGTTTAAAACATTGCAAAAGATAGAATTTATTTAACCTACGAATTCCGTGTAAAATCAATGCTAATGACATACATTATATTAAATGGTAAAAATATGTTATATTTATACTTTAAAACCATTAAATATTATAATTTAACCACATAAGTTATTACGATGAAAAAAGTTGTTTTTAATTAATATATAGCGAGTTTTTACTATTCATTAAAATTTGAAAGTTATCAGAATAATATGAAAATTTTATCCAATGTAAAATTTTATATCCTGATTCCAAAGAATAATTTTATTTTGTAAAATTGAACTTATAAACATGTCAAAAACTATATTTAATGTGGGTGTGCCATCAAAAGGTGGCAAAACTGCATTTTGTGAAAAATACATATTTTACCCGAAAAATTTATTTTGGTCACATAATATGTTTTAGAAAATTTATAAGATGAATAATAATGTTATAAAATTTAAAATGTAGTAAATAATATCTATAACATCTAGTCCATAAAAATATTATAGCAATATATCACTATTTAGTAAAACCCAGTATTGCGTACAACACACGCTATCGAGGAAGGTCGCGATTACATGTAATGAAAACCAAGTCAGGGTTGCATTTAGTGAACGGCACTTTTGTTTTCGCGTATAACGAAATCAAACAATATCACATTAATACATTGAATATCTATATATATATTCAATTTTTCATAGAATAAATACTATCAAACAAACATGAAATTGTGTGTGACGTGATCCAAGATTAGTGTTGCATATACTACAAGCTAATATGGTGTCGCGTATAGCGCAAGATAATGTTGGTGTAGTTTATAGTATATGATATAAAAGAGATTAAAAATAATATATCTTATAAAATCTTGTCTTATTACACTCTACCCCCCTTAAAAGGAATTTCTCCCTCGAAATTCGTCAGGGTTATAAATCGTTTACTATTCATAGAAACCCACATCATAAAAAGGAATACCAAAACATAATTTTAAAAACAAAAGTATGAAACATAATGATTACACAAAGTAACTCATCACTGAGTTTCTATATAGGAGAACATAGGTTAAAATATGGATATTGAAGAAAAATCTAATCATCAAGTTCTGATGGAGAGTGGTAGAGAACGTGGCTATGAAAAGTCCATCAATCACAAAGCCATAAATTTTTGATGATATAAGGTACCATCTGATTCATCAGATATACGAGCACTAGGACAAAATTTTTGTTTTTCAATATCATTTCCCTAAAGTTGAAAAAATTTGAATTAGAAGAAATACATACTTGATTTTGGATCAATCTCACTATTGTTCGTTATAAAAAACAATTTCCACATCATCTCTTAAAGAAATGAAAATGAATTTGTTATTCGTGAAGTATTAACAGATCATGTGATAAAATGCTAGGTCATTCCATTTGTTTCAAACAAATGGTTAGAAAAAGTTATCAAATATACACAAGTCCATCTATGGTGAGGTTAATCATAGACGATTCCAAAAATAAACATATACATCATCTATCATGCTGCATAATAAAATAAACCTAGTTTCTACTAACCTGGGACTTCTTGTATGCCATTGGTATGAAATAAAGGCCAGTCACACTTCAGTTGTGGGTTCGATTCCCACAGCCTTGTCCAATGTGACAGGTTATCGTCCATCCTTCAGGTTGTCCTTTTTCTAAAATTACATCATTACGACATTCCAAAAATAATATCGAAAAAAGTTCTTGCCTTAAACAATACTAACTTGTGTCCAACATAATCCATTCCAATCATTAATCTTATCCAAAAGACATATGTCCAATCTCATAGTACCAAGAAAATGATTACATGAAACGTCACATCATTTATTCAATATAAATTGTTGGTCACATTCCAAACATGTGAATACCTTAATCAAGTATTCTCATGAAAAATGAATACTCATTGAACCTTAGTGAATGTTGTCAAATGTTAATTATTTCCACATACCAAAATTCCAAAAATTCTATATACTCAAACCACGATATCACTTATTAATTATATCAATCATGAGCTCATTTCATTTTATTTCATTATCCATTCATTATGTGCATATCATCTTCTTTCCAAAAATTTCTGAATAACCATTCATGGTTACCAGTACCATTCAATATATACTCTCCAATACTTTAGGAAAAACAATATTGTAACAATCCTTAGATGATTCTTTATTCCATTGTACCATACATTATTCTTGATAAACATACAATCATTCCACTAACTTCTTAAACCACTAGCTGAGCTTCATCATTTCTTTCATCTCATATTTCATTTGTAGTCTCTTCATCATCATCCACATAAATACTACCCATATAACCATGTTGATTCTCTTCATGAGATTTTCCCATAGGGCATTGGTTTCCATAATGCCCATACATTACACATTTTAAACATCTAATCATTGTGGATGTTGTAGAAATACCATTATCCTTGTCCATGCTGTTAACTGAACCTTTTCATTTGCACTTATTGGATTTGTGTCCTTATTTTCCACACCCAAAGCATATTACAGTTCATTTGAAACAATCTCCCTGATGCCTCTTCAAACATGATTTACATGAGGAGAATTGAACTTTCTTTCCTCTATGATCATCATGAAACTCCATCATTCTCTTATAAGGTGTGTCAGTAAACTTACCAAATTTGAGTTTATTGATCATATTATGAGATTGCTTATTAGGCATAATAACGATTTTTGGACTTCCAGATCCAATTTCATTTGGTTGCTCAAGAATAATATCATTCCATTGTCCATCATATCCTCCATTATCATGAATCTTTCGATTTCCAGCCATTTTCTAAAACCCAAAAAGAATAGTGTGAGAAGAAAACAATCATTCTAGGGAAAAAACAGAGTAAAGAGGGAGTACCCTCAATATCTAACATTTTTGGTTAAATTCTAAGATCGTTTCCATAGTTCTAGGAATATATCCTATACGTATACTTATCCTTAGGGACACCCCTAGACATTCCTTAGAAATATTTCTAGGGATCTCACTAAGGTTTTCGCATCCTAGTTTCCAGAGGTTGACTAAAACTTTCCTCTGATACCAACTGTAGAGACCCAAAGCATGACGTATATGGTCATTACATTACTTTTGCGGAATTCTTAATACATATAAAAACAAAAACCAAAGAATCGTTATAGTTTAGTGCATTTGGAAACTTGGAATACAATCTTCTAATCATGGTGGAAGATCCTCAACATCTCCCATAAAGATCTTCCCTTTTTTTCATTCCTAAAACCTTTATTTATATCCTGGGTAAAAGAAAACATAAAAATGGTGAGCTCAAATGCTCAGTAAGGTAAAACATAGCGAACATAAAACAATCAATAAACATTTGAAATAAAAAACATGAACATGAAATTTAAACATCAAAATCTTGAGCAAAGACATAAATCGTTGAAGTACGTAAGGCATATATCATAATGGAACATAAATCATGATAAAATATAATGGGAATAAAACATGTAATTATGGAAACCATTCAAAACATGTCATGATTTCCATAGTAGCCAAGGAATTGTTGTCAAGACCATCTTAGTTGACAAAGTCCCTTTCTGAATCGAGTTCACTCATAGTTTCAATCCTGTAACACTGAACCAGATTAACTTACCATTCCATCCTTGTATAGATAATGAGATATAAATATTTACCCAATTAATTGGAGGGAGATATAGTTCCCACCCATATCATTATGAAATCATTCTTACATGTGCCACAAAATAAACATACATCAATCATAAAAACCCAATGAATAAAATGGGTTTCATAAACATCATCCCATCATCACATAATCCACATAAAAGGAATGTATGTCATTTCAAAATAAGAGAAGTGAAACCATACGAATCATAGATACATTATACTTGAAACATACACATATGAAATAATTTCATCTTAGATGGAAAATGGTTTTGATAAAACCCTTGAAATGAATTCTTGAGGAAAATATCCTTTCTTCTTCAAAATCTATTTCTTTTCACAAAACATCATGCAATTTTAAAAGAAAAAAGATTTTGTTCAAAATAGTTATGAAATATTTTGTAGGAATCTTCATGAAAATAAGGCTTTATTAAACCGTAAAAATTCCTTTCATGCCATATATGTTAAAAAAAACATTATTCTCCTACTTTTGCTGGAAAAGTAAAAAAATTACCTCATGGCGTAAACAAAAGAATGATTCCTTACATACCATGTAGTAAAAGTAAAAAATGGTTAAAAATGACTTTAAACATACATGAGAACATTTCTATAAAACTTGGACATGGATGATAAATATAACCCCAATAAATACTTATGAATAAGCAATCTCGGATAGAAAACAATTGAGATTGCAACATTATCCCTTACCTTAGGTCCGATATGCTTCATACATTCCGAACATCCTGTATAATGATTTAAATAATGTCATTGACATATTACAGAATCATATTCATTGTTATGATATCATATATAGTTCACTTATGACTTTTTATTACCTATTCTTTTGTAAATTTCCTGTTAAAGGGGATTTTGGGAAAAATCGTTTCATTTGTCACCTGTGTTATGACTTGTAATTATTCTTATGATTTCATAGATCATGATTAGTTAATTACACAATATAAAACATGATTTATATAAAATATATATTCAGAATATTCATATATATAATAGATCGATAAATGGAAAGAAATACACCGTTATTGGAGACGGTAGGCCGTATGTACGCATGAACGTTGTTTTCGTTTCCTTATTTAATTGAATGGAATTAATTGGATGATATAAATATATATATACATAAATCCAGTATCATTATTATTTCATATATTTCATGATTACTTATTATATATACTTTATAATCATTCATGAATGGTTAATCATTGATAATTAAACTCACCGCGTCAGAGAGACGGTAGTCCGTACGTTCGCACCGGCGATGATATCGTTCCCATAATTATTGAATTGAATTGGAGTGGATGATAAAATATATCATAATCAGTATGATGTTATAATAACTATGTATAGTTATTATTTACACCATTATACCCATCCATGAAAGGTGGTGTTGGAAAAACAGATTACACCACGGTGTGGAGACGGTATTTCGTATGTACGCACGCGCGGTGATTTCGTTTTCCATTGGATATATAGAAGGTGAAATTGGGGTGTTTAATATTGATAATATCATATCAGTATATTAGTGATACTTATGTTATTACATTATTATTTAAAAAAATAAGAAGAAGTTGAAGAAGAAATAATCTTGAAATAATCGGTAGAAGAGATTACCACTTCTTCGACGCATCTCCTTTAAACTTCTTCTTAGGGCACTAGGGTTGGTATTTTGAGAAGAAAAGTACCTCTATAAGGTTTCTAGGTAAGTGGGGAAGTGAAATGGGTAGATTTTGGCCGAGCTTCAAGGCTCAAAATAGTGTGAGGAAGAGAGGACGGAGGTGCCCTTTTATAAGGGAGGAGAGGGGCACCTTTGGAATCCTCAAAAATATTAGTTTAATATAAATTCAAACCCCAAATAAAAACCTCCAAAAATGACTCAACATGATGATTAGATGAGATAGGGTGGTAATATCATCAAACAATAATATTTATACATGTTTTGATCTTATTTTAAACCTTCTCATTTTGATTTATCCTTATTTAATCTATGTATATTTATTTGTGGTAATAAAAATCTAAATTTTAAATGGTTATAAATAATCACTTATGTGTTGTTAATTATTCATAATTGGATAATTTATGACATGTTACACTATATAAATTTCAATTAATAATATTTAATTTTTTTTTTGTGATTTCTAAACAATTTAATAATATGTTATTTTTATAAAATAACAATAGTGTCAATTTTGACACTATTTATTTATTTGAATTTTAATAAAATCTACATAGAGGATATATTTGAACTAAAATATTTAATATATTCCTAAAATGAAAAATTTGTCTAGAAAATTCGTGGAGCACATTAAATAGTTCATATAATATTTATTTTAACATTTTTAAAACAATTTTTTGGTATATCTCTTAATAAACTAATTAGTACAACATTTTTGTATAATTATTTAATATACTTATTTGTTGCATAAAAATTAAAAGTAAAATCCTTATATTAATAAAAATATAAAATATTCAATAATAATAATTTTACTCAAATTTATCATCTTAAAATAATAATCTTTAAATTGTTATTTTTATTAAATTATGAAGGTGACAACTTTGGAATCATTTAAAATAAAATATCATAAGTGTCATAATCTCCATAATAAGGATACAAATGGTCAGAATTTTGGCCAGTGGATGATTAGTGTTTATATGTACACTAAGAATGTGTTTTTTGATGATTTTTTGTGTCTTTTGATATGTATTACAATTTCAATAAAAACTATATTAATGATTTTTCACTGAATAAATAATTTCTGCATCATTAATGTATAAGATAATAAAGTAATTAAATAACTCTTAAAAATTACAAATAAATTACCATGATAAAAAAACATTTTATCTTTCAAATGAGTATTTATAACTGAATTTATATTCTGTATTAACTTATATTAAAAATAATATAATTATTAAAGTTGAGTGAGACATATTTCAGTTTCCTTTAAATAAAATAAACTAAAGGACTTAGTCACCTCCAAGTGGGTTCTAATGGATTCCATTTCGACCCAAATATGACTTAGGACGAAATATAATCATCCAATTGTATTAAGACAAGTATTAGGATAATTTTATAATATTATATTTACCGTTAATTACCCAATTTTCCTTTTATTATGGTAAATAAAATTTACCGTTGTTACTATTCATTAAACCCAAAAATAAATAGTAGTCTATTAATATAATTTGGACCCAATGATTCCAAATATGGAATCCATTTTTCAAATTCAATACATAAAAGTTGCATAAATTAAATTAAAATTAATCCCGTTGTCGAAAGAATATGGGTTTTTTGTATAAAACATTTCAAAAGATTGAATTTATTTAACCTACGAATTCTGTGTAAAATCATTGATAATGACATAAATTATATTAAAAGGTAAAAATATATTCTATTTATACTTTAAAACAATTAAATATTATAATTTAACCACATAAGTTATTAAGATGAAAAAAGTTGTTTTTAATTAAAATATAGCGTGATTTTACTATTCATTAAAATATGAAAGTTATCAAAATAATAGGAAAAATTTATCCACTGTAAAATTTTATATTCTGATTCCAAAGAAAAATTTTATTTTTTAAAATTTAACGTATAAACATGACAATAACTAGATTTAACGTGGGTACGCCATCAAAAGGTGGCAAAATTGCATTTTGTGAAAAATACTAATTTTATCCAAAAATTTTAATTTGTTCACATAAAATGTTTTAAAAAATTTATAAGATGAATAATAATGTTATTAAATTCAAAATTTAGTTAATAATATTCATAAAGGCCAGTCCATAATAATATTATAACAATATATCGTTGTTTAGTAAAACCCGGTATTGCGTACAACAAACGCTATCGAGGAAGGTCGCGATTACGTGTAATGAAAGCCAAGTCAGGGTTGCGTTTTGTGCAAAAATCCTTTGTTGATGCGTATAAAAAAATCAAACAATATTCCATTAATACATTTAATATATTTATATACTCAATGTTTCATAGAATAACTACTATCAAACAAACTTGATATTGTGTGTAATACGATCCAAGATTAGTGTTGCATATACTGCAAGCTAATACGGTGTCACGTATAGTGCAAGATAATATTGGTGTAGTGTACAGTAGAAGATATGAAAGAGATTAAACAGAATATATCACATAATGTCTTGGGTTGTTTCAAACATAGTTCAAACTAGAATACATAATCAATAAGGGAGATTAAGATCAATATCACAAATAAGAAGATACACATCCCAATTTCCAATGGTAACAAGACACTCATTAAAAAACGATCAAGTGAATCACTCACCACATTATACCTCTCATGTCAGAAAATTCATATATATATTATGCCAAACGTATCAGGATAAGGAATCTTGAGGAAAGACCTTCTCTGATACAAAACATTGATGAATTCTAACCAAATACCCACTCTATCTACTAGCTAATCGAAATTTTCACGTATTGAAATGAGGTTCCTAGTCCCCATGTCTGGAGAATAGAACTCATGTATCATAAAAATTTAATGATTTCACCCAAAATGAAGTAGTCTAAATGACATATATACATATATAAAATGAAACAGTAAAAGGAAAAATTAAAATATATGTCATAAGTAATATAGAATAATCGAAGCGAAAAATGTAAATGGTAAAAAAAATTCTTTAATAGACAATTAAAACATCAATGGATTACAAAGCTAAACATCTATTCTCATTTTACCCGTGATATAGAATTGAAAATCTCTTACAATTTTACATCTATATAGACAAATCTATCTTATTGAAAACCACACCACAACACTATGACACATTTCCTTTCAATCTATCAAAATATATAAAAATGATTACGCAACACTGAATGGTTTTGGGGGGAATAATCTAATAGGATTTGTATGATACTACCCATGTAATCCATTCCAATTATCTAAACAATAATCCAAGAATTTTAAAAATTAATAAAATAGGGAATGATATAAATCTCTGTAGTTTTTTTTATCAAAATCATAGAAAAACATATAATTTACACTTTTCCTATATATCCAAATAAATAAGTGTAATATTTTTTAAAACATTTAATCTTTAAAAAGTATTTGTATCAATTAAATTCATGTATCAACTTCCATATCAAATTCATTGAAGAACATCCAAAAATGTACAAGACAAAACAACCCAAAAAAACCAATGAACATGTTACATCCTTCCAAGGATCACAATAGGTTATGATTTCTATGACACTCGTACGTAAAGATTACAATAATGCATGCATAAATCCCCTAGATATATTAATCAAATCTGGTTACAAAATGAACAACACTAAAAGTGAATCTCATATCATGTATAACATGTCCCTAGAATAAAAATACTATGGTGTGGAGGAACACCCCGTGAATGAACCCCCTGAAAATGGATTAGGCATATTACTAAACCTTTCACCTATGATAAAAAGGGTTCCCATGTAATCTATTACACAAACCATTTTATCAAATAATTTATTAAAAATAATTATTATAAATCAATTTCATCAATCCATTACAAAATTCATAGAAAACAACATTTTATTTAACAAAATCCTTAGTAAAACCATATTTTATAAAAAAACCATTTCAACACACACAAATCTAATTATTGAATCATAGAATTTCATTTATTTAATAATTTTTAAAAACCAATGCAAGTCAGTTCATAAGAATATGATATATTATGAATCAAAAACCCCAAACCATAGTTCACACATGGATGAAATGGGTTACACTAACAAGGAAGAACAAAAAAACTACAATAGAGGCCCTAGAATCAATCAAACCATCTTTGAATAGATTCAATTTAACAACATGGTTATAATAGAACATAAATAACACATTCCTCAAGAACTCACAACCACCACACTACAACCAAAAACGGATTGGACCAATGAACAAGATCACACAATGGATCTAGAAGAATATAATATAATGAACACCATAGATCAAAAAAATAGTAGCATAGCTCAATGAAACTGCATTGATCAAATGAAATGAAGAACTAAAAATAAAAAAAATACTCAATGTCTCACCATGCCTAAAAATTATTATTAAAAGCTTAATGAATCAATTTTTAAGGACCACAGATTTCAAAAATCCAAAAATAATGCTATTATATCATTTTCAGTGATGGTTAGAGAAGAGTAAAATAAGAATCAATTGTGAAGCACCATAAACCCAAACTAAAGAAGATTACAAGGCGTGTACAGTATTTACTAATCATATAATCCCCATGGTATTTGTGCACTAAACCACCCATAAACTGTTTTTTTTATAACATGATCATTATCATTATATGGAGTGAAAACCTTACAAGTTATGTAACTGTTCGTGTTGTGTGTTATGATACTGTATTCTTCTAGGTTAACAATACATGGTGTGTATTGAAATTACATAGAGTGTAATCACCCATTAGGCATTGAAAAAAATAGTTTTTATATTAAAACAATAAACTCAATCAATGGTTCCAATGATTATAATAGAATCCCATTAATATGTTACACCATTACACCAAGATTCCATTAATTCAAATAAATACAACCATTAAATTACATTTATTACCCCTACTAATTATAAAACTCTTGAGAAGTCCCATTATAAAAATAATTAATATAAAAAAAATATATAATAGTAAATACTATAAATATGTTATCATAATTTTACATGTTGATATACATAGAAACACCTTATCTCCAACACAAAATTAAAGGATTCATTGAGGGTTCTTAGCATAAAACTTCTATCAAATAAGAGTATTCTAGATGTGTCACTAAATGGTTCACACCTTTTCTATCATAACATATAAATTTTAATATCCCATCATATTGCATTAAACAACGTCATCACAACTAATATGGGATATATATATCTTCTTATATGGGACATCATATTGATCAATTTAGATGCTTAATTTAAAAATATTATTGTACACGAAATAAACTGTAGTAATTTGTTTATCCCATTCCATTTTGATGTCTATACTGCATTCTGTCAACATGTATTTTATTTTCTATATAGTCTTGTTAGATTATCCATTAGCTTGTGGGTGATTAGTTTAAATAAAGTTCAATAGTGTATTTTGAGAGTTTTAGTGGCTCCTCCATTTCATAGATGTAAATCTATGATAGTATTATGTGTCAATTGATTAGGTAGTTTGATGTATCCCAATATGTTTTCCGTTGTATATCCTTATATTTTGATTTAGGGATAACACCTCTCTATTTTTAATGAAGATTTGTTTTTTTATTAAAACATCCAACACAACCCATATATGATTATTTCTACTTGATATCAGTAGATAACCATTAAAAATGAAAATGGTGATGATTTCACATTTCCCTACGGTTATATGTAATGGTTTCATCATGCCAATAGACTTGTATCATTAATACTTCACTTATTAACATACCATACACATTCGTATATAATTTTTGATTTTATTCTTCATATTGTCCTATAAATAGAGTTCTTATAGTCATGTATACCTCTTCTTACTCCCTAGAAGAAGGAAAAATGTCCAAATTGTGTGAATCATAAAATATACCAAATGTTATCCTTGGATTTTATGGTAAACTAATTCTTGAACCAAATCATTCCACCCATTCATCACCATTTTTATTTAAATTGAATTCTTGTTCATTATAGGGTCAACTATAATCTTATATTATACATTATCTCCTTGAGAAAGCATCATCTTCTGTAGAAGGGATGGATAATAAATTATTTTATAAAGGAACGATGATATTGATTCCTCTACATTTCACATTAACATAAATTTTATTTCAATGAATATTATATCCTTCCTAATTACTATCATTAATTTAGTTGTTGGATATATTCTACTAAGAGCATCTACATCATATTAGTCTTTACCATGATATATATTGATTTATCTATCATATTCCTTAATCATATCTAACTATATTAAATAATGTATGTATTTATCCATCTGTGTGAATATATATTGGAGGATTCTATAATATGTTTGTATAGAACACATATAAATATAGATACACTGTATATAAATTTTCAAAGAAATAATGATAAATTTTAACTAAAAATAGTGTGTAGGATAGTTCTTATCATGATCATTCTACTAACATGATGTGTGGGGAATCAATTTATCTTTTTGAATTATTGGATAAATAACTCTCTTCTTCTGGGCATGACTATATATCACTAACAGATCCCAAATAGTGGTTATTGTATTATTCCCTTCATGTTAGCTTCATTATAGGGATTTACAATCAAAAAAGAGTTTTCAATTTTATTTAGTAATATACATCTAGTCCCTGAAAAAATTGGATATCAATTATATATGCTAGAATAGGGCAGTACTGGATAAAATTTGACTTAGAATAGTGCATATATATATCTTTTGTGGTGATAATATTATTCAAGAATTATAATTCATTCATTAATAAGTGACATATATTAAACCTTGAATATAGATTATCCTTTCTTGAATCCTTTTGCATGGTATTAAAATACATTTTTTGGATCCTCGTTTCAATTTGATTAATTCAAACTATAATAAAAATTTCTAATTTTATAATGTAATCATTAATGACACTATACATTAAATCAACAAATATTTATGGAGAATTAGTGACTATTAATTTCATCACTATAATCTCATAGTGTCTATACCATTTTTTAAAGGCAGTATTGGGGATATGATCCTTCTTCATTTTCAATTTAAATATATTATTTTTGATGATTAAATATATATTAAATAAATATAAATTAATTACTATGAAATTGTCAATAAATATTATTATATTAGAAATATTATATATTTTTCATAAAATATAGAATATTATTCATGCATTTACTTTTAACAGCCATGTTATAATGGTCATATATAATCAATTTTATTTTATTATTGGTCCTGTGTTTCGAATATGTTAACAAACATAGCTTTCAATTTTGAAATAGTAGGGTGATACAACGCTCCTCACGGTTTCCCATGATTATAAAAAACATATATTTGATCAACACTCATTCATTGGTGACTAGATTGAATCCCCAACATAATAGACTACAGTGGACCTTATAACCAACACTAATTAAAATATGAATCGTTCTCTTAACTAATTATGACTCATGCATAATTTATTAATTAAGAATTTTTATCATTATTCATAACTCATTGTGAAAATCCAGGTCATTCAACTATGGTAGATATCCTCATACTAGAAACCAATAAACATGTACAAATACCAAAGGGTATAGTATATAGGAAAACCTACTGCTTTTTTGTTGACATAACATTCATGCAAAATCATGGGATCATCACCCAAAACAACCTACATATCAATCCATTTAAACTACATGACATTTATTCCAATGGTAAATTTAAAAATTATAATTCAATAAATAAATAAAAACTCCACATGTGATATCCACATTCTTTCTCCTTTTTTATTTCTTATTTATTCATTTAATATATATCATCAGATATAAAATTAATTTATATAGAATAGTAATATCATCAAATTATATAGTATACTATCTCTCTATAATAAAAAAATTATTATTCATTATTATTCAATATATTTCACTGATAATTCTTGGATATTTTCATTTATGAATTTCTTATCATTTTTCAAGAAATCCGGTTAAATATTAAGATAAAAAATGCTCATGATAATGGACAAGAGGAATACCGATTTATAAAAGGAAATATCCCGTAAAAACCATGTGCACAATATTTATGGAGAGAAAGTGCGGGTTTTACCATACTAAGAACATATTATAAGAATATATAATAATCAAGTCAAATATAACAAATATTAATAATGGGAATTTTTTTGTTGATATGATAGAAAATAATTAATACAAAATGATTTTCAACATTGTTCATATATTTTTTTGAAGAAAAATTCTGTACTGGTCAACAAAATTAATAACCACAAATTATATTTACAATTTTTATTAACTCAAATTTAGAATATTCATTAGTTAATATATTCTATAATATGTCTTACATCATTTTTCTAAGTCAAACTAATTAAATCCCATGAATTTAGGCATTTTAAATCATAAAAATTGTGATAGAGATTCATTCTATTAATGAATAAACGTAATACCATGTTTTTAATAATTATTCTCGAAAAATGGAAATGCGCTTGTCGAAAATTTTCTTACCATTAAGATTCTATTAGGTGATGTTTATTGGTTCTGAGTGAACATTACATATCCTCCAGAAACTAGTGAACATAATTTATATATTAGAAGATATTTCATCATACACATAATTTTTGGATTCATCCACCAACCCATATTAAACCATTATAAATCATGTGTTTCCCTTATAGAAATCATATTTCATATGTATGTGGAAATATTAAATTTAATATTTAACAATTTTTGACAAAAAATATATTGGATTTATAACATGTGGCTTTTAAATAACAATGTTACAATTCCCCTCACTAATTACATCACGTCACAAGGACTTGTCTTTAATGATCTTTCTCAAAACCTCTTCCATACCTGATAAGATGAGACCGATAAATTTTTTACCCACCACATTCCATTATTCCTAGAGATACATTTTTTAACATTCTCATCCATATGCCCCCAAAGGAAATTGTACTAATACATGAAACTCCATGATCAAAAAAACATGATGATTTAATCCTCATAGTGTTTGTTGAAATGATCCAAAATATTAGGTAATGAATGAGAGGAAATCATAGGAGTTTATCCAATTGGATTAGGGATCCATGTTAAATGACAGTGGGATCAAGATCACGCTTCAACAAACAAACAATAAAAATACTTCGTATATATGGGTTATTTTTATCCTATGTCTAGTTACCACGTATGTTTTAAATTGAGCACCATATATGAAAATAATATCAAACAATAAACATTGAACGGGATACTCCGGGGTCCATTAAACATCTATATATAGATTCATAAAAATTCCATCATACAATCATACATAGGCCATGTGCTAACTACAAGAGTTTTTTTTCACATGTTTATGTCTATGTTACCCTCCATATGATTATCATTATTTTCATGAAGATACAGCTACATTAGTAATACCAGAACCTGAATATACTGTCACCAAACACAATGACTAATCATGACCATCCATTCAATATATTTCCTATAAAAACACCAATCTTAGAATGGTTTTGGATTACTCATATGGCACTACATTTATTTCTTCCATCATTATTTATGTTCACAAAAAATATTTAATACACTAAACATATGATATTAATTTAGACCTACACGGTCCTCATCCACATACACATTCTAGTACAACGAATCAGGACATATCCTCCAATGAAAACATTATTAATTAACATAACAGTTCCCTGATTCAAATTCCATGTCATACACACAATAATAAAAATTCAATAAACATTAACCACTTTTCCATCATAAAATTTGATCTCTATTCTTGTCCTGTGAGTTACTCATATCATGGTAGAACCTAAACCTGGATCATTTTTGACCTACGACAACTACCACCACTATCCCATCAAATTTATTCAATAGGAATAAGAACATAATAAGAGATCATATCACCACCCTAATTCATATAATTAAACCACACATTTATTTAACCACCACATCAACACTCAAACAACTTGTGTTTATATTAAGAAAACACAACATCAGTCAATACTCAATAGAGCGATTTCCCAATTTTTCACAACCTCTGATATTGGAAACTAATGCTTTTAAGATTCTTCATGTACTACAAGGCTCCACAATTACAATGATGTGAACTCAAAATTATAATTTATAGATAGATATATGTTTCAATGAATTTTAAAATTCACAATAGTGTCAAATCAAGCTATTGAGAATTTCTAGTGATCTAAAACCAAAATTTAATTTAAATATAATATCACTCACGATGATTTATACTAATGGTTCAAGATAACACTTAATACCTTCCTATAAAACATTAAATGGCTAAAAATATTCATATATAATTTACATTAATGAATAATCCCCTGATGAAATTAACCTTGATATATCATTCACAAAATATTCCTCATCCCAGATACACCAAATAAGCATGAGGTATAAATTTTTATTAATCAGATCTACATTGAATCTACAAGGTCTTTAAAACTCTGAGAAAATTATTTCAATAATATATGGAACATGTAAAACCCTATGATGTAATATAACGAAATACATCCCGTAATTGATGATCACATAGAATAACCATGTCATAAGCATATATATCATGTTTAGATAAACAAAATATAATTATATTTTAAATATATAACTCCAAGTATACTATTTTTATCCCATTAATATATTATCTAATCCATTGGATATTCATATAAGGGTGTTACTAGGTAAAATAAAATCCACTTATGTCCAAACATATGCATTACAACACTACTAAATAGTGGGATTGAATCATTATCACTATTTTCATCATCTCCACCGACATTTCTATTTTCCCCACTACATAGTCTCACATGACATAATATCCTAAATAGAATCACATAAGAATTAATCTTAACCATATTATTCATGAATGAATATGTGATACTTTGTGTATGTCATGGACACCTAAAAACATGTTCTCCATCATTAGTGAATTCAATTATAAATGGACTACATATTTAGAGAATTATAGATGTCGAATATGATGTTTATGAAAATTCATTCTGATACATCCAAAATTGAAATTAATATGAAATCAAAACCTCAAAATAATTGTGCATAATATGAGGTGAAAACATATGAGAATTGTGAAACAAAAGAATATATATCCCATTCAATAATAACATTGATTTTCCATGTAAATAGTGAAATTGAAGAGCCAATCTACTTTCAATTACAAGGTCTAATACATTCACATGTGACATGTCTTCAGAATCCCAAAAATTGGAAAACAAGACATATTTTCCTTTGTTAAAATTATATAATGTCCAGATTATAATAACCAAGTCTAATCTAGATTTCCTCATGACATAAGTTGATGCTTCTAATATTGATAATTCTTGCAACTAGAAGCAATGGTCTCAAGTGGAAAAATACAAAGACTAACATGATTACACAATAAAATAATTAAACTAACATGTCAATAGTTTTCATTTAGAATATGTGGAAACCAATAACATAATAAATATATGAATGTATGTTGAAATAATATTCTCACACAAGTGATAAATTCAATGATCAACCACTAGGCTTAATTATTATACAAATTGGAAAAGAAAAAAATTAAAATAGGTTCTTCTCCCTCACCAAGGCACATCTCATCCCAATATCCAGACACATAGTTTTCAATTCTCATATATTGTCCTGAAACGACACATCGATGTATAACATGTGACTATTTGAAGCCTCACTCAAATATTCTAGGGGTGGGAGATCAGCACTCTGTCAAAATATCCTAAATGTGGTAGGAATTATCTTAATTTAAATGCACACACACACAAACATCTCATATCCCATAATATTAAGAAATTTTAAATAATTATAGAAATATCCGTATACATATATGATCCCATAATATTGTATGAAAGTATTTAAAACTCAATGGGGGCTAAATTCATGCCAAAATAAACACTATAAGGTGCGGTAACCAGCTCTATATGATATGACTAAATTCATCTTTAATTTCCATGAAAAAAAAATTGGTCTTAAAAGCTCTATCTACGCTCCTCTAACTCACGATCCTCCCATAACACCGTCAAATGGGTAATTATCTATATAATACACGACATATATTGGGAAAATCCATGCAACAGTGGGTATAATCATATATAAAGAGGTTTCATAACACATAGTAAACATAAACAACTGACTATAGTCATATCAATAAGAGATATAATAATTAATGTATTCTTGAACTACTAGATATACATAGTAAATATACTACTCCCCCATTAAGTCACAACCAACTAAGAGCCACATCAATCTACCAGAATATGATTTTACCTCTGGGAGAATCATCTACAGGATCCACATTATCATCTATGGAACTCTATGAAGAGGTCTAGCTCATTGGGCCTCGCCCATGAAATTGTCTATTTATTCACTGATACAATGATAAAAGTTTACTCCATGAACCACTGGAGGACATCACGAACCTAGTCGATTTTAAAACACTATATAGTGGATTTTATGTGAATTATAACACAAACCCAATCAATATAAACTTATATATAGGGGATAAACACCCAAAATAAGAAGGTCATGCTTCTTCCACAAACTCCACATTGGGTACAAATAAAGATAATGGATCACACTCCAATAATTCCGAGGGACACCCTAACTCAATATAAGACTCAACCACGTGATGCGATCAAAATCATGTGATTATGATGTAATGGAAAACTACACCCTAAAAGGAGAAAACCATAATAGGACACTAAAAATATAATGGTCCCAATAATGAAAAAAAGTATTCAATTGCCCTCTTGAATGTGGTAAAAGGCACATACCCGGGGGTAGACAATGATTTTAGTATTCCCCAAGTCTTAACGTGTTTATTATTCTCACACAACATGTAGTATACATATTTCTAGCATGTAAAAGGAGTACACAGTGTGTAGGGACACAAGGTATCCTTCCAATATTTCTTGGAAATGTCTGTGTACCAAGGTCATGTTAGTGTACTAGCATGTGTACGTCAAGTCATGTCTGTGAACTAGTACATGGTGCTCCATATTTCCATATACATTTATCTATGTCATTGTACCCCATGAATTACACACCAACTCATAAATAAGGGGTCACACACCATTTTATGGGCTTCACTCTCCATTAGATCGTTATGTTCATCTCAAAAATCCCGATACTCCTGAATGGATGCAATACTAAGGGTAATCCTAATTTATACAGTATGTTACACATGATTTTTTAAATCAGTATTTCATCCTCTATTATTACATGGGTATCAAATCTACCAATATTATATCATATAATATTTACATAGATCTAGGATATATGTCAAATGAAACATTTCTATACAATCTCACTAAAATCTAGTTATAAAACATATCGGGAAAACCCATCCATTGATCAGAATGTCAAGTGTCACTAGATGTGAACATTGAAACCATGATATGGCCTCATTATCCCTCAATATTCCAACTATCACCCTCTATACATAATTCATATCCTCTATCACACTCTGTACCTATGGTTTTGATAAGCTGTGACAAATAATAGTCACACAACAAAAGAGTAACATGAGTTTGTTGAGTCATTGGAAAATATGATTATCAACAATAATCAACCAAAGAAATAGATAAAAAAAATGCATAAAATAGGAGGAATGACCTCTGACCAATTTTCATTCACCCTTAATCAATTGTAGTAGAATAGGATTAATAATATATTAATAATTAAACGAACAAAACAATTCCACAAAATTATATTTAAGGTGATGTGTGAATCAATTATATTTTTTGAATTTATATGAACTCACCATGTATTTAATAATGGGTTGTAAATAAAAAACATCCTACCTTGATTTAGTATTTATAGTTTGATGAATAATGGGTTTTACTCCATTCTTGATGAGATGCTCCAACTCTATTGTCATAAAAATCCATGAACATATACAGATTTGTTGTCATTATCCAAAAAAAATTTCAAATCATTTCTATGGATCACTAGTGTTTGAATGGGAAACCCCAAGAAAAGTCCATGATTGTGTGTTTATGGGTATTACAGTTTTTGTACAAGGAAACATAAAAAATTAATTAATTATTTATTTATTTATTTTTATTAGACCCATGATGAAATTTCACAAATGGCCCACACGGAAATCTATTATGACATGATGTGGCTCTATCTTTCATTCTTATCTCAATGGATCCCTCATATTTTTAATATGAACCTCATTTTCGGTGTCATTAAATTTTTTTGGAAAACTAGGGGCATGTTATTAAATATATATATTATATTCCAATCATTTATTCTATGAACAATGGACCTAGAAATTATACACCACCATAGTGAATGGTATTCAAAATAATATAAATAATATCACAAAATAATACACTAAAAATATAAGACATTACATTGACCCATCTATAGGTATTTTCAACGTAATAAAAAAAATTAAACAAGAATAGGGTACCTGGATTTCATTTGACTATCCCACAATCAGGTGCGTCCTAGAATATTCTCATGCTACCACCAGACATTCAAAAGGTGAATTAAATTCCCATTGAGGATCAACTCATACTAATCCTCGATCATGACTAGGTAATCTAAAATTCTTGCTCCATACTGATTTTTCAGCTCTCTATAGTCAATAACATGTTGAGTATCATGTACTTACCTCATAATATGTGACATGTGGATGATTTCATGTACCTGTTCCAACTGTGGTTGTACTTCTATGTGGTATTCCACCTCAGAAACTTTAACTTTGATATAGAAAGGACCAATTAATATCAAAGATAAAATTCTTCCATAACCAAATATCCTCAATACACATCAAGGTTAGTTGCTTAAAATCATGTTGTATTCATCCTTTTACATCATATGTGTCAGTCAATATTATAAATAATAAATAAAATGGCATTTCTCAGTCTTCTCCCACTCATAGATGGTCTGCACTTTCTTTATAGTAGTTTGCACCAACTCTTGTAACATGAGTGAAGACTCACCTAGATCAGTCCAACAATGTTGTGACCTACAAGGTCTCTTATATAATTCCTAGAATACATTCATACCAATAGTGTAATGGTAGTTATTATAGTATGAGAATTCCACCAAGCGTAGGTGATCATCCCAAGTATGGACAATGTTCTATATGAAAGCCAACTTCATGTCCTTCATGATATGAATGGTCCACTATGGATGGCCCTTAGTGTAGTGTCGAATCACCATTATCAACCATAAAGGAGTTCCAAACACACTTCTAATCATCCCAATATCCATGATATGTAGTGAGCCTCATTGTTAGAGTTGATCCTTGAGTGAACTCCATGGAGTCAAATTATCCCCTTCACATAGAGTTATCCCAATATCTCTACTGATCACTCATATTGAATTGAAAGGAAGTTTGATGACATGATGAGTTGGTATATGAAAATCCATATGGGATCATGTACTCTAGATGTACCTGGTATTCCCATCATGTAGTCCATGTAAGTCCCCATTTCCACCCTATAACCACAATGCATCCAGCTATGTCAACTTGAATATGTTTCTTAGCCTTCATTTTCTAACAAGTAAGTCATCAAGAGAATAGATTTTAAACTCTCATAATCATTAATTGCAACAAAAAACAATTATTATGGACCTAGTACATCATTTCAACACCTTGATGCCGCATCAAAATGGATTTATTGAACTCTGCTATATCTTATTGTCAAAGAACTACCATCTCCATTCTGTCCATATGAAATGCACCCTTCTTAGTCAAATCTCTCAAGGGTAATTCAAATATAGAATGTATGTGTGTAAACTAAATATAGTACCAAACCATCCAATGGAAACTACATACCTAGACAACACACATATGTAGATGCAATGAAAGTAATTACGTAGAATTTGGTGAATCAACTTCAACTCAATCTTATGTGATAACGTGTGGAATATATCAAACCACTCTAATAAAAAGTAATTCAATAAGAGAATCTCATAATTCAGGTTCTCTTGGAGTGTTCCTAAGACCAATCTCAAGTGTCTCGTGTGTTCCTCCTTAGATGCCAAAAACACACGGATTTCATCATTGATGACTACCACAAACTGTTTTATGAGAGGCCAAAATATTCAGTTCAGGACTTCAATCTGGATTTATAGGGAGTTTTTCAGGCTAAAAAACATCACCATGTTATCATAATTACTATATCGACATCGCAATTCCATCTTCTATTTATACTCATCTCGTAGATGAAACAGGTGATAGCCTTACCAAAGGTAACTCATAAAGAACCATAAAACCCCTCCCCACTAATAAAATTTGTCATAAATCATTGATTGTGGATAATTATTACAAAAATTCACATGATTCATCAACCATTAATCCACACAAAAACACAATATCCCACCATCATTCTCAGAAAATTTCATTGGGTTGTCAATGGGTAAACAATGGGTATCTGGAAGCCATTCTCATGCATGTCATGAAACTAAATACACAGTTCTCAATTCTCTATATGAGTCATCTGATATGATGTTGAAGATATCTGTGTCATCCTGGGATACATTTTATTGACGAATTCTATCTATTGGCAAGGATGATAACATGGTACATCCTTTGGATTGACATCCTCATAGTCCTTAACCATAGTAGGAAACCTATTTTCCTAATCATCCCTGGCTCCAAGTGTCATTCTAATCAACTGAGGATTAATTGGTTGAAATCTATTGTGAATCTTATCATCCTTCTCCACCATGTTCTCCATTTTACATATAGGGAGAAAGCTAATTCTTTCACTGCAGAAACATTGAATTATAAAGCTAAAATAGTAAACCTAGGATTGAACTACGAATTTCTAGTCCATACCTTCGATAACATTTTATTATCTAATTACTATAATAAAAAGATAAAATACCAAGCTACTACCTATAAGAATCAGATCACTCTATTGGTGAAATGTATGAAATCACTATGTCACCACCAGTCAGTGTATCCTACAGTAGGGGTTGAGCAAATAGCTCAACCAGAATCTCTATGTCTCAAACATGAAAAGAAGAATGGAAGGAAAGTATATAACATGTGTTTATAAATACTATAGTTTATGAAAAAAATACATATCCCGTAAATCGTATAATCCTTTTAGAAGTAGGGTCAAGGTACTATATATCTTGAAACTAGCCTCATTCTTGTCCACCATCACCTTACGCTTGGAGCGGACCGCCTATGGGTGGTAGTGGTAATATGTCAAGCCTCAAACCACCTCCTTCTACACTGTTGGCCCCTCCGACACATCCTACCCCTTGTGGAACACCCATATCATTCTTCTATCTCTACAACAATGATCCCTTCACCATCTCATGATTTTTTTGAACGAAATGTCATAAAATATCAAGACAGATGTCTCTGACCATCACTAGAAAATTACTACCTATTCCTTTGAGGATTTGCGCTACACTGTGATTTCTGCACCACTAACCCTTTTCCCAGGGATCACATCCCGAAATATCTGACATGATTGGATCCCTATGACTAATTTCTATTTCCTGTTTCATAGGTATTATCTACAAGGATAACAACGATATCTCCAATGTGGATCACTCAATCACCCCAACATTGGTGGGATTGAAATGGGATACTATTAAAGACCTCATGTCCCTGTGCTAGTCCTACACAATTGTATGACCTCTAATGAACTGGTCCTGCAACATATGAAGGGAGTTTCGTATGAGATTATTGAAACTATATAATTACTCTTTAATAATCATTCTTCTAAAATATTTATGTATAAGGTCATGTTTATGCATTGATTGTAACGAGATATTATTTAAATCCTCTTTGAATATATTCTCAATGTTTATCCCTGATAGAGCTACATGATTGTGTGACATTGTCATTATGCTTTATCACTGTCCCATAGATAAATTAATAAGACTCACCATTAGTAACACATTATAGTGGGTATTCATCCTCATAAAGTGTAAAACATGAATAAATACATGTTGCCAATCCTCAGACAACATGATTTCTAGATCCCCCGAAAACCTAGGAGGTTACTGTATCTGAAACACCAGAAACACACGAAAAACTCATGGATTATTTGCTGGTACTTCCATATGTTGAAGCTAATCAATGAGCGGTGTTTTATATTTTTAACCATACATAGGTGTATTGATACATTTTCAACTTCACCAACATTGGGTTCTTTGTCATAAGATATTACCTTGAAACATAAAACAATTTAACCTAAACCAAAATCAGTAACCCCAACACTATTGAAGAAGTGACTCATCTAATGACACTATTTCATGACCCAACCCACTAATTTCTAATCCATGACAATATTAAACCTTCATACAATAGGATATTGGATTGAGACCAGGGCCATGTAGGCCAAACCCGAAAATGAGAGGAAATATCCAAATGTACATATGCACACAAACACTCATTTCCAAGATTAAAAAATGGTTAAATGTAAAAAAACCGAAGCAATGTAAGAATAGATCTATGATCACGCCACAGTATATGAAATTACAAGTACTAAAAACATAATGTGGTCCAAATACAATACTAAAAGAAACTTTATAGATCCCAAACTACTCAAAGGGGGAGTTACAAATAGGAAATCATGTTCTCTATAAAACAACTTAGTTTTTTATGTTCTAGCAATGCACTACCCTATCCCTATGTTCCAAGGATAGAGTCTAATGGGCCATCATCTAAAAAATACATGACATGAGACTGAAAAGTCCATACATTCATGTGTATGACACCTCCCAATAGACACCATAAAAAAATGAAAACCCAAATATATTAATCAAAATAAATGATATAACTATTATTTTATAACAATGACACCCAGATATACTCAAGAAAAAAATTATGCCACTGGGATGTCATAACCAACATCATTACACATGATTCTACTCCATGAAACACTCATTCATGGAGAATCTACTCCATGGTCCAGGTTACCTTCGACGAAACAAGATGGAGAAGTCTAGATCTTTCGACCCTGCCCAAGAACTATCTATGAATAACCTGATACATGGATTGGGTGTCACATACATGATTACTGGTGGACACCACAAATCAAATCATGATCAACCTACTACTTATGGTATCATATGTGAACAATTCAATAATTAATACCAATACTTCATAATAGATAGAGGATACATTTCCTTCTTAGGGAAGACATGTTGTTTCCAAAAAACACAATGTATGGAACAATGATTGATATATGATCAAACCCTGGTCTCAAATATGGACCCCAAAATTCAATCTAAGACTTAACATCTAGATGCTATAAGAATATTGTGATAAAGATGTAATGATTCACTTTAATATTGAGGGAAATGATCAAAGGATCATAATCAACCTATACAAGTCCATACTATTTAAATGTAGAGCTCAGGAACCTAGGGGGTACATTACATGTACCATGGAGTACGTTGTGTGTTCAATTATCCACATATATGTCCATGTGGAAGAGAATCATAGGGAATTTAGAAGACATATACATATCATATAGCAGGATCATGTAACATATAGAGAAACACAATGTCCTTTCTACGACTCTTGGTTTTGTTTGTATACTGAGGCCTTGTCAGTGTACTGGCCCATGTACACCTAGCTGTGTCTGTGTACTAGTAATCGAAATCCCCTCTGGTTGTGTAGTTCAACCCATGTCAGGGTACTCTCTAATGACCATTCTGATTCATATAAAGGGTTCACACAGTATGTGACATGGTTTATAGAACTTGTGATAGGGGTCACATGTCACGTGGTCCTTATCTTCTTCCAAAAACCTATCACATCAAGGAACTGACACTAAATGGTGTGAAATCTATATTTAAACACTTGGTATCTTAGGGATTTCCATATCTGGATTTCATCCTTTTTTCATCCACACGTGTCACCACGACAATTTATTATATTCTGAATCTTTCCATAGATCCTAGATCTACATCGATTGAGCCTTTGAACTGCTTTTTTCTTGGATTCCATCCCCGAATGGAATTGAGAAAACACCTCCAATGAATAGAAAATAATACAACACTGATAAATAAGTAAGATGCCGCAATACATTCTTGTTCCCTCTATATATACAGACTATCACAATTGATCCTCAATTCTTAGACACAGTCGTTCTTAGTACCTGCAGTTTTGATCTATTTCCCTAATGATCTATCATGAAATGATCCATATTTGGTTATCTTTTGAACCATTGGTGAAATGGATTACCATTGACACCCACATAAATAAATTTTTGAGATATCCATAAATGCAAAAAATTGTTGAAAAAACATTAGTTGTTGTATGTTTGGAATCAATATGTTTTTTGTAGAGGTGGAAGGCCTACAAGGAAGAAATCAAATGAGCAAAAAAAAATACATCAAATTAAATTTATCAGTGATTCATGAATATATTCTATTTGAGGAATTGATCCTCATTCTCTCGATATCGAATAAAGGTATGGAAAAAATATAAAAACATCCAACCTGGATTTCAGATCGATCAGTGATATATAATGGTTGCATAACCATCATTGATTAGATCCCCCAAAATCCAATAGTGTAACGAGGCAGTATCTGATCACGATTCGTCATTATAACGATTGAAATTCTCTCCACTGTTTTGTCTGGATTTCTAGGTCTTGAGCTGCCATTCATTAGGAAAATCTATAACATTCCATTTAAAGAAGATTCATATATTCCATAAATATATAGTAATAATAAAAATATTATTTCATTAGTTTCATTTAATTATGTATATAATGAATTTTTTAAATAAAACCCACCCTGAAAAAGTATATTTTTGACCGGTCATAATACTCTCATTATAAACAAAATTGTTACGTCATATTTTTGACTTAGGACATTAATCAAAAGTTTTTCAAATATTTTTAGGAAAATTATGCACACATTCTATATAATATAATTCACATATTTATTTTGGGCCCACTTTTCCATCGAATTTTTGTTCGTCTTAATATATTATTTAGGAAAAAAATTCATATAACTTGTACAAATAATTGATGTAAAATCTAGGACATTTTATATATGATTTGATTGGGCTTCATCCCATCTTTTATTTATAAAATTTGAGGGATTCTCATGTACACATATTCCACTATTTCTTGATGTTGGTATGTGTGAAACTCAGTAGGGAACAAATAATGTGCTCCAGTAAGTATCCAATAATATATAATTTATGTTATTGTTATAATCTGAGGATATTTTAATTGGAAAAAGAAAATTAAAAAAATAATAAATAGTCACCATGAAAAATAAAAAAGTTACACCAATATGTTGATCAGTCATCATGTTACCATGCCACCATGAACCCATATAGTCCATGAATTTCCTCTATTATAGAATGAATGTAATAATGATAGTCAAAACTGAACAAGGACTAGGAATAAGGAAGATTTATTGATACTCAAGAAAATTATGGCATTATTTCATGTCCTGATATAAAGAGGACAAGTGAAAATGTACTCAATGTTCACAATGCTACAAATCTCTGGTCTGACCAAATGTAATACTATCCACATGACATGGTGAAATGTCCATCATAATCCTAAAAAAATGAAATGTTCTTGTTACATGGAGTCTATATTTCCATTAGTAATAGATATTTATTTGAATCCTCAAGGTATTATGCTATTACCTGGACACCAGTCTAGCATGCTCCCACCCTCTGTATTGGTCTTTCATCTTCATCATTGAAATTCATGGAAACATCCTTTATAAGGTGTAAATACCACTCAATATTCCACCAATCACAGATACCAATCCAGCCTATAATATTATGAAAACACGATAAAAATAAACTCTTTTAAGGAATGTATTATATAGTAGAAAATATCATCATGATTATTAAGAGAAATTATTCAACAATAAGTGATCATCACAAAAAATATGAGTACTGGTTTTATATGAATACACATAGATTGAGTAATCTTATGGATCTCTTGGAATAAACACACGTGAACATGTGATCACAATCAATAAAAATCTATAACATATTCAATTATATGTACCGCGTTATGGGAAATGAGTGCACATATAAGTAGGTAATTCAATATCATCCTGAGTCAAAGGAGATACATGTGTGATCTAGGACAACATTGTATATCAGGATACCTAAAAATACTTTTTGTATAATTAAAACACAAGCCTCTATCTTTTAAACCTAATACAAACATGTTATATAGGAATTAAAAATGGTCCAATGAGTTCTATATATTTGTATCACAACAACACATCACATGGTTAAAATTTTGTCTAGGGAACTCATATGTGATAAAGCCTTGAGCAACAATAGTTTGTATCAATCAAATAGACAAGGGTCAACAAGGTCCCATGTCTTTTTTTCAAAATTACATTAGGAATGGTTATTTTGTTTATATACTACTCCATCATCATTAATTTGTTATTCTATATTATAAATAAGACTAATTATTAAAATTTGGGTCATTCAACCAAGGTGGTGAACCTCATAGTACATTCCAATAAACATTCCAAAAAAATGATGGTTATATTAAACTAGAACACCTACATGAAGGATGTTGATGTCAATGTCTTGCTTCCTCAAGGAATAATCACTTGTAATGTTCCCAGTAAACAATTGTGTTAAACCATTCAGAAAGGGTTCCAAAAACCCGATCCATTATTTTATTTCCAATAAAATAATAGACAATACTTTATAATACCTTGTTATATCCAGGATAATTTGTAAACTATTGATTCAATCCATAACATGGTATAACAATTTTCTATCATCTGAATAATTATATCAATATATAGGATAAAAATATTTTCCTTATGGAAAATATAATTTAATATATTCTTTATTTTTTATCAATGAATGATAATTATAAGTTATTATCATTTAATATATATTTATCCTTATCGATGAATGCTTTAGAATTAAAAAACTCAAAATTGTCTCATGAAAAAGGTGAATATGAAAACAGAGACAAACAACTAAATATTTATTTATTGAACATCACCCACAAATTGGAGGGATATGGAGAGGTTTCTCCAACAAGAAGAACATGAAAGAATAATTAATTTTGCATGATGTAAAACTCACCAATAATGAATATGGAAATACATGAGTTTCTCAGTCTCAGAAGGGTCTTTCAAGGAAGAGGCCATATAAAGATCAGATATTTTTAAAAAGGAAATCTATTTTAAAGTTAAAAAAATAAAATCCAATTAAAATTAACCATATAATTTTTTTTCTACTCAAATATTGAATGTGGAGATTTTATGAACATTAAAAATATGAGTTAAATCATATAATGGAGTGAAAATAATTAAATCATATTATTTTATGTTTCTAAAATCATCAATAACCTGTAAAAATTATTTTATTGGTATGAAGAAACTTAAAACTATGTTTCTATATATTTATCACTCAAAATTTGGCTTGTGTATGTGTAACATGGTCTTACCCATACAAATATATTAGGTGTCATGTAATCGAACAAGGTTATCCTTATTAAATAGATTGAAAATATTGAATGAACCTTATGCGTGTCATTCTAACCTTTTTGATGGCTAGGATACCATTAAATTAGCATCGAAATATACTATATACCATTACAAAGTTCCTCTATTAACAATATGTAGTCTATGAAAACATGAGTGTACCTTTAATGAACTCATATAATGACGACCATACACTTATACAGCTCAATATGGTATTATGAGGGTATGGATTTTAACCTTCATATAGGTATCTTAGTAATATTTGGCCTAGATGATTACCTTATATATTGACAAGGTCACCCTTATGTACGAATTTAGAAATTCAATATATCCTTACACAACATGTGCATAAATTCATGTATATTTTTCATTTCTAGCTAAATAGTTACATCATCGCTAATTTACTTTTAAATAGGCTTATATTTATGCCGGATTACCGTAATATATCACTTAAAACCCAAAATTAAACTGATAAAATGTTCTGTTTTCCCATAACTTATATAGTCACCATTAGGTATAGATTTGAAGTCAATTTGGTAGTTAACATGTTATATCCTACTCACATATAGTGGGGTTTTCCTCAACATACCCTTACACACCCATTTAAAATCACATGTTTCCCATAATCAAATAGTTGGCCTTTTATAAATTTAATGATTACATTGAATTTTTTTAATTATTTTAAAACATATTTATTAATTTAAATCCCAAACCGGGTTATAGAAAATAAAAATGCTAAAAAAATGTATGATGTACATCCATAGTTATATTATTACAGTGGGATCTTGTAGTTGAAATGAAATAAATTGATATATAGAATACTATTACACTATGAATTATATTACCAATGAATCTTGTCATCAATTATATGATGGAATATATGAATAATCACAATAATATAATTTTTATGAAAATATTATCCTACTATTTCATTAAACAATTGATAATAAATTATGATTTGTTGATGTTTACAAGTTATATATATTTTAAATGTTTAAAATATGATATTATTTATTACAAAAGTGATATAATTATATTAATTATTCGAGGATGTATAGAATATTATAATTTCATTAATTCTAATAGTTTTATAAGTTATTTACCTACCTTGATGATATTTTCAACCCATATCACCATTATTTAAAATATTATGGATCATTATTATGATAGAATTTAAATTTTTATTAACATTAGATATTTTATATTTTTTTACCTGATAATAAATTATATACAGAGGAGGGATTGATTTATTCCAAATTATATTGATTTCATCTTTATGTTTCATAGAGTGTTATGTAATAAAATATTTAAAATTTAACATTAATTTATTTAATTTTTATCTCAAATCAATGTAACAATACATGAATATCTATCCATTGTTGTTGGAATTTTTATTTGGATTCAATAACTAAATAAATTTTATAGAAAAAATTTTACTCATGTATTCAATTCCATAAATTAATATAAAATCAGGCTCCATCAGATTTTCAACTATTTAATTTATGATATTACATTAATTTTGATCATTAAAGCATCAACATTTAGATTATGTCTTTATAATTTTCTTATATGGAAAAATTATTTACTATATTTTAGTAGAGAATATAATATAAAGTGTTGGATATAAACTAATTAACTAATATATTCACTCTAATTCCATGGGAAGACCATGATATATTTTCGTTAAAATTTAATACTTTTAATATTGTAGTGGGAATAATAATGAATTTTTCAAATGATATAGATAAAGTCTATTATATGAAAAATTTGAATAAATACATTTATATCATGATTTAGAATCTATATTATTATTAAATATTAAACAGTTACAATTAAATATATTTATCTCGGTTTTGAAATTCCATTTTTAAATTGAAATATTTAATGTGTTGATATTACAATAACAAATATTATTATTTTTTAGAGGATAATTTTTCAACATTATTGGTTTATTTTATTTGTATGTTACATATATTATCATTAACCACGAATGGTTATTTTGAATGGCATGTTATTGATAAATATATTTCCAATACTGTAGTAAATGTATTGTTTTATTTGATGAGAAATATGTTTTTTTCACATTGATCATACAATATTCATCGTCATCATAAAATGATTGGTATTTCAAAAATTTATTAAAAAGAATCACATTGATGGAATCATGAGTTTATTTTTTCAAAGACTGGTCAAAAATTAATGTATTATATCACTTTTTGGTATCTATAAAAATGGTATAATAAAAAAAATATTTCTCATATGTACTATAATGTTAAATGAAAAAAATTTGAATACCACTTCCATTTTAGATATTTAATATTATGAAAAATGTATTAATATATAAATTAAAATTTAATTAATTATAAAATATATTATTTTTGGTAATGTAATCCAATATGTTAATAGAAATATTATCAATTTTGATATAAATATAAATATATGGAAATAAATTTTATAGTGTATCTAGTTGAAAATTTTGTTTCTATAAAAATATGGAATATCATAATATGAACTATTTTTAAATGATTACTATAATAAATCCCATAAAAATATATTTTATCTATTTAGAAGACAAATAAACTAAACAATAATGTGAATCCCATAGTATAACATCATTTAGATTTGTTTATAAAATAATTTTTTGAGTCGGTAACAACAAATTTAGTAGTTTGATTTAGTATTATTTGAGATTGTTTTATTTAGATTCAACAAAAACTGTTTTCTACAATATTTAGTAATACTAATTTTGTAGGAAACACCATGATGGGTATAAATAAAAAATATATGAAACCGATTTAAAAATTTAAAAATAAAACAATTAATAAATATGTGAAAAACATTGTAGACATTGATGGTTCCAAATTAATTTGGAGCCAAAAGGGTGAATAAGAAAATATGGGTTTTTAATATTCAATTTATTATTTTCCCATTATAAAATTTGTATCCTTCATTGAAAATGAAGATTTTCAACATTATATTGATATCAACTACCCAAACTCTATTTAGGAAATATAAATGTTATAATGGTAACTAATACAAATATATTAGATTAAATGGCATATGGTATTATGATCATCCTTTGATAATTATTCTGATTATATTATATTATAAGACCTCAAAATTTTTATTAATTATTTTTAAACAAGTAAATTTTTATAGCTTTCATGAAATGAAATAATGAGTTAAAAAAAAGACATATGAATAAAATATTATTATTATTTAATGCGAAATTTATCTCCTAGGAATTTCATTGCTTGATATGAGTAGTACTAACTAAAATATGAAAAAAATAAGTTTTATAGATATATAATTTAAATTCATTATAAATTCGTGTAAAAATCTATTATAAATAAATGAAATATTATTTAAGAGTGATTTTTTTATGTCTGTAATGTGTTTTATTATGAATAAATTGTAAATTTTCCTAATGGTGAAATATATTAATGAAATTTAAAAATTTTATAGACAATAAATTTTTTAATAATTTATCTAATATTATATCTATTAATGAGATAAATATAAATCATGTTTTAATCATATAATGTATTCCTTCTACTAAAAAGTGGATTTATCATGTTCTCACACATATAATACAATATATTTTTTTGGTTACAAATTTTTTTTATGAAATTACATATATAATTTTTTATAACAATATTTTAAAATTTTCTGATATTTTTTTGTTTAAGAATATTTTTATTTTTTTAAATAAATAGATAAAATTAAAAATTTTATTTAATTATACATTTATATTAAAGAACATAGAATGTTCAATTGTTTATATTGTTTTATATATAAAATTATACCAATTATGTTATAATAAGAAAATTTATGTATTTAGAACAAATTCTATGTTTAATTTTGATAGGAATTATGTTTATAAAAATGAAAAAATATTTTTTATTGAAATCCACTTATTCATCATTATTAAATATTTAATATTATTTTAAATCATTCCACATCATGGAATTTAATTTTATAAATTGGATTCAATATAATATAAATGAATAAATAATATTATGAAATTAGGATAAATTAATTTTTGGTCAAAATGAAAAGTAATAAGAAGTAAAAATATGTTAACTTGGTTTAGATGGAAATAGGTTTACCCAATTGATAAACTAAAATGATTAATGTTAAATAATCTAAAAACAATTATAATTATTTTTATATTTAAAAATTTATACCTTAAATAATATTTTGTTGTGAAATTTTCTATATGGAGTCTATTTTATACATAAAATTAAATTAAATAATTAGAAAAAATTGAAAATTTACAGGCGTACCACCCACCTAATTTATAAAAGGGATCCTAGTCTCCTCTCCTCATCACACTAATTTTCTAGAGACCCTTTATTTTTATACATGGATATTAAATCATTATAATTAAATTTTTGGTGTGTACACAAACTAACACCTGAAGAGTGTAATAGATTAGTGTCATTCATGACAATGTACACAATCCTCTAATTTGGTGAAATTTCTTCAACATACCTCATAAATATATTATTCTTTAGTACTATTTAGTAACAAAATCTAAATAAAACCTTTCATCAAAACTTAAGAAATAGAAACATAAGTAATGGTGATATGTGATGATCAGTAAGTTTAAATAATAGAGATATAAGGTTATATGTAAATTACATATGGAATAATATATATGACTATTGTTTTTTAATAGATATGAAATAAATCATTATTTATTATAAATTCGAATCATATATGTACATAGAATGTAATACCAAAAATAATATACATATTTTTCAATTTTTATTACCTGAAACGATCTATATTCACAACATATATCGTTATATGGTGTATATATATACCATGAATGCATATTATGGTTAAAATTAGGATAATTTTTGGTATTTTAATATATTTCTAATATTATTTCCTTTATGTGGATTATGATTCAAAATTTACCAATGTGGTAAGGGTTTTATGTAACAATCACATTATTTATCAGGTTTGTTTATGATTATGAATATGATGAGGAAATTTTAGGATCTACATCTTAAAAATCCCATGAATTATACTAATTTATGGATTTTTCATAAAGGTACATATTTTAATTCAACATTAATCTCATTGTGTTCTCTATAGAACAGAAAAAATGTTATTAAAGGAAACTGACTTTATTTATCTCTTCTTGAGAAAAATTTTTTCTTCCATATTCATGTATTCTAAAAAAATTATGAATATATTTAATATTTTTATATGATATATAAAGTCATTTTTAGCTATATTAAATTATTGAATAAAATTAAAAATCATAACATTATTTTCATTTTCTGAATCAGATAATGTTTAGTTTTATAAAGAAAATGTTAAAGGAATCATTGTTTTAATGTACAAGGCATGAATGGAAATTTTTATTTACCTAACCATTTATTTACATGAATATAACATTACATTTTTTATAAGTTATCTTTCACAGAAAAATATATTATTAATAATTTTTTTTTATTTTATATATGTAATTTCAACTTAAAAATCATGTGAAAAGGACCAAATTGGATCAATGCTACCATTGAGAGGGGGGAGCGAATCACTCAAATATTATTTTATCATTATTTTATAAAAAAATTTCATAATTTTGAATATATATCTCTTTCCTAAAAATGATACAATCATATATCCATAAGAACACATGTACTTCCAAGGTTCACATAATTAATATGGGTAGCTGGTTCATGTCACAGTTTTGAAACATTATAATACCACAAAATCAACTTGAAAAAATACAATTTTTTCGATAAAAAATTATGAAATAACCTCACATTTTTGTATCACTATATTAAATATATAAATGAATGCTCTTTTTTTAGAAACAATGATATAAATAAGAATATATAAGATGTTTATAATACACTATCAATTGGTTATTAACATGTAACTGTAATGATTCAAAAAATGACACATTTGTAATTATATATAAAATAATTAATAACATTCGATCCTAGTAGAAGATAGGAACAAATTCTATTTGTTTCATAAATAAACTCAGTCTTATTACTCACACCGATTCTTTTTTCCAATTCATTAGTCTGAAAACAAGTTTGTTTCTCTTTTCTAGGTACAATTATGATTTGATGATTTCTATTTGCCGAATTAATATGTTGAAATTTTATATCTATGATAATCCTGATAAAAAATTCATCAATCTACAGAATCTTTCTAGAAATGATTTATAATATATTCTTTACTGAAAAAAAATTCAATATCTCTTTTTATGAACACACAAATAATGTAACAGTATGATTTAAAATCACCCCATCATATAGGTGTGATAGAAACGAAAAGAATTTGTACTAAAAAAGCTTCCCCTTATCAATAAATTTCTCAAATAAGGAGTAATTTGAAAAATAAAAATATATTTTATCATTTATATGGGAATTTAATAACATATACATTCATCTCAAAATATTATGAATCACCTGATTATTTTAGTCAAGTTCAAATTTATAAAAACATCTCAAATATAATCATATTAGTCCTATCATTTTTTATTCTGTGACAAAAATTATTCTTTATCTTTTTAATTCTGTATTACTGAATTTCTTATGAAAGGATTATTTTATTGATAAATAGTTCAATGAAATCAAATCAATAAACTCTACCTTCTTTTCTCTAGACCGAGTGAAAATAAATTATTGATTTATCTTTCTGATGCACTGAGATAATTGATAGTGGTTCAATGAATTGTTACAATTTATATAGTCATTACATACTTGAAAAGACAATTTTATTTTTTATTGATTCCTTACTTTGATAACTATACCCATTTTCATGGATGTTTCAACATAAAATAATGACTGTATTCCACATGCAAATCAATTATTCTTCTATTTTTCTCATAAACATCATTGCATCATTTAAAAATAAAATATACCTTTTTATCCACGTTCTCTATAAGTTATACATATCCATAGACAAATGATACTCTATATACAATGATACAAATAATCTAATTACTTCTCAATGTTAATAAGATCATCCAATGAATCATATCAAATATCACCTAATGAATTGTTCTCAAAATGTTTTCTTATTCTGTAACAACAACACTACTACATCCAATAACAATTGATTAGTTAGATTATCTAACTTAGATGGAACTCAAAAAAAATTTAATTATTGATGCTAAAAATTAAAATGATGTGTTGGTTATTAAACAATTCTGATGACCTAAAATCATTGATGAATTCATTCCTTTAAAAACTCAATACCAAATTGTTCATTCGATGAAATAGTTTTTTCAGATGGATTAGCTAGTCTGATTGTTTTATAAAATAGAAATCTTTTAAAATCATTTAATTCAATAAAAAAACATAGCTTCCAAGAAATATATCTAGCTGGTACCTCTCATATATATGATATTGGTTTGAAAAACATCGACTTCAAAGAATGAGTATTGAAATTTATTTCCCGTATCTTATTCATAACATTTTCACCTTTTCATCTATAAAGCATGCATATAAATATTCTAGAAAACATATTATGTAGGGATATTTAATCCTAGTAAGGAATTGTCAAATTTATTGGAAAATATATGTAAACACATTTGGACAAAATTTCCACTCATTCAAAAAAAGATCTATTTCGTAAAAATGACTCTGAATATATTTTTACCTGAAAACCATCATCGGAATTGAATATTGTACAAGATATAATTTCATAAGAAATATTCATTTGATCCCTTCAGTTTTAACTTCTTCATCCATTAAAAAAACATACAATGTAATTTGATTTCCTATTTGATAATAAAATAAAATATATTATGAAAACCACTTCTTCCAGAATCATAAAATAATTCTTATAGGCCCGGTCCCAATTTTTACCCCATTGGAATGTTTTCCATCCATCCCTCATAAATTAGTAAAATAATCTAACTCATGTAATGAATTACTAATCAGAAATTCCATCTCAACATGACTGAACACATTTTAGGAACCCAGAATCCCTGGAATATAAAACCTTGATGTCTCAAATAATATGACTTAAGAACCTCTCTAACAGAAAACATTCAAACCTTCTACCTATTCCAAACCACTTTCTTCCTATAAGAAAATGTTTCATATTATATATTCACCAAATAGTTAGAGTTGTTCACACAACCACACAATATGCCCAAAGCTTACCCCTTTTAAAAAACTCACCCAAAATACTAGATTCCATAATTGAATAAGATAATATAATATTATTGATAAAGGAAACATGATTTTTCTCCCACTAAACATAGTTTTATAAGAAAATATGGGACCACTGAACGAAACTCATACAAAAAACATATAGAGAAAGAGGATTTAGGACATTTTTCAACCTTAGTGAATAAAAGATTCATTAGGTAATGGTTTTATGAATATATCAGCAACATGACCTATTTTATTAACATATTCAATATTTTGGTCAATATTATCCACGTGATCATTGATGAAGATATATTTTATATTAAAAATAACTGAATGATAATATTAAAATTTATTTACAATGAGATTTAAAGCATATTTGTTATTGCATCCAATGATAATGGGTAATATCCCACCAATAAGGAAAATCATCCAACTGAGTCTTTATCAACATATGTTGTGTTGAATCTTGATTGGTGGAAATATTTTCAAATTCATACATTCTATGATTTAAAAATTTCAACATTTTAGTATGAAAACTAACATAAATTCCACCAAAAAGATATCTCCTTGAGATGATGATCTTATATCATCAACACATTCATCCAAATTAGGATTTTTATAGAAAATGAGATCAATTCTTCCAAAGATATAAAATTCGATAAATTAATATATTGTATCTCTGATATATTTGATAATTTGTTTCCTTCAAGGAGATGTGATACTATTGGATGACATTGAAATCCTTCACAAAAGATAATAGAATATAAAATATTTGGTATTGATGTAACATATATTAAAATATCCCTATAATCCTTCAGAATTTTTTAAAACCCACTTCTTCTCTTTTTTCATCATTTGAAAACATCCATCCAATCTAACATCTTCTGGAAATTATTATTTACTTTCCATTTCAAAATTTTACATTATATAGTTATAATAATTTTATTGTTTTTAAAAAATATATTTCTTATTTTTAGTGATTTGTAAGAAAATAATTTTTTTTATTTCCCCAAGCATGTAAATTTTAGACAAAATATTCCACTCATTAGAAAACATTTCAAAAGTTCATTCATCATTTCATTAAAATATAATATCTCCATAATAGATGATTGAAATTCAAGAAATCTCAATATATTCGTTGATGTAGAGATTACATTCCACTCCCCATTTCATATTGTTAATATTTCTTAGGTAGGAATCAAATTTGGAATATCAATGTCTTAGATATTTCATTATCCCATATAATGAATTCTAACTCTTTCACACAGTACATTTATATTTTCGAATTAAAAAGCAACATGTTTGGTTGAAATAAACTTCTTCATCTAGTTTTATATTGAGAAATGATGATTTCATTTCTATGTAGAAAATTTTAGAACATAATTTTTCAATAATAAAAAATGTGATTCTGTTTGTTGGAAACATTCTTATTGGATGAAAAATATATTCAATATCTATTCAATCAACTTTTTATCCTTGGTAAACAATGCATTCTTTATTTCATATCACATCATCATCTTCTTTATACTTATTTTGCGACAACCACTATATAATAATAAAATTATTATTATTTTTGGGTATTGTTATAAGGCCCCAACATTAAAAATTACTTCATATTGAGTTATTTCAAGAATATACATTGAAAATATTTTCAGTTTTAGAGTTTTAGAGAATTTTATCAAAAATCTTGCATTACATTCCTCATTTTAAAAAGGTGGTTACATCAAAGACAACATTCATTTTTTTCATCAAAGAAAACATATTTAAAATAAAACATGGATTCATTCTTGACACTTCCTCAACACTATCATCGCATCATATACATTTACCTTGACCTGTGAAAAACATTTCAAAAACATGGGATGAGCATAAAAAGCTCAGTAAGAGATATAGAAGTACAGAAAGTAAACATTATTCCATGTATATATATGAATCTATGAAATCATACATTATTCATAGAGTATAAGAACATTGAAATACCTCATTAAATCATATGATTTATGAATAACTCATAGAATATATATATGACATAAAGGTTACTTGAGTCATTCATAACATTCTTATGTAGGGTTTAACCCTCATTGTTATGTTTGGAATACCCATTACTGTATATTCCCGAAATATCTTTGGAGAAACCTTAGCATTCATCCCCTTAGAGTTACACAATTTATTGGAGAGCTATCTCGGGATCACCCTCCCTATGTTTATCACAGATCCACCTGTCTTCATAAACAATGCCTAAGAATCCTAACATAATCGTATCACATAAAACATGCATAAAGGAAACATAACATTTCCACATTTCATTCACAAGATATCAAAAAAAAATTTATATAATCTAAACATTATCAAAACCATTTTCAATTACAAAAAAAATGAAAATTAAAACATGGCATTTATTTTTTATTTAAATAAAATTTATGACTTCTATAGGAAGCTGGAACTCAAATAATGGTCACGATGGTGGATAAGTAGTTGTCACCGCATATGTAAGACAAAAACATTCCATTTTTTCATTTAGTAAAAAACTTCATGTAAAAATATTACTTTTGAATTAAAAGTAAAAATATTTTATTATATAGCTAATTAAAGAAGGTCGTATATAATTTGAAGTATGCCTCAATGAAAGGAGATTGAGACGAGGTCCCTTACCTCATGTTCGACCTGAATCAATCGTTCTTTAATCTCCTGAATAATAAACTTGATTTCATTTCTACTTTCTTAAGAACCTTTTTCATGTTCATTATTCTTTTAAATCACTTATTACAATGTTATGAACATTATGTAATCATTTAAGTTAATAAAGTTCATTTTTTCCATCCTTGGTACTTGAGTTAAAAATAAACTTATTATAATTACTAGTTGTTCAAGTGGTAAAATATCCATTATATCCCGAATTATATTCTTGGTGTAGATATCTTATATATCATATATATCCAGTATATACATTCATTTATAATATTACATTACATTTATAGGTAATAAATGAAATGCACCGTTCATTGAGATGGTAAGCCGTACGTACGCATGAACATTACATTCATTTCTATTTCGCATTAAATTGAATGAAATCATAATGATATATATGTATATTTTAATTTTATTATAATATCATATATAATATCATTAACTCCATCCTTTATATGTCACACATATGGCATTAATGATTCAAATCACATTGAGGGGGCGGTAGTCCGCACTTCCTAAAATGAAATTATCGTGTTTACCCATAATGGAAACCATAATGGTATGCCATAAATGAAAAATACAGAAGCATAATGAAACCATAAACATAATATATATCATATATAAATATAGTGACATATTAATGGCCACCATGATAGGAGTTAAAAGAATATTGAACAATCATCGTTTTGTGAGACACTAATAAACCACCCACTGAAACAGTGTGTTCATTTACAATTATAAGAGAGAGTGTGTAAGTGTAAATCATATCCTTCTCATAAAAAAATACTAGTATATTGAAGATACTGATGTTGTTACAAAATAATAGAATAAAATGAATTTATTGTTTTGGGGAATGAAAATAAAACAAAAGAACATAAGAGAAGACATTACCTTTAAATCGGGTAACTCCCATTGGTTTGAACAAAAAGGTTTTCTTGAAGTGGTTTCTACCTAAGGTAAGGAATCTACGATTAAGAGTGGGTTGTGGAAAGTTAAAATTACAAGAGTTTAGTCGAGCCAATGTCTTGAGAGGTGTGGGTAAGGGGGTAGAGGATGTGGTATTTTATAAAAGGGTGCAGGGGAACTCTTGGAATGTCGTGAAATGTTACTTTATTATAAAATGATTTTCTGATTTTAAAGGACCCACAATGATATATTTCTAGGATAACCTGATAAGGGTTCTAAATACACTAATCCAATAGGTTTTTTACAAGTGTATGTCTTATATTTTACATTATCTTTTCATTTTATTTAAATCATTCATTAATGAGGTAATCACTACATCATCAATGTGTCAAAAAAATTTATTTATTTAATGTCTTAAAATTATAAAAAAAATACCATGATGAAGGAAATATTGTTTGCATTCTAATTACTATTTATAATCTAATAGATTATTTATTTAGGAAAAATTAAAATTGTTTTACTTAGGTGTTATATACTTTTGTTATATTTTCCTTTCTTAAAAAATAAAATAAAAAATGTCACTATCACACAAAATTTATACCATGGGGTCCATAAGATGGCACAATGAATACCATGGTCGGTCATGACCAAAAAAATATCATTAGGACACATTTTGGGGTAATTTAATATTATTATGATTTTATTTTATTACCCTTAAGTACCCGATTACTAATTAATCACAATAATTATTGATAATTACTGTCGTTACTATTCATAATGTCCAAAAACAAAAGAGTATTAATTAAATAATTTGGACCTTATGATTCCAAATATGGAATCCATTTTACCAAATTCTATACACAGATATTGTAGCAATTAATTAAAAAATAAGTCCTGTTGTCAAAATAAATAACTGGTTTTTTAGAAACAATATCTATTTAAAGTTTGACACTTGTTTATCCCCAATTTCAAGATTAAATTTATTATAATGTCCAAAACTGGATTAAATGGTAAAAATATATTCTAATTAAACTTTAAAACAAATTAAATGGACATCATATCTATATAATGAAATTTTATGAAAAAACAGTTTTGAAGTAAAATGCAGTATTTTTCTCTATTCATAAAATAAATGAACATTGTCCGAAAAATACCAAAAATTTATCCAAAGTAAATTTCAATGTCCCAAGCTTAAATAATAAGTTTATTTTTACAAAAAGTTCTTATAAAGTTTTCAAAAGATTGATTTAAAAAATGTTTCCCATCAAAAGGTGGTAAAACGATCTTTTAAAAAAATATTAGAGTATTCTATGCTTAAGATTGGATTTATTCTCATTTCAAGCCTCTAAAACACTATATAATTCATAAATAACCATAGATATGAAAATAAATAATTATTTATTTAATTGGGATGTTACATCGTTCCCCCATTAAAAAATTTCGTCCCCGCAATTTATTTACTTATCGAATAAGTGTGGGTATTTTTCCCTCATTGCATTTTCAGATTACCATGTGGCCTCTTCAATCATGTGGTTTTTCCGCAAAACCCTTACTTGAAAAATCAAATTATTCCACAATAATTGCTCTATGTGGTCAATAATCTAGACCGGATGTTCCTCATATGATAGATTCTCTACCAGCTAAACTACCGCTGGACTCAAAACATGAGATGGATCTCGAATTTACTTCCTTAACATTGAAACATGAAAAACATTGTGTACCAGAGATAAAATCGGAGAGAAAGCCACTCAGTATGCAAATTATATAACTATCTATATAATTTCATATTGTCCAACTAACCATGGACTCATATTTCCATTCTTACCAAATCACATCACACTTTTCCATGGTGAATCTTTGAGGAAGACATGATCACCTACCTCAAAAGATAGATCCTTCATCATGTTGTCCACATTACTTCTCTTCCTGTTCTGATCTGTTCTCATGTGTTTCTATATAAGTTGAACTTTTTATGCCAACTCATCTACCAATTCTGGTCCCACCAACTTCCTTTAACCTAAATAATCGCAAAAATCTGGAGTTCGACACCACTTACCATATAATGCCTCAAATGGTGCCATATGTATAATGGAATGAAAACTGTTATTATAAGAAAACTCATCCAAAGAAATATATAGGTCCCAACTTCCCAGATAATTCTAAAAACAAGCACGTAGCATATCCTCTATTGTCTGAATTGTTTGTTCTGACTTCCCATCTGAATGATGATGAAGAGCTATATTAAAATTTAATTCAGTACCCAACGACCTCTGAAGGCTTATCAAAAAGTTAGAAGTGATCCTCGGATCACGATCAGATACAATGGAGAGGGGAACTCAATGTAACCTGACTATCTCTTTATGATAAAAATGAGAAAGTTGATCCAGGGAAAAGTTATCTCGTATTGCAAGGAAATGAATAGATTTAGTCCAACGATCAACAATAACCATGATTCCATTATTACCTCGAGGTGTCTTTGGTGACCCCATAATGAAGTCCATGGATATATTCTGCCATTTCCACTATGACAATGGTAAAGGTTGAAGCATACCTTTTGGTAATTGCTGATCTTCTTTAACTTGTTGACAAGTCAAACACTTCACAGTAAAATCAGCAAAATCTATTTTCATTCTATCCCACCAGTAATACTCCTGAATTTCTATTTACATCTTACTACTGCCAAGATGAATAGAAAACAGAGAACTATAAGCTTCACATAACATCCCTCTCTTCAAATATGAATCAAAATGCACACAAAATATATTCCCAAATCTAAAAACACAGTCATTATCAATGTTTAATTCAGGTAACATACCATTCTGAACCAGCTCTACCTTTTTTGCAACTCACTGTCTTGCTTCTGAGCCTACTTAATTCTGTTTATTAGAAAATATTTCACTAATACCTTAAACAAAATAGAAGAACAACCTACACTGATATCATCTATATCAAACTACATCAAATCCTTAACAAAAGGAACATTTTCCAAATGTGACATGGTTAATGAAGCATTAATTTTTCAACTCATAGCATCGGCCACTTTATTTGATTATCCTGGATGGTAATGAATTGTACAATAATAATCGTTGATTAATTATAGCCATCCCCTCTGTCTCATGTTCAATTATTTCTGATTGAATATATATTTTAATCATTTGTGATCAGTATATATTTTACACTTTACTCTATAAAATGATGCCTCCAAAATTTTAAAGTGAAAACAACAGGAGTTACATCCAAATAATGTGTACGATAATTTACCTCATGAGTTTTCAACTGACATGAAGAATAAGAAATTACCTGATCTTTCTACATTAGGACGCATCCATTTCCTTTTAATGAATCATAACTGTAGACAACAAACTCACCATTCATGGAAGGTAGTGCCAAAACTTGAGCATTCACCAATCTTATTTTCAATTTCTTAAAACGATCATCTCATTCTTTTTCCCAGATAAACATAACACCCTTCTGAGATAGATTAGTCAATGGGATGGACAACAATGATATTTTTTTAACAAACCTTCGGTAATAGCCTGCCAAAACTAGAAAACTACAAATCTCGCTTACATTTTTTGGTCTTGGCCATTCTTCAGAATGTTTTTTTTTTGCAGGATCAATATTTATTCCATCTTTAGAAACCTTGTGACCACGTAAAAAAATATGTTGCAACCAAAACTCACACTTTATGATTTTCCCATCAAATTTATTTTCTTTTATGGTTTTCAAAATAACCCTTAAATGACTTTTATGCTCCTCTTTACTTTTACAAAACACCAAAATATCATCAATGAAAAAAACCACAAACTTATCAAAGAACTCATGGAAAGTTCTATTCATAAGGTCCATGAATACAGCAGGTTGGTTAGCCCAAAAGGCATAACTACAAATTAATAATGGCCATATCTTGTACGAAAAGTGGTCTTCGAAATATCCTCTTCCTTTAACATAGACTGATGGTACCCCGATGTCAAGTCAAACATTGAAAAATACTGAGATCCATCGATATGATCAAACAAATCATCAATATGAGCAAAAGGATTTTTTTTCTTAACAGTGATGTTATTCAAGGCTCTAAAATCAATGTAATGTCTCATTGGACCATCTTTCTTTTTAAAAAATAAGACATAAGAACCCCAAGGTGATGTACTAGGTTGATTGAAACCATTCTCTAATAAATCTTCCAATTTCTCCTTCAAACATAAAAGTTCAATTTGAGCCATTCGATATGGGGGTTTTCAAGTGGGATTAGAATCAGGAACTAAGTCAATAGTAAATTAAACTTCCCGATCTAGTATTATTCCAGGAAAATCATCAGAAAAAATATATGGATAATAATTTACCATTGGCACATCATTAATCAAAACAGTTCCTTTGTTTTCAACAATATGTTCAAGGTAACATTCATTTCCATCTTTTACAAGTTTCTCAGCCTCTTGATTTGTTATCAATAGTAAGGGTTCATTCTTGTACACAAACTAAACGTCTTTATAAAATGAATCTACTTTATCTATAAAATCAATCTTAGCATGTTAAACCGAGAGCCAAGCCATAACCAGGATAACATCAAACTCTACTAGAGGTAAAACAATAAGGTTTTCAAGTAGGTTCTTTCCATGGATAAGGATAAGAAGACTATTATAAATTTTTTTTCCTCAACATTTCCCCTGGGTGTTTTTACCACAAGTTCATGATTCATTTCTTGTGATGGAATTCCGATTTTAATAGAAAATTTTTCAGATATGAAAAAATGTGTAGACCCTGAATTAAACAACACAATGGCATAATATAGAAAAACAAAGTACCTAATACCACTTCATTTGATGGCCCAAAATCTGCTGAAGTAGTTGAAAAGGATTTCACCACACCTTTCTGCTTGTAGTCTGACTACTTCCCAGCATTCGACCTCTTTGTCGAACACTCGTTTCCATGATGACCCATCTCTTTGCACTTGAAACATTTCACTAACTGTAAATCAAGTTTGGACTTACCATCACCCTGATCATTTCCAGTGAAATCACGAGCCTTATGTCCCATCTTACCACATCAATAGCACTTTCTAGAATTCAAAAGACTTTCCCCAGCATGATTTTTACCACATTTATCACAAACTGAAAACATGGTTTTCTTACCATCAGACCGTTTTGAAAGATTCTTCCATTTCTCCTACCACCTCGGTCTCTTCTTCTGTTGGTTGTTATAGAACACATGATCATCGTCAAACTCCACTTCCACCTTATCATCACATTGAACAATATTTTCATAAGTTTTGATCTCACGAGAAGCTAATGCCCATCAATATTTTAGCTTTAATCCTGAGTAACAACTATTTATTTTACTATCAAGGTCTCGGATAAATTTTGGAGAATACCTTTCCAATAGAGTGAACTTTTCTTCATATGCATCCACTGATTCATCCTCTTGCCTCAATTCCAAGATTTGTTTTTCCAGCCTATGTTGAACAACATTAGGAAAATATTTCTCAAGAAACATACCTTGGAATTCATCCCAGTCAAGAACTTCAATCTCATCAGTGTCCCTGATATTTTTATCCATCGACCACCACTGATCTGATTCAACCACTAAATTGTAAAAAAAACACTAACTATTTGATTGTATAAACACCCCATGACATCGAAAATCATCTCCAGTGCTTTAATCCACACTTCAGCTAGCACATGGTCAGATGATCCTTTGAATGATGGGGGATGTTTCCTCATGAAGTGTTCCACCACTGACATGTTCTTCTATGGTTGATATGGATGATCTCATGCATGGATACCACCATAATTTATCACTTGAGTCAATTTCTCCATTACTGCAAAAAAATATTTAGTTCCAATTCAGACCATCTCAGGATGCTTATTTGGAAGGTCTTTTCCTTATGTATGCCTTCATAGTACTGCTTCCCTGTTTCCTCTGCGGAAACACATTCTGAACAAACATGTCATAGATGAAGTAAAATAGTAATCTTAAAATGATATATCATTTCAATTTTACAATATAAAAATTATTTTTGGATAATCATTTAATAGAATTCTAACTCATAAAGTTATCAAAACCGTCCTCTTATACCAACAATAAGGCCCAACCTTAAATATTTCTTAATCATGAGTTATTTCAAAAATACACATGGAGGATTTTTCAGGTTTAGAGTTTAAGATAATTAGATAAAAAATCATGAATTAAAATCCAATTTAAACAAGGTGGTTACACCAAATACAATATTCATTTTTTTCATCAAAGGAAACATATTTAAAATAAATGCACTGTTCTTGGAAATGGTAAGCCGTACGTATGCATGAATGCTGCATTCATTTATATTTCGTATTTAATGGAATGAAAACATAATGATATAATGGTATATTATAATTCCAGTCTAATATAATATATAATATCATTAACTCCATCCTTTATACGTCTCACATATGACATTAATGATTCAAATCACATTGAGGGGCGGTAGTTCACACTTCCTATAATGAAATTATCGCGTTTACCCATAATGGAAACCATAAAGGTATACGTTAAATGAAAAAAACCGTAGAATAAGGAAAACAAAAAAATAATATATATAATATATAAATATCGTTACATCTTAATGGCCACCATGAGAGGTGTTAAAAGATGATTTAACAATCATCATTTCACGAGGCAGTAATTTACCATCCACAGAAATAGTATGTTCATTAACCATTAGACGGGATTGTGTGTAAGTGAAAATCTAATACTTCTCATAAAAACATCCTAGTATATTGAAGATACTTGTGTTGTTACTAAATAATGGAATAAAAATATTTTAGGGGGTTGGATGAGCAAAATAAAACAAAAAAACATAAGAGAAGACATAACCATTAAATCGGGTAACTCCACTTGGTTTGAACCAAAATGTTTTCTTGAAGATCTTTCGGCATAAGGTAAGGCTTCTATGATGAAGATAGGGATGTGTAGATGTAAAATGAGCATATATTGGTCGTGCCAATGGAATTAGAGGTGTGGGTGAGGGGCGTAGAGATGGGGGCCTTTTATAAGAGGGAGGAGAGGCACTCTTGGAAAGTTTTGAAATGTTACATTATTATAAAATGATTTTTGGATTATAAAGGTCCCACAATGAAATATTTCGAGGATAAGGTGATAAGGGTTAAAAATACACCCATCCAATAGTTTTTTTGAGAATTGTTAGTCTTATATTTTACATTATCTTTTCATTTTATTTAAATCATTCATTAATGAGGTAATCACTACATCATCCTGATGTCATAAATAAATTTATTTATTTAATGTCTAAAAATTATAAAAAAAATTACATGATGTAGGAAATATTTTTTACTTTCCAATGACTATTTATAATCTATGTGATCATTTATTAATCAAAATTAAATTTTTTTTACTGAGGTGTTTCCTAATTTTGTTATATTTTCATTTCTTTAAAAATAAAATTATAAAATGTCACTATGACACAAAAGTGATTCCATGGCATCCCTAAGTTGGCACAAGGCATCTCATGTTTGTACATGACAAAACCAATAGAATTAGGACACATTTTGGGGTCATTTTATATTATGATGATATTATTTTATTACCCTTAACTACTCGATTACTAATTAATTACGACAATTAATGATAATTACCGTCGTTACTATTCATAATGTCCAATAACAAGATTCTTAATTAAATAATTTCGAATTTCGGATTAAAAATATGGAATCCATTTTACAAAATTCCAAACAATGAAATTTCAGTAATAAATTTAAAAATTATTCCCGTTATCCGAACAAATAGCGGGTTTTTAGAAACAATATCTATCGAACGTTTGACACTTGTTTATGCCCAATTCCAAGGTGAAATTAATTACAACGACCAAAATTGATTTAAATGGTAATTATTTATTATAATTAAACTTTAAAACAATTGAAAAGGAAAATCTATGTATATAATTAAATTAGATGAAAAATAAGTTTTGAAGTAAAAACCAGAATTTTTCACTATTAATAAAAAATGAACATTGTTCGAAAAATAAAAAAAAATATCCAAAATAAATTTTAATGTCCCAATACTAAATAATAAGTTTATTTTGACAAATATAACTTATAAAATTGTCAAAAGATTGATTTAAAAAAGTTTTTCCATCAGAATGTGGTAAAATGATCTTTTAAAAAAATATTAGAGTATTTTTTTTTATTATGATTGGATTTATTCTCATTTTAAGCCTCTACAACACTATCTAATTCATAAATAGGCATAGATATGAAAATCAATAATTCATTACTTACTTTGGATGTTACAATAGGATCAAATAATTTATACTAATCAATCGTGTCTAACAATTCATTGATAGCAAGAATCCACACTCGATGATCAAAAGATGCAATAACATCTCTTTGCTCATCATTTTAATACAATGATGTATGTGAGTAAAAATTGATGTTATTGTTTTTTAAACCTTTTTTCATCTACAATGAGGTTTTTTACATCCACATGTGTCCTCATCATTGTATAATATGTTTAAATTTCTTCCACATACCATGAAATAAAAATATCTAATTTTTCAATTTTAATGGAATTCCATCATTGGAATTATTATAATGTTTCTAAACAATAACTCATCCATATTCCTCATCTTAATTTTCATTATGTTATTTGGAAACATCATATTCAACATCTTTAGGAAACATTACATGAAATTTATCATGTATATTTTTTGATTCCTTATTGAATCTTCTATAACCTCAATCATATATACTATATCTAAGAAAATTTCCATATTATCTTATTTGATCATATTTTCATAGATTCTATAAAAATAATTATGATGATATGAAACTTTAAAATACATAAATTTTCAAATATAAATATTTAATTAATGATAATTTCATAATTATTCATTTTAAAAAATGATTTATAGAAACATTGATTCTAAATATAAATTAGTGTACTCATTACCTTCTTCCTAATGTGGAGAGATATGGCAGGTTTACTGAATATTTTTCATCACAAATCCACTAATAATCTATTATTACATTAAAAAACACCAATATTTTGAGGTGTGTAATAAAAAATGATCACATTATTAATACCATTTCATTCAAGGTAACATTAAAATTACCCGTATTTTTATCCACTAATATTATCCATATCTGTCTTCATCCAATAATATCTACAATAGTTTTCATATATTCTCTTGAAACACTAGAACATCATCGTGGAATCTATTCGATGTTTCAAATACATAATTAATGTAATGAGAGTAAAATGTTCAATGATATATATAAAATATTTATATATGAAAGATGATTTTTTACAATGTGGACCAAAAATATCGAAATTAATTACATTCAAGGGATGAGATGAATAAATTTCCACTTTATTGTGGAGAGAGTTTATAATATTCCCTCTATAAATAATTAAACAATTCTAATCTATTTTTCTTTTCAAATAGTGAATTACATGAACATTAGATCTAATTTTTAAAAGGATCATATTCACTTGACACATATGTCCCAAAATTTTAATCCACAAATTATTTTATTCCATGAAGATTATATAACCTGAATTATATACATCACCAACAAGAAACAACATCCTCATGGTTTATTGGTCTATGGTAACAACTTTTCCCTATTCCTGAATTTTGAAAAAACAATACTTCCTGAATTAAATTTATTAAATTTATCAAAATCTTGTTAATCACTTATAACATTCTGTTTCAACCCATCTATAAACATTATCTTTTTCATTTTATATTTTATTCCCCGATAATAGAGGATCCAATACCTTTGACTTTGAGAGATTATTCATGTCCCAACATTATATTTCATCTTTAAAATATTTCGAATTTATTAATAGTTTCATATATCCTATATTATGTGAAGAACACATGCTATATAAAATATTAGGGTTTCATAATATTGTCGTTTGGATTGATGTTTGAATAACAAGATATTATTATTTACTTATAACATCCTTCACATCCGGTTCTAGGGAATTTATATAAGAAGGTTTTTGTTCCATTATAAAAACAAGAAATCCATTAAATATATGTCTAGTGTGTTAAAATAATTCCCAAATAGTTTCTAGTGGATCAAATCCATTTTCAATTTTCAAAACAAATTTATAAAAATTCATTATTTTAGTAGATTAACACCCTCTCAATAATTGATTTATGTTAAACATTCAATAATTTTATTTTATTTATCAAACCAACTCATATTTTCAATATAACATAATCCAACACAATACCAATAGTATCCATGTAAATAATATTTTTCTATAATCCTTACAAACTATATGGAGTATTAAATTTTGTTATATAACATTATCACCCTACACTTAGAACTCTATTGAGTTTTCCCACATAATATTATTATTGATTTTTTATTTAATCCCAACATACGAGAATCAGAATTAGTATAACTATCTGATTAAAAAATTGAGTTATTCAAAACTCATGAGTTATAAATTATTTATTCTTTCTAACATAAATTTTTTTCTCATTATTTATATTTATTTGATCATATTCACTTTTCATTTCAGTCTATGATGATATGTTTTGTTGATCTATCATAGGATCTCACTTCATATGAATCTCACCAATTTCAAAAATTGGAGTTTTCTAATAATTTAACTCCATAATAAAAATATATAACGTTATTTTTAAGAAGATGCGACTCATCCTCCATCTCTAATATGTTAACTTCAAGTTGTTCATTGTTATAATTTTAATTTTCAAAATATTTCTTCATATGATATGTTTCTTCAATTTTTTTTAAATCAAATAATGATTCTTGAATAATTTCTATAGAACTATCATTATTCAAAATTATTATTTATATCTCATGGTTAAAAATATTCCGAATAAATTATTTCCACACTGTTCTCATATAAATTTTTACTATGTATCATATTCAAAACTACATATTTCAAATTATTCATCATTTAATTTTACAATAAAACGGTTTTCTTATTCAAAATATGTGATTTTTTAATTACCCAAAAATACAATGTAATTTTTTTAATTATATGGAAGATTAAAAGATCGAGAAAATTGAAGGTGCATGATTTCGAGGCCCGGTGTGCCCAAAATGAGTTTCTGAACATTATTTTTGGGTAAGTTCATTAAACGTGAGAGAGGGTTTTTATAACATTTGAACATGTGTTCAAAATTGAAATATGAGGACACTTTTTATCTTAGAGTTCCAGTTTTTTACTAAGGAGACCATTACCTCAACCATTGTAGGTCGAGGGTGAAAAATAGTTTTTCGATTTTTGTGGGAAAATAAAAATAAAATTATCTAACATTTTATTTTTATTCATGAAACCTCACAACATGGGTTATGGAGGTGGGGACCACAAGAACTAAAACCCTAATTTTAATTCAATGGTGGAGACCACCTGACTAATAAACTCCCTCTTTAATTAAGGGGTGATGCTAGGATTCATCAAAATTAATTACGCCAATTGCTCATTTAATCGTAAGGGAAACTTTTTTTTTCAAATGGGATAGTGGGGAGAACATTGGTGAAATATTCCACAATGAAGAACTTTTCTCCTTCGATGAATATTTCTCCAAAATCCATCGAATAATCTGCAATGATGAAGGAACTGGTGATCGAGGAAATTTCGTCGTCACAAACTTCTCAGTTTGCCTCTCCACACCGAAGTCGTTGGAGGAGACTTGTTTTGGGATCGACAAACACCAATCCATTTAAATAGCGGACAATATTCAACTGAACCATTGAGTTAGGGGTTATGTTGTTTCTTTTTCATGGTTTGAGTTGAATAAAATCTCTTGATCCACCTCCTACTGAACTAATGTGGAGGATACAGACCAAACGAACACGACCTCATCCCTCCACTATTATCCATGGTTGTTGTATCCTATGCGGTGGAGAATGGTAGAGGCCACCGAAGGCCAGCCACATGATAGGGTGGAGGTGAGCGTCTGTGCTACCAGATGAGAAACGGTTGTGGCATGTGCCACAAAGATGAAGAATAAGGCAGCTAGTTTTTGGCCGACAGCGGAGAGGCAACACACGACGGCCCGCTGTTAGAGTATGGGATTGAGGCCCTATAGGCTGCAACAGATGGCGGAGGCGCGGCTGGCGTTTGGCCCGCCACTGAGAAACAGTGCACAACAAGCCACCAGGAGGACCCAGGGGCCTTCCGTTTCAGCTGGCTGAGCTGGACCGACAATGACCCACTCGTGTCCCATGTGCTGGCTGGAAACTGAATGGCCAAGTAGTTTGGGGTTTCAGAGCGTGGGGCACGCTGCTCCCCACGCAGGCAGCCTGGCCAGGCCAAAGAGCTAGGCAGCCAGGCATGGCTGCTAGGCCACCCAACCTGGTCCAAGATGAACCGAACTATATTGGGTCAGCCTAGGCCAGGTCGGGCTGGGTAGGACTGGACACAGACCAAATTGGACGGTTTGCAATATTTCGGCCATATCGTGATATTCGGTCTTCTATTTCACGAACCATCAATGGCGCCAAAATCCTTTGAAAGAGACAGTCCTTTTGGTATACTCAACGTGAGTATTGTATAAAGTTGGGGTATGGTTGGGTTGGATCAAACATGAATCCAACTGGGCCCTCAGTACTAAATGGATAATAACATATAAACCAGGTGTCTCTTTGATGCACCGTATGTTGTGATGAGACCAATATGATGTGGTAGTCCTTTGGGATACATATTTATGAAAAATTCTGGCAGTTGTAGTATAAAGTAGTGGCTTGAAGAGAGGAACCTCCTAGAGACAAGATATTTATGTGCGGGAACCCTGTAGCTGGCTCTGACGATGTACTAGGATCCTGTGTGGGTTTGACAATGTACTGACGATGTACTCGGATCATGTGAGGTTCTGATGAAGTACTAACAATGTACATGAACCCTCTATGGGTCAGACGATTTTCGGACGATGTTCTAGGATCCGGGAGGGTCTGACGACGTACTAAAGATGTACTAGGATCCTGTGTGGGTCTGACGATGTATTGATGATGTACTATGATCCTTGTGGGGTGGACGACTTACTGATGATGTGTTAGGTTACTGTGTGGTCCAGACAACATAATGACTATGTACAAGGATCATGTGTGGGTCTGACGATGTACTAATGATATACTAGGATTGTGTGTGAGTCAGATGAGGTACTGATGAGGTACTAGGTTCCTGTGTGGGTCTGACAATGTATTACGATCCTCTATGGGTTTGATGATGATTTAGAATCATTCGTGGGTCCACCTCTTAATAGTTTAAGATGGATTACTAGTTACATCTAATCATATCTACTTCGGATCCTTTGTTATACTTGGTGTGAGTAGTGTTTGTACATATTTTTTACTTTCCTTCATGGTAATACCTTGGTGGTATTATTCGGTGTGGCATACTAGTGTGGTACTTACCCGTGCGGTATTCCGTCCTTTGTAGAAAAGTTGAGCTTTGGAAATTTGGGTTATACCCTATGTTTCCTCATTATGGAGATAGGAATGCTTTCTAATTTAGTTTTATTTATCGACATATAACTATGTAAGGTTGTCAGTTGATTTCATTAATTGTGGTTTATCCTTTTTGGATTTGTGAGAACTTGTGGGTCTTAGGGTCCATACATTGTATCGTTACACTAACCCCTGCATAGGCTATGCCCGCACATTGTTGTGTTTGGAGTAGAAGATGAACATTGATGATCGAGTCTGTGTGTACCAGGACTGGACGGTGCCCATAGGGGGACGATACGACTTGATGGTATGTAGAGGATACAGGAAAATGTGGAGTGCTATGGTGGTGATCTGTACCTACCCTTCGTGTAGGAACATTAAAGGATGACCCAATATCTAGATTTCTATTTCTTCAGTTATCTTGTATTTCAGTTGTACATGTAACATTACTATTGGGCTTGTATTCCAGCCGAACATACATTCAGCACTATTTTTTCTATTCAGATTACATGTGATCATATCTTGTTATATGCTTGGTTGTGTGTGTTTATATGATATAAAGGAAATTCCTTCATGGTTATTAGGAATACGCATTAGGTGATAGTCGTTATCCCCTAGCCTAAGGAATGCATGCGTTGTGTAGTCACAGCATGGGCCTCGGAGGATGCTTAATGAAAAATTGGTATCAAAGGAGTAGGTTCTACCATAGATCATATGACTCTGATAATTTTAATGAGAATAGTTTTAATTGTAGTGAGTGTGGATATCAGTTTATGGAATCCAATGTTGGTGTGGCGGCCAACATATCCATACACCATAACCATGACTTATGATTTTTGACTTAGTGCACGAAAAAACATATTTTATGTGTGTTTTCAAGAGTTTTCTTTGTGAACACATTTATTTATCTCACTAGTTTTATCATACTAACTATGGCGCGCCTGTTTCATTTCAGGATGCCTCCACGCAGACAGCGAGTTGGGGTTCCAGGTATAGTACGCACTAATATCCCACCAAGCGACGAGGTCTTGGTGCATGACCCTTTTCTAGTAGTGGCACTAGTGGAGGCACCGGCGGTACCATTACCCATTGGGACACTAATGCCACTAGATCCAGTAGCAGAGGGTGTAGACCGCTTGAGCACATTTCACGAGTTCTAGTGCTAGTGGCTACCTAGGTTCAGTGGATAGACGGAAACACATGAAGATGAGGATTGGTTGGAGGCCGTGGTGAGAGTCGTCCCACTGGTAGGGACACCAGTTAATCTCATGGTTATCCTTTCCGCCAGCCTTCTACAAGAAGCAGTAGGAATATAGTGTAGCTTGATGCACTAGGTTCACAGTGAGGTGATGCTTCTCTGATCAGACTTTGAGAGCCTATTTCGGGCAGAGTTTTTCCCAATGACTCTTCGCACAGTGTGCATACATGAGCTTCTTCATCTACAGTAGTGCAACATGACTGTGGCTTAGTACTAAGCGAGGTTCACCGACCTCTCATGCTACTCCAATGATATGGTACGAGACCCATTCATCCGGGCATGGATCCTTGAGCAGGGACTTTGGTGGGAGGTCAGCGCGTCAATAATCTAACTCATCATTCCAAAGAAGGCTAGGGTGATAGAGTGACACCTCTTTGTGGAGTGTTTTCTTGCTGGGGAGTCACCAGCAGTGAGACCCACCACCAGTCGTCACGTAGCAGAGTCTTCTACAGATGGCAGTATATAGATGTAAAAGAGTTCCAAGAGGACTAGAAATACAGGTTTATGACTGCATGACTCAGTATTAGTTGTGTGGGGTACTGTAGGCAAAGCTAGTCATGCGAGAAACATGCAGTGTTTCACATACGGCGGGCAGGGTCATATGGCTCGTGACATTCCAACCCGCCATACAAATGACCAACAGATAATCGAAGGACCACCCAGGAAGAGACAAAGGTTCGACCGAGGAGTTATGAATGGAGCAGGAGGATGTGGTAGAGGAGCATGCCATGTAGCTGGTGGTGGGTGAAAATTCAAGATGTTACCACCACCACCACCAGGTGGTCCACCCCAACCACATGGAGAAGGTGGAGTGGGGCGAGCTAAGCTCTAAGCAGTTTAGTATTATGACCATGGTGCTCTGGAGATGATATGAGGTATGATATGTGTCTACTTCAACATAGCTGCATTACTTATTAACTTATGTTACCTTCATTCTTTTATTTCCACTTCCGTCATTTAGAGCTCATAGATGCCAATGGAGTTGTTGGCTTGATCCATATAGATAGATACTCCTACGAGATTTGATTCGATGATTACGCATTAGTATCGAGAGTGTGATCTTTCTCTAGAATGCATGATCTTCAGTTGGAATCTCCGAGTAGCAGTGTCGAGGGTTTACAACGTCATCTTGGGTATGGACTAGTTATCTATAGTCCATGCTCAGATTGACTATATTAGGTTCAATGTATGGTGTCTCTGCATGGATGGATCAATTTTAACTTCACTAGAAAGAAGGGTGCCTTTGTAGAAAAGGATGGACTTACCTGGAGTAGAGTACAGAAGAACACATATCAGTTGGCTATTCATACCCTCCAAGTGGACGATCTAGAGAGTCTGAGCAATCCTGTTGTAGTGTACCAGTGTGCGGATGTCTTCCCTAATGATTTTCTGGTGATAGCTTATCGTAGAGAGGTGGACCTTTACATTGACGTGAACCCTAGGACATCATCGATATATATGCCTGCATATTGGTGGCTCTCTCAGTGCATCAAGAGATGTGGGTACTTCTAGAGGACTTGCAGAGCTACGGGATAATTAGGGCCAATGTTTCCCCTTGGAAACCCTTGATTTTTTTTTTCCAAGAAAGAGAATGGGAGTTTGAGACTCTATGTAGAATATCAGTGCCAGAACTATGTGACGGTGAGGAAAAAGTACCCAATACCATGGATTGACGATTTCATTGATTAACTAAATGGAGAATGATGGTTTTTGAAGATAGAAATCAGATCAGGATATCAACATCTCAGGGTATGAGATGAGGATCTGCCGAAAATGGCCTTCAGATGTCAATATGGTGACTATTAGTTCTTCGTTATTCCATTCGGCATGACCAAAGCTCTATCTGTGTTCATGGGTCTCATGAACATGATCTTCCATCCATACCTCGATTGATTTTTGGTAGTCTTCATCGAAGACATCCTGATATAATCAGTGAAAAAGGAGGAGCATGTATATTGTATGTAAATAGTTTTGGACACTCTCTGAGAGCCCCAGCTTTATGGTACGCTCTCAAATTGCCTATTAAGGATACAAGAGGTCCACATTCTAGAACACATTATCTCGGAGTCTAGAGTAGCAGTTGATCTAGTGATGATTGAGGTAGTTATTGATTTGGAGCCACCCTGGAGCATTAAGGAGGTATGAAGTTTCTTAGTTTTGGCTACACACTATCAAAGGGTTGATCCTGATTTCTCCAGAGTTGCAGCACCTTTATCGGTGTTGAAATTTTAGGGGGAACCCATCTTGTTTTCAGAGAGATTCTGGTGGATTTTTTAGGAGCTGAGGAAGAGGCTGAGTAGTTCCCCCATCAAGAGGCTTCTAGAGGATGGCGTTGGGTACGTAGTGAACTGCAACACATCTGGTACTGGGCTCAGATGTGTCCTAATGTAGGAGGGAGATGATTGCATATGTTTCTCGATAGCTGAGAAATCATGAGTAGAACTAAGCTACTCATGACCATGAATTAGCAGCAGGGGTCTTTGCCTTGAATTTTTGTTGACATTACAAGATGGTTGATCATTTTATACTCTACTCAGATCACAAGAGTCTAATGTATATCTTATCATAGAAGGACCTAAACTTGAGATAGTGATGTTGGCTTGAGTTCCTCTAGGACTATGAATTCGATATAGTCTATAATATTTGGAAGGGGAATGTTTTAGCATATTCACTCATCCAGAGATCTATTATACAGCTTCTAGGTGAGGTTACATAGTAGTTGGACACTTTAGAGATATCCTTCGTGGATAGAGATGGAGCAGTTTTTCATCAGTCTCTTAGTCACTCCCCCACATCCTTAGTGAGGTAAGAATATACAGGGTAGGGACACTGACATTGAGGCTCGACGTGCTCAGATATCAACAGGACATGCACCTAATGTTTTTTATGATGATGGGGAGAACATCATCCTTTTCAGAGAATATACCATTGAACAAGTGTCACTTCATGAGGAAGTAATGAGGGAGTCCAACAAATCCCCTCTAGTGATACATCGAGGAGTAGAGAAGATGTATCGGGATCTCTAATGACTATACAGGTGGTTCGGAATGAAGGAAGCAGTAGTATATTTTGTCTCTCAGTGACTCACTTGTCAGCAAGTGAAGGCAGTGCATCAGGAACCAGCAGGCTTAGTTCATCCTTTAGAGGTCCCAGAGTGGAAGTTGGATGTGATTTCCTTGGACATCGTGATTGGACTTCCACGTGTATCCAAAGGTCATGACTCTATCAGGATGATCATCGACAAACTCAACAATTTGGCCCACTTAATACTAATCATAGAGCAGTGTTTAGTAGTGAGCTTGGGATGCCTCTATGTGCTAGAGATTATGTGGCTCCATGGTGTACTCTATACAATTGTCTCTGATCGTGATGCATCATTCACATCCCATTTATGGAAGGGGTGTAAAGTCCCATTATTTTTATGTAAATTTTGATTTTAAATAAATGGGAAGTTTAAGAGTCCACGAAAATTGACAGCGGGTGATTCTGAAGCCCGGAGTGCCCGGAATTTATTTCTGAACATTGTTTCGGGTAAATTTTGTAAACGTGCGATCAGGATTTTCTAACATTTGAACTGGTGCTCGAAATTTATATCCAAGGACACTGTTGAACTCGCATCACAGGTATTCTCTTAATAATACTTTCAACACAATGTCAGTTGGTCGATGGTGAAAGTTAGTTTTTGGGTTTTTTTCGTGGAAATAATAAAATAAAATAAACACACATTTTAATTTATTTTGTTGTAATCACCATCCCATATAAATGATCTGGGGTGGGTTCTACCAGAACTAAACCTCCTCTTCAAGATTTATTATTGGGGGGACCACCTGATATCTCAAAACTTCCCATTTTTATTTTTTTAGTGGGGACCACCAAAACCATATTAATGGGGGGAGAGGAAAACCTCTCAACTACCTCATTATTATGGAGGTTAATCTTGGGCTTCCCCGAGAATAAATTTTTCCAACCCTGATGTTTTAATTATGCCGCCCCCCATTATTAATGAAACTTTTCGAAAACTTACAACTAAAAAATAGATTACATAATCTATTAATTTGGGCTACAAATTATTTTTTGTGGAATTTTGGAGAGGTGGAACATGGGTGAAAGATCTCCAATGAAGAATGCTTCGCCGATAACGAATGTCGACCTTCTTCGACCATCTTCCTCAGGACATCTTCTGATGTGGGACGTCCTCAACTATGATGATTCGACGATCGTACTAATTCCTTGCATATACAACAATAAGGAAATGAGGTAGGGGTTTACTGCTATTTGTTTATCATAGTCCATGTACTCCATTATTTTCTTGTGTGGATTTGGAACAATCATTGTGGAAGATTATGGTTTGACATTCATTTCTTCGTTCTTGTGAACTGTTTGCAACCAATCAAAACAATGAGGGTGCGAGACAAACTAACATGGCCCGACCCCACTTCCATTCATCATTGGTGTGTTCTTCTAATTGGAGGAAGGCGACATAGGAAATAGTGCTCCGCCAACTGCGACCTCTGCTGCTCTGAGCCCCCACCGAACCACCGTCACGCTGAGTCTTCGGTTCATGCCACCATCTCGAACCACAGCGCCTTCGCCCCCCCCACCCTCATGGAAAAACCGGCCCCACAGCCCCCACTTCTCCTCGACCGAACAAACATGTGCCCCACACGACACCCCGACCGAACCGGCATCCCGCCCCCCACGAAGCCCTGGCCAATCCGGCTGGCTCCCTCTACGACGCTCTTGACAAATAGGTCTTGCGACTCCATTGAACTCCGGATGAACCGGCCCCACATCCCCACAACGCCCTGGAAGAACCAACCCCACGACGCCCCGACCGCACCTGCTCGCGCCCCCCGTAGTATATTGGGTGAACTAGCCTCGCATCCCTACAACACCCATACTGCCGAGCTTCCTAGTGGCTCTACTTCCCCTCGCCGCCCTCATAGCTTTCTAGACCCCCAGCAGACTGGGACCCATCATGTGCCAGGCCTGAAATAGTGTGTCAGACCAGGTAGACCTGAACCGAGTCGACCCATGCTAGGTCAGGCCTGGTCGGTCCGACTGAGTCAGACTGGAGCTAGGAACAGTATGACCCATTTACGCTCCATCGACCATATATTTATAAGTAGACGTCTTTTTGATGAACCTTCAAAGGAACTGGAAATATTTGAGTGATACGGTCCCTTTGACAATACACTATTGGAGCTTTGGGTATAGTTAAGGTACAGTTTGGTTAGATCGAGAAAGAACAATACCTGGCCCAAGGGACTAAAAGGCAAATGACTCACTTTCTAGGCATCTGATTGATAATCCATTTGATGAATTGAGACCCCCATGATGTGGGGTCCTTTTAGATACATCATCATGGTTCTTCGTGATAGATGGAGTATTGACTAGTAGCTCGTGTGGCGAATCCACCCGAAGATGTGCGAGCATTGTGCGGAGACCAAGTTGTTGGCTGACACTTGATGACTGTTGACTGATTCAACTCATAGTGATCTGACTAGCCTAGTGGGGAGAGCCTTGGTGTCATCGCAGACCCATAGTCGGGAGCTCCTAGGTGACGCGATAGACCCACGGTGGGCAACACCTTGGTGATGCAGCAGACCCATTGTACTCGATAGGAGGAGTACCTCAGTAGTCCAAGGATATTGCGAAGTGCCTTGGTGTCATAGCGTGCCCACTGTACTCGATAAAGGAGAGGTTCAATAGCAGTTGAGGTTTCAAAAATGTGACTGGGGATGTCACATGATGCACCCCCTAGAATAAAATCTTGGTTTTATCTTAGTCAGTTGTTCTGTGTTTTCTCATGACTGAGATAGATTACATGACATCATAGGTATATATATTTTAATACATGTAGGTACGGTGTCAATTTATTTCCAACCTTTTGATTTATCTATTATGTATTTTGTGAGACCTAGAGGTTATCTGGGTCCCTGTTGTGTATCATTATACTAACTCCTACACAAGCTAATCCTGCACTTCTTTGCATTTGGTGATGATGACAGACTACGCTGAATGAGGATGAGAGTACAATGTCTGGACGGTACCTGGAGGTAGACCTGATGACGCGTCGGTACACAGAAGAGACAGATGTACGGGGAATGTAGACAATGTGATCTATAACTACACGTCAGGTTGGAACCTCGGAGGATGACCCAGTAGTTATTTTCATTTTTCATCTGTTGTACTTGTACTTTTAGATTCTTGTACTTTACTGTTTGGTTTGTATTATGGCCCCTTTTAATTTCATCACCCTTTTTTGAAATAGTTTACTTTTTGTTTCGTATCTAGAAATGTGCTTGCTTATGTGTATGTTAACCTTTTATAATGGTTATTCCTTCTCATTTTTATGGAATTATGCCTTTGGTGCTAGTCTCTAGCCCATGGACTATGGAAGTTGGGCATGGGGTAGTCATGGCATGGGCCCCGGGGGATGGGTCGTGACAAATTGGAGTCGGAGGAGTCGGTTATACTGTAGAACTTAGGACACTAATATTTTCAATGAAGAAATATTGTTATGTGGAATGAGTTCAGTTTTTAGTTCATGGTGTCTAGTGTGGATGCGATGACCGACATATCCATAAACCAGGACCCTGACTTCTGATTTTTGACTAAGTTCATGGAAACACTGATTGACTGTTTGTTTTCAAAAGTTTTCATTAAGTCATATCACCAGGTGAGTTCTCTAGGTATAAACTTTTAACTATCTCACACTTGATTCTTTTCAGGATGCCTCCACGCAGATATCCAGCTAGAGTTTCAAGAGTTGTACGCACAGATAGCCCCTCGAACGATAATGCCTTGGTGCAAGGCCCTCTTCCAGTAGAGGCACCAGTAGAGGCACCAATGGTACTATTCCCCATTGAGCCATATGCATTAGATGGTGATCATCACTTGAGTGTGTGGCATGAGTTTTAGTGCTAGAGGCCAACGAAGTTCAGGGGAGAGATGGTGCCACAAGCATTTGAGGATTGGCTGGAGGCTGTGGTGAGTGATTTCTTGACTAGTAGGGACCCCTGCCGATATCATGGTGATTAATGTAGCCATCAATCTTCAAGAAGAATTGGGAAGATGGTGGAGTTTGATGCTCCAGGTCCACGTTGAGGTGACACTTCTCTGGGAAGACTTCGGGAGCCTGTTTCAGGTAGAGTTTTTCCTAGCGACTCTTCACGCATTGCGCATTCAGGAGCTTCTTCATCTATTGCAGCGCAGTAGGACTATAGCTCAGTAATCTATGAGGTTCACTATCTTCTCACTTTACTCTACTAATCTAGGGTGGGACCCATTTTTTAGGGCTTGTACTTTTATGCAGGGGCTCAGGCAATAGATCAGAGCTTCGATGGTCTCACTCAGCATCCCGACACTAGCAGGGGTGTTAGAGAGAGCCTTCTTGGTGTAGAGGTTTCTTACTGAGCATTCACCAACAGCGAGACCTACCACCTGTCATCACGTAGAGGAGTCTACTGCAACTGGAAGCTAATAGATTTCACTGAGGTCCAAGGGGACCAAACCTATAGGTGGACGACCATATGATTTGTAGTCTGTTGTGTGGGGAACCTCAGGTAGAGACAGACTTTCCAGGAGTGGGAAGTGTTTCACATGCAGTAGGCAAGGTCACCTGGCACGTACCTGTCTGAACCGTTGTACAGATGATCAGTAGATGGTCGAAAGACCATCCAAGAAGAGACATAGATTCATTCGAGGTAGTCTGTAGGGAGCATGTAGATGTGGAAGAGGAGATGGTCGTGTATCTAGTGGTGGGATATGTTTTGAAATGTTACCACCACCACCACCTAGAGGTCCACCCTGACCGCGGGTAGTAGGTGGACAAGGGAGAGCTCAGATCAAGGTAACTGAGGCTTATGATCACGGCGTTCCAGAGATGATATGTAAAATGATATGTGTCTACTCCACCCTAGCTTTAGTACTTATAGACACATGTTCTAGTCATTCTTTTATTACCACCACCCTAGTTCAGAGCTCGAATATTCTGAATGAGTCATTGGCTCGATCCTTTCTGCTAGTGATTCCTACGGGAGAAGATTTGATGATTACACACTGATTCCGGCAGTGTGAGCTTACACGTGGAGGCGAGGGCTTCAGCAGGGATTTCCTAGTAGCGGTGTCGAGGCCTTAGGATATCATGTTGGGTATGGACTGGATATCTATTGTCCATGCTCAGATAGATTATATTAGGCAAAAAAGTGTGGCATGTCCACACATATGAGAATAGGTTAACCTAATCTGGTGAAAAGGGAGTCTATGTAGTGAAGGATGGAATTACATGGAGGAGGGCGCAATCGATTACTCATTTGTTATCTTGCCTTACCCTCATAACAATTGATGTGGAGTGTTCGAGCTATCCTATAGTGGTGGAATAGTATGTAGATGATTTCCCTGATGATTTCTCAGTTCTACCTCCTTATAGAGATGTGGACTATTAAATTGACTTGTACCACATGATGAAAATGATATCTACACAAGCATATCAGATGGCTCTCGTAGAGCTTCATGAGCTACGGGTACAGTTTGAGGACTTGTAGGGGATGGGATTCATTTGGCCTAGTGTTTCAACTTGGGGTTCCCCCATTCTGTTCGCCAAGAACGCTGATTGGAGCTTGAGGCTTTGTGTATACTTACTAATCCTGAACCAGGTAACTATGAAGAACATGTATGCACTCCCTAGGATTGATGACTTCTTTGATCCTCTGTAGGGAGAACGACGGTTCTCGAAGATAGTCCTCTGATCAGCCTATGATTAGCTTAGAGTGCGAGATGAGGATGTGGAGAATATGGCCTTCAGATGTAGGTATGACCATTATGAGTTATTGGTTATGAAAATCTACGTAGCCAACTCTCCGGAAGTGTTCAAGGGACTCATGAACAGGGTCTTTTAGCCATACCTCGATCTCTTTGTAGTGGTATTCATTGAAGACATTATGATCTACTCGACTAATGAGGAGGATCATGTCCGTCATTTGCAGGTAGAACTAGACACACTCTGAGAGCACCTACATTATGGTAAGTTCTCAACATGCCAATTATGAATCTAAGAGGTTCAAATTCTAGGACATATCATATTGGAGGCTTCAGTTACAGTAGATCCAAAAATGAGTGAGGTGGTGCTTACATGGGAGACTCCCATGAGTGTGACGAAGAAACATAGTTTCATGGGTTTGGCCAGATACTACTGGAGATTTGTTCCAGATTTATCTATATTTTTTGAACCACTATTATCCTTGACGAATAATGGGAAACACATAGTTTGGTCGGAGAAATACCAGAAGATTTTTTAGGAGATGAGGCAGAGGCAGACTAGTGCCCCCCATCTTGATGCTTCTAGAGGAAGGCGTATGGTACTTATTCTACTGTGAAGCTTCAGGGAACGGGATCAGATGTGTCCTATTACAGGATCAAGCAGTGATCGCATACGGTTCTCGACAGCTAAGACACCACGTGCAGAACTACACTACCCACGAACTTGAGTTAGCAGCAGCAGTATTCACCATGAAGAAGTGGCGAAAATATCTGATTGGCGAGCATTTTACCATGTACATTGAACACAAGAGTATTAGGTATGTCTTCTCTCAGAAAGACCCAAACCTGAGACAACGACATTGACTTGATTTCTTCTAGGTATATGACTTAGAGAAAGTCCATACTCATGGGAAGGGGAACATTGTAGCAGATTCACTCCAAAGGAGATCTGGTATACAACTATTATGTGATGTGAAGGAGAAACTGAACACTTTGAAAATATCCTTCGTGTATCATTATGGAGTAGATTTTCTTCAGTCTCTTATAGTCACTCCCCCACTTCTTCTATAATTCTAGGAGGCGTAGCGTGGGGACGCTGACTCGAGACTCGATATGATTAGATATCTACCGGGCAAGAACCTGATAGATTTTTTGAAGGTGGGGAGCATGTCATCCTTTTCAAATGACATACCATGGTACCAGTGTCACTATAGGAGGAAATGATGATAGATTTATAGCCATTCGCTCTCGAGGTACATCTAGGAGTGTTGATTATGTATCAGGATCTCCATTGACAGCACTGGTGGCTGGGAATGAAGAAAGAAGTTGTAGAGTTTGACTCTCGGTGCCTCACATGTCAGCAAGTGAAGGTGGAGCATCAGGTTCCAGCTGGCTTGGTTTAGATTTTAGAGATACCAGAGTGGAAGTTGGATGGGATATCCATGGACTTCGTGATAGGACATCCATGTAAAACAAGGGGATATGACTTGATTTGGGTGATCGTCGACCGACTCACCATGTCGGCCCACATTATACCAATCAGAGAGTGAGGTTCATTAGAGAGATTAGGACGCATTAATGTGCATGAGACTGTGAGACTAGATGGATTACTTTTCATGATTGTCACTAATCATGATGCATGTTTTACTTCCCAACATTAAAAGGGGTTTCAAGAGGCTTTCGGGACACAACTTCGTTTGAGCACCGCCTTCCATCCTCAGACGGATGGCCAGACTGAGCAGACCATTCAGAACCTTGAGGACATGTTGGGTGCTTAGGTCCCCAACTTCAATTGCAGCTGGGATGATCACTTACCTTTGGTGGAGTTTTCAAAAATAAAATTATCACACCACCTTAAATATGGAACCGTATGTGGCATTGTATCGAAGACCTTCCATATCACCCTTGTGCTGTACTGGCCCGGGGATTCATCACTCGTGGTACACGAGATGGTTCAGGAAACCATAGAGACGTTAAAGATCTTCCAAGAGTGGATGAAGACTACACAAAATAAAACGATGTTTTATACCAACAAGAGATAGAGACCTCCGGAGTTCAAGGATGGCGACCACGTCTGTCTACGGGTCTCACCCCGATGAGGTCTAAGGAGATTTTTCCTTGGTGGAAAGTTATCTCTGAGGTTCATAAGACCTTTTCAGGTCCTCAGTTGAGATGGTGAGGTAGAATACTTCTTCTCTCTTCCACCTCAATTGGAAAGGGTGCACGATGTCTTCCACGTATCCCAGCTGAGTAGATAAGTGCATGATACTTCTCATATCATTGACCATGGAGAGCTGGACATCGATGATTGGGTGACATTTAGAGAGGTTTCAGTAGAGATTGAGGTTTGACAGAAGAGGGTCCTTCCTGGATGGTCGATACCTCTGGTGCACATTTTCGGGCACCATGGGAACCTCCTGGAGGGTACATGGTAGCAGAAGGCTCAGATGCGTGCTCAGTACCCCCAATATATTTTCTAGTTTGATTTGTGGCTTACATGAACGTAGAGAACTGGAGTGGGGAGAATTTAAAGACCCGAAATTTCCATGTAAATGTTTTTTTAAATAAATGGGATTTTTAAGTGTCCGTGAAAATTTATGGCATTTCATTCTATGGCCTGGAGTGCCTAGAAAGAATTTATGAACATTTTTTCGGTTACGTTTAGTAAACATACGAGTGGGTTTTTCTACCTTTTGAATAGGTTCTCGAAATTGAAATCTAAGGGCACCATTGCACTCATAGTGTCGATATTCGATTAAGAAAAATTTCACCCCGATGGAAGTTGGTTGAGGGTAAATTTTACTTTTCGGGTTTTTCATGGAAATAATAAAGTAAAATAAACAATTGTTTTATTTTATTTGGTTGTAATCACCCTCCCATGTGGATGTTTAGTGGTGGGGTCCACTAGAACTAAACCTCCTCTTCTAGATTTATTGTGGTGGGGAAAAATTGAGATCTCAAATCCTCCCAATTTGATTTTGGGGGTGGGGACCACCAGACCCATATTAATGGGGTGAGAGGAAAACCTCTAAACTCCATCATTAATTTGGTGGAGCCTCTAGGTCATCCTCCATAATTAATTGTGCCATCCCTCATTCTTTAATTATGCCACCCTCCATAATTAATGAAACTTCTTGAATTCATCCAAAAAAATTTATAGATTTCATAATCTATTATTGTAACACCACGAGATTTTATGAGATATATTATTTTTAATTTCTCTGATTTCTTCTATTATACACTACAACAAGATTAGCTTATACTATACACAACACTGTATTATCCTGCAGTATAAGCAACACTATTCATGGCTCGTGTGACACACAATTTCAAGTTCGTTTTGTGGAAATTATTCTATGCAACATTAAGTACTGGTTTCGTATAAATGAAATATGCTTTGATTATGTTATATGCAACACCAAAAGAAGATTTCTTTACACGCATCCTTGACTTGTCTTGCATTACACGCAATCAAGTCCTCCCTCGATAGCGTGTGTAGTACGCAATACCGAGTTTCACTAAATGAGATATAAATATAATATTATTCTAAACTAGCCATTATGTATAGTAATACAAAGTTTTTGAAATTTTATATATTTTATTTTACAAAATAGACTTCATTTTTGGGTTCGGAATATCGAAATTTTCCTAGTGTTAATTTTTGGTATTTTTCAAAAAACATTCAATTTTTTATGAATAGTGAAAACACTGGGTTACTGTTTAAAAAGTGACTTTTTATTTAAATAATTATTTATTTTATTTCAATTTATTTTAGGTCAAAATTGATATATAATACCTATATATGTTCAATGTAATTTATTGGAGTCAATTTATAATAATTTTAGATATATAAAAATTTTATTGAACTTTTCACCGTCTTTTACCCACCTCCTAGGAGAATTTGAAAATTTACATAAAAAATAATATTATCACTTATGTGAGTGGAATTTCGAAAATCTGAGAGACACAGGTAATATCATGGAGTAAAATATGGTTCAATTAGATAAAAATAATTTTTGGTGAATAGTAATTTTTTAATTTAATTTACCACGGTTAAAAGTAAATAGGGTAATTAAGGGTAAAAATGATATTATTATTACCCTAAAACATGTCCCAATTCTATTGGATAAGATTAATTCGACCAAAAACAACCTTAAGAATAAAATAATACTCTTTAGGTCCACATAGATTAGATTAGGACACTTGTTTTTATTTTATTTAAAGAAGAGTTAAAATAGATAAAATCAATTCTTTAATAACTAAAACATTTTTAATATAAGGGTATAAATAAGATAAATTCTACTATAAATATTAATTAGAATTATAAAAAGATTTAATACATAATGGTATTTTATTTATAATTTTTAGACCTTAAATTATTTAAATTATTCATGACACAAGGATGATGCATTAATTACCTTATTAATAAAATATTAACATTATTGATGTTATATGTACTCATGTAAATTTAATTTTAGACTTTTTATGAATTACACTAATTTTATACGTTAATATTACATGTTATTATTGATTAAATTAACTTTTTTCGAACTAATCAGGTTGTTATGATTTTCTCAAAAATCCATTACCAAATAGTGTCAAAATTGACATAAAATTGTTTTTAAACCAAATATTATATTATAAATTGTAATTATATTCCTAAAAATCCATGGTTAGGCCAAATGACTTATATAATGTTATATATATTAATAATGAATCACTTGGGTTTCATTTGGCTTTTTATAGTATATTTATTAACCATATAGTGTAAGAAAACAAGAAGACACGGTAAAAGTTAAATTATTTAACTTACAGTTAAATCTAAACGATAAGGTTAAAATAGTAACCTAAACTTATCTAAAATATATTTTTTTAGAAGCTTTAGACCAATCCCCACTATATATTCGAAATAAATCAATTTGGATCTATTATAAACCAAATATGACTTTATTAGAAATTAATATTTTATGTTTTTCCAAAGGTTCCCCTCTCCTCTCGTATAAAAAGGGCACCCCTTCCCTCTTCTCTTCACACCATTTTTAGCCTTGAAGCTTAGAAAAACCCTACCAATTCCTCTTATAAACCTTTCTAGTTTTATCATATAGGTTCTGGTCTTCTCAAAAGACCATATCTATTTCCCTAAGAAGAAGTTTAAAAGAGGTTTGTCGAAGAAGAGGTAATCTCTTCTACAGATTATTTCATGTTTTCTTCTTCTTCAACTACTTATTTATTAGTTGTTTCATTATAAATTAATAACATTAGTATTAATTATATACTGATATGTTTTTATAAATATTAAACAACCCTATTTCACCTTCTATCCATCTTACGGAAAATGAAATCACCGCATGTGCATACGTACAGAATACCGTCTCCATGCTGTGGTGTAATCTGTCTTTCCACCACCACCTTACTTGAATGGGTATAATGGAGTAAAGAATAACTATATATATTTATTATAAAATTATACTCATTATGAGATATTATATCATCCACTCCAATTCAATTCAATAATTAAGGGAACGATATCATCGCTCCTGCGTACCTACGGATTACCGTCTCTACGACCCGATGAGATTCATTCTCCATGTTAACCATTTAAAAATGATTATAAAGTATATATAGTGAATAATAATGAAATATATGACATTATAAAGATAATTTATTTATTTATATATATATATAACATCTAATTACTTTCATTCAAGTCAACAAGGAAAGGAAAACAGCGTTCATGCGTACGTACGACCTACTGTCTCCATGAACGGTGTATTTCATTTCATTTATCTATATTATATATATATATATACTGAATATATATGTTATATAAATTACGATTCAAATTCTGTATTTAACTAAATCATGATATAAGTAAGAATAATATCAATAATAACAAGTTCAATCATGTATGATAAATAAAACGATTTTACCCAAAATGCTGCTTTAACATGGAATTTACAAAAGAACGGGTAATATAAAGTCATAAGTGAACCATATATGATATCATAACAATTAATATGATTCTTTAATAAGTCAATGACTTTATTTAAATCATTATACAGGATTTTTGGATATATACGAATCATATCAAACCTAAGGTAAAGGATAACTTTTCCAATCTCTTTTTATCCGAGATTGTTAATTCGTAACTATTTACTAGGGTTATATTTATCATCCATGTCCCAATTTTCTAAAATTCATTTCATGTATTTTTAATTTACTTTTTATGCATTTTTAACTTTTACCACATTTTATGTAAAGAATCGTTCTTTTGTTTACCATATGAGGATCATTTTGGACTTTTTCGGAAAAGTATGAGGAGAATGTTTTTTTAACTTATCCGAAAAGAAAATATTTTTACAGTTTCATAACGCCTTATTTTAATGAAGTTTTCTCAACAATATTTCATGGTTATTTTTAATAAAATACGTTTCTTTTAAAAAAAAATTAGCATTTTTTTGAAAAGAAAGTGATTTTTAAGAAGAAATGATATTTTCCACAAGAATTCTCTTTAAGTGTTTTATCAAAACTATTTTCCATCTAAGATGAAATTATTTAGCATGTTTATGTTATAAGTTTAATGTATCTATTATTTACACGGTGTTATTTTTCTTATGGTGAAATGATATCCATTTGGTTAATATGGATTATGTGATGATGGAATGATGTTTATGTAACCCATTTAATTCATTGGGTTAGGAAGAATTATTTATGTTTAATTTGTGGCACAAGTAATAAAGATTTCATTATGAGATGGGTGGGGCCTATATCTCCCCCAAATTAATTGGTTAATGATTTATATCTCATGATATAGACATGGATGGAATAGAAAGATAATCTGGTTCAATAATACAGGACTGGAATGATTAGTGAACTCAATTCAGAAAGGGACTTTGTCCACTAAGATGGTCGGGGCAGCAATGCCTTTGCTACTATGGAAATAATAACATGTACTTAATGGTTTCCACAATTACGTGTTTTATTCACATGCTACTTTATCATGATTAATGTTTCTTTATGATCTATGCCTTTCGTACTGCCATGTTTTATGTCATTGCACAATATTTTGATGTTTAAACATTATGTTCATGTTTTTAAGTTCAAATGTATATGATTTGTTTTATTTTCTCCATGCTTACCATTACTGAGCATTTGAGATCACCCTTTATATGTTTTCTTTTCCCCCGGATTTAATTAATGGTTTTAGGTAAGAAAACAAAAGGGGAAGATCTTTATGGGAGATGTTAAAGATCTTTCACAATGATTAGAAGATTATGTTCTGAGTTTCCAAAGACATTAAACTATTACGATCCTTTGGTGTCTATTTTTATTATACATTCAGTATTCCTCAAAAGTAATGTAATGTCTATGTACGTCAAGATTTGGGTCTCTATAGTTGGTATCAGATTAAAGATTTAGTCACCCTTTGGAAACGTGGATGCGAGAACATTATTGAGATCCATAGATATATTTCTATGGTATGTCTAGGGATGTTTCTAAGGTTATGTATAAGTATATGTTATAGTCCAATAATTATGAAAATGATTGTGAATAACCTATTATTTAACCTATGATGATAGACATTGAAATTACTCCCCTTAATTATGTTGTTTTCCTAGTATGAATTTTTCATCTCACACTATTTTTTAGGGTTTTATAAAATGGCTAGAAATAGTAAGATTCTTGATAATGGAGGATATGATGGACAATATAATGATATTCATCATGAGAAGCCAAATGAAACGGGCTTTGGAAGTCCAAACATCGTTATTATCCCAAATCAGCAATCTCATAATATGATCAATAATCTCAACATTGGTATGTTTCCTCACTCAGCTAATAAGAGACAGAAGGAGTTTCATGATGATCATAGATGAAAGAATGCTCAATTTCCATCATGTAAATCATGTGGTAAGAGGCATTAGAGAGAATGTTTCAAAGGAACTAGAAGAAGCTTTGGTTGTGGAAGATAATGACACAAATCCAGTAATTGCAAAGGAAAAGGATCAGTTTACACCAAAGACAAGGATAATGGTATTTCTAAGACATCAACAATGGTTAAATGTTTTAAATGTGGAATGTGCGTGCATTACGAAACCCAATGACTTAAGGGAAAGTCTCATGAAGAGAATCAGCATGGTCGTATGGGTAGTATTTATGTTGTTGATGATGAAGATACTACAAATAATATATGAGATGAAAAAATTGTTGATGCTTGGTAAATGGTTTATGAAGGTAGTGGAATGGTTTATGTTTATCAAGAGTTATGTTGTATACGTAATGGTACTATGGAATAAAGACACAACTAATGATTTTTACACTATTGTTTTTTCTAAAGTATTTGAAAGTATATGTTGAATGGTACTGGTAACCATGAAAGGTGAATTCATATATTTTTGGAAAGTAGATGGTATGTGCATAATGAAGGGATAATGAGATAATGAGATGTATTATAGTATTTATGAGCTCATGGATGATATAAGGACAATGTTATATCATGGTTTGAGTGTATAGAAATTTTGGGATTTTGGTAGGTGGATAGAGTCAACTTTTGACAGCATTCATGTTTTCACTAAGGTTCAATGGGTATTTATTTTTTCATGAAAATACATGATTAAGGTATTCAAATGTTTGGAATGTGACCAAAAAGATATATCTTATATGGGGGATAAATGTTGGTATTCACATGCTTGGTTGATGAAATTTCTAGTAATCGTTTTCCTTATACAATATGATTGGATAGATGTATTTTGGATAAGACTAAAGATTGGAATGGATTATGTTGGACATCAGATAGAATTGTTTAAGGCTAGAGCATTTTTCGATACTATTTCTGGAATGTTATAATAGTGTAGTTTTTGAAAAAGGGCCACCCATAGGACATGCGACAACCCATCGGGTCTGACAAGGCTGTGGGAATCGAACACACAACCAATGTGAGATAGGCCTTTATCACCTACCACTGGACTACATGATGACCCTGGTTAGTAGAAACTAGTTTTATTTTATTAAACACTATGATAGATAAATTATAAGTCCATTTTAGAAACCATATAAGATTAATCACACCATTTATGGACTTATGTTAATATGTTTTGCTTACATTATGTTTAAGACAGAAGGAATGACCTATCATTCTATTGGTTGATTTGAAAACACTTCACGGAAGAAAAATTCAACTTCATTTCTTTAAGAGATGAAGTGGAAATTTTTCAAGGAACAAACAATAGTGAGATTGTACCAAAATCAAGTAATTATTACTTCTATTTCAAAATTTTCAACTTTATGGAAATGATATTGAAAACCAAAAATGTTGTCCTAGTGCTCTTATATCTGATGAATCATTTGGTACCTTAGATCATCACAATTTTATGGCGTTGTGACTGTTGGATTTTTCATAACCATGTTCTCTACCACTCTCCATTAGAACTTGATGTTTAGATTTTTCATCCATCTCCATATTTCCACATATGTTCCTCTATGTGGAAACCCAGTGATGAGTAAATCTGGGTAGCCGTTAAATTTCTTATTTACTTTTTAAAATTATGTTTTAGTGTTCCTTTTATAATGTGGGTTTCTACGAACGAAACATTCAAGTAGTAAATGATTTATAACCCTGAGGAATTTAGAGGGAGAAATTGATTTTAAGGGGAGTAGAATGTTACTCCCCGAGATTTTATGAGATATATTATTTTTAATTTCATTTATGTATTCTATTATATAATACACCAAGATTATATTGTACTATATGCAACACCGTATGAGCTTTCAGTATACGCAACACTATTTTTGGGTAGTGTTACACACAATTTCGTGTTCGTTTTGTGGAAATTATTCTACGCAACATTGTGTATAGATTTAGTATAAATGAAATAAGTTTTGATTATGTTATATGAAACACCAAATAGTTATTTTACTACACCCAGACCTAGCTTGGCTTGCATTACACGCAATCAAGACCTTCCTCGATAGCTTGTGTAGTACGCAATTCCAAGTTTCACTAAACAAGATATTATTTTAATATTATTATGAACCAGCTGTTATGAATATTAATAGCCACTTTTTGAAATATTATAAGTTTTATAATTCAAAATGGACTTTATTTTTGGATTTGGAATATCGAAATTAGCCTAGGGTGAATTTTTGGTATTTTTCTGAAAACATTCCATTTTTGATGAATAGTGAAAGCACTAGGTTACTATTAAAAAACCGACTTTTTATTCAAATAATTATTTATTTTATTTAAATTTATATTAGGTAAAAATTTATACATAATACCTATATAAGTTCAATGTAATTCATTTTATTCATTTTATAATAATTTTAGATATATAAAAAATTTATGGAACTTTTCACCGTCTTTTACACACCTCCTAAGAGAATTTGAAAATTTACATAAAACATAATTTTACCACTTCTGTGAGTAGAATTTTGAAACTCCAATGGAGATGGCTAATATCAAACAGTAAAATTTGGTTCAATAAGATAAAAATAATTTGTGGTGAATAGTAACTTTTTACTTTTATTTACCACGGTTAAAAGTAAATATAGTAATTACGTGTAACAATGATATTATTATTACCCAAAAACATGTCCTAATTCTATTGGATAAGGTTAATTAGACCAAAAAAAACCTTAAGAATAAAATATTACCCTTTATGTCCACATGGATTAGATTAGGACACTTATTATTAATTTATTTAAAGAAGAGTTAAAATAGTTATAATCAATGTTTAATAACTAACACATTATTAAGATAGGGTTATACATATGATAAATTCGACTATAAATATTCACTAGAAAGATAATATGATTTCCTACATAATGTTATTTTATTTATATTTTTTAGACATTAAATAATTTAATTTATTTATAACACAATGATGATGCAGTAATTACCTTATTGATGAAATATTAACATAATTGATGTTATAAGTACAGAAATAAATGTAAAACTTTTTATGAATAAAAATAATTTTATAGGTTAATATTACATATTAGTATGGATTAAATTAAATATTTTCTAACTAATAATGTTTTTATGATTTCCAAAAAAATCAATTACCAAATAGTGTCAAAATTGACATATAATATCTTTTAGAACAAATATTATATTATTAATTTTTATTATATTTTTAAAAATATATGGTTAGGAAAAATGATATATATAAGGTTATTTATATTAATAATGAACCACTTGGGGTTAATTTGGCTTTTTATAGTAATTTTATTAACCATATAGTGAAAGAAAACAAGAAGACACAGTAAAAGTTAAATTATTTAACTTACTGTTAAATCTAAATGATAAGGTTAAAATAGTAACCTAAACATGTATAAAATATATTTGATGAGATTATTTCGACCCATCCCCACATTATCATCGAAATAAATAAATTTGAGGCTATTATAAACCGAATATGACTTTATTATAAAATAATATTTTATGTTTTTCAAAAGGTGCCCCTCTCCTCCCTTATAAAAAGGGAACCCCTTAACTCTTCACTTCACATCCTTTTGAGCATTGAATATAGGCCAACCCTAGACAATTCCTCTTATAAACCTCTCTAGTTATTTCATAGAGGTTCTGGTCTTCTCAAAAGACCAACTCTAGTGCCCAAAGAATAAGGTTAAAAGAGGTGTGTTGAAGAAGAGGTAATCTCTTCTATCGATTCTTTCAAGTTTCTTTCTTCTTCAACATATTCATCGTTAGTTGTTTCATTACAAAGTAATAACTTAAGTATTACTTATATATGGATATGTTATTATAAATATGAAACAAAACTATTTCACCTTCAATCCATCCTGCGGAAAATGAAATCACCGCGCGTGCGTATATAGAGAATACCGTCTCCACACCGTTGTGTAATCTGTTTTTCCACCACCAACATATTTGGATGGGTATAATGGGGTAAATAATAACAATATATAGTTATTATAACATCATACTGATTCTGAGATATGAGATCATCCACTCCAATTCAATTCACTAGTTATGGTAACGATATCATCGCTCGTGCGTATGTACGGATTACCGTCTCCACAACGCGATGAGATTAATTCTCCATGTTAACCATTCAAGAATGATTATAGTGTATATATAATGAATAATAATGAAATATATGACATGATAAAGCTACAAGATTTATTTATATATATATGTGGCATATACTTATTTTCATTCAAGTCAACAAGGAAATGAAAACATCGTTCATGCGTACGTACGACCTACCATCTCCATGAAGGGTGTATTTCATTTCATTTATCTATCTATTATATATATATATAATGAATATATTTTTTATATAAATTATTATTTACATTTTGGAAGTAACTAAATCATGATATAAGTAATAATAATATCAATAATAACAAGTTCAAACAGGTAAGATAAATAAAACGATATTACCGAAATTGCTGCTTTAACATGGAATTTAAAAAAATGGTTAATATAAAGACATAAGTGAACCATATATGATATCATAACAATGAATATGATTCTGTAATATGTAAATGACATTATTTAAATCATTATACAGGAGGATAGGATACGTACGAAACATATAAGACATAAGGTAAGGGATAACTTTTCCAATCTCATTTTTATCCGAGATTATTTATTCGTAAGTATTTACTGGGGTTATATTTATCATACCTGTCCATATTTTCTAAAAAACAATTCATGTATTTTTATTTTACATTTTACCAATTTTTATCTATTACAACATTTTATTGATAGAATCATTATTTTGTTTACCATATGAGGAACTTTTTTTACTTTTCCGGCAAAAGTACAAGGATAATGTTTTTTTAACTTATATGACAAGAACAGATTTTTATGGTTTCAAAACACCTTATTTTCATGAAGTTTACTCAACAAGATTTCATGTTTATTTTCAATAAATTAATTTTCCTTTCAAATTGCGTGGAATTTTTTTGAAAGAAAATGATATTTAAGAAGAAAGGATATTTTCCTCAAGATTTCTCTTCACGTTTTTTTATCAAAACTATTTTCCATCTAAGATGAAATTATTTAGCATGTTTATGTTTTAAGTATAATGTCTCTATTATTTACATGGTGTTATTTTTATTATGATGAAATTATATCCATTTGTTTTATATGGAATAGGTGATGATGGAATGTCGTTTATGAAAACCATTTAATTCTCTGGTTTATGATGAATGATTTATGTTTAATTTGTGGAATAAGTAAGAATGATATCATTATGAGATGGGGGTGTCCTATATCTACCTTCAATGCATTGGGTAAGGATTTATTTCTCATGAGATAGACATGGCTGGAATGAAAAGTTAAACCAGTTTAGTAATACAGGACATGAATGAGGAGTGAACTCGATTCAGAAAGGGACTTTGTCCACTAAGATGGTCTGGGCAGCAATGCCTTGGCTACTAAGGAAATCATAACATGTGATTAATGGTTTCCAAAATTAAATATTTTATTCACATGCCACTTTATCATGATTAATTATTCTTTATGATCTATACCTTATGTACTGCCATTTTGTATGTCATTGATCATGATTTTGATGTTTTAACATTATGTTTATTTTTTTTAGTTCAAATGTATATGATTTTCATTATTTTCTCCTTGCATACCCTTATTGAGCATTTGAGATCACCCTTTATATGTTTTATTTTCCACAGAATTTAAATAATGGTTTTACGTAAGAAAACAAAAGGGGACGATCTTTATGGGAGATATTGAAGATCTTTCACAATGATTAGAAGATTATGTTCTGAGTTTCCAAAGACACTATACTATTACAGTCCTTTGATATCTGTTTTTGTTATGTATTATGTATTCCTGAAAAAGTAATGTAATGTCTATGTACGTCACGCTTTGGGTCTCTCCAATTATTTTGGGCTACGAATTCTTTTTGGTGAAATTGGGGAGAGGAGGATCAGGGGAGAAAGCTCTCTAATGATGAATGCTACACCAAGATAGAATGCTGAACACCTTCGACGAACTTTCTTAGGACGTCTTCTGATATGGGACATCCTCATATATGATGCATCGATGACCATACAACCTCCTTCCATCTACTACTACAATGAAATGTGGTAGTGGTTAAATGATCTTTGTTTATCACTATCCATGTACTCCTTTCTTTTCTTTTTATGATTGGGAACTAAAATACTAATAACTCACTTATCGGGCATCTGATTTATGCGTCATATGTTTCATTGATACCCCCTAGATGTGGCTGTTCTTTGAGATACTTCTTCATGAGACTTCGTGATAGATGGAGTATTGACCAGTAGATCTTGTAGCGGATCCTCCCAATGATGTGCAAGAATAGTGCAGAGACCTAGTTTCTTGTTGACACCTGACGACTGCTGACCGATTCGACTCATAGTGATTTGACTAGCTTAGTGGGGAGCACCTTGGTGTCGTAGCAGACCCATAGTGGTGTAACACCCCAAGATTTTATGAAAAATATTTTTTTTAATTTCATTAATATCTTGTGTTGTACGCTACACCAAAAGCAGCTTGCACAACACACAACCTTGACTTGCCTTGCATTACACTAAATCACGACCTTCCTCGATAGCCTGTGTAGTACGCAATAACGAGTTTCACTAAACAACAATATGCCATTAAAATATTGTTAAAACTAGCCATTATGAATAGTAATAACCACTTTTTTAAATTTTGTAATTTATATTTTTCAAAATGGACTTCATTTTTGGATTCAGAATATCGAAATTAGCTTAGGGTGAAATTTTGGTACTTTTCAGATAACTTTCATTTTCTGATGGATAGTGAAAATTACTAAATTTTAATTAAAAACAACCTTTTTAATTGAAATAATTAATAGTGATAAATTATTAATTTGAGTGGTTTTAAATTATATTTAGAATATATTTTTACAATTTAATACAATGTTGGTCATTGGATGTAATTTCACATTTAAAGAAGACATAAACAAGTGTCAATCTTTTGATAGTTATTATCTCTTAAGAACACGCTATTTGTTTTGACGACGGGAATTAATTATTAAATTAATTAATGCAACTCATATGTTTTGAATTTGGTAAAATATACATCATTTTTGAATTCATAATATCAAATATAGCTTAAGCCTAATTTTTGGTATTTTTCTGGAAACATTCATTTTTTGATGAATAGTGAAACCACTATGTGGTAGTTGAAAAAATGAATTTTCATAAAACTTAATTTTACTGCTTCTGTGAGTGGAATTTCAAAAATCCGAGAGACACGATTGTTGTCAGTAAGTAAAATGTTGTTTAATGAGATGAAAACAATTTTTGGTGAATAGTAACTTTTTACTTTTTTTACCACAGTTAAAAGTAAATTGGGTAATTAAGTGTAAAAATGATATTATTATTACCCTAACACACGTCGTAATTCTATTGGATAAGTGTAATTCGACCAAAAACAACCTTAGGAATAACATATGACCATTTAGGCCCAATTGGATTATATAAGGACATTTATTGTTAATTTATTTAAAGAAGGGTTAAAATAGTTAAAATCAAAGTTTAATAAGTAAATAATTTTTAATATAGGGTTATAAATAAGATAAATTAGACTATAAATATTCATTAGAAATATAAAAATATTTACTACATAATTATATTTTATTTGTAATTTTTAGACATTAAATAATTTAATTTATTTATGACACAAAGATGATGTAGTAATTATCTTATTAATAAAATATTCACATAATTGATGTTATAAATACCCAAATAAATGTAATTTGAGACTTTTTATGAATTCCACTAATTTGATAGGTTAATATGACATGTTATTATTGATATAATTAACTTTTTTCGAACTAATCATTCTGTTATGAGTTTCATTAAAATCAATTACTAAATAGTGTCAAAATTGACAAAAATAGTTTTTAAAACAAAAATTATATTATTAGTTGTTATTTTATTCCTAAAAATCTAAGGTTCGGCCAAATGACTTATATAAGGTTATAAATATTAATAATAAACAACTTGGGGTTCTTTTCTCTTCTTATAGTATGTTTATTAACCTTATAGTGTAAGAACACAAAAAGACATGGTAAAAGTAAAATTATCTAACTTAAAGTAAATATAAATTATAAGGTTAAAATGGGAACCTAAACATGTATAAATTATATTGTAAGAGAGGATTTAGATCCATCCCCACCTTAGATTCTAAATAAATCAATTTGGAGCTATTTAAAACCGAATTTGGCTTTATAATAAAATAATATTTTTAGTTATTCCAGAGGTGCCCCTCTCCTCCCTTATAAAAAGGAACCTCCTACCTCTCTTCCTCACACCACTTTTAGCCTTCATTCTCTGCCAACCCCTTCCAAATTATCTTCTCCACTTCCCTAGAAACATCCTAGAGGTCCTGGTCTTCTTCAAAGACCAATTTTAGTGCCCTAAGAAGAGGAATCAACGAGGCGCTTCAAAGAAGAGGTAATGTCCGTTACCGATTCTTTCAACTTTATTTCTTCTTCCACTTCTTCTTCATAGGTTGTTTCACTATGAAGTAATAACATCAGTATCAATCATATAATGATATGTTATTATAATTATGATACAACCCTAATTCACCATCTATCCATCCTACGGAAAACGAAATCACTGCACGTGCGTACGTACAGCATGCCCACTGTACTCGATATATATATTAATCTAACTATATATATATATATTAATATAATAACTATATATATATGAATATAACTACATATATATATATATATATATTAGTATTACTATAAATGTATATATTAATATAACTATATATATATATTCATATAACTATATATATGTTAATATAAATATATATATATTAATATAAATATATATTACTATACGAATAAATATAACTAAATATATATATATAGATATAGATATATATTAATATCACTATATATATATATTAATATTAATATATATATATTTATAAAACTATATATATATTATAATATAACTATATATATATATACTATAATATATCTATATATATATATTATAATCTAATAACTATATATATATATTAATATAAATATATATTCATATACGAATAAATATAAATAAAAAATATATATATATATATATAGATATCATGAATTAGAAGTCAAATCAAAATAGAGGAGTGGTAAAGGCTTAGGCGCGCAGGGGGGAGGTCTCGAGTTCAAATCCTGTGGGAGGTAGGGGCGCACGCGCATGTGGGAATATAGAAGAAAGTGCTATTAAAGGGGTGAAGGGGGTGCGTGGGGTGCTGTACAGGGGCAGAAAAACACTGTAAAATGGGGGGCTGAAGCGCTATAAAATCCCACCCGATTCGCAGTATTTTTTAATTTTTTTTAATTTTTTTTTAAATTTTTTAAGTTTTTTTTTATTTTTTTAACTTTTATCAGCGCTTTTTAAAAAGCACTGATAAAATGGTCCTTTATCAGAGCTAAAACGAAATCGCTGATAAAGTAAGGGCTGATATAGGACCCCTTTATCAGAGCTACAAAAAGCGCTGATAAAGGGGTACTTTTATCAGCGCTTTTTTTAGCGCAGATAAAAGACCCCTTTTATCACCGCTTTTTTAGTGCTGATAAACGGTTCCTATATCAGTGCTTTTCGGAGCGATGATAAACGGGACCCCCCCTTTATCTACGCTAGCTTTATCAGTGCTTTTCTAGCACTGATAAAGGCCATTTTTAGCGCTAATAAAGGTCGTGTTTGTAGTAATGATTAATGGATTTTTAAAACATTATTTCCAAGAATGTTCCTTTACAAGTTTTCATGTTTATTTTTAATCAACTTATTTTAGTTTAGAATTGTATGACTTTTCAATAAAGGAAAAGTGTTTTTTGAAGTATAAAGGATATTTTCCTCAAGAATGGAGTTCAAGTGTTTTATCAAAATTATTTTCCATTTAAGATAATAAAGGGTTCTATTTCTATCCTTATTATTACATTGATTTTATTATGTTGTGATGGAATTATGTTTATGAATTCTTTTATCTTATATGAATTGTTTTATGATGTCACAATGTTTAAGATTCCCATTTTTATTACATGGGTTATGCTAGGATGTATGGTTTTTGATTTTGTGGAACACATAAGAATGGTATCATTATGAGATGGGTGGGACCTATATCTCCCTCCAATGCATTGGGTAATGATTTTATATCTCATTACATAGACATGGCTGGAACGGCAGGTTAAACCAGTTCAATGAAATAGGACTGAAACGAGGAGTGAACTCGGTTCAGAAAAGGACTTTGTCCACTAAGATAGTATTGGTAATGAGCCTTGACTAATAAGAAATGATTCTCTATGATTATGTGTGTATGACACAAGGTTTTATGTTTTATGTTATGATTATTGGGATTACATTTCAATACAATTATTTATCCCATGTTATGAAATTATGATATTTTTTTGCGGGTTAAGATTTCCAAAAGTTATGTTCTTATGTATATGATGTGATTGATATTTCTTTTGTTTACCCTTACTGAGCATTTGAGCTCATCCTTTTATGTTTTATTTCCCCAGGATATAAAGAAATGTTTTAGGTAAAAAAGGAAGATCTTTATTGGAGATGTTGAAGATCTTTACCCACGATTAGAAGATTATGTTCAGAGTTTCCAAAGACACTAAACTATTACATTCCTTGTGTGTGTTTTTTTGTAATGTACTATGTATTCCGAAAAAGTAATGTAATGTCCATGAAAGTTAAGATTTGGGTCTCTACAGTTGGTATCAGAGGAAAGGTTTAGTTATCCTTTAGAAACTAGGATGCAAGAACTTTAGTGAGATACCTATAGATATTTCTATGGTATGTATAGGGATGTCCCTAAGGTTAAGTATAAGTATAGGTTATAGTACTATAATTACGGTAACCTAAGATGTTAGATATTGAAGGTAGTCCCCCTTTATTATGTTGTTTTCCCTAGCATGATTTTTGCCTCTCACACTATTCTTTTTCGGTTTTAGACGATGGTTGGAACCCGAAGAAACTGTGTTGATCAATGTAATGGACAATGCAATGATTGTCCTCCTGAACAAACAAATGTTATGGGAGATGGAGTGAAAAATATTATTGCTATACTTACTCAATATATGAATCATTCCAGACTTCCAAATGAGTAGAGAAGGGAACAATATTCTATTGAGCCCTTCATGAGGCAACGTCCGCCTTCTTTCAGTGGGTCTTATGATCCACTTGTTGCTGAACAATGGATCATTACCACTGAAAAGATATTTTCAGTTCTTCAATGTTCTGAACATGATAAAGTCATCTTAGCAGTGTATCGTTTGGAAGGTGATGTTGATCAAAGGTCGAATCTTATCAAGAATATGAGGCCAAGAGATGAAATTGAGTCCTTAGAATGGGATCAGTTCAAGAACTTATTTTCCAATAAGTACTTCCCTCGTATTCTTCGATCAAAGATGGATAAGGAGTTTCTTGAACTAATGCAAAATGATGATGAATCTGTTGGTATATACGAAGAGAATTTTACAAGGCTTGTAAGGTATGCATCTGGATTTATCATCTAACCTGAAAGTAAAGTTGATCGATTCTTCAGTGGCTTAAAACCAAATATTTCAAGGGAATTAGTTATAAGAGACTTCAGTAGCTATGAAGAAATTGTGCGTTGTGATGTCACGGTAGAAATGGAAGTTGGTTTTATTTATCCATCTCATAGTTTTGACACGGAACGAAAGATGGAGTTCAAGGAGAAATCTCAAAATAATGGTGAAAAGATGATAAATTTTTCCATATGCTCAAAGTGTGGAAAGAAGCATGGTGGAGATTGTCTTAAAGGGACTAGAAATTGTTTTAAGTATGGAATAGAAGGTCATCGAGCAGCTGAGTGTCGATGTAATGGAAAAATGGTTTCTAATGATGTGAATAAAGAAAAGAATGTAGAGAATGGAACACCAACACTTAAATGCTTCAAGTGCAAGGAAATGGGGCGTTATGCTAATAAATGCCCTAATACAAGGGTTAGTGATGATCGACATGAGCAACCGCTTAAGGAAAAGGACAAAGGGAAATCACATGCGATCACTATTGGCGATGTTGAATATGAAAACGATGTGGTGGAATGAATAAGTGTTTATGTAATGGGATTCCAAAATAATGTTGTATATAGTATCGTGGAATATTGGAATATTTCTGTATTGGTCTATTATGAATTTCAATAATTTTATGGTACTGGTAACCATGGAAAGTGATTGAGATATTTTTGGAAAAAAAGATGATATGCACATAATGAAGGGAAAACGAGAAAATGAAATGTTTGACAGTATTCGTGAGCTCATGGATGATATAAGGACTATGTGATATCATGGTTTGAGTATATAGAATTTTTGGATTTTGGTATGTGGAAAGAGTTATCTTTTCACAGCATTCAAGTTTTCACTAAGGTTTAATGGGTATTCATTTTTCACGAGAATACATGATTAAGGTATTCACGTGATTAGAATGTGACCAACAAGATATATGGGGGATAAATGATGGTATTCACATGCTTGGTTGATGACATTTCAAATAATTGTTTTCTTTATACTATGATTTTGGACAGAAGTATTTTAGATAAGCCTAAAGATTGGAATGGATTATGTTGGACATAAGTTATTATTCGTTAATGATAGAACGTTTTTTTGATATTATTTTTGGGATGTTACAGTAATGTAGTTTTAGAAAAAGGACAACCTGCAGGACGGGCGACAACCCATTGCGTCGGACAAGGCTGTGGGAATCGAACCCACAACCAAAGTGCGACTGGCCTTTATCGCCTAACACTGGCCTATAGGAAGTCTCTGTTTAGTAGAAACTAGTTTTATTATATTATGCAGTAGGATATATGAAGTATAAGTCCATTTTAGGAACCATATATTATTAATCTCACTATAGATGGACTTATGTATTTTTGATAACATCTATAACCTTTTGTTTGAGAAAGATGGAATGAGCCATCATTTTATCACATGATCATCTAACACATCACAAATAAAAAATTCAACTTAATTTCATTAATGGATTAAGTGGAAATTGTTCAATTAACGAACAACAGTGAGATTGTACCAAAATCTTGTAAGTATTTCTTTTAATTCATCAACTTTAGGGAAATGATCTTGAAAACGAAAAATGTTGTCCTAGTGCCCTTATATCCAATGAATCAGATGGTACCTTAGATCATCACAAATCGATGGATTTTTGATTTCTGTCTTTTCTATAGCCATGTTCTCTACCACTATCCATCAGATCATGATGGTTAGATTTTTCTTCCATATTCATATTTTCACATATGTGGAAACCCAGTGATTTTTTTATTTGGGTAACCGTTACGTTTCATACTTTTTTTTAAATATTGGTTTTGATATTACTTTTTACGATGTGGGTTTCTATTAAAGAAACATTCGAGTAGTAAACCATTTATAACCCGACGAATTTCGAGGGCGAAATTCTTTTAAGGGGGGTAGAATTTAACACCCCGAGGTTTTATGAAAAATGTCATTTTTAATTTCATTAATGTCTTGTGTGGTATGCTACACAAAAAGGAGCTTTCACAACATGCATCCTTGACTTGTCTTGCATTACACGCAATCACGAACTTCCTTGATAGAGTGTGTAGTACGCAATAATGAGTTTCACTAAACAACAATATGCTATTAAAAAATTATTAAAACTAGCCAGTATGAATAGTAATATACACTTTTTGAAATTTTGTAAATTTTATTTTTCAAAATGGAATTCATTTTTGGATTCGGAATATCGAAATTAGCTTAGGGTGAAATTTTGGTACTTTTTGGATAACTTTCATTTTCTGATGGATTGTGAAAATTACTAAATTTTAATTAAAAACAACATTTTTAATCGAAAAAATTAATAGTGATAAATTATTAATTTGAATGGCTTTAAAGTATATTTAGAATATATTTTTACAATTTAATAAAATTTTGGTCATTTGATGTAATTTCACATTTAAACCAGACATAAACAAGTGTCAATCTTTTGATAGTTTTTATCTCTTATGAACACGCTATTTGTTTTCACGACGGGAATTAATTTTTAAATTAATTAATGCAAATAATATGTTTTTAAATTGGTAAAATAGGAATAATTTTTGATTTCATAATATCAAATATATCATAGGCCTAATTTTTGTTATTTTTCTGGAAACATTCATTTTTTGATGAATAGTTAAACCACCAAGTGGTAGTTAAAAAATTGATTTTTTCGTAAAACATAATTTTACCGCTTCTCTGAGTGGAATTTCAAAAATCCGAGAGACACGGTTGATGTCAATAATTAAAATGTGGTTCAATGAGATGAAAATATTTTTTTATGAATAGTAACTTTTTACTTTTTTTACCACGGTTAAAAGTAAATAGTGTAATTAATGGTAAAAATGATATTATTATTACCCTAAAACATGTCCTAATTATATTGGATATGTTTAATTCGACCAAAAACAACCTTAAGAATAAAATATGACAATTTAGGCCCACTTGGATTAGATTAGGACATTTATTATTAATTTATTTAAAGAAGGGTTAAAATAGTTAAAATCAATGTTTAATAAGTAAATAATTTTTAATATAGCCTTATACATAAGATAAATTAGACTATAAATATTCATTAAAAAGATAAAATTATTTCCTACATAAGTATATTTTATTTTTAATTTTTAGACTTTAGATAAGTTAATTTATTTAAGACACAAAGATGATGTAGTAATTATCTTATTAATGAAATATTGACATAATTGATGTTATGAATACCCAAATAAACGTAATTTGAGACTTTTTATGAATTCCAATAATTTTATAGGTTAATATGACATGTTAGTATTGATTTAATTAACTTTTTTTGAAATAATCATTCTGTTATGAGTTTCACAAAAATCAATTACTAAATAGTGTCAAAATTGACATAAAATAGATATTAAAAATAAAATAAAATTATTAGTTGTTATTTTAATCTTAAAAATGTAAGGTTTGGCCAAATGACTTATATAAGGTTATATATATTGAAAATAAACAACTTGGGGTTATTTTGGCTTCTTATAGTAAGTTTATTAACATTTTAGTGTAAGAACACAAAAAGACACCGTAAAAGTAAAATTATCTAACTTAAAGTTAAATATAAATGATAAGGATAAAATAGTAACCTAAACTTGTTTAAATTATATTGGATGAGAGGTTTTCGACCCATAACCACATTATCTTATAAATAAATCAATTTAGAGCTATTTATAACCGAATTTGGCTTTATAATAAAATAATATTTTTCGTTATTCCAAAGGTGCCCCTCTCCTCCCTTATAATAGGGAACATCATCCCTCTCTTCCTCACATCACTTTGAGCCTTCATGCTCGGAAAAACCCTGAAAAATTCTCTTCTCCACTTCCCTAGAAACATCCTAGAGGTCCTGGTTTTCTTCAAAGTCAAATTTAGTGCCCTAAGAGGAGGACTTAAAAAAGCGCTTCAAAGAAGAGGTAATGTCTGTTACTGATTCTTTCAACTTTATTTTTTCTTCCACTTCTTATTATTAGTTTGTTTCATTATGAAGTAATAAAATCATTATAAATAAAATACTGATATGTTATTATAAGTTTGAAACACCCCTATTTCACCATCGATCCATCCTACGGAATAAGAAATCACCACGCGTGCGTACATACGGAATACCGTCTCCACGCCGTGGTGTAATCTATTTTCCACCACCACCTTACTTGGATGGGTATAATGGTGTACATAATAACTATATATGATTATTGTAAAGTTATATTGATTCTGAAATATTATACATACACTCCAATACAATTCCAAGATCATGAGAACGATATCATCGCTCGTGCGTACGTATGGACTACCGTCTCCACGATGCTATGAGATTCACTCTCCACGTTAACCATTCATGAATGATTATAAAGTATATATAATAATTAATCATGAAATATATGACATAATAATGATACTGGATTTATGTGTATATATATATGTATGTCATCTACTTAATTCCATTCAACTCAATAAGGAAACGAAAACAGCATTCATGCGTACGTACGGCCTACCGTCTCCATGAGCGGTGTATTTCTTTCCATTTAGTAATATATTATATATATGTATATTATGAATATATATTATATATAAATAATTTTTTATATTCTGTAATTAATTAATCATGATCTATGTAATCATATGAATAATTACAAGTCATAACACGGATGACAAATAAAACGATTTTACCCAAAATGCTCTTTAACATGGAATTTAAAAAAGAACGGGTAATATAAAGTCATAAGTGAACCATATATGATATCATAATAATGGGTATGATTCTGGAATATGTAAATGACATTATTTAAATCATTATACAGGAGGTTCGGACAGTTACGAAGCAAATCGGACCTAAGGTAAGGGAAAATATCAAAATCTCATTTTTATCCGAGATTGTTTATACTTTGGTATTTACTGAGGTGTATTTTATCATCCACATCCATGATTACTAAATATGTAATATTTATATCCTTCTACAATAGTTTATATCCAATTTTACCCTTTGTTGAGTTTTTAGTAAAAGATATGAAGGGAATCTTTTGTCGTTTTTTGTAAGAGGTACTTTTTGACTTTTCTAACAAAAGTACGAGAAGAATGTTTTTTAACTAATCTGGCATGAATGTATTTTTAAAACATTATTTCCTAGAATATTCCTTACAAGTTTTCAAGTTTATTTTTAATCAACTTCATTTAGTTTATAATTGTATGACAAGTTAAGAAATGAAAACTATTTTTTGAAGTAGAAAGGATATTTTCCTCAAAAATGGAGTTCATGTGTTTTATCAAAATTATTTTCCATCTAAGATAATGAAGGGTTATGTTTCTATCCCTATTATTACATTGATTTTATTATGTTGTGATGGAATTATGTTAATTAATTCCCTTATCTTATATGAATTTTTTTATGATGTCACGATTTTTAAGATTCCCATTTTTATTACATGGGTTATGCTATGATGTATGGTTTATGATTTTGTGGCACACATAAGAATGGTATAATTATGAGATGGGTGGGACCTATATATCCCTCCAATCCATTGGTTAATGATTTTATATCTCATGATATAGACATGGCTGGAACGGCAGGATAAATCGGTTACGTGAAACAGGACTGAAACGAGGAGTGAACTCGGTTCATAAATGGACTTTGTCCACTAAGATAGTCTTGGAAATGAGCCTTGACTAATAATAAATGATTATATATGATATTTTGTGTATGCCACAAAGATTCATGCCTTATGTTATGATTATTGGGATTACATTTCACTACTATTATTTATCCCATGTTATAAAATTATGATTTCTTTTGGAGGTTAAGATTTCCAAAAGATATGTTCTTATGTATATTATGTGATTGATATTTCTTTTGTTTACCCTTACTAAGAATTTGAGCTCACCCTTTTATGTATTCTTTTCCCCATGATATAATGAAAGGTTTTAGGTAAAAAAAGTAAGATCTTTATGGGAGATGTTGAAGATCTTTCCCCACAATTAGAAGATTATGTTTCGAGTTTCCAAAGACACTAAACTATTACGGTATTTGTGTGTGTGTTTTTGTTATGTACTAATTATTCTGCAAATGTAATGTAATGTCCATGTACATTAATCTTTGGGTCTCAACATGTGGGGAGTTCCTAGGTAATGTGGTAGACCCACAGTGGGTAGCTCCTTGGGGACACGGTAGACCAATGGTACATGACAGGAGAAGTACCACAGTAGACCAAGGTTAGTGGCAAGTCCCTTGGTGTCATGGTAGGCCCACTGTACTCGATATAGGAAAGGTTCTCTAGCAGCCGAGGTTTCAACAATGTGACTAGGGATGTCACTTGATACTACCCTTTTGAATAAAATCCTGGTTTGTGTTGAGTCAGTTGTTCTCTGTTTTCTCCTGATTGAGATGGATTATATGAAAAATTAGTTATATATATGGTCATATACCTAGGTAAGGTTATCTATTGATTTCATACCTAGTGATTTATCTTTGATGGATGTTGTGAGAACTAGAGGTTCTCAGGGTCCCTACTGTGAATCTTTATACACACCCCTACACAGGCTATGCCAGCACTTCGTTTTGTTTGGTGTAGATGACAGACAACACTGACTGAGTACGCGAGTACCATGCCTTGAAGGTACCTAGAGGTGGACCTTACGATGTGTTGGTAGATGAAAGATACATACAAACAAGGATTATAGAGAAGGTTATCTATACCAACCCTTCAGGTTGGAACCTCGGAGGAAGACCCAGTAGCTATTTTCCTTTTTCATCAGTTGTTCATGTAATTTTAGTTTCTTGTACTTTACTGTTGGGCTTGTATTCTGGGCCCTTTTAATTTCCGCACTCTTTTATTAAATAGTTTACATGGTGTTTTAGATCCAGCTATGTTCTTTCTTGTGTGTGTGTTAACATTTTATAATGGTAATGCCTTCCCAGTTTTAGGGAATTACGCCTTTGGTTCTTGTCTCCAGCCCCTGTCCTACGGAATGCGGGCATGGGGTAGTCACGGCATGGGCCCTGGGGAATGGGTCGTGACAAATTGGTATCAGAGGAGTTATTTAAATAGCATAACATAGGACTCTGATCCTTTTTGAGAAGAAATATTTTTTAGTGTAGTGAGTGTTGTTTTTAGTTCATGGAGTCCAGTGTGGATGTGCTGACCAACATATCCATACACCAGGACCATGACAAATGATTTCTTACATAGTGCACAAAATCATTGATTACATGTGTGTTTTCAAAAGTTTTCATTAATTGAACTCTCTACGTCAGCTCACTAGGTATAACCTTTTAACTGTGGCACACTTGTTTCTTTTTAGGATGCCTCCCCGCATATAGCCTGCTAGAGTTCTGAAATTTGTACACACAGATAGCCCCCCGAGTGATGAGGCCTAAGTGGAGGGCCCTCCTCTAGTAGAGAAACCAGCAGAGGCACCAGTGGTACTATTCCCCATTGGTCCACTGGTAGTAGACAGTGCACGTCGCATGAGTGTGTTGCATGAGTTCTAGTGCTAGATGCCACCCAGATTCAGGGGAGATATGGAGCCACTAGATGTCGAGGATTGGATGGAGGACGTTGTGAGAGTTTTCTGACTGGTATGGACACCAGTCGATAACATGGTGATTATTTCATGCATACTTCTATATAAAGCAGTGGGAAGATGGTGGATCATGATGCTCTAGGTCCACGATTAGGTGACGCTTCGCTGGGAAGACATCGAGAGCCTGTTTCGGGCAGAGATTTTCCTAGCGACTCTTCATGCAGTTCACATTCAGGATCTTTGTCATCTGTAGTAGGGAAGCAATACTGCAGATCAGTACTCAGCAAGGTTCACTGTCTTCTTACATTACTCCACGGATTTGGTGTGTGACCCATTCTTCAAGGACAATAACTTCATGAATGTTCTTAGCCAGGAGATCAAAGCTTCGATGGTCTCACTAAGTATCCCGATGTTGGCAGGGGTGTGAGAGAGAGCCTTCATGGTGGAGAGGATTCATTCGGTGAATTCAAAAACAACGATACCCACCACCTTTCATCATATAGAGGGGTCTACTGCATCTGTCCATAGATTGACGTCGCTGAGGTCTAAGAGGACCAATCCTATCAGTGGATGACTGTATGATTCATAGTCAGTTGTGCGGGGCACCCGAGGTGGAGACAGACATGCTAAGAGAGGGTAGTGTTTCATATGTGGTGGGTAGGGTCACATGGCTCATGACTATATGACATTTCGTATAGATGATCAAAAAATGGTCGATGGACCACCCAGGCATAGAGTGAGATTCGATCGAGGTAGTCCACAGGGAGCAGAAAGACGTGGAAGAGGAGCTGTTCTTGTAGCTAGTGGTGGGATAGGTTTTGAGGTGTTACCACCACCACCACCTTGAGGTCCAACCAGACCACAGGGAGTAGGTGGAAGGCTGAGTGCTCAGCACCAGGAAGCTGAGGCCTATGATCACGACACTCCGGAGAAGATCTGAGGAACAATCTATGTCTACTTCACCATAGTTGTATTACTTATTGACCCAGGTTCCAGTCATTCATTTATTACCACGGCCCTCGTTCAAGGCTCGGAATTTCTGAAGGAGATGTTGGATCGATCCTTATGGATAGAAAATCCTATGGGAGCAGATTCTTTGATTACACACTGGTGGAAATAGTGTGAGATTACTATAGGAGGCGAGTGCTTTGGATGGGATTTTCTAGTAGTGGATTCGAGGACATAAGACATCATGTTGGGTACGAACTGGTTATCTATAATCCATGCTCATATAGACTTTATTAGGCACAAAGTGAGCTGTGTCCACATGGATGGGAATAGGTTAACCTTATCCAGTGAAAAGGGAGCCTATTCAGTGCAAGATATAATTACTCGGATGATGGGGCAGTCGATTACTCATTATTTATCTAGCCTTACACTCGGAGAAATTGATGTGAAGTGTTCGAGCTATCCTATATTGGTGGACTATTATGCAGATGATTTCCCTGATGATGTCCCAGGTCTACCTCCTCATAGAGAGGTGGACTTTTACATTGACTTGTACCATGCAACGACAATGATATCTACACCAATGTATCGGATGGCTCCCGTGGAGCTTCATGAGCTACGGGTACAACTAGAGGACTTGAAAGGGATGGGATTCATCTGACCAAGTGTTTCAACTTGGGCTCACCCGATTCTGTTTTCCATGAAGGTGGAATGAATCTTGGGTCATTGTGTATACTACCAGTGTCGGAACTAGGTGACTGAAAGAACAAGTAGCCACTCCCGAGGATTGACAACCTATTTGATCTGATGAAGGGAGAATGGTGGTTCTCGAAGATAGACCTTAGATCAGGCTATCATCATCCTAGTGAGTGATTCGAGGATGTGGAGAATACAACCTTCAGATATCGGTATGACCATTATGAGTTCTTGGATATGACATTCTACGTAGCCAATGCTCCAGTAGTTTTAAAGAGACTCGTGAACAAGGAAATTCAGCCATACGATGATCTCTTTGTATTGGTCTTCATAGATGGCATTCTGAGATACTCTACTACTGAGGAGGAGCATTCCCGTCATTTGTAGGTAGTACAGGACACACTTCTAGAGAACCAACTTTATGGTAAGCTCTCAAACATCCATTTCTGGAATCGAGGGGTTCAAATTTTAGCACATGTCATATCAAAGTCTAGAGTTGTGGTAGAACAAGTGAAGATTGATGTGGTACTTGTATGGGAACCTCCAATGAGTGTGACGGAGGAACATAGATTCTTGGGTTTTGCCGGATACTACCAGAAATTTTTGCCAGATTTATCCAGAGTTGTCGAACCACTATCAGCCTTGATGAAGAACCAGAAACACATCATTTTTTCAGAGAAATGCCAATGTTGTTTTCAGGATCTGAGGCAGAGGCTGACTAGTGCACACCTTCTTGAGGTTTCTAGAGGAAGGCGTAGGGTACATATTCTAGATTGAAGCATCAGGGACCGGGATCAGATGTGTCCTTATGTAGAAGCGATAAGTGATTGCATATGGTTCTCGACATTAGAGACAACACGTGTAGAACTACAATACCCATGACCAAGAGTCAAAAATAGTATTTTTCGCCTTGATGATGTGGTAAAAGTATCTGATGGGTGAAAATTTTACTGTGTACACTGAACATAAGAGTCTCAGGTATGTCTTCTCTCAGAAGGACCTGAACCTGAGACATCGACATTGGATTGAGTTTCTCTAAGTCTATGACTTCGAGATAGTCTATAATCATGGGAAGGTGAAAGTTGTAGTAGATGCACTCTATAGGATGTCTGGTATATAGCTGCAAGGTGATGTGATGGTGTAACTTGCCGCTTTGTAGATATCCTTCTTGAAACATGATGGTGTAGCTTTTCTTCAGTCTGTTATAGTCATTGCCACAATTCTTCAGTGAGTCCAGGAGGCATAACATGGGGACGCTGACTACAAGACTCTTCATGCTCAGATATCCACAGGGCAAGCACCTGATAGATTTTTTGAATGTGGGGATCACGTCATCCTCTTAGAATGACATACCACAGTTCCATTTTCTCTTCAGGTGGAAAATTTTGGGGAGTTCTACCCATCCATGCTAGCTGTGCATCCAGGAGTAGGTTATATGTACCCGGATCTCCGAAAACAACACTGGTGGACTGGAATAAAGAAAGCAAATATAGTGTTTGTCTATCGGTTCCTCATTTGTCTATATGTGAAGACGTAGCATCAAGTTATAGCTGGATTGGTTCAGCTTTTAGAGGTCCTAGACTGGAAGAGGTATGGGATATCCATATAAATCGTGATAAGACATCCACGTACATCTAGGTGACATGACTCGATTTGGGTGATCATCGACTCACTCACCAAGTTGGACCACTTCCTTCCAATCAGAGAGCTGGGTTCAGTAGAGATCATGGGATGCCTCTATGTGCATAATATTGTGAGACTAAATGGATTAACATCAATTATTTTCTCTAATCTGGATGCTCGTTTTACTTCCCGACTATGGAAGGAGTTGCAGCAGGATTTTGGGAGGAAACTATGTTTGATCACCACCTTCCATCCTCATACAGATGGCTAAAATGAGTGGACCACTTAGACCCTCGAGGACATGCAGTGTGCTTGTGTCCTCGACTTCGGTTGCAGTAAGGAGGATCAATTACCTTTGGTGGAGTTTTCATACAAAAAAAGTTTTCACGTCACCATAGGGATGGCACCTTATGAGGGATTGTATGGGAGACCCAGCAGATCACCCTTGTGTTTTACTAAACAAGGGGAGTCAGCACTCATGGTACCCGGGACAGTTCGGGAAACCATAGAGAAGGTGCAGATCATCCAAGAGTGGATGAAGACTACACAGAGCAAGCAAAAGTTGTATACCGACAAGAGATGGATACTTCTGTTTTTCAAGGATGGAGACCATGTATGTCTATAGGTATCACCCTGATGAGGTCTATAAAGATTTGGCCTATGCGGAATGTTATTTCCAAGGTCCATCAGACTTTTTCAGGTCCTCTGCTGAGTTGGCGAGGTGGATTACTGCTTCGCTCTTCCACCTAAATTGGACCGGGTGCATGAAGACTTCCACTTATCCCAGCTGAGTATATATGTGCATGATACTTATCACATCATTGCCCATGGAGAGCAGGAAATCAATGATTGGACGACTTTTATTGATTTTCCAGTACAGAATGAGGTTTGACAGGAGCAGCTCCTTCCTGTACGGTCGAAACATCTCGTGCACATTTGTTGTCACCACATGAACCTCCAGGAGAGGAAATGGGAACGGGAGGCTCAGATGTGTGCCCAGTACCCCCACATTATTTTCTATTTTGAGTTATGGCTTACAGGGAAGTAGACCACTATGGTGGGGAGAATATAAAGACCTGATATTTCTATGTAAATGATTTTTAAAATAAAGGGGAATTTTACGAGTCCGCGAAAAATGACGGCGTGTCATTTCGAGGCTAGAGTGCATGGAATAATTTTTTGAACATTTTTTCGGGTACTTTCTATAAACTGTGAGTGGGTTTTTCATTATTTCTAACCGGTTTTCAGAATTAAAATTGGAGGGAACCATTGAACTCACAGCACCATTATTCGATTAAGAAGACTTTCACATAGACGACAGTTGGTCGAGGTTGAAAGTTAGTTTTGGGGTTATTCATGAAAATAATAAATTGAAATAAAAACATGTGTTTTGGTAATCACCCTCCCATGTGGATGTTCAGATATGGGGTCCACTAGAACTAATCCTCCTCTTCTCGATTTATTGTGGTGGGGAAAAACCGAGAACTCAAATCCTCCCAATTTGATTTTGGGGGAGGGGACCAACCGAACCCTATTAATGGGGTGAGAGGAAAACCACTTAACTCCCTCATTAATGTGTTGGATCCTCTAGGGAATCCTCAACAATTAATTATTCCAACCCCCATTAATTAATTTTTCTACCCACCATAATGAATGAAACTTTTTGAATTCTTCCATCAAAATAATAGATTGCATAATCTATTATTTTGGGCTATGAATTCTTTTCGGTGGAATTGGGGAGTGGAGGATCTTGGGAGAAATCTCTCCAATGATGAATGCTCCACCAACAAAGAATATTGACATCATTAGAAATTCTTTCTTAGGACTTATTCCAATGTGGGATGGCATCATATATGATGAATCAATTACCATACAACCTCCTTGGGTCTACATCAAAAATGAAACGAGGTAGGAGTTAAATTCTATTTGTTTATCACATTCCATGTACTCCTTTCATTACTTGTGTGGATTGGGAACAAACATTGTAGAAGATTATCGTTTGACTATCATTGCTTCGTTCTTGTGAATCGCTTCCTACCACCATAAATACAGAGGGTGAGGGACAAACATACATGGCTCAAACCCACCCCCATTCTTCATTGGTGTGTCCTTCAAAATGGAGGATGGAAACATAGGCAAAGATGCTCCACCACCCGTGGCCTCCATCGCTTCGAACAGCCGCCGAACCGCCACCGTGCCGAGTCGTTGAGCCAATTCATCGCCCCGAGTCGTGCCCCCTTTACCCCCTGACACCAACGACACCCCGATAGAATCGGCCCGCACCCCCCACGGCACCCCGGTCGTACGGAACCACACCCCAGTTGAACTGAACCCACACCCCCTACGCCACCCTGGCCGAACCACTCCATGCACCCTACAACACACCGGCCGAACCGGCCCCATTCCCCAACATCGTGCTAGCCAAACGAGCACCGTGCCCCAAAAGAACCCCGGCCGAACTGACCCCATGCCCCGGAAGTGCCCCTGCTGAACGTGACCCGCGCACCTGCAATGCCCCAGCCAAACCCGCCCACGGACCTCGCGGTGCCCTGGCCGAATCGGCCTCACGCCCGTGCGACGTTCCATCTGTACTGGCTCGCGCCCTCACAGCTCCCCCAAGGTCGAGCTGCCCAGTGACACACGTGGCTCTGTGGCCCCTTTCAGCCCTCATGGCTTGTCAGACATCCAGTGGACTAGGCCACATCACGGGCTGGTCCTGACCAATTGAGTCATGCCAGGAGTACCTGAACCGGGTAGATCCATGTCAGGTCGGGCCAGGTCAGTCCGACCGGGTCAGACCAGACCCGGTCCCACTATGACCCATTTACGCTCCTTCGGCCAAATCATTGGCACCAGATGTCTGTTTGACGAATTGTTAGTGGCGATGGAAATATTGGATCGAGAGAGTCTATTTTAGTACACCCCACTAATGTTTTGGGTATAGTTGAGGTACAATTAGGTTGGATAGAGAACGAAACCAACCTGGCCCCTAGAACTAAAAGAATAATAACTACCAGACCAGGCATCTGATTGATTTGTAGTATGTTGTGTTGAGACCCCCTTGATGTGGTGGACTATTAAGATACTTCTTCGTGGGACATTGTGATTGATCTAGTATCGACCAATATTTTGTGGAGCGGATATTCTAGGAGATGAGCGAGCATAGTGCAGAGACCTATTAGTTGGTTGAGACCTGATGAATGATAACCGATTTGACACGGGTTGATTCAACTATCCCAGTGGAGAGCGTCTTGGTGTTGCGACAAAAACACTTTGGGGAGTGCCTTGGTGTCACGGAAGACCCACGATATTTGACAGGAGGAGTTCCCCAGCAGGCTACGATGGGTGGTCCCTTGGTGAAGTGGCAGACCCATGGTGGGGAGCACTGTTGTGATGCAATAGACCCACAATACTCAGCTGGAGGAGTACCTCAGTAGTCCAAGGTTATTGGGAGGTTTCGTGGTGTCGCGGTTCTCCCACTGTACTCGAAAGAGGAAGAGTTCCCCAGCAGCCGAGGATTCAACAATGTGAAAGTGGAAGTCACTTGATACTACCTCCTAGAATAAAATAGTGGTTTTAGATAAGTCGGTTTTTCTCTGTTTTCCTAATGATTGTGATTGATTACATGATAACATAGGTATATGTATGGGATTATACCTAAGTAAGGTTATCCATTGATTTCTTACATTGTGATTTATCCTTAACGGATTTATTGAGTCCTGGAGGGTCTGAGGGACCCTAAAAATATCATTATACTCACCCATGAATTGTATATAGTCGCACGTCATTGTGTATGGTGAAAACGATGGACAACACTGACTAAGGAAGAGAGTACCAGGTCATTACGGTACCCAGAGGTGGACATTACGACGTGTCCGTACATAGAGTAGACTAATGGATGAGGAGTGATGAGGAGTTGATCTATATCTACCCATCAGGTAGGAAACTTAGAGGATGATTGAGAATCTATTTTCCTTTTTCATCAGTTGTACATGTACATTTAGTTTCATGTAATTTATTGTTGGGCTTTTATTCTGACCCCTTTTAATTTCAGTGCATTTTTTTTAATAGTTCACTTGGTGTTTCGTATACTTATGTGTTCTTGATTTTTTCTGTTTTTATATTTTATAAATGAAATTCCATCCCAGTTTTAGGGAATTATGCCTTTGGTGCTAGTCGTTGTCCTCTGGCCTATGGATGATGGTCTTTGGGTAGTCACAGCATGGGCCCCGGGGGACGGTTCATGATAAGGGGTTGCATGAGGATATTGGGACGCATCATTGATTGAGCAATGCCTTCCATCCTCAAATGGATGACCGAACTAAGCAGACCATTCAGACCCTTGATGAAAAGATATGTTCTTTCGTTCTTGACATCGGTCGCAACTAAAAGGATCACATTCCCTTGGTGGAGATTGTATACAACAACAACTATCACTCCTCCTTTGGGATGGAACCTTTTGAGGCATTTTATGGGTGACCATGTAGATCACCTTTGTGCTGGACTAACACATGGGAGTTAGAACTCATGGGAGAAGAGATTATATGGGATACAATAGAGAAGATACAGGTCATCCAGGAGTGGATGAAGACTGCACAATGCAGGAAGAAGCCTTATGCCTATAGAAGATGGAGACCTCTGGAGTTTGAGGATGGTGATCATGTCATTCTACGGGTCTTACCTCGATGAGGTTTGCGGAGATTTTTACAGGGTGGAAAGTTATCTCTGAGATACATTGGACCCTTCCAGGTCCTCAGTAGAGTTTACAAGGAGGATTACCACTTATAAATTCCCCTTCAATTGCACGGGGTACAAGACGCCTTCCATATATTCTAGCGGAGGAGATACGTGCATGATCCTACCCATATCATTGACCATGGTGAGCTGGACATCGACGAAGAGGTGACTTTTACGGAGGTTCTAGTAGAGATTGAGGATCAACATGAGTGGGTCCTTCGTGGATTGTCGTTACCTCTAGTGCACCTTATCTGGTAGCACGGTATCATCCAGAAGAGCACATGTGTGTCAGAGGCTAAGTTACGTGCTCAGTACCCCCACTTGTTTTCCTAGTTTTGAGTTGTTTTTTACGGGCACACAAAGCCCTGATGTGGGGAGAATGTAAAGACCATGAAATTCCAAGTATGTTTTTAAAATTATATGTAATATTTCAAGACCTCTATAATTTACAGAGGAAGATTTTGGGGCTCGTTGTGCCTGGAATGTATTTCTGTACATTATTTTTGGTTATTTTCAATAAACATGTGATCAGGTTTTTGTAACTTTTGAACCATTGCTTGGAATCGATATCCGAGTACCCCATTGAACTCACGGAACCGATATTCACATTATAAGACCTTTAACAAGTCCACAATATCTTGAGGGTAAATGATGGTTTTCCACTTTTTTGTGGGAATATAAAAAATGAATATTATATCTTTTTATTTTTATTCTTGAAACCTCTCTATATGGGTTATGGAGGTGGGGACCACCCGAACTAAAACCCCCAATTTGAATTCAATGGTGGGGACCAACTGAGTCATGAACTACCCCATTAATGAGCAGGGGGGGATGACCCTTGGTTTCCTCTAAAATAATTATGAAACTCCTCATTTAATCATAGGGAATAATATTATTTGTAATGGAAGAGTGGGGAGATCATCGGAGAAACATTAACAAACAATAAAAATTGTCTCCTTTGATGAATATTTCTCCCAACCTTATCGAAGAATCTCAAACGATAAAGGAATCGATGATTGAGGAAACCCCATCATCACCGACTTCATAATTTATCTCTCCTCGCCGACGTAATTGGAGGATACTTGTTTTGGTATCGACAAATGCTAATTCATCTCAACTGCGGACAATTTTCAACAACACCAACATGGTAGGGGTTATGTTGTTTCTTTTTCGTGGTTCGAGTTGAATTATTCCAGTTGATCCTTATACTACCAAACTAATGCGGAAGGTGTGGGCCAAACTAACATGGCCCAATCCATCTGCTATTATTCATAGTTCTTGTATCCTATGCGGTGGAGAAGGGTGGTGTCCGGAGGAGGCCGACCACATGACGGGGTAACGGTGCACGTCCTGGCCTCCCGACAATCAAGGGCCACATCTTGTGCTATAGCAACGAAGGGGAATGCGGACAGCATTCTGCCGGCTGTAGATAGGCGGATCAAAATGCGCCTCCATCAGAGCAATGGGCCACATCCCTCCTGGCTGCGATGGATGGCAGATGCATGGATGTCGTTCGGCCGGCTGCGGTGCGGCGGCACATGACGCGCCACTAGGAGGAACCTAGGGCTTGCGATTTCGGCCGACCAAGCATGGACGAGTAGGACTCACTCGAGCATCACATGCTGTATGGAAACCGAATGGCTGAGCCGTTCAGTGTTTGAAAGCGGGGGGAGTGCGTCTCCCCCATACATGTGGCCAGGCTAGGCCACCCGGTGCGGGCTGGACCGCACCGCATGGGCTGGGCCGTCCGGTGCAGGTAGGGATGTGCAGCGTGGGTCTAGCAGCACAGCGTGGGCCATGCCATCCATCACTTTCCAGGTCAGACCTAGTGGGTCGGGCTGGACCCAACTTGCGGGACTGACCCGAATATGACATGGTCAGACCAGACCTAGACCAATTTCGACCCTTTACATTCTTCCAACCATATCTTGAGCTTCAAGTGCCTGATTGATGAAATATCTATGGTGCTAGAAATTTGGAGTGAGAATATCCTTTTGGAATACCCCACTTGAGGTTTGGATAATGTTGGTGTACGGTCGAGTTTGATCATGCATGAATCCAACTGGGCCCTCGTGACCAAAATGCTAATAACATTCAAACCAGGTGCCGGATTGACACACAGTCTATTGCGTTGAGACCCTTATTACATGGTGGTTATTTTTGATACATCTTTGTGGGAAATCATGGATGTTGGAGTATCGACCAGTGGCTTGAGGAGATGACCCTCCTAGAGACATGTAAGCTTAGTGCACAAACCATGTAGCTGGCTCTAACGATGTACTAGGATCATGTGTGGGTCTGAAGAGGTATTGGTGATGTACTAGGATCCTATGTGGGTCTGATGAGGTACTAACAATATACTAGATCATTTGTGGGTCTGACGATGTACTGATGATGTGCTAGGATCTTGTGTGGGTCTGACGACATACTTCAGATGTACTTGGATCCTGTGTGGGTCTCACAACATACTGATGATGTAATAGGATCATTTGATGGTCTAATGATGTACTGATGATGTACTAGGATCTTGTGTGGGTCTGAAGAAGAACTGACCATGTACTAGGATCCTTTGTGGGTCTGACGACGTACTGACTCTATACTAGGATCCTTTGTGGGTCTGATGAGGTACTAACGAGGTACTAGGATCTTGTATGGGTCTTCCGATGTTATTATGTAATAATAAGATAATGTGTGAGTCTGACGATGTACTAGGATCCTGTGTGGGTCTTAACAGGTTCTAGGATCTTATTTGGGTCTAACAATTTACTACGATCCTTTGTGGTTCTGATTGTGATTTAGGATCCTTCGTGGGTCTGCCTCTTAACAGAGTAAGATGAATTAGCAGTAACATCTAATAATCTCTTCTTATGTATGTAAGTAATACCTGTTTTGAGTTTATTTTGTACCTCTTTGGTACTTTCCATCATGGCAATACCTTTTTTATATTATTCTATGTGGCATAACTATGTTGTACTTACCATTGTGGTATTCCTTACTTTGTTGAACAATAGAGCTTTGTAATTTTAGGTTAGACCATGTTTCTCCTCATGATTGAGATGGGTATACATGAAAACATAGGTATATGTGTGGCAGTATACCTAAGAACCGTTGTGAATTGATTTCATGCTTTGTGGTCAATACCTTGTGGAATTGTGAGACCTTGAGGATCTTAGCGTCCCTACTAAGTATCATTATAGTCTCCCCTGCACGGGCAATGCTCGCCCCTTGTTGTGTTTAGTGTAGATGAAAAAAATCCTAATTAGGGATGAAGGTACAAGTACTAGATAATGCACAGAGGATGACAATATGGTGTGATGGTACAGAAACCAGATGGGTGAATGTGGTGTGCTAAGGAGGCGATCTGTACCAACCCTTCAGGTAGGAATCTTGGAGGACGAACCAGTTTCTAACATTCTCTTTCTTCAATTGTATTGTATTTTAGTTCTACTTGTACTTTTACTATTGAGCTTGTATTCTGTCCCCTCTTACATTCAACACTCTTTTTTTCTATACAGTTTACATGTGTTCATATCAGCTCGTTTGCTTAATTGTGTGTGTTTACCAGATATAAAGGCAATGCCTTCATTATTTTAGGGAATACGCCTTTCATTTCTAGTCGCATATACCTGGACTATGTATGGTGGGCATGGGGTAGTCACGACCCAGGACCTGGTGGACAGGTCGTTACAGAATATATTATCTTCAACTTCACTATCATAACTTTATCACCTTCATTAGAGAAAAAAAATATTATTTTTATTTCGATAAATTTTTATCATTTTCCTTTGAATGTTATTTATATATATAATCATATTTCATCCATGATATTCTTTATCATCCATTATCCTCATCAAATTCATCATCATCATTTCGTAGAGAATTTTTTTAGAAAAATGATCAAATTATTTACATTCAAATAGTTTCATTGGAAAATTCATATAGAATATTTCTAAGAATTTATTATCATTTTTATAAAAAATGTAAAAGAGGTTATAAATTTCTTTACAACCCTCTACTTCAATGTTAGAGAATCATTCACCATAATATTAATGGGCAATCAGTTATTTCCCATTCATGGAATAGTTCAATGAAATTTCTCTAATTTTTTATAAATTTCATAACATTCTCTATTCTAATTTCATAAGTAATGATAGTTATATTTAAGTCTTATGAAGATAATATTTTATGATATATACCTTCATATGATTCAAGATTAGAATCAAAATTGTTTGAAAAAATAAATAAGTTCTTTCCAATAATAATTTAATATTTCATCTTCTCACTATGATATCTTATGGTTCTTCTAATATAATGCATACTTATAAATAAGTCACACAAATATTCATAATAGCCCAAATTTTGATCAATGAAGATCAGCCTCAATATTATTAATATTTCATTTTCCACACACTTATAATATTTTGGTATTGCCACAATTTGAAAACATGAAAATATTCCAATATCTCATGGCTATACCATAGGGACACAGTTTGAACAAACTGTGGTCCCTAATTCCATTAAAATGGGGTTTATATACATCCACGGTTCTAATGGTGGAAATAGGTGGATTTTTCTATAGTTTAAACCATGATTATACCTATGTAATGAAAAAACATTCACCATATCTCTTTAATCATATGTATATAGTTTAATATCCACATGTTGATGGATATTACCATAGTGTCAGATGTGTACAAAACTAGGTATTTACTAGATCTAACGGTGGCAATTTATTACAATTCCAATAGTTTATACTCTAGAAATTTCTAGGTATCTCCACAATTTAACTATGGTTATTTTTGTTGACTTCTTGATTTTGAACCATGGAAGTAGAATATCTAATTCCATGGTCTAAACTATGTAAATATGTAGCTATCAACATGGTTATATGATGATTATTAAGGCATTCTATGATGATTTAATCCATAGATATATCTTCTTTATTCTATAAAAAAATATTACATATAATTTCCTCAAATGATTACCTTTATCTCCTCTAGGTTATAAGAGCGCACTAAAACTCAATTTCATACTACCATGATATTATATCACACAAAACAGAATTATTTTTTGGGAGAAGCTTATTTTAGATAAATTCACTATCATTAATATCGTTAATACTCAAAAATTGAATGTGTATAATTTTTTTTTAAAAAAGGATATTGTCTCAAATTTTTAATGAAAATATGGATTATTTCATTTTACATTAGATTTATATACCTTAAGTTATTTCATAAAAAATATGAAACACTCTCAGATTGTATGTAATTTTTATAGACTATTTTACTTCATCTTTCAATATATTATTTTATTGATATTCTCAAATAGATAAATGTGCCAGTTTAATTGAATTCTACGTAAATATATAATAAATATTATAATGGGATAGGTATATCAGATAACAAAATAATTTTAAAAACAATATCATTACATGATACGGTGAAGTTCCTTGTCAATCATCCATGATATTACAAGAATAGTATATATGTAGAATTAATAAATATAAAAACATGAAATTTAAAAAATAAGAGAAAATTGTAATAAAATGGATTGAACACAATAAAAAATTAGGAGGGGAATTCCTAATATTCATTTAAATCAATTATCTTATGAGTATAAATTATAATTGTGATATGGAAAATATGAAATGTATACTCAAATAGGGATAAAGGGGGAATTATATTGGAGGATGAAGAAATTGAAAATAACTTAAATTTATTTTAGAAATGAAGTATTTGTGGATATTATTGTGGATTATATGGATGGGGTTGTGGAATTGGTTTTATGGTTCTAGGTACAATTGATGATGGGTCATAAGATCAACGGAGTTATAGAGAGATCTTGTTTTCAATCTCTATCATGTAATTGAATTCATACCGAAAAATATATACAAATAATGATGGTATATTGAATGTGTTGTGGCCTAGGTAGTATAGGTTTTACTTCCCAATAAAAATTAACTATTCTCTGGTTTTGTAGGATTTTTTTTAAAATTTTGGTGTGGTTTTGAAGAAGCACAATTATAAATTATTCACTATCCATGTATGAGGTTATGGGGTTGCATTATATAAAGCATAGTTACAAGCCCTTGAATTCATGGTACTATAATTATATTATAATTAAATTATAAAATATGATCCATATATTTATTATGTTATACATTCAATATGAAAGAGTAAATTATATTTGACAAAAAAAAATATTCCCCTAATTCAGACCATAATTTACTATTGTATTATCAAAAAAATAAATAATAATATTTCATTAAAATATTAGAGTTAATTTCACAGTATCATATTATATATTTAATACGAGGAATCATAACATGAAAATGTTCAATCATCAGTGGATTAGTATAATAGTTTAATAAATAAGATATTATAGTCTAAAATTTGTTAATGATAATATAACTAGTTTATAATTTGTATATAAAATTAAGGAGTCCTTGTGACACTATCTATATATCTAATAAGTAGGATAGAAATTATTATTTTTAATATAATTTGACTTTATAATCATTATAAATGAAAATATTTATAATTATAATATTTTACAATTGAACACTTTTAGTATAAATGATTCATCATAACTATTAAAATTAATGTGACTGATGGACTAACATGGATTATTGGTCATAATACCAGTTTGTCTAAGCAGTTGACTATCAACAAGACCCAACATAATATTGGGAAATCCAATAATATTTTATAGAGAAATATATTTGTGATTGATCATGGAAAATCCCCCAATGGAAATATATTATGTCCCCTTAGTGTTTGATTGGATTCTTGGTTTTTCAGTCTACATTAGATGATCTACATCATCTCAAATTATCTTTTTATAGAAATATGATTTTGACAACAATCAAAATAATATATGGGGTAGAGAACCCAATACTATTAATATAATAATATCTAAAATATTGGGAAACATGTATCCTAACTCACAGATATATAGTAGTAATCAACATATTGTGTAATACATTATTAATATTAATATTAATAATATTAATATTAATAATATAACTTATATCTCAGAAATAATTATTCGGTAACACTGAGATTCCATGAACTAATTTACCCTCCTTATTAATGTGAATGGATTATATATCCCACTTCATACAATGTAATTCATCATAATTTATTCAATATATCTATTTAAATTCCGTACTTATTAAATATGACTCATTTCTATCCCATCTATGGTTATTATAAATATAATATAAAATTCCAATTTTTTTATAAAGAGATATATTGATGTACCACACTTAATGTTATAAATTTACTACTACTTTAATAGTTATTAATACATGATGGTCTACTCCCATTACAAGATCACTCAACTAGGAATGTTAGTTTTCCCATTAATAAACAAATCATCGGATAATAAATAACTCATTATGAATGAGTCATTAAATCTTTCCCTCACTAGTAATTTCTTAACAATAATCTTATCTGAAAAAATTGAGAGATCATCTATCAGAAAGAACATTAGTTATGGATGATATTAATTTTTCAATATGTATTTTCAATTTCATGAAATTAGAGGATACACATTGTGAAAACACCAAAGTCCATTCTATCTTTCCCTAAACAATAAAAACAATAAACCATATTTATTGATTACATGACCATTTAAACTTTGTAAAAGTATAGTGAAATCATAGATAATTGATTTATGTATTTCATGAATTTGAAATAAACCTAATTACATAGGTATTAAGAAGTTAATTATTCTTAGTACGACTGTTTATTTTATGTTGTTCAATTTTAATGGGATGTTACTTATGAAAGACTGTTTTTTTCAAGGACTATTAATTGTGTTTTATGAAAATAAAACACAATTTCCATTATGTTTCTTTTTTAGTAATAATTACTAGTTCATGTATTTAATAAATGAGGATAAATTAATCACTCAAGTGAAGGGAAATCAATTTTTAATATCATGTATGATAAAATTATCTATCGTCCACATGAATGTATATTTATTTTTATACCTATGATAGAGAATGTGATGTTTTTTATTCTAATTGATTACATATTCAATCCTATTTAGAACCCATACAATAATGACAATTTTTACTAAGGACCTTTAACTAAAATACGAGGACCCTATTTTATTAATTTTTGATGATTTTTTTAATGGGGAGAATATTTTTAAAAAACAATTTTAACGAAATGAAATTTATTTATGTTATCAAATATATTGATTACATAAACCTGATAATATAAATTTTTATATAAATGTATCATTTCATGAATAGATTTGTAATAATACATTTCAAATATTATGTTTGAATGATAATATTTATGTTTAAAAAGGTAGATATGGATTAAAATCAATGAATACAACCTCATAATAGTATCATTTTAATATTGTGATAAACCTAGGAGGTTTATATTCATCTTAAATTATTACTTGAAAATGGTATGGGTTGTTATAAATAAATGATATGATTAATAAAATGTTGATGAAATACCTATAAATGCTTTTTGGAAGAATCATGGAGATGTTTCTATAATCCCTACATGTCCTCTTATAGCTATGGTAGAGAGACTTTCCTAAAATTTTGATGACATCAGATATGATGGGGTTAAAGATTCTACTTGTGAAAAATTTCCGTCTATAAATTAATAATATTTATAATCCAATAGTCAAATCCGAATATGATTAGGGTATAGATGGTGATGAACAATGAATGTTTTTTTTCATTATGATATTATTAATGAGTCTATTTAATATGTTATAAATAAATAGGTGAAAGATCAGGTCGATGTATATTTTATGTGCACAATAGAAGAATTTCTCTAGTATAAAACATAAGGGATGGTAATAAGTATTTTTAGGTTAGGGTTGATGATATTACATTAGTAATATGAATAGTGTAGTTTGGGAGGAAAATACCCCCTTAGTATTGATCATCAAATTGAAAAATATGCACCATATGTTAATAAAAATTAAACTAGTTCAGATAAGAATGAATATGTGCGAATAATTTCATTTACAATGAATTTAGAGATAACTGTATTTTATGATGATATATTTGGATATAGTTTTCATATAAAATATGTTATAGAAGAGAAAAAAATTATGAATGAAAATTTTGTTTCTATAAAATAAATCCTTTCTATAGGAATGATTTTAATGATCTCAAATAAAATACCTCAGTTAGTGCCTTGATAAAAGAAAGATTAAATTTTCTATAGGATTATACATTCTATATATGTGTTTCCCATGATTTAATTAATGATTTGATCAGTGAAATAACATATATATATTCTAAAACCAAAATATTATTTCTAAATATTGACCAATATTTGTCCGATCCTTTCACCTTTATGGATTCTAAATTTCAATCATTAATGAAGATCATGAACCAATATAATTGAGACCCCAAAAATATTTCAAGGTAAAAATGTAATGTGAAACAACTTTTCATGGTAATATATAATTTTAGGATAATAATCATATCATATTATTAAAATAAATTATATTATGTTGTTGATTAATCCATGATTGATAATAATGTATATGAATTAATAGAATGAAATATTTTTCATTTAAGAAGAATCATTGGAAATAAAATATTTAATTGCTGTTAGTCAAATTTTATCACTTAGTAAAAAAGGAATCATTACTATTTTGAAGAATTCAATTTTCAGTTAACATGCATCAAAAGAAATAAACAATAAGGAAATAATTAGAAAAAAAGTGTGAATATAATTACTTATTATATACATGTGATTACTATGTCAAATACACCTGATAAATGATTCATAAATATATTACCATAAATTATCAATCATTATTTAAATCGATATTTAGATCCCATTACTAAAAAACATGATCAATAATGAAGTAATTCTTTTTAAATTATATCCAATTTCATAGAATACATACATCATAGAGTGTCATCATGACTTTTACTATATCATTAATCACAACATGATTACATTTACTATATCGTGACTCTTAGACTTGTTTATATTTACAATAATATACAACCTTCATATATATACCATAAGATTTATTCTAATCAATAAATATAAATGTGAAATAATTCCAACTACTTATCATATTATTATCATATAAACACCCTCAATCGTTGGGAGAAAATATTTTACAAAAAGTTATCATAATTCTACACCAAATTTTATAACACTACATTCCTACTTATAATTAAAATAATTTATAAGTCCATATTAATTAATTTAACAAAAGGGTTATCCAATAGAAAATTAGCCTTTCCACTCAAGGTATAAATGTTTACATAGTTATCACAATCATACAAACTAATATATTCAAATTAATGTGTCCACAATGAGAAATATCTATATATATAATTTTAACAAATTTATAAAATAATCATTTAATTAATTAATTTATTAATTAAAAATTAAAATTTTAATGTATATCATATTGTCTAAAATGTTATCAATTCTCTATAATAAACATAGAAATTTGAATAAACAAGAAACATTTCACTAATCTATGTAGGTCATTTCATTACTTGTCACTCTAATAATATTTTTTTTGTATATTGGTGGAAAAAATCTTCAATATATTGGTTGATAGAGTATTTCATGATATGTTTCTTGTCAATTGGAGATAATGTGATTGAAATATTGATATTGAGAATTGATTACCTGAAAAAAGAATAAACTGAAAAGAAAATATATAATCAGAAAAGATATCAGAGGTATACGTCATTTTTTTGATAGCGATAAATTTTTCAATTCATATGTTCAAGCATGATAATATTATCTGAAAATAAATAATTACATATCATCTTAGAAATCATGATACATCCTGATTTTAGGGGTGTATTTTTGTCTGTTTCAAACATAATAACGTATGATAATTCATAATCATCAAACATGTAGATGAATTAAAATTTTGAAACAATTTATATACCAATTTGAGATATATAGGGAAATAGAGTGACATTTTTATTTTTGGAATCATATTAACAAATACCTATGAATGATTGAAGGGATAGATCTAGAAAGAAAAAAAGACCCAATAAAATGGTTTTAGGGATACCGAAGGTGTTATGATGTACATGTCCATAATGCTATTTTTTTATAATTTTAAATTTCAAAAAAATTAAAGATAATAGTTTATGTAGACTTAATTAATAAAAATACGCCAATAAGAGTTTTTTGGTATCGACTACATTGATGGAATATTGATGTGAAAATAGTTTTGAATTCCTATAAGAAAACAATGGATTCTATGGTAGGGATGGAAATATTTCAAAATATTGTATTTAATTTACCATATAATAATACAGTCATAATATGAATTTTGTCTTAGTAATTTTAATTATTCATTAACTGATTAAAAATTATTAAATATCTTACAAAAAATTTTGAGCTAATTTTTTCCACTGATACTTTTTTGAAAATGAACAATATAGATGGAGTTATATTATGATAGATAATTTGGATATTTTTTTGATGATAGACCAATATAATAAAATGGGGAAACTACACAACTATATGAATATAATGATCTTTCTTCATATATTACTGATGATGAATGAAAATAGAAAATTGTAGGAACATGATAATTGAACATTAATAGTTTGGGTATTGAATATATAATTTGTGTCTTGAATTTGAGATTTATTACATGGAGATGAGATATAATAATAATTTAGACTATCCTTCATTACAATGAAGATCAAAAAAATGATAATTAATATTTTTAATACATTTTGTAGATCATGCCTACAAGAAAAAAATGATCATATATGAAATAGTGAAGAATGGGTGATCTTAAGAAGTCATATAAAGGAGAACATTATTAGAAAAAATAGGTTTTTATGAGCATAAAGAAATATATAGTGATATTTTCATAGATAAAATTTCATACATCAATGTATTAGGTACTCTCAATTTTTTGGAATTTAATTTTATTAGTAATTTCCACTGGTATCTATGAGAAAAAATAAAATAGTTTTTAGAAATTACTATTAAAATTCAAATAAATTTTTTTTCAAAAAGATTTAATTAATGAATATCATAATTTTGAATTCAAGGAATATGTATAAATTTAACAACATGTGGGACATAAAATATAATGTTATTTGTTTTAGTCATGTTTGTGTCATGTCACTCATAGAATAAAACATCAGCCACATTGAGTTAAATGGAGTAAAAATAAATAATTTCATCATTAGAAGAGAATAAATTAATCCACATTGATGCTATACATTAGGAAATGGATATTAACACTAGTTACCCAATTATGATAAACCATTACTATTTGAGTGTAATAAATCTATCTATAAATATAGAGTTTTGTTCTAGGTAAACAAATAGTGATATAAAATATTATTTTTTGAATGATAAAATCGATAATGTTTAATTGATGCTTGAATGTTTCCCATTTAATCACATAATGATTTCATTATGAAAAACCTATCACAAGTTATATTAGATGTCAACGATTCATATGAAAGTGCAGATTGGTTTTCTTAATTTTGGTTTGAAATTTATGAGTTTTAACTTATATATTAAAATAATAAATTTCTATGGTTATTCTAAATACATGGAAATAAGGATATTCATATAATACTAGAAATATATTAATGTGTGCTTTAATAAGTGTAGGAAAAATTATGATGAATATGTTTCAAATTTCTCTATTTGAATGACATTGTTTAGTTAATGGTTTCATTGATGTCTTGTTTTAAGGTAAAAATTGATGTAAAAACATATCACTAAATATTCTATATCATGCTATTTTGAATAGCTAGAGTGGCGACGATTTGATTACATATTTTGATTAATATGTTTTATTGGATATTTGATTGATTTTGTCAATGTTTTTATTGTCATTAAGGGGGATATAGATGCTTCATACTAAAAAAGTACAATTGTTTATATTGTAAAATTATCTCATGGATTATTAATTATATATATCGATTTATTTTTATTTTATCATCATATTAATATTATGAAAGACATAGTGGGTGTATATGTGAAAATATCTGGTATCTATAGTTTTATGAAATGAATTATATAACTACATTGAATATCCTGATGTACCAATCATCACTTCTATAAAAAGGCAATGTATGTGTTATGATGAGTTGATAGAGTTCACATATTTGATGATTATTATCATATTATACAATTTAGAGATATCTATTAATAGTTCAGCGTATTTTTTCAAAGTATTTAATAATATGTAGTGGCTGATAGTCAATCTTATGTAAAGGTTGTAGAATCATATATTAAAGATGTAGAAGTGAGCATGATAAGTGGAGAAACCATCCATGTATCACCGTGTATGTAGAACCCCATATAGCGTAATATTGTTTCATTGGATGATGATTAGTTTTTATTATATGGTTTTTATAATATAATGGAATGAATTATAATTATCATTGATTTTAAAAATATTATTTGGGGATGGAAAGGTGAAACATGATTTCATATGCCATTAAGATAGGAAAATAAATCTATTGAGTAAAGTTTTGTACTTTATTTTGGGTCATGTAAACAATTGAAATCAATATTGGGATGTTTTAAATATCATAATCTTTAAAAAAATGTCATACTACTTTCAAATGCATTTTCCATATTTCATTTCCACCATTTGTTTAAAGTATATTAACTAATAATATTTTTATATGGAGTATTCTAAGAAATTTATTCCTTTTTTATGAATTTTTGAATTTTATGGTTTCAGGTTAATTCATATAAGAATTTGTAACATTGTATGACTTATAAGTCCATTCTGAACAACCAAATATAGTGATTATTTTTAATTTATATTCGAATGAAATGATTTCATGTAATTGATTATATACCAATTTTAAATTCTCTAAATATCATAATTACATAAATTATTATGATTAAATGAATTTTATGATAATAGACATAAATGGGTACTTTTACACATTCTTTCAAGATAGAACCTATTTTATGGTGATATATAATGATGATATACCCTTGAACTTGGAATGAGTATTTTTAATCTTGTTATGAAATTTTGGTATTTCCATGTCACACTATGTTATATAAAGATGTAGTTATGGAGTAGATTTCATCTAAACCCAATCACCCAAAATCATATTTGGATTATTGTATGTCCCCATGTAATTTAAATTACATACATTGAGGATAAATGAAAATAATGGGACATTGAATTTATTGAAAGCCTGCAAATTTATGAGACTTAATTTACATGGGGTACTTTAGTAAAACTAAAATGATATGAAATGAGGAAATAATATTTATATATCCTTTGAATATTAAGAGAGTAAATGAAGAAATAAAATAAGACTATTGATATTTTTTATATATGTATGAAGAAATTATTAATATCTAAATCATTCATTGAAAATTATTGCGATAATAGGGGGAGATATTGAAATATTGTATTTTTAAGGAGATCATGATATTTATTATAGATTTATCGTAAAATGATTCCTATTATTTCTGTTAAACAATAGTGTATTTATAAATCTATGGTTGTTTCTAGTAACTTGTTGGATGATCATGTTTATACTATTTGATAGTGTCTATAATAATGTAATAAATTTAGAGATGTGTGTGAGTCTGGTATAAAAATCTCCTTAAACAGAGGTTGAAATCATCCATAAGGAGGAAGACCATGTAAAAAAAATTCAAAATTTATAGTCATTGTTAATTTGGATTATGATATTATAGCTCGATAATAATAAATACATATATGTTACAAAAGAGGATATAATAACTAATTCAATATTCCATCCTCTTATAATTTTCCCCAACATATTATAACTACTTTAGAAACTTCTATAGGTTATGAGAGAAGGTTGTCACCAAAAACACATAATGGTGATACATGGTGACATCATTAATGGATATGAACAACATTATTAATATATGATACACACTAAATGTAAAAAAATAGATAGATGGAAATTCCTAAGGAATCCTATGTGGATGTCCCAAAAAAAATATTTTTACATACATATAATATTAGAACATAATAATAACCAATGTTTAAAACCATGGTAGAAAAATTCTATCATAATAATGGGAGAAGAATCATAAAAATCAATTGTAGAATAAAAAATAAAAAATGTTATCATAGACAATAGAAAATGTAATGGGTGTCTTAAAAAAATACCACAATCACCAAGGATCCAATTAATCTTCACTATTATCTCAAATCCAAGACAAACTGGAGGAACAAATAAATATAAATAGGATGTCATTAGATTAAAGGATAAAATCAATCATTATAGATTATCCAAAACATTAACCAAACTAAAAAATACCGAATCTTATGTGAATAAAAGAGTTCCTAAAACATATATTCATTACTCATAAATAAATAAATAAGTTCTTATAATCTATATACATGAATACACCATGGTATATTTTAATTCATTGGTTTAGTTATTTAATTTCTTCATTTCAGCTGATCATTATAATTAATCACCAATGAAATCCTTACAATGATATATTTTGAATCATTGTGTTATTTTTATTTCCATTGACTACAATAATAGTATATCTATTTATAAAAAAATACCAAACATTAAATTAGGGTTATTGGTTGTTGAATAATCATAAATTTGAGAAGCATATGTAAATTAAGGGATAATAAAAAATGATCAATGAGTTATAAATTTCTTATCCATTCATTGATGATAAAATTCATTGATATAATTGGACAGTAATATTACCAATAAAAAAGGATGTATTAGATATATTCGATGGATGAGATTTTGAAGACAATATGGGTTTTGTAGGGATGTTATGATTTCTTACACACATGATGGGAGGTTTATATTCCCAAACAATTTTATAGTGTTATGATTAAATTTCAAATCAAATTCTATATCTGAGAATCCATAGATGATGATATGAACCATTACATTTTGATTCTTCAATAATGATGGTTCCAGGTTAAATTTGATGCTCAAGATAGACATAACAATCATTACATCACTTCCCCTCATGGAATGAGAGTGAATTTCCAAGGAGACCGGAAGAATATCCACTGAAGTAGACATCAAAATGATAGAAATTACCTTAACAGGAGTACTCTTCAATAATTTAGTGTCATTGTCAGTTAAAACTTATTTTGATGTATCTTTCCACCTATGAAACAATATTTTTATGTGGAGATTGGAATCATGATTGAGAGGTACAGGTTCAACAAAGGTGGGGTAGCAGTGGTGATGCTTCTTAGATCCCTTTTAATGGAAGAGGATCGTGTGAAGGTTGAGGGTTTACATTAGAACTACATTAGAATAGAGGTTGAGAGGCCTCATTGAAGCCATAGCATTTGGAATGGGGAATGTCTACACTGTAGAATAATGATCATTAGGGGCACATCCTAATTTCAGAAGAAAAATCTAGCAGTGTATTTAGCGGTGGGTTCAACCACTATGGGATATAGGAGGCCCTGGTCGGGAGGAAAATATAGGGGAAGTATCAATTATGAGGGATAATCATTACCACTATATAAAATTATACCTTTTTTCTAAAGGTGGGGGAAGAAACCTTTTAATTGAAACATAAATAAATGCAAGGAACAACAAAATAATTGAAACAACAGTTTAAACAACATATCAATACCTCTATCATGAGTTCCCAATCTTTTTTCTGATCATTTCAGCGATCATTTTTTCTCTATCCTCGAAAATCACCCCAAATCAATTCAGTGTCCATGACTATATCCCCAACCACTGTATTGAAGAGCATCCAAATCATGTTCTTGCTTCATAAGAGTGTCAATGTCCATGACTGAGTTTGAGACATCTGAGTAGGATACTTTCCATGCCATTGTTTTAGCCCTTCCATTTCCACTTCCGCGATTCCTAGCAGGTCGCACATGAATCCCACCACTAACATTCTACGATGAGTTATCCAAATCATCATTTTCATAAACATGGTGTTGAGGTTTCACTTGAGGAATGAAATTTTATGACTACGACTCAGTAGGGTGATGGATTGTGGAGGATTCACCCTGTTGCAAATCTATATGCTCCTTAGAGGTGTCTTCAATAGCCATTTTCTCTTGTGGATGAGTCACAAGATTCCTCTGTTCATTAACAGCTCCTAAAGCAGGTTTGCTACATTTTTCGTCATCATCCACACCCAGTGTGGGGTAAACAATATGATTTCCTGCAAGACGGAAGGAAGTCTCCAAATGTATATTACTATCATGGATAGTAATAGAGATTAAAGGTGATTTTGAAGCCACACGATCTTCAACAGATGCACTGTCCGCATCTTTGTAGAGAGCTAGAGAAGCATGTGATGAGGATTCTGTCTCCTTTACAGAATAAACCTCAATTTCACTTGACATTTATGATTTTAGTGAACTAGTCGGTCGTGGAAGATTAGCCTGACCCCTCTCCAAAATTTTGAACCATGATTTCATGGAATTCTACGCAGGTTCAGGAAATGATGTAACAACTGTATGTGTTTTTTCTATGTTAATATTGTGTCCCGGCATGTCAGGGATCACATGAGATAGAGGAAAATATCCATAGGAAATAGAGTTGAAGGTGTGATAAATGTAATTCATTTTATCCCTTATAAAATTCTCCATTTTATTCTTACAAATTGAAGTTAGAGGGACATTTTCACTATGAGGAGGGAATCCATCTATCATAGCTTCAAAAACAGTATTTCCAAGAGGAATATGATATGAATACATTAAATCATACAATATATAATATTTCTTCCCAAAAAAAAAAATGGAATCATCATTTGTGTCACACAATTCCAATTATCTATTACAATATATATTCAAAAACATCAACAAAGTATTATATGAAGGGAACATACTCTAATAAAAACTGAAATGTCCATGCCATGATCAATGTAATCACCTAATGTGGGATTTGATGAACTAGTGTTATCATTTTCTTTTCTATTATCTCTCATTTATAAAAGCATTAGAAATTAATCAATGATATATATCTTTAATAAAAAAATCTTTCAATATTCTATAAGAACACATTTATTTACAAATTTGACTACATAATAAAATCAGATAGTCTTAGTAAGTGTTCATACCTAATGAAATACCAAAAAATTATTTATAGTATAATCCTTTTGATTTTATAAAAAATTTAAGATATAAGCTTTCACTTAATTTTCACAATTATTAATACAACAATTCATATACATTTTATACAATGAATAATATAAATAATATGTTGTAAACTATAAGACAAATACATGTTTTTTTGAAGGTTTCTCTATTAATCATAAAAAACATCCACTAATTTAATTCATAATAAAAAAATATTCCCTTCCACATATTGAAGTAGGTATGACCAACTTCTACAGACATCATAAAAAAACCAAGGTCTGATTACTCTATCTATTTCATCAATCCAATAATTTAGTCTAAAAACAATCATGATTCAATTTTCAATTAATAATTTTGATTCACATGTTTCATCTTCTCAAATCAGTTATTTTAAATTATTATTTCGATCCATGTAATACAAAACATAAATTATTATTAACATTTCTTATATCTGGAGACATTTTCCATTAAATTATAATTACAAAAAAACTCTAGAACTCTTACTCTCTCATAAATAAATATAGTCAGGGTACATTGTTCTTGAACCACTTTATATAGGTTCCTTAAAAATTGGAATGTAGTGAACTCAAAATTGATTTCCCAAAAAATGAAATTCAAACATATAAAATAATTTATAAATGAAAAATTAAAACGATCATTTATCAAGGCTTCTATAATCCAATGGATTATTTTCAAAACCTATCGATTCCTATAAAAATATCAGCATTCTACAAATTTACAAATAGTTATCCAATATGATCTTTTGGGGAAGATATTGTTTTTTTGAATTTGATAATTTTTTCGTGCCTAGATATTTTAGGATTCCCATTACTATGAAAATAAAATCTAATGGATCTATATAACAAAAAGAAAAAAATTTAAACAATTCCTTCATTCCTCTTGACCTTGAGAAATAAAAATAACTAATTGACGATTTTGATGCTCTGAGGAAACTAAAAGTGGTTTACTAAATAGTTGAAAAATATTTAGTCATTAGTTTCATGAAATGACTAGTATCATTAGACTTGAATCCCTAATTATATTTCTATACACAATCATATGTTAGTGTAATGATATAATCCAAAATATATTACTCGAGATAAAAAATTATTCAATTGTATTTTCATATATATCATTTCAAATTTTTAAGACTTTGGATCCCTTTTATCATCTTTCTTTATTTTAATGTTAACATGTCAAGGGGAAGAAATAATAATTCACAAAAAATAGAGGCGTTGATGAATTTATCTTTTCAATAAGATCATTAGATGAATAATATAACCTAATCTCCAAGTTAATTGGTCCTCGAAACTATTCTAATAGTAAAATACTCTAGTCCATTTTATACAATTTGTGTAATCCTATCCTATTTCAATCATAGTACTACAGATCAAATGGATTACCAGTTATAACAATTTATCTATTGGATTGATGGAATTGTTTTTCCATTTGACTGAAATCAACATTGACTTATTTATTTTTGAATGTCTATAAATGATGGATCATTTAATGAATACCATAATTTGATGGATCGAAATATCCAACAGATCAGTTGATTATCCCTCTTAAAAATTACTTGATGTTAGAAAAATAAAGCACTCACCCTCATGGAACATCTATCTCTGGTACATCTCAACCCAATGAACAACATAAAAAAAATTATCATATAGAATAATAGAAGAATATTTGTAGTTCTTTCTTCTACAAACACATTTTCTAACCCATTATTTCAAAAAACACACACTAATTTTTTTACATATTATATTGTTAAATATTATCAATGAATGTAATATTCATATTTAAATTTGAAAATCCCCAAATAATTATTGGAAAAAATCGCACTATATTAGGGAAAGATTTATTCTAGAAAAATGATTCTAGAAATAAGACAACTCAAAAATCATCCTGAGAAAATAAAAGATGGATTTTTTTTGATATCTTTATCCAATCCACTGAGTTTGATACTCCTTCCTCCAGTCAATAAAAAATAAATTATATGATTATTTTTATTAGATAAATAAAAAATAAAAACATTAATTAATACACATATTCAATCATTCGAATAAATCTCCCATCAACATAGTCCCAACAAGAAGTTTTTATAAAGAAATTTTATATGTTTTATGGTAGAATAATATCCCATATAATATGAAATCTTTTGATGTTTCTAAATAATTAATGGGTATATAATCCCTTGATTCCATTCTTATTAATTCTATAGATGATACATGCTAAGCATGTAATTTTGTTGATGAATCAAAATTCATTTCATTGTGTAATTCTATTGTGAAATGATTCTGAAATGTGTTTCCTTTTCATTGGATATGATATATTTAATTTTTTTGATCTTGTGGAAGAAAATATGTATTATTTTCATTACGTTATTTTTGAGGTTTAAATTATAAATCTCACTATTTAATTGGATAAATATATATATAGCATGACATAAAAAGGATTAGAATGGGCGGTGAAACTATTATATAAAGGAATGCTTTTGGGAATGAAATTATTTCAAGTGAACATATACTACTATAATTGATTAGGGTGTGAGTTCCTTCGAAACTAATATTCATGGTAATAAATCTTGATTTCTATTGAAATTATTTTATAAACATATGGGTATTTGAAAAATATATTTAGTACGACAATGTATACCCTCATGGATCAGGTTAAATTATTAAAAAAATATTCAAGTATTATAAAATCCAATGAATACTTGAAATTTCCCTATTTTTTGGAAAGGTTAAATTTTCTATATGTTTTGGTTGAATTGCTTGTTTCATGCTTCATGAGATGTCTTCTGAATGTGTTAGAGGCCTTGGGGGTGTTCCGGTGGCTTGGGGCATGGAAGAAAGGAAATCTAGGCAAGACAGGCTAGGGCACACGTCCAAGTAAATTATGCAGCCTACCCAAGCTAAACAATGCGTCCCTTCCTCCTCCATATATAAGCATGCACACGGTTTGCACACAGTTTTCCAAACCGTGCGGCTAGACCTTGCAACCCCTCCTCCTTTGGATAGTGGCATGCACATGGTTTGCCAACGATTTTCCAAACTATGAGGAAAAACTGTATGGCCATTTAATGTTTGGAGAAATTACAAGTTTTCCACTCTGGGCTTTAAAACCCCACTCGGTATTTCATCCAATTTCCTCCCTCTCCACCATATTCATGAACCAAATCACCCAAATTATCCAAGAGACAGATCTCCCTCATTTCTAAGGTGTTTTGGGGATGTTGGTTGTAGATCAAAGCTCCGGGTAAGGCTAATCCCATCCTTTCTTCTCTTTTTGATTTAGTGTTTATATCATCTCTCCCTCTATTTCTGAATCTCTAAAACCCTAACATTTGGGTGAGTTTTAGGTTGAAGCTCAAATGGTTGGTTGGATCGAGGTATAAGGACTTGATTGAGAGTTCATCCAATCACGGTTTCGAGGTAGGTGGTCTACATGTGATATAACATAGTTATTTGGGAATTTATGCAAGTTTAGTTGTGTTGTTGTTTCCACATGGTTATGTTTTGAAGAACCTTGGAATGTTTGGTAATAATGGTGTTTTAAATGGTAAATGGGAACCCTCACGATCCCTGCGGGATTTGTTGGGATTGTCTTGACCTAATTAGGTCCATCTATGGGATGCGATGCCTTTTAAGGAGTTTAGGGATTGTTATTAATCAAGTGACCGTGTTATAATAAATTCTATAGGCCTTGATAAACAAGTTGGAATGATTAGTTGAACTTGGAATAGATGTTAGGTGGTGAACCTAGACTTAGGAATGACCAAAGTGTTATTTGTAATTGGTTGAATGGTTGATTCATTAAATGATGAATGGGTTAAATGGGTTAATGATTAAACTGATTTAAGACCATAACATGATAGGTTATGTTTTTAGTGTTCAATACTCAGTGAGATAGGCATAACACATGGGAATTGGTTAAATGGTTAAATGATGTGAAATGGTTATGTGTTAATGGGTTATGGCCAGATGTGGATTCCCATGTGGGATATTGTGAATAGTGTTTGCCGAAGGGAATTAGTTTAGATGGTTGATGGTTACTTATTTATAAGCATGTGCTCATGGATTCATAGATTGGGGTATGACATGAGGTTCTATGCCCACATGTTGAGCCAAGACCGAGGATCTAAATTCAACCCTAAATGCACAAGTTCAAAAAGGGGATTGGGGTTCAATTCTCCTAATGGTTGCATCCACCCAGACTGAGGCTTCAAGGTGATGTTATGGTTTCTATGAGTGGGTTAGTCCTAGTGATATAGGATAATGATGTGTTTAGCCTCTTGCGGGTGATTGTTGGCCTTATACCCATGTAACATAATGTATGTGCAAAACACATTAAATTGTGATGAAATAGTAGGTGATGATAATTGGTAATAAATGAATGGTAATGGAAATGGCAATGGATTTGGCTCTAAACTTGTTAATGTAACCTTAATTAATTATTTTGCAATTATCGTTCATACTCATTTTTCATGCAGTGCCTGTATATACTGGATATTTTGTACACACCATTGGTGGTGGCCTTATGAGTTGTACTCACACCATGTTCGGGTCGCCGTTGTGTACTCGAGTAGACATCATGTTTGTAGGTCCGGAGAAGGGCAAAGGTCCTTTCCAGATAGTGAGTGAACATGGGGTGGAACATGGTGGAGGATCCAGATGTGGAGTCAGGACCATTTTGGTGATTTTGGTCGTTGTCCTTATTTGGGGGTTTTGTTCACTCATTCACTTGTAGTATGACATGGAAAATTTATTATTGGAAATGGTAGTTATACATGTTCCTGGTTTTTTAGCTATTGTTTCTGCTATTTTGATTATATTTGTTGTGCTTACTCTGAAAAAGGGGGTATAGTCTCCACACATGACCCCAAAGACCCCCATTACTAGTCGGCATCCTTTGTCGTACAGGGAGGCACGCTTAAGGTCATGTAACCACCCGGCTCAGAGAACCCGTTTAGTGGCTTCTGGGTCAGGGACGTTACAAAGTTGTATCATAGGAGGTCTTTCTTCTCCTTCTCTGAGGTCTTGTTATTTTTGATGGGTAGCAAAGGGTTAATATGTGTAGGGCCTTGGTAATTATCTCGTGCATGGGAGGAGCTTCCCCAGTTTTGGGGAAACCCAACTCACCATGGGTGGGAAATGTTTTTCTTTGTTGTGTGATGTTATAGTTGATGATATTTTACCATTGGGAGATGCACATGTGGTTTGATGTGTCTATTTTAGGGTGTTTGGCTCGTGGCCTTTACTGCATGAGGATTTTCATTCAAGCATCATTGTAGGAAGCTAGGGAGAGAGGTGACATGCATTGAGTAATGCACACGCACGGGGTGGGTGTGTGAGGTAGGAAAGTAGGGTGCATCATGCATTTCATAAAATCAAGAAATAAGAAGATGAATGAAATAACACATGGGAGTAAGGGTGAATGTATGGAAAATGATGTTTAATGGAGTAATAGGGTTTGAAACAAATTGGAAAATGTTTTTCGGCTAGAATATGAAATGGGTTTTTGTAGCTAGTAAATATCTTTTGACGGAGTCCTGAATGTTTATGGAATACTTTTTAAAATATATTGCTTGACATTGTAGAGAAATGCCACCATGACGTTGGTTACTAGTTGACAACTTGAGGGTGTGGATGATAACACTCATCCAGTATAGAAGCAAGAAAATGTGGCAATCAATGAAGGTAGGGAAGACCAGTTTTGGGAGAACATGGCTAGCGTTATGCAGATGATGGATCGGGACCTAGGGCAGGTTCACCATGTATGTTTTAGCTAACCAGGGAGTTCCAGTTGTAGCACCATCGGACATTCACTGGAGAGGGTGGGCCAGATGTAGCGGAGTTCTAGTTAGAGTCTCTGCAGATGATACTGGACCATATGGAGACACCTATTGAAACGCGAGTGATCCTGGCCGCTAATATGATGCGAGACCAGGCTAGGCGTTTGTGGGACATTCGGGCTCAAATCGAGTAGGCTGAGGGAATTTCATTGAAGGTTTTCCATAAAATTTTCTGGAGCATTTCTACTCAGATACATTGAGGTAGGAGCGGGATGCAGAGTTTATGAGCCTGACTCAATGATCTCTATTGATGATGGACTATGCTAATCGCTTCCGTGATTTGTGATTCTTTGTCCTAGTGTTTTTAAGGGACTAGAAAGTAGTAGCAAAGTGTTTCCAGGATGGGCTGAGACATGAGATTAGGTCTCAAGTAAACATCTTCTACATGAATAGGTTCACATAGGCAGTAGATTAGGAATTGATCTCAGAAGGAAACCTGATGGGAGCTTCGCGTAGTGGGCTTGTGGTGTCAGTGGAACAGACAAGCGGTGAAACTACCGATGGTCGAAAGCGATGCCATGAGAGCTCACAACATGGTGGAAGTGTGAAAAGTGGATGGTAGAGGGGGCCAGCCTCTCAGAGTGGGAAACTAGTGTTTTGATATCAGTGCGGTAGGTCGGGGCCTATGCGTGGTTAGTGTCCTTGACCTCAACTTGAGTGTTGTACGTGCGGCAGGATGGGGAATGTGCATAGATTCTGTAGGAACCCTCGGCAGGTGTGTGAGCATGATGGTGAAATGCAGGTGCCAGGTACAGGAAGGGGATTAGTTTCCCCATATCAGGCAGGCAGTTGGAGCTCCACTAGATATACCGGTAGGTGTGGTAGACGTGGAACTCTAGGTAAAGATCGCTCATGCCAGCAGGGTAGTGCAGTGCAGGGCATTCTGGCTGGGGCCCAAGGTAGATAGGCAGGTCAGCTTTAGGTAGTTCAGTTTGTACCTAGTGATGGCGAGGTTGGACCATCGACTGTTAAGGTGAGATCCATGTAGCTCCAACATTTTCTAGTGCGTTGTTTGACATGGGTTCTACACAAACTTTTGTCTCTGCTCAACTTGTGTTAGCACTGGGTTTACCTAGGGAGAGTGTTTGTGGAGTTATGTCAATTGACACTCCATTGGGGGTGTGGGTTGAGGAAATCAGGCAATGCAAGTGGTGTGCCTAGGAAGTCTGTGGGTATCATTTTCAATGTAATTTTTTCATTATAGAGATGTCAGGGTTTATCCTCATCTTGGGAATGGGTTGGTTGGTGTTGTATCAGGCGCATATAGACAATTATCGTCGTGGAGTATCGTTCAGGTTTCTTGAGGGTGACACATAGGTACACCGTGGAAAATAGGATGTTTGAGCATGTCATGCAAGATCATTTGGTTAGAAGTTGAGTGATATCACGGCTTGATTGGCATGTCTCATGCTTCATGACAACAAAATAGGTGAACATTCTATTTTTCCTCCCATGGTGGATCGATTTCAGGATGTGTTTCTTGAGGATTTCATAGGGTTACCACCCGATAGGGATGTCAAGTTCACGATCGAGTTTCTACTAGGAGGGGAGCCAGTTTCTATTTCACCATACCGAATGACACTGGCTGAACTCCTGGAACTGAAGGTTAATCTTGAGGAGTTATAGCGTAAGGGGTTTATCCATCCTAGTACATCTCATTGGGGATCTTCCCTGCTTTTTTCAAAGAATGTTGATGGGTCATTGAGACTGTGTGTTGACTATTGGAAGTTAAATCAGATGAAAGTGAATAATAGGTACCCACTTCCAAGAAATTTTGAACGGTTTGATATGTTTTGGGGTACATCAGTGTTTTATAAGATTGACCTGAGGTCGGGTTATCACCAGTTGAGGGTAAGGTCTTATGACATACCACAAACATCTTTCCGGAGTCGGTACGGGTTGTTTGAGTTTGTGGTAATAGCTTTCGTCTTGACCAATGCACCAGCGGTGTTTATGTCATTGATGAACCGAATTGTTTAGCCCTTTCTAGATCAGTGGTGTACTTGAAAACTCCTAACGATCATGCCCAACTTCTTGACATTGTCTTCGGTATGCTAAGAGATCATCAGCTATATACCAAGCTATCAAAGAGTAAATTCTAGATAGGTGAGTTTCATTTTCTGGTTAAACATCATCTCGGAGGCAGGTGTGTCAGTGGATCTAGAGAAAGTGTAGGCAGCTGTATCCTAAGAGCAGCCCAAGAGTGTTTATGATGTTGGGAATTTTCTGGGTTTGGCCGGGTATTACCAAAGGTTCATTCAGGATTTCTCTCACTTGGAAACACCTCTCTCTTACTTGACCAAGAAAGGAATTTGGTTTGAGTGGTATGAGGCTTGTGATAATTCCTTCGAAGAGTTGAAGAAGTAGTTGACGACCACACCTATCTTGATCTTACCTATGCTGGGTATGAAGTACGTCGTGTTTTGTGATGTATCTGGAATGGGACATGGGGCTGTGTTGATGCAGGGTGAGCGGGTTGTGTATTATGGGTCAAGGATGTTGGGACCCCATTAGCATAACTATCCCACTTACGATCTTGAGTTGGCTGCAGTGGTGTATGGTTTGATGTGCTGGAGGCACTATCTGTTGGGGGAACAATTTACAGTGTTTACCGACCATAAGAGCTTAAAGTACATCTTCTCACAGTGGGATCAGAATCTTCGACAATGAAGATGGGTTGAAGATCTCCAGTCTTTTGAATTTGAGTTGATATACATGTCAGGAATGGGAAACCGTGTTGCTGATGTACTGAGAAGTAAGGTTTGAATCAGGTGGTTTCAGAATCCAGCACCGAGTGTAAGGTGATGGCTTTGTTTGCCGAGATGCGCCTCGAGGTGCAGGAGGAGAATGTTCATGTCACTTTTGCTTCCATAATAATGGAGTTGATGCTTTTGAGTCAATTTAAGGAAGGCTAGCTTGATGATCATGAGTTTGTGATCATGAAGGAAAATCATAAAGGTGGGGAGCTACCTTCGGGCTGGGCCGTCAATGTGGATGGTGTTGTTCGTGTTCATGATCGTGTGGTTGTGCCAAAGTGTGTGCGAGAAGAGTTGATGTGATAATTACATGAATCAATGTGGGCATTGCATCCTGGTTTGACCAAGATGTACTGTGATCTCCGAAGGTAGTTTTGGTGTCCTGGAATGAAGAAGGAAATTGTAGGAATTGGGGCATGGTGTCTTACCTGTCAGCAGGTTAATGTCGAGCATCAACACATAGGTGGTTTGTTGCATCCATTGCCCATTCAGGAAAGGACGTGGGATGATGTGACAATGGATTTTTTCATGGTTCTTCTGGGGATGCCACAGAAGAATTATGCAATATGAGTGGTTGTGGATCAGTTATCGAATGTGGATCATTTCTTACATATTCAAGAGACCTTTCATTCGACCATTTGGGTGAGCTATATGTTCGGGTGGTATGGTGGTTTCATTGGGTGTCGTGGACCATAGTTTCAAACCAAGATCCTCGTTTCACATCACGTTTCTTGAAAGGATTGCAGAAAGCACTCGGTACGCAGGTGTTTTTGAATACAACATTCCACCCGCAGATTGATGGGCAGTCGGAATGTACGGTCCAAGTCCTGGAAGACATGTTAAGAGCATGTGTCTTGGACTTTGGTTGTTATTGGGAGAGGAACCTATCATTAGTTTAGTTTTCCTATAGGAACAATTTTCATGCTATGATATAGATGGCATCGTTTGAGGTGCTTTATTGGAGACCATGTAAATCTCTATTGTGTTGGCTAGAGGCCGGTGAAAGTGAGTTGTTGGGACCAAGTCTCGTGCAGAAGACATCAGAGAGAGTTAAGATGATTAGGAAGCGAATGGATACTACACCGAGTAGGAAGAAGTCGTATTCAGATCATAGTTATAGACCTCTTGAGTTTGGGGTGGCTGATAAAGTGTTCCTTCGGGTTTCGCTGAAGTTGGGTCACCATCGAATTCGGATGCAGGGTATGTTGGAACCCAGGAATGTGGGACCTTTTATGATTGTGGAGAGGATCAGACCATTTTCTTACATATTGGCTCTTCCACAATGGTATAGTGGGATGTATAATGTGGTTCATGTGTTGAAGCTTCGACGGTATCACCCTGACCCATCTCATGTGGTTGATGTTGAGGATGTGGAGATTGAGGCCGATGCATCCTTTTAGGAGAATCTGGTTCATGTGGTGGATAGTAGTTAAAAGGTCATGCGTGGCAAGGTCATTCCATTATTCAGAGTACTATGAAAGCATGTGAATGTTCATAAAGAAACATGGGAGCGGGAATCGGAGGTGCGGGATCAATGTCCCCAACTCTTCTCTTTGGAAGATCAATGAGGAATGGAAACTCGGCTCGAGGACGAGCCGTTAAACGGTTTGGAGGTTGTAAGATCCTAGTTTTTGGAAAGGTACATTTTTTGTTATGTTTTGGTTGAATCCATTGTTATGGGCTTCAAGGGATGTCTTTTGAAGGTGTGAGAGGCCTTGGGGGTGTTCTGGGGGCTTGGGGAAGGGAAGAAAGGAAATCAGGGCAAGATAAGGCATGGTGCATGGCCTGCGCACGGCCAGGTAAACCGTGCAGCCTGCCCAGGCTAAAACGTGCGACCCTTCCACCTCTAGACATAAGCATGCACAGGGTTTGCCCATAGTTTTCCAAACTGTGTGGCTAAACCATGTGACCCCTCCTCCCCCGGATAGTGGCATGCACATTGTTTGCGCACGGTTTTCCAAACTGTGTAGACAAACAGTGTGTACACTTAATGTTTGGAAAAATTAGATGTTTGCCACTACGGGATTTAAAACCCCACTCGGGATTTCATCTCATTTCTGACCACTCCACACTAGGCATGAACCAAATTTCCCAAAGGATCCAAGAGACCGATCTCCCACGTTTCTAATGCATATTTGGTGTCGTTGGTTGCGGATCGAAGCTCCAGTAAAGGCTAATCCCATCCTTTCTTCTCTTTTTTGTTTAGGTTTTGTATATTCCCTCCCTCTTATTCTGAAGCACTAAAAACCATTCTTTTGATTTATTTTTTAGGTTGAAGATCCAAAGGATGGTCGGATCGAGGTATAAGGACTTTCTTGAGAGTGCGTTCAACCGCGGTTTCGAGGTAGGTGGTCTATAAGTGATATCCCATAGTTAATTGGGAATTCGGGCATGTTTAGTTGTGTTATTTTTTCCACTTGTTTATGTTTTGAATAACCTTGGAATGTTTTGTAATAATGGTTTTTAATATAGAATATGGGAACCCTCACGATCCCCGCGGGTTGTTTTGGGATTGTCTTGACCAAATTAGCCCATATATGGGATGCGCCAGCTTTTCTCAAGTTTAGGGATTGTTATTAAACAAGTGAACTTGTTTTAATAAATTTTAGAGCCCTTGATAAACATGTTGGAATGATTGGTTGGACATGGAATAGAAGTTTGGTGGTTCACCTAGACTTAGCACCGACCAAAGTGTTATTTGGAATGGGATGAATGGTTGATTCATGGAATGATGAACGTGTTAAATGGGTTAATTAGTAAACTGATTTAAGACCATAACCGGATAAGTTATGGGTTTAATGATCAATGCTTAGTGAGATAGGAATAACACAAAGAAATAGGGTAAATGGATAAATAATGTGAAATGGTAATGTGTTAATGGGATAAGTCATGACGTGGATTCTCATGTGGGCTGTTGTGAATAGTGTTTGCTGAAGGGAAATGGTTTCGATGGTTGATGGATATTTATATATAATCATGTGCACATGTCTTCATAGAGTGGGGTATGACATGAGGATCTACAACCATGGGTTGAGATAATATTGGGGTTCTAAACTCCACCCTAAATGCATGGGTCAGGAAATGGGACCGAGGGTATATTCTACTAACTGTTGCAACCACCCGGACCGAGGCATCAAGGTGAGGTTATGGTTTCTATGAGGGGTTAGTCCTAGTGATATAGGATAACATTGTTGTTACCCTCTTGTGTGTGATTGTTGGCCTTAGACCCATATAACATAATGTATGTGCTGAACCCATGGAATTCTGATGAAATGGTAGGAGATGATAATTTTTAATAAATGAATGGTAATGGAAATGGAAATGACTTTAGATATGAACTTTTTAATGGAACCTTAATTAATTACTTGGAAATTATCATTCATACTTCTATTGCATGAACTAAATGTTCATACTGAATATTTTGTGGACACTGTTGGTGGTGGCCTACTGAGTTTTACCCACAACCTACTCGGGCCACTGTTGGGTACCTGGGTAAACTTCATGTTTTAAGGTCATAAGAAGGGAGAAGGTCCTTTCTAGATAGTGAGTGGACATGGGTAGCAATTGGTGGAAGATCCATATTAGGAGTCGGGACCATTTTTGGGATTTTGTTCATTGTCCTTATTTTGAGATTTTTTTTCACTCATGCACTTGTAATATGGCATGGCAAATTTATTATGGGAAATGGTTATTATACATGTTCCTTGTTTATTGGTTGTTGTTTCTGCTTTTTGGTTCATTTCTATTGTTCTTACTTAGATAAAAGGGGGTATAGTCTCCCCACTTGACCCCACAGACCCCCACTGCTAGTTGACCGCCTTTGGAGTACGGGGAGGCGCGCCTAAGGTCATGTATCCACCCGGCTCAGAGCACCAGTTTAGTGGAATCCAGGTTGGGGACATTAAAATACTTCTATTAAAAAATATTATGCTATATTATTTATATGTTATGGTTTTTAAATGTTATACACCATTAATTATTCCATTACACTCATGGTTTATTTATGTGATCAATGATATATACCATGTTAACTATACTATGGATATGTGATAACCCTTTTTTCCATTAAAATTATTTTTAATAAAAATATTATGTACGGTATGTCTATGTTTTGATTATGTTATTATGTACATATTGCATGGTGATGTATTAAATTTTTTGACCAAAATATTATTTAACCACTTTTCTATCGGAATTATACATATATGATTTTAATATAGAACATGATTTAATGTAACGAATATTAATCTATAATGTTGAGAAGTCATGGTATAAAAAACACAAGATGGTGTAGATGGTATGAAAGCATTGTTTTTTTAACGTTTTCTAACTCAGATGAAGAAAAATTAATGATATCCATTATTATATTAATATTTATGGGAGAACATGCATTGTTATAGTACATAAATTAGGGTGGTTTTCAATCAAAAACACATCTATCGAGATACTACATGTGGAATTGGTTTTGGATTGATCGATCTTGGGGTTATAACCCTGAATGAGTAAATTTAGTATATCATTTCCTTTACATTAGTGCATTGTGAGTATTCATTAGCTGAAAACATTTATTAACACTCGCTTGGGATATTATTTTCTAAATAAAATTTTCCTTATTAACATATATAATGTATATGAGTAGATAATGATCTTGAATGAAAAATGTAAAACCTATAGAGTAATTGAATAAAAATAATGTGCCCATATATTGTTGTCTGATTAATGATTATTAATGTATGTTAACTCTAATTAATAATGTGTGGTAATAATGGATACTTTTTTTTCAATGGGATTGAAGAGATAGTCTTGTAGTGGAGAGTGTAATAAGTATTCACAATTATTGAAGTAACATTTATCGGAATTTTTGTATGAATTATTATATATCATTTAATGTCTCACTTAATGTTAACTCATATCCTAAAGGATTATATGATTATTTCGATGTGAATAAACCTAATGGAATAGATAAGTCATCTAATTTCTGTGATTCTTGTGTGGTTTTTTTTTGAAAATTTCCTTCATGAAATTCATTTTATTCATCCAATGGTTGGATATCATGTTATCTTTGGAAATGCTTGAACTTATCTTTGGAAATAACACATCAATTTATATTGAATTTAATTAATGTTATTATATTATGAAAACTAAATGATCATCAATTAGATTGATCATAAATAGGAATTTCAAATAAAAATTACATCCATTTTATAGGTCCTGATTTTTAATAGAAATGGATTTTTCATCAAATGGTAGGGAGGAAACCCATCCATGAAGAAAACTGTACCATGCAGTTGGTTTTTTAATTTTTTCAGAATATTTTTCATGTCAAACCAGATTATTATGTATAGTTTACAGTAGAACAAATATGTGGCTTTTTTCCAATTTCAATGACTCCTTATGTAATTTTCCTGATTCAGTTGAATGAATTAAATAATCATCATTGCGAGAATTTTGGAAAGGGATTTATACCTCCAACAATGTCACCATTAGGTGAACCAAATATATTTATTATGAAGTAATATTGGTCTATGTTAGTCTTTATTGATTATTATGAATTTAATAAGAACACAATCATGATCTTGTATCCACTACATCATTTTGATGACTTTTTTATCAACTATTTGTATATATATTCTTCTAAAATATTGAACATCCTTCAATCTATTATCAATTGAGGGTTATTTATGAGGATATGACGAATATAACATTCTATATAAAATATATTTTTTATTATTATATAGTTATTCCATTTTCCAGACTAACACCCCTTCCATCTTCCAATATATATATAATTAAAAGTGTTATTAGTGATTAACTTAAATAATGTGAGGTCATTTTATAGGAAATTTACTTATATATTATCTGAGAAAGGAATGTAATGAACATAACTTCAAAATTGTGTTATATAACATGGGGAAAGGGATGATTTATAAAATATTTATCACGTGTTAACTTTGGCAGCAAATATATTTATATAATATCATAAAATAAAAAGAAAGTGCTTATTTTGGTTCCATTATAGTCCAAATTTTTAGAACATTGGCCCAAAATAACCACTTTCACTTGGATATATATTATTTAGGGTTTTGATGATATAAAAATATATTTATAGATATTTTCTAATGAAAATATAATATACTAATCATGTTAATGATGGAATGATCAATGTTCCTTTTGACAATGTAATATGACAGAACTACATGAAACTGAACAAAATGATTGATTGTCCATCTATGACAACATTATCCTAAAGTGGGGATTTGTTTGAAATATATAGGGATTTATTGAATAAGGGAAAAGTATGATTTCTCCAGAATAATTTCATGGTCGTAGAATATGCCCCCTAATAATTTATTGTCCAGAAGTAAAATTAAAAAACTCATTATTTGGAGATAGCTGTGATAATTTAATCATTATGGAGATAGTGTAAATATAATTATCATGAAATATGGGATATATATACTTATCATAAAATATTACTTTTAATATTTTGATTTAAAAATTTAAATATTTACTATAGTAGTAGGTTGGAATTGATTAATGTTTATTGATAATAAACACATTACTTACCATATAAAGAGGACCTGGTTTTAGATTCTAGAAATCAAAATTATAATGCTCGATTATCCTTTATTAATATAAAACGAATATAATTTTTTTGTATTTAAAATTAATTAATGTGAATGTGTTCAAGGATATGGTGAAATCTAACCATTCTCAAATGAGTGTTCAATAATTATTCTATTTGAGAAATACCGAGGTACAGAGGGAAAATGTGGAGCTATAGAGGTAGTTGAGAAATGTTCCAGATTATATCCTTGATTGTGAATGAATTATATGGTTTATGAACCACATATGTGTATCTTACACACCTGATTTGAATAACTGAATGTTGTATTTGCCTTATATTTCAACATTATATATTCATCCATGATGTATGATGATGTTAAGAAATTTAAAGAGTATATTTTTTAAATTAAATTTTGACAAATATAACAGATTATGATTATCAGTTATTTTTATAACAAAAAGTTATGAGTGATTTGTATATGTATAAAAGGTTTTTAAAACAAATAAATATATAAAAAATATATGATGGAAAACATTACGCTAGATTTTTTCACATTACACCCCAAAAAATCAATATTCTATAATGTGACATGGCTTTTAGTCAATTTACATATGATGACAACACACATTATTTCCATCAAATTTTTTTATCTCATCGTCACATATAAAAAATATAAAATATGAATGTTTTCAGATATTATATAGTAATTAATTTTATTCTTTATGATGGGAATCTAAGACCCACCACTATATTATGGAGATGTCTTTAATAATCAGTTGATATAGTTTTAATTTTTATCATAGATATTTAGCATCACAAATATAGTCATTCTGATGAAACCATTCAATCACTAGAAAATATATAGAGTCATTTTTAGGGGACTTAAAAGCAGGTTGGGACCGACCCATTCATCTAGTCATTTTGTATACAAATATATATTCCACTTGACAATTTAGATGGCCCCTAATTAATCCATCTATTGAATGAAGTGTCTAACTATAAAATGAATGGATGATGTCAATAAAATAAATCTATTGAGAATGAATCTGTCATTGGATATTTCTGTCTATGTTATATCCACTCAACAACACAACAATTTAGATCATAGATGATTGAAAATTTATAATTAAAATTTTCAGCATAATCTTTGATTTGAATATGGTGAGATTATTTTTCTATTATTTTTCTCTATGGAAAATGATTTTGAGTTATAGTATGAAATAGAATCTGATCACTTGGTATATTTCCCCCTTAAATATTCATGATTAATTCATGATAGTAGATATTCTTTTGGAATTTCCAATGGTCCACTCTCTAGATATCAATATGGTCCATGTATCTTGTAAAATGATATAGATAAACAACCCTATATATATAATAAACATTGAGGATGTACCACTCAGTAATGTTATCTCTTATAAGGAATATCTAGTTGAAATTATAGAAATTTCAAAAAAAATATCTATGAAAGTCGATCATTATCCTTGATAATGATTTATGGTGAAACCACCAATTTAATGATGAAACATGAGGAACTAATGATATGATGAGATAGAAGTATCTGAATTAGTTTGTATTATATTCTTATAATATCTAAGAAATAATTATTTTTAGTTTTGTTACAATGAAACTGATTGATATTTTATTCAATGTTTTCTTCCAAATAAATTTACTTTCTTTTATAACTACATCTTCATGAAACAACAACTTTATAAAAACTGTATTATATCATTAATTTTTTTAATGTTATAGTTACTATAAATTGAATTCTTGGGTATCAATTTGACTTAATTTTTTTAAAAAAATATAGTTCTTATAGATTTTGAAAATATATTCAGCAGAAATTACCTAAAATCATTTGATTGTAAAAGATATATTTTTACAGAAAACTATTGTCCTTCATAAATGGATTTTTATCTTAATAAATGAAATTATTCATTAATAGTGAATGATTATTATGATTTAAATATATTATATATTCTTTTTAAGGTTATATCATTCATTTAATATTATTATATTCCCGAGGATAGAATAACTCAATCATTATTCTTATAAATATATTTTTTTTCTAATCAATGGGTACAATTAATTTCTTTGAAATATATTAATATTAAATTTGTCCGCATTTAGAATTTTTAAAAAAAATATTAGAATAATTTTTTTTAAATAAAAATTTCTAATTTATCTTAAAGTGAAATATTTATAATTTTCTAAAATAATTTTATTTTGACTAATAGTAAGAAATACTGAATTTTTATTAAAATTTTCATTTCATTCAAAATATATACAGTGTTTAAAACATTTACAATTGTTTTAAATGTTAAATAAGTCCAATTATATTGTGATCGATAAAATTTATTTCATTGGAATTAATATTATGTAGATATTTTATATACAAATGTTTTATACTTAAGGGCCCATTTTCTTTGGATGACAACTTTGTAGTCATAATTTCGAGTTTAATTTTAAATGAAATTATTCCTACTATATGAATTGAATATGATAAATTGGATTATATATATATATATTAATTTAATAAATATTATTCAATAGGTGGAACTATATATTATATTCAAATTAAATGAAAAAATATTAAAAAAATTTACGATGGTTACAGATAAAAATGTTTTTCAATGGGAAAATATAAACAACAATTTGCTAAAATCACCTAAAAATTTGTATTTACCAATTATAGTAAATATTTTTACCATATATCATATAATAATCATTTATTGTCTATTATAGTGATATTTTACTAATAATTAATGTTGAAATTATTTTCAATCATTGAAAACATACACGTATGCCAGTAAACATATTTATATTATTACGCCTCATTTCCACTCCCCTACACATATACTAAACCATTTAGACAATACAAGTCAAACCAAAATCCATTCTATACATCTCTAAACATGAAATATAGCCCATTTTTTATTTTATATCCACTAAATTAATTATTTGTGTATATATGTAAAGACGTTGTTAGAAGAAGAGTTATAGTTCTCGAATATGTGTTTTTTATTTCCTCATCTACCTCCATTAAATATTTATCCAACATAATGAAATAGTATCAATAATATTTTTATATTTTGAAATATTATTATTATTATGTAATAATATATATTTATCACATAATCTATAATATGGGAAACGGATTTGCTGATTGTGTGTATAATTGATACCAATTATGGGAACCAATGTAATTTCTTTTCTATCACTGCCTCTCTCTAATTGGCATAGTGATTTATTTAGTGAATATACATGATATTTTTGAAACGTGTACACTTATGGAATAATAATATCGGATATAACTTATTTAGATTGATTCTATTATAAAATAACAATGTCTCTCATGCCTACGTGTAGACTACCTTCTCCTAGAGACAATGAGATTTGTTTTTAATTTCCGTTATAAATGGATGGTTATAAGGATTTATTTAATGAAAGTATATTATGTATGTGATATACTATTTTTTAAAGGTAAAATTAATTTACCTTTCTTATGCTCCATGCATTTAAAATTTGAAACCACATTCATGTGTATGCAAAACCTACCGTCTCTATTAACAAAGTAATCATATTTATATCCCTTTTCTTAATGAATTACACTAAAAAAATGAAATAATTAATCTATATAAAATATTTTTATTTAAATGAGAATAATCAATGTAAAATTACCAAAACTACCAAACTAAAGCATATGGTAATTAACTCTATTAACTCACGGAACTCTAATCTTAATAATGAATTGGTAATAAATTGTTGATAAATTGATATAAGTAAATAACATATGATAAGATCTATATGATTATACTAGAATGTCAGTCAGAGGCTAACCTTTGACCATTTATTAAAATTATAGATGAATTATGTATACAAGAACAGAAGCCCAAAAATATCAATTAGAAACAATCAGAACCATACTCATCGCCACACCCATGACAGAAAGAATCCTCCGTAGTGGTCGATTCCCATTCTAAGAATTAATAATGCTTCTAGAATTTAGCATTGTTCCTTCTCAAATTCATCCACTCCAATGAAATAAATTCATTAGGAGATTTCATACCCTATTTTGACTTTCCCTGCTTCCCATTATTATAGATGACCTATTGGACATCAGCTTTAAAAATATTCAAAACTTCCCCATTTATATTTTTATTATTAATATAGGTAATTTTTTTCCTTATAAAATAATATTTCAATGATTATTAGTGGGATGAAGTAGATTCAAGAATAAATTGAAATGAAAGGAATTTTTATGCCTTCAACTCATTCACATTGTTTCTTAATATATCCAGTACAATATTTTATTCAATTATCATATTTTATTATATAATCTTCTTTAAATGGAATTCAACACATTCATATAAACTGCCTCTTTAAAATCATTAAGATTAATATTTATTGACATATTTTTTATATACATATCATTGATGAAATCCTCATTATATTAATAATCAATGATTCATTATAGTTTAACAAACTAGTATATAATTTTTATTCTAATTATGTCCCCTTAATTAAAATTTTATTTACAATTTAAGATAATTTATCAATGACATAAAATAATAATATCAATTTACTTCATAATCATTAATTAATTTATTTTTTTAATGATAAAATAATTTAAAAATCACATTTTCTATTTTTACTAATAATTTCTTATTATTTTTTTCACAATATAGATGGATGAAAACGATAACTACATGATAGAATTAGGACATACTACTAATATGATTACTTATGTGACATCAATATTTTTCAAGTTATTATTTATGGGCTTTAATGATAGCATGTTTAATATTGAAACACATTATTAAAGAGTATGATTTAAATTGTCAATAATTTAATTACATATTGTAACATAAAGATAATTTATTTTTCAAGGAATGTCCCTCTTTATGTTTTTCATTTGAGACATGGTGTCCATGTCATGTTCATAGGTGGAGAACCTTTGATTGGAATAAATCACTTATAGTCTAGAGATGTATGTTTTTTTAATTAATATAGTATTGGTATAAATTGTTTGAGTCTTACCATGAGTTAATTGAATGGAAATATTCCTGGAAGGATGATTGGGCTTTTATGTGGAAAGAGTGATGAAAATTATCTACCAGACATTGACATGATGTGTAAATGGGTTGCATTATGTGTACAAGGTGATCAAAACAAGTAATGAACTGATTCATCATGTGAATTGGTTACGCAAATTGTACAAATTATACATCATGTAATGTTTGGGACTATTAAAATGTAATATGGAATGATTGTTGATTTGGTGTACAACTCTATATAGAATCACACAATGTGTAACTATATTACACACCATGTAATTCCATAACAAACATTTTTAATGTGATTAATGTGGTTGAAATTTTATTTCATCTCATGTAAAGCGTCCTCCTCACAACCTTAGATGACATTACATGTGATTTTCAAGAACCTCCATTGATTTAGGACATCACATTTAGGATATAAATCATTGGTATGTTTTTTTATTTGGAACCATATTCTATTTAACCATTATCAAACTATTATGATGTAATATTCTTTACCAAATGTGTTTTTTATTTTGATGTTGACCTATTGTGATATTTGATCCTTCTTGTGATCATTGAATCCTTCTTCTTCTTGGGAATGTTTTATTAGTTGCGGTATATTATCATATGTTAATTTTAGGGGGTCTAAAATTTATCAATATGGTTTGATAATATTAGAGTATAGGATATTTTGAAAATTAATAAACATATATGCGGATAAAATTATTAGAGGATGAATTGGGTTATTCAATATAGTCATGTTGGATTCGATTGTCTATTAACCTATAAAGTGGCTACTATTTGGTTGTGATAACCATTAATTAAATTAAATTATTATTATCATAATTTGAGATAGTTGATTTTAGTTTATTTCTTGATATAGTTTCATCGTATCATGGGATGTTTAATTAGATAACTAGAATGTTATTGATTATGGTCAATTGAATTATGAATGATTTAATTGAATGACAACTAGATATTTGAATAACAATCCATTGATACTAATAATGGGATATTATGATATCATGGTTTTTATGTGATTTTTTTACTAAATGATGTACTTCTCATAGAGGGTTTTACCCTGATTGGTTAATTTTGAAATTATAATATAGCGGGTTATGCCAAGTGAGATGATCAAGTTCATATTCAGTGTCATATGCCAATTAAATCATATTGAAATGATTATATAATTGGCTTGGACATGATAAATATTTAAATGAATACATACCTTGATTAACCGTGATATATGTTGAAATTATTATATATTGTGATTGACCAAAATTGATTTTTGAAATACTAATATTTCATGTTTTATCTGAGATTTTTCTAATTTATACAATAGTTATATGGTAATGGTTTCCATGTTTCAAAGACATGCTTCATGTCATTATAACATGGGGTCAAATTTTTTTGTGAGAAATTAATTTAAATTTATTGTTACTCAATATGGAAGATTATTACAATTTTCCATACATATATTATCTGACTGGTGTGTTCGGAAATAGTGTTTTCATCATTATAATTAAACTCACACCAAATTCATGACACAATTTGGTACGTGAAGAGAATATACCGGGTTTTGTTTTTATAAGTGTATGGGAACATGCTCTTTAGATTTTTCATGGTGGTTGGGCTTGAGTGTGTTGAAAGAAATGACATGGGGTTTAGGACTGGTGTCATTGGAGTCTTATTTTGATTCGACTAGTATTTTTTTATTATAAATCACATGGAATTTAGTACATTCAGTAATTTTGTTATATTATTTATTTATTATTTATGGGATGGTTTAGTTGGCCTTTATTATTGGTATTTCGGTAGATTTATTTCTTCCATTTTTTCATCAATGTAATATTTATTAATTATTATTACATTATTATTTTTTCTATTTTCTAACTATGTATGTGAGGGGTATAATATCCCCATTATACTTATCACACCCACACATTTAGTGAGAAGCATATGACATATTGGTAGGCACTCTTGATTTATCTTAACAAATACCTTTTATCCACGATTTAATGTTCAGGAATGGTGGAAGTTACAATGTTGTATAAGATCTAGTTTGTTTTAACATTCATTTCTGTTTTTTAATGATATAAAAGATACTTGGATGTGTTGGGACATAGTGAGAATCATGTGGTTGGGTGTAGCAAACCAATTATTGATGGAAAATATGAGAACCTATGGGTGTATTTCTATTTATATTGTGTGATTGTTACAGTTGATGTTATTTCACCTTCATTGATTCACATGTTATGTGAGGTTATGGATTTATGATGTTAATTTTTCATATTTGTACACATGTCAAAGTATTAAATGAGTTGAGAAAACAAGCATCGAAATATGGAGATAGGTATATACATTTAGAGGAAGTGATCTTGTTTGGGAAATACTAATTTTTATCAGATATATATTTTCCTATTGATGGGTGATGTGAGTCACCTATTATATTTGAGAAATTAAATAAATGATCATGTATTTCTTGAAAAAAAATTATTCCACATTCGAGATACTAGGATTTTGTGGTTCTCTATTCTTGTCACGTGATGTGCGTGAAATTTTTATAGTCAATGTTCTATGGACATGTTTTTTCTTATTGATAAAATGAATCCTCTTTGTCTTCAAGTTGAGTTTCATGAAGGTGAATCAGAATTCTCTTGATGTGGTTAAATGGGTGCTTACTGTAGTACATGAGGATTAGTTGGATGTTCATCTTCATGAATGCTTCCTAGAAAACATGAGATCCATAAGAATATAGACTGTTCAAATTATTCAATTTATTTATGGGATGTTGAGAGAGTTCTAGATATAATTCTATCCTTCATTTAGTAGGGAGGGACGCCACTCGACATACATGTTCTTCACTAATTCCATCTAGATGATTCGTATACATATTGATACTCTCTGTTATAGGAAGGTGGTGCATACTATGTTTTTGATTTATATATTTACTAAACATTGGTGGATCATTCTAGTGGAGGTAGGGCAGTACAAGGAGTAATCACAAATGGACTTTAGGGCGATGATACTGATGAATTTCAATCCCAATATAATGAGGGTTATATAGTCACATGGGTTTATGAACCTGATGTAGTAGGGTGTCACATTATGAGACTATTATAAGATTTTCATAGAACAATATTTCATTCTTCCATCTTTAGAGGATGATGACATCTCTAGGGTTAGATAATTTTTGGATGGACTTCGCTATGAGATTTGGTTATAGGTGAGCATGATACGTCTGAGCAGTTTTTCTTACATGAGGAATCAATAACACCCAATGAATCGTAATCTAAGAGAGGACCAAAGAGGTGAAAATTATTTTTTACAGGGAGCACATTTAATTCTTTTTCTATTGTATATCATCATCGTTATGGTAGTTACATTCAAGTCAAGAGTGGTTAGAGTAGTCAATGGAGTTTTCTGACATCTCAAGACCATTATCCATTATAATTATATTAATGTGGAATGATGTTCCAAAATAGTCATAGTGTTTATAACCATCTATAGAGTGACATGGTTAAAGAATAATTTTTGAATAATAATGTTTTCTAGGGGAATATTATAGTAGAGCAGTGGGAGAGGAGTTGGAAATATAACTACAACACTCTTATATTTTTTTAGTTTTCTTCAAATTAATTTTTCTTTTAATATTTATCATTTCACATGACACATAATATAGCTTGTGTTATATTAATTCTAAATTTTAATCACAATTTTATCACTACCCCATGTAATTAATTCATTATGTATTATAACAAGATATGTTTTTACTAGACTCAACAGTAATTTAGATTGTGTCACATACATGATGGCATTTTACACCTTTTATGGGAACAAATTTTTTAATATTAAATTTTAAAAAATGGGTAATTTTTATCATTAAAAATAAAATTCAATTCTAAATTAAAAATTTCTAAATTATCCTTTTTTGATTAAAAATATTTTTAGGCAACATTTCATCTTTGATCAATAATGAAAAATTCATCATTTTAGTCAAAACAATTATTTTCATTTAAATACTTTTTCAATATGAATTATATTTTAAATGGGTTTTTTGTGTCATAATATATCACCTATACATATAATAATAAAATGTAGGTAATTTTAATAATTTTTATTTGGATTATAGATATAAATTATTTTTTATCTTTTTACATTTTCAAATTAGGAACCTGCTTTCTCGCCACATCTGCAGGATTAATATTAAATATTTTTTCCCTCTTAAGTGATTTGAATTTGGAAAAATTTACAAACATAGTATTAATTGGAATAATAATTATATTTTAATAAGTTAATTTTTTTTTACCAAACATATTAGTAGAAGTAATTTAAATTAATTAAAGCTACTACAGTAAAATTAATCCTCACCGGGGGAAAACATTAAACATTTTGGACAAAATGCACATAGAATATTTTGAAATATCCATTGGATAAAAATTTTTATGCCGTACCCCCTTTTTTCCAATTTTATGTGTACTTTGGATTCAGTTCAATGAATTTTAAATATATAATATGTTATGTAATGAAAACTACAAAATATGAACATTCCTTAACATTTCAATTTATAGAGAATTAGTGTATGTTAGAGGATAAATAGTTTAGTTTATATACAATATGATGAATGGTAAATGATTTTTTTATGGTAACCTAAATTTAATTTTTCAAGAAGATATAATTACATTAAAATCATAACAAATACTAACACTAGTATTATTAAGTTAGTAATCAAATAAAATAAAAGATTCTAATAACATTAAAAATAATTTAAATGTAATGAACAATTGTGTTCAAATGATTTTTTATTTGGATTTATAATGTTAATAATGATTAAAATTAATATATTTTATTTAAAATAATATTTTTATATTTTTTAATTAAAATTAAATAAATAATTTAAAAGCATACATTAATGTAATTTTTTTTAAAAATAGATTTTATTAAAAGAATTAAAATTACTAAAAATAATGTATTAATCCAAATTATTTATAATTAATAATTAATATAAAATATGATCCATTTGTGTGAAAAATTATCTTTTATAATCATCATAATAACCATTAAATAAAAAAATATTTTTAGAATGGTTTGGGATTAAGTATTTTTTTAACGTTAAATGTTCACATTTTCAAATTAACATCCAAAACATAGGGGATTTAAATTTTTGGAATTATGTATAATATTTATTAATCAATTTATCTATATTTTATAATAAATATATTTTTAATTTTTACATTATGTTTTAATTACATATATGTTAGAAAACAAGTTTCCATAATAAAAAATTTAAATAAAAGTGGAGAATAGTATATATTAAGGGATAAAATTAAAAAATAAACATATCTTTTTTGTGTTAATGGTTTTTATAGACAATAATAACCTATTAATACATTACTTTTCCATTTTGGAAGAACATGTGGTATGGTAGAACCCCCCCCCCCCAATACTGTTAACCTGCTATACTAACCATAATGACACTCCTCCTCCTCTATAAAAAGGATTTATTATTCCCCATCAATAAAAATATGAATTCTATTTTTATCATCCAAACCATGCCAAAATAATCCCATAATATCTATCATGTAATCCTAGAATCCTCACATTGGGAATAAATCCATCTGAGGAAACCCCTTGGTGACAATCCAATGGAGTTACTCAAAGAATAGGTAACATCCTTCCATAAGATTTGTAGTTTTATTTTCATTATCCAATACCTAAAATATAATTATTATATTCTTATATAATAACCAAATTTACCAAAATATACTGATATTATTTATATTTTTTTTTAAAATTTATTATACAAACACTTCATATGATGGGTAACAAACATACCATTATTGTGTAAAAAAATATACCCTAAAGAAAATATGTTTTTATTAATTCCTATACCACCTCATATGTATAGTAATTATGAATAAAACACTAATTGTTTATCATATCAATTATATTTAGTGTTTATTTAGTATCATGCATTTATTAAATAATACATACCTTCCTTAATTAAATTTTTCGGAATACGTAATCATCATTTGTGGATGAGTGGTCTACTACCTCCAAAATGTGAAGTGATTAATTCACGCATTACAAGGAATGTATTAATGATGGGTTATGTCACACCCAATTATTTTTCTTTTCATGTCTTGTTTTTTATCCGGTTTTTTGAAAATCAGAATCTCGTTCATCAGTGTTGGGTGTGGTTAATTTTTAGTTTTGAAAAACCATATATTTAGAATAATCCTACTTTGGGTGCCCAATGCTTGTTTAGGAGTTTTTGGAAAAAGGGATGTTACATCATGAATTGGCGCAACCGTGAGCACATTTATAGGTTTGAAAACGAAATTTGTTTCTTTTATAACTCCTTTGTTTTTTCATCATTTTCACCCATTCAACATCTTAATTTTCAACCCCTAACATATTAATACTACAATATACTGTTATACCCCTTAAAATTTCATAAGCATGTTCAATATGGGTTACTTATTTTTGTATTGGGCTAGCCCGTGGGCTCATTTACAGTTTTAAAAATCAATTTTTTTTATTTAATATCATTTTTATTTTTTAATATTTTTCGGTGCTTCCACATCCCACTTGAATCCAAAATCAGTAGACTCACCCCCATTATCGATATTTCCCCTTTATAGTTCATTTCCATCACATATTAGGGTGAATGTTCTCAGATATCATGAAATCATCCATATTTGAAAAGGTAAATATTTTCATCAATAAGCCATTTATTTATTAAACTTTTCCCCATATTTTTTCCCATGGTTCCTATAGACCTAATGATACCCCAACTGAGTTTCAAGCCACTCCCATTCCACTAATGGAGAATATATAAGGGAATAAAATTAATTTTCTAGTTTCCAAGGTGTGATTCTTTCTTATTTCTCCTCTGTCTTCCTCATACTTTCATTATTTAATGGTTTATATTCTCATATATTCATGATAGACCTAGAGTTAGGTTATCCCTTGATTTTCTATGGTGGTTTTGTTCCTTTGGGGCTGGTATTAAATGTTTTTGTGTTTATATACCCTGAAATGGTGATATCGAGTGTGAGTTTCCCCTACGCGAAGGATTTGAGACAGAATATCCCTTGCATACTCACTTATCATTTAACATTCAACATATTAATATTTGTATAACTTGATCAAATTTTTTATCATTGTTTTTAATCCTTTATATAATTTTCTTAGTGTGAAAAATTGTTGTTTATGCCTTGTTTTGTTCAAGGATCTATTTTTTTTTCATAAAATTTCACACCAAGTGTATGTATAGTTGACCTATTATCATTATCACCTATTTTTTGAGGTTTATAACCTGGTTTATGGTATTTTATTTGTTTTAAAGGGATTACAATAAATTGTTTTGTTTAATAGTGCATGTCATGTGTTCGTTAAATTGCCTGGTTGGATTTTATATGTTATGTGTGATTTAAAATTTATTTTTTTGGATTTATAAATGAATTGGAAGCATGAAATTTTTTTGGGGTTCTTATTTGTCATTACTATGTGGATTTGTTTATACGAATAGATGGGTTTTGGTTTACCACCAGTTTTTGTCCGAGTTGCTAGAAAAAGCCCTGTTTCATATCCTTATGAAAATTGATGTGTTTCAAATATGGAACATGAATGTATTTATTCATTAATGTATCTTTTTGATGTTATAACTATTTTATATACTCATACTTAATAAAATTGAAAAGAATAACATTGAAAATTTTTACTTTTTATAACGTCATAAAGGCTTGATTGTCATTTAATTCATGTAAAGATGGATTCAATGTGTATTTCATGTTATATCTTTCGGTGCCATTTTATGGTCAAAAAAATTGATTAATTAGTTGGTTTTCTAGGTTCCAAATCTATGTGGATATGGTATTGATGTGTTTTTGTTCTTATGTGAGGAATTTGGAATGGATTTTATTTGCAAAGCCTCATTACACTCTTTGAAATTGTTTTATGAAAAGTTTATGTTTTTTATTAATCTATTAAAGAAATTTGAAGCATGATTATCTGCAGTTATTCTGTTTATGGTTTAGGAAATAAATATTCGTGGGGAATGTGTATTTGATAATATTTGTAACATTATTGAGCAATTAATTGAATCATGGGTATCTATGTGGGTTGACGTGTACAAGTATGCTAGTGACCCTACCGGGTTTGGCCACTATTTCACATACCTAGATTAAAATTGAAAAAATAACAAAAATATGATGATGATATTGTTATAGGACCACTAGGTAATGGCTATGCTCATCACTAGTGGCTCGTGTGCATGATAATGGCTATTTTTTAGTTTTATCATTACTGAGATATGAGATACTTGGTGATCACAACTAACTATTGCCTGGGGGTGTTCCAGTGACTTGTGCTCATTGGGTATTTTGAACTCACTATCAATATACGATGTGATTGGTTGGTAAATTCAACATTGTGTGTTTTTATTTAAATGTGTACAATATTTAAAGCATCCAATTTGAAAACAATTATCTTGTTGATTTTTCACCTCTTAGAAAATTGTTACTAGAATTATTATTTATAAAACATTCAAGTTTACCTTTGGTAAATTTTAAAGCACGAATCCTCATTTGGAGGACATAAAATTATAAATTTTATTTAAAACATGAAAAATATTTTTCTTTTATTTTAAAGGAAGTGCATTGGAAATTTAATATCGTGCTAACCGTCTTTGTTTTAATACTTATGCCTATAGTATTCTTATGTTTTTAGCCCTTGTACAGGTTTCCTATTGAGTTTGATCACCATCAGCAATGTGTAATCATTGTTTTGGAGAGAGAGAAGTAGGATCATGTAGAGTTACTTGGTTAAAATGTTAGGTCATCTAAGTTATTTTTTTTGTTTTACATTCTATTTCACATACAAATAATTTTTTGTTCAATTTTTATGTAAATTTATTTTGGGTTGTACATTTCATTCCATTGTTTCTTTTATTATTTATATTGGGGATAAATCATTAACTTGTGTACTCTATTGATTCCATCGGTGCTTGTTGCCATCCTAGGAGGATCGGGATGCCTTTTAGGGCTTGCGTGGGTGGTCCTGGGTGACCGATTCAGGGTCGACTCGGGCTAGTTGAAGACAAAAAAGTATAAGAGGCGGTCGACAGTTAGCAGAAAATAAATTTTAGAGCACCATTGTTATTTTGGTGGTGTAAATTAAAATGGAGTACAGTTTTTGGGACATGAGTGGTATGTATGGGAAGAGCGTCATGAAATTTTTCTCGCTCTGATACTCAGGTATCCATGGGAAGTGTGGTTTTATTAGGGTCCATTGTTCTTTTTAATTGTTTATTTTTCGAATATGAAACGGGGAGTCTAACTACTGGTCTCTGTGAGCTCACAGTGCCTTAAAAGCCATGTGTAGATGGTACATGGTTCTTATAAATCCCTCCATGTTGTTGTATTGTTTGACATATGGACACCAACTATATAGTCAACTCACCTACTGACACTAGTTCCCTTTTGTGGGTATCTTGGACCTTTCTTGAATTCTGAATTTTTTTTTGATTATTTTTGTCTTTGAATTTAAGAAATGGGTTTTAATGGAAGGATTTGTTTCTGAAAAGTGATAAAGGGGGTTTTAATAATTTAATATAATAATGTTTTTGGAAGGTTGTACTTTTTATGAAAAATTGTTTTTGGGAGGTAGTGGAAATGATTTCACAGGATTGGAATTTCCCTAATCAAAAAATGAGTTATGTTGAAATAAAATATTTTGAATGAGTGAATCATTTTAAGTTGATTCTAAATCAATTTTTTAAATTCGGTGATTTGGGATGTTGAAAAGTGTTTGAATCTAATGAATTGGTTTTGGAAATTGTTTTTGGTTGGTTGTTGTTTTCCTATAAAGGGTATTGGTATCAATGTCCATTAGATTATGAAAATATGCCATGAAAAATTTTAGAAAATGTGATTGAGTTGTTAGGTGTAGAATGGTAGTTTTAAAAGTTGTTAAAATTGAAAAGAGATAGGGTTTTAGGAGAATGGTTTTTGGTGATGTTTTATTTGTTTTGTGAAATATGAAAAGGGATTTCGGATTGGTTGTTTGTTTGTGTGGTACTGGAAGGTACATGATATTTGGAATTTTTTTAGCATTTGGTGTTTTCATGGGTGCTCACAGGCATGGTTTTATTGATATTTGAATTTATGTAATATATTTAATGGTGGTTGGGTGCCAAGGGTAGTATTTAAATGTGACTTTTAGTGAGACTTGATGAAACAACACTGGTGAATGTGGAAACCCACCATGTCTGTTTGTTTTTCAAAAGTGTTTTGAGCTGAAAAATTGTGGAATTTTATTATAAATTCATAGTTATTTGGCCAATTTTATTTATTTCTGTGAGGAGTTTTTAATTTAGTTTTCTTACATTTGATCTTGGAGTCATACAGTTTTTATGTCTTTATTTGGGATTTTATTGGTGGCTCAGTTTTGGAGTCATTTTTAGTGTGTTTCTAAAGATCAGTTTGATGTTGGGATGTGGCCATGGATAGTTCTCCGTTAGAAATAATTCATATTGACAAACCTAAGGATACATTTTAAATGCTAAATCCACCTCTTAAGATGATTAGTCAACCCATTTTTTGGAATGAAGAGCTATTTGGGATAAATTTATTTTTCCTTCATGTTATGATGATTCTCTCAGTTATAGCTGTTGTGTTTGGTGATGCATGGTGTGTTTAATAGTGTTCCATATTCATTTCACTACTCACTATATGAAATTTAGAATGGTGGTGTGTACTTCTAATTATTTTCTATATTTTTTTTGTTTTTTTTGAGACAGTGTGTTCCATGTGGTAATGTGATTTTTACTTACTAATTCTGATGCAACAGATGCTTCGAACATCAGGGCTACAGTAATAGGCCTCGACATGAAGCTTTTCACGGAGTCTGGATATCTTTAGAGGTATAGGTAGATTTAATAGGATACTACCACCACAATTTTCATATGATTGTTTCTATATCTATATTGTGTTTCCTCATCACTGTGAATTTCTCATTATCACAATGATCATTCTAGACAAACTGCTCACACAGTGTCTATGGGCATGCCTTCATGGATGTGGTTTTTCGATCAATGTCCTTTTGTGGACCAATAGTGTAAATTGGATGTGGTCATTCTATTACATGTTTATCGTTGGAGACTATTGGTTAGTTCCTTTGTTTATTTTGTGGTTTAAGTGTCCTAATTATTATGACCCCTTCCCTACCATCCCTAAGTGGTGGGGGTCTAGAGATGTGCTGAGAGTGTTGGCCAAATTCTTATCCCCACTGTACGTGAGTGGGAGGTTAAGATGTTCATGTTGTAACCTCTTAAAATTGGTTTTTAGTTATTTTGGAATTTTTGGTTTTTAATGTGCGGGAGAGGCCCAATTCTAGGTCATTTATAATTTTTTTTATTCATTTCAAGTTTTTCTCTAATGGTGGGGAGACCCACTCTGGGTATCGACGTTCTTTCCATTATGGATTTCGCTGATGGTAGTTTTTATTTAATGTTGTGGAGCCCATTCAGGACTCCCTCATAAAATTTTCATTCATGAGTGAACATTTTTAGAGAGATTGTTGGGTTCATTGGGAGAAGGCACAATAATATGGTTCATGACCTGGTTGGGGAGGTGGTGGCTAGAGATTTCTGTTGATTTTGACAAAGTATTTATGTGCGGAAGTTTTGTTTGGGAAAGAGAATTAAGTTTTGTTGATGATGAATGGTATTTTATTGGATTTATAGTATGTATCATGATGATATTGAATACATAGGTATTGTTCAAGCAGTTGTAATGTGTTACGACTTTCCATGTGCGGAAAGCATTAATGGTTGGGAGAATTGTCACACCCAGTTTTTTTTCATTTCATGTCTTGGTTTTGATCTGGTTCCATAAAAATACTGATACATTTCTTGGGTGTTGGGTGAGATCTGTTTTCAGTTATGAATAGCCATATATGTCTCATCATCATACATTGGGTGCCACACTCCATGTTTGGGTTTTTTTGGAGAAAGTGTGGTTACTTCACAATTTGGGCCAACCGTGAGCAAATTTAAAGATTTAAAAAACAAATTTTTTTATTTTATAAACTTTTGTTTTTCAACATTTGGAACCCATTACAATTCCTACTTTTCCTAAACTAAGATATTCAAACAACAATTACCTATTGTACCCCTTAATAATTCAAAAGCATGACAAATTTCAATTACTTATTTAGGTATTGGTCTACCCCGTTGGCCCATTTCCAGTTTTAAAAAATTATATTTTTTATTTAATATATTTTTCAAGTTTTTTATTATTTTTTAGTGATTCCACCTCACAATCGAATAAAAAATCCTTATACTCTACCCCAGTATCAATGTTTCCCCTTTGGTTCTCATTTTTATCACATATTAGGGTGAATGTTCACAAATTTCCTCAAATGGTTCGGATTTGAGAAGGTAAAGAGTTTCATCCATAAATAATTTATTCCTTACTATTTTCCACCAAATTTTTTTCCTTTGGTTTCTCCATACCTTCAGAGTCCCTTGAATGAGTTTCAGTCCATTCCATTTCCTACATGGGTTCATATCTAATGGAATAAGAAGAGTTTTCTAGTTTCCACGGTAAGATTCCTTTCCATTTCTCTTCCCCAGTCCTCCTCCTTTTATTATATCATGGTTATATATTCCACATTATTAATTATAGACTGAGGTTTCTATTAAAACAGGATTTTTATGGGACTTTTTCTGTTTGGGGTAGGTCGTCATAGGTTTAGGGTTTATAACCCCTCGGATGGTGAAATCATGTGTGCTTTTCTATAACCCCAAGGATTTGACGTAGGATATCCCTTCCACATGACATTATCATTATGATTCATCATTTTCATATTCTTATCCAAATATATATACCATTATTATAGATTTAAATTATTTTTATACTTTTCTTGGTGTTAAAAAAAGGTTGTTTAATCCTTGTTTTGTGAAAGGTAGTGTTGTTTTTTCTTAAAAGGTTACACCTTGTATTTATTTAAATGTTCTGTAATCTTTAACAACTATTTTGTGAGGTTGAGAACCTGTTTTATGGTAACATGAACATTTTTCAGTATCTTGATTAATATATGTCATGATATTTGTGTTTTATTCCCTTTCAAGTGATTCAAATAAATTATTATGTTTAAAAGTGCATGTTATGTGTTCGATAAATTAATATGTTGGCATTTTAGGGTTAACTGTGATTTAAATATTATACATTTGGATTTATAAAATAATTGGTAGAATGAAAAAAATTATTTTATGGTTCTTCTATGTATTTTTATTTTTTATTTTCTTTTATAAACAAATGGGTTTTGTTTTACAAAATGTTTTGGCCCGAGTTTCCAGAGAATTGCCAGTTTCACATCAATTTGAAAATTGTTGTGTTTTGAATATGTAACAAGAATGTTTTAAAGGATTTATAAATGTATTTTTATTCTATGAATGGTATGCATACACACACTTAATAATGGTAAATTTCACACCTTTTTCAAATGTTATTTTTGTGAAAGCCTTAAAGGCGGGTGTGGTATTTTTTCCTGTAGAAATTATTTCCATGGGTATTTCATGTTCATTCTTTTGGGATCATTTTTTGGTCCTTGAAATTGATTTACTAATTGGTTATGGGGATTCCATATCTGGGTTTATATGGTATTGATGTTTTTTTACTTAAGATAGAATATTTTGTATGGATTTTATGTGCAGATCCTAATTACACTATTTGAAAATGTTTTATGATAATTTTAATTTGTTTATTCATATGTGAACCAAAATGTGAAGGATGACTATGGGATGTTTGTGTGTATATGGTTTCTGAATTGAATTTTCATTTTGAAATTGGATTTAATTATATGTGTAACATTATTGAGAATTAATGTGAATCCTGAGTATCTTGGGGGGAAGACATGTACTATTATGCTAGTGATCCTTTAGGGTTTGTCCCCTGTTTCCTATAGCTTGTTTGATGACAGTGACAGTAACTAAACTATGTTGATTATGTTTTTAGGGGACAAATAGGTTATGTGAGTTCACCCTAATTGTGGATCATGTTCATGTGAACATATATTTATTATAGTTACCTTCACTAAGATACATGAAACATGGATCTCACAACTAACTAGTGTCAGGGGTGTTTCTGTGACATGTGCTCAATGGCTGTATTGTACTCACATTCGGTATACAGTGTGTCTAGTTGGTAATTTTAGCATAGTGTGTGTTTTATTTAAAATTATAAATTATTTAAATAATCCCTCTTAAAAAATATTTTCATTTTAAAGTTGCTACTTATTTAAAATTGTTAGTAGCATTATTATTTTTAAAACATGATAGTTTATGTTTGGTAATTTTTATAGCACATAACCACATTGGGAAAATATACTCCTATATTTTGTGTTTAAAACATTACATTGATGTTTATTTTATTTTAATTGATGTGAATTGGGAATAGAATATCGTGCTAACATATTAAGTTTTATTAGTCTCACATATAGTCTTCTTCTATTTCTAGCCCGTGTGTAGGTTTCAGATGGAGTTCGATCGCCATGGGAGAATTGGAATCATTGTGTTGGATATTGACCTATGGTTTTACATGGAGTTAGTAGGTTATCATGTTTTATAAGGACTTGGCCTTAAAAATTATATAATATTGAATTAAATGAATAATTCACATTGAGTATCTTTTCAGGTTTAGAGTTTTAGGGAATTAGGACATTACTATTACATCTCAAAATATTACAACGTATGCACTTCTAACCAGAATCCACTTTTTTTCATAAAATCAAAACACTTAAAAAAATTCATATCTAATTACATGTTAAAGAGATCATGGATTTTCCATTATCCCATCCTTGACCCCATTCATCTTTATGTACTGTGAAAAACATTTCAAAACATGGGATGAGCATAAAAGGCTCAGTACGGGTTATAAAACAGTGATTGAAAACATTTGTTCATAAATACATACGAAACATGATCTCTTTTACTTACCTCATGAAATCATAAGATTTATGAAAGACACATAGAAATACTAAATCATAAAGATTACTTGCGGCATCCATACCATACATACATTGTAGTTATCACAGCTACATTGGGAGTTACTTTGGAATACCCATCACAGAATGTTACCTAAATCTATTAGGAGAAACATTTATGTTTACCTCCTTTACGTTACCCAATGAATTGGAGAGATATCTCGGGCTCACCCCCTAGGGTTATCATCGAACCACCCGTATACGTAAATAATTCCCAAGAACCATAACATGATCATAACACATAACATAATCATAAAGGAAATATAACATTTCTATATTGCAATAATAAAATACCATTTCAAGATAATGAAATAATAAATCCATTATCAAAATCATTTTAAATACCAAAATACGTAAAAAGAGTACATGGTATTTATTTAACCTTTTAAAAACATTCTGGCTTGTTAAGGAAGCCAAAGATCAAATAATACTCATGGCGGCTGAAAGGTCGTTGTCACCGCTTATGTTAAAGAAACATTCCCTTTTCTTATTTAGTAAAACGCTTCATATAGAAAAGATTACTTTTAAATAGAATTAATAGTCAAATGGTTTTATACATCATATAAAATAAAGTCATGTATAATGATAAAAATGCCTAAATGAAAGGAGATTGAGACGAAGTCCCTTACCTCGTGTCCGACATGACTAGTTCGTTCTTTAATATCCTGAATAATAAACTAAAGTTCATTTCTACTTGCTTAAGAACCTTTTTCTAGTTTATTATTCCTATTATATCACTTTTTTACCATGTTATAATCATTATTTAATCATTTAAGTTAATAACATTCCTTTTGTTGATATTTGGTACATGATTCAAAAAACGGAGTTCTTATAATTACATGTTGTTCACGTGGTAAAAGCATCATTATATCCAGAATGATATTCATGATTTGGGTATCATATATATCATATATATCCAGCATGTACATGTATTTATAATAGTACATAACATTTGGAGGTACGAAATGAAATGCACCGTTCATGGAGACGGTAAGTCGTATGTACGCATGAACATTGCTTTCATTTCTATTTATTATTTTAATGTAATTAATACATAATGATACATAGATATATTATAATTCCAGTTTAATATCATATATAATACCATTAACTCAATCCTTTAAACATCTCACATAGGGCATTAACGAGTCACATCACTTTGAGGGGGTGGTAGTCCGCACTTCCTCAAATGAGATAATCGTATTTACCCACCTTGGAAACCATAAAAGTTTGATATAATTGGGAAGTACAGAATCATAAAGAAATAATAAAAATAATATATATCTTATATAAATATAGTTCCATCATAATGGCCACCATGAGAGGCGGTAAGATGCAATTGAACAATCATCATTTCGTGAGGCGTTATTTTTCCATCCACAGAAACATTATGTTCTTCATCCATTAGATGGAAGTGTGTGTAAGTGTAGTTATAATCCTTATCATAACAACATCCAAGTATATTAATTATAGTGTTTTTGTTACAAAAGAAACGAAATAAAAAGATTTTAGAGGTTGGATAAGCAAAAAAATAGAAAAATATTTAAGAGAAACTGATGCCTCTAATTTGGGTAACTCACTTTTGTTTGAACCCAAGGACTTCTTGAAGTGCCTTCATACTAAGGTAAGGCTTCTAGGAGGAGTATATGTATGTGGGGAGCATAATTGGGCAGATGTTGGACGAGTCAAATGGATTGAGTTGTGTGAGGAATTGCATAGAAGTGGTCTCTTTTTATAAGGGAGAGGAGGGGATCTTTTGGAAAGAGTGAAAATATTATTTTATAATATAATGATATTCGGTTTATAATGGTCTAAAAAGAATTATGGTAGAAGATATGATTTCTAATAATCAAAATAAATTCATCCAATCATAATTTGACATGTTTTGGATAATATTTTAGTGATTATAATCTTATTTAATTAAATCATTTATTAATGAGGTAAATACTGCAACATGATTGTATAATAAATAATTTAATTAATATGATGTCTAAAAATTATAAAACAAATAACATGATATAATAAATCATATTATCTTTCCAATGAATATTTATAGTCGAAAATATAACTTGTATAACCCCATGTAAAAATTAATTTACCAAAATATATTTGTTTATTTCATTTTGGCCTTTACTTTAAGTTAAAAAAAATAATGTGCCATAATCACTGTTAAGTGGCTCCATGGGGTCCCCAAATCGACCCAAGGATGACCATGGTCAGATAAGACTCAACCAATAGGATTAGGACACCTGTTAGGGTAAATAAATATTATTTTTTTACCCTTATTAACCTTATTTACCCTTTAACCATGGTAAATTAAATATTTACTAAGGTAAATATTTAAAATGCCTAAAAATAAAAGTTACCTATTTACACAAGTTGAACCACCTGATTCCAAATATGGAATCCATTTTTCCAAATTCAAAACACAAAAGTGGCAGAAATTAATTTTAAATTAATTCCCGCTGTCAAAACAAAAGGCGTATTTTTAAGAAATATTAACTATCAAAAGAATGACAGTTGATTATATACAATTTTAATGTGAAATTTCTTCTAATTTAAAAAATTAAATTAAATCGTAAAAATATAATCTATTTACACTTTAAAACAAATTAAAATGATAATCTAACCATATAAATATATTAGAATAAAACATAGTTTTGACTTAAAATACAATATTTTCATTATTCCTTAAAAAATGAACTTTATCATAGAAATACCAAAAAATTACCGAAAGTTAATTATGATGTCTTCATTATAAAGAAGTATTTTATTTGGTCATATAGAATTTATTAAAGTGACGAAAACTATATTTAAAAAGGGATCTCCATTAAAAGGCGGTAAATCAGCCTTTTAATGTAAATTATGCTTAAAATTAGATTCATTCATATATTAAGCCTCTAACATTTTTTTGGATAAATATAAATACATGTATAATAATATTATAGTTAGTTTTGGTCATTCCAACCAATTCAACGGCTAGGAGTTAACTATAATTTTAAATAATAATATTATATTATTAGTGTGCAACATAAGATTCCGAAGAAACCCGTTGTTGCGTATCAGGTAGACTATCGAACATAGCAACCCCTTTAAGCTAAAATTGATATTTAATTTACAAATATTAATAATTATGAAAATATATTATTCTTCATTTACCTGGGATGTTACATCCTTCCCCACTTTTGGAAATTGTTTCCTAGCAATTTTTATCCACTTATCAAAATAAGTGGGGGTATTTATCCCTCATAGCATTTTCAGATTCCCACGTTGCCTCTTCAACCATATGGTTTTTCCACAAAACCTTTACCTGGTGAATTACCATATTCTGCAACAACAACTCTCTATGGTATAGAATCTAGACAGGTTGTTCTTCATAAGAGATATTTTCTTCCTACTTAACTACCTCTGGGCTCAAAACATGAGATGGATCTGGCATATACTTTCTCAACATCGAAACATAAAAAACATTGTGTACCAAGGATAAACATGGAGGTAAAGCTACTTTGTACGCAACTGATCCCAATTTCTCCAGAATTTCATAAAGTCCAATGAACCTCAGACTCAACATTCCCTTCCTACCAAAAATCATCACAAATTTCCAAGGAGAAACAATGAGAAAGACATGATCACCTACCTAAAAAGAAAGATCCTTCCTCTGGTTATCCTCATAACTTTTCTGTCTGCTATGAGATGTTCTAGTGTGCTTCTGAATCAACTGAACTTTTTCTGCCATGTCTTCTACCAATTCTTGTCCCATCAGCTTTCATTCAACCACTTCATCCCAGAAAGCTGGTTTTCGACAACGCTTTCCATTCAATGCCTCAAATGGAGCCATCTGTATACTAGAATGAATACTGTTATTATAAGAAAATTAATCCAAAGAAAGATGTTGGTCCCAACATCCATGGTAGTCCATCTATCAAGCATATAATGTATCCTCCAAGGTCTGAATTGTTCATTTTGATTGCCCATCTGATTGAGTATGGAAAGTTATACTAATGATTAATTCAGTACCCAATGACTTCTGAAGGAATTTCCAAAAGTTAGAAATGAACCTGGGTTCATGGTCAGGTACAATGTAGAGGGGAACCTCATACAACCTGACTATCTCTTTAACATTCTACCGAGCAAGTTGATCTACAGACAATGTATCTCTAATAGGAAGTAAATGAGTAGATTTAGTCAATCGGTTAACTATAACCCAGATTTCATTATTACCTTGAGATGTCTTTGGTAATCCCACAATGAAGTCCATGGATATATTTTCCAATTTTCACTTTGGCACTGATAGAGGCTGAAGCATTCCTTTCGGTAACTGTTTCTCTACTTTAACCTACTGACAAGTCAAACACTTTATAGTAAAATCACTAATATCCCTTTTCATTCCATCCCATCAGTAATACTCTCGATGATCTCTATACATCTTAGTACTGCCATGATGAACTGAAAACGAAGCACTATGAGTTTCACATAACAACCTATTCTTCAACTATGAATCACAAGGAACACATAATCTCTTTCCAAACCCAATTACAAAACCATTATCAATGTTAAATTCATGAAACATACCCTTCTGAACCAACTCTACCTTTTTTTGCAACTCACTGTCTTCCTTCGGCGCTTTCTTTATTCTGTCTGATAGAGATGATCTCACTGACACCTAAAACAAAGCAGAATAATTTCCTGCACCAAAAACTTCTATGACAAATTTCATCTAATCAAAAACCAAAGGATCTTGTTCCAATCATAGCATGGCTAATGAGACATTACATTTCTGACTCAAAGCATTATCTACTTTATTTGCTTTTCCTGGATGGTAATGGATCGTGCAATAATAATCCTTGATTAATTCCAAACATCTCCTCTATCTCATGTTCAATACTTTCTGAGTGAATATATACTTCAAATTTTGGGATTAGTATATATTTCACACTTCACTCCATACAAATGATGTCTCCAAATTTTTAAAGAAAAAAAATAGCAGTTAATTCCATATCAGGTGTAGGGTAATTTAACTCATGTGGTTTCTACTGACGTGAAGCATAAGCAATTACCTGATCATTTTACATTAGGACGCAACCCATTCCTGTCAACAAAGAATCAATGTAGATAACAAACTCACCATTTTTGGAAGGTAGTGCCAAAACTGGAGCATTCACTAATCTCCATTTCAATTCTTGAAAACAATCCTCACATTCTATTGTCTAGATGAACTTAACACCTTTTCGAGTTAACTTAGTAGTTTGACTAGATAACCAAGAAATTTTTTCAACAAACCTCTGGTAATAACATTCTAACTAAAGAAAAATACGAATCGTAGATATATTTGTGGGTCTTGGACATTCTTCAATAACTTTTGTTTTTCCAGGATCAACAGTTATGCCATTTTTTGAAACAATGTGACCAAGGAAAAAATTTGTTGTAACCAAAACTCACACTTTCCGAATTTTCCATAAAGTTTCTTTTCTTTTAAGATTTTAAAGACAACCCTTAAATTACATTCATGTTACTTTTTAGTTTTTCAATAAACCAAAATATAATCAAAGAACACAACCACAAACATATCCATGAACTCATGGAAAATTCTATTCATGAGATCCATGAATACAGCTAGTGCATTGGTTAAACAAAAAGGCATAACTACAAATTCATAATTTTCATATCTAGTTTGAAAAGCATTCTTCGGAACGTCGGCTTCTTTTACTTTCAACTGATGGTACCCCGACTTCAAGTTAATCTTCAAAAAATACTGATCTCCCTGGATCTGATCAAACAAATCAATGATATGAGGCAAAGGATACTTATTCTTAATAGTGATGTTTTTCAATGCTATATAATCAATGCAAATTCTCATTGAACCATCTTTATTTTTATCAAACAAGATAGGAGCACCCCAGGGTGATGTGCTAGGTCAAATGAAACCTTTATCTAATAACTCTTGAAATTTCATCTTTAACTCTAAAATTTCAATTTGAGCCATTTGATAAGGGGGTTTGGAAAATGGTTTAGCATCAGGAACTAAGTCAACATCAAATTCAACTTCCCGATCAGGTATAATACCAGGAAACTCATCAGGAAAAACATCAAGGTACTCATATACCACTGGTATATCATTAATCTGAATAGTTACTTTTTTTTCAACAATAGGTGAAAGGTAACATTCATTTCCATCTTTAACCAGTTTCACGACTTCCTGATATGTTATCAAATGCAAGGGTTCATTCTTGTACACAAACTGAAAATCATTCTGAAAAGAAACCTCTTTAGATCTGCAGTCAATCTTAGCATGATAAACAGAAATCCAATCCATGCCCAATAAAAAATCAAACTCTACTTGAGGAAAAACAATAAGGTTTGCAGGTAGATTATTTTCGCACACAAGGACAAGAATGTTCTTATGTTTTCTTTTTCTCTCAACATTTCTTCCAGGTTTTTTTACCGTAAGTTTAGTATCCATATCATGAGATGGAATTCATAATTGAGTAGAAAACTTTTCAGAAATGAAATAATTTGTAGACCCTGAATCAAACAATACATTGAAAAATCTTAACAAGAAAACAATGTTCCTGATACAACTTCATTTGATGGCCCAACATCTGCTGAAGTAGTTTCAAAGGATTTCGCCACCTCTTTCTGCTTGTAGTCTGGCTGCTTTCCTTCGGTTGAGTTCCTTATTAGACACTCATTTTCATAATGACCCATTTCATTGCACTTAAAAATTTTTACTGACTATAAATCAGATTTTGTCTTACCATTACCCTGATCTTTTTCAGTGCAATTACGAGCCTTATGTCCCATTTTACCACATCGGTAGCACTTACCAGAATTCGAAAGACATTCCTGAGCATGCTTTTTACTATGATTTTCAAAAACTGTAAACTTAAAATTCTTACCATCAGACTTTTTTGAAGAGTTATTTCCTTTCACTGACCACTTTGACCTCTTATTTTATTGTTTTTAAAAGAATACTTGTTCATCTTCAAACTATATTTCCACCTTTTCCACACAAAGAACAAGTTTTTCATAACTTTTGAACTCACGAGAAGATAAATCCCTTCAATACATCGGCTTTAATCCTGAATTAAAACGGTTGATTTTACTATGAAGATCTTGTATGAAGTTTGGAGCATAACTTGCCAGTCGATTTAATTTTTCTTCATAAGCAGCCACTGAGTCATCCTCCTGCCTCAATTACAGGAATGGTTTTTCTATCCTAAGACAAACCACCTTAGGAAAATATTTCTCCAGAAACATACGTTTGAATTTATCCCAATCAAGAGCATCAATCTTCCCACTATCCCTGATATTTTTCACCATCTACCACCACTGATCATCTTAACCTTCAAAACAATAAACCGCAATACTAACCATTTTATGTTCTGAACAACCCATGACATCAAAAATATTTTACAGTGCTTTAATCCACCCTTCAGCTAGAAACAGATCAGATGATCCTCAGAATGATGGGGGACGCTTGTAAAGACCCGTAAAATTGAAGGAAAATTTATTCTTAATATTCTTTGGGATTTTACAACAACGCAGTTCTTGACGGCACATGATTCCAAGGCCCGATCTGCCTGAAATTTATATGTGAAGTTTAGCTCGGGTACGTTCAATGAACGAATGAGCGGGAATTTCTAACTTTTGAACCGGTGCTCGGAATCGAATTCTGAGGGCACTGATGGAACCGTAGTGCCGGTAATTGCTTAGGAATGCCATTTTCGGTGCTGCATTTTCTCGAGAGAAGATGATAAAAATTGTAGAAGTTTAATTAATAATTTAACTATAATTTTTATTTCCTCTTGATAGTTTTTAGATTTGGGTGGAAGTTGGGTAACTAACCAACTTCCCAAGGGAGGTTATGAGGGTGGTGGGGCCCACACGAACCCCACCCCTTCACATTCATTAACTCCCTCAACTCACAATTAAATTTGATAACTAAAGTATTAAAAACTCATGTTATTAATGAAGTGAGTTTAATGTGTGTGTGTGTGTTTGAAATTCAAACTCATGTGTAGTTAATAAATTAAGTGAGGGCTTAATTTATTTTGGGTTAGTTTCTTGTGCTGGAGTCTTTGGGAGAAAAAGGCTAAGGACTTGAAGAACTTCTTCATAATCGATGAAGAACACGAAGAACACATCCGTCTCTGTTGAAGAATGTCGAGATCTCGGAAACCGATTACGCGACGTCGTGTACCGTGATGCCGACGCGACTTCCTCCTTCCACGACGTCTCTTTCCGTGACGGTTTTTCCGCGACGAATCCTCGGTCGACGAACCTCCGTTCAAGACTTGCTCGAGGAAAGGGTTTATGCGTTTTCTTTTCGTTATTTAATCCCGCTCATTATCCATGTATGATTGGACCGCATGCTATCAGTTAACGGGAGGAGGCTGGACCGCACAAAGGCGGCCGACTGCCTCCCTTTTATTTTCTTGTTGTTGCGGTACGACGGAAAGTGACATGATGTCGTCGCAGAGCATGGGAACGAATGGAAAGAATGTGTGATTCTAACGGGTCGCGTTTTTAAAAATATGAACCAAGTCACGGCGCCGTCACGCCACACCGAACGAATGAAGGCCGCGGCCGGTACCGGGCCGCGGTAGAGCGTGGGAACCGGCTGCCGGAAACGGGCCGCCGGCGTTGGAGCAGGGAGGGGACCTGCCGTCGCCAGTCCCGTGACGGCAGAAAACCGGCCGGCCGGGGCGGGCCTGCTGGATAGGAGAGAAGTCAGGGGTTCAAAACCCCGGCCGGCCAGCTAGCGGCCCCCATTAAGGGGTCGCCGCGGTTATAAAACGCTGGGGGCAGTGCCCCCCCACAAACCGAACGGCTCGACCGTTCGGCCGAGCCAGCTGGCGCCGCGCGCCAGCATGCTGGGTCGCCGCGCCGGGCCTCCGGGCCGGGCCGCGCCTAGGCCGGGTCAGGCCGGGCCGACCTAGACCCGTTTCGGGTCGACCCGGTTCGGGCCAACCCAGGGGGTCTCGGGCCGGGTCGGTCCGGGCGCTAAACCCCCGTTATCGGACCCTATTTGGTCTTTTTCCCATATCTTGGGCTATGGACCTCCGAACGATGCACCGTCAGTTGCGATGCAATCTTTGGATCGAGGTGGTAGTTTCAGTATATCACACTCAAGGTTTCCGAATACTTTGGGTTCGGCCTAGTTGGTTCAGACACGAAACCAACCGGGCCCTCGGAGCGGGAACACTCATAACATGAGCTCCGGACGTCCGATTGACGTGCCGTCAACTTTGTTGGATTACTCTTAGTGAGAAGGATATTTTGGCATACTACGCCCAAGGTTTAGACGCAGGTGGAGAACGTTCGGGTTGGTTTTTCCTTAAGAACAAACCAGGCCCCATGGACGAAAAAGCCAATAACTCTCAGACCGGGAGTCTGATTGACGCGCCGTCTGCGACGTTGAGTTCCTTTTGACGATACAGACCTTTGGGATACATAAACTATGGACTATGTTTCAGTTGATGTATCAGCCTCTCGGCTCATGGAGCGGACCATCCCGAACGAGCTTACTGTGTGCGGGAACCCTAGAGCTTGCTGCGTTTGTGACTGTGACGATCACGATGACTGTACCGAGATCCTCAGTGATTCGACGGTGACGACTACAACACTCAGCGATCCTACGTGGATCAATGCTACCGATCTTGTGTGGGTTTGATCCTGTGTGGGTCAGCGCTCAGCGGTTCTGTGTGAGCCAGCGACTACAGATCCTATGTGGGTCTGATCCTATGTGGGTCTTTGCGGGGGTTAGTTACATATCGATCCTTTGTGGGTCAGATCCTTTGTGGGTCACTACGGGCGTTAGTATATATCGATCCTTTGTGGGTCCGACGACATAGATGAATCAGTGGAAATATCTGATCATCTCTATCATCATACGAAGATGTATACCTATGTGAGATGAATACTGTTTTCATTCCTTTTTGGATTGTGTTGTGCTATCCTGTGTGGATTACGTTTTGATTTCCTGTGTGGACTGGGTTATACTTGGGCTTGGATGTTGGTGCTGAACAAGAATGGTGGCTTAGGTATATGTATGGGAATATACCTAAGCATTGTCAGATGTTACTTCGTGATTGCATCTCTCCTTTGTGGATTATCCTTTATGGATTATGGGAGCCCTTTGGGGGTCTTGGGGTCCCTACTGAGTAGCTTATACACACCCCTGCACGGGCTATGCCTGCACTACGTTGGTTTGGTTGCAGACAATGGACAGCACTGATGGTGGTTGAGTCTTGTAGAGTAGGACGGTACCTGGAGGTGGACCACTGTGCAGAATGTACTCGGAGCGGCCGGCTGGACCCGAGGAGCATTGGAGGCTATCTGTACCCACCCTTCAGGTGGTATTTCTGGTGGAAAGCTCGGTGTTGCAGCTTTACTTTTCAGTTGTTGTTTTCCCTTATAGTTGTACTTTACTTTCAGTTTGGGTTTGTATTCTGTCCCACTTATTTTTCCGCACATACTGTTTTACTCAGTTTTTATGTTGTGTTTACTTCTACTGATTTCTTTCTCTGTGGTATCTGTTTACTTTAAAAAGGCAATGCCTTCCATTTTTACCGGTATTTATGCCTTGGTGCTAGTCGCCAGCCCCTGGCCTATGGAAGGCGGGCTTGTGGTAGTCACGACACGAGCCCCGATGACGAGTCGTGACAATGATTCCTCGTGAAATTCTCCACTACTGACATGTCCCTCTGTGATTGATCTAGCTGATCTCGTAAATGGATACCACAACCATTTATAGCCTGAGTCAGTTCTGACATCACTGCAACAAACTATTCAGTTCCGATTCTGACCATCTCACGTTTCTGATTTGGAAGGTTGTCTTCCTCCTGATGTCGTCCCAACATAGTTGCCCTATTTCCTCTGTGGAAAACCATTCTAAACATAGAAATATCTTAGGCGAATCAACATGGTAATATGTAAATTCTATATGATGTCAAAATTAACAAAAAATACTTTATGGATATTAATTTAACAATATCCTAACTCTTAAAATTATCTAAACCATCCTCTAATACCAACTATAAGGACCCAGCCTTAAACATTACATAATATTGAATTAAATTAATAATTCACATTGAGGATCTTTTCAGATTTAGAGTTTTAGGGAATTAGGACATAACTATTACATCTCAAAATATTACAAAATAATCACTTCTACCCAGAATCCACTTTCTTTCTTAAAATAAAAATTCTAAAAATGTCATGTCTAATTCCATGTTAAAAATATCATGGATTTTCCTTGATCCCATCCTTGACCCTATTTATCTTTAAGTCTGGTGAAAAACATTTCAAAACTTGGAATGAGTATAAAAGGCTCAGTAAGGGTTATAAAACAGTGAATGAAACCATTTTTCTATAAATACATACAAAACAGGAACTCTTTTAATTACCACATGAAATTATAAGATTTATGAAAGACACATAGAAATCATAAATCATAAAGGTAATTTGCAGCATCTATACCATACTAACATTGTAGCTATCACAGCTACACAAAGAGTTACTTTGGAATACCCATCAAAGTATATTCCTTAAATCTCTTAGTAGAAACATTCATGATTACCTCCTTCACGTTACCCAATGCATTAGAGAGCTATCTCAGTCTCTCTCACCCTAGGTTTGTCACAGAACCACCCGTATACGTAAATAATTCCCAAGAACCATAACATGATCTTAACACATAACATACGCACAAAGGAAAGATAAAATTTCTATATTGCAATAATAATATATCATTTAAAAATATTGAAATAATAACTCAGTTCTCAAAATCATTTTCAATACCAAAATAAGTAAAAATATTACTTGTTATTTATTTTTCCTTTTAAAAACATTCTGGCTTGTTAAGGAAGACAAAGATCAAATAATACTCACGGCGGTGGAAAGGTCATTTTCACTGCTTACGATAAAGAAACATTCCTTTTAGTTGTTTAGTGAAATGATGCGTAGATAAAAGATTCATTTTTAATATAAGTAAAAGTCAAAGGGTTTTATACATCGTATAAAAGAAAGTCATGTATAATGCTAAAAATGCCTCAATGAAAGTAGATTGAGACGATGTCCCTTACCTCATGTCCGACTTGACCCGTTCGTTCTTTAATATCCTGAATAATAAACTAAACTTAATTTCTACTTTCTTAAGAACCATTTTCAAGTTCATTATTCCTTTTATATCACTTATTACCATTTTATAATCCTTATGTAATCATTTAAGTTATTAACGTTCATTTTGTCGATATTTGGTACTTGAGTCAAAAATGGACTTCATAGAGTTACATGTTGTTCACGTGGTAAAATCTTCATTATATCCATAATGATATTCATGATTTGGGTATCATATATATAAAATATATCCAACATGTAAATGTATTTATAATATTAAAAAAAATTTGGAGGTATGAAATGAAATGCACCGTTCATGGAGACGGTAAGCCGTACGTACGCATGAACGCTACTTTCATTTCTATTTCTTATTTTAATTGAATTAAAACATAATTATACATAGGTATATTTTAATTTCAGTATAATATCATAAATAATATCATTAAATCTATCCTTTATACATCCCACATAGGGCATTAACGAGTCACATCACTTTGAGGGGGCGGTAGTCCGCACTTCCTCAAATGAGATTATCATATTTATCCACCACGGAAACCAAAAAGGTTTGATATAATTGAGAATTAAAGAATAATAATGAAATCATAAACATAATATATATCATATATAAATACAGTTCCATCATAATGGCCACCATGAGAGGTGGTAAGATGTAAATGAACAATCATCGTTTCGTGATGAGTGAGTTTTCCATCCACAGAAACATTATGTCCATCATCCATTAGTTGGAGGTGTGTGTAAGTAAAGTTATAATCCTTATCATAACAACATCCTAGTATAATTATGATACTGGTGTTGTTACAAAATAAAGGAAATACAAATATTTTAGGGGTTGGAGAAGCAAAATAAAAGAAAACAATTTAAGAGAAACTGTTAACTTTAATTTGTGTAACTCAATTTGGTTTGAACCAAATGACTTCTAGAAGATCCTTCTTCATATGGAAAGTCTTTTAGGAGGAGGAGAGGGATGTAGGGATCTTAATTGGGCAGATTTTGGACGATTCAAATGGCTTCAGCGGTGTGAGGAATTGCATAGAAGTGGACTTTTTTTATATGGGAGAGGAGGGGCTCTTTAGGAAAGATTGAAAATATTATTTTATAATATAATGATATTCGGTTTATAATGGTTGAAAAATCATTATGGTTGATTATAAGATGACTCATAATAGAAATAAAATCATCAAATCAGAATTTGACATGTTTTGGATAATATATTAATCATTATAATCTTATTTTATTAAATCGTTTATTAATGAGGTAAATACTACATCAGGATTGTGTCATAAATATTTTAATTTATATGATGTCTAAAAATTAAAAAACGAATACCATGATGTAAGAAATATTTTTATCTTTTTAATGAATATTTATAGACGAAAATATAACTTGTATATACCCATTTAGAAATTAATGTACTAAAAGATATTTGTTTATTTCATTTTGGACTTTACTTTAAGTTAATTAAAATAAAGTGTCATAATCACGTTTAAGTGGCTCCATGGGGTCCCCAAATCTACCCAAGGATTCCCGTTGTCGGATCTGACTCATACAATAGGATTAGGACACCTGTTAGGGTAAATTAATATTAATCTTTTGCCCTTATTTACCTGATTTAGCCTTTAACGATGGTAAATAAAATATTTATTGAGGTAAATATTTAAAATGCCTAAAAATAAAAGATACCTATCTACACAATTTTAACCTCGTGATTCCAAATATGGAATCCATTTGTCAAAATTCAAAACACAGAAGTGGAAGAAATTAATTTAAAATTAATTTCCACTGTCAAAGAAAAAGGCGTGTTTTTAAGAAATGTTAACTATCAAAAGATTGATAGTTGATTATATACAATTTAAATGTGAAATTTCTTATAATGACCAACATTAGATTAAATGGTATAAATATAATATATTTACACTTTAAAACCAATTAAAAGGATAATATAACTATATAAATAAATTAGATTAAAACATAGTTTTGAATTAAAATACAATATTTTCACTATTCCTTAAAAAATGAACTTTATCAGACAAATACGAAAAAAATTACCAAAAGTAAATTATGATGTCCTAATTATAAATAAGGATTTTATATGGTCATGTAGAATTTATTAATGTGACCAGAACTATATTTAAAAAGGGTTCGCCATTAAAAGGAGGTAAATCGGCCTTTTAATGTAAATTATGCTTAAAATTAGATTCATTCATATATTAAGCCTCTAAATTTTATTGGATAAATATAAATTCATGTATAATCATATTATAGATAGTTTTTTTCATTCAATCCAATAAAATGGCTAAGAGGTAACTACCATTTAAAATAATAATATTATATTATTAGTGTGCAACATAAGATTCCAAATAAACCCGTTGTTGCGTATCGAGTACACTATCGAACATAGAAACCCCTTTAAGAAAAAATTAATATTTAATTAACAAATATTTATAAATATGAAAATCTCTTATTCATCATTTACCTGGGATGCTACATGTTTGGTCAGTTGATTTATTTGTTTAATCGTACTTTTAGTTTCTTGTACAATAAATTTTTAGTTCAATTTTTATGTAAATATACTTCGGGTTGTCCATTTATTTATTATGTTTGTATGATTATTTATATTTGGGAGAAATAATTATGTTATGTACTCTATTGATGCCCTCAGTTCTTGTTGACATCCATGTAAAATCAGTAATGCGTCTCAGTACATGTTGCGGGGTGGCCCGGGTGACCGGTTCATGGTCGATTCGGGTTGGTTCAGGATAGGTTTAGTAAAGAGAAATTATATATATAAAATAATAAATCCTCTAGAATTAGGATATATATACACATATATTTCATTTACATTCATTCAATAAAAATAATAATAAAAAGCATAAAATACTTCTGCATATGTACGACCTACAGTCTCCATGATGGTTGTATTCCATTTCATATTTTTATCATTAATATATTATTAAAACAATAAATACACTAAATATATATTATATTAATGTAATGATTATAAATTTATAAATACAAAAATAATTATATATGTAATCGGCTAATGAACAACAAGTTAAAATTTATATGAAAAATAAAAATGATATTACCCAAAACATTACATTAACATGGATTTGTTAATAAATGGGAAATATAATGTCAGAAAAAACAATATAATGTATTCTATATATGAATATGAATATCATGGGGATTAATAATAAATTTATATACTAAATACAGAAGGTTTTAACATCTAAAAACAAAATGAAATAATACGGTATGGGTTTTTTCGAATAAATTTTATTTATATTAGTCTTATGCCTTATTCTGCACTCATTTATTTTTCTTGGTTTATTCACTTCCCCGAAATGTTTTCAATTGTTCTTACACTTAATTTTTTGGGAATTAACAAATCCATGTTGTGGTCTATATTTCATGGTGTTTATGGATAAAATGTGATGAAATTGGTAAAGGGGTTTTTTATCAACTTGAATACATTGATATAAATGAATTTCCATGACCCTATATTTCAATATGGGGTGAATATACTAACATTTGACATGTTATATAATGAATTTTTTATTTTTAAAAAAATCATGATTCATATAATGTTATTATTTCATGGGGATTATGACTTATTGTTATCATAGTTTTATGTGTTAATTGCTACAATCTAATCATTTATATAGGTTATTTACGATAATGACCCCATTAACAAGTTATATTAATAAATATCTTAATAACACTCATGAATTTTCTTCTCCTTTTTTTTAATGATATATCATTTTATTGGAAAAATTATATACACTCTTTGTCACATAGGATAAATAATAAAATAATTATTCTCAAAATCTATTATTATTTAAAATTATAGTAAAAAATATATGTTTGTTAAAAACAATGTTATGTTAAAAAATTAAAAAATGATTTAATATTATTGTATGATGTTTAATATAAATTTCTACCAATGTTTTATAATTTTAAAAATTTCTTTTAAAAGTTAAATTTTGGTCTGTTACTAATAGGGGCACTTTTTTATACTTTATAAGGTGAAAATTGGATTGTTCATCATGTGTAGGTGTATCAACCATCATGACCATCATATCCATGAATATACCATTATATGATTAAAAAAAGTACTCATTTTCATTCTTAATATTCTTGAAATTCGTTGTCTACAAATTGGGATCGAAGGAAAATGTTTTCAAAAAATGCTTCAGGATTAAATAGGGGTTAATGATTCTCAAAGAATATGTTATATGTTTGAAAATATTTAATTTCAATGAAAACGTTTTCAATTATTTCATCAATAATAATGAGTTTTCAATTTATTTTTCAATAAAAATTATTCATAATTTATTTGATTCCTTCTTCTTATGTTTTATAATAATTTTAAAAGAAAAATGATTTAAATATGTTCTCAAACTTTCTTTTTAATTATTATGGTGGTTTCAATGAAAAATGATTCCAAAAGATTTTCATGATTCCTTTATTGGTTTTGAATGTAATATTAATTGAAATTTTTTTCTAAATTAATTATGTTTTAAAAAAACATATACATATATGAAATGAAATATTAATCCTGAAATGATTTAAATTAATTTGTAATGTTTTATTTGTACTAACTTTTTTATCTATTTTATGAAACAGATTTTCAATGAAAATATATTTTATTTGAAAATTATTTAATGTAATAATTTGAAGATTTATATTATTTTAGATGAAATAATTTGTAATAGTTTATGCTTTATTGGAGATATAATCCATGAATACCATTCATATTATTTCATTGATGAATTATGTTTAGAGGGAATGATTTTTATGACTCCTGACACATGATGTGAATATTATTTAATTAATGAATTATTTTTTGGGAGACCTGAAACATGATGGGAATATTTATAAAATATAACAAATATTGTAATATTGGGAAACTAGATCACCTATAAAGAAATGACTATGGCTGGGTATGGTGGCATTTCCAGCCAAGTTTGTGTAGTGCTTAGGAAGATCAATAATATTTTTTGGCATTGAGACTTGAAATTTAGGGAATATTATTACATCTTTATGTGACTATGATAATTCCATGTGTTATTCCTATGCTATGATTTCATTTCATACCTTCTTGATTACCATCTTATTGATTGATTATAAACATTAAATACTTATTCAATGAATCTGGATTATGGTATATATATTTATATATTGTATGGTCTTCTAATTTTATAGACATTTTTTGAAACCTTTATTCCCATGTTATTCATAAATATCTCCATTTTTTTCTAGTAGTGCGAATTTGTGCTCAACCCATTCATATGTGTTATTTCTCTATTATATAATGAATAGTTAAATATGGGAGTAACGAAGGGAAATATCATTAAGGGGGATTCTTAATAGTTTTCATGAAGTTATAATATTATGTTTCTAGGATTATAATGGAACTAAACAATTACATTACTTGGTCAAGTATTTTTCTATTGTGATGAATATTCATCTAAAATGATGTGAAATCCATGTATGTTAATAATCATTCATAAAAGTTTCTAACAAATTAATTGTTTAAAGAACAATTTTAATCATGGATGAAAAATATTTAATGATATCCCTATGGGTTTTCATTGGATTTGTCAAAGGATGTCACTAATGATTCTCTAAAGGTGTCATATATTTAAGGGTGTCATAATTTAGCCATCTTATAAGTGATGTTTCAGGATTATGTGGTTTTCCACCACGAAAATTGTTTCTCAAAATAATTTTTCTTGTTTTATTCAATGAATGAAACTTAAATAAACGAATTAACATTGAATGTGATTGAAATTTTCAGATGAGAAGTCAAATTCAATGTTAACTAGAGTAATAAATGTTTTTTTCATTCCTAGTATGTTTTTATAGAACATTATTTACAATGTGTACCTTAATAAACTCTCATTATCCACAAATACGGGAAAAATGAGTATACTAAGTGTTCAGGTAATGGAGATCACGAAGGAATAATATTTATATTTACCTTGATTCAAGAATATTTAAAGAACATCCTATTTAAATTTATTAATGTTACATTAATATGTTTTTTAGGTGGAAAATATATACATAATGAAGGTAACTAAAAATGAGAAATAAAGGGTTTATTTAATGAAATTGATGAGAATATTACCCCCTACGACTTCATTGAACAAAAAGTGCTTTAAATATTGAATTAATGGTCATTATGAAAATCGATGTCCCAAGTGGAAGGCTCATGAAGGGAATCTGAAATGTGGTATAGGTAACGGTTTTTTTGCTAATGATGAGGATGCTATAGGTGATTTGTTAAAGTAATGTTGTATTATTTTTTAGGATACGGTTTCCTTGATAATGGCTTATGGATGATGTATAATAATATATGTTTTTATGTATTTGGGTTCATGATTTATGAATTGATATGTCTATCAGGATATTTCAGTTAATAATTTTCACTATTTTTGATGAATATTTTGAATTTTTCTGATGGAATATAATAATGATTTAATGGGAGTGTAATATTCATAGTAAACACATGATTAATGGAAAATTACCCCCTATTTTTTTCTATTTTTTTGATTTATTTTTTTTATAAAATTCTATGTAATATACAGATAATTAAATTGGAATGTAATACTACTCTGGGAAATGATTGTGGTTTTGATGAGAAATTTTTCAATATTATCGTGGATGATGTTTAGAACATTTTTGGATTTAATTAATATATTCAGTTTACATTTGAATAATGAAACATGCATTTATTTAATAAGTTTTTGTGGTTATTTTGGTTATTAATATAATTTAGATTAATACACGATGAAGGTACTAACATGATTATAATGAAACAATAAAGAGAAAATATATGATATTCGAGAAATTATTGCTATGATATTATTAACTTATATATTGAACATTTTTATGATGTTTTAGACATTAATCGTTCATAACGATTCAATGGTTAACTATTTATGGAATGGATTCTATTATAAATAATATGTTTTTTATAGAATACATTATTATATCAACACATTTGGATTTATTAATAATGGAATACTTTTTCTGTTCATTTTTTTGTTATAAGGATATATGGAATAACTCATCATTCTATTAATGGATCTCATGATTAGCATGTGGTTCAGAAATTAAAATTTCATCTTTATTTTAGTGAGGAATATAATTAGTGTAAACTTATCATGGAACAAAAAGGGATGAAATTATTATAAAATATTTTATGTATATCTTCCAATGTAAATTACTCAACATTATAAAAACATTCTTGAAATCAAATATTGTCCTATTATCCTTAATTTTTATGATATTTATGACCTCATTGTTTATTCTTTAGTTTATAGTTATTGAATTTTATCTTTTCTGGATCACCACCATTCTTATGAATGGAGATTTTATCAGTCACTATGATTATTTTAAATTTTCTTCTTTTTCCATGTTTTCACTTTCAACCAAGGTTCTACTATATGAAGACATTGTTACATGTTAGTTTAGACAAATGTTAGGTTTAAAAATTTATTTTTATATGATGTAATTGTTTTAATTTTTATGATCTGTGTTTCAATGAGAGGAAAGATCATCTATTATACCATTGATTTAGGAGATTAATTTTTTCAGTGAAATTTAATTTATTGATGTTGAAATGAAAAACATCAGGATTTTGTGAATTTTTTGTAATTAATTTAAACTATTAATATATTTAATTATATAAAATCTTTAATATAGATTTTTTTATACAAAAGCACCATGTTATTATTTATTTGTATGTTACAACATGTTTATTAATAATTATAAAAAAAGAAGATAATATTTAATGACATAAAACATTGAGTTTGTTTATGTTACAAAGGAGAATGAGTTTACCAACATTTAGTTGACCACATGTTTTGAAAGTAATTTTCTTCACACTTATATGTTTTGTTTTCCAAAATTAATTAACTTTTTCTCCTATAATTTTAATATTATATTAGGATGATATTATGGTATTTTTTTAAGATGTCTTATTTTTTATGAATACATTGAAAAACAACATTTCAATTAAAAATTTAATTTTCAATTAAATATTTATTAATGTTAACATAAATTTTATATTGGGTTTTATAGTAAAAAATATATCAATTATACATCTACTAAACAATTATAGGTCATTTGGATTTTTATATATATTTAATTTAGATATAATAACTTATTGAACTTTTGAACATATTTACTTTAATACCATCGTTTTCACTACGTATGCAGGATTGGAATTACATTTTAATTTTCTTATTTCTTGAATAAAAATAGGATAAATGGATATACATGTTTATAATAAATATAAAATTTTTAGTTACATAATATTACCATTGATATTGAAAAAAATGATTTGTTGACGTTATTAAAATTATTTACATTGATTAAGATATGACTAAGCTTAACAATGGTCTAAAAATTTAATATAAGTCACTGAATGAGATAGAAACTTGATGAGGTGGAATTTGAAGCCAATAGTTAGACCATTTAACCTCTTGGTACTAATTTTATGATTTATTATGATTCTATTCACTGAAATGTACCTAAAAATATATTATTTAAGGAAAAATATTGGAATGTAACATCCCATACATTTATCACTTATAATGCATTAATGTATGAATGAATCTAAATTGTTTAGTATATAAATATTATTTTTAAAATAAAATGAGTTTTATTATCATGTAATTTAACTTTAATATAAAAAATTATACAATTAGATTAATCACATAACATATTCTAACACATTGATTATTTACATTTTAATTAAATACAATAAATGATGTTAAAAACATTTATTATAATGTAAATTCAATGTACTATTGTTGTAGAGACCCGAAGCCTGACGAACAAGGACATTACATTACTTTTTCATAATACTTATTAAATAACAAAAACAAACACATAAGGACCATAATAGTTTAGTGTCTTTGGAAACTCGGAACGTAATCTTCTAATCATGGTGAAAGATCTTCAACATCTCCCACAAAGATCTTCCCTTTTTTTTTCTTACCTAAAACCTTTCTTTATATCCTGCGGAAAATAAAACATAAAAAGGGTGAGCTCAAATTCTCAGTAAGGTTAAACAAAATAAAAATCAATCACATCATATTCATAAGAACAAAACATTTTGGAAATCTAAACCTGCAAAAGAGATCATAATATCATAACATGGAATAAATCAAAGTAGTGAAATGTAATTCCAATAATCATAAAATAAAACATGAAAATTTGTGGCATACACGTATAATCATAGAGAATCATTTCTTATTAGTCAAGACTCATTTACAAGACTATCTTAGTGGACAAAGTCCATTTCTGAACCGAGTTCACTCCTCGTTTCAGTCCTGTTTCACTGAACAGGTATAACCTACCGTTCCAGCCATGTCTATCTCATGAGATATAATATCTTTACCTAATGTATTGGAGTGAGATATAGGTCCCACCCATCTCATAATGATACCATTCTTAAGTGTTCTATAAAATCATAAAACATACATTATTGCATAACCCATGTCATAAAAATTGGAATCTTAAACATCATGACATCATAAAACAATTCATATTGGATAAAGGAATTCATAAAAATATTTCCATCACAACATAATCAAATCCATGTAATAATAGGGATAGAAACAGATCCCTTTATTATCTTAGATGGAAAATAATTTTGATGAAACACTTGAACTCCATTCTAGAGGAAAATATCCTTTCTACTTCAAAAACACTTTTCCTTTCTTAACATGTTATACAATTATAAACAAAAAGAAGTTGATTAAAAATAAACTTGAAAACTTGTAAGGGAAGATTCTTGGAAATAATGTTTTAAAAATCCATTCATGTCGTATAAGTTAAAAAAACATTCTTCTCGTACTTTTGTCGAAAAAGTCAAAAAGCACCTTCTATGAAAAATGACAAAAGATTACTTGCATATATTTCACTAAAAACTCACCGAAGGGTAAAATTGGATTTAAAAAATTGTAGGTGAATGGAAATAAAATTATATATTGAGAAAACATGGATGTGGATGATAAAATACACCCCAGTAAATACCAAAGTATAAACAATCTCGGATAAAAATGAGATTGTGATATTTTCCCTTACCTTAGGTCCAATTTGCTTCGTAAGTGTTCGAAACTCCTGTATAATGATTTAAATAATGTCATTGACCTATTCTAGAATCATACTCATTGTTATGATATCATATATTGTTCACTTATGACTTTATATTACCCGTTCTTTTGTAAATTCCATGTTAAAGAGCGTTTTGGGTAAAATTGTTTCATTTATCGTCCGTGTTTTGACTTGTAATTATTCATATGATTACATAGATCATGATTACATAAATCCAGAATATAAAACATGATTTATATATAATATATATTCAGAATATACATATATATAATAAATCAGTAAATGGAAAGAAATACACCATTCATGGAGACGGTAGGTCGTACGTACGCATGAACGGTGTTTTTGTTTCCTTATTGAGTTGAATGGAATTCAGAAGATGACATACATATATATAAACATAAATCCAGTATCATTATTATGTCATGTATTTCATTATTACTTATTATATATACTTTATAATCATTCATGAATGGTTAAAGTAGAGAATGAATCTCATTGCGTCGTGGAGACGGTAGTCCGTACGTATGCACGAGTGATGATATCGTTCTCATGATCATGGGACTATATTGGAGTGTATGTATACTGTTTCATAATAAATATCACTTTAAAATAATCATATATAGTTATTATTTACACCATTATACCCATCCAAGTAAGGTGGTGATGGAAAATAGATTTCACCACGGCGTGGAGACGGTATTCCGTACGTACGCACGCGCGTTGATTTTGTTTTCTGTAGGATGGATAAATGTTGAAATAGGTTTGTTTCATACTTATAATAACATATCAGTATATGATTGATACTTATGTTATTTTTAATGGCCCGGACCTCTCCGGTCCATTACTTTGTGAAATTTTGGTGTTGGAGGTGTTCCAGGAGGCCAAGGGGACATATCCCCAACACTTTGCCAATTTTCCAGTTCTGTGAACAGTGTTTCCAGTTTTATGAACAGTAACAGATCGGTCTCACCGATCGGTCTGACAGATCGGTGTCATAGATCGGTCTGACAGATCGGTCTCACCGATCAGTTTCACAGATCGGTCTGACAGATCGGTTTCACAGATCGGTCTGATAGATCAGTCTCACCGATTAGTTTCAGAGATCGGTCTGACAGATCGGTTTCACAGATCGGTGTGACAGATCGGTTTCACAGATCGGTCTGACAGATCGGTTTCACAGATCGGTCTGACAGATCGGTTTCACAGATCGGTCTGACAGATCGGTTTCACAGATCGGTGTGACAGATCAGTTTCACAGATCGGTGTGACAGATCAATTTCAAAGATATGTTTCACAGATCGGTGTGACAGATCAGTTTCACAGATCGGTTTCACAGATCGGTGTGACAGATCAGTTTCACAGATCAGTTTCACAGATCGGTGTGAGAGATCGGTTTCACAGATCGGTGTGACAGATCGGTTTCACAGATCGGTGTGACAGATCCGTTTCACAGATCGGTTTCATGTACAGTAACAGTGGCAGAACAGTGCTTCCAGACTCCTACAGTTTTTCCCCTTTTGACGTTTCCTTTGATGTAAAATACATTTAATGCCTTATTTTAAGGGCTCTTAAGGCTGTTTAAAATGACATAAATCCTATATTAATTATTCCTAAGGCTTGGAATGTTTTACTTGTTCAAACGTGTGGGTTAATGCGATCCGTTTTTAATGGATAATTAACCGGATCTTAAACCGTCGCCCCATTAAATCTTAAAAAGGGACGAGATATCATTCTTCCTTGTTCTTTCCATTTGTTCTCGATTAAGAGGCACTAGAACCTTTCAATCCTTTCCGTAGGAGTTTCACAATCAATCTTTACTCCTAGGATTGGTTCCGCTTTGTTTTTATGCAACCAAGTTGTGTCGATCAATCTCTGATATAAGCATCCTCCAGTGGATGCAGTTGTCACGAGGGGAGGATCGTGACCTGTTGAGTGGATAAAGAACGTGAGGAACTGTTTGAGGTATGGGATTCATGGCTTCTCTAATTGTATATGTGCAATCATAGAATTAGCATGATTTATCCCTTTGGATCACAATGAAATTGACCTAATTAAATACTTGAACCGGATTAAAAGAATTGGTTGATCGCATGTTGTTTTTTTATACCGTGATAACGGTTTGCCTCATGTTTTCCTAGATATAGTGATATCTATGTTTTCTTTGATTTTTTGTTCATTCATGATTGAAATTGATAATGAATGTAAAGCCGGAGTTAATTGTTAATTAATTGGAAAGATAAAGAGGCATGTAAATTAATCTTGTTTTGCCGTTGTTGTAGTAGTTCTAATTTGAAGATAATAAAATTAGGGAAGGAAGCATGGTTGTTTAATTGTGATAGCTTACTGATTAGGTATCCATGATTGGAACCTACAAATAACAAATCTGTTAATTCAATATGGATTAGAGAACAGATTATGTGAGAATTTCTAAAAGGGTTCTGAGTTACCCTCTTGTTTATTAAAGGGTCAAGACCCCATGATGTGATGTTTTTTCCTACTACATGTGATGTGATGTGAGCCTGGATGGTTTTTGTGATATGTGAAGGCATGGAGGCCTTGTGGTTATGGCAGCAGATGACGCCTAGAGTGGCAAGATGCATCATTTTATGCATGTGGGTCTCGGGGAGGACACCAGGGGTGATGGAATGGGAAGGATGTGGTTTCTAGTTGCTTACGGTTTTCTTGAATGTTAATCTGCTTTGCTTTTCCCCACTGCTCAAGGCAGCTGGTCTTGCTACCCTACTTCCGAAGGAGGTGAAGAAGCGCGGGGTATGCCACGTGCTTTCCGTGTTTAGCCTCCCGAGGGAGAATTGGTATATTCTCTTTCTATAGGCGGCAAAGACTCGACGGGTAGTATATCTACTCACCATGTTGAGCCTCCTTTGTGTTTAGAAGCATAGGATGTTTTTCTATAATACCTGGGAATGTGGAAAAGTATTTCGGTAATGAATGATTGATTAAATGGTGAAAATCTACAGGGATGGAGATGCTGGAATTTAAAGGTGATGTGAATTTTAAAAAGGAGCAGTTGTTTTTGAAAGTGATGCCAATTCAGTGTAATGTGGAATTGTTCATTCTTAATTAATGTTTAAAGAATTAATTAATGTACAGTTGAACTGATAAAATGAGAACAACGTAATCTAATAAATCTCTTCAAATGTTTGTTTGCTTATAGGATACCTTGTCTTAGAAGTAGCAGCCTGGAGTCTGAGAGACGTTAGCTGCAGTTGTATCTAAGACTAGGTAATGCCCATAGTGTGGATGTAGGTTACTTATATATTCTGTACTTTTTGTGTTTCAATACGCTACTCCACCCTGTCGGTAAGGGAAACTGATACCCCGGGGATTCTGAGCCCTGGGGGGTGTTTTCCCCAACATTCTGATGGGAGATTGAATGGATGACTAACCCCTTTGGCCCCGCTCTCTTCTCTTGGTAGATACTTGTGCCATGAGGCACAGTGGTTAGTTACACCATATATGTGTGTAGAGGGCTGTAATGGCTTGTGGTTATTCACACACATATATTCTGGATATAGTATCCTATGGACTACTATAGGTTTAACGTGTATAGGCTATGTTGGCTTGAGGATCCTTACTCGGCGTATGGGCTGTAATGGCTTGAGGTATTATACCCGACGTATGATACACGTTATGCGAGCTGTGGTGGCTCCCGAAAATTACCTGGTTACTTTTGGTCGTGAGGATGGTGTGGTGCTTCGCCCAGGTGTCTGCGGGCAAGCCTATGTGGTGCACGGGGCGCAGATTGTGGAGCTTAGCCCAGGTGTCTACGGGCAAGCCTTTGGAGAGAGATGCACCGGACGTATGTCGTTGGGGAAAAGCGGAAAACCAGTGGGGAAGTAGTAGCGGGGTACCCTTATATTCTTTACTATATGATATATTCTTGTATGCGTTACTTGGTGAGAGTAGCCATGGTGAGGTTGGGAACATAGTATACCTGTTTAGGTGACGAGTTAGTTTCACTTGTTGTTCACTGGGATTTAGCTTGATTTCTTTACTTTTGCACGAGAGGCTTGGGGAGGATCCTACTGAGTATACTGTTATACTCACCCTATGTATGTATAAACTGTTTTTCAGGACACTTGGAGCAGGTTGGAGATCAAGCTGGTTACTACTAGCTTGCGGTTGGAGGAGGAGCTGTTCGGGCTTGTGGTCGCTGTCGTTTTACTTTCTTTTGGGTACTTTTAGTTTTCCCTTTCAGTTGTAGTAATTTTGCATGACAGTTCATATATGTACTTGGTTTCCTTTTATATCTCAGTTCTGAGTTGGAGTTGGTTGGAGTCTATTCTATCTCTCTCTTCTACATGTGTTCTCTTAGAGGGTAATGCCTCCCATTTTTATGTTTATTATACCCTCGGTGCTAGTCACCAACCCGGGGCCTACTGGAGGCGGGACTCGGGGGTCATTATCTCCCTTTTCACATTGCCGGCCCAGGAGGGGTACACTTTGTGGGGAGGGGGTCGTGACAGAGTGGTATCAGAGGTCTGGTTGAGGGACAGGATGGAGTTTGGAGTTTGGCACAGGTGAGGATGCATGGGATGGTAGTGAAACAATGTCATTCATGTTTAGAAAGTGGGGTAAACACTGGAGACCGGCAGAGACATAGGCGTTCAGCGCCCCCTATGATCTGTTGCACAAACCTTTAAGTTTACAATGGCTACTAAACAAGTGATACCGATTGCAGGGTAGAGACCTAGGAAAGGATCATGCATCATTATTCTTTGCGCTTGTGTTTGAATGGGTAGACCTTGGGATAGGTAACCAAAAATTAATAAAACAGAACAATTAATTAATTAATGTTGAGTCTTCCATATTCCAGGCTTAGGAGCTCTAACAGTTGTTATTTTACAGGTATGGATCCAGGTCGACGTCCTCGTCAGGTTTGCGCAGAAGATGCCCAGCAGGCTATTCCAGCAGATCGCCACCGGGTAGAGGTTAAAGACGATGACACTTGGAGGAAGACGCTCCGAGAGTTCCAGCGCCAGAGTCTACAGAAGTACGAGGGCTCCGTTTCAGATGCAGTCACAGAAGACTGGTTGGAGGAGGTCGATATAGGCTTCAGTTCTATTCGTGCTCGGAAAGATCACTGGGTGTCCTTGGTTGTGACGATGCTGCGTGGAGCAGCGGGGCAGTGGTGGTTCTTGTTCCTCGGTGATCGTGAGGAGTCAGCGATCTCATGGGAGGTGTTTCGAGATAGGTTTAGAGTCGAGTTTCTTTCATCGACTGCGAAGGCGTCCAGTCACCAGGAGCTACTCACCCTTCGACAGGGGAGCTCTAGTGTTCGAGAGTTTGGAATTCGTTTCAGGAACCTTCTATGATATGCTTCAGACCTGTTACCAGATGAGGAGGCCAGGGCGAGGCATTTCGAGGAGGCTTTGCGTCCTGAGATCCAGCGCCAGGTCACCCCATTTATGCTGAAGACATATCTTGAGGTGCTGGCGAGGGAAGAGGTTGTTGAGAGGACTTTGGCTAGGACCGGATCGTCACGAGAGGGGAATCGTCATGATTCCTCACGAAGTAGAGCTGTGGTCCGGGGTTCCCGGTTTTCAGGACAGAAGAGTTTCCATTCACCTGGGGGTAGGTCCCAGCCCTTCCCATCTCGTTTCTCCAGAGGCAGCAACTCTCAGGCCTATGCTAAGGGATCAGGCGGTTTTTTTTTCTTGTGGTGGTCGTGGTCATCAGCAGCGGGAGTGCCCGACCTTTCAGAACAGTCATCGTGCACCAGGCGCTCCACTCCAGGTTCCTCCGTTGAGGAAGTTCCAGCCAAGGCAGCAGCAGCAGGTTGCACCAGCTTTAGATCACCCGAGGGTAGATGGAGCAGGCGGAGGACAGCCCCATGACGCTCCCCTTACTCAGAGAGAAGAGTGTGGCAATGGTGGTGGTCGTCATCAGGGTCAGAGAGGCCGTGGAGGTGGTCGTGGTCAGCTTTATGCTCTAGCGTTGCCAGCTCCAGGCGAGCCCGACGTCGTCCGAGGTACCCTTTTCTTGTTTTCTATCTTGGTGTATTCCTTGTTTGATTCAGGAGAAACACACTCCTTTATATCCCCTACCCTTGTCCATGCTTTGGGACTTGAGGTAGAGAGGTTTCCAGTGCCCTTGGCATTGACTACGCCAGTTGGAGGTCAAGCTAGCTTGTTTGAAGTATGTAGAGACTGTGAGCTAGTGTTGGGGCAACACCGCTCCTGGGGAGATTTCCTATGTTTACGAATAAAACCATATGATGTCATCCTCGGCATGGATTGGTTGTATTCGGTGCTGGCTATTGTGGATTGCTATAGGAAGAAGGTCGTTTTCTTTGATGAAGATGGAGAGAAAGTGGTTTTTGTTGGTGAGAGAGATCCTCATATGAGTCATAGAAGAGTTCCATCCTTATCATCCATGATGGCTGGGATGACGCTGAGTTCTTCAGAGGTTCAACAGCTGGTGATTCCTAGGGTCGTAGAGGAGTACCCTGATGTCTTTCCAGAAGAGGTTGTATCCTTACCCCCTCGACGAGAGATCGAGTTTGGGATCGAGCTACATCCAGTAGCGTCTCATATCTCTATGTCTCCATATAGGATGGCCCCTTCTGAGTTACGAGAGCTACGTATTCAGCTCGATGGTCTGTTGTAGTGTGGTTTTGTTCAGCCAACTGTGTCACCTTGGGGTGCAACAGTTTTGTTTGTGAAAAAGGCTGATGGCAGTTTGTGGTTGTGCGTCGATTATCGTCGGTTAAATAAAGTGACAATAAAGAACCGCTATCCTATCCCACGGATTGATGACCTATTCGATCAACTGAATGGTGCAAGTTGTTTTTCAAAGATTGACATGCGGTCAGGATATCATCAGATGCATGTAAAGGATGAGGAGATCCCGAAGACTGCTTTCCGCTGTCGTCATGGGAATTATGAGTTTGTTGTAATGCCATTCGGCGTGACAAATGCTCCAGCTGTTTTCATGGGGTTGATGAATGCTGTGTTCCGTGAATTCCTGGACAAGTTTGTTGTGGTTTTCATCGACGACATCCTTGTGTTCTCCACATCTGAAGAGGAGCATGCAGAGCATCTACGAGATGTTTTGGGAGTTCCTCGCCAACATCGGTTGTTTGGGAAGTTGTCCAAGTGTGAGTTCTGGGCTCGAGATGTTCATTTCTTGGGACATGTTGTGTCCCAATAGGGAGTAGCTGTGGATCCTTCGAAGATAGAAGTAGTGGTGTCTTGGCCAGCCCCCAAGACCGTGTCAGAGGTGCGAAGTTTCCTTGGTCTCGCAGGCTATTATAGGAGGTTTGTGGATAATTTCTCCCGAGTTGCGACTCCTCTGACAGCTTTGACCAGGAAGAATCAAGCGTTCATATGGAATGATCAGTGTCAGACAACTTTCAAGTATCTAAAGGAAACGTTCGTAAGTGCTCCATTCCTTTGTCTTCCAGTGGAGGGAGTACAGTTTGATGTTTTCTGTGATGCTTCACATCTGGGGCTTGGCTATGTTCTCATGCAGTAGAGGTGAGTTGATTCTTATGGGTCTCGGAAGTTGCGTCCCCATGAACGCAACTATGCCACCCATGATCTTGAGTTGGCAGCCGTGGTGTTTGCGCTGAAGTTGTGGAGACATTACCTCATTGGTGAGCACTATGTGGTTTTCACCGATCATAAGAGTTTGAGGTATGTTTTCTCTCAGCAGGATTTGAACTTGCGGCAGCGTCGGTGGATGGAGTTCTTGCAGAATACGACTTCGAAATATCGTATACACCTGGGAAGGGAAATGTTGTTGCAGATTCACTGAGCCGAAAGTCACATAATGATGTTGTGCGTGAATCTGGTGATTCTTGGAGAGTGATGGAAGAGTTATCAGCTTTGCATATTGATATAGGACAAGTTGGGGGAAGAGGTTGTCTTTTCCAGATGACGGTGCAGTCATCCCTGATGCAGAAGGTGGAAGAGTTTCAGTTGGGTGATCTAGAGGTGGAAGTTTGGAGAGACAGAGATGTATGTGGTGAGGCCCCTGATGGTTGGTCAGAGGATGAACAACACCGAGTGTTGTATCATGGCAGGGTTTTTGTTCCCTTGGAGATGCACGAGACGGTTCTCTGAGAGTTCCATAGTTCACCCTTGGCGGTACATCCTGGTGTGACGATGATGTACCGATCCTTGAGGAGTCAGTTTTGGTGGCCTGGGCTGAAGCATGCAGTTGCAGAATGTGTGTCTCGATGTTTAGTCTGCCAGAAGGTGAAGGCTGAACACTGTGTTCCTGGTGGTCTTCTCCAGCACTTAGATATCCCTCCGTGGAAGTGGGAGGACATCTCAATGGACTTTGTTACAGGTTTACCTCGAGATCCGAGAGGACATGATTCTATATGGGTGGTAGTGGATCGTTTAACTAAATCGGCCCACTTCATAGCAATCAAGGAGTCGAGCTCAGTGGAGGTTTTGTTGAGGCAGTATTTGGAGGAGGTGGTGAGGCTTCACGGAGTTCCTAAGACGATCATTTCTGATCGAGATCCTCGTTTTACCTATAGGGTGTGGAAAGGTCTCCAGCATGCTTTTGGCTCTCAACTATGCCTTAGCACTGCTTTTCATCCTCAAACGGATGGTCAGACAGAGCGAACAATCCAGACTCTTGAAGACATGTTGCTCTCTTGTGTTATTGATTTTGGAGGTTCATGGAAAAATCACTTACCTTTGGTAGAGTTCTCTTACAAAAATAGTTTTCACTCTTCCATCGGCATGGTGCCGTTTGAATCCTTGTATGGCCGGCCATGCCGTTCTCCATTGTGCTGGACTAGGTTCGGAGAGTCCGCAATTCTCGGACCAGAACTAGTGCAGAATACGACAGAGATGGTTCAAGTGATTCGTGAGAGGATGTAGACAGAACAAGATCGTCAGAAATCTTATGCTGATCAAAGAAGGAGACCCTTAGAGTTTAATGTAGGGGATCATGTGTTTCTAAAGGTGACTCCCCGTCGTGGGCAGCGATGGTTTGGTCGCAGAAGTAAGCTTTCTCCCCGTTTTGTTGGGCCTTTCGAGGTGTTATCTCTTATTGGTGGTGTGGCGTATCGAGTAGCACATCCCCCTCAAATGAGTCGGATACATGATGTTTTCCATGTATCACAGCTCCGTCGTTACCTTCATGATGAATCTCATGTTATCGATTGGGGAGAGATCAATATTGATGATGATGGAACCTTCGAGGAGCGACCTGTGGAGATCCAAGACCGCAAGGAGAAGGTGTTGCATGGGCATTCTATCCCCTAAGTTCGTGTCTTGTGGAGACACGGTTCCGTGGAGGACAGTACCTGGGAGCGTGAGTCACATATACGTGCTCAGTACCCAGAGTTGTTTAATGTTTAACTCCTTTCATTTAATGATGTTTTCTTTGTGGTTGGACCTTTCATGTTTTATTTATGTACCTTTGATGAGATGTTATGTTTGAATTGTTTGGTTATGGATTGTTTGTTCCTGGATGTCATAGTTTTGTTCCAGCTTTCAAACAAATCATGGTGGTTTTTCCCTGAGAGGTATCTTATGGGGTGGTTGTTCGGACCCCTCTTTTCTTCTGGGTTGGTTTTTAATTCTCGAGGACGAGAATGTTTTGAGAGGTATCTAATGTAATGGCCCGGACCTCTATGGTCCATTACTCTGTGGAATTTTGGTGTTGGAGGTGTTCCGGGAGGCCAAGGGGACATATCCCCAACACTTTGCCAATTTTCCAGTTCTGTGAACAGTGTTTCCAGTTTTATGAACAGTAACAGATCTGTCTCACCGATCGGTCTGACAGATCGGTCTCACCGATCGGTCTGACAGATCGGTTTCACAGATCGGTCTCACCGATCGGTCTGACAGATCGGTCTCACTGATCAGTTTCACAGATCGGTCTGACAGATCGGTTTCACAGATCGGTCTGACAGATCAGTCTCACCGATCCGTCTGACAGATCGGTCTCACCGATCAGTTTCAGAGATCGGTCTAACAGATCGGTTTCACAGATCGGTCTGACAGATCGGTTTCACAGATCGGTCTGACAGATCGGTTTCACAGATCGGTGTGACAGATCAGTTTCAGAGATCGGTGTGACAGATCGGTTTCACATATCGGTTTCACAGATCGGTGTGACAGATCAGTTTCACAGATCGATTTCACAGATCGGTGTGAGAGATCAGTTTAACAGATCAGTTTCACATATCGGTGTGACAGATCGGTTTCACTGATCGGTGTGACAGATCAGTTTCACAGATCGGTTTCACAGATCGGTGTGACAGATCAGTTTCGCAGATCGGTTTCACAGATCAGTTTCATGTACAGTAACAGTGGGTGAACAGTGTTTCCAGACTCCTATAGTTTTTCCCCTTTTGACGTTTCCTTTAACGTAAAACACATTTAAAGCCTTATTTTAAGGGCTCTTAAGGCCGTTTAAAATGCCATAAATCCTATATTAATTATTCCTAAGGCTTGGAATGTTTTACTTGGCCAACCGCATGGGTTAATGCGATCCGTTTTTAATGGAGAATTAACTGGATCTTAAACCGTCGCCCCATTAAATTCTTAAAAAGGGACGACATATCATTCTTCCGTGTTCTTTCCCTTTTTTCTCGATTAAGAGGCACTAGAACCTTTCAATCCTTTCTGTAGGAGTTTCACAATCAATCTTTACTCCTAGGATTGATTCTGCTTTGTTTTGATGCAACCAAGCTGTGTCGATCAATCTTCGATATAAGCATCCTCCGGTGGATGCAGTTGTCGCGAGGGGAGGATCGTGACCTGTTGTGTGGATAAAGAATGTGAGGAACTGTTTGAGATAGGGGATTCATGGCTTCTCTAATTGTATATGTGCAATCGTAGAATTAGCATGATTTATCCCTTTGGATCACAATGAAATTGACCTAATTAAACACTTGAACCGGATTAAAAGAATTGGTTGATCGCATGTTGTTTCTTTGTACCATGATAACGGGTTGCCTCATGTTTTCCTAGATATAGTGATATCTATGTTTACTTTGATTTGTTGTTCGTTCTTGATTGAAATTGATAATGAACGTAAAGCCAGAGTTAATTGTTAATTAATTGGAACGATAAAGAGGCATGTAAATTAATCTTGTTTTGTCGTTGTTGTAGTTGTTCTAATTTGAGGATAATCAAATTAGGGAAGGAAGCATGGTTGTTTAATTGTGATAGCTTACTGATTAGGTATCCATGATTAGAACCTACGAATAACAAATCTGTTAATTCAATATGGATTAGAGAACAGATTATGTGGGAATTTCTAAAAGGGTTCTGAGTTACCCTCTTGTTTATTAAAGGGTCAAGAGCCCATGATGTGATGTTTGTTTTCCTGCTACATGATCTGTGATGTGAGCCAAGATGGTTGTTGTGATATGTGGAGGCATGGAGGTCGTGTGGTTATGGCAGCAGATGACGCCTAGAGTGGCGAGATGCATCAGTAAATGCATGTGGGTGTCGGGGAGGACACCAGGGGTGATTGAATGGGATGGATGTGGTTACTGGTTGCTTACGGTTTTCTTGAATGTTAATATGCTTTGCTTTTCCCCACTGCTCAAGGTAGCTGGTCTTGCTACCCTTCTTCCGAAGGAGGCGAAGACGTGCGGGGTATGACACGTGCTTTCCGTGTTTAGCCTCCATAGGGAGAATGGGTATATGCTCTTTCTATAGGCAGAAAAGACTCGACGGGAAGTATATCTACTCACTGTGTTGAGCCTCCTTTGTGTTTAGAAGCATAGGATGTTTTTCTATAATGCCTGGGAATGTGGAAAAGTATTTCAGTAATGAATGTTTGATTAATTGGTGAAAATCCACGGGGATGGAGATGTTGGAATTTAAAGGTGATGTGAGTCTTAAAAAGGAGCAGTTGTTTTTGAAAGTGATGCCAATTCAGTTTAATGTGGAATTTTTCATTCTTAATTAATTTTTAAAGAATTAATTAATGTACAGTGGAACTGATAAAATGAGAACGGAGTAATCTAATAAATCTCTTCAAATGTTTGTGTGCTTATAGGATACCTTGTTTTAGAAGTAGCAGCCTGGAGTCTGGGAGACGTTAGCTGCAGTTGTATCTAAGACTAGGTAATGCCCATAGTGTGGATGTGAGTTACTTATATATTCTGTACTTTTTGTGTTTCTATACGCTACTCCACCCTGTCGGTAAGGGCAACTGACACCCCGGGGATTCTGAGCCTTGGGTGGGTGTTTTCCCCAACATTCTAATGGGAGGTTGAATGACTGACTACCCCCTTTGGCCCCGCTCTCTTCTCTTGGAAGATACTTGTGCCATGAGGCACAACGGTTAGTTACCCCATATATGTGTGTAGAGGGCTGTAATGGCATGTGGTTATTCACACACATATATTCTGGATATAGTATCCTATGGACTACTATAGGTGTAACGTGTATAGCCTATGATGGATTGAGGATCCTTACTCGGCGTATGGGCTGTAATGGATTGAGGTATTATACCCGACGTATGATACACATTATGCAAGCTGTGGTGGATCTCGGAAATTACCTGGTTACTTTTGGTCATGAGGACAGTGTGGTGCTTCGCCCAGGTGTCTGTGGGCAAGCCTATGTGGTGGACGAGGTGCAGATTGTGGAGCTTAGCCCAGGTGTCTGCGGGCAAGCCTTTGGAGAGAGATGCACATGACGTATGTCGTTGGGGAAAAGCGGCAAACCAGTGGGGATGTAGTAGCATGGTACCATGATATTCTTTACTATATGATATATTCTTGTATGCCTTACTTGGTGAGAGTATCCATGGTGAGGTTGGGAACATAGTATACCTGTTTAGGTGACGAGTTAGTTTCACTTGTTGTTCACTGGGCTTTAGCATGCTTTCTTTACTTTTTCACGAGAGGCTTGGGGAGGATCCTACTGAGTATACTGTTATACTCACCCTATGTATGTATAAACTGTTTTTCAGGTCACTTGGAGCAGGTTGGAGATCAATCTGGTTACTACTAGCTTGCGGTTGGAGGAGGAGCTGTTCGGGCTTGTGGTCGCTGTCGTTTTACTTTCTTTTGGGTACTTTTAGTTTTCCCTTTCAGTTGTAGTACTTTTGAATGACATTTCATAAATGTACTTGGTTTCCTTTTATATCTCAGTTCTGAGTTGGAGTTGGTTGGAGTCTATTCTATCTCTCTCTTCTGCATGTGTTCTCTTAGAGGGTAATGCCTCCCATTTGTATGTTTATTATACCCTCGGTGCTAGTCGCCAACCCGGGGCCTACTGGAGGCGGGACTCGGGGGTCATTATCTCCCTTTTCACATTGCCGGCCCAAGAGGGGTACACTTTGTGGGGAGGGGGTCGTGACATTATTACTTCATAATGAAACAACCTAAGAAGAAGAAGTGGAAGAAGAAATAAAGGTCAAAGACTCGGTATCGGAAATTACCTCTTCTTTGAAGCTCATCATTGAGAACTCCTTTTAGGGAACTAAAATTGGTCTTTGAGGAAGACCAGAACCTCTAGGATGTTTCTAGGTAAGTGTAGAAGAGAATTTGGCAGGGGATGGCCGAGATTGAAGGCTCAAAGTTGTGTGAGGAAGAGAGGGAGGTGGTGCCCTTTTATAAGGGAGGCGAGGGGCTCCTTTGGAAAACTAAAAATATTATTTTATTATAAAGTCATATTCGGTTTCAAATAGCTCCAAATTGATTTATTTAGAATCTAAGGTGGGGATGGATCTAAATCCTCTAATCCAATATAATTTAGACAAGTTTAGGTTCCTATTTTAACCTTATCATTTAGATTTAATGTTAAGTTAAATAATTTTACTTTTACCGTGTCTTCTTGTGTTCTTACACTATAAGGTTAATAAACATACTATAACAAGAAAAAAGAACACCATGTTGTTTATTATTATTATATATCACCTTATATATGTAATTTGGCCGAACCTTATATTTTTAGGAATAAAATAACAATTAATAATATAAAATTTGTTTTAAAAACTATTTTATGTCAATTTTGACACTATTTGGTAATTGATTTTTGTGAAAATCATAACAGAATGATTAGTATGAAAAAAGTTAATTAAATCAATACTAACATGTCATATTAACATATAAATTTTTTGTAATTCATAAAAAGTCTCATATAATATTTATTTGGGTATTTAAAAATTCAATTATTCTAATTTTTCACTATTATGGTAATTACTGCATCATCATTGTGTCATAAATAAATTAAATTAAATAATGTCTAAAAATTATAAATAAAATATAATTATGTAGGAAATCGTATTAGCTTTATAATGAATATTTAAAATTGAATTTATCTTATATATAACACTATATTAAAAATGTTTTAGTAAATAAACGTTGATTTTATATCTTTTAACTTTTCTTTGAATTAAATAATAATAAATGTCCTAATCGAATCCAAGTGGGCCTAAATGGTCAAATTTTATTCCTAAGGTTGTTTTTGGTAGAATTAAACTTATCCAATAGAATTAGGACATGTGTTAGGGTAATAATAATATCATTTTTACCCTTAATTACACTATTTACTTTTAACCGTGGTAAAAAAAAGTAAATAGTTATATTCACCAAAAATTATTTTAATCTCATTGAACCAGATTTTACTTACTGACATCAACCGTGTCTCTCGGATTTTTGAAATTCCATTCACAGAAGTGGTAAAATTATGTTTTATGTAAAATTCATTTTTTTAAACTACCACTTAGTGGTTTTACTATTCATCAAAAAAAATGAAAGTTTCCAGAAAAATACCAAAAATTTGGCCTAAGATATATTTGATATTATGAACTCAAAAATGATGTCTATTTTACCAAATTCAAAACATATCTTTTGCATTAATTAATTTAAAAATTAATTCTCGTCGTCAAAACAAATAGCGTGTTTTTAAAAGATAATAACTATCCAAAGATTGACAGTTGTTTATAACTGGTTTAAATGTGAAATTGCATCCAATGACAAACATTGAATTAAATTGTAAAAATATATTCTAAATATACTTTAAAACCACTCAAATTAATAATTTATCACTATTAATTATTTCGATTAAAAAAGTTGTTTTTAATTAAAATTTAGTAAGTTTCACTATTCATCAGAATATGAAAGTTATCCGAAAAGTACCAAAATATCACCCTAATCTAATTTCGATATTCCGAATCAAAAAATTATGTCCATTTTGAAAAATAAAATTTACAAAATTTCAAAAAGTGGTTATTACTATTCATAATCGGTAGTTTTAATAATATTTTAATAGCATATTATTGTTTAGTGAATCTCGTTATTGCGTACTACACACGATGTCGAGGAAGGTCGCGATTGCGTGTAATGCAAGTCAAGTAAAGTATGCATGTTGTGTAAGCTCCTTTTGGTGTAGCGTACAACACAAGACATTAATGTAATCAAAAAGAATATTTTTCATAAAATCTCAGGGTGTTTCATTGTACCCCCCTTAAAATTAATTTCGCCCTCGAAATTCTTCGGGGTTATAAATGGTTTACTATTCGAAAGTTTCTTTGATAGAAACCCACATCGTGAAAAGAAATACCAAAAACAATCTTTAAAAAAAAGTATGAAACGTAATGGTTACCCAAATAAAATAATCACTGGGTTTCCACATAGGTGAAAATATGGATATGGAAGAGAAATCTAACCACCATGTTCTGATGGGGAGTGGTAGAGAACATGGCTATGGAAAACCCAGCAATCCCAAAGCCATAAATTTGTGATGATCTAAGGTACCATATGATTCATCAGATATAAGAGCACTGAGACATCATTTTTGGTTTTCAAGATCGTTTCCTTAAAGTTGATGAAATTGAAATTAGAAGAAATACATTCGTGATTTCAGTATAGTCTCACTGTTGGTTGTTCTTTGGACAATTTCCACTTCATCTCTTAAAGAAATGAAGTTGAATTTGTCATTAGTGATGTGTTAGCAGATCATGTGATAGAATAATGGGTTATTCCATCTGTCTCAAACAAAACATTAGAAATGTTATCAAAAAATACATAAGTCCATCTATAGTGAGATTAATGATATATGGTTCTTAAAATGGACTTATGCTTCATATATCATACTGCTTAATATAATAAAACTAGTTTCTACTAAACAGGGACTTCCTATAGGCCAGTGGTGGGTGATAAAGGCCAGTCGCACCTCGGTTGTGGGTTCGATTCCCACAGCCTTGTCCGACGCGATGATCTGTCGCTCGTCCCGCAGGTTTTCCCTTTTCTAAAACTATATAATATCAAAACTTCTATCCTTAAACAATACTAACTTATTTCCAACATAATCCATTCCAATATTTAGGCTTATCTAAAATACATTGGTCCAAGCTCATAATATAAAGAAAATTATTACTTGAAATGTCATCAACCAAGCATGTGAATACCATCATTTATCCCCCATATATCTTATTGGTCACATTCCAATCATGTGAATACCTTAATCATGTATTCTCTTGAAAAATGAATACTCATTAAACCTTTGTGAAAACATGAATGCTATCAAAAGTTAACTCTTTCCACATACCAAAATCAAAAAATTCTATATACTCAATCCATTACATAACCTTCTCCTTATATCAGTCATGATCTCATGAATACTATCAAACATTTAATATTATCCATATCCCTTCATTATGCGCATATCATCTATATTCCAAAAATATCTGAATATCCTTTAATGGATACTGGTACCATTAATTATACACTTTTTTAAACTCAAGGAAATACAATAGTGTAACAATCCTTAGATGTCTCTTTATTCCATAGTACCATGAGATTACTTATACAAAATTACACTTGATAAACAATTAATAATTCCACTACCTTCTTAAACCATTGACCGAGAATCAACAATTCTTTCATCTCACATATCATTTGTAGTCTCTTCATCTTCATCAACATAAATACTACCCATACGACCGTACTGATTCTCTTCACGAGACTTTTCCTTAGGCCATTGGTTTTCATAATGCCCGTACATTCCTCATTTAAAACATTTAACTATTATTGATGTCGTAGCAATACCATTATCCTCATCCATGGTGTTAACTGAACCTTTTCCATTGCACTTACTGGATTTCTGTCCTGCTTTTCCACACCCAAAGCATCTTCCAGTTCCTTTGAAACATTCTCCTTGATACCTCTTCCCACATGATTTACATAGGGGAAATTGAACTTTCTTTCCTCTATGATCATCATGAAACTCCATATTTCTCTTATTAGACGAGTCAAGAATCTTACCAAATTTGAGTTTATTGATCATATTATGAGATTGTTGATTCAGCATAATAATGATGGTTGGACTTCGAAATCACATTTCATTTGGTTTCTCATGAAGAATATCATTCCATTGTCCATAATATCCTCCATTATCGTGATTCATCTTGTTTCCAGCCATTTTCTAAAACCCAAAAAGAATAGTGTTAGAGGCAATAATCATAATAAAGGGGGAGTAACTTCAATATATAAAATCTTAGGTTAAATTCTAAGATCGTTACCATAGATCTAGGACTGTATCCTATATGTATACATATCCTTAGGGGCATCCCAAGACATACCTTAGAAATATCTCTAGGGATCTCACTAACGTTTTCACTTCCTAGTTTCCAAAGGTTGACTAAACCATTCCTCTGATACCAACTGTAGAAAAGCGAAGCCTGACGTACAAGGACATTATATTACTTTTGCGGAATACTTATTACATAACAAAAACACACACACAAGGACCATAATAGTTTAGTGTCTTTGGAAACTCGGAACGTAATATTCTAATCATGGTGAATGATCTTCAACATCTCCCATAAAGATCTTCCGTTTTTTTCTTACCCAAAACCTTTCTTTATATCCTGGGGAAAGGAAAACATAAAAAGGGTGAGCTCAAATTCTTATTAAGGGTAAACAAAAGAAAAATCAATCACATCATATTCATAAGAACATAACATTTTGGAAATCTTAACCTGCAAAAGAGATCATAATACCATAACATGGGATAAATCATAGTAGTGAAATGTAATACCAATAATAATAACCTAAAACATGAAACTTTGTGGCATACACGCATAATCATAGAGAATCATTTCTTATTAGTCAATACTCATTTCCAAGACTATCTTAGTGGACAAAGTCCATTTCTGAACCGAGTTCACTCCTCGTTTCAGTCATGTTTCACTGAACCGATATAACCTACCGTTCCAGCCATGTCTATCTCTTGAGATATAAAATCTTTACCCAATTAATTGGAGGGATATATAGGTCCCACCCATCTCATAATGATACCATTCTCATGTGTGCCACAAAATCATAAATCATACATTATTGCATAACCCATGTAATAAAAATGGGAATCTTAAACATCATGACATCATAAAGAAATTCATATAGGATAAAGGAATTCATAAAAATATTTCCATAACAACATAATCAAATCCATGTAATAATAGGGATAGAAACAGAAGCCTTTATTATCTTAGATGGAAAATAATTTTGATAAAACACTTGAACTCCATTTTTGAGGAAAATATCCTTTCTACTTCAAAAACACATTTCCTTTCATAACATGTTATACAATTCTAAACTAAAAGAAGGTGATTAAAAATAAAATTGAAAACTTGTAAAGGAATATTATTGGAAATAATGTTTTAAAAATCCATTCATGTCATATATGTTATAAAAACATTCTTCTCGTACTTTTGTCGGAAAAGCCAAAAATTACCTCGTACGAAAAATGACAAAAGATTTCTTTCATATATTTTACCAATAACTCAACGAAGCGTAAAATTGGATTTAAAAAATTGTAGTTGTATGTAAATAAAATTAAATATTGAGAAAACATGGATGTGGATGATAAAATACACCCCAGTAAACACCAATGTTTAATCAATCTCGGATAAAAATGAGATTGGGATATTTTCCCTTACCTTAGGTCTGATTTGCTTCGTTAGTGTCCAAAACTCCTGTATAATGATTTAAATAATGTCATTTACTTATTCCAGAATCATACTCATTGTTATGATATCATATATGGTTAACTTATGACTTTATATTACCCGTTCTTTTGTAAATTCCATGTTAAAGAGCGTTTTGGGTAAAATTGTTTCATTTATCGTCCGTGTTTTGACTTGTAATTATTCATATGATTACTTAGATCATGATTACTTAATTCCAGAATATAAAACCTGATTTATATATAATATATATTCAGAATATACATATATATAATAAATCAGTAAATGGAAAGAAATACACCGTTCATGGAGACGGTAGGCCGTACGTACGCATGAACACTGTTTTCGTTTCCTTATTGAGATGAATGGAATTCAGTAGATGAAATACATATATATACACATAAATATAGTATAATTATTATTTCATATATTTAATGATTACTTATTATATATACTTTATAATCATTCATGAATGGTTAATGTGGAGAATGAATCTCATCGCGTCGTGGAGACGATAGTCTGTACGTACGCACGAGCGATGATATCGTTCTCATGATCGCGGGACTGTATTGTAGTGTATGTAAACTATTTCATAATCAATATCACTTTAAAATAATCATATATAGTTTTTATTTGCACCATTATACCCATCCAAGTAAGGTTCTGGTGGAAAATAGATTTCACCACGGCGTGGAGATGGTATTCCGTACGTACGCACGCGCGGTGATTTTGTTTTCTGTAGAATTGATAGATAGTGAAATAGGGTTGTTTCATACTTATAATAACATATCAGTATATTATTTATAATGATGTTATTACTTCATAATTAAACATCCAATGAAGAAGAAGTGGAAGAAGAAATAAAGGTGAAAGAATTGGTAACGGAAATTACCTCTTCTTTGAAGCGCCTCTTTGAGATCTCATTTTAGGGAACTAAAATTGGTCTTTGAGGAAGACCAGAACCTCTATGATGTTTCTAGAGAAGTGGAGAAGAGAATTTGGGAGGGTATGGCTGAGCTAGAAGGCTCAATTTTGTGTGAGGAAGAGAGGGAGGAGGTTCCCTTTTATAAGGGAGGAGATGGGCTCCTTTGGAAAACTAAAAATGTTATTTTATTATACAGTCATATTCGGTTTTAAATAGCTCCAAATTGATTTATTTCGAAGAAAAGGTAGGGATGTATCGGAATCCTCTCATCCAATTGAATTTAGACAAGTTTAGGTTCCTATTTTAACCTTATCATTTAGATTTAACATTATGTTAAATAATTTTACTTTTACCGTGTCATCTTGTGTTCTTACACTATAAGGATAATAAACACACTATAAAAAGCCAAACGAACCCCAAGTTGTTTATTAATAATATATATAACCTTATCTAAGTAATTTTGCCGAACCTTATATTTTTAGGAATAAAATTAAAATTATTAATATAATATTTGTTTTAAAAACTATTTTATGTCAATTTTTACACAATTTGGTAATTGATTTTTGTGAAAATAATAACAGAATTATTAGTTAGAAAACAGTTAATTTAATCAATACTAACATGTCATATTAACCTAGAAAAGTTTTTTAATTCATAAAAAGTCTTAAAATAATTTTTATTTGGGTATTTAAAATTTCAATTATTTTAATTTTTCACTATTAAGGTAATTACTGCATCATCCTTGTGTCATAAATAAATTAAATTATATAATGTCTAAAAATTATAAATAAAATATCATTATGTAGGAAATATTATTAGCTTACTAATGAATATTTACAATCGAATTTATATTATGTATAACCCTATATTAAAAATGTTTTAGTAAATAAACATTGATTTTAACACTTTTAACTCTTCTTTGAAATAAATAATAATAAATGTCCTAATCAAATCCAAGTGGGACTAAATGGTCACATTTTATTCCTAAGGTTGTTTTTGGTCGAATTACACTTATCCAATAGAATTATGACATGTGTTAGGGTAATAATAATACCATTTTTACCCTTAATTACCCTATTTACTTTTAACCGTGGTAAAAAAAAGTAAAAAATTACTATTACCCAAAAATTAGTTTCATCTCATTGAACCGCATTTTACATACTGACATCAACCGTGTCTCTCGGTTTTTTGAAATTCCACTCACAAAAGCGGTAAAATTATGTTTTATGAAAAATTCATTTTTTTTAAACTACCACTTAGTGGTTTCAATATTCATCAAAAAAATGAAAGTTTCTAGAAAAATACCAAAAATTAGGCCTAAGAAATATTAGATATTATGAACTCAAAAATGATGTATATTTAACCAAATTCAAAACATATCAGTTGCATTAATTAATATAAAAATTAATTCCCATCGTCAAAACAAATAGCGTGTTTTTAATAGATAATAACTATCAAAATATTGACACTTGTTTATAACTGGTTTAAATGTGAATTTACATCCAATGACCAACATTGTATTAAATAGTAAAAATATATTCTAAATATACTTTAAAACCACTCAAATTAATAATTTATCACTATTAATTATTTCAATTAAAAAAGTTGGTTTTAATTAAAATTTAGTAATTTTCACTATTCATCAGAATATGAAAGTTATCTGAAAAGTACCAAAATTTCACCCTATGCTAATTTCGATATTCAGAATCCAAAAATGATTTCCATTTTGAAAAATAAAATTTACAAAATTTCAACTAGTGGTTATTACTATTCATAACGGCTAGTTTTAATAATATTTTAATAGCATATTGTTGTTTAGTGAAACTCATTACTGCGTACTACACATGCTATCGAGGAAGGTCGTGATTGCATGTAATATAAGGCAAGTCAAGGATGCGTGTTGTGCAAGCTCCTTTTGGTGTAGCGTACAACACAAGACATTAATGAAATCAAAAAGAATATTTTTCATAAAATCTCGGGGTGTTACAATTGTGTTCCACTATTTTAATATATTAATATATCATGTTACCTATATTTGATGTTAATATATTTTAATTACAATAATGTTGTGACATTTGTAAATTACAATTAAAAAAATAATTTTAGTCACCCCAAAGTGCATTTTTATTATATTAAACTGCACAAACAAACAATTTAAAATTTTCACGGGGAAAAAAAGCCGTATCAGAAGTGTGTCCCACTAATAATGAGATACTAGTCAAATGATAAAGAGTAATTGTAAAAATAAAATTAGATTCCTTCACTATGAATTCCATTATGGTCCATGTCATCATCAATTAAATTCCATTACCACCATGAGTGACTCCCAAGACTACATGGAGTAATGAGTTCATTTCACATTCACTAAAAAATACCAGATCCCATGGACAGATTTTTTTCCTTGGTGAATCCCTATTAACACACTTGAATCTGATTCCACCTATAACAAAATAATATTATAGACCATAAAAAGTGAAATTCAAATATTCTAGGCTATGAAATTTTATCCCAGTGAACTACACGAGTTATAGTGGGAATGGAATCCCATAAACACAAACCCACATCTTACAGAAAACATTATCTCCCCCTCATGTTTCTCGAAATAAAATACCCATACCTATTTAACATTTAACTATATCATAATGGGAGCCATTTATCACATTAAAATATTTCCCCCCAATGCTTCACCCCATGAAAGAGATGGACCTAGGAATAAATGTTTATAGCAGCATAAAATCCTAACCAACCATAATTATATGAACTAATTTCACAACACATGATTTCAACCCAGCCTTAAGGAAATGTGTCAAAAAAAATTTTATTAGTCCTCCCATGTTAATTGCTGAAAAATGTACCTATAACTACAAAAAAATATCATACCATATATATATATTATTCTGATAACCTGAATCTCCACATTTTGAAATCGCTTAGCCAAGAAATGAGAAATGGAGTTTGTGCCTCCTCTTAAAAACAACTAATGTTACATTACATTATATACAATGATTTATTAAAAAAAATTAATAAAAATTGATAAATGGATTACTTTATATGAGTTATGAATCTGTCCATCATGAATCTATTGATATTCCATTCCATTTAAAATTTTCATTAGTAGGCATTTCGTAATTTTACAACCACTATATTAATGAATTTTTCATCAATGGAATATCTCCACATCATGTTTTATGCACCCATACATTATGACCATGATTAAGACCGATCATATAAATCAAATCCCAAATATTTAAGATCCCATCATGTCATTTAGAAAAAACACACATATTGAATTCTTCTAAAAAGATAATACTACCATTAAATTTTTTTTTGTGTTTTTCAATGGTGAATTAGACTATAAAAGGTAATTGATTTTAATACCTAAATGAGATACATGGGAACGGGATTCTAGGATAGAATTGTTGTTTCGATACCTTGTAATCATGCATATTGATGATCTTACCACTACCCAAAACCCACCTGACATCATCTTCTAGGAACTAAAAATGATTTATCTTGTGTTTTTACAAGATTTAGAGACCTCTTCTTTCTTCATCCCTATAATTCCATATATCATCATATTAGTTTCTCATAAATTGACCACATAAATATTTCCCATAAATTATTTCTGAATCAAATCTTGAAAACATGGAATTCATTGAATTCCAGACAATTCATAAGTTAAATCCACCCACATTGATCGATGTTGAAATTTAATTCCAAAATTCCAAATAACATATTACATCATTATTTTAATCCCTTATAAATGAATATAATTTTTTAATCATAATAATGTATAACATATGTTTCATGATTTTCAATAGTTTATTCAAAATAATTTAAGATAAAATGATATTAACCAACATTATTTTGTACCCAATAGATTGAAGGATGTTTTTCTAATTTCATATTATTCCCACTATCCAAATAATAATATCCTATTATAAATTCTTTTTAATTCTATCATTTGATATGGGTACTCCTAGGTAAACCATTCATATGTTGTTTCTCTCCATTTCCCACCTTATCTTGAATTGTTTTTCTCTACCTTCTTAAACATCTTTTAGAAAGATTAAAATTAATTTAAAATTAATTTTCCCATTTCCCAATACAGTAATAAATTTTTTCAATTACCTTATTATGTATGATGATACATCTTTGCTTATAATTGTGGATAAAGATCATATCATCCATAAAATATATATGACAAATGAATCCCTTCCAAGATCTATTTCAAAAGTTAAATATTTTACCCTCATACAAAAACAATAAATGGTATTAGATATAAGTATATTATTCCATTTTAGATTTATAATAAACCTACATTGATTATAAATGAGTTTTGAACATGTACCAATAAATTCAAGTCTTTCGGTAATGATTTTTATATATTAACTTTTATTTTTAGGAGACTTATCCCTAAATGACCACCCAATTCAATTGTTTGGTTTATATACTATTAAATAATTTTTTATAATATAGATATAATAATATTAAATGGAATTTACATATCAATTTTATTATATTTAATTCATTAGGATTTTAATAAAAAAGATACCAAATCAATAATTTCATTTTGTCTCAATTTTCCATCTTTGAGATATATGCCATATTATGCACCTATATTTTCCTATGGGGTTTATATACATCACATTGACATGTTATATCATAAATATAAATCCTATAATTGAAATTTTATTCTTCATGTAATGTTATTCTTTCATGGTGATTATCATTTAACATTACAAAGGTTTTAATAATTGTTTACTAAAATATCATATTTTATTAGGATTTCCAATGATTATACTTCCATTGATGAAAACTATAATCTTCCCCTTAATAAATCTTAGTATTTCTATTATATTGTTGTTATTGATGTTATATATAGTTAATGGTAAAACATTTCCACTCATTTTTACTTATTATAAATAATAAATGTTTGTATGAAAATATAACCCTTTATTCACCATTCAATTAGATATCTGGTGTCTTTAAATGATGTGTTTTTCCAAAATGTTATAATTTTTTTATAATAATATCCAATTTGGATGAATGATAATTTTTATCCATGTTTTATTTTTTTTATTTTAATTTAAATTGAATATACCTTTATATTTATGATCATGGGGATTTTCTAATCATTTAAGGTGTAAAACAGGAATGTACAACATGTATAGACAGTTATGAAAAAATGGGAGTCATTTTCTTAAAGATAATTATGTAGGTTTATATGTTTACTTTCAACGAAATATATTTATAACATTACTGAAATATATTTATTTTGAGGGGGTTATCAAATAAAAATAATCTGAAAAAATGATTTATTATTAAAATGTGTTTTAGATGATATTAAAATCTTCCATTATGTGTTTTCTAAAGGTTGAATTCAATAAAAAGTATGAAAATAATTTTATGATTTTTTATATGGTTTACAATACTTTGTAAAAGAAAATTTTTTCCAATATGATTTCAATAATTCAGTTTATGATTTCAGTGTTTTTTCGAAGACATATTTATTAATTTTTTAGATGAATTCATTATGAATCTTTGAGGTGTTATCAAAGAAAATTAATTCAAAAATATTTTCAAGAATCAATTACATTTTTTAAAATCCATTTAAAAATATATTTTTTCAATTTGAATTATTTTAATGATGTTTTTTCTTATATGAAACTTTTTTTTTCTTCCTGAAATGTTCTATATGAAATTATAATTATAAATTTATAAGGAATTTTAAATGGTTTGTTGAAATGGATTTTCAATGGAATGATATATTACATAAGAAATATTCCCTGGGATTATTCAATATATAAATTCATATATAAGGAAATAATTTGTTATTTTTTATGATTTATTGGGGATATAATCCATGAATTCCATTAAAATTATTTTCCAAATGGTTTATGCCCTAATGGAATGATTTTTATAACCAATATTTCTCTTCAATGAGTTATATGTGTTCGAAAAATGATTCTTTTCAAGGGATGTGCATTGATTAAAATGATAATCTGACCTATATCTTTTCTATGTGTAATGATTCAATGAAATTTTTAGGACACCCCTTTCATTTTAGGGGTTATTATATGAAGTTTATATAACACATTTATTTATATGGGTCAGGATATGATCCATGTTTTGTTATCCTATGTAACATGTATGTATGATTTTATTATGTGGTTTGGGGTACCTATATCTCCCTCAAATGAATAGGTTAATGTTTTATATCTCTTGTTTAAATTATGGGAATCATGATGATAGACATTATCCACTATGGAATAATGGGAAACCCAATCCACTATGGGATGATGGAGAAACCATATTTAGTATGGAATATTGGGGAAACATTGTCCACTATGGGAATATAGGGAAAATTAAACCCTTATAGGGAAAGTACTAAGAATAAGGATTTTGGTGTGTGCCACTCTGTAGGTGTTGTTGCCATGAAGTGCCTTGATATGTTATGGAAATGAGACTTAATATACCATGAATGATATTAAATGTTAATATAACTGCCAAAATTCTATATATTATTCCAATTTTATTATTAAATTGATTATACATTCAATTAAATTATTATTTCTATATTATAAACTACCAAAGATTATTCAGTGACTCTTGATTTTTATTGTTGATCTGTAGGGTATGATCTCCTAAAATTACCATCATTTTATCACACACATATTATCATATTTTTTACATATCTATCTAACATCCCCTTAATGAGAATATGATCTCACATCATTCTTCTGATTCCATTCCCATATTATAATGAAAGGGATTATGTTTGAGTAATTATGGAAATGGTCTTTAATGTGGACAGAATTGATTTTTCACCAAGATGAATGATTATGTCTCCATGTTTCCAAATACACCATAATAATATAGACATCATGAATGCACTTATGTAATGTGACTAATATTTTTCTAAACTTATGGTATATCAAATTATGTAAATCTTACGTTGTTATAGTACATGATCATAGAAAGTACTTAGCTACTCCTCAGTATACATGTTTCTAGAGTAATACTAGATATTTTGATCAGGCAGTGGATGTACCAGGTAGAGGGTATATCTAAGGTGATTTATACTAGAGCTTATGGATGAGTAGCTAGTCAAATGCATGTTTTGAATAAAACTCTTACAAGTGGGTATATAGGAGTGTCTACTGGCATAGGTTCAATTTTTGAATCATCTACCCTTGATTATGTTTGACTGATATGGGAAAATTAAATCCCATTCTATATTAACTTTTTATAATCATTATAGGAATGTGTGTAGAGTTCGTTGATTGTGTTTTATCTATTGAAATATTTTTGAGAGTTTAATACAAAAATTTTAATTACACCATGGCATGATCTCTATAGATTGTTGGTTACCAGTTTTTTGGAAACCATTCACGTTGGAAATGAAAGGCATCAATTTGATTCTTGTTATGGATTAGTTAGTTCCATACATATATATTATTGAAAATTTTTAGAGGATAGTTCAATTTTTATATACAAAAGGATATTTCTATTATGCTTAAGGTGAGTTAAATCTTATGGATGTTCACAAATAAACAATTGAGTGTATATTTTTTTTGATGGATTAGAAATTAAATATTATTGTAGATGAGGGTGGAATGAAATATTATTCATTTCCTGTAATTTTAAAAAATTATTATGATTAATTTATATATTATTTTTTTTCTCAATACCTGGTCGAGATATCATGTTTACAATCAAGTTCATTTTCGTAGAAGTGATAGTATCTATCATTCTATATAAACTAGAAACAATTGAGATTTGGGAGTTGAAATATCAGTTGAATGATATGGAAGAAAATATTTTCATAATTCTATGTACATATCATTTGAGTTCACTAGTTCTATAAAAAGATAAAGTTGTTGGGACCATGATATTGTGTAAGGATTTCAAGGGATTGAACTGGATGATGGTTAGGAACTAGTATCCCCTTCCAAGCATCGAGGATCTCATTGATCATTTAAGTATTTCTAAAATCCATAATCGACTTGTGATTACTAGACCATTAGTTTATGGTGATACCCTAAGTTCCTCAGGTTGATAATTTCTCACCTAGACCAAAACCATATATAGAGGAATATGTTTTTTTATCTGTATTCATTCATCTTTAAGGTGACTTGTACAGTGGGAAAAAGGAAAATTCATGTACAATAGATTATTCCAAATGACACTGGAAGTGGAAGTAATAGATAATTTCAATGATTGGTGGGTGATGAACCACCTTACAGACGTTCATTTTGATGATTATGAGTATAAAGTATGAGAGCCTTAGAATTGGAAATATGTTATGACTATGCTTTTGTAGTAGATCAATACTACGAAATTAATGACTTGGTGGAATTATTTTTCTAGGAAAGATTATATGATGGGGTGAAACCATCATTTTTGTGTCTCAACAGTATGAAATCAATTCATTTCTATGGTTGGTTATCGGTTCTTATGGACTTTTATGATAAGGTGATTAAAATCATTAATGATTCTAAATGGTTTTTAAATCAATGATTAAATATGATATTTCATGATATTTGTAGATATTACATTTGTTCAGGAATATTGAAGTAGATATACGTAATTACAGTGACATGTTTCACTTATGAGAATGTGAATTCCATTATACATATCATAGAATGGAATTTTCATTATTTTCTCTTACCTATGTGGAAATGGGGTGATGTTACTATAGATTTTATGACATGATTACAAATGAACACACCTATGAATGATGTTGTATTGGTGATTTTGGATATCTTGATGAGGTTATCAAACCTCATACCAACAAGGAAGTCCATTACAGTTGAGATTATGAGAATTCTTTACATTATAAGGTATTTTAGAATTACAGTTTTATGAAAAGTATCGTTTGAGATAGATACAATCGTAAAATGTTTCAATTTTTGAACGGTATTTAGAAGGCTTTGAGATCTATGTTTATATTTAATAAATCCTATAATATATAGATCAATGGCCATTATTGGTGGTATATTTATGTTCTAGAGGATATATTACAAGCCCTTATTCTAGATAGTGGTTGTTCATGAGAGTATCATATGGCACAAATGGAGTTTTCATATAATAATAGATTCCTATAATCAATCCAGATGGTAGATATTGAGGCCTTTTATTGAATTTTGTACTGATTACTTCATTGATGATAGGTGGATGGTGAGTTATTTCATATTGGGAATATTCTTGTGCATGAGACATCTGAACAAATTTAGTTGATTATAAAATTGATTATGACTATACACAGTAGGTTGAAATATAATGATGACCATCAAAGATGTCAACTAGAGTTTGATATTTTTCATCAAATTTTCATTAATGTGTCTCCTACGTTGGGGAAAGGTCGTATCAAGAAACCAATTCTATAAGGTCTTTTGAGTTAGTGGAATTTTTCGGTCAAGGGGAGTACTATTTAACCCTTCCAATGCGATTTAGTTCCATTAATTATGTGTTCCATCTTTCGATACATCAATATTATTATCCTAACACATATAATGATATTGATGTTGACTGATTCTAAATTAACGATAACTCATTTTTTGGGGAGTGTCTAATAAGGATTATTGACCATAGTGAGTAGTATATCTATGGTCGGAAGATTTCACTTTTTCAAAACTAGTGGATGAATTGGAAAACTAGAAGGAGGTATAGGCTTTGGAGTAAGATATGTGAGCATAGTGGCTAGGAATTATCTCTGAGGGACCATAGTGATTCATAGAGATGATCGAAGATGAGGTATTATATAGGGAGATGGTTATAAAATCTCAATTTTTTATGGTTTTTCCCACAATGAGTTTTTCATTTTAGCCAATATGTCCATGTCTTAATTTATAATGAATGTCCTTTGTTTTTAAAAAAAATATAAATTCTATGGGATTAATGATTGTTTGAATACTATATCGTAGGTATAAATAGGATTAATGTTTCCAAGGGTTCCTTCTCAGTTGATATTCCGTAAATGGAGTTTTTGATTTTAAAAGGAATAATAGTGGGAAGCTGTCTTCTAGAAATTTACATGCCATCTAAAGGGAATACATGGAACACAAAACATGGAAACTGATTGTTATGAACTGAGTCATTACTTCACATCGTTAAAAATCATGAACCAATTGAATATCATGTAACATTTTGGTGAACAAAATAATAATTAAAGGCAATGAGTTTTTTTGGTGTATAACTCAAAATACAATTACATCACATATAATAATATTATAAACAATATAATTACCTATATTGTAGTTTTAATGAGTTCCATGAGGTATATGTTTTATTTCATCTTGCATATATCTTCTTCCTCTAAATATATGGCGACCTTACACGAAATTTTAGATTTCCTTCCCTGATTACATACATCACATTTGTGCAACCAATCTCGTGTATGTGGGTTTTAAATTGTTCTCCCTTAATTTCCACCATTCTCTAATTGTTGTTGATAAATATTCATGAATGTGTCTCTTGTTAATTTAGATAATGATTAGTTATGATGCAGGATCCTTCTTGAAATAACAATCATCTTCTTATTCGGTGTTTTTATCCTTTGGATGCTATGTCTGGTCATCATTTATTAGTAGGGGTCTAATAATTAACCCTATCATATTATATTTGTCAAGAAAATATATTATTTTAATTTAACCAATATAAGTTCACTAAAAATGAATAAATGGGGAATCAATGTAATTGTTGGAGTCCATATGTGTCCATTTGTCTATCGACCTTGCATGTGAAAGTCTTTTGTGTGATCAATCATTTGATTACAACAATTTATTAATGGAATATCATTATTCAGTCAATATTATGTATTATTGATTTATAGTTATAGGGTGATCATGGATTTCTATAATTATTTATATAAAGTCATGTTATTTGTTATGACCAATTAAAATATAAAATGATGAATTACATGATAAATAATAATTTTCCTAATAAACCATTGAGCATGATGATGTGATATTGTTATATCCTTGTTTATTATGACATGTTATATGATAAATAATTTTATTCTTATATGTTATGTCACATTGGTTGATAAATGATGAAATGTTGATAAATCATGCTATGTCAAGTGACATGCTAATATTATTTTATAGTGGTGATTTCCCAGTGATGCATGTTGAAATGCTTATATACCATGAATGTTTCTAATAAATGATTTAATGAATATACAATGATCTTGGTCAGAATAAATGATTAAATGATTATATACCAGGATCATCCTGGATTGATTGATAAAAATATTATTTTGTGGTTTACGACCATATTTAATTATTTTATACTTTGGATATAAGGATATGTTTGGAATGATTGTGAGACAATTCAAAATAAATTTTAGCATGGATCCTTGGTATGATACATTTTACTATCCTTATATGGATTTGGTTGTCATGATTGTGATACATGCTAATATAAAATCCATAATTTGTTCCAAAATTGGTTTATGTGTTATTAATTATATTAGTCAATTAAACTATACATGATTTTATTTCATTATTACATACACTTATAATCAGACTCGTCTATTTATACATGGTGGTGTCGAACAAATAAGTTATAAACACACTCGTTTTGGGACATCATTTGTTAAATTATAATATAATATGTTTGTAGTTTTAGATAAGGGAAATGGATCATGATTTTGCATGTATAATTATCGGATGGGCTGGAGTTTAGAGTAGGTTCTGACAGTGTGGATGGGAATGAGGACTTTTGAGTCTTTTTTTGAGTTTGGTAAAATTTTATTTTGTATTACTTCCAGCATGACATTTAGTTAAATTCCATAATTTCATTTCATTTTTCAATTATTATTTATTGGATGATTCAATTATATTTTTTTATTAGTATTCCACTATGTTGGATGGTTTCCAATGTTCATTAACTCTAATATTGATTTATTAATATTTAATATTTATTTTTTATGTTTTGCAGCTCTATAATCAGGGTTATAATGTCCCTAATTAAATTATCACTCCACTAATGCTAGTTAGAAGCGTTAATCCGACTATACTGTCTTCTTGAGGTCACATAACCGTCCTTTTCATGGAACATGACATAATACCAAATTGGGGGACATTATTTGAAATTTTCTTCTTTTATATTGTTCTAGTCAATTTTCCATCGTATTTTTTTAATTTACTTATGTCGAACATGAATTTCATTTCTATGATTATATTATTAATTTAATCATTTTCTTTCTTGATAAATTATTTTATAAAATTCATCGCCTTTTTATTAAGAATTTGAAATAAACATTTTTTCCATTTTTCAAATTAATGGTATTGATTTTTATTTTTTTTAAAAAAATGATGGATTCATTCGAATATTATTGTTTTATAAAAATTATCATAATATTCCAAATAATATTGTAATTATATAATCACAATGTCGTAATTTAAAATAAGAAGACCTTGAAAACATAATTTTTTTGAGAAATACCTATGACATTTGGGTTTGAAATGATTCATAATGTACTTTTCAAATGTTCATTACCAAATAATAATGTTGTTGAATGTTGTATCCATAATAGAGTTTTAATTCTTAATGTTATTGGATTCAATAGAAAAATACCTAGATTTAAGAGATCATAGACACTTTTTCTGCAAAATGTCATTACCTAATAATCTACCTCTTATATATTTAATTATGATTTGAGATATTCCATTAAATTAATATATAATTTTAATTTTAATAAAGATAAGCATGATAAAAATATAATTAGATCAATATATAAAAATGATTATGTGATTAGAATGTAGTTCAATATTAAATAACATATAACAATGATTTGATGGTAAAAAAGTAATTTTTTGATGAATGATAAATGTAACATGATTCTATGTATCAATATTATATTAATGATATAATTTTAATTAAAATATGAATAATGGTTTTCATTATTTTTTTTATATACGATTTAATATCATTTCTTACTAATTTATATGTAAATTCTAATCATTCAAAATTATTTTCTGAATACCACACATATTATTATATTTTGATGAAATAAATCATCTAACACCATGTAAATAATGTAGAAACAAATATACTGAAGTATATTGATGATTTATGTTTCCCTAATTTCATTAATCTATACATTCACAGACTAAATGTTTTATAATATTATATAAACATAAATTTTATTGTGCATTATTATGAGAAAATTTAGTTTTGAATAAAAATTACTTGATCATTATTGATGTAATTCAATGAACATAATGTAGGATGTTAGTAAATAATGGTTTTATGGTGAAATTTATATGAGATTAGTAATGAAATATTGATTATATGATTATATGATTTATTAGAGGTTGTGCATCATGTCTTCCTTAAATTCATGATAATTTTAGAACACACACTGAATATCATAGGTTTCCTTTGTGAAAACATTGAACCTTGTTGATATAACTATCTTCATTGGAAAATGTGAAAAAAATATTGATTTTATTTTAAATTATATATTGATTTTTTGTCTCACATATAATGTTTAATATTTTTATTTATAAATTGCATGAATATATTATATATTTTTTTTCTTGGGAAAATATGTGAATTTAAAACTAATATGTCATAATATCCATTTTGGAATTTTAATATTTTTTGTAGAAATATAAATAATGTTTTTTATATTTTCTTCTATTTTTTCTAATTTCACATTCAATATTGTTCTGTTGTACTTTTTAATATCCCGAAGCCCATTATTCTATTGGGGTGTTCATATTAGAGAATTTTGTACTTTGATTTTTCATAGTTTATAAAACCCAAAAATATAACAATATTAAGTGGTTAGGGAATTTGGGTTTACATTTTGACTTAAATACAACCCATATTGATTCTTTTATAAATATTTTATTTATAGACTAATATATTCCCATTGAAAATTCCTAAAATAATCAATATATTTATATTATAATTTTATATAATAGTAAAAAATATTCTATATATATGTTGAATAACCAATTCACTATGTGTGTCAAAACCATATGTGTGATGGTATCAGGAAAAATAATTCATAAGATCAAATAATGGTCATAATGATTAAAAAATTAATCATGATTTCACCCTATTAAATCATCCTTTTCTGATGATAACAGTACTGAATTATGATTTTAGAAATACAATGGTATCAATTCGACTTGTTTAGTAGATAATAAATCAATATGAAATGATATTTATTAATTAATCAAATGGTTCAACAACATATATTAATTACACTGTATCCAGAAAACAGGTTGAATAATTAAAATTAAAATTATTGTTGGCCACAAGGATCATATTAATGATTAATTTTTTTAGAAAAACTCATAAAAGTACCACTTGAACACTCATAATACTAATATATGTCGATGGTGTTAAAGAAATGATATAGGTATCATCCTAGGCACTGAAGTAATATATTAATCCATGTACCTATTTGGTAGTAATTGGAGTATTTCCTTTAGAAAAACATATAGATACATATCAACCATCATGAAATCAATACATGTATAAATACAGTCCATTGAATTAATATCGAGGAATATATACAGAAAGGTGAATGAAAATTTATCTATCATCATCAAACTTTTCCTAGTTTTGTAAATATCCTAGTATCCCCTAAAATTATTCATACATCAATACAGTGATACAAAAATAATTCTTCCACAGAAGAAGAAATTTTTTTATTACATTGAAAAAATCAATCAGTCCCAAAATTCATATAATAAAAATTATTATTAGAAATATGTAATTTTGATTGTTACAATATGGATCATGATCGAGTACGAAGTGTATTGGAAGACTATCTTGATTTTATAACCTAGAAAAAAAAAATATTTGAAAATGTAATCAACTCATTATATAACCATGAAATATTATCTATATATGACTTGATTATGGATGAAATAGTCTTATATCATATTATTAAATTACAATAATATATCATATAAAAATCATACATCACAATATAAATAGTCTAATATCCATATAAATTTCCATTTCTTCCTATTCAATTTCATGGAGCCCCTACTGATTCCTCTAATATATAAATATATCATTCAAATTATTTAATCCTAGGAATCTAAGAGGCCCTTCCCTTTTGTATCTCATAAAAATTATCTTCATTTTTTATCCCTTCATTTAGTTAGAGGCACCATTATTAATCACCCTAGTGAACCACCCTCAATAATACATACGATATCCAATATTCCCATATCTTGGATAGGTGTAAATTAGATTAGGGAAAAATGATCTTTGTGTGTCCCAAATCCCAATAGTAAATACACAAATGTGATCCTCTTCCATTTTAATCCTATGATTACATATAAAATAATTTCACATTGAGGTTAATGTAAAAAAACATCTACCCAATAAATGATGTTTTCACACATTGAGAATAAGGATTTTGAGAACTCACATTCATGATTCTATAAAATCTATTTGTGATAAAGACATCATACTAACCACAAATATATAAGATTAAGAAATTATATAAATGATAGATGATCATATTATTGGTCAAAGATTCCAAAAATATCTTCATGTCTTAAAAATTTATGTAATCTAATTAATTAACACATACATTTTAGCTTAGTGTAGGTTGAATCACCTTCAATCATTCACATTTCTTCAAATCCAAAATCTAAAAATTGAAACACCCCATGCTTCTATGGTATGCTTCTCTTTGAATAATTCAATAGCGTGTGTTGTATGTAACATCGAGTTCTAACACACCACCACCAATCAAACTACCCATTATGAATATTAATACCCACTTTTTGAAATTTATAAATTTTATTTTTCAAAATGGACATCATTTTTGGATTCTGAGTATCGAAATTAGCCTAGGGTAATTTTTGGTATTTTTCTGAAAAACTTCATTTTTTGATTAATAGTGAAACCACTATGTGGTAGTTAAAAAATTGAATTTGTCATAAAACGTAATTTTACTGCTTCTGTGAGTGGAATTTTGAAAATCAGAGAGACACAGTTAATATCAAGGACTAATATGTGGTTCATTGAGATGAAAATAATTTTTGGTGAATAGTAACATTTTACTTTTATTTACCACGGTTAAAAGTAAATAGGGTACGTATGGGTAAAAATGATATTAATATTACCATAAAACTTGTCCTAATTCTATTGGATAAGCATAATTCTACCAAAAACAACCGTAGGAATAAAATATTATCATTTAGGTCAACTTGGATTAGATTAGGACATTTATTATTATTTAATTCAAAGAATATTTAAAAGAGATAATATCAATGTTTATTTACTAAATCATTTTTAATATACGGTTATACACAAGATAAATTCGATTGTAAATATAAATTAGAAAGCTAAATATATTTCCTACAGATTGGTATTTTATTTATAAATTTTAGACATTAAATAATTTAATTTATTTATGAACCAATGATGATGTAGTAATTACCATAATAGTGATAAATTAAAATAATTGATATTATAAATACCCAAATAAATATAATTTGAGACTTTTTATGAATTCAACTAATTTTATTGGTTAATATGACAAGTTAGGAATGATTTAATTAACATTGTTCGAAGTAATCATTCTGTTATGATTTTCACAAAAATAAATTTTCCAAATAATGTCAAATTTGACATAAAAGAGTTTTTAAAACAAATATTATGTTATTAAATGATATTCAATTCCTAAAAATCTAAGGACCGGCCAGGAGACTTATATCATGATAGGTGTATCATTAATGGACTACATGGGGGTCTCTTGGAGGTATATAGTATGTTTTTTATCTATATAATATAAAAATACAAAGTAACATGTTAAGTGTCATACTAATTAACTAAGATTTAAAACTAAAAGATAAGGTTAATATAATGACTGAAACCTGTCTAAATTCTATTGGTTGAGTGGTTTTCGAACCATCCCCAAATTATCCTTTAAAAATACACTTTGGAGAAATTAGAAACAGAATATGAATTTAGTATAAAATAATATTTCTAGCTTTTCAAAAGATGCCCCTCACCCCTCTTATAAAAGGGTTTCCTTTAGACAGAAAGCCAACCTAAGGAGCCCTTTTGACCAAATCAAAAGTAAGAACTTGAAGAAGAGGTAATGATTTCACCACCATTTTCCATGTTCCATTCTTCATCAAATTCTCCTTTCATTGTTATTACCATTCTAAAATAATAACTCCATTATCTTATATATACTATGATTTTATTATAAATATGGTATAATAATATTCAGTATTCTATCCATCCTTTGAATAATATGTCCCTAGACGTGCGTACGTACGACTTACCATCTCCAAGTCATGGTGTAATTGTTATTCAATAAATTATTATTTGGATGGGTATAATAATGATGTGTAATACATGTAAATAATAAATATAACATGATAATTTCTTTGTATATATGGTATACCATCCAATTATATATTATTTTAATATCAAAAGAATGGTATTGTCGCTCATGCGTACGTACGGACTACCGTCTCCACGAACGCGATCAGATTCATTCTCGATCATATCTATTCAAGTCTAATTTTCATTTGATGATTAATAATAGTATCTAAGGACTATATATAATTCTAGATATGACTATGATACAACCTATCCATGAAAAATACGTCTTACATAACAAAACATATAAAAGAAAACGAGTAAGTTAACACCCGAAACAACGATAATACTAATATATTATTAACAAATCAATGTTAAAAGATCATATATGATATCATGTTAATTTATATGATTCTTGTATAATTTAATAACAATTATTTCACCATTATACAGGAGGTTAACCTACTGTTAAAAAAGGAAAATTACAAGGTAAGAGTTTATTTTGCAATCTCTTCATTATCCGAGGTTGTTTATACGTAATAATCTATCGGGATCTCTTTATCATCCACATCCATGTTTCATAAAAATGTATTTCAAAACATTTTTACTATTTAATAGAATATGGGTTAAAGACATTTATACCCTTGTTTGACTTTTTATAAGAGGTTTATGAAGGAAACATTCCATCATTTTCCAAACAAGATGTTTTTTAACCTTTTTGACAGAATTAATGTAAGAATTTTTTTTAACATATACGGAGGGAGCAGATATTTTTCGCCATTATAAAATCATCGAATCTTCCCTTACAAGCTTATAAGAATATTTTCAAAGAAAATGTTTTTTTACAAATATATTACTCTTAAATGATTTCAAAATAGAAAGAGATATTTCTATAAAAAGAGTTTTGATGGCATATATGTCAAAATCCTTTGATGGATTTTACGCTTATTTGAAGTTGATTTATTATGATTGAAGGTTTTGTGATATGTTTGACTGTGGATGTGTTATTTTTATACCATTCATTTTTTATGGAGAATGTATTGATATTTCGTATGCTAGTTTTAATACGAATGTTTATGTTATGTTTAAACCTGTTTATATGAGGAATGTATTGGACTTAATATGTGACGAGTGGAGCCCGCTATAGATCCTCGATGCATCAGTTGGTCTCATGAGACAAACTAGTGTCCTCGCACAAGACCTTGGAAAAATATTATTTGTATTCTTGGCACGGGGCCTTGGGTATGTGGTTATGATAGTCTGGATTTATGCATTCCATCATTATGAAAGTGGTTATTGATATTGCATGTGAATATTGGATTAGTAGAATATACATGTGAATAAGTAAATGGAATTATTTCATTTTATTTTTTCCATATTATGTTGAAGTTTAAGTTTAAATGTATTTTTTTTAGTTATACATTGCCTTAAATGATTATTCTTATTTATGAAAGATTCCTCTATATTTTTATCCTTACTAGAAATTTGATCTCACCCATTTTCTATGTTTTATTTTTTCCCAGGATGTGAAGAAGTAAATTTTGAATGACCTATAGGGATAGCATGAGGGGATAAGAGTGTAGACTATGGAGTCTATGATGTTGTATTTTTCAATATTATGATGTAATGTAAAACTTTATGAATATATCAACTGTTTCCAAGGATAATAAACTAATCGGTATTTCATGATTTGATCTTTCTTGTGATCATGCCAATGTTATGTAATAATGCACCGACTCTGGGTAACTAGGGTCGGGGCGTTATAGTTTGTATCAGAGGAAGTTTAGTACAAACCTTGGAATGTAGATTTAGATAAACTCTGATTTGAGCACCTAGATCTAAGATGGACTTTGAGGATTAGTATAGAAGAACATCCTATAATTTTGTTATTGTAGATATTTTGTGATTTTTCTGAGAAATACAACCCTGTATGGATACGAGCAGGTAGAGGCGGCTCTGGCACAGATGTACCTAGGGGTAAAACCCGAAAACACCGCTTTGAGCTAGACTCGAACGAGAACTGGTGTACAACAACGGGCCTTGCTGCACTCTTGGTTACAACAATCCTGGGGGATATGTTTAGGATAACTCTCATATTATTTACAAATCATTATGAAGGGTTTATGAGAATATACTTCCTCAACGAAAACATTTTTATGATTGTGGATTATATCCATAAATTGTTCAGTTTAAGTTAAGTGTTTTATAAGTATGGAATTAGGTATTATGATTCATAAACTGATATAGTTTATGCAATTGTTTATAAATGGTGCCTAGTGGAAGAAATGGAAACCGTATCAATGCACACACACCATGTAGGGAATGCCCTCTTGCTCAAGATAATGATAGTGGAGCTGGTGATGCAACTGGTGCCGATCAGCTAATCACCATACTGGGACAACTCACTCTGGTTATGAATAATAACCTTACCCGTATGGAGCACCCTGATCCACAGCATGGAGGATCATTGTTATATCACTTCATGAGGTAGAAACCACCAACATTCAATGGGAGTACAAATCCATTAGTAGATGAGAAATGGATAAGTTCTCTAGGAAAAATATTTCAGGCTTTAGGAAGTAATGAACGAGAAAAAGTTATCATGGTAGTTTACCGCCTTACTAGAGATGCTGATCAATGGTGGTCATTGATTCAAAACATGAAGGAAGATGATGAAGTATCAAATATGGAATGGAGGGACTTCAAATATCTGTTTTTAGAAAAATACTTTCCACGTGACCATCGACCAGATATGAAAAGAAAATTTCTGAGTCTCAGACAAAAGGAGGATGAGAATGTCGAAAAGTATGAGGCTAACATTACAAGGTTATCAAGGTATACTGGAGATTATATACGTAACCCAAGAAGTATGATTGATCGTATCTTTGATGGGTTAAAACCATTTCTCCGTCGATCATTAATCTCACAATCCTTCTCGTCGTACAAAGACATTGTCTCATGTGCTATCAAGACAGAGAAAGAATTCTCTAAGTCGTATGACTTTAAGGCCAAGCAAGATAAAAAGAGATCTCCTGATCAATCTGGGAATGGAAATAAGGGGAAGAAGGGAAAAGATGAATATCCAACATGCAGTAAATATAGGAAGAAACACCCCGGTACTTTCTTAAAAGGAAGGGTAGTCTATTACAAGTGTGGTGAAAAGGCCACCAAGCTCGTGATTGCGAGGGGAAGAATGAAGCTACCGATTTCCAATGCTACAATTGTAGGCAGATGGGACATTATGCAAATGAAATTCCTAAGCATAAGGGTAACTTACCTCAAAAAAGGCCAAGAGATCAAGGCCAAGCTTATATTATCACTACTGCTGAGGTAGAAGCTCTGAAAGACATGGTGGCAAGTAATTTAATGGTTTCCTCAAGTTTAGAAAATACATTATTTGATTCTGGATCTTCACATTGTTTCATATATTCCCAGTTTTCTAAGAAAATTAGATATTTCCAATTTTATTTAACAAAGGAGTTGTCAGTTAAAACACCTAAGGGAAGTATCATTGCAACAATGTTTTGTTAATTGGTCCCCATTAGAGCACATAAATGTTCTTTATCTTCTGATCTCATCATCATACCTAGGATTGAGTTTGATATAATCATCAGTATGGATTGGATTTCAGACCATGATGCGAAGATTTATTGTAAGAAGAAGGAGGTTACAATTTTTGATGATGATGATAAGGAACACCTTATCATTAGAGCAAAATCGTCATCAACTAATTCATATCAAGATCCACCCACATTAGCTCAACTAAATTGAATTATTGGGGAGGAAGAGAATGAAATGACTGTGGGTGAGGAAAGGAATGTTCAAATAGAGGATGTACCTATTGTGAAAGAATATGTAGATGTGTTTCTGAATTATTTAACTTGACATCCTCCAGAATAAGAAGTTGAGTTTTCCATTGATTTAATTCCTAGATCAAGGCCTATATCGAAGACCCCTTATAGAATGGCCACTATAGAATTAGTTGAACTAAAGAAAAAACTAGAGGAATTGAGTAATATGGGATTGATTATCCCTAGTGATTCCCCATGGGGTTCCCCTGTTCTTTTTGTTAAAAAGAAATATGGATCTATGAGGATATGTATCGACTACATGGAGATCAATGCTATAAAAATAAAGAACATGTATCCCCAACCTCGCATTGATGATTTATTTGACCAATTTCATGGATCTCAACACTTTTCAAAAATTCAACTTCGATATGGATACCATCAGTTGTGTGTGAAGAAGGAAGTCACTCCGAAGACATCATTTCTAACCAGGTGCAGGCATTATGAGTTTACAGTAATGCCTTTTGGATTGACTAATGCACCCTCTGTATTCATGGATCTGACGAATAATGTTTTCAAGGAATAACTCAGTGAATTTTTGGTGGTATTTATTGATGTTATCATGGTATACTCCAAAAGAAATGAAGACCATGAAAATCACTTGTGCATTTTCCTGAAGACTCTGAGAAGACATGAATTATATGGGAAGTTTAGCAAGTGTGAATTCTGGCTTTAGGCGATTTCTTTTCTTGGACATATTGTCTCTAAAGATGGAATCTATGTTGATCCTTCTAGGACTAAGGAAATGAAAAAATGGTTAGAACATACCAGTATAACTGAGGTACACAATTTTATTGGTTTGGCAGGTTATTATCGACGTTCCGTCCTGAATTTTGCCTGATTGGATAACCCATTAACGAAGCTCACACGTAAAGGGGTTAAATTTGTTTGGACAAAAGTGTATAAAGAATTTTTCGTAGAACGGAATAGAATATTAGTCAATGAACCTATATTGACTCTACCATTGAGGAATGATGAGTTGGTTATTTATAGTGATGCATCGAAGAAAGGACTTGGTTGTTTTATTATGGAGAATTATAGGGTTATTGAATATGCATCACGGTAGTTTAAAATTCATGAAAAAACCTATCCTACTCATGATATCAAGTTGGAAGTGGTGATCTTTCCTTTGATGATATGGAGGTGCAACCTCTATGGTAAAAAATTTGAGATTTATACTGATCACAAGAGTTTGAAGTATATTTTCTCAAAAAAATAACTCAATATGAGGAAAAGGATATGGCTTGAATTACTCAAGGATTATGATTGCATGATACACTACCACCCGGGGAAAGCAAACAAGGCGGCTGATTCTTTGTGCAGAAAATACCATGGAGTTTTGAACAATATGAGAATTGAAAGGGATCCAATTTTCATGGATCTAGTGAAGATAGACATGGAAATAACCAGGGAAGGTGAAACATCAATTTTTTTTCCAATGGTTACTAAACCATATTTACTAGAAAGGATTAAGAGTTCTCAGACCGATGTTGAAGAATTTCAAAAGATGATTAAATCTGTGAATGACGGGAGATTGAGAGACTTTTTGTATGAAGAAAGAATTTTGAAATTCGGGAAGAGGCTCTTTGTTCCCGATATACCTGATCTAAAAAGGGAATTGCTGGATGATTCTTATAGTTACAATTTTCCTATACACCCTGGGAGCACCAAAATGTATATAGATTTGAAGGATCATTTTTGGTGGGACAACATGAAGAGGGAGATTGCTAATTTTGTGTCAAGATGTATGGTTTGTCAACACGTGAAAGCTGGAAGACAACAGCCTGGAAGTGTCATGAAACCTCTTCCCATACCGGAGTGGAAATGGGACAATATTACAATGGACATTGTCATGGGGCTACCAAAGAATCCTAGAAGGAACAATGCAATATGGGTCATTGTTGATCATCTTACCATGTCAGCACATTTTCATGCTATAAGGGAAGATTTACCACTAGAACGACTATAAAGACTATATATTAATGAAGTTGTGAGAATTCATGTAGTACCCTTATCGATTGTTTCTGATCGTGATCCCCATTTTACTCAGGATTCTGGAAAAGTATTCATAAAGCCTTAGATACTGAACTTCATTTGAGCACTGCCTACCACCGTCAAACAGATGGACAATCAGAACGAACTATTCAAAACATATAAGACATGTTGAGATCCTGCTCACTTGACGTTTAGGGTATATGGGATCAATATTTACCTCTGGTATAATTTTCCTATAACAGTAGCTTCCATTCGAGTATTCATATGGTAACATATGAAGCGTTATATAGAAAGATTTTTCGCACACCAACCTGTTGGGATGACGTTGGTGAAAGAAAACTTGTAGGCCCAGAATTGGTGGAGGAAACGATGGAATATGTGAAGTTAATCCAAAACCATATCAAAGCAGCTTAAAGTAGGTAGAAGAGCTATGCTGATAATCGGAGGAAGGATTTGGAATTTCAAGTTAGTGATCATGTTTTCCTGAAGGTATCTCCATGGAAGGGAGTCATATGTTTTGGTAAGAAATGTAAATTGAGTCCCAGGTACATTGGACCATTCAAAATTCTATAACGAATTGGGATTGTAGCTTACTGATTGGTAATGCCGCCAAGTCTCTCCAAAGTTCACAATGTGTTCCACGTATCACAATTGAAGAAATACATGCCTGACCCAACGCATGTACTCACCTTTGAGGAAATAGAACTGGAACCTGATCTATCTTGTTGCGAAGAGCCCATCAAGAATCTTGACACGAGAGAACATGTACTGAGAAACTGGATGAATCATCTGGTAAAAGTATTGTGGAGAAACCATAAGATGGAAGAGGCAACGTGGGAACCCGAGGAACTTATGCTGAAGAACCATCCGAGTCTTTTCATGTGGTATTATTCTAGAAATTTTGAGGATGAAATTATTTGAATTAGAGGAGAATGTAACACCCCACGCTTCTACGGTACGCTACTCTTTGAATAATGAAATAGCGTGTGTTGTACGCAACATTGAGTTCTAACACACCACAACCAATCAAACTAGCCGTTATGATTAGTAATAACCACTTTATGAAATTTATAATTTTTTATCCAAATGGACATCATTTTTTCATTCGGAATATCGAAATTAGCCTAGGGTGAATTTTTGGTATTTTTCTGAAAAACATCATTTTTTGATGAATAGTGAAACCACTAAGTGGTAGTTAAAAAACTGAATTGTTCATAAAACATAATTTTACTGCTTCTATGAGAGGAATTTAGAAAATACGAGAGACACAGTTAATATCAAAGACTAAAATGTGGTTCATTGAGATGAAAATAATTTTTGGTGAATAGTAACTTTTTACTTTTATTACCACAGTTAAAAGTAAATAGGGTAATTAATCGTAAAAATGATATTAATATTATCCTAAAACATGTCATAATTCTATTGGATAAGATTAATTAGACCAAAAACAACCTTAGGAATAAAATATTATCATTTAGGTCCACTTGGATTAGATTTAGGACATTTATTATTATTTAATTCAAAGAAGAGTTAAATGAGTTAAAATAATTGTTTATTTATGAAATAATTTTCAATATAGGGTTATACATAAGAGAAATTTTATTTTAAATATTCATTAGAAAGCTAAAAATATTTCCTAAATAATTGTATTTTATTTATAATTTTTAGACATTATATAATTTAACATAATTATATCCCAATGATGATGCAGAAATTACTATAATAGTGAAAATTTAAAATAATTGATATTATAAATAACCATATAAATATAATTTGAGACTTTTTATGAATTAAAATAATTTTATAGGTTAATATGACATGTTAGGAAGGATTTAAGTAACTTTTTTCGAAGTAATCACTCTGTAATGATTTTCCCAAAAATCAATTTTCCAAATAGTGTCAAAATTGACATAAAAGAGTTTTTAAAATAAATATTATATTATTAATTGATATTCAGTTCATAAAAATATATGTTTCGTCCAAGGGACTTATATAATGATATTTGTATCATTAATGGACCATTTTGGGGGTCTCTTTGTGGTATATAGTATTTTTATTAACTATATAATATAAAAATACAAAGTGACATGGTAAGTGTCAAACTAATTAAGTAAGTGTTAAAACTAAAAGATAAGGTTAATATAATGACCCAAACTGGTATAACTCCTATTGGATGAGTGTATTTCGACCCATATCCACCTTAAACATTAAATAATCAACATTGGAGCCATTAGAAACCGAATATGAACTTATTATAAAATAATATTTCTAGCTTTTCCCAAGGTGCCCCTCACCCCTTTTATAAAAGGGCACTCTCCTTTCTCATTAATTCAAACCTTCAAATCCATTTGGATCGGCCATACTATGCCATAATACTCTTTCGACTTCCCTAAATTCATCCTATAGGCCTTCCATTAGTAAGAAAACCGACCTAAGGAGCCCTTTTGATCAAATCAGAATGAAGAACCCCAAGAAGAGGTAATGATTTCACCACCCTTTTCGATGTTCCTTTTTTCATTCACTTCTTCTTTCTCTGTTATTACCATTATAAAATAACAACTCCAGTATATTATATATAATATGATGTTATTATAAATATGGTACAACCATATTTAGTATTCTATCCATCTTTTGAATAAAATTACACCATACGTGCGTACATACGGCTTACCGTCTCCACGTCGTGGTGTAATTGTTATTAAATAAATTATTATTTGGATGGGTATTATAATGATGTTTAATTCATTTAAATAATAAATATAACATGATAATTATTCTGTATATATGATATACCATCAATTATATATTATTTTAATATCAAATGAATGATATTGTCGCTCGTGCGTACGTACGGACTACTGTCTCCACGAACGCGATGAGATTCATTCTCCATCGTATCCATTCAAGTATAAATCTTATTTGATGATTAGTAATACTATCTAAGGACTTGATATAATTCTGGATATTATTAAGATAAATCCTATCCATTACAATCATGGCTTACGTAACAAAACATATAAAACAAAACGACTAAGTTAACACCCAAAACAACGATAATACTAAGATATTATTAAAAAATCAATGTTAAAAGAACATATATGATATCATATTAATGTATATGATTATTGTATAATTTAATAACAATTATTTCACCATTATAGAGGAGGTTAACCTACACTCAACCAAGGAAAATGACAAGGTAATATTTTATTTCACAATCTCTTCATTATCCGAGGTTTTTTATACGTAATAATATACTGGGATCTCTTTATCATCCACATCCATGTTTCTTAAAAATGTATTTCAAAACACTTTTATTATTTACAAGAAAATGGGTTAAAGTCATTTATACCCTTGTTTGAATTTTTATAAGTTGTTTATAAAGGAATCTTTCTGTCATTTTTTAAACAAGGTTCTTTTTATCCTTTTCGACAGAATTAAGGTAAGAATGTTTTTTTAACTTATATGGTGGGTACAGATTTTTTCCGCCATTATAAAATCACCCATGATTCCCTTACAAGATTATAAAAATATTTTCAATGAATGTTTTTTATTTTATAAATATATGACTCTTAAATGATTTCAAAATACAATGAGATATTTCTCTAAAAAGAGTTTTTATTTCATATATGTCAACATCCTTCGATGGATTTTACGCTTATTTGAAGTTGATTTATTATGATTGAAGGTTTTCTGATATGATTGACTGTGGATGTGTTATTTTATACCATTCATGGTTTATGGATAATGTATTTACATTTCGTATGCTATTTTTAATACCAATGTTTATGTTATGTTTAAACCTGTTCATATGAGGAATGCATTGGACTTAATATGTGACGGGTGGAGCCCGCTGTAGCTTCTCGATGCATCAATAGGTCTCATGAGACAAAATTGTGTCTTGGCACAAGGCCTTGGCAAAATATTATTTTTAGTCTTGGAACGGGGCCTTGGCTATATTGTTATTATAGAATGTCATTATGCATTCCATCATTATGAATGTGGTAATTGATATTGCATGTGAATATTAGATTAGTAGAATATCCATGTGAATAAGTAAATGGAATTGTTTCATTTTATTTTTTCCATACTATGTTGAAGTTAAAGTTTAAAAGGCTTTTGTTTTAGTTATGCATTGCCTTAATTGTTTATTCTTATTTATGAAAGATTTCGCTATATTTTTATCCTTACAGGGCATTTGAGCTCACCCCTTTTCTAAGTTTTATTTTTTCCCAGGATGTGAAGTAGTAAATTATGAATGACCTGCGGGGATAGTATGAGGGGATAAGAGTGTGGACTGTGGATTCTATGTTGTTGTTTTTTTTAATTTTTATGATGTAATGTAACACTTTATGAATATATCTAGTGTTTCCAAGGCTACTAAACAAATTGGTCTTTCGAGATTTGATCTTTCTTGTCATCATGACAATGTTATGTAATAACGTACCGACTTTGGGTAACTAGGGTCAGGTCATTACAAAAATTATCAAGATATATATTGATTAAGATCATATACGAAATTTCATTCATTGGTGATCACTGGGAATCAATAAAAATAACTATTTTAAGCCTATGTTCATCCTCTATGAATATTCACCAAATCATATCGAAAGACAATAGCCTGAAGAAACCAAAAACATATTTTGTGGTCTATAGGGTCAACAGAAACATTGAGATAAAGATGATTTTTATAAAAAATACTCAATCCATATTTTTCACCAAAATCTATCAAAATAACACACCATTCTACTATATAATCAATATCACCCTATCATTGATATCAGACACATAGTAATACGTTTAACTATAAAACCCCAAGATAACTTTCGTATCTTCCTCTAAAATATAATAGAATATAATTTCAGGATTAGCTTCATATATCCATACTCCATGGCTGGGTAGAACTATAAAAATTAGTATATTATATATAACATAAAATAATTCACATCAAAACCAGATAATTAATCCCAAATTAATCATCATAAAATATAAAAATCAAATTAGTGTATCTGAAACATTGACTTTTTTTAGAAATTTCAACCCCAAACAATAATTAAAAAGGTTCAATAAAAGAATATAAAAAAATTAAAATTTGAAAAAAATTTAACTTAGAAGTTAAAAATTTAATGAAAATTCATATTACTAATATAAATATTCCTTGTTCATTTTAAAACCATGTCACATGATACAGTATCATCTGTATCTCATATTATACACTACCGCAATTCGGATTCAACTCAAAAAAATTATCATGGAATAAATAAATTTATCAATAGTAAAAAACTAATCATTTTTTAGAACAGAATTGTTTTTTTTATATATTGTCAAATAGGTTGGTAATCTATTTTATGGACACATTCATAACTTCAATTATACTATTTTCCATTCCTACTATGCTCTACTATATTTTCATATCATATTGTTCCAAATATTCTGAGACATAATGTTGGGTTATATTTTGCATCAGCAATAATCTATGTTCTTTGGAGGCTACTGAATACCACCTCAACAATCATCATGTTCTCATCATGTAAATCTATACATGATTTCTTAGTTAAATTTATTTTTTTTTAGTGGAAAATTCCACCTACTATGGTATTATTATTGTATCAGTTTTTCATGATATCTTAGATATGGTTACTATAGATAATTTAATTACTTAATTATTATATATAATCTATAAATCCTCCCACAATAAAATTTTATCACTGATTGTTTTATTGTTGGATGTTTCTACTATAGAGGTAAACCTTAATGGGAAAAAATAAAAAACTATTACATATACTAGATGTCTAGGAAAAAAATAAATCATGAGATATATTTTTAAAAAACATTAGATAATATACACCCTCTATTGAAAAAATCCATTAGTGGAGTTACAAATTTAAGATAATGATGATTATAGGAATGAAGATAATGTTCTCGAGCAAGTAGGCCCCTCAACCATGAACCATGGTGTGAATTCATAGTATATCACCTCCCACATTTTTCATAAAGACATATTATTTCATTCCTATTCCAAAGGAAACTTCCACACCACAATTTATTATCTCACCTGCTTTATCCTATGGGAAACTATAAAAAATAATAAAATAAATGAGTGAAAATGATGCCACATAACCCAATCTAACTTTTATTCGACACCCCATATTCCATAATATATTATCATACTCACTCAATTACTTTATAACATCTACTGACTCCAATACTTCTTAACCAAAATCATTATAATGATGCTCCAATGGTATTCATTCAATATACCAAATCATAATAAAATTATTAAAAATATCAACAAAATTAGTTCCAATGAAGGTTGTCATAAATTATTTGGAGAATTTTAGCAAGATAAAAACATCTACAATAATCCACCATAATGAACTTGGTTATAAAAACTAAAAAAATTCATGTATGTTCATGGCCTTAGGCTTATCCCTCTATAACCAAATGATGAGAACTAGGGTCAAGGGTTAAACTAATACAATTATAAGTGGATTAAATGGATAGAATACCATGAAGGTTATAACAATATTAAAAAAAACACACACACAAAAACATATGTATATTTAGTTTTAAAATAAATAATATATATATATATTACTAAATCACAAAAGTAATATAACATCAATATAATCAAATAAGATACTATTAATCACCAATCACATCATTTCTAAACTAGAAATGATAAAATCATTATCCTATATACAATTCACAAACCCAACACACTTGTCACTAAAAATCAACAATAATTAAAAAAAACATTCATGAGCTGTAATATTCACATACATGTGATATTATAAAACTTACCTGATTTCATCAAAAAAAATTACTGATTTACCAAGTGTATATAACCTATTTAAAACATGAAATTGATATTATATATTTTCACACAACAATAAAATAATTATAAATAATAAAAAAAATTAGTCTAGTCATGCATACATCTTCATATCATATTATAATATGTAATTAGTTGAAATGAATTATTTTTTTGTTACAATTTTCTGTTTGTATATATATTATATTTTTGATTCATGTTTTATATTATATATTTTTTAATTATATACAAAATTGGTCAAGCCATTTTATTGGATGCTCTTTATAACATAATATTTAAGTAATTTTATATGTTTGATCTAAATAGTCAATTATGAGAAACAGTAGGTATTGACGGTGTATAAAAAGATCATGTGTGTTTGGAAATTGGATGTCATACGAGGTGTATATTGTATGATATTAGGGGTGTGCTTTTTGGAATTTCGTTATCTTAATTCTAATATTTATGCAATAAAAATATATTAATTACTTATATGGATTAAACAATTGAATTACGATTTAATAAGCTTTTTATAATATGATTATACTAACCTATTTAAATATTTTAAACCATGGATGTATGAAATATCAAACATTCATAAACAATGGATATATCGGGAAATTTCCATAGTTTAAACAATGAAATTATATGGCCTACTACCATGATTTAAACCAAGTTAGTTAGATTTAACATTCATGGATAAATCATGTATGTATCTCTCTAGTTAAATATTTTAATCCTTAGAAATATAAATCAATTCTAATATTTTAAATTGATTTGTATTAAGATATAAGAATAGTTTAACCATTTCAATTGCTATTTATTTTTACTTTTTATGGTACCGCTATAACTAACACCTATTGTAATGTTAATAACATCCATGGTTTAACCAAATAAATTTTTTAATCTATGTAAAATGTTTTCAGACCTATTTCGATATTTACCAACTATGGAAATATTATAATTTAAATGTTGAGGGGGTATCAATTATATTAAATTTATTAACATCATTAGAGTTATCTACCTGTTATGTAACCTAAAAACCATATTTTATCCAATCTAATTCCAATACTTAATGTCATTCACAATTTTCTTCAATGTATATAATTTTGTTATTTTATTTAATCAAATTTTTTCAAAAATCAATTCCCTATGGTATATACTAAATTTTATCTAATACCAACTTTAAAGGCCCTGACCCTAGTAGGCCAAAGCTAGTGGTTTATTTATTGCATAAGAATATGGTACAATGTTCTATATCCCAAAGGACAAAATAGATTTTTATTCTTGGAAAACTATAACAATACATGAAGTTCACGTTAGGTGTCATGAACCGACCCATGCCAACCCTAAACATGTAACTAAATCCATTCCATATTAATGCCTGAATGAAATTCCCTATCATCATAGGCTGAGAACTAATGGTGGTCATAAAAACATTAATCTAAATTGAAATGTTTTAGCCCCAATATTATATTATCTATGATATAAATGAAATAAACTAAAAACACAACATAGCTGAACAATTAAATCATAATAAAAAAACAACATAACCAGATAATTAGTACAACTAGAAAGAAATGAAACTGAAAAGAACTCCCTGAAACCATGATCATTATGTTACCACTTGGTCACCTCCCTCCACAAGACCAACCATTCTCCATCACTGAGGAGATAAACTAGGATCCTTAAAAAAATCTAGACCTGATAATGTAATGATAGGATAGGCATGCACAATGAAATACTCATTTGGGATGTAAAAATAACCACAAAATGCAAGAGTTATATTTTCAAAAACAAACCATTAACTCAAATTTAAAAAGCATTATAAATGTATGCTTTTTCAATTTTAATAAATAAAGATTATATACCCATTTCAAATCCAAATGCACAAAATGTATAGTTTTGAAAACATATGACAAACAATAAAAATAGGGAATTGGTAAAATATACAGGTGAGTAATATATGTAGAAAACTAATACATAAGTAAATGAACAAGTAAATAATTAATGAACAAAAGATATCCTAAAATCCCTAGATTACCCCTAGACGTACTCAGTTTAGAACCAACATTCCACGTATGGTTAATCTCCTATTCCTATTTTCATATGTGTTCTCTCATATTCTCACTAATGGTGAAGCCCTAATAGCTTGTGCACAACTCAAAGATAGTACCGACCTGTCTAGTCATCGCTAATGAAAAACTATCACTTGATCATCTAAAAGATGCCTAATGAATAGTGGTGGTATTCATAATTCTATGTATGTTGAAGGTCCTCACATGAATTACAAATCTCACCACACATTCTAACCCCAAACACGGACACAAATATATGATTACACCTAATCGATATCTATTATATAAATATTCCCCATATTTATATACATACATTTCATATCACACAATGTGACAACTATTCTTCCATTTTATAAAACATCAAAACTAATTAATAAATAATTTTTGTTTTTCAATCAAGTAGTCAAATTTCCCAAATAATAATCCCTTCCATGTTTAATAAAAAACATCACCATTGAAAAGGATATTCCAAACTATGATTTATCATTCGGAACCTACAACAAGCATGTTCTAATGCCAAATGGGGCAAAAATTAAGGAAACTCTTTACAACTATGATTTACCAAATCACTAGAAGAAAAAATTTATCAAAATAACATTTAAACCCTTATCTATATTTCTCCTAACAGAAACAACATTATTTTAAAACCGCAAGCCATTTTATAAATCATGATTTTGTAAGACAACCCTTTTTCAAGATTCATATTCATTTGGGGAAGCATCCATGCAGGCACCTAGGGAACCCATAGATGTGCTAAAATCCATTGGCACAACAAACATCCAATAAAACACTCAATAAACCACTTCCAAAAAACTCAATTTGCATAAAAACCATAAAAAACTATCCTAATTGTTTAATGAACACGAAAAAATACCATTCAGACCATAAAGCCCCTTCTAAAACACATTATCATTTTTAAAAATCAATAATATCACAAAACCAAATATACTAAACCATGTTAAAAACCAATCAATTATAATTACATAATAAACAATCCTAACAAATCATTAAAACCTCCAATTTCACTTTAAAAAAATTATGGCATTTATAATAAACAACAAGTTTCTAAAAACCCTATGAATTTCACAAAAATTCTTTGAGAAAATATTTATTGTAAAATATAAATAATATTAATCACAATTAACATCAATTACTTGGAATAATAAGGATAATAAAGGGATTTTAAAATAAAATTAAAAGACACAAGTGCTCAAGGAGAGTTCTGCAACAGAAATAAGTGGAAACACCTACCTTAGCCATGTGTGAATGAAATAAAACATCATGATGATGGGAAATACCGATTCATGGATAACTCTACTAGACCTAAATCTAATTAAAAATCAACAACCCCCAAACCATAGATATTTGGGGTTTTCCAAAAAAGAACAAATAAAATATAGGTTAATGAAATGACAGAGGATGAAGATGAGAAGATAAAATCAAGAAGGACCACTATCCATTGGTGAGAAATCGCAGCAAAATCACCACAAATCTAAGAATGTAGAAGGTGGGGAACCCTCTAGTATATATCTAATAAATATTTTTATCATTTTTGATGTGTAATAAACTAAAAATAATATATATGTTAAATGATATTAATCCCCTAATGGACTGCAATGTTAAAAAGACATGGTTTGGAAAAGCATGCGCAAACCGTGAGAGAGATACTTGAATAATTCTGGAAACATGTTGGGTTAAATTGGATGTTTTGAAGACACCATTATTAAACTGTGCGACCCCAACTATTTTCCAAAAACCCCAAAATTTCTCCCAAAACACTAGGTAAGTCCCCCTATTTGTCCTATAATCATTCAAACACATTATAGAGACACCAAGGTCATAAAAAACTCTTCAATAACCATATTTTATCCAATAATGATAACAATAACCATGAATAGGTCTAAAAGAAAAAATACCAAAAAAACAAAATAAATATTATTAGACATCCAACATAAACATCAACCAAAATATCCATCATTGTGAAATAAATAAAAAGAATGAGTATTGAAGGTCACAGTTTGACATTAGGTTTGAAAAAATTAAATCACAACAATGTTAAATTAAATAATTCATATTTTTGAACTCATTTAATGATTGCTGATAAATATCTAGAGGAATTAAAAAAATTATGTCGTGACATAAAATTCTTAGTAAGGGTTACATAAAATGTAATTAATTTGGACTAAATGAGGCATAATAAAATTGGATTGAAAAATAAATTTAAAAACATTCATATTAATTAATAACATGAAACCAAATATAAAAATATAATTAATAATTTATGATAAAACAATTCCATAAAGAAAATCACATGTTCATGAAACACATATTTGATATCATAACATTTCATATAATCATATGTATATCGAAAATTTATAACATAATGTTGGAATTCATAAATCTAGACAAAAAACATATTGGTAGGTCCTCGATCCAGGATACATTATAGAAATGTGTATGGCCTCAGCCAAATACCACAACTACATTGTCCCACGAGACCTACTTATTTATATATGGAAAATAATGATCAATTACTATCACTTACTAACTCCAATTTGATAATCAAATAAATTTGGAGAAGAAAAATTCAATACAAAATCAATACAGACATTCATATTAACTATCTAGAATATGTAATGTTAATATTTATGTCAAATATAATTATTAAAAAAATTTATATAATGATTTAACAAGTAATCATTAGAACATATAACCATAGGATAATAAGTAATATAATGGTCTTTTAACATCATAGAATAGTAAATAAATAATTAGATCACTAATATTATTTATGATGAACATACATTTTAAACTAGAAAATAAATTTTATAAACAATAAAATTATAAAATGTAATTATTTTTTAAAAATATATTATTAAATATGTAATGGAAAATTAAACACTTTTGGAGTATATTATGATGATAAATGCTGTTCATTATGAGTATTTTAATGTAAATTTTCCATTCGGTTTACATTAGAGAAAACAAAAAGAACCTATTTCGGAAAACATAATGCATATTCCATGTAATAAAATTTTTAAAAGTAAAACATGGGTAAATTTTTGTTCATTAAAACATAAGAGAAAAAAAAATTCCTAAACAAATATTTATAATATATGGAAACTGATGTAATGGTTCCTAATTGATGTGAAAATAATTTTTATTCCCAAAAACATATTTTTGATATTATATGTACATTAAATATTAAAATGAATGTAAAATTTATATTTTTCAAAAATAACAAGATGAGAAGAAATTTCATTGGGTTAAATATAGAAATATCCCAAAATTAACCAAAAATAGACTCAAACATTATAAATTCCGAATAATGGGGAGATTATTACATAAATAATTACCACATTGGTAAAATTTGAACAACAAACCTCATGAAATAAATATCATTAAATGTATATTGAAATATAAGAACATAAATTGATTCATAATATGATATATATATATATATATAAGATTCTGTATATACACATAATAATAGATGATATGAGTACAACATAACATATGACCCAATGAAGACCATGTGAAATGAAGTACCCTGATAATGATCACAATGTTGTAGTGAAAAATATTCAATGAAGTGATGTTTTGAATCCAATATAACTAAAATAGTATAAATATAGAAAAATTGATATTTAATGATTATTTTGATAGAATAAAATCACTTAATATGTGATATAACCAAATGAATGAACATTTAGTTTAGAAATAATTACCACCTATTAAAATTTATTTCAAATGCACATAGATAAAATTATTTGAATTTAAACATAAAATACTAGGTATTATTTTCAATTCAAGATATATTAAATAAAATGTGCAATAATACAACATTTAATGAAATTATGTGAAAATATTGATATTTCTCAATGAGGTAGAATGGAATCCAAATCCATTACATCATGCCAGACCTGTAAAATGGAGTCATTATAAACCTGAAGAATAAAAATAAATTAATTATTTAATTTATTTCAATTTTTTTATTTTGTTTAGTAATTTTTATATTTAATTCCATTTTATATTGAATTATGTATTCAATTATGTTCCTATCATGCATTTTGATAATATATAATTCATATATTTAGTATTCCATCTCTAGTTAATTTATGGAAAAAGATGTTCTTGTTCCATCATCTCTTGGATATTAATAAATACAAAATTAATATTTTTATACATAAATAATACTATTTATAATAACCATGATACATTTTTAGGAAATCATAACTATGTTAAAACCAAGTAGATAATATTTTTTAAGTATGCATGGGTAATATTTACATTTTTAAATGACCATTATAGAATAATGGTAAGTATTATTCTATCATTATAAAATTATAAATATATAATAAATAACACAATGTTTCACTATATATATATATATCAATAATTATAGGTGGTGATGAATAATTAATCATATCTCTACATAAAGGTTGTAATCCACACATATGCATGATAAAAATTATAATATTTTGGATAATTATTTGTATGAAAGTAAATGATATATTTTTTATTTAAAATAATAAGTATTTCATAAATATAATCGATATACATATATATATATATATTAACTCAACCATTATAAACATCCTTGAGGTATGGTGATGAAAAATAAATCACATTGGTTCACGAGGTGGTAGTCTGTTGTACACACGGAAAACTATTTCATTAACCATTTAATAAAAGTGGAACTGGGTATAGGGTATTAAATTATCATAAAAAATATATATTACATTTATAATAATGATTTGTAAATATCACATTTATTTAATTTTTATTTTAAGGATGTGGTAGAATATAGAATGAAATTATCGGTTATGAACATCACTTATTATTCAGAAAACAATTTATAGTTCACACCTAATGCTTCACTAGGATAGTTTTATTAAAAATATAATCCCTTTTGGACATGTGTAGGGTTTTATGGATTATATTTTGATAAAAAATAGGTACGATAAAAGGATCATTATGTTTTAGAAAAGGAGGAAAAGAGGTTCACTTTCATAATTGAGTGGAGGGGAATTTTTCAAATTTCATAAATAAATACATTTAATTTATTTAATTAACATTAAAAATAAGGAAAAAATTATATATGTGGAATATTGTAATATTATGGTGGGAAATTTTTTCAACGAATAATTTTTTTATTTTTTTTATTATTTTTATACCCTTAATATTTTGTTATTTCCCAATTTATCTTTTTCTAGAATTACCATGATATAAATGTATGTTCTCTTTAGAGGTAATGAGAGATAAAAAGAAACGAAAAAACCCATAATTGACCAAATTTGATATTATAAGTCATATCCCATTTAATATAATGAATAAATGAATTTTTAGAAACTTGAAATCCTGAAAAAAAAAATCATTACTTGTTATAAATAATATTTAATGTCAATTTTGACTCTCTTAGTTAAAGTGGTCATTATAAACCCTAAGAAAAATATGTCATAAGATTTTATAAGATAAAAACATTATTAAAATCAGATAAGTATCTAAAACATTTGTGTAACATGAATAATTATTTAAATATTTTAGCATTATTATTTTTGGGAACATTTATTTTATATTCGTATTAATTAATTAGTTACTACATTTGATTTTTTTAAACAAGTCATGAAATTATTTCATAACTACAAAATATAATTAAATAAACACATTAATAAAATATTTTTATCATAAATATTAATATATAAAACCAAACATTCAACATTATTCTCCCCATATAAAAAAATATGAGATATTTAAATGTTAGAGACTTCTATTTCCCCATTTAATCAAATAAAATTTTATTAATGTCATATTCATGTCGTTAATTTTCCAATATGTAATATTGACATATTATAGATAATATAGGTTACAAATATGGATATAAAATATATATTACACAATATAATAGGTCATTAAAATCATTATCTATTACATTTAACCCTGGGTAAACCTATTTTACCCTTAACCACAGTAATATACATGTTAATATTGGGACAATCAACATTGAAAAAAATAATGTATCCGTTTTACATAATGTTAATTATTATTATTTAAAATTTTTAATGAATTTTACCAAATTCAATTCATAGAATTTTCAATAATTAATTTAAAACTAAACATTCAATACATGTTAAAATATGGATTTTCAGTGAATACATTTTTTGTGAATAAGATGATTTTACATTAACTGAATTAGAGGGTATAATCATTATATGGATTTAAATTCATATAATTATATATATTTATAATCATTAAATTTAATTATTAATTATTATAGAAATTAATTTTATCATACCTAGTTTATTCATTTCAAAAATATTTCATTATAAATTAGTATTTTAACAGTTATTAAAAAATTATATAGTTTAAAAAAATAAAAAAGTAATCCGAAATTAATTATAATATATTGGTTTCATAAATAAATCTAATTTCATAAAATATATGTTCTAAAAGTGGATTGAAATAATTATATTAATGGTCAAAATAATCAATAAAAATATTTTTGGAATAAAACATAATTCTAAATGATATGATTCGTTTTCTAAAAATTGTGTGCTTATTTACTTATAACTAATCAAAATGTTTGTATTGATTGTGACCCTTATATATATATCATGAAGCATTCAATCCAATAAATACTCACAAGTCCATCATATAGGTTATAAATGTCAAATTTATGTTATATATTTTTTGGTACATATAATCTCGGTGTTGTATATCATAATTGGAATTAAAAATCATGCACTTATATTAAAATTATTGCTAGTTATAATTAAATGTGAAAGGGTTCTATGGTCAAATATTATTTTTATCAATATTTTCTATTTTTATACATCTAATGAAGAAATTTCAATATCTACATATAAGTAATATAATGATTTTTATCCCCCTCTAATTATTTATGGAATGTATATGTTTTTAGTTCTCTTTAATATAGTTAGGTACTTCTGAGGCCAAAAGAATTGTTTTTTATGAAATCTAACACATTGTCTCTTTTTAATTGAAAATCAATTTTCATCAATATCCATATTTTATAAAAATGTATCCAAGAATATTTTTTAGATTCTAATATGATTTAATAATGACATTACAAAACAGATTGAAATTAATAATATTATCAATTTAAGAACAACATAATTTTTAATTCTGAAAAAAATATTTCATGGATCATTTTTTAATGTAAATATAATGACTATATTTTTCCACTTTTATGACCACTCAACTAATTTAATATTCTTTTTATTATTACCTCTATTATTTTCAATGAAATCATTTATATAAATATTTTGTAATATTTTGTTTTTCAACATGTTTTTCAAAGGAAAAATGATGTTTTCCATAAGAAAAGATCCATTTGGACTTTTAAAATATCTTTCCATCTAGGATGAAATTTTTTTCCAAATAATTATATAGGATATGAATTAATGATACCATCCATATTGTTTCTCATGACGGTTTATTATTATGATCCAAGATGTTTACGAGTCCCAGTTCTTTTCCACATTTTATTCTATGAAGATATATTTTTTTATATATTTTTTAAATTTCATGTGTTTGGATATAATGAATATTTAACTAACATTTCTACAATTATTTATAATTTACCCTATTTTTTTGTGGGACAATATTTATAGAACCCCCCCACCCCCAATTCATTGAGAAAATTTTGATATCTAATGAGCTATAAAATGGTTGTATTATAAAGTGAACTCAATCCATTAAGGGACTCGATCCAATGTGATTGTATTGGGTGTGAACATTTAATACTAAGATGTTTTGGGGATTGAACATGTTCCTCTGCGATAGTCATGCAGGTTGACAATTATTACCAATGTAATAATTATTATTTATTATGTGTCTGAAATTAATCAATGTCATTTGCTAATTTTATTCTATTATTCCTTAATTATTTGGTTCCATTAGGATTTACATATTAAGAACATGTAATATTTATTCCATAACTCATTATAGTATTATAGGATATATAGTGGATGTTTTTTAGATATTATTATCAAGCTATCATACCATTAAAAACATATTAGGTTATGAGATCAATGACATCTTCGTATTTTACCATACTGAGTATATGAGAAAACGATTTCATAATATTTCAATCATTGAGTCATGAAGAAATGTATTACATATGTTAACTATCATAATGGTTATATGTGTGTGTAAATATTTATAAGATGATGTGGTTCACTAATGAACCAGTTTTTTATGTATCGATCATTCTAAAAAAAATATAACATTATTATTATAATGTGGATGGTTATGAAAGTTAATTCATATTCTTCCTGAATGTTGAGATATTTACATATGACTGTATTGGGTCTCCATAGAAGCAAGTTTGTGATTAACTTCATTGTGTATAGGGGACCTAATGTCAAGACACTATAGTGGTTATCTACGTGATATTTGAACTAAACTAATGGAAACATGGGTTCTATAATGACGTGTCAATCATCTTCTGTAGGTCATCATGATCAATAAAATTTTCATCATGAATGAAGGAATCTCTAATTATTCATACTTTTTGGAGGATAAAGAATCAGCGTTGAAATTCATATTGTGCTATGATTCATAATTCCTTATTACACATATATAATATACAGAAGATACTATTTATCTTATTATAGATTAGGTAAAATTTTTATTTAATTAAATAATATCCCTAAAATGATATTGTGAATCATGTATTACCACATTCCATGTAATAAAATTATTATTATTTTATGGTGTCTGATAACTAGAACAATAAAAACTTTTATCTTACCAACATAAAAATAAATATTTATCATATTGCATAAAAGTAGTTTGCTCATCCATCTTATCTTTTATCGAATACATGAGTTATAAGGCCCCATCCTTAATCCTTACTTAATCTCGTCTTTTTAAAAGATTACACATTGAGGATCTTTTCAGGTTTAGTGTTTTAGATAATTAGATCATGAAACTGGCATAACAATATACATTTGAAAAAAGTGGTTACATAAAAGACTGTATTCATTCTTCCCATCAACGGAAACATATTTAAATTAAAACATGGATTATTTCTTGACACTTCCTTAACACTATCATCACATCATGAACCTTTCCATTGACTTGTTAAAAAAATTTCAAAAAAACATGGGATAAGCATAAAAAGCCCAGTAAAGGATACTCAAAGAAGGAAAACTGTTAGTTTTTCAAAAAAAATAAGTAAACCATGAGTACATTACCAAAGTAATACTTTTCACCATTATTAATTAGTAAAAACTCTTCACTGAATAAAAGATCATTACTTACCCTTTTGTAACCAAAAGATTACCATAAAACCCATATAAATAACACATAACATATAAAGGTAACATGGGACATAAACATACTTAAATGGAATAACCACACGGTCAACTTCCACACATACTTAATGGAATAGCCATACGGCCGACTTCCATACCCAATGCATTGGAGGTTATAACATAACCACTCATCCTGGTATTCACGTCACCACCCGTCATATGGTTTATCACGTAACCACCCGTAAAATGTCCAAGTACCATAATTACACATAAAATAATGAAAATATAAACATTTCAATAACAAAATTTCATTTGAAATCACAATAAGAAATTCCTAGATATTGAATTAATCAATCCATTTTCAAGAACCATTTAAAAGAGATTTTTGAATCAAAGTGTCCCATACCACTTTGAGGATTTTAATGGAATTATTATTTTAAAACATTAATGTCCATATAAATAAATAATGAAAACCATTTTGAATGCATTGACATTAAAGATAAATATTTAGAATAATAAATCATTAAAACATTTAAAATGATATTTTTGTTAAATAGTTTTTAACAAAATGAGAGACTCTTGAATACAAATAATAGCGGAATAACATTTAATCTGAACTTTATAATATCATGAGAATAAATGGATTCATGATATAATATGTCAAAGGAAATTATACACACCATATAAGAGTGAATAGGTGCATAACAACAATGAAGTCTCAAAAGAAATGTAAAATGAGATGAAATCCCTTATAAAGAAGGTATCCTTAAATTAAGGATAAATAAATCTCATAATTATGTGTGACAAATATAAATAAACCCAATATAAGTGGATATTAAGTGTAAAACAATCAAAGGTTATTCAAAAATATAAAAAGGATGACATATTCAATAACTACATGTTGAACCCAAAGAAATCGAAATTGGGTTAAGAAGTTCCCTTTGTAATATTCGACAGCCTAACGACGCCATATAAAATTTTACAAAAAGGGTTGATGAGAGAGATAAAGGGGATCTAATCACTTGGACATAAAATTTACAAAAATATGGATATATAAGAACATATCCCAACATAATAGTATGTGAATTAAAAGACATAACAAAAGATGTCTTTTAAAAAAAGGAGGGTGAAAGGTCCCCTTACCGAGTTGGGTAAAATTCGAAAAGTACACCCCATGGGAGAAGGGTCATACAATGAAGATGTAAATACCCATAAATGAAATTATACTACAAAAAGTGTATAATAATGGGCACTACATACACCACTCAAAGGAAATAGTGGCAAACGTTGCATAAATGTCGCGAGAATAAAAGTGAGATGAAAAATCCCTTACGAAAACGTGGAAGCCTAACAGCACCACAAAAAACATCCAAAAATGGATTTATGAGATCAAATAGTGTCTCCCATAATATGAACATAAAAAGTAAAGTATGAGGAATATAAAAGAACATACCCAAACGTAAGAAATATGGGCTTAAAAGAAATGACATAAATGAGAGTACATAAAAAGAAATAGAGAGGTTGGATCCCTTACCTCGGGTCCGACTTGACTCGATCGTTCTTTAACGGCCTGAATAATAAACTTGAGTTAATTTATAATTGATTAACAACCTTTTTCAAGTTCATTATTACATTTATATCACTAATTACCATGTTATAAAAATTATGTAATCATTTAAGTTAATAATGTTTGTTTTGTCGACATCTTATTTATAATATTACATAATCATTTAGGGGTATGAAATGAAATGCACCGTTCATGGAGACGGTAATCTGTACGTACGCATGAACGCTACTTTCATTTCTATTTAATATTTTATAGAATGGAATCATAATGATATAAAGGTATATTAAAATTCTAATATAATATCATATATAATACCATTAATTACATCCTTTATACGTCCCACATATGGGATTAATAAATCAAATCACTTTGAGGGGGCGGTAGTCCGCCCTTCCTAAAATGAAGATATCGGGTTTACTCATAATGGTAACCACAAATGATATTCCATAAATGAAAAATACAGAAGCTTAAGTAAAACATAAAAATATTATAAAATGATCACATTCTCACAAAATTTATTTTAGATATAAATATAATATTCATTATTTATGAAATAAAATTATGTTATGGCATCATGAAACTAAATTTCGCATCCGCAAGATGCCTTCATTTTTCTTTTAGTGGATATTTACAATTTCTATAAATTATTCACATATGTTGGGGTCAAAAACACTTTAGGTGGTATCATATAGATAACATCATGAAGTTTATCATAAATAAATCTTCTTATGTCATCCATATTCCCAAATATAATATTCTTGAGAATCCATAATACATGGTATAATTCTAATGGAGTTTATTATATAAACTAGTGAAAATATTTATTCATAGTATATGAATTGATGTTATTTGATCCATTTTTCAATTATTCATTAATTATAAGTCCCTTACTTGTCCATCCATTCCAAATTTATACACGAATTCCCATTTTAAATCATTCATGTATAAAACTATAATTAGATCTAAAAAAATTTAATTGTGATTTTGGTAAATGAAATGAATTTCAGAATACATTGTAATTTAATATTAACAACATCTGTTCCAATTACTACATCCATATAGGTTCTATGGTTATTATTATAAATTATTAATGGGTTAGCATCATTGGTTAATATAACACAATATCTTTTTTTTCCAGTTTATCTCTTATAATCTTATGATATATATTTAACTCCATAATGTTCTCTTCCATGGGACATTATATAATTTATTCATGTGACAACTCTTTTATATAATGATCCTGAATTTATTATATTTTTATCTCTCCTTCACTATCTCTTTTAGAAATGTGATCACCATAACCAAATTTGGGACGTATTTTAACTTCATTTGTCTTATATGCAGGGATATATGGCTAATATCCTATAGTTTCCTATGAATATCCTTTGAAAATTTATATAAGGATTGTGGGAGTTTTTTCCCTTAAAAATGGCACTAAAAAATTATTATCAAGCCCACACTTATATATATAATGACATTTATTTATTTCATTATATAATATCATATAAAATATACTTTTTCATTATTTATTAAAAAGTTTGGTACTATAATGATTTTTTAAATGTGTCTCCCAAAATTATAATCGAAGACTCACATGGTTCATCACCAATCTCACTATCTCTGATCTGGTTTCTATCAAATATTCACTTAAAACATTCCAATGAGGTTTATATGCTTGTTTAGGTGATATATAATCCAAAACATCTGTAAATAGTCAATTAAAAATTCATTAATAAATCCCTCACCATTTCAAGGGAAGAGTATCATAATCCTCTTTGAACGATTGGTCTCAACATAATTAATTTATAAAATTAGTGAATCAAAAGAATATGAATTTAATTAATTCTAATATACATATTTATAACTACTCAAATCATAAATTAATGACACAAAGTTTGAGAACACAAACATTTCATCAACTATAAATATTTCTACCATATCAGAAAGAACATATTAATGAATATCATGCCCCCTTTAACCTTTTCTACTAAATTGTGATTTGATCATTTTCCCTTTTATAAATGCATGACATATTTTAATTAGTTTTAGTTTAATGGAATTCATTTATCATTAATAGTGTAAATTTATTAAATTATTGTACTTTACATGACCCAAACATTTTTATCATTTGCAGTGTAGTACGATTCTTTTGAAGTACTCTGTTACCTATTTACACTACATGGATTGTGTAATGAAACACATAATGACCATTTTTAAATATTCCACACTGAAAATGATATATATATATATATATATATATATATATAAAAGAGAACATTTATTCCTAATGATGAAAATTAATTATTCTTCATCATTTTTGCATTAAAAAATGTTATTTCCCATCAATTTAACATAATAAGGATCTCTCAAAACCCTGACCATTACCATCTATAAAATATAGTGGTAAGTCCCCAATATAGGAAATGAATTTTGTTCTCTGTTGGCTATTAGATGATATCCAACACCATGATCAATATGATAAAATATATATGGTTTATATATTTGATTACATATGTTTCATCCACTGGTTATACCATTTCAATTTTTTTAAAATATAGATAAAATAGGTTGAAAATGCACCAAAAACATACCCCTTTTCTAAGGGTGAGCGATTTTGTTTTCCAGTAGCCCTTTATTCCACAATAAAAAAAATGATAATATTGTTCTCATGATTTTTAATTTATATGCATCTTTTTTAAAGGGTGTTTTGAAGATGCATTGGTCTTTAATATCATCCCCTAGAAATTACCTATTTCACTATAGGGAATGATTGAATTTAAATCATCATTTCCTTTTCAAACATAATGTTGAAATGTCAGAAGATATTGGAAGGACATATAAATTTCTTCAATATTCAAATTAAAAAAAAATATGGATAAGCTCAATTAGTGTGATGAAATAATGAGATCAATATATCATTAATTATGTTGTCTAAACCTAGAACATCTAGGGTATCAATGTAGCTAATGATTTTGAATAAGTGATGCTGATATGGTGAACTATTTTTCAGAGTAAACTAATATATATCCTTAGATATCTCAAATTAATATTAATAATATATATATATATATATATAATGATATAGACCATAGAGATACCATATCCTGAAATATTCATCCGTTTGATCCTGTGACATTATTAATTCATTATATATAGATGAAAGCAAAAAAAATGAACATTGCTTGTATCCCTCAAAATATTATCATATATATAGAACTATATATTACTCATCGTCAATGTAGCCCAATCAAGAAATGAGGATTTTATTATGTAATATTTTTGTTTATAGATCCATGAAACCTCTTGGAATGTGAACATTCCCTCTATGTTTCTAAAACTAATGTGATGATAATTTTCAAAGATGGGTCATAGGGATAATTTTAATCATTATATTTTCATTATTCTATAATTATAATATATAATATAATTATTACTTCTCATGAATATAATTTAGGTGATAAATAATGTTTTAAATTTTATTAAGTATCCATTAATATTTTCAAGTATCAATATCACTCTGTTATGAAATCTGGAGTTCAAAAAATTCAAGACATCATAGATGTAATATTTATATTTCCCTATCTTGAGAGAAAAAATATGACCATGAAAACCATATGAATGTTTTTAAAAAGGCAGTGTTCTCGATAGAGAATTGACGCTACTTAATCTATTAGTGGAATCACCACTAGAAAAATCCTATATGGTTTTTTGTCACCATTTAACAATACATTTTATCTATATAGAATGTGGCCATTAAATTCAATTCATCTTGGGTTAAGTCAAATTAATACCCCTATGATCGTCTTGAAAAATGTAAATGAATAGATTTTATGTATGAAAAAAAATTTATTTATGGTTTCATTCTTCATCAAATAATTGAAGGGTTATTCTCACTTATATTAGTTTTTTGGATTATACAGAATTTCATAAAATGATTTAATAATTTATGAATTTCATTTCTTTTTAAAATTGTGTTCATTTTTTATAAATGAATGACATTTATTTGATAAATTATTTATGGGAAATAAATTTATTTAAATAAAACATTTTCATTTTCCTCAATTTAATTATGTGATCATTGTCATACTTAATTAAAATAAAAAATGAATCTTATTGAAATAAAAAAATAAAAAAAATTTCATCCTTGACCATAATTATGAATTGATATATTAGGATGAGAATTTATCAAACTATCACCGAGGGGAATTATCCATATGTTTTTCATTGAATGAGTTTCAATATTCCATATTTCCACCATTTTATCATGTGGTTATGTATCATCTTAGTTCTTTGTTGATACCCCTACAAAAGCCTTGCGATACATATTTTGTTACATATTTAAATTAGTCTCACTTATTTGGGGTGAAAAAATGGATTGGTTATGGGGTATTATAAATCACATTTGTCATGTAAGTCCTAAATAATAATGGATGAAGGGAAAAATCATAGGAAATCATATATTATTTTATATTAAATAATTTCAATACCACGCAATAAAAATATAATATTTAACCAACATTGACATAGGTCATCATAATTATTGTGGTTAGTAATACACAAGAAACAAATATGTAAAATTTTGACATCAAGAATTAATTTAATGTTGTTATTTAATTGTTGGATGAAGGGGAATGGTGCTAATTCATTAATTTAATTATTAAATATATAATTATTATAATATTTAATAACCATTTTATGTTTCTTAGTGATACTAATCAAAAATTCATTAGTGGAAGATAAAAGGGAATGCACAATAAATACATATTATAATAATAAATAAATTGATAATTTAATAACGATGTTAAACCTTTATTACGAAGATAAAAAATAGTTGTTCAAATTGTGTTATTATGTTTTAATAAATAAATTAATTATTTACTGTAATTTAATTTTATCTTTTATTTAGAGGCGATTAGGCATATTCTAATAAGCTGTGTTCCATATACCTATTGTTTCTTGTATTTGAGATAATCTCATGGGCCTTTGGTGTATACCTCAGAGACTACATCCTCTTCACTAATTAACTAAAAAACATTATTCCAAATATAATATTCATAGGATAATCACATGGGGAATCAATTTGTATCTAAAATAGATTAATTAGAGTTTACTCATTACCTACATGTCTTGTGGTCGATGGTCAATGGGACAATGAAACATTCGTATAGACTCAATGGGTTCTTCATGAATGAAAATGGTTGAATTACATAACCTATACACTAGAAAAATGTTTTTTATATTAATAATTTTCCATGATATATGCTTCATATGGTTATAAATAGTGTATTTAAGAACACCGTTTTCAATATATTCAACACTAAAATATATAAACGACATGATGTGTACAACAGGTGAAAGTGATGTCATCTGAAAACACATGTTATACATTGTTTTAGAATATAAAAGGTTTTTAGTAAATTCAAAATGTGTAATCAATTCAAGGAATTTCATGTATCTCGTGGAATTTTAATATTATATAAACCATGGTACACTATGTGTACTCCGACTATATGCCACATAACCCTATATTGCGCTATTTTTTTGGAACCACCTATTATTATCTCTAACCATTCGTTGTCTCTTATTTTACATAATTAAATTATGAATGTCGAATGAAAATAGATAAAATATTGGATTAATTTTAACTAAACGTGATATTTAATAACTAAAAATGATAAATGAAATTTGTAACCACTATTTCACCCAATATATTATCAATTAAAAAAATAATTTTAAATTTTAACATGACCAATTTATACCAAATAATGGATTTGAACGAAATTACAGTTCTAGGTTGGTGAATAACCATTTAATTTTTATATTATTTTATAGATGATTCAACAATTTTACAAAAAGTAAATTTCTCTATGAATGACATTTTACCACCAAATATTTACATAAAATACTAAAACTAGAGATGGGGACTTTAAATGAAAAAATTATAATTAATTTAAATAGATATTAATATTGATATATGGTCTTACGATTTTTTTTATTATGATGTTAATAATACAAATCCCTATTTGGATTACCTTGGTTATCTAAAGAGGACTCATTTTATATTTTCTTTAGTTGTAATCCACAAGTGGTCATTTATTATCTAAAAACACAGATGGATATTCAAGTGCTAATAGAGTGGATTGATCATATTTTGTAGTGAATATTGATGACATCAATTTAATTCCTCCTAGATGAAATGTATCATTTTATATAGGATTGGTGGAGGTGAAATCAAGAGTGATATTTTTCACAGTGATTATTAATTCTCGATTAACCAAACACAATAAGAACATATTTCAATTTATTGGGTTAGGGATTTGGATATAATATTATTTTATTTCACAATGAAACATAAAAATATAATAATACATATCTATCCCAAATACATATACTAATAATATTAATATTATATTATATTTCCATATTAAGGTATCAATGATAAATATTATTTTATATATTTTGAAATTGACATTTATTATGATTCAAAATATTGGCCAGCTCACGATTATATACATGAATAAAATACCTTAATATTAATTTAATATAAAATTAATTCCTAAATAAATATATCATTCAAAATGTTATAGGTATATATTTATTAAATTTACAATAAAAAATGTAATTATTATATTCACTATTATTAAAATTTTAATTAATTTGTATTTTCAATCACTGAATCAGGAATAAAATTATTCATTTCTCTAGAGAATAATAGATATTAAAATAATTAATCTCAAATATAATTTAAGAGAAATCCATTGTATTTCATTGGATGTGACCCTGTATTATTCAGTATCTTTGGAATTTAAATGGAAAACCAATATTATATAATTATATATCACAATGTGCCAATGAATCTAATATAAATAAATTAATGGAAAAAAAGGAAAAACCACACCAAAATGCATATAATGTTAGAAAATCCTTTTATCATAATATCTCATTGATATAGTATCTTAGTTGTTTCATCATCCGATATACATGACACATATTTCATTTACTATTTAAAATAGACACATTATTATACAATTTCCAGGAAATTTATGTTACCCATTGGATTTCAATCAAAGTTATACGATATGGACATCAATATATTGAGACTGAAAAAAAATTCCTTTGAAGTATTATTATTGATAACATTTCACCCTTGACTCAACAATGATATCAAAAAATCATCATGAACTTTATTTTCAATTTTTAGGAAATACATTAGTTTTTTATATTCAGAACATGAAATTAAAAAAATATTTATGCATAAGGTCCATCACATATGCACATAGGTATAAATATATTATGAAACAAAAAAACCACGAATTATATAAAGCGGGTTTTATTAATCTCGTTTCATGGATAATACTAATTCAAAACAACATTTTATGTAGTCTCGAATGATTATGATGAGTAGGAAATGATTTTCAAAATTATATGTGTCCCATAATAGTATCTTATCATACTGTAGAACTATATTTAAATAATAATCCTATCATATCAAGGTTGACACCATAATATGGAATTGTTATCACCAGATTGATGTGACATATAATCTTAATAACTATTAATAATAATGTAAAGAAAAAATGAACAATATGATTTAATATACTTTATTAATATTGAAATATTTAAATATATGTGAAAAAAAATTATAAAAAGAAAGACCAGTAACCCTATCCCCATTAGATAAAATATTTAGGATATTGAGAAAATATAAGTTGGCAATGAATAACTAGCTTATGAATCAATAGGGGAAATAAATAATAAGGAATTACATTGTTGAAAAAAGGTCTCTTCATGGGTATTTTTTATGTTCTATATGATCATATTATCTAAAATTACATTAATTAATGACATTTATCTTTATTAAAACTAATTTTGATTGATTTTTGGTTAATAATTAAAGTGAACTATCATGGAAATACCGGTAAATTTAAATATTATTTGATTAATATATATACAATTTAATAAAAAGTAAAATATCAAAAAACAAAATAATAGTATAAAAATATATAGAATAAAAAAATTCAACAATGTTCATTATAATATATCTAAAAATCCATAATTTAATTATAAACAACTTTTCATATACCCAAAAATTATGTTTATGATAAAAAATCTGGTGAATTGGATAATACCTCATGATGATTAATTTTAAATGAATTTTACAATTTTAGATAAATATAGATGAATTTTATTGCAAAACATCTTAAATTAAATTTATTGTAGATTAAATGTAATTGTTTAATTTATATAATAAAAAATTTTGTTGAATAAATATCCATATTTTTTAAATTCATCATTCATGGAATTAAAATGGTAGAGTATTGGAGGAATACAGTGGAATGCTAATTATGGGTGAAAATAAAAGAGATTCATAATAATTACAAAGGCATAGGGGTATAAGAACATGATCCTTAAATTTTATGATCATACCCATCATATAAAAGATCACAATCATTTGACATGTCTTAAATATTTGAAATTAATATTAAATGAATCAGAATGAAATCAAATAGAATGAGTTATGTGATTGTATCATTGGGAAAAGACATATACTTTTGGCGTTCATATAATTATATAAATTTATTCCCTATAATTCAAGATGTTTTATGAAAACATTTTAATGAACATAATGGTGGATTCACCTACTAGGTTAGACACTCCACCATCCCCAGTCGTAGGCCTTTCCTTATAGTGGTTCAGGAAACCCCTATTCCCATAGTTGCTCAATACTGTTGACATGTTTCCCATCACAGTAGTCATGTTTCACTCTTAGGATCATCTTAGTAGTCAGAGTTCAATCTCAATACCTTTTTAATCATTAAGGATCACTCCCAATACAATCTTATAAGTCAAGGAACTCTGTAAATACCATCATAACAAACAAAGTCCATTAATGAGCAATACTAACACACCATTTAATCCATGTCTTTGTAATGAGATAAAAATAATTACCCAAATAATTATATGGAAATATATTTCCCACCCATCATAAAATAAAATAAAACATTCATGTTTCACTATATAAAAAACAATCAAAATATCCCGTATTGTAAAAAGAAAATGGGCTTAATAAGCATCACATCACAATCCATTCTATTGATTGAGTATGATAAACATCTAATCATATATAAACATTAAATTATGATATCATTAATATAAAGAGGATAAAAAAATATTATTATTATTTTATAGTCATTTAATATAATATTTCTTCAATGGAGTCATAAAAGTGTCCATTCCTTATAAACTATGAGATTGAAGGAATAACCTTGTACCACTTTGGTAACATTGAATCATAGTAAAAATGAAAGGGTAAAATTACCGGAATGATATATATTCCATAAAAGTAACATATTAGTTGTATTACATATCAAATTTTAATATATATTCTTGTTAACATAATATAGGATCATTACATGACATGTGTCACAAATAATGAAAATTGATACCATGTTAATTTCTAGATTTGGTAACTTTTTATCCTTAGTCACCAAGATAGAGATAACCGAATGGATATGTAAATACATGAAAACTTATTATTATAATAATATAACACATTTATTTTATCTATATACACCACAAAAAATAAACAAATTGTTAATTTGGAGTATGTCTCACTGATATAAAAGTGTGACTTGAATACAATTACTATATGAGTAACTTTAAAAAATTGTTTATGATGAATTAATAAAGTCATCTAAACCATTTAATGTAATTAAATATATGAAATTAATTATATAACATCTCATTGCTCAGTAAATTACCCATTTAAATAGAATAAATGGTGTATAGATTATATCTCATTGAATTAATTGTGAGACTACAGAACACTTATCATAATTCATGAATTCCTTTGTAAACATTAATAAAAAATTTATAATAAATATATGTTTTTTATAAATAATAAAACCATATTATTATATTTAATATCATATATTCATTGGTTTTGGATTTATATTAGAATTTTATTAACAATTCCATGTTAATAGTACACTTCAGATAACAGCCACTTTATTTTCCATAAATGATTTGAATTTATTCCTTGATCCTCTTTATTAGATCATGATATAATTATTTAAATAATGTATAAAACTATATAAATATCATATATATACATTTATATGTATTTATAATAAATATAAATGATATATATAAGAAATGAAATAAACCATTCCGGGAGATGCTTGATAGTACATATACTTGAATGATGTTTCTCTTATCATTTTATATCAAAAGAATTAAAATAAATTAAATATATGTATATATATATATATATTATAATTAAATTATAATTATTATATCAGATATATCATATATTTTTAATTAATATATCCTTAATAATCTCTATGATTTGAGTGAACGAATCACATCACTTTTTTGGGCAGTAGTCCACACTTTCCTAAACGGAATTATCAACCTGCCAAAAAAAGGAAATAATGCATATATGTCTTATATAATTATCAAATAATATTGAATTTATTCTAAATATCATATATATCATGTAAAAATTGCATTTTCATCACTATTCCCAACCATAAATGGTTGTTATTAAATAAATAATTACATTATTTTTCGAGGTGGTAGTCTGACATACTCAAGAACGTTGAATGTGTTGCTCATTATAGGATTTGTTTTAATTTTTAGGTCATAAAAATAGAATAAAATCATTTAAGTATATTTTGGATATCTAGGATATTATATAATATTTATAAAAGAATAATTTTTGTGATGGATAATGAAACAAAACAGATGTTATTTTTCACGAATGTTTCGTCTTCTATGGGTAACACCTTTATGTTTTCACCAAAGGGGTACCTTGGATAGATTTATGAAAAATATTAGGCCTCTATGATTAGTTTATATAGTTTGAAAGATTATTTGGATAGGTTTTGGATGATCCATGCATAAACCTAGATCTTCAATTCGGTTGTGGGGTTTCTGTTCTAGTGATTTTTAGTAAGAGATGAGAATATGGAAATCAGAAGAGTACACGCCATGTACATTGCAGTACATGTCGTGTACCTAGTTGCTGCATGTGACCATGTACTGGACTTGTAACGACCATGTACATGGATGTGTGAGGTGACCTTGAGATCTCCTAATGTAGGGGCTAGTTATGAAAAGTAAACGTCATGTACATTAAATGAACACTACATTTACATTTATTTTAATTTATTAAATCAAACTATTGTCGCGTCTAATTGGCTGAAATGCCTTCTTGTCAACACGTCACGTCCAGGAGTGATCGTTGGGAATGATTCTCTCTTATCCCTCGATTGACCATCTGTTCACTGAAACAACCACCGTCGATTGCATTGGAATAATCATGGTTAGTTCTTCCTTCTTATAGATCCTCGTTCCTTGATTTCTATTCTTTTGTGAGATATCCTTGGTTGAATGATTTAGATGTATTTGTAGATATTCCGTGTTCTAGGTCAATTCTAGGGATGATGCTGGAGTATATAGATCGTACAATTTTGAGGTAGGTGATTTGTGCCTTTCCATAGTTAGTCTTGGAGTGTTATATTCATAATTTCCCAATACCATAGATTGTGGTGTTGCATTTTTAGGGGTTTTAACACTACTGGTGCCTGCTATACATGTTTAATTGAGTTAGGGATCTTGTCTGTGAATATGGATATTTTTCTAGGTTATGCATGTTTTTCCAATGTTTGTTTTGTTATTGACCATTTGGTCTTGTTTTCCCTAATAGGACACTAGCTATCCATGCCCAGTGTTATTAGGATGGAGTGATTTTTTGTGATGTTTTGATATGCTTTGTTTCGGTTTAGCCATGAAATTATTAAGGTTTACTTTAGTTAATAATGATCATGTGTGCCTGGTATTATTACATAGTGTTGTGGGAACCCAGTGTAGTGATACCATATGGGGAATAGATGTTACGGGCTTCTCCGTAGTGTCTGTTAAATTTATGAAATTGTGAGACCATATGGGGGGTTGCCATTGAATACTCCCTAATAGAGTTTTATGTTACAATTACAAAACCACTGGGGGAATTGATGATGTGTGCTTCCTCATATTTTCTGTAGTTTATAATTAAAGGACAGTATGGGAAATTAATATTGAGTGCGTCCTCAGATTGTAATTTTTTCATGAAAAAAGTGGGGTTAGGCTATAAGAGCATACCCGGATGGTTTTTTGAGATTTATTTATTGAACCATAGGGGATAGGCTATTAGAACATCCTAGAGGGTTTCCTAATTTCGTCTGGTTTAATAATTAATGAATTTCAATGAATATAATTTATATTGTCAGACTATTTAATTTTTAGTAATTCATTTTCTATTGATCCATTTTTCTTATTGGCTACAATTTATATTCACTAACAGTTAGGAATAGAGCTATGGGTGTTTTCCTAGTGGGATTCTTCTCATGCACTCTTTGGGTCATGCATATTCGCCCAACCAGATTATATTGTTTCATGTATAGAATTGTGAATCTACCTTCTAATTCAAGTGCTTGATTGATGTGGAGCTGAAGAGAATGAAACCAAGATGAGGCTTTCTAGGATAAAGAGTTATTAAATTTTTTCCCAATGTAAATTTGTTTAGTTTTGTATTCATGAATTGTGACTTGTTTGGATTCATTCCCAGATACTTGTGACATGCATAACTATTGATGAATGTGTGTGTGTAGTAGTTATTTACTTACATTCAGTTTTCCACTGTTTACTAATGTATGGATTTATTATTACTTCTACTACTGTTATCAGTTCATTTACACCACAATAATCTTCCAATGAGTTAAATGTTTCCCCACTATCACACCCATGGTCTATGCCACTAGTCTGTATCCTCTAGCATTTGGGGAAATGTGATTGATTCAATGTTACCAACTAGGAACGGGGAACCACTAGGTGGCACCAGGAACTGGTATGATACAAAGTAGTATCCGAGGATTATTTTCAACTAGGCATACTATTTGGAGCCTATATACATGGATAGAATGGAATATGTAGTTGGTAATAAGTTGTGCCCATGAGTAGCTAACCCATGAATAGGAAAAAACTAATTTACCTCAATTATTTCATTTTTTTCTAGTTGTGATATTATTAATATGGATTTGATTTCACCATTGGGTGAATCACATGTTTTTTTCCATTAACCTTCATATTATTGTGTTTCTATTTCTGTTGAAACTAGATAAGATGAAGGTATTCCATCACATTCATTACACATCCACATTGTAGAAATCAAATGTCATTTATTCTTACCAGTCCATTTATGGGGAATTACCTATTACATGTTGTTGTGATCTATGATGTTCTAGATATGAATTATATTATGATATAATTCTCGATATATTATCTGATTTTTGATAGGGTATTGGTTTGTGTAAAGATTAATTTAAATGGGAACCAATCATTGGTCCCTGAGGTGTTATGTGCCCTCATGGATCAGAAATTGGTGGATTATATTGGTCATTAATGGTTATACTTTGAGATATTACATGACTAACATGCCATGATTTGATTCGCGGGATTTATGAGCACTCATGAATTGACATTTGGCACATAAATCTTAGTTTCAGTGTTTCTATGGGTTCCATAGTTGTTTCTGAGGCTCCCTCTCTATAAAATCCCAAAATACATAGCGAGTATTTATGAGTAAATGACTTGAATCCTTATGTTAGGGTATGAACTATTTCTATAATGTACATATCCTGTAATATATATACACACAGTGTAATCCTTGGCTATGTACCTACCAGTGCAGTCAAGGACACGATGTTGGGAAATATTTAGTGGAACATGTCGTGTAGCAGATGTACACACCATGTTGTAGAGAACATGTGTCCAGTAGTGCGACAAATTACATGGGTGGATGAAAATAATGTTGTAAGTGACATTCCCACCATGAACACACCATGTTTGGTGTATTGTGTAACTGGATGTGTTACTGACAACACGGGTCGGTGGTTTCATTCTAGTACACGTCGTGCTTAGAAAAAACATGCCATTTAGTTTTTTCCTAGGAGAATAGTGTGGTTTGACTGTGTAAAGGATCTTGGGAAGGGGAAAAGGAATCAAGTACACATCATGTCCAAAAGAGGACATGATATATATATAAGGAATTACATAACCAGGGTTGGTAGGAGTACACATCATGTGATGGATTAAAAAAACATTTGGTGTTGGGGGCATACATGTCATGTATCCATGTTTTGAAAAAATTGAATGCTTTTCTTATCACATTCCTTTCTTACACTTATAGTATACATCCCTAATAATTCATGAACTATGGTGTGAACTTGACCTTAGAGAGTCATGCAAACAATACATCCTCCGGTTGTACACTAGATACATGGAAATGATTAGACACCAGACATTGCTAATCAGGGGTACCTGCATATCCTTGAGTCATGACTATCTTATAATAAACCATTATTTCAGATGCAGGTTCGAATGCAGATTTTTGAGAGGGCTTACTGATGTTTATGTAGACCTTCTGTGGATCACTACTGCCTACACCATCTAGGGCAGACTTCTCAATTTTTTTTTCAACAGTACTATCCACCCACATTCTCAGCGGATTGAGGACCCCATGATACATAGTCAAGGTTAGAGTTTATGATATCGATATTCAGGATCTATAGATTCTATTAGAGATAATGGTGAAACATGCTACTTATATGATTAGGGATTGTGAAAAGAGATAGTGGGATGTGATCTCAAAGGTGGGACGACTTCAGGGTATGGCATGGGATCAGTTTCCATGTACAATCTATGATTACTTTTACCTAGATACTTCGAGGACCAATTGAGTCAGAGAGTTCATGACTCAAGAGTATGGTACTCTTTCAGTCATGTGGAATTCATCTCTCTTCACAGTTCAACCTTAATTCGCACCAATTCCTTGGGGAGATGAGTTATTAAAGGAGAATAAGTTTGAGGATCAATATAGGAATAAAATCTGATCTCATGTTAAGAAAATTAGGTTGACTTCTATATCTTCTATAGTAAAAAAATGCCCTGATTAGAGTGTGCAATTTGTTGGATTATGGAAATTTGGGTCAATGTGGATCCGCATACAAAGTAAGTGATTCTCTGGAAGATAGTAGGAATCCACACAAAGGGTCTTCCCAAGGGTATCTGAGTAGGAAAGAAACACCTTCATGTAGCTAGGTGGTATACTACCAGTATAGGAAGGGAAACCAAACATGTCCACATTTCCTGAATGACCTAGTGATGTGCTCATATTACGACAAGATGGGCCATATTTTGTGTTTCTATCTGTTTTTTCTCACCGAATGTTGGTGACATGAGTTCTTATATGACTCTTTATTCAAGATACGCACCACCAGTTTCTCATCAGTATGGGAACTATAGTTTTTTTGGAGATTCGTGCAGAGATGGAGGTCATGGCATTGGTAGTCAATCTGTATGATTTTAGTGACAACATGGTACATCAACTCAGGGTGTTCTGGCAGGGTCACAAGGCCACAAAACATGCCATTCTTTTTCATTGGAGCATACCCAGCAAGTGAATGATCACAGAACCTTTAAACTATAGGTACAATCTTAGTTGCCTTAGTTTTTTCTTTTGTACTTTTTGATATGGGGGTTTCAAAAAGTTTCAAGTCTTTAGATATTGTGGAGATACTTGGCCTCTGTATCTTCACTTCTGCAGATATCATGATGGACACTCCATTGGGGACTAGAATGTCTAATCTATGTCAGTTCAATGAGTTTCATCTTGATGTTGGTGGTTGTCACTTCATAAGGAACCATTATGTCTTAAAGATTAATGGTTTTGATGTAATTTTCAGAATGGATTGGTTAGTACCTTTTCATGATGTCATCAATTCCTGCCATCTTAGGGTTAGTTCCATATTATTAGAGGGTGGATTGTTTCTACATAACGGTGAATTGGATGTCCATGTGAGAAGAGCAGGACCCGAGGTTCATGGGTGGGGAGGAGTTACAACCCAGATTGATAGTTTGTATCTAGCTGAATATGGTTCATCCCTGATAGACTTCCCATTAGTTGTGGATATCTTCTAAGATGTCATTACAGATGAATTTTTGGGTTTTCCTCTGGAGAGAGAGGTAGACTTCTTAATTGAGCTTGTTCTATGTGTATCGTAAGTTTCCATTCCTCTTTATAGATGGATACACTATAGTTACAAGATATCAAAAGCAGTTGGAGGAGATGCATGAAAAGAGTTTCAACTGACGAAGTACTTCTACTTGGGGTTCTTCTGTCTTGATTGTGAAGATGGAAGACAACACCCTCAGAAATTGTGTAGATTATTTGGATCTGAAATAGTTGACAGTCAAGAACTAATATCCCTTAGTGAGGATTGATGATCTCTTTGATTAGCTTCGAGGATCCTGATTGTTTTGAAAGATTGACCTGAGTCTGTGGTTATGTCCTTTGGTCTCACCGATGCGTTTGCAGTTTTCATGGAACTGATAAACCGAGTGTTCCATCCATAATTTGATCCTTCCTTTGTAGTATTCATGGATTATATCTTGGTGTAATCTATCACTCAAAAAGTACATTCCACACATCATAAATTGTTTTGAGTACACAGCGAGTTTGTCAGTTATATGTTATGCTCTCAAAATTCCACATTGTGATAGACCTGATTCACTTTAGGGGTCATGTTATATTAGAGACAGGGGTATTTGTAGACATAGAGAAAGTTATAGAAATAGTTTCATGGGTGAATCCTAAGAACTTCTTTGAGGTACATTGTTTTACTGGGAATGTTGGTTACTATAGTTGTTTTATAAAGGACTTTTTACACATAGAATAGCCACCGACGGGCTAGAATAAGAAGGATACAATGTACTTGTGGATTCATTCTGGTGACTCAGCTTTTATGGATATGAAAGCGAGGTTGACTTCAGAACCCATACGATTTTTTCCATTCCCACAAAAGAGTTATATTGTTTAATGTGATGCATAAGGTATTTGGTTGGGTGTAGTGCTTATGTGGGAAGAAGGAGTCGTTGGGTAAGAGTCTCAAAAGTTGAGTCCAAATGAGAGGAATTACATGATGCATGATCTTGATTTGAATGTGGTTGTTCATGAATAACATTTTTTGAGTCATTATCTATTAGGAGAGAATTTTTTGAATTTCACTAACCCAAAAAGTCTCAAGAAAATATTCACTTAGTGTGATATGAATTTGATACTTCAATGGTTGGATGAATACATTCAGTACATTGATTTAGAGCTTGTCTATATGCCTATGATAGGAAATATAGTGGCTGATGCATTCAGTAGGAGGACATAGATACATGCAGTTTAGGAGGCCAGTAGGGAGTGGAATCTTATGGATCTATTCTCTATGATTAATTTGGATGTGCTTGAATGGTGGGGGGATATGTTTCTTTCTTCTGTAGTTGTTAAATATACTCTACTTGATCGAGTAAAAAAGAAGGAGGCTATTAGATGCTCATGGACTTGTCCTGTAGGAGAGACTGTCAGGGGTGGACCCTATTTCTGGATGGTCCATAGGATAAGATGAGATCTAGCTCTTCCATGGATGCATATGGGTGTCAGCCTCCATAAGTGAGGGATTGATATAGGGTATTCATTTCTCAATTTGGGATGTTCATCCTGGTATCACCAAGATGTATCATGATCTACAATGTCTATTTTGGTGGCTTGGTATGAAAAGAGATGTTGCGAGTTTTTTGATGAGGTGTTCCACCTGTCAGCAGTTGGAGTCAGAGAATTAGGGACTTGAATGGCTTTTGCAGTAGTTACCAATTCCCAATTAGAAGTGGAATGATGTGACGATGGACTTCGTGATAGGTTTTCCATGGTTGTCTTGAGGGAATGATGCAATTTGGGTTTTCATTTACAAACTCACGAGGGTATCTCATTTCATGCCAATCAAGGATACTTTCTGTGTTGATGAGCTGGGAAAGTTATACATTTCGAAGATTGTGTGTTTGAAAGGGATTCCACATTACATAATTTCAGAGTGGGATTTCCCATTTTAATTCCTAGGTCCGTCTTGGACTACAAAGGGATTTCGTTACATAGGTACTTTTAAGTACAATTTACCATCCCCAAAAAGACGGCCAGCTGATCATTTGATTCAAATGTTGGAGGACATGCTACAAGAACATGTCTTATATTTTGGAGGATTTAAAGAGATTCACATAACCCTAGTAGAGTTTTCGTACATTAATAGTTATCATGAAACTATTCAGATGGCACCTTATGAGGCTTTTTTTGGTAGCCCATCCTGATCACCATTATATTGGCTATAGTAAGGAGAAGAATTTATTATGGGACCTCGACATGCCTAGGAGACCACAAAACCGATAGTGTTGAATCAAAAGTGGATGGTTACTACACTGTCACAATATATGTCTTATAATGATGGATGGAGATGACCTCTGGAGTTCATGGTCGAAGATCTGGTTTTTCTATGCATCACATCGTGGATGGGACAAAGGAGAATTAGGATACATGGAAAGCTATCGCTGAGATATTTTGTACCATTTTAGGATTTTGAGATAGTCGGGATGATTTCCTATCGGTTGTCATTACCTAGAAGAACTGTGATATTCACAATGACTTCCTTGTTTCTCAGCTACAACGTTACTTCTCAGACCAATCTCATGTCTTTAAAACCAAGGATGTTGTGCTGGGGGTGGAAACATCATTTGATGAGCATCATATCCAGATTGATGATCATTGTTCAAAGGTTCTCTTTGGCCAGTATGTTCCTCTGGTATGAGTGATACGGTAGCCCAGGATATACTATATGAGACTTGGGATGATTTAAATTAAGGGGGAGGTTTGGCAGAACCCATAACTTCTTTTCTGTTATGGGTTTCCCTTTCAAGAGTTTTTGTGGAAAATATGAGAATATGAAAAATTATAGTGTACACACCATGTACATTGGAGTACACACCATGTACTCTGTTGTCACTAGTGACCGTTTAATGGCCGTGTAACGACCTAGTTTATGGTCGTGTGAGTTGACAAGAAGACCACCTAATGTTGGGGCTTTATAAGACCTGTACACTGTGTGTACATTAAATTAACACATCATGTACTTTTCATTTTATTTGATAAATAAGGTTGCAGTCAAGTATAAATTTTTTAAATGATATCTTTTCAACTTGTCTCATCCAGGAGTGATCGTAGGGAGTGATTCTTCATCGATCCCCTGATCGACCATCTATTCTATGAATCATCTATCGTTGATTGCATTGGAATCTCCAAATTGATTTCTTCTTTATTCTACATCCTCGTTCCTTGAATTTTTTTCTTCTTTGATATATCCTTGGTTGAATATTTAGGAGATTTTTTTTATATACTATGTTCGAGGTTGATTCAAGGGCCAAATCCAAAGTATAAAGATCGTATAACGTCGAGGTGGGTGGTTTGTGCCTTTCTGTAGTTAGTTTTTGAGTAATATGTGAAATATTTTCTAATACCAATGATTGAGATGTTGCATTTTTAGAGATTTTAACCCTGTTGATGCAGACGATGCTTGTTTTCATGAGTTTTGGGATCTTGTTTGGGAATTAGGTTATTTTTACATTCTATGGAGGTGTTTTCGCATGTTTGTTTTGGTATAGACCATTTGGTCTATTTTTTCCTATTAGACATCTTTTAATCCATACCTTGTGTTGTTAGAATGAAGTGATTTTATCTTGTGTTATGATATGATTTGTAGCCATTTATCCAAATAATACATGATGTTTTCTATGGTTGTATTCCATTATTTGTGCACAATGGAACTACATAGGGATGTTGGAGCCTAGTGTAGTGAGACCATAGTGGGACTCGACGTTGAGGTCTTCCCTAATGAGTCTGTTATATTTTTCACATCGCGATACCATAGGGGGTATTGACATTGAGTGCTCCCTTAGTGTGTCTATTGTTACTATTACAAACCACATGGGGAATTGATGTTGAGTGTTTCTGTAGAGTTTCAACAATTTATCTTCAAAAGAATATAGGGGGAATTGAAGGTGAGTGATTCCCCATAGAGTCTTTGTTTGCTTGAAACCAGAGGGGTTAGGATGTGATAATTTATCCAGAGGGTTACTTGAGATTCATTTGTTGATCCATAGAGGATAAGATGTGAGAATTTCCCAAAGGACTGTTAGTTTTCATTTGGTTAAATAATTGATGAATTTAAATGAATGTAATTGTAACTGTAAGACAATTTACATTTTAGTACTTCCATTTTTATTGATTCATTTATCTTTTTTTCTTCCATATACATTCACTCACTGTTAGGCACATATCATTGGGAGGTTTCCAAATATGATTTTTCTCATACCCTATTTCTGTCATACTTTTTGGAACAATCATATTATATTACTCTAGGTATTGTTAAGGGAAATCGATCATCTACTTCAGGTACTTACTTGTTGTGGATATGTGGATCATGGGACCATACTGATGATTTTGATGCTGGGGAGTTATTTAACTATTTTAATTTGTACATTGGTTTAGTACTATATTCCGACACTGTGACTTGTTTGGCTACATTCCAAGATACTTTTGAAATTCATTATTATTGATATATATATATTTCAACTATAGTTGGTTATTTACTTCCAGTGTTCCATAGTTTATTGTTTTATTTAAATAATATTACCTTTTCTACTATTATTTGTTTCATTTCATGGAATTAATCTACCTATGAGGTCTTAGTTTCTCCATTATCTCTCCTAAGGCCCTTGCTGATAGTTAGCATCCTCTAGCGTTTAAGAAAATGTGCTTGGGGCCATGTGGCCAACAGAATATGGGTCATCTCTGGGTGGAACCCAGAACCGATATTTTGCAATCCATTGGGATTTATTTGTTTGGTTATGTGGGTGGGATGAATTCTCTTTTCTAGTTAAGGAGGAGTGACATTATAGTAAATACAAAAAGGAAATCATATTTGAGAGTTTTCTGTTAAATAATATATCACCAATAATTGTAATAATTAAAGAAAATTTAAGATATGTTCGATATATGCCAAAAAATATAATCTAGATGTGTTTCATGATTATTTTTTACCTTATGTTAATGTTTAACATCTATGTAAACTCATTTTACCAAAGTCATTATTATTAATTTTAATTATTTTTAATAATTTTGTTAATACATATATCAAATTAATAGAAAATTTAAATTATGAATACTATAAATATGGATCTACTTTTATTACATTAAAAAAATAGAATTCCCAAAAAAAATTGGAATTAATCCAATCAATTTAATGAGAGAACATGTTTTTAATGTGAAAACTTATAATGATTTAAATTTTTTTTATAGAATTTAAATTTGAAATTGAATCCAATGACCTTAAATTGAATTAACTGATATATAATTTATGTCAATAAAAATTGAAATAATATTTGAATATAATTTGTATATAAAAATATATTATATGAAACTTTTGTTTTCTATTAAAACTCAGGGTTTTCACTATTCAAAAAAATAAAACATCTAATAAAAATAATAAAATTTCACCCAATGTAAATTTTGATATTCAAATTTGAAAAATAGTATATTTTTTAAATAAAATTTATAAAATTTCATTTTTTTTAAAAGAAGTATTCTCTAATAGGGGCGAAATACTACATTCTAGATTAATATAGCTTTTAATACCTCAAATTTGTGTAATTCTTATTTAATTCATATCACATTTATTGGAAAAATATTAAAAACATTTTTTTGGAATTATAATATATAAATATCATTTAAATATCTCACTAATCATTATTAATTTAATTTATAATGAAATATTATTTTTTGATAATAAAAATTATTATTTATTTGAAATCAATTAATTTTTATTTAATTTTTACTTATTTTAATTTATCATTGATTTATTAACATATAATTAATTTTATAAATTGGAGAAAACCTAATAATTGAGTGAAGAATAAGAAAATAATTATATTGTGGGTAATGAATTAAAATAATTTTTTTTCTCTATAAAAGAATATTGTGTTGAAAGTTTGCATAATTTTTTGTATCAAGAAATGTATGACATCAATAAAATTGAATTTATTCAAATAAAGTAAACCATAAAACATATAGGGTATCACTTTTCCCCTTAAAAAGTGAATATATCCCTCAATATTACAATTTCTCATTAATGGTTTATTAAATGAATTTTCCATTCATAAGAATAATTATAATAAAAATTTAATCTAAATTCATTTAAAAAAAGGCAAAAAAATAATTACAAAAAATTACTCGTAAATTGGTTTACAAATGGAAATGCATTAGTGGGAAGTGAATATTGGACATGGTAGAAATGTGTAAATTATTTTAGAGAATGATTAAAGAAATTTATAAAATGAATTTAAAAAAATCATGTAATGCAAAGGGCCTTAATGATATAAATATATGTTGATTTATAATACCATTGGTTCAAGAGAAACAAATGCATTAGGTTAAATTTTTTAAATTTTATTTTCATGTAGTTTGATATTTTTATTTTTACTTAAGATCATAAGGAAATATATTTATATGATTCAATTTCTTCTTACAAGCAAAATCTCTCCATTTGGTTATTATATGATCAATTTACAGTTCATCACTTACACTTTAAAGGGATGGTGAATTTGTTATCCCTGAATAACTAATGGATCCAAAAACCCATAGGTAGACATATAATTCATTATTTCTATCATCATGTTTCCTAAAAAAGACTATAACAAGTTGCCAAATATTCATAAATCATCATATGGAATGTTAATACATTAAATACAAAGAACCTCACCTGAAGTATAATATAATAAATTCCTCAAGTGGTTAACATTGTAACCCATGAAAAGATTAATTCAATAGTTATTCATTAAATGTTATATTATCTTATTAAAAAATTATTTTTATTGGATACATGGGTTCATCCATTGATCGATATAAAATTTAATGTTATTTTATTATTCCAAAATCCAAAAAATGGGAGAAAATTATAGGAAAAATCACTAAAAAATGTAAAATATTATTTTAATACATCTTATTAACACTAAATAAAAATTGAATATCGATAATAAGGTTGGATATGTTTTATATAATTATCATGATTCACCCCATCCATTATGATTTATTATTATTCCCCTTATTCCATTTTTGGTAGAGTCTGTTGGGTCTTATCATCCAGATTAGTCCTTGTTTTGGGGAATTGATTCACATAATTCCATGTCTCCTATTACATGATTCAATTATGTGTGGGAGGTTTAATAATCATATATTTCCCCATATTTTGACTATGAAATATCTTTTCCCCTTCACTTCGTGATTCAAAATCACATCGGCCATCTTTACCAATCTACAATCATTTTACAGTCCCTTTTAGAAAATTTATGCCATAATTTTCTCGACACATTGATAATAATGAAAACATTATTTAATTTTATTTATAGTTATTAGATATCACATAGAGTTACATATTAATCTTATAATCAATCCCATGAGACTAATTGATAACTCCAACATCCATTTTGACCTTTATAGGTCATCAAAATTCATCTTCATTGATACTGGATTCTCACTTAGCTTGTTTCATTCATTGAATTGGTTTTCTTCCACTAGAGAATTGAACATCCTTACATTCTAGTTGCATGATATTTTGGAAGGTTTCATCATGTGAATTGTGACATTTTATTCCCATCCTCCAAAATATTCATGATAATTCTTCTAAAGAACTAGGATTTTTTCCAATTTTATATGAAGAATATGAGGAAATTAAGTATTTTGAAATATTTTCCTGAACTCATCAAAATACATAGATTAAATTTATCCTTATTTCCTCATATTATTAATAATATTTCACTATTTATCAAACTCATGAACTATGAAATATACATATATAGTGTCTATTTTTTTCTCTTAACAACATAGGACACAATGCAACTTTTTAGGTATTGAACCATTTACAAGAAACTAATGGGTCGGTTGAACTACTTAAAGAATGTGGGTATTTCCCAATGAATAACTAAAAAATATATTTTCTCTAATTTTCCCATTGGATGTTCACCATGATTAAGAGATTTTGAAATTTGGTCGAGAGTGGAAATAATGTTTTGTTTTCAATCTCTCATATCATTAAATTGTTGAGGAGGACAATCATTACATAGTCCATTAAATTCCCCATTATCAGGGTTTCAATAGGTTCTATCCATTGAATAAATTCCAAAAAATAGTGTGAGAAATATTAATCATTATGGAAAACCACATTATCATGAAAAACAAAATAAATGATGTCTAAATTATTACATCTAATTTATTAATATGTGAAACCTAAGGTTTATCCAAATATACTAAGAAATAACCCCATGTATATCAGTAATTTTTTCTCATCCTATTTTCAAAAGAATGAGTGAACATCCCATTGATACCAATAATAACATACAAGCTTATCATATATGTATATTAAGACATTTTAAATAAATATTCATTATATTAAAAAAGTAAATTCTATAAGATCGTAATAGATTAGTGTCTATGGAAAATGTGTATACATTAATCTAATTTGGTGAATGATCTTAAGCATCTGGCATAATGATATTCCAATCTATTACTCCTATTAATATCATTTATTCATAAATATGTGAAAGGAAACATAATAATTGGTGATAACATATGCTTCATATGGGTAAATATAAAAGAGATATGTAACCATTATATAGTCCTAATGTTATAATAACAGGAGCATAAAATATTATGAACACACCCTTCATGGATAAATCATAATCATGAGTCATGTGATATAATATATGTCATTCATAGGACATGAATCATAAGGAAATAAAAGAGAATTATTCTTGAGTGAATATAATAAGAAGAATACATAGACTTGTGGAATACCCAGTAACATATAAAATCATTCCCAACATGTCAATGATCATTTTAAAAATATATCAAGGTACTTTGTTGGGGATAAATATTCCTTGAATGACACAACAAAATCTATAGTAAAAATCCTATCCTTATATTGGATATGGTTACAACTTTTTCCCATAATGTATCAATACAGCCAACATATTTTCCATCATAGCCATCATGGTTCATTCCCAAGACCATTTTAGTAGTCAATCATTAATCCCAATATATCCTAGTAGTTAATGTTCACTCCCAATATGATCTCACTAGACACAGTTAACTCCTAAGACCAATATGATGACAAATTCCATTAATTAACCATGTTCACTCCCCATTTCATCCATTTATATCACATTATATATTAATATTATCCCAATGAATTGGAGGGTGATATAGCTTCGAACTATCAGATAAGGAAATAATACATATGTGTTCAAAAAAATAATAAATCATTCATCATATGATCACCTATAATGAAATATGTGACATATAAACATCACATCATAACACATGAAATGAAATGAGTATCATAAAAATTCCATTATATAATTCACAATATGTACTAATACCATGAATAACTAGATAAGAATAAAATTCATGAGAAAATTTGAGATACTTATCATAATATTTCATCAATGGAAGTATAATTATAACTAAAACAAATAAATGATGTGATTGTAGCAATATATATCTTTTGCATTGGTAATATTGAATCATAGTCCCCAGGGAAAAAATAATATTTCTTGAAAATATTAATAAAAAATAAATAAATATATTCAAGATGTAATATGTAAATGGAATCATATACATCCCATAAATGAATTTATGTTTATCGTATGACATTCATATCAAATAAGGTAAATTAAGATCGAATTACATTACTGATTTCGAAAATTTGTAATATTAAACACCATGTAAGAGAGATAATAAAATTTATATATTTACCCATAAATATAAATATTATAATAATAGAACACATTAATATTCAGTATATACACCACATAATTGAAACAAGTAGTGAAAATATCATATGTCACACCAAAATAAAAGTGGGTGTTGAGATCCTATTACTTGATGAGTAAATTTCGAAACAAATTCCCCAATGATAGAGTAAAATCAATTTTCTAATTTATTATAAATTTATAATGGAAATTAAATATATAAAATATAAAAGATCCATATCTACACCAGACATGAAGAATAAATTTGGAATATATAATATATCTTACAAAAATAAAAGTGGGATGGGAAAACCATTACATTATGTATTACGAATATTCATACACACTAAAACACCCATTATAATAAACATATGATAATAATAAATATACCAAATTGACATATTCATATATATCAAAAAATATATGTCTTTATTATGATTTATATTACATTTTTATAATGAATTCCATGATATTTTCACGTTTCAAATAATATCTACTTTGTCCTTCATAATTGTTTTCACTTATTACTCTAGATACAATAACATAGATCTTGATTTCATTATTTATTGAAAATAATTATTTTTATAAATATAATATATAGTTTTTATATAAGTATTAATAATATTCAATTAAATATTGAAATATTAATTGAATTAAGTAGTTCATGCATATGAAGGGTCATACGCACACATGAAAAATGTTTTCATTTTATAATGTATTTAAATATTGAATATAAATGACCTGAATATATATATATTAATATTATAATTACAGTATAACATAAATTTCATAAACCTGTTTTTAATACATTCCATGTAATTTCTGATGGAATCACATTGTTGGGATGATCTAGTAATCTATACATCCACATAAGCAGTTATCATATTTAGGGAAAAAGTAAATCATGATGGAATTTTTTATTTAGTTATTTTATACCGATAAATAAATCCTAAATATAATAAATATCATATAGAAATATTAATTACATAATTATTCCCAACCATGAATGGTGTTAATTGAATAACTAATGGAATCATCTTGTGAGGCAGTAGTCTAGTATACACAAGAACGATGATTGTGTATCCTCTTTCATGAAAGTGTGTGAAGGCAGAGGAATAACACTTAGTATAAAAAATTATCACTATTTTGATAATTATAAGGATATTATATACAATTTCTAAAATAATTATTCAATGGGTGGAGAGAAAAATAAAATAAATGATCTTATTTAATAATGTTACCTCTTCTTTGGGTAACTCGTTTTTTCTGCACTTAATGGATTCCCTGGATTGATTAATTTAGAATGATTGATTTTTAGGATTAAAGGATATAATTTTTTTGTTTGGGAGGGGTATTGTCAATAAAAATGGATTGATAGGTGTGAATTAGTTGAAGGGAGTAGTGCCCATTTATAGTGCTGGAGGAGTGAAATTCTTGTAAGTACAAGATAAAAAGTCCTATTGCAAGGTCTACCTTAAATAATGTCTCACCAATAATTTCAAATTTTTCAACAAATTTAGTATACAGTCTAAATATTAAAATCAAAATTCATTTGGACATGTTTAGATTTTATTAATCTCATTAACATAATATTATACCACTATGTATTCTTCTTTAACCTTAATCACAATAATTAATTTTAATTACTTTCATTAATATTTTTGGTAAAAATTATTTTGAACAAAGTAACATCAATAATTATTAATATACCAAATATTTATTCTATTTTTCAAAATTATATAAATAGAACTGGAAAAAATTAATGTAAAATTAATTCCACTAATGTGAACAAATAATATGTTTTTAATGTGAAAAGATCTAATGTTTCAAATGTGTTTCTATACAATTTTATCGAGAAATTGATTCTAATGACATGAATTGAAATAGTATACATATAATATAAAAAACTATAAATTATAACTGAATAAAAATTTTATTTAATGTTATAAATAAATTACATTAAAAATTTGTTTTCAATAAAAAATTCTTTTTTTATCACTATTCATCAAAAAAGGAATCATCCAAAAAATTAAAAAATTTACCACAAGAATTTTTGTATTAATATTTAAAAAATTAACATTACATTTCAATATTAAAATTAAAAAAGTTATGTGATATTATTTATAATATTTTTATTCCATTAAATGGAGGCAAACTCTCTTTTTATTAATATATTGTTTTTTTATTTAAAATTGTTCTATTCATATTTTATAACAACTAACCTTATTCAATGATCATCATAAATGTTTTTATTGAAATAATATATATAAATTACATTATAATATCTCACTTATAGGGATTTATTAAATAAATTATGATAAAATGAATGTGTGTGCATAACAATATTGTTTTACAATAAATCAGTTCCTTTATATTTAATTGGGACTTTTTTAGATATGAATTTCATTTTTTACCAACTAATTATTTTTTTTAAAATTTCCATGGTATCAAAATTAATAAATTTTATATATATTTTCAATTCAAATGACTAGGGGACCACTGTGAAAGTATTTTAAAAATATTATTTAAAGAATATTATAGTTTGGTAAAACATGGTCTTCTGTGTAACGTATGATATTGAAGGAAGTCATCATTGTGTATAACATAAAAAAATCATTGAGTTGTGTATACCAAAATGTAATATAATTTTAATTTATAATAAAATCTAAACAATGTGTTTTTTATTTAGAATTAATAACATGGTTTAGAGTATAATGTAATCCCCACAACAAAATGAATTTTCTCGAAAAATAATAATTCCAAAATACGAAAGGTTTTTCAATTATAGTCTAATAATTATCTAATCCTAGAGGTAGAATATGTTTGAAAAAATCAATTGAAATTATAGATCACCATTATTATTTATATTTATATTTTTAGGTTCGTTCATTAATTGTTATCATTACTCTTATTATTTCAGTACATAATTTATAGATCATAAATTTTACTCGAGATAAGTTGTTTGACCTTTTTCAATTAATCCATAAAATATGTTATCCATATTCATATATGAATTGTAGATAATAAAATAAGATTCTTTTTTGGGAATTTTTCAAATATAAGTTTTAATATCTATTATTATTTTCCAATATCCATTCCAAAACACTTTTGTTTAATTGTTATATAAACTGATAACATTATCTCTAATCACTATAAATTAAAATTCAAATTGATGGGAAAATGGGTATATATATAGGATGACACCATTTAAACACTATTTATTTCCACTAGAATAAGAAAATAATTTTTTTCTATTATAATAAAATTATTATCTGACACCATAATAGAAAAATAATCATAGGTGGATATGTCCCTACCTTTAAAAAGGTCATCGTATCATTTATATAGCATAAAAGAAAACCACTACAACTTTTAAATATTTATTTCATAGGAAAATATTAAAACGCTACATTTTATTAACATTCCTCTTTTCATGCCCTCGTCCTCATAGAGTGCACCCATCATGGGCACATAATAAGAGAATAGATATAGTGACACATGATTCCCACTTCTAGTAATACCTTGGTTGGCAACTTGCACTGAGGGTATAGTAATCACAGAAATGAGAGGAATTAGCCTATAAGAAAAAACATTAAAAAGAGAGAGTAGAGAACGACACCAACCATCTCATACTCAGAATATAATATATATTAAATCACATGTACACAAATTTAATTTAATTAAATAACAACTAAAAATAAATTGGAAAACAACAAGTAAAAATACAATGTAAAATGACAGAGACCATGTTGCATGAATATCTCAAACAACCACTAGCTAGTAGAAACCAGCCTGATCTCCAACCATCTCTAGGTGACCTGTAAAATATTTTATATAATTTATGATGAGTATAATAGTATAATTAGTAGTATCGTCCCTAGAACCACTCGTGGAAAAGCATTGAAAGCAAGCTAAAACAAAGTAAACAAAATGTGAAACTAACTCATCATTTAAATAAGTATACTGCGTTCATTAGTCACCATGTCTACACACACCATGTATTGCATAATATAGTATATAATATAGTAATAAATATCAAGGGTTCTTCGCTACAACTTCCTCATTGTATTGATGCATTTCCCTAATGACTCACATCGTGAGCATCTCTCTTCAAAAGGCATTCCCAAAGAGAACAGTGAGAAGTACCAAATCATGAATCATGAACCTCATTCAATACCACAAACACATCCACATATCCAAGGTAACAAGGCCATTTCTGGGAGCCACCAGAGCTCACATAACATATTTCATACATAGATAATTATACATCAAGCCATTATATCCAATAAACTATGTAAGGGTCCTCAAAACTTCACAACATATACACATTAAACATATAGTAGTCAATAGGAAACTATATCCAAAATATATCTGTGTGAATAACCATAATCCATTAGGGTCCTCTTCACACATATATGGGGAAAACTAAATGTCATTTCCACTAGCACATATTACTAAAAATATTATAGTGTGGGGACTAAAGGGGTAGTCTTCCATAATTCATCCCACTGAGATTTTGGGGAAAACACCCCAAGGGTTCAGAATCCCCATGGTATCAGTTTCCCTAGATGACATTATGGAAAATCATATATATACCCAAAAATTCCAGAATATAATATATCTAACAAACACAATATGGGAAAAATCTAGTCTTAGAATGAACAACAACTAACATCCTCAGACTCTCAGTTGCCACTACTAAGACATGGTATCCTATTTCCACACAACCGTTTAAAAAGCTACATTTGATTACATTATGACATATTATCAGTTTCACATTACATTAATTAGTTATTTAATCATTAATAAAAAATTATTATTTCCACAAAACAATCTATTTGCATCGTAGCAAAGTTTAATTCCCTCCCATGATAACCAAACCAAGTCCGCAATTCCATAAATTGCATACTCGACATTGCATCCCATCAAGATTCAATCCAATGGATTAATATCATTTATTAAATAAATTAGTAAAATAAATATCACATTTACATAATTCTATGTATTCTTGAAAACCATTCTATTCTTCCAGAAATAGTGTGATCAACAAGGTGATTATATAAACAATTCATAATGTATTTTCCACCAATAAATGGAGTTTAGGCCCATACAGACACAAAAAGTTAAACTAGGAAAGAATGTGTCATACACCATATATCATATCATATTTTTGGTATGAGGGTATGCAAGAACATCTACCTCATGAAGTGGTGAATGTAACAAAGATAATAACCATTATGATTCTATAGGAATCCAACATTGACATCCAACTTGTTTCATTATATCTGATTTACCCCCAATACACAAATGTATAAACTAATGTATCCCTCCACTCTGGGAGTAAAATTATTCAACCACAATAGCTGGGCCTCCCTACCCCCACATACCACAACATTCCTCCCGGCTCAGTCATCCTAGGCTCACAGCACAACATAAGCAGCATGAAACAAACAACATAGCAACATGGCTCTCGGCCCTAAACATTAATTAATACTTCACATACAACACGTACTCATAGATCCATAGAATAATAATTTTTTCCTTTAATATCAAGTGGGTAACATAGAAACCTCCAAGGAGTTATCTTTATCACGAAATCTAACTATTATTCGATATTGAATTAAAATATTCAATTAATCATGGATAACTACATCCATTTTATTTAACACCATGCACAATAATAATAAGAAGATTCATTTGCATGGAATTTTTTATATATGGAAAAATAAATTTTCAATTAATATTATAATTATGTAATTTAACATTTTTCTTCAAGAAATACATGATAAACAAGAAAGTAACAAATACCTCAGTCTCTATAATATTCAAGAGTCAATAACAAACAATCAAAACCTATCCATTAATCTAGTTAAATTATTTATTATTCCAATTCTATTTTGATCGAGTGGGATATAAGAATATAATTATAAAACAACACAATAATATAATATGGAAGCTATGAATACCCTACCTAAAAAGGTTTTCAAATTTCTTTTAATGTGAACGAGGAAACACAATAGATCAAGATCACCTCTCCTGCAATTATTGTATCCACTCAAGGATGTCACGACACAATCCCATTAGGAAGAACCAATTAATGTTATATTAGAAACATGGGGATCACATATTGAATCATGTAATCGATATTGAGAGGAAACTGGTAAAGTAACCCATAATAACAATGGTATAAAATAACTTCTATCGAAGACTGATTAACACTTATTGGATGTACCAAGAAAATGGGTGCACATGATGAAGGGAAAAAACTAAGGGGAAACTATACCTGGATGGAAGACATATCACCTGAAAACAATGGGAGGAAGAAGTCTATGAATCCCATACAGGGTAAAAACATAAAGGAAGAATAGGGCAGAATGTATCTCAGCAATTTCAAAATCATGAAGGAGAAGCTATTTAGATATTCAATTAATGGATGATTTCGTTATGACTACATGATTTGAATGAGTAAAGGCATCATGAACCTTAGGAAAAATTAATATAGTTGTATTAGAATATGAATATTCTTTAATATACTAAATTCAAGGTTTTTAATGAGTTTTATGTCAATGAAAAATTGAATGAGGAGAAATTGTAGGAATATCGTCACATTGTTCACTAGTTGAGCTGGAAAAACTATAGAAGCTACCAATAGATGAAGATAAATAATCGACGAAAACTGATGAAGATGAATCCCCAACACCAAAAATTGAAGATGACTCCCTAACACCAACATATGATGATGACTAAACGATTTATGAATAGTTTCACCAACATAAAAAATGAAGTTATCTCACCAACACCAATTAGATAAAATGACTTAAAGAAATAGATAGATGAATAGTTTCACTAACAGTTGAAGATAGATCATTGAAACTAGCATGTGAATATTACACAATAACATAACTATACACATCATTATCATAGGAAACACTATTCACATCTATTTCATCGACTGCACTTTTCACATCTGTCTCACTGATAACACTATTCCCAAAATAAGAAGCATTGTACATAGAACTAGGATTGGGAAAAATATTGTGGATATGTCCCCTTGACCTACTATAACACCATAAACAAAATATTTTTTCTATTAAATATACCAGATATTTCTAATAATTGGAATAATATATATCTCAAAACCTAATCATCCAAAAGAATCCAAAACCAACATATAGAGGAAACCAAAAAATGGTCCAAACCACAACCTTTGAGAATCTTCTAAAGGATATCCCCACAAATGGAGGTGAACCACTTCCTAATTAGAAAAATATGAAACCATTAATGAACTAAAACTAGCTCTTAACTACTCTCTTGATGGAGATATGTCTAAAAATAGGGAAATCCATTAGAAGCAACAAGGTAATGCCCTATCATAAACATGAATGTATGAAAACCATAAAATGAACATTATTACAATAAAAGTCCTAAAACGATCTCAGGGTACTGAGTGCATATTTTTGACTCACATTCTCATGTACATTCCTATATAACACCATGCAACCAGAAGACATGAACCCCAGTGACAACATCCTAGTGCACCACCTTCTCCTTGCGGTCCTGGATCTCAACATGCTTATCCACAAAGGTTGCGTCATCGTCAACATTGATATCACCCACATTCTATGGCATGTGAGTTGTCATGATGATAATGATAGAGATTCTACACATGGAAAAAACAAGTGTCCAGATCATCTATGTGGGAAGTGATACTAGATATGCCCGGACTCCAACACGATCCAACACCTAGGTAGGTCCAAAAAATGGAGAGAAATATTACTAAATACCTAGTCCAACACAATGTAGAATGGAATGATAATCAATAAAAGGAATCAAAATATACTATACCAACTATTGAGTGTAAAATATTGTTTTCGGGGAACTCTACCAAGGATAATTTCAAAATCCACCAAAATCGAAAATCTAGGACATAAGAGTGCCACAATTCATTATGTTTTTGGACGGTCTTCCCTATCTGAACTTCCATCTAAGTAATAAATGATGTTCTATGGAATATTTGAGAACCACAAAAATTATGGAGACCTCTCAACACCCTATAAGTCAAATGAGGATCCCAATAATAAATGATCGATGTAGGGTCCATGTGGTGTCTAAGCACCTCTTACACATGCAGTCATAAAAAAAACTCCATTACGGTGGACTCCTTGATAGCTATGTTGTAGGATGATTTCATCCAAAAATACATTACAACCCATTTCATATAATATCCTCCTTGATATCATTGTAAATAAGTAGTAATGTTAACTGTGACGTCCTCCCACATCCACTGAGCAACATCTAACTGCTGGAGAGACCCATTGGGAACATATTGCATGGCCTTCAACTTCGTGAAGAACAAACAACAAGACACAAAAATCGAAACTACATACTTTATCCCAAGACACCAAAATAGGATCCTCAATGATTTTTACATCTTTGTTACACATGGATGTACTATATAAGGAGGACTATGGAACTCTTTAAGAATCATCTCCCACATCATTAATGGATCGAAAATCCATCTCTGAAACAACACCTTGTGTTGTTCATCCTCAGACCAGTAATTAGGTGCCCCACAACAAACTACTCGGTCTCCCTAGACATCAACCTCATGATCCCTAAATATGGAATATTCCACATAATTCACCAATTATGAAATCAATGTCATTTAGAAAAGACAACCTCTACCTCCAACATATCACATATCGAGATGTAAGGATAAATGTTCTTCTATTATTCTATAGGAATCACATGATTCAGGTACTGCATCACTATGTGACATCCTGCTAAACACATTAGATAAAAAAGTTCACATACCATGTGTATACAATATTTTGATGTCGTATTCTTATAAGAACATGATCCAACGATGTTGACTCATGTTTAAGTCATGCTTGGAGAAAAATAATACTATATTTTATGATCATTTTTGGCCTCAATGTGAACTTCTATGAGGTAATGTATCCAAAAATTTAGGGAAAACACCACTTCTGCCAACTCATGATCGTGAGTGTAATTGTTATGCTTACACGAACGCAAATTCTAAGACATACATGAAAGGAAGATTTTAGAATTATCAGAACAAATCATAACACTAGACATAAAGCATCATAGAAAACATCAAACTAACCCCCTTCGGATGGAATACAATAAATGTGGGAACTAACCAATTTCTCCTAAAAATATTAAAAAGCTACCAAACACTGATTATTCCATCTGAACGTCTGATCCTTCCTGCTCCACATTATCATGGGAATTACGAACTAATAAAAATTGGACTTGAACCTCCTATAATAGCTTGCATGCCCAAGGAAATGTCACACATGTTTTACTATCATGGGGGATTCCCAAGGCTCGAATTATTTTAACATTGATGGATCCAAATCTACTCCCTATAGTGAAAAAAATTCCACAAAAAGCAGAATTATCAAGCCAAAAACCCTCACATCGACAATATCCCAACCACTTGATATTGTTGAAGAACTCCCACAATAGAACATAGATGCTCAACATGCATCTCTATAGACACGGATTACACATGGATGACATCAATTAAAACCACCAAAAATATATCCATATACTCATGTAACACATCATTCATTAAACCCATGAACACAGTTGTAGCATTCATTAAACTGAACGACAGAACCATGAACATGTAATGCCCATGAAGACAACAGAAAGAATTATTAGAGATATCATCATCCTTCACACACATATGATGATATTATGACCCCATATAGTGATTTGGGAACCAACATGAACCCTTTTTTTGGATTGAATAAATAATCAATCTGCTGAATAGAATATTGATTCTTCACTATCACATTATTTCAATTGATGGCAATTGATACATAGCCACAAACTCCCATCAACCTTCCTGACGAACAAATATAGTGTTCCCCATGGAGACACACACAACTGTAAAAAACTAAACTATAAAATAAAATCAAGATATATCAAAAACTATTTCAACCCTATATAGATCCATCTTATACGGTGTCATCGATATAGGTGATGCCACTTGTGGTAGCTCGATCCCGAACTCGAACTCTCATCAATGGGGTAATAACAATACCTCTTCAGGAAATATGCAACGGTACTCTTCTATGACCATTGGTAATGAAAACTGCTGAACCTATGTTGAACTAACATTAAAATTAAAAAATAAGGATTTTAATGATTAAACATTCCTCTGACCGATCTGACAGTCTCACTTGTCATAATACCCCACCAAATCTCCATAAGAAATAAAGAACACCACCTTCCCCCAAATGCAATCTATGATAGCCTAAACCAAATACGAGTAATCCATGTCATGTATGACATAATATTGTTGTATTACTAAACATAAAAAATCTACTAATGGGTGGTGTTTCCGCATCACTATATCACAATCTCAACATACATCAAATAAGTTATCTAGACCTACAACAAGTATTGTCAACACAAAGGGAACTGGACGTCTCTCTTCCTCAATTCCAAAATCATGTAAATGTGTAGGTCATATGAATGAGTTAATCTTTCATGAATTAAACAAGGAATACACCGTAGTTGAAAACACAAAATTTGTACTTTGAAAAAAATCTTCCTTGCCTAGAACTTGCAATGCTATAGAATAAAGCTAACCATATCATTCTCTACAACCTATGTATCCCTGATGAAGACCAACACCATTGATTCACTCCACTATCAAAGGATGGGGAGAATATATGGGCAATCCAATGACTACCCCATCAGCTCTCTATAGATCCAATGTTGCTACAACTAGAAATAGCTACCTCACCTAAAACTTTCTCAATAGATGATGTTCAAGAGGAACACCAACCACACACTGATTGCTCTGAAAGATCAGTCACTCTAACGACTGAAGACCATGACCTCCATAAGAATAGAAATCCCCAGATCCCTTGGAGTTGTCTTGAGGACCACCTACCTAGATGAAATGAGTTTCTGAGGGCTGGGACCTACCACTAGCTAAACGAAAACACTTTTTCCCTAAAAACCATGAACCATAGACCACACTATTCTTCATGATGAATAACGAAGACTCCTCTATGATGATTATATGGTTTAATATAAAGTCCCCTCGATGACCTATACCCTCTCCAATGCCTCGAGATATGCCACCAGTATTATAAGGACCAACCCTTAACCCTTACTTAATCATGAGTTATTACAAGATTACACATTGATGATCTTTTCAGGTTTAGAGTTTTAGAGAATTAGATCATAAAAATTGCATTACATTCCACATTTTAACAAAGTGGTTACATAAAATATATTATTCATTTTTCCCATCAATGGAAACATATTTAACATAAAACATGGATTATTTCTTGACACCTCCTTGACACTATCATCACATCATGTACCTTTCCCTTGACCTGTGAAAATCATTTCAAAAACTTGGGATGAGCATAAAAAGCTCAGTAAGGGATATGAAAATATGGAAAGGAAACTTGAGTTCATGTATACATAAGAATCAATGAAATCATACTATACTCATAAAACATAAGCACTTTAACATACCTCATCAAATCAGGAATAAATCATCGAAATCATAAGACATAAAGGTAACTTGAGTCATTCATATCATTATTTCGTAGGGAGTAACCCTCTTGGTTATGTTTGGAATACCCATCACAGTATATTCCATAAATCTCTATGAAGAAACCATAACGTTTAACTCCTTTGTGTTTCTCAATGCATTGGAGAGCTATATCAGGCTCACCCGCCCTTAGTTTATCACGGAACCAACCGTCTTCATAAAAATTCTCAAGAACCATAACATAATCGTATCACATAAAACATGCATAAAGGAAACATTACATTTCCACTTTTCAATCACATGATATCAATACAAGAAATTGATATAAAATAATTATGAAAACCATTTTCAAAACCAAAATAAAATAAAAGTAAAACATGGTATTGATTTTTTACTCAAAAATGTTATGGTTTGTAGAGGAAGCCGAAACTCAAATAATGGTCATGGCGGCAGAGAAGTCGTTGTCATCGCATACGTACGATAAAAACATTCCCTTTTGTCGTTTAGTAAAATGCATCATATAAAAAATATTCCTTTTGGATAAACATAAAAGACAAAGGGGTTTATACACCTTATAAAATAAATTTGTGTATACAACAAAATATGCATCAATGAAAGGAGATTGAGACGATGTCCCTTACCTTGGTCCGACATGACTCGATCGTTCTTTAATCTCCTGAATAATAAACGTGAGTTAATTTATAATAACTTAAGAACCTTTTTCAAGTTCATTATTCCTTTTATATCACTTATTACCATGTCATCATCACTATGTTATTATTTAAGGTAATAACAGTCGTTTTAACAATCATTGGTACTTGAGTCAAAAATAAACTCTTTATAATTACAAGTTGCTCATGTGGTAAAATATCCATTATATCAAAAATTTTATTCATGATGTAGATATCATATATATAATATATATCCAGTATATGCATTCATTTAAAATATTACATAACATTTAGAGGTAAGAAATGAAATGCACCGTTCATAGAGACAATAAGCCGTACGTACGCATGAACGCTACTTACATTTAAATATCATATTTAATGGAATTAAAACATAATAATACATAATATTATTTTAATTAAAGTATGGTATCATATATAATATCATTATATATATCCTTTTTAAATACCACATATGGTATTAACGAATCAAATCACCTTGAGGGGGCGGTAGTCCGCACTTCCTAAAATAAAGATATCGCGTATACCCATAATGGAAGCCATAAATGTATTCCATAAATGAAAAATACAGAAGCTTAAGGAAAACATAAACATATTATATATCATATATAAATATAGTGACATATTAATGGCCACCTTTGAAGTTGTTATAAAAATATTAAACAATCATCATGTCGTGAGGCAAAAATTCACCATCCACGGAAACAGTATGTTCTTTAACCATTAGATGTAGGTGTGTGTAAGTATAGCTCGAATAATAATTATAAAAACATCCTAGTATATGGAAGATACTGGTTTTGTTACAAAATAAATGAATAAAAATAGTTTAGGCTATTGGAAAAGAAAAATAAAACAAAAGAACACAAGTGAAGACATTACCTTAAAAACGGGTAACTCTTTTTGATTTGAGCTCAAAGGAATGCTTGGGAAGACTTCTGCCCAATGTGAGTCTTCAAGGAGTTATAGAGGGATGTGTAGAGACAAAATTCGCAGGGGTTGGACGAGCCACAAGCTTGAGAGGTGTGGGTAAGTAGGTAGAGGTGGGAGCCTTTTATAAGAGTAGAGGAGGGGCACGCTTGGAAACTTACAAAATGTTACTTTATTTTCAAATGTGTTTCGGATTTTAAAGGTCCCACATTGATTTATTTTAAGGATAAGGTGATAAGGGTTCTAAATATACTCATCCAATAGGTCTTTGACATGTTTAGGTCTTATATTTTACATTATCTTTTTATTTTATTTAAATCATTAAATAATGAGGTAATCGCTACATCATCATGATGTCATAAATAATTTAATTTATTTAATATCTAAAACATATGAAAAAAATACTATGATGTAGGAAATATTTTTTCCTTTCCAATTAATATTTATAGTCCCAAATATCATTTATTTAGTCAAAATTAAAGATGTTTTCCTCAGGTGATACATTCTTTGTTATATTTACATTCTTTAAAAATAAAAAGATAAAAAGTCACTTTCCCACAAAAGTGATTCCATGGTGTCCCCAAGATTGGCACAAGGCATCCCATGGTCGGTCATCAGACACCCAGTAGCATTAGGACACACGTTGGTGTAATTTTGTATTATTATGATATTATTTTATTATCCTTAACTACCCGATTACTCATTAATCAAGATAATTAAAGATAATTATCGTCGTTACTATTCATAATGTCAAAAAACAAGAGTCTTGATTACATAATTTGGACCTTATGATTCCAAATATGTAATAAATTTTACCAAATTCCAAACACATAAATTTCAATAATAAATTTAAAAATAATTCCTGTTGTCAAAACAAATAGTGGATTTTTTTGAAACAATATCTATGAAAAGTTTGGCATTAGTTTACGCCCAATTACAAAGTGAAATTAATCCTAATTACCACCATTGGATTAAATGGTAAAAATATATTATAATTAAACTTTAATACCAATTAAAAAGTTAATCCAACCAAATAATTAAATTAGATGAAAAAGCAGTTTTGATGTAAAATGCAGTATTATTCAGTATTCATAAAAAAATGAACATTGTTAGAAAAATACCAAAAATTTATCCAATGTAAATTTAAATGTCCAAATCATAAAAAATATTTTTATTTTGTCAAATAGGTCTTATAAAATTGTCAAAATATTAATTTAAAAATGGTTTTCCGTCAAAAGGTAGTAAAACAATCTTTTAAAAATATTAGTGTACTCCATGCTAAAGATTGGATTTATTCTCATTTTAAGCCTCTAAAAACTATATAATTCATAAATAGACATAGATAAAAATATATATTAATCATTAAATACATGGGATGTTACAAGTATAAATGGGTTGACTTGGCACTGGATCCCTGCATGAAAAGCCTCCTCGAAATGCCTCATCTTGTGCGCCTCATCTGGAAATTGGAGCCAATCATATTTAAATATTTTATAAAAATAGATTCATAATTCTTTCACACTAGATATCCGAAATTTAAGAGTAAGTATCTCATAGAGACAAGAAACCTTCTCGATCGAAAAAATAATCTCGACTCTGATCAAGTCTTAGAACTCCTCCAATTTGACTTCTAACTAGTCATAATCCTAAAGAAACATGAACAACAATTTCCACACCACCCCATGATGCATCATCACAACCAATGACACCAACTGGTCATCTTTTTGCACGGAGAAAATTGAATGCTATCTCAACGTCCTCCAACTTGTATTCCATGACCACATTTGAAATATAGCCCTTATATATCTACAGAAAATGGGGCTGAAACACTCTGAGTGTCATCCCTTAAGTGTCATATTCTTTAACGTATAATTTATGATGATCACCTATTAATGCTAATAGAACTACATCAACACAACCCTGAGGAGGATGTAAACCAATTTCCATATCTAAAAAATAAAAAATATTTACTGTATCTAAATATTGAATACAGATGACTTAACATTAATTAATTGATTTCATTAAATCATTATAGGTTAACCTATCCCATGTTATACCCATTAAAAAAATAGGCACAAAGAATAATTATGCATGATCGTTTCCTAAGTATCTACCCAGAGACATGTTTTACCATGTATAGTATACATTATAAACATAAAGGTCCGTTAATAAGATCAAAACAGTCCCTAACTATAAGTGTCTCTACTAGTCTATCATGTTTATAGTGATTTCCAAACATTGCTAAAATTATTTCCCTACCAACCCCTGAAACATCACCTATGACTAACTCCATACTTCATATTATTAGTATAACAGTGCAATTATTCTAGTCTATCAAAAATTCCTCCTTCAAAGTGTACCCCTCCTTAGTAAATAATGAGATGATATAGAGAGTGACACTTGATTCCCGCCTCCCGTATTCCTTGGCTTGGCAACTAGAATAGTTAGTACAATAAATACTCAAACAGGAGGAATTAACTTATAAGAGAACACAAAAAAATGAGAATGATAATATAGACACCAATAAACTCATTAATATACTATAATATAAGTAAAATACTGAGTATACATATGCAATGTTATGTAGGAACTAGAAATACTGAGTGGGAAAATAGAAATAAATGAAGGAAAGTAAAACTACATCAACCGTGAAGCCATAAAATCTCCAATAACCCTAAGATAGTAGTAACCTTCTCAATTTAAAAACATTTATAAGTGACATGAAATATAATTCATATAATGTAGGGTGAGTATAATAGTACACTCAGTATCATCTTCTCTGGATCCTCTCATGGAAATGTAATGAAATCATTATAAAACATAATGAACAACACGTGAAACATACCCGTCATGTAAAATGGAATACTATGTTCCCAGAAATAGAATAGGTACACACACCATGTGTCACATATAAGAGTATATAAAATAATAATGAATATCGAGGGAACCCCACTACCACTTCCCAACTTGTTATCCTCATTTCCCCAACATCGTACATCCTAAGAATCTCTCTCCAAAAGGCTTGTATGAAGACACCTAGTTAAAACACCAAAACATGAACCTCATGAATCACCACCACCACATCCACATATCCTAGGTAACATGATGGTTTTTGGGAGCCACTAGTACTCAAATAATGTGTATCATACATTTGGTATTACACATCAAGGAACTAAAACCCATACACCGAGTACATATTTTCAAGAAACCACATTCTATACACATTATTCCTATCATACTCCTTACAAAACAATATCTAGATTATATGCATGTGAATAACCATGAACTATTACATCCCTCTACTAAAATATATAAGGAATAATAACTATCATTCCTACCAGAACATGTTACATCAATGAGAAGATAACGGGGCTAGTGGGGGTAGTCATCCATCCATCCTCCCCCCGAGATGTTCGGTAAATCACCCATAGGGATCAGAATCCCTTGGATTTTAGATTCAAAAACCAATAGTGTGCAGTAGCATATAGAAACAAAAATGTATATAATATAATATATCACAAAACAAAACTAAGGGAATAGACTAGTACAAGATTCAACTGCAGCTACCTTCTCATGGAAACCCAACTACTACTACTAAGACAATGTATCATCTACATATAATACCATTTAAAGAGATACATTATAATAAATTATTATTTTTTATCAGTTTCACTTCATGTTGATTAGTTATTCAACCATTATTTAAACTCTATCATTTCGTCATTACATTTCATTTCCATCAAACCAATGTTTAATGCCCTTTATGCATAACCAAAACATGTCTATAGTACCTTTAAATAATATCAAAACATTACATCTCGAAAGCTCCATCTCCATGGGATAACATCACTTATTCGATAATTTATTAAAATAATTATCACATTTCCCTAATTCTAGGTATCCATGAAAAAAATTCTAGGATTCCCAAAACATTGGGCTCAACATTGTGAGTAAATTAAATACATGTCCACTATTTTCCACATATAGATGGAGCATAGGGCCATCCACCATCATGAAACTAAACACGGAAATCACACTTCCTACCCAACAATTCATTATCTTATTTGGGAAGGTGGGTAAGAAAGATCATCTACCTCATCCAGTGGGGAATGTAAATAAGATAAATCTACATAATGATTCAACAATCATCCAATATTCACATCAAACCATTTTCATCTTCTAGGTTGTCCTCACAGATGCCCACATTCATAAACCAATACCTCTCACCGATCATGGCATTTACTATGGCCACTATAAACACTGGTCCTCTATGACCCCATATACCACAATAGAGCTCTAAGATTATCCATCACCTCCACACACCACAGAACAAGTAGCAGGAAACAAACAATAATGAAACTGGACTCTTGGCCCAAAAGAATGAATAAAAAATTCACACACAACATACACTATCATATTATAATAATTAAGTATAATTTCCAATTAAAGAAAGGGGCTAAAAAATATCCCATTAATGAAATTATCTTTATCAGACAACCAGTCTACTATTCCATATTCAATTAACAAAATCAATTAAACATTCATAATTGCATCCATTTTATTTATCACCTTGAACAACAATAAAAACCATTTTCCTTAAAATAACTCTTAATATTTTGACAAATAAATTTATAATTTTTCTTAATATTACAATATATACCAATTTCCGTCAAAAATTACCTGATAAAAATATCAATTTATAGATATTATGTGAAGTTGAAAAAACAATAGGAAGAAACATATGATCAACAAAAATTCATTAATCCAGTTCAAATATTTATTATATCTACTTAAATTTGGTCTAATAGGCTAAAACATGTTAACTCTAATAATTCATGTAAATCAAATAGAGAATCTATAAATCCACAACCTCAAAAGGTTTCTAGAATTATTATAATGTGATTGAGACAACATTACCAATCATAATCACCTCACCTACAACGATTTTATCCACCTACGGATGTTGTGGTACAACCACATCAATGAACACATAATAAAGGTCCATTAAAAACATAGAGATAATATGTTGTATCATGGAAATGAGAATGTGATGAATCTGATCCGGGAACCCATATGAATGATGGAATAACATACCTTAATCAATGATAGATCGACACTTACATATTGCACCAAGATATGTCATGCACAAGTAGTTGGAAAATACTAGAGGGTAGAAAATCCAAGGATAAATGTTTGATCTTAGAACTCATATGGGTGGAAGAATTGTTGGTATGCCATGCCTCGTAAAATCATGAATGAAAAACAAGGAAAAATGTATCTCAACCTTTTGAAAATCTAAATGGAACAACTGTTTAGAATCTCCATTAAAAAAATAATGTCATGACTATACTGTTTGAATGAGTATTAGAATCCATAACCATAGGAAATGATAAGATAGTAGTTATGGGCTTTGAATCATCCTTAATTACCTTAAAAGAAATATATAAATATGTTTTATATAACATTAAATTTTAAGGGGGAGATCATATAGGAATATGAGAACATTGTTCACTAGTTGATCTGGAGACAATGATTCACCTATCGACTGATGAAGATGACTCACCGTCATCAACAGAAGAGGACGACTCATTGAGATATGAAGATGAATCGATGACAATTATTATTGAAGTGTAATAACCGATAGATGAATATAACTCACAAACACTGATAGATGGTGATGCTTAACTAAAAAATGAAGATGACTCACCTACACTAATAGATGAAGATGACTCCCCAACAGATAAAGATGACTTACAGACAACAGCTTTCATATCTATCTCAACGAAAATACTATTCACACCTATCTCACTAAAAACAACATTCCCATCAATCTCAACAACATCATTTTTCAAATATATCTCAGCAACAAAACATTTCACATCTGTCTCACTAATGGCATTTCTCACATTTGCCTCACCAATAGAACTATTCACTTCTGTCTCACCAAAGTCCCTTTTCACAATACTATAAGAACTATCACATAACTAGAATGTCGAAACGTTTTGGGGATCTATAACCTTGACCTCCCAGATCACATCAAACACTAGATGTCAGCAATGGAATGGACTACAAAGGTCAATTCCATTACTCAACTTCTCTATAGTTGTGTAATATTATTATCCCACAAATCTCTTGAAAATATAATGTAAATGAAATATTATTTTTTCAATTATAACATACATTGAGAATATATATACTAACAATAGACATAAGAAATATTTTGTCAATGTTGATAATTAAAAAATGATGCTGAATATTTTTTTCATCATTTCTTACTATATAAACTATCATTGATATATGGACTCAATTATTGGATAAATATAATTGAAAATGTTGTAATACCCTATAAAAATCACAAATAATGTTAAATTTTATAATAAATGATGTTGAAAATCCCTTATATGTTCAGTCATTATAAATATTGATTTTTAAATCTAATTACTTTCCTTAATAAATAATAATTTAAAATAAAATACCCTATACACAATAATAAAATTATCTTCAATATGAAGAGGTAAAAAGCAACAAATAGATGATAAAAACATAATTAATTCATTTAAACCATATAATTTATCAATATAGTAATCATAATATAATCTTTTTAATATATATATATATATTAATGAATCTTTAAAAATATTATTAAATTACTCTTCAAATGTGGATTGTGTCATCTACAAAATATAATGAAACATCAAAAAATATAAAAAATTAATAAATGTTAATGAATTAATAATAAAATATATGGTCTTAAAATATAATTTTTATTATATAAATTTACTTATGAAAATATATCATTTTTCCATTAATTATTCAAGAAAAAGTAAATCACAACATAAAATAACCATATTAAACATTTCACCATTGCTGATTACATTGAAGTTTCAGTATAAAACTTATAAAATAATAAAAAAATCTACATGTTTTTTTAAAATTAATTATTAATATAGTTGTTATTTTCATGTAATGGAAAATAATTTCTATAATTTTACTTAATATTTTTAAAATTGATCCATTTTAATCACCATAAATGAATAAAACTATTTTAATATATTAATTTCCAAATCATATATAACCTAAAATTTTTCAATTTATTATCGAATATAATAGAATAATATGAATATATTATATAAATCAGAATACATTCATAGACCTTCTCAATAAAGGGAATAAACAAAAAAATTAATTCTTATAGATAAATAATGGATAATATTCATTGTATTAGATAATTAAAAATATTAATTCCAAATTTAATTTTAATGAATTTCATGATTTTATTGAATATATAAAAAAATTATTTAGGTTTAAATTATTAAATATCAATATTTAATTTGAATTAGAACTTAAATTAAATTTAAAAAACACATACCTTATATGTAATTGAATAAACTAGGACAGTTGTCCTATGTTAAAAAATTAACCAATACTCTATACAAATATTGTCACCACATCAATTAATAATTTAAACTATATTAGTTAGATGATTAATATTAGGTATCATTACACATAAATGATCCATATATGTAAATTATCATTTACATATTCCTAAATTTAATACATGATTAACAAAAAAATATTTACATATGGTTCTATAAAAATAATATCCTATAAAATATTTCAATCTCGGTGATGAGGTGTATGATATATATAATATATATGTATGATATAAATTAATTCAACCATATATATATAAATTTTATATAGATGACCTATTTTTTAAATTTATTGATTACTTCATTACCCTACACCAAAACATGATGACAAATATTTTTCACTCATATTCTACCAACCATGATTTTTTACATCATTTTCAATAAAATATCTCTATATTAAACCTACATTGTATACTTGTATAAGGACCGATTTTTCATAATTCACAAAATAAATTAAAATATATATAACACCTTAAATTGTAATGGCCCCCATGTTGATTTCTCCAAAATGAAATATTTAAATTATATATGAGAAAATTATATTAATTTGATGAGTTTTAAAAAATATAAATATTTGAAAATAATAAAAAATAAATTGTCCCAATTTTATCATCTCTATGTTTTGATGGATCATATTAGTACTTCCCTAGATTATTATTCTATCTCTTTTCAGTATTACATTGACAGTGGTTGGATAAATGATAGAATATAACCTATTCAATGATATAAAATTATTTTTACCTTAACTCGTGGTTTATTTTGAAAATAATTTCCTCCACATGTAATGGAAATTTATTTTACCAAACAATTGTGAAGGTTTTATTAGTTTTTAATGAATAAAAGTGTTGTCAACATGTTTGGGTTGATGGGGGATGATCTGGGAATGAATGATTAATTTGAAGACATGTATCATTTAGAATTGAATTCCTTTTGGATCTATTGTATTTGATGCTTCATTCCATGATATATGTAGACAATGTTCGAGTAATAACTTTTAAAATAAGAAATAAATTATAATTTATTGGAATCATATCATGCATCTAATTATTTTTCATCTACTCATAGTTCAATTTATGGTGTACGATTACAGTTGATTAAATCACTAGGTTCTTACAAGAGTTCATGATATCATGGGTTAAAATATATAAGTAATTAAAAATTGATTTTTTTGAACAGAGAATGAAGAATTTCAATTTTGGGTAATATTTGAACCTATTTTTTTTGAATAATTATAAAAGAAAAACATCAATAAAATAAAAAACTTATTAGTGAAAATATTTAATAATTTCATTTTTTAAAAAAATTCTATTAATTTCGTGATGATGTGAGTATAATAACATATAGTGTATCAGGATTATGATTTTTAGAAGATATTATACATTAATAAGACAAAGAGGTACATAGCTATAAGAAAATTATAGTGGTTGATTTTGAGTATATAGAATTATAATTTATATAATTATTTGAAAAGGCCATTAGATAAATCAGGAAGGAGTTCACATTTTTTTAAGACAATGAAGAAAAATTGACCAAATAATTTTATTGGTTTTAATATATGATATGTAATTAAAACTCAAATTTGATTCCTTTTAGCATTAAAAAGGGTTATTATAATTCATTAACATTGGAGATAATTTCTGAATTCATTGGCTATTTTTTAGACCAATTGATTATTGATGAATTTTTTAAGATAATAGTTGGATATTTACAAAAGAGATATCAAATTAATAAAACAAGTATTATATATTTTTATGATGAATCAAGAAGATAATTGGTTTGAAAAAATGTGATGTATCATGAAATTATAATGTTTTTATAAATCTAATAGAAATTATTATTCACATTGAGCCATTATGAAATATATCTACAAAATAATATTAATGAAATTAACTTTAACAACCCTGACCCTATAATCATAATGTCAGTGGCATATTTATTTCAATGGAATTATATAAAAGGTGTCACATCCGAATGGAACAAATATTTTAGTAGTATTCAAATACATGATAAATTCCTGAATTATGAAATATATCTTAATACATAATACATTGAAATTTTTTTTGACAAAACTATTATTCCCTCAATAATTACTATTTATATCAATACTAGTACAAATCTTGAAATCATGGGGAATATAAGAAAAATAAACGGGGGAGCTCATATTCTATTTAACAAAATAAGTAAAATGGGATCTATAATAGAACTAGTATAGAAAAAATTATATTTAATTATTAAATCATGATCAAATAATACAATATAATTAATCAAATGGACATCAATAATTGATTCCATAACAATGTAATGAATATTTTCAGACATACTAAAAATACCACTCAGACATCATGCTAATTTAACATATATAAATTTTCATGGAAAATGTCAAACTTGCAAAATATTTTATCTCATCATACATTCCCTTTTTTATATGGTCTATGTAAATATGTACCTCATCATTTATTTAATATGTTTAGTGTATCCATTATACATATAACTATTACCATATAATCTAAAAACCATTACAATTAATCATATTTCATATTAAAATAAATAGAATAAAAAGTTTCAATATACTACCGTGTAAATATGATATTAAGATATACAATTATGATTTTTGGATGGTACCATTACATCATTATTTCAAAAAAAATTATAATAATCAATAGATACAGACATAGAAGAGAATACATTAAAAAACATTCATATCATTTCATGGGAAAAATACCTTTATCCTTTTAGAAATATTTATTTAACAAATGAAGATTTCATGAATAATAAGAAAAAAATGTTATTTTAAATGAATCTTCCACAAAATATTTTTCATGATTGTGACAAATCCATTCTAATGTGGAACATTATAAAACCATTTCGTTCACACAAATGGTAAAAATTGTATTATTTAGAATGTGAAATGTACAGTCATTTTTATAATTTTTGAAAAAAATTAATATTTAAAAACATTATAGAAAATAGTTCATGGAAATTATAAATAATAAATGGAATTATTTAAAACAGAAAATAATTGATTATACATAAAAAAATGAATATATTGAGTACATAGAGAGAGGTCACATAATTTATATGTATTAATAGTATGAAATAAATTATGTAGAAAAACAATTATTTAGTTGAACGGTAAAATATATTAGAATTCCTTTGGGGTAACCTAAACAAGAAAAAAATGAAAAATTAGGATGAGATTGTGAAATAAATCTTATACAAGATACCAATTATACAAATATGATTGTTTTATATTATATAACAAATGTATAATTATTAAATTTGTATTCTATCCCCATTTAGGTAATTATAATATCAGCTATTATCCACTTATAAAATTTCAAGACAAGTATATTATTAATTCCATTTAAAAATTATTGATTCACGATGTTAATTGTTTTAAATTTCATTTTTGTATTGGTTGGATAATATTTTCCAATGTATAATAATTGTCCCATCATGTTAATAATTATAATATTTATATAAATAGCATATATATTCATTATATACCAATTTGGGACCTTTCACATCGATTCATGGAGGTGGTTGTCCACACGTATGTATGAGGATCATTTCCATTTATAATGGGTTTATGAGTAAGTAGGTAATTGATATATTACATTTTAATACGAAATAAATAAATATTATATAGGACATATATTTATTCATTCCAAATTTATAACATTTCTCTTAAATTGGTGGTGATTAACTAATTACACAGAAATGTGGAGACTATAAGTCATATGTAAGCTAGGGTGATGTATTCGTTTTATGTTGCATGGTAAGGATAAAGAAAATGGTTGTAACATAATATTAATTGAATAAATATATATTTATGAAACATTAGTCATTATTCTAGGATTATTACATTATATTTATCTTATGTATAATATTAATTAATTTTTTAATGAGTCTCTAAATTCAATTAGTTCATCATTAAGAGTCCTCCAGAAACTTACAAATTAATACATGATTTATTTGTAAATGGACTATATCAGAAGATATAGGATTAATTGATATTATATTATAAGGTACTATGAAATTTAATCCCTAATCTATAATGATCAAACATTTTGAATAAAATTTAATTATAGGAAACATTTTATAGGTGAGGGAGAGGACAAACACGGACCTAACTAAATGATTTTAAAATAATTATTATATTTAAAATGAAAATTTATTAAAATACTGAAGGAATCATAATTACATTTCATAGGACTCAAATATATTAAAACAATATTAATTGTTCAATTTTATTTATAATTATTTGCATCATTTCTATGTTTATCCCTCTGGTAAAATAATTTCCTCCTTTACAATAGTAACAATTTTAATTGTATATAATATTCATTATCAACAAAAATGATGATGGGATCAATATATAACATCAATAATTCTTATTATAATAACTCATGAAATTTAAATTGATTCAATATGTATATGTTTTAGAATTTAATTTTATCTGAAATTTAGATTTCAATGAAGTGGGAAGAAAAAATAAGGAATTTTTGTAGAATTTATATGAAATAATAATCAAAAAATTGTGGGAGGAAGGGAAAAGGAATTTTAAAAGATGAAAAAATAAAAATGGAACAATATAAAATTTATTTTGAAGGTGAACCATCATACTAAAATATGCGACCACTATTTCGAAAGAATATAGAGTAATAGAAATAATGACACCAAAAAAAGAAAATTTCTAGAATAAAAAAATGAATTCTGTTAATATCTAATTTGTAGTGGCTCTAACAAACAATTCCAGATAGAAAAAAATTCATAAAATAGGTAGTGACCATGAAGTTGACATTCAATAAAATTGTAAGAACTCTTGTAACATTACAAGTAAATAATGAATTATGGATTTTCATATCAATGTCTATTTTTGAAATAGATAGTGTTTACAGGCTTAAAATGATAATTAATCAGATCTTAAAAACTGAATACTCTAATTTTTTTAAAAGATCATTTTACAGGCTTTTGATGGAAAAATAATTTTAAAACAATATATTTGAAAATTTTATAAGATCTATTTGTAAAAATACTTATTTTTTAGGATTCGGAAATTGAAATATACTTTGGAAAAATTTTTGCTATTTTTTGACAATTTTTTTTATGAATCGTGAAAAATAATGCATTTTACTTCAAAATGGTTTTTTCAACTAATTTAATTATATAGATAGATTTCTCATTTAATAATATTTAATTTTTAATTAGAAAATATTTCTACCATTTAATCTAATGTTGGTAATTTTAGTTAATTTCACCATGGAATTGGGCATAAAAAAGTGTCAAAATTTTGATAGATATTGTTTCTAAAAAACCATCTATCTATTTTGACAATGAGTATTATTTTTAAATCAATTAATGCAATTTCTGTGTTTGGAATTTGGTAAAATTAATTCCTTATATAGAGTTAGAAGGAAAAAATTATGTAATTAAGACTCTTTTGTTTTTGGACATTATGAATAGTAACGACGATAATTATCATTAATTTTCGTGATTAATTAGTAATCTGGTAGTTAAGGGTTATAAAATAATATCATAATAATATAAAATTACTCCAACATGTTTCATAATGATATTGTTTGTTTCATGGATGACCATGGTTTTCCTTGTGCCAACATAGGGACCCCATGGAATCACTTTTGTGTGATAGTGACATTTTATCATTTTATTTTTAAAGAAAGGAAAATAAAACAAAATTTTTTAACACCTATGTAAAAAAAATTTAATTTTGTCTTAATAAATGATCTATAACAAAATAAATAGAAATTGGTAGGATAAAAAGATTTCCAACATCATTTAATTTTTTTAATAATTTTTAGACATTAAATAAATAAATTTATTTATGACACCATGATGATGTAGTGATTAACTCATTAATGAATGATTAAAATAAAATGAAAATATAATTTAAAGTATAAGAATTATAATTTTAAAAAACATATTGGATGGTTGTATTTCGAATCCTTATCACCTTATCCTCAAAATATATCATTGTGGGACCTTTAGAATTTGAAAAAAAAATTATAATTAAGTAACATTTCAAGACTTTCCATGAGTGCCCCTCCACCCTCTTATAAAAGGCCCCCACCTCTACCCCATACCCAAACCTCTCAATCCATTGGCTCGACCAAAAACTGATCATTTTATCTCTCCACATCCCTCTGTTTATCATAGAATCATTACCTTATGCATAAATCTCTTCAATAAACCCTTTTGTTTCAAAACAAGGGGAGTTACCCGATTTAAAGGTTAGGTCTTCTCTTGTGCTATTTTTTTTTATTTTGCTTCTCCAACCCCATAAACTCTTTTTATTCATTTCTATTATAACAAAAACAGAATTTTAAATATACTAGGATGTTGTTATGAGAAGTATTTGATTTACACTTACACACACTCCCATATAATGGTTAGAGAACATATTATTTCTGTGTTTGGTGAATTACTCCCTCACAAAATGATGATTGTTCAATCTTCTTTTAACACATATCATGGTGGACACTAAGATGTAAGTATATTTATATATGATATATATTATGTTTATGTTTTCTTTATTCTTACGTATGTTTCATTTATGTCAGACCTTTATGGTTCCCATTATGGGTAGACGCGATAATTTCATTTTAGGAAGTGCGGACTACCACCCCCTCAAAGTGATTTCAATACTTAATGCCATATGTGGGACATATAAATGTTGGAGTTAGTGATATTGTATATGATATTATACTGGAATTATAATATACCTTTATATGATTATTATTTCATTCCATTAAATAATAAATAGAAATGAAAGTAATGTTCATGCGTACGTACATCTTACCATCTCCATGAACTGTGAATTTCATTTCATAACTATAAATGTTATGTAATATTATAAATTCATGTATATACTGGATACATATTATACATATGATATCTACCTCATGAATATAATTCTTGATATAATGTATATTTTACCACATGAACAACTTTTAATTATAAGAAGTTTATTTTTGACTCAAGTACCGAGGATCGACAAAACGACCGTTATTAACATAAATGATTACATAATGTTCATAACATGTTAATATGTGATATAAAATAATAATTAACTTGAAAAAGGTTCATAATCAAGTATAAATTAACTATAGCTTATTATTCAAGAGATTAAATAATGATCGAGTCAAGTTGGACATGAGGTAAGTGACTTCGTCTCAATCTCCTTTCCTTGAGGCATACTTCAATTTATATAAGCCCTTTTTAATTAGTTGTATAATAAAACCATTTTACTTTTAATTCAAAAGGAATCATTTTACACGAAGAATTTTACTAAACAAAAAAAGGGAATTTCTTTGTCTTATGTATGCGGCAACAATGACTTCTTCGCCGCTGTGAACATTATTTGAGTTTTGGATTCCTCTAAAATCCATAACTTTTTTTAAATGAAAAATAAAAAAAATGTTTTAATTTATTTTTATTTTGGTATTGAAAATTGTTTTGATAATTTTATCATTATATCAATGTGTTTTTGATACCTTGTGATTGAAATGTGGAAATTTTATGTTTTGTTTATGCACATTTTATAGGATACGTTTATGTTATGGTTCATGGGAATTGTTTATGAAGACAGGTGGTTCTGTGATAAACTAAGTGCGGGTGAGCCCAAGATATCTCTCCAATGCACTGGGTAACGCAAAGGGGTTAAACTCTAGTGTTTCTCAAAAGAGATTTAGGGAATATACTGTAATGGGTATTCCAAATGTAATCATGAGGGTTACTCCCTAGGTAAGAATGTTATGACTACCTCAAGTTACCATCATGTCTTATGTTTTCTATGAGTTATTCATAAATCATATGATTTCATGGGGTATGTTAATGTGCTTATATTCTATGAATAAATTATGATTTCATTGATTCTTATGTATACATGAACTAATGTTTACATTTCATTCTTCTATATCCCTTACTGAGCTTTTTATGCTCATCCCATGTTTTTTAAATTTTTTTTACAGTTCAAGGGAATGGTACATGATGTGATTATACTGTCAAGGACGTGTCAAGAAATAATCCATGTTTTATTTTAAATATGTTTCATTTGATGAGAAAAATGAATATTGTCTTTGATGTAACCACCTTGTTTAAATGTAGAATGTAATTCATGATTTTTATTTAATTCTTTAAAACTATAAAACTAAAAAGATCCTCAACGTGTATTCTCGAAATAACTCAATATTAAGTAATGTTTAACTATGAGGCCTTATAGTTGGTATAATAGGTCAGTTTAGATAACATTAGGAGTTAAAATTCTATTAAATGATTATCCAAAAATATTTTTTAATGGTCAAATTTAAGTGATATAGCATTTGAAGATTACCATGTTGCTTCATCTATGACATGTTTGTTCAGAATGGTGTTCCTCAGAGGAAACATGGAAGCAGTACTAGGAAGGCTTACAGAATGAAATGACCTTCCAAATCAACATCCTGAGATGGTCAGAATTAGAACTGAAAAGTTTGTTGCAGTAATGGCGCGATTGACTCAAGCGATAAATATTGGTGGTATCCATGCGTGAGATCAGCCAAATCAACCACATAGGAACATTTCAATGGTGGAACATTTCATGAGGCCACATCCCCCATCATTTAGAGGATCATCTAACCATATGCTAGATGAAGGGTGGATTAAAGCATTGTTGATGATTTTTGATGTCATGGGGTGTTTAGAAAATCCAAAGGTTAGCCTTGTTGTTTACCATTTTGAGGGTGAACCAGATCAGTGGTGGTCAATGGATAAAAATATCAGGGATGCTGATGAGATTGGTGCTCTTGACTGGGATTAATTCAAAGGATTGTTTCTTAAGAAATATTTTCCTAACGTTGTTCGACTATGGATGGAAAAAAAATTCTATGAATTGAGACAAGAGGATGACTCAATGGCTGCTTATGAAGAAAAGTTCACTCGATTGGAATGGTATGTTCCAAATTTAATCCAAGACCTTTATAGTAAAATAAATCATTTTTAATCAGGATTAATGCCAAAATATCGAAGGGAATTAGGTTCTTGCGAGTTCTAAAGTTAAAAAAATATTGTTTGATATGATGAGAAGGTGGAAATGAAGTTTTCTGATAATCAAGTCTTCTATAAAAACAGAAGAAGAGACCGAGGTGGAGGGTGAAAGCCAAGAATCCTTCAAAAAGATCTGATGGTAAGAAAACTATGTTTTCAGTTTGTGATAAATGTTGTGAAAAGCATTATGGGGAATTTCTTTTGAATTTTGGAAAGTGATACCAATGGGGTAAGATGGGGAAATAAGGCTCATGATTGCACTGGAAAAGACTAGTGTGATGGTAATACCAAATTTGATTTATAGTTAGTGAAATGTTTCAAGTGTAATGAGATGGGCCATTATGCAAATGAGTGTTCGACATAGAGATCGAATGATGGGAAGCAGTCAGACTACAATGAGAAAGGTGTGGTGAAATCCTTTGAAACTAATTCAGCAGATGTTGGTACATCAAATAAAGTTGTATTAGTTACATTTTTTGTTTTTTCAGATTATTCCCATGTGTGGTTTGATTCAGGGTATGCACATTTTTTCATCTCTAAAAAATATTCTAGCAAAATTGGGAATTCCATCAAAAGAAATGAATCCTTAACTTGTGGTAAAAAACAACCGGAGGAAATTTTGAGGAAAACATAATTTATAAGAATCTTTCTATCCTCATCCAGGGAAAGAACCTACTTGCAAACCATATTGTTTTACCTCTAGTAGAGTATGATGATATCCTGGGTATGGATTGGCTCTCTATTTACCATTCTAAGATTGATTGTAGTGATAAAGAAGTTCCTTTTAAGAAAGACTGTCAGTTTGTGTACAAGAATGAACCACTACTATTGATAACATATCAAGAGGATGAGAAACATTTAAAAGATGGAAATGAATGTTACCTTGCACATATTATTGAAAACAAAAGATCTATTCAGATTAATGACCTGCCAGTGGTGAATGAGTATACTGATGTTTTTCCTGATGAGTTTCATGGAATAATACCATATGGGTAAGTTGAATTATTGTTGACTTAGTTCCTGATGCTAAGACAATTTCAAAAACCCCTTATCGAATGGCTCAAATTGAACTTTTAGATTTAAAGGAGCAATTTAGAGATTTATTAGATAAAGGTTTCTTTCGACCTAGCACATCACCTTTGGGTGCTTCTAACTTATTTGTTAAAAAGAAAGATGGTCCAATGAGATATTGCATTGATTATAGATCCTTGAATAACATCACTGTTAGGACCAAATATCCTTTTCCTCATATCGATGATTTGTTTGATTAGCTCCATGGAGCTTAGTATTTTTCAAATAATGACTTGAGATTGGGGTACAATTAGTTGAAGGTAAAGGAAGAATATATTCCGAAGACCGTGTTTCATACATTATATGGTGGGATGTCCAACACCTTCGATCACCTTCAAGGAGGCGAGCTTATTTCCGAATATTGTTAAATTCATTCTTTACGATGATCATAAATCCATTTTCGATTGTATCCACATCATCTTTGAATGAGAAAAATACATTTTTACTCCTTCCTTTTTAGGGATGTTCAGCACAAAGGACTTCCGCAGGATCTCGACTCCCCAGGCTCAGCGCGACAGCTGGTCTAAGCGAATTTGGTGCAAGAACATACCATACAACTAAAATTTTCTTGTATGGAGAGTGAGGAACTTGGAGATACCTTCGGATGACTGCATCAGGAAAATGGGCATCAAAATCACCTCTTGGTGCCAGTGCTGTAGGAACTAACACGAGGATACCACCAACCACATTTTTTTAAGATGAATGGGCTAAGGTTGTCTTGCTATATTTCTGTGTCTATACAACAGAATCCCCCATGGAGATCTGAGGGTTAGAGATCCTTGACGGATGGTTCTAGGAGACCCCAGACAAAGGACCAGAGTGGATGGTGCATTCTACTGTTTTCAGTTCAAGTTGTTGGTGTCTATGGCAGGCGAGGAACAAAGAAGGATATGAGGGGCGGAGCTCTTCAGGGAGGTCTATCATTCTGTGATCTAAATATATGCTCATGGATATGGTCCCCCTTATCAAGGGATGGCAGGAAGCATCTTTCCTTCGTAATCCGCATGCTTGCCCCGGGTAGGTTATCCTCATGGTGGGTTTGCAAGGACAGTGGGTAAAATGAAACCCCCCAACAGAAGGTCTTAAACATAACACTGATGGATCGTGAAACTTAGGAGTCGTGCGAAGAGGACGAGTGGTCTGTAATTCGGAAGGATGCTTACTCCTTGCATTCATGACACACTTTGGTAACAGATGAACTCTTCAAGCAAAGGCCAGGGCTCTCCTTACTTGTCTCACCCTATGTATTCAGAAAGCTATGGACATCTCCCATATGGAAATTGACTCGAAGATCATCCATGACTCTCTTCTGGACATTGGATCCACTCCATGGTCAGTAGTTTATATCATTAGGAAATGTAAGGAACTTCTCAAGAGTAATATTCATGTTACACACACATGGAGAGAGGGGAATAATGTCGCAGATTATTTGGCCTCCCTTACCATCCATGGATTTGATGTCACCTGCCTACCCAATGCCATCTCCTTGATGCCATAGGGGGTGAATTTAATTCGCAGCAATGCCCTAGATCTCCATTATTTTAGACCCCCCTAGGCCAGCGTTGCAAGGCCTAAATCTTTTTATCTATTGTATTATCTCTTGAATAAATACATAATAATGATGATGATGATGATAATAAATATGGTCGTTATAAATTTGTAGTTATGCCTTTTGGGCTATCCAATGCACCTGTTGTATTAATGGACCTTATGAATAAAATTTTCCATGAGTTCTAGGATAAGTTTTTGGTTGTTTTTATTGATGATATTTTGGTGTGTTTTAAATGTAAAGAGGGGCATTAATGTAATTTAAGTGTTCTTTTTCAGACCATAAAAGAAAACAACTTATATGGTAATTCATCAATTGTGAGTTTCGGTTTCAAAAAATTTCATTCCTTGGTCACTTTGTTTCTAAATATGGAATAATTTTTGAACCTGCAAAAACAAAAGTTGTTGAATAATGGACATGAACGACAAATATAATCAAGAATATTTGTTTTCATCTTTTGGTAGGCTATTACCGATGTTTTGTTAAAAAAAATTCACAGTTTTCCATCCCATTGTCTAAGCTATCATGGAAGGGTGTTATGTTTTTCTGGACAAAATAATGTAATGATTGTTTTCAGGAATTGAAAATATGATTGGTGAATGCTACAGTTTTGGCACTACCTTCCAGGAATGATGATATTGTTATCTACAATGATGATTCATTTAAAGGACTTGGTTGTGTCCTAATGTAGAATGATCAGGTAATTACTTATTCTTCATGTCAGTTGAAAACTCATGAGGTAAATTACCTTACACATGATTTGACAATATCTCATGTTGTTTTCGCTTGAAAAATTTAGAGGCATTATTTGTATGGATTAAAGTGTGAAATATATACTGATCACAAATGTTTAAGTATATATTCACTCAGAAGGAATTGAACATGAGACAGAGGAGATTGCTAAAATTAATCAAGGATTTTTATTGTACAATTAATTACCATACAGGAAAAGAAAATTAAGTGTTAGATGCTTTGATTCGAAAAAGTAATGGTTTATTTAACATGTTATGATTGGACCGTGATCCTTTGTTTAAGGATTCGATGAAGTTTGCCATTGAAGTTGTTGGTACAAGATGTTCTTCTATTTTGTTTCATGTCTCATTGAAATCGTCTCTAATATACAGAATTAAAAAAGCTCAGAAGCAAGATAGTGAGTTACAAAAAAAAGGTAGAGCAGGTTCAGAAGAGTATGTTACTTAAATGCAACATTGATAATGATTTTTTTGAGATTTGGGAAGATAATGTGTGTGCCTTGTGATTCACAATTGAAGAGAGAGTTGTTATGTGAATCTCATAGTTCACCATTTTTAGTTCATCCATGAAGTACAAAGATGTATAGAGATCTTCGAGAATATTACTGGTGGGAAGGAATGCAAAGAGAAATTGCTGATTTCACTGTGAAGTGTTTGACTTGTCAACAGGTTAAAGCAGAGTGGCAGTTTTCAAAAGGGATGCTTCCGCCATTACCAGTGCCATAGTTGAAATGCGAGAATATATCTATAGACTTCATTGTGGGGTTACTGAAGACATCTAGTGGTAATAATGCAATCTGGGTTATTGCTGATCGCTTGACTAAATCTGCTCATTAACTTGGTATATAAAATAATTTTTCCCTATATCTACTTTCTCATTTGTATCATAATGAGATAGTCAGGTTACATGGAGTTCCCCTCTCCATTGTATCTAACCGTGATCCCAGGGTCAGTTCTAAATTTTGGAAAAGACTTTAGAGGTCGTTCGGTACTAAATAAAATTTTAGTACATATTTTCATCCTCAATCTGATGGGAAGTTAGAACGAACAATTCATACATTGGAGGATATGCTATGTGCTGGTTCGATGCATTATCAGGGATGTTTGGACCTACATCATTCGTTGGTTTAGTTTTCTTATAGTAACAGTTTTCATTCCACTCTACAGATGGCACCATTTGAGGCATTATATGGGAAGTGATGTCGAACTCTAGATATTTGTGATGAATTAGGTGAAAGGAAGTTGATGGGACCAAAATTGGTAGAAGAGTTAGGAGAAAAAGTTTAGCTGATACAGAAACACAAGAGAACCTCTCATAGAAAGAAGAAAAGTTATGTGGACAATATGAGGAAGGATCTCTCTTTTGAGGTAGGTGATCATGTCTTCCTCAATGTTTCCCCATGGAAAACTGTGATGCGATTTTGTAAGAAAGGACATCTGAGTCCAAGATTTATTATACCATCTAATATTATGGAGAGAGTTGGATCAGTTGCATACTCAGTGGATTTGCCTCTGATTTTTTCTCAGGTACACAATGTTTTTTATGGCTCAATATTATGGAAGTACATGCCAGATCCATCTCATGTTTTCAGTCTAGAGGTAGTTAAGTTGGAAGAGAATATATATTATGAGGAACAACTAGTCTAGATTCTTGACCACAGAGAGAAATTATTGCTGAATATGGTGATTCATCAAGTACAGGTCATGTGGAAAAACCACGTGATTGAAGAGGCAACACGGGAATCTGAAAATGAAATGAGGGAAAAATATCCCCACTTATTCGATAAGTAAATAAATTTTTGGGATTCCATTTTCTAAGGGGGGAGGGAAGGATCTAACATCCCAGGTATGTAAAGAAATATGTATTTTCATTTCTATGTCTATTTAGGAATTAGATAGTTTTTTGAGTCTTCAAATGAGAATAAATCCAATCTTAAGCATATAATAGTCTAATTTTCTTTTATAAAAGATCGTTTTACCACATTTTGGTGGAAAAACATTTTTAAATCCAGATTTTAACAATTTTATAAGATCTATTTTTCAAAATAAACTTATTATTTAGTATTGGGAAATTGAAATTTACTTTTGATATTGTTTAGGTATTTTTCAGACAATGTTCAATTTTTTGTGAATAGAGAAAAATATTGCATTTTACTTCAAAACTGATTTTTCATATAATTTAATTATATAGATATATTTTCAATTTAATTGGGTTTAAATTTTAATTATGATATATTTTTTCCATGTAATCCATTTTTGGTCATTTTAATTAATTTCACCTTCGAATTGGGCATAAACAAATGTAAAACTTTTGATAAATATTGTTTCTAAAAAACCCTCTATTTGTTTTGACAATGGGAATTATTTTAAAATTAATTAATGAAATTTCTCTTTTTGAATTTGGTAAAATTGATTCCATATTTGGAATCATAATTTCAAAATTATTTAATTAAGACTCTTTTGTTTTTGGACATTATAAATAGTAACGACTGTAATTATCTTTAATTATCGTGATTAATTAGTAATCGGGTAGTTAAGGGTAATAGAATAATATCATAATAATAAAAAATGACCCGAAAATGTGTCATAATGCTATTGGTTGTGTCATGGATGACCATGGTATGCCTTGTGGAAACATAGTGTCCCCATGAAATCACTTTTGTGTGATAGTTTCATTTTATCATTTTATTTTTAAAGAAAGGAAAATATAAAAAACGTATGTAACACCTAAGTAAAAAAAATCCATTTTGTCTAAATTTATGATCTCTTAGACTATAAGTATTAATTGGAAATATAAACGGATTTACTACATCATGGTATTTTTATATATTTTTTAAACCTTAAATAAATAAACATACTTATGACACCAGGATGATTTAGTGAATAACTCGTTAATGAATGATTTAAATAAAATGAAAGGATAAGGTAAAATCTAAGAGTTACACTTGTAAAATACCTATTTGATGGGTGGATTTAGAACCCTTGTCATCTTATCCTTGATATATATCATTTTACAACCTTTAAAATCCGAAAATCATTTTATAATAAAGTAACATTTCATGACATTCCAAGAGTTCCCCTACTCCCTCTTATAAAAGAACCCCACCTATACCCCTCATACCCACACCTATCATGCCATTGGATCGACCAAAATCTGATCATTTTATCTCTATACAACCCTCTCTTAATCATAGAATACTTAACATAGGCATAAACCTTTTCAAGAAATCCTATTGGTTCAAACCAAGGAGAGTTACCCGATTTAATGGTAATGGCTTCTCTTATGTTCTATCGTTTCATTTTTCTTCTACAATCCACTAAACTATTTTTATTACTTCATTTTGTAACAAAACTAGTATCTTAAATATAATAAAATGTTTTTTGGAGAATTATTTGATTTACACTTACACACACTCTCGTCTAATGGTTAAAGAACAAAATATTTCACGTGGTTGCGAATTACTATCTCACGAAACGATGATTGTTCAATATTTTTTTAACCCCTATCATGGTGGCCATTAAGATATCACTATATTTATATATGATATATATTATTTTTATTTTTTCCTTATGCTTTTGTATTTTTAATTTAAGGCATACCTATATGGTTTCTATTATGGGTAAACGTGATAATTTTCTTTTAGGAAGTGCAGACTACCACAACCTCAAAGTGATTTGAAACATTAATGACATATATGGGATGTATAAAGGATGGAGTTAATGATATTATATATGATATTATACTGTAATTATAATATACCTTTATATCTTTATGATTCATTCAATTCAATATGAAATAGAAATGAATTTAGCGTTCATGTGTACGTACGGCTTACCGTCTCCTTAAACAGTGCATTTAATTTCTTACCTCTAAATGTTACGTAATATTATAAATGCATGTATATAATGGATATATATGATATATATGATATCTAAATCATGAATATAATTCTGGATATAATGGATATTTTATAACATGAATGACTTTAAATTATAAGTAGTTTATTTTTGACTGAAGTACCAAGGATCGATAAAATGACCGTTATTAACATAAATGATTACATAATGTTCATAAAATTGTAATAAGTGATATTAAAGAATATTGAACTTGAAAAAATTTTCTTAATCAAGTATAAATTAACTATAGTTTATTATTCATAATATTAATGAACGATCGAGTCAAGTTGGACATGAGGTAAGGTACTTCCTCTCAATCTCCTTTCATTGAGGCATATTTCAATTTATATACGACCTTATTTGATTAGTTGTATAATAAAACTTTTATCTTTTAATTAAAAAATAATCCTTATACACGAATCATTTTACTAAACAAAAAAAGAGAATGTTTTTGTTTTATGTATGCGACGACAACGACTTCTCCGCCGCCATGACCATTATTTGAGTTTAATTTCCTCTAGAATCCATAACATTTTTTAATAGAATTTTTTTTTCATGTTTTCATTTTCATTAATTTTGGTATTGAAAATGGTTTTGATAATGTTTTTATTATATCATTGTGTTTTTTATATATTGTTATTGAAATGTGGAAATGTTATGTTTCCATTATGCATGTTTTATGTGATACGATTATGTTGTTGTTATTGGACATTGTTTATGAAGATGGGTGGTTCCGTGATAAACTAAGGGAGGGTGAGCCAGATATAGCTCTCCAATGCATTGGGTAATGCGAATGGGTTAAACACTAATGTTTCTCTAAACATATTTATGGAATATACTATAATGGGTATTCCAAACGTAACCATGAGGGTTACTCCCTATGAAATAATGTTATGAATGCGTCAAGTTACCTTTATGTCTTATTTTTTTATGTGTTATTCATAAATCATATGATTTCATGAGGTATTTTAAAGTTCTTATATTATATGATTAAAGTATTAGTTCATTGATTCTTATGTATATATGGACTAATGTTTACTTACCGTACTTCTATATCCCTTACTTATCATTTTATGCTCATCCCTAGTTTTTGAAATGTTATTCAAATGTCAATAGAAATGAACATGATGTGATGATAGTGTCGAGGAATTGTCAATAAAGAATCTTTGTTTTATTTTAAATATGTTTCCATTGATGAAAAAAATGAATATTTTCTTTGATGTAACCACCTTGTTTATATGTGGAATATAATACATTATTTTTTATCTAATTCTCTAAAACTCCAAACCTGAAAAGATCCTCAATGTGTATTCTTGAAATAAATAAATATTAACAAATGATTAAGGCTGGGGCCTTATAACTCTACTCACACGAGAGTGTTCATTGGTCATATCAAGGGACCTACCTAAAAAATTGTGATACAAGGGTCTTTTTGATTCCTATATTTTTATGTCATATCAAATATAGAGAATCATTATGAGACTAGGTGAATGTATCCAAAACATGTCGTACACAACATTAATGAGTATGGGACATAAAGTCCTAAATCCCACAAGAGTTAATATTAAATTATAATATTCATCAAAGAATTCATTGGAGATATATTGATTAATATATGAAAATTATACGTCCTTTTTATGTTATTCATTATTGGTGTAGAGGAGATGTATAATCCGCTCAGTATTTAGGTTATTTCTAGCAACTGGGCCTTCTCTGATCAACATAAAAAGAGGATAACACTAGGTGGAGGTTCTCTAAAATAATTTTAGTTTCAATATTCACTGATTGATGAAGAACTATGATGTTAAGGAAGAAATCAAGATCGTAATATTCAAAATACATGATATTAGGGGTAATATTTTTTTGAATATGTATAAAATATGACTCTTGATTTAGAAGTGGGTAATCTAAATTAAATTACTAATAATTATATTAGGATGATGATGAACAAGACCTCTATCACCCGTGGAGTCTAAAAATCCACTACATACTAGAAATGGAAAACTGTATGTATGGTAAATGAATATTCACTTAGTTTTTTTGGATTGGAGGAAAAATAGTGGATTTGTCTGATGGTAATTGACAAAGGCCTTCTATCAGGATGCGTCAAGTTGTTTTGTGTGGAAGGTAAGGGTAAATCAATGTGTTCATGACACAAATTATTCCATTCATGGTACACAATGGGGTCTAATTAATTCAATAAACTGTCTATATATTTGATTCAAATTCATATAATGTCTAGATAATGATATATAACAAATGATCTCTAAAATGGAAACTTTAGATATTTTATTCATCCTTTTTTTCTATTCTCAACACCATATACAAAGTCTCTCAAAATATCATAAATTTAATTGATTATATCATTTAATTAAAACTTTTTATTTTTAATTGTGTATTACAATCACGAACCAGGGTGGTATTAAGTACAAGAATGCATAAAAAAGAAGATACCAGACAAATACAAAACATGAACTAGTAACATGAAGAATGTCTATAACTAAAAATGAATCATCATTATATGTGTATTAATAACATTAATTTTTATATATTCTTTTTTCCCCTTATTTAATTTTTAGGTGGTTATACTACTAATGTTTTGTTTATATTTGATTCATCCTTTTTGAAAATGACCTACTAGGCATATAATTCATAGGTTTCATTTTATTAATTATTTTAAATTTCATTTTCATTAAATTTAAACAATAAAAAATGGATATAACTTGAAGAGATAATAATGTGTATATGGATTTAAAATATCAATATTTCTGGAACATGTTAATAATTATAAATTAAATTTTTATGATATTGGGTCTTACTTTAAATAACAAATATTTTCATTAAATAAATATTTTTCTACAATCCATGCTATGATTACATGTCCCAAACATTCATCACATCACCGAGAAATCATTTGAGCTAAATAATTCGCATTATATCTAATGTATATTTCTTTTTATACTCAGTAATATCCTCTTATAAAATACCCATAGAATCATATAAATGCTATGAATGAATATAATATTTTTTTAATTTGATTTATAAATTCCCATTAATTAACCCATTAAGCATGGAACATCATTTCATTAATATTTTTTATTCCCATAGATGCAATGAACAACTGTTATTGGAAATGTGCCAAGTTACAAGACTATCTCATACATTCATACCACTCTCTAAATGTTTTGAATTATATATAAAATAATAACATTGGGGATAAACTTACCTTGCTGTATTAGGATTTAATATAGTAAGGATATTTCGTTGTGGATTGTTTACTAATTTTGGTGAGATATTTTGAAATTAATCATTGTATTTTGTTATTAACCTAAATTTTTAATATATACACACATATATATATATATAATGATGAAAATTGATTGTGTCTTGGTAGGATAAAAATTCAAAATTACCAAAATGTTGATCTTATGGTCATATGTGGTTCCATGGTGGATTAGGGATTTTTCATAAAAATATATTTCAAATTAAATTTATAAAAATAATGTAAGAAATTAAAAAATGAATTATTGGATGATTAATTTATTTTTCATACATTAATCATAGCATCATGAAGAATATTTTAGGTGGAAGGGAGAAATAATATATACAATTGAGATTTATTTTGATATTATTTTTTGATATCAAAAATTAGTCATTTGATTCGAACCTCTTTTTTATGATTATTTATTCACATAATTTACCCACCATCTATAAAGCATTATACAAATTTAAACCATATAGAGAGGCCCTAAAAATTAATTGATATTCTGTATTTCTATATTGTAGAAACTAGATACCCTGATAGAATATGGTATGTTAAATATTCTTATGGAATATCCATGAATATATTAATTCATACCATGATGATGAGGAAACAATTAGTTTGAGGTATATTATAAATGGTATGTAAGTAAATAATGAATTGAAAAATTAAAATGGTTGACTGAAATGATTTATATATTTACTTATTATAAAATTAAAGTAAATGGTTTACATGTACTATTTTATAAATATGTTGTTAATAATTATTATATCTGTGTTAAACAAATATAAAATATAAAATTGATTATTTTTTAGTGAAACAAATTTTAAATCATGGTATAGTAATAATATGTAGTATAATGTTGAGATTCCATCTTTGAGAAATATATAAAATTCATGTTTGTGGAGAATTTATATTTTTTTTTTGTTTTACTTTTTTATATTAAAATGAAATAATTTTTATTTTTTTAATTCATGCATTTAAACTTCATATTCTCTTCATATTTTTAAAGATGTTATATGTTTTGGGAAATGTGGAAAAGGTGTGCAAATGATCATGATATCCAATTAAATGATGGTTTCCCACAAAGTCTATGGATTGTGAAAATAATATTGTGAACATAAAATAAAGATCTAGGTTTGAATGCGGCTTCTATTGTAGAAAATTAATTTTAGACAACATGAACTCATTACAAGTCATGAAATAGTACAACAGATGAATGAAGTTCATTTATTGAAGTTGAATAAATCACCCTGAAATTAAGAAATCATTTTTATGGAAAAAAACATAGTTTAAAAAAATGGAACATTTTTTGAATTCTTATAATGATGTGAAAGTTGTGTAACATGTCAAGAATATGTCAAGGAACACATTTTACATGTTATGTAAATATTAAATTATGTAAATAACATTGTATTACCCAGAAGTTGAAATATACTATCTATTAAGGAGATGAGAAATTTTTTATATCCCCAAGTAAATCAATGACTACATTATGACCAATCATAATTTAATTGAATGATAACCATGTCCTTTTGAAGTAAATAAAGAGATTTTTAATACGCTATACTAGAGGAGATAAAGGGAGACTAATGTATAGGATGAGATGATTCACTTCTACAAGGTCCTCCATCGATTTATCTTTTTTTTCTTTATGATTTTTTTATTCGTTCTTGCCCTCGTTTTAATTGATTAATGGGATTAGAGGTAAAATTTTCAATATTTTAGGGATATTTATCCAAATGGGTATGGTGAATAATGTTCCAGATTTTTGTAATTTTCTATACAATTTGATACTCCATTATTTTTCATTTTCATACAATAATAGATAGAATATCTAAATAGGATAATTTAAAATTTCTCACTAGGTTACCCAAAAATTACTCAAGAACATTTTTATAATCAATGAAACTATGAAAAATAAAGGTATTGAGATAAGATAGATTTGTAAAAACAATAAATTACCATTCCAAGGGAAACACTGGATTATCACATTGAGGAATGGATTCCACGACCATTGGATCCTCCACATTTCTAATCTGACACAAAATATTACCAGAATTCTCATATTAGAAAACCTCGAAACTCCATCAAAATATTATTTGAACAAAAAATTGTGCTCTTCTTTTCTTTCTCCTTTAACTTTATAAAAAATATTTCAAAAATAAAAAAGTATTATTTTATTTTGTTATCAACATTCTTCAATTTAATAAAGATAAATATTTTAAACACCTAATGATATTAGTTGATCATCCATATGGGTTCTAATATTACCCACAACATAATAATATTATTTTAATTAATTACACATATCGAATTTTTAATTTTCTTCTTGATTAGACCCATGGAAAAATAATGATTCTTGATGTTCCCATCATTAAGAACACTCAAACATATCTTTTTCACTAATTGAATCAATATACTATAAATTATATAATAAAAAATTTTATAAAGTAACATTTAATCAAAAAATTATAATGGATCATTAATTTTCATACACAATTAGAAAATTTACATCCATGAAATGATTGTAATGAAAACAATAAAATTTAAAATGTTATTTTTTAACATTTAAATATGAAATATGTTATTCAATGAAAAAATTATAGTGGTTAAAAAGCCTATGAGATTTATGATATTCAATTACCATTATGTTTACGTCTTCTAAATAATCCAAATTATTCAAAAGTGAATATTTCCTACTAGTTAACACAATAATGTAAATACAATGATATAAAATCATATATTCTCACCTTCAAAGAACTTCAGATGTTATAAGTAAATATATTATTATTTTCCATTATCGGTGGGGGATAAACCCAAATGTATTCCCATTGACATTAACTCCATTCTTGAACAAATTAAAATATTTTTATTTCATATATATTTGTATAAAGGATAATATAATATTATGAAATATGTATATCATATCATCCATACTATTAATATTATGTTTTACCTATAAAAAATATTTAATTAAAATTAATTTTAATTGATTAATTTATTTTGATCACGTTGTCCATCATTAATAGATTTTCATAATTGGTGTTTTTGTGATGGAAAATTATGTCATCCTAATGTAATATTTTTTAAGAAGTGTATTTTCGATGGATCCAAAGTTTTATATATATATTTTTCCATAAATAAAAACATATGAGAAGTAAAGATTTATTTGTGAAAAAATATTTATTTTCATAAAAAATATATTTCACATTTTATAAATATTTGTGACATAATAAGCATCCATAAAAATAATTTTCTGTTAAATAAATTTTTTTGAATGAATAAATATTCTACTAGAAATAGTATTTTATGAATGAACTTTTAATGAGGGAATACATATATCATCATAATTAAATATAAATGTTGTATCTATTTATTAAAGAATATATATTTCATTAGAAATTTTTTCAGACAACATATTTTTTCGAGATATAATGTTTATTCAATAACACTTTGTTCTTCTATGAAATCATATTTATGGATGAATATATATTATAATAATTTTGGAGGATTTTTTCTATATACTATTTTGGTAATCATAAATAGCTAGGTATTGTATTGATTACAAATGGTAGAGTTCATTGTAAATATATTTCATATATGTGTGAAATGTTTTTATAGATGATTATTTTTGTATAAATAATGTACACTGTTTCAAATATAAAACATGAAAATAACATAACCATCATAAATAGTTTATAAAAATAGATGAAATGTTTATCATTTTGAAATGGTCTCATAATAATATAAATTTATAAATATCACAATACACCCTTCCATTCCTATACCCACATATCTCCCATTTATATTCCATCATGTGAATTTATCCCTTCCTCTCATTCTATGATATCATTTTATTCATTTTATAATTTTTGTTCTTCAATAAGAAATTGATTCATTGATTTCTAATATATCTGTTTTGAACAAAACATAAACTTATTATTATTTTGGAAAACATAGTTTTACAAAAGGGGTATTAACTTGAGGTATTTATAATTTTATGTTATTTTATTAATTGTGTTTATATAATTAATATGTTTTTCTAATTTTTAACTATTCATTGATATTAACAGATAATTTATTTTGTTAGTATAATTTTACATTTCAATTTATAATAATTTTAAATTAACACTATACTAATTAAATAGTAATATTATAATGAATATATTATTATTTAAATTTAGTAATGAATCAAATAGTGAAATATGTTAAATAATTATAAATTATTATCATATAAATTAAATGATTACATGGGAACAATTATAATAAATTATAAAACATAATTCCAAAATATAAAATTTATAAATTAGTTTCTTAATTAAATGGTTATATAATAGTATATACTAGTTATGTGTTACACATCTATGAACTATTGGTATTGATTTTTTGTAATAGATACATCATTAATTTATATTTTTTTTCAGAATGTATAATTAATTGTATGAATAAGAAAATTCATCTTATTAGATTTTAAACATTTTATAATGTTATGGTCTGTCAATATTATTTCTTTTCATAAATATTATATATTTTAATATTATTAATGTAATTCTGTAGAATATAATTAAAATTTAATTCCACGTCAATCACTATTTAAAACATTATTTGAATAGATTGATGTTCGTTTTCTTCTAAGAAAAAAATTTCAAAATTATAATTAAAATACATAAATTAATTCACATGAATTTTTTGATTTATTGATATCTATTTAGGAATAATTATATCCTATATTAATGATAAATAATTTTATAAATAATATAAATTTTATAAATTTTATATTATCTGTTGTAACATTTGTTCTTTTGATTAATTATTTATTTTGGGATAACTCTATTTTTCTGGACATTAACAACATTGAAAATCATTATTATTTAATTTAATATTATTTATCTACATTTAGATATTTATTTTGTACTGAATTATATGTACTTTATCGGTTTTTGTGGTGGACCTAATAATTTGGATATCCAATTTTACATGTAGAGACAATGGTAGGTTACACCCCAATTTGGTCTTCTCCAGGTCAATAGTTTTTTAATAAAGAAAAAACATAGTGTAAAGACCCTATTAAAGGACATGACAAGTCTATAGTGATGCAACCATCAGTCTTGGAGTCCTCCTAGTTATTGAATGACATCCCATTATTATGGTCTATTTAGTTTATATTTAATAACCAAATTTTCAATCCTATATATGCAATCTCCAAAAAATCCATGAAATAATAAATCATAAAATGTTAAATTATAGTAAACAAGTTTCATGATATTGTGTTATTAAGTTATGATAATTATCCCGAACATAAGAATTTAACCCAATACTATGTTCAAACATAAATTATTTCTTTAGATATGAAATTAAATTCAAATATCCAACCAAAGTAAATCATAGTTTTCTATGGAATGAAATTCAAGATAATAACACAAAAAATTGTATCTCTTATTGATTGTTCCAGAAATTCAAAACACATTAGTTATGAATAACAACAGTTAAATACATTTCATATAACAAAAATAATTAGGATAACAAGATGATGTTAAAAATATAATTTTAAATAGTAATTTTCATAAAAAATAAATGATAGAAAATATGAAAAGATAATTTGATGATTTAATAAAAAATAGAACTAATATATGTTATATTTATATGGGATGGTGTAGGTTATTTTTATAATAAAAAATGAGAACTCCACTACATGATAATGTATTCAATAGGATCCAAATCTATGATTATTTTTTATTCCCACGGAAGGGATATCTCATCCATTAGGGAAGTATGTTATTTATGGAAAAGAGGTTTTCTCATGTTTTTATCCCCATAACAGTAATGAATCAATATGAAAGATAAATATAAATAATCCTGAAAGAAGTCAAATCCCAGGGCAGTACACAAGGAAACATCCTCAAATGAATCCTTATAAACTAATTCACTATAATACAGAAGATAAATTATTACAGAATACAAATTATTTCAATGAACCATATCAATAATATTCATAAATCACAACCAAAAACACCATTGTTCATAATTTCAATAAAAATAAATTTATATGTCAAGCATGACTTTTACTATTATTTATATTTAAATCAATTTTATATTCTTGAGCATGATGATCCCCATGTTTATGGTTTTGTTCTGGACCTACATAATATAATTTCTTTTTCAAAACCATAAAAAGTCACTAAATACACCATTATAATGACTTTTTTGGATCATTATGAAATGATGCCCCTAAATTTTTATTTTATGATAAAAAAAAATCGATACAAACATATAGATGTATTTTATGTGAGAAACCATGATATACTTTTACTAATTCTACCCATTACTCTAATATCCATCAATTTTCTATTCTTATTATTACAACATGCCTCACTACACTAAGGGATTATGTGAGGAATCAATCCCAAATGGAATTCAAAAATGTTATCAGTGCTTCTAAATGATTGATTCTCTATATCTTTAAAAGGGTTAGTTCTATGTGATGACACTTCCCAACAACAAATAAATTTATAATTAATAATAAAAATAATGTGCATTCCAGGAAAGGATAATATATTGAATGGGAAAGCATGTAATTAACCTAAGGAAATTATGAGAATGTTTCTATACCATAAAATCACACAACAAGATCTTATAATCTTCAATTTCCATCAGTTCTCAATTATTGTTGATAATTTAGAACTATATAAACAGGTCATTCAAACAACCCCATTACTAATCCTTATATAGATTAATAAAAATATTAAACCAACTAATATTCCAATATGTAACTACTACAATTATTTTCAGATATGAAATAATAATGATCTGATACGTGATTAAAAAATGGTATACTAGTAGAGTACCCTATATAGGTCCCACATAATTATAATTTTTGAATCAAATAAATTGAATTATAATAATTACATTGTTAAGGGTTGTAATTGTTTCTATCACATTATATGAAGTAGTTATTAATTCAACAGGAGAAACAATTTAACATTTTTTTATTTATATAAAAACTCTATGGAATATTGACAATATAAATCAATTTACTTGACTCTAATAATAATTATTTCAATTTTCCTCTAAGAAATTGAAAATTTTTTATAAATTTTCCCATATACAAAATAGGAAGGGGTTCCCAAAACCAATTTTCATTGTAATTAAAAATCATTATCAAATTTTTTCAATTAATTAATGAATGTAACACTATTATAAAAAAATTTAATAAATATATTCATCCTAAATATCCAAAATATCATATAATAATAGCACAACCCATCAAAATATTATCATAAATAATAATTAAACAAAATATAATTCATAATGAATTAAATTATTTGAATTCAATTAAATTCATAACCATGAGTGGATTAGACACATGGAATTTAAAATTAAATGATTTTTATGGGATGTCTATACAATGAAAACAAGGAATTCTGATCTATTATGAACTCCTTCATCCATGTTGTTTAATGAAGACGTGCGATAGAATGTTTCCTAATAAAAAATTTCATAAATAGATAAATTTATCAATATAAATCATAAAATCTCAAGGAAAAAAATAAAATATTCAATTAAAACAACTTATATAAATAATAAATGTTAATGAAGATTTATTTTTAACACATATAATTCCTAGATATCTCAAGTAAGTCATGTTTCATAAATAAGTGTTGTGATCATTCACTTACTCATATAAAACCAATTCATTTATAATGATTCTTTATTTTATCTATAATAGTTCACTAAATAAAAACTTATAGAAAAAAAAGTGTCATTGGATTAATCTAATATACATTACATTTGTGTTAAAAAAAATTTTATTGACCCGACTCGTCATGTATTCCAAAATACCACAAGAATAAAATAGGTTCCATGTATAAAATTTTAATTCATGGGGAAATAATTTTTATAATCAATCGATATTTGATAATGGAAATCCACTCTGAAATCTAGAATGAGTATCCAATACATTGAATTTCACCACCATAGAAACAAGAAATTTTAAATGTATTTATAACTATATAGTGAATTTTTTAGATAAAAAATATCACAAATTTTTAACAAACTACATCGATAAACATGTATAACCTAAAATTAATACAAACTAAATTTTGTTAAAAAGACTATAATATAGAAAAGAATAAGGATTTTAATTTGATTAAATACATTGAAGAAAACCAAAAACAAAACCAAAATATTCACATTTACACACAACAAAAAATATAACTCCATCTCTTACCACATCCACAAAAAATTATATGATATTGAATATTTCAGAAATACATTTGATACAAAGCAAAACAACAATAGAAATGATAGTTCTGAATGATGTTTTTTATATATACTCCTCATAACCTATAAATAATTTTTCCTAGAAAATATTCTAGATATCTTAAATAATTCATTTTTAATGTACATAATTTATTTTCCATCAAAACCTATATGTTGATATTAATTTTAAAATAATAACATTAAAACCAAGAGTAATCAAATTTAATAAAAAAATAATAAAATATTTTTTATTTTTATAACAATTAATGAAATGGGACATAAAAGAAAAAGGAAAAGTAACAGGTGAATAACCTAGCATATGAGGTGTATAAAATTTCATATGATATAACCATAATATTACATAGAAGAATAATCATCAGTAGAACATTGGATAACATTGTAATTTATAATAAAATACTAAATAGAGTTTCACTTTTTCAAAGAATGTTTTCTATATATTTTTGTATTTATTTTGATTATTATTATGTCCAAAGGATATTTAAATAGAAAATATTTCATTTTTTATAATTATTTATTTAAATTTCAATTATTATTATCGTACTATTATTATTTCTATTTTTGTCTAAAAATTTATATTATGTTATTTTGTATAATTCTAATAATTTTGATGAACGAAAATCTATTAGGTTTATGTACTATATTATGTAAATAATATAATGGCATAATTAATGATTCAAAGGTAAAATGATTTTATTTGACATATCATATGGTTTAACTAATATATATATTTTTACATATTGAATATAGAATGATTATAAATTTATATAAAATTGATTTAGATTATTTCAAAGAAACATTAATAAATATATATCATTGATGAGCATTGGTAGTATATTTAAATTTTGTGTGTTAATTATTTTCATTATTATATTTTCTTGGAATAATATTTAATAATTTAGTCATGTATACTAATTATTGGATTAATTTTTTGCATATGTTCATACTAATATTGTCTGATTTTTTTCCAGTTAACTAATAGTGTTATTTTTTTGAAATGGATAACTCTCCTATGATTTGTTTCAGGAACATTAACATTTTCATTTTCATTTTTTAATGATGTACTATGTGATATTGTAATGAAAATTTTGTTTGAAATATTTAAAATTCATAGCCAATATGATATCATACATTATATAGTGATGTATATTATAGGTAGAAAATATAATAAAATATTTATAAAAAAGACAATGTTAGATATTGCCAAAAATTATCGTACGTATTTTTTTATCCTCTCTATAGAATAATATTCACCATCCTTAAAAATAGGGTTTTTTATACATGTCAGAGATTATCTTTTGATGTTTTTAGCTTTTAAATAATACAAATTATATTGAATGAAGTCATACACAACACTATTAATTTTATGATGTAGAAGGGAACTGTGGGTTAATGATGTTTAATATAATTATTGATCACGATAATCAGATATTGAAGGTAATATAATGTGTAGGGTATGTGAAATTACATCCACATATAAGTAGAACAAATTTCATGATGGGGAGATGGTTGAAGTTGATTGTATAAAAGGTTATATGTTTATATTAGATAATGATGAGTGGAGCCCTAACCAAAAAATGAAGTTAGTTGATAAATGTGTTTTAAATTTTGGAATATATATCCTATAATTTTTATTATAATAATGAAGACATGCTAATGAAATATATTTGAAGATGGGAGTTATGGAATAGGAATAATTATGAAATGAATTTAATAGAGACTGATATGATAAGAGGATGATAAATTTTAGACTAAGATAATCTATTATTTATTTTTCTATATATTATTTTTTAGGAAACCCATATAGGGATACCTATTAATCTACACTACTACATCATTGAGTTGAAATACTACAAAAGTTATTTTCTAGAAAATTGATTTTTTTAAGAATTAATTGTATTTTTATTCTTATTTGTTGGGTTGGATTCATCACATTATTGTTTCAACTCATCAAAAAGTTAATAATGATACACTGATTATAGAAAAAAATCTATATTTCATCCATGAGTGATTGTTCCATAAAATTTGTCACACATAAACATGATGATGGATAAATTAATTTAACATGATGAATTGATATATAAATGTAGAACTATTCATTAGGATTCAATGAAAAGGTATTTTCCCACAAACATGAGGGTTAAATCATTATATAAAATGCTACATAATTTAGTTGAGCATTAATATAATGGTATATTCCTACAAAAATAGTTAACAAAGAGAACGTTGTCTAGAATAAATGAGGGTAAATTCAACATGAATGTTTTGCATTATAATATATGTAAATGAAATACGAATTGGGTAATGGTTAATAAATTACATAATTAGGGATAGTTCACTGCATCCATATTTTATATATCATGCATAGTGGTTTTTTTATTGAATTAGAAGCTTTTTCATGATATATTACATTGCATAAATGTTATGTAAAGGCAATTTTTCTCATGTAATGCTTATTCAATTTCATAAATCTATATAAGGTAATTGGTGTCACTATCATTGATGAGAAAATTAGGATAATATTTATTGACATGGAGGTCCTTGAAAGGATTTTATTTTATTTAATATTTTTCGATGAGTTTCCCCATTGAGAGAGTTTTGATGTCACCAACATAGAAAGAGTGATTTTTTAAAAAGGGTATTGTATAGAAGAAATTAGAGTGTTTCTACTATATTGATGTTGTAGTAAATGTTTTATTATAGAAGGAAGTTGAATAATGAATATCTCTTTTTATATGATGATAATTATCCTAATGCATGAAAATAAAATATTCTAGTTATATGGGTAAGGATTCTATTAAAAGATCATGAGGAAAAACGAGTTGAAATCATTTGGAGATATAAATTCATGAAAATAATAATAGGAAGGAATTGAAAATTTAGAATAACATTATATTTATATGTAAACTATTATGAATGAAAAATTGTACTTATAGAATAATTTCTATGTATAATAATAAAATATGGAAAATTAAAAGATTTAATGATAGAAGAGGATTAAAGGGGGATGAATCCTATCTTAATGAATATTTTTTTTTCAAATTCCTACTTTTATTTTATTTATATTATGTTTAATGAAATTTTATGTCATTTATTGGCACGAATATTGTACGTTATTAAAAATTTATAGGGAATTTTATTTTTATATCTCATTGAATTTTCATTTTTCACATTAATAAATTTTTCACAAAATTTAATATTACATTACTCTATTTTTATGCATAATATAATCGATTAATTAATATTTTAATTAATCGATGAATTTTAACCTTGTATATAGTTCACAGAAGGTAGAGAAATTAATTTTTATAATTTTTTATAATAATTTCTCTAAAATTTCAACAGTAATACAGTAGAGTCATTTGATTATTTTTACTTTATATATCAGAAAAATATTTATGTGATACTCATTGAGAATATTTATTTACTGAAATACTATTTAATTTAGTAAAATTCATATCCCCATTCATGACATAGGGGATAAACAATGACTATATGATCGTTTATGAAGTAAATTTTATCATGAATGATGGTATTTATTTTAAAAAATAGTTAAAATAAATTCGATTAAATTATATATTTTAAATTATTATCCACCCATTTTTCATCTTTCCCCACTCTATTACTGATTAATTAATTATATCTTAACAATTCATATAGTCATATAACATGAAATATTCATTTTTGTTGATTCAAGTTGTTGTTTATAAATACATTTTATTATTTTAGATAGTTTTTTTCTATATTCATGGTTAACATCATTTATGTCATTATTTGTCAATTGAATGAGGTTATTACTATACTAGTGTTGGGTATAAAGATATATATATATTAGTTTAATATATGTCACCAAATATTTTTCTATATTCATGGGAAGGCTTCATGCGACATTGGAATCACAAAAATAACCCCCAACAAAATTTAAATATGACTAAAAATTAACAACTAAAATATATAAAACATTATTACAATTATATGAGCATATTAAAATATATTTTCCCTGAACACTTGGTCAAATAAATGTTATTTAATCCCATTATCCATATAATTAATTGAAACATGGATTCACTTAATAACAAATTAATTTATTAGACATCATATTTGAGGTATAGATGGGTGTTCTTAATAATGAACATACAACCAAAAGGCTACAAAATTTTCGATAATTTGTGAGTTTCTACACCCCTAATGTTTTTTAAAATGAATTACCACAATGATATCTCCATGTAACATAAATTATATACTAAATAAATCATATCATTCACTGCTCCCATCATTTCATGGATTATATTAATATTAGTGTACATAATTAATATGATATTTCTACTACATAATAAATATATAATCACATAATGGGGTGATAAAGACTAAAATAAAATAAGTTATTTTCCCTTTTTTCTAAAATGTAATTTGATAACAAGATTTTGTGGATTAGATGAAAATATATTTAATGTATGGGAAATTTCTTTTTGTTACTTATCATCAAATTTTATCATAGGATACAAACATGATTTCATGTCATTAAAATGACTTATTATTTCAAGAGGATTAGGAGTATTTTTTAATCTAACTATCAGATTAGGGATCTCCTGATTTAGTTCTCTAACCAAAATCTCTTTATCGATGTCCTTATTTAAGTTGGCGGTGATAGTGTCTCACTATTTTGTTATAGTTCTATTAACCAATACGTTACATGTAATTAAAATGATAAAAATGAAGAAAAAAATGACTATTTTATAAAATTATGGGCCAAAATTCATATAAATGTGGTTATACTAGGTATAGATTGAAATGGGAGATTTCACTACATGTTCAAATGTATAATTAAATTCCCAATAAATTGAATAAAAAATGAATTTCAACTACTAAATATTAAGGTTTCTATTAATTGTTATAAATTTAATGTATTCTATACCCAAAATCAATTCATTCTAGATGTTTTCATGTTTTTTTCATTTGATAAATCCCTCTAGAAGATAATTCCTACAAATAGACATTCCAAAACAACCCTTTGAAAATTACTGATGTTCTATTTCTAATCCTACAATTAACTCTACAAATTAAAAAAACAATTGCAAATGATGGTATATAATTCCCACTAACTAGTCAAGGATTTATCATGTGATGATGACCCAACATTCACATATATTTATACAATATCCAAAACAATAATTTCAAAACCAACCTAAGGATGAAATATTTAATTAACGATTTGATGAAAAAGGTATTGTTCTTTAGTTGATATATTCTTTCAATTCACAAAAAGATGATTACAATAAAAAAATTAATTTTTTTTGAATAATGTCTTAGATTTTATAAGGGAATAATTATGGTAGAAAATTTCATAACACATATATTTTATGATATATTACCATTCAATGAAATTTATCTTTTTTAATATATAGTGATACACACAACCCTGAGTATAAAAGAACAAAATTATAGTATCAAATTTTACACTAATTGTAAATCAGAGGAGTGAATAAGAATAAAAAAATTTTATATTCTTTTCATTATGGTACTGGATAAAAAAATATACAGATTAATAAAAAAACAATATTTAGTAAACCAATTTTATCCTTGAAAGACACATTTTTCCAAAAAATTCGGAATTATTTATTTTTATGTGAAAATAATAAAATTTATATATTCGAAAATAATAATAAAAAAAAATAGTAAAAATTATTTTTTAAATCCTCATATACGAATTATCACTGGTTGGATATCGGGATTTTTATGAAAATATTGATCTTGTATTGAATTTTGATTTATAAATATTTTAGAATACTAATTGTTAAATACAATAAATAAATTAATTCAAATGGACCACTATTATATTAAACTGTTATTGAAGATAAATAAATTCTATGTTATTGATAATAATCAATTTAATTCCATTTTAGTTAGTATTATTCATTATTTCAATATAAGAAATTTTTTTTACACAAGAATTAATTTTCAAGAAATGGTTTATTTATATTGTTGAATGAATTCATATAATAATTCATTTCCTTTAATTGTAGTTATTGAATCAGAAATAATATATACCATATTTGGAATCATGATGAACAAATTATTTAAATATATCCATTTTATTTACGGTCTCTATGAATTTCAATCATTGTAAATATTTTTCAATTGAGTATGGAAAATTAAGGGGAAATAGAGATAAAACCCAGATATTAGGACTCAATGCCAACAAAAAAGATTATTTATTTCATTTACATAACTAAATTTTATCTTATACATCCCAATTTCAAATATATGTCATTTGGGTGCCATTTTCCAAAAAAAATGAAATTTATATTATTTTATGTAATGAATATTACAATATTTTATATCTCTTGAATTTAATATCTATAAATATTATTAAAAATGATTAAAGTTGTTCCTTTTAGTTTTTAATTTTTATTTCAATGATTCATTATTTATTTTTTCAATCAAATTTATTATTAATTTTTTGTTATAAAATGGTTACCATAGATTAAAGCCCAAATACAATATAATTTATTTGAATTCCAAAGAAAACTGAATTAACAATTATTAAAAATAATTAAATTAGAAAACTTTGTGTTAGTAATAGTGCCCCACAAATTTTATATATTAAGATCACAAATTATTAATCTTTTGATGTTTTATTTTATTATAAAAATATGATTTTTATTTCTATAATGTAATATTATTTAAGTAGCCTAAAAAATGTCCATATGTATATTTTATATTAAATTATATATTTGTAATTTATTTAAAAATATGAATATTATTAATGTATTAATAAATGTATTGGAAATGAATATAATTTTAGAACTTCTTCATATGTGATATATTTATAACAAATAAGTAAAATTGTTAAAATTTAATATCAAAAAATAGTATACCGTAATGAAACTAAAACCAATATAATTTTCATTTTATAGAAAAATTTCAAACTCAGAAACTTTTATTTTTATTTAATGATATTTTGAATCATTTTAATTGTGAATTACATAATTATATAGTAATCCATTATCATAATTCCTTCTCTATAATTTCCATCATTTATAATAGAAACCCACTTTTCTTTTTTCATAGTAAAAAAATAAGCTAACTATATTGATAAAAACATCCAAATTATCTTGTCATATTCCCTGTACATGAACTAGTGGAAATTTTCTTCTTAAAAGGCCATTACACATGTCCTTAATAAGGGATCGAATGGGGGACAACAAAAGAAGATGTGATATTCATAACAAATATTTTTCAATTTTTTTTTATTTTATATTCCCAAAATAGGTTCTATTAATCAAAAAGTAATATTGTCACTTTCAAACATATACTGAAATGTAATGTTTAATATATAATTGATTTTATTCTCCACAAATTTCCCAAATTTGGAAGCGAAATTAATGCTCTTATGTATGTGTGGACAACAACCTATGTATAGATATAATATAATCTTTTACTAGCACCATATTTATTGTATGAATATTATTATGGGTTTAATTTTTATATATGATACAAATGAAATAATTATCCTTCCATATTTATAATACCATATCCTCTATCTTAGCTTCTATTCATCTAGAAAAAGATTTTTTCTCTCATTCATACGTCTGGACTACCTCCTATATTAATTGATTTGATTCATTATTTATTTATTATTTATATTTTTGTAAGTATTGATAGATTTACTGATTATATAAGATATATAAGATAATAATGTTATTAATTTATTGTAAATTATTATCTTCCATTCTTTTTCTCAATACATTGAAATGTAAAAACATAATTCATGTGTAAGTTTGACAGGATTTCTCAATGAATATGGTATCTTATTTTTTTAATATTATTATTTTATTGATATATATGTATATATATATAATGAATACATGTGAAATTTTTTTCATGATTACCATTATTTATATTACTTCAACAAGATCAATTTATATGGATTGGACCTTGAAAAATAAGTACCTCTTGAAAATAGTAAACAATTGACACATGGAAAGGAATATTTTAATAAGGTGTTATTAATAACTGAGTGTCAACATGTTATTGTTGGGTCATATATAGAAGTATAATTATGTATATTTTTTTATTATATAAATATAATTATTATTATTTATCATATTTTATGTTAGTGAAAATTTGAGAATGGTCTAACAAGTGGTATGAGGTCTTTATGTTGTTGTTATTTCTATGATACATAGGCTATATTTACCACTTGTATCATTTATGTGGTGTATATACAAAACATGAATGTATATTATGATAATTCTCTTGAAAATTATTGGATATTATGAAACATATAGGTTTATTTGATTCGTGGGTATTATGTACCAAAATTTATCAATCTGGTAAGAAATTTATTTATCATTCTAATTTTAATTATAATTTATTTTTTTGACTTATATAGAAATGAATTATATAATATTTTCTAGATAGGTCCCTTTAATTTTATTCTTCCATAGTTATTTTTTACAATACATGTTACCATTTCATTTTCAACATATTAGGTACTAATGAGACTGATGGAATTTTTTATGGAAAACAAATAATCGTTCTTCCATTGATATAAAATGAAATTTCTTGATAATTAATGTTTCCACTAAAAAAACAAAGGTCTATATTTTCTATTCTACTATTATTATTTATATAAATTCTTATACAGGTATTAATTTTATGAATATAATTGAAAATGATTATTATTTCCATTTTTTAATGTGTACTGTGAAAAATTTCTAAAAATGAAAAAGGAATATAAAATATATCCTACATGTAATGAATGGGATTTAAAGAAATAAAATAGTTTAGTTATTTTTATCATTAATTATAAATCTTATAGATACTTTCAAATAAATGAATTCGGTTGATATTTTTTAAATTTTGATATTTTAATGTGTGATTGAAATCTGAATGTATATTTAACACATTAAATATTCAATTGACGTTTTAAAAGAAACTTTTCATCTATGATAACATAAAATTTACTAAGTGTATGATACAATAAGAGCATAAATATTCATTCACCATATGATTTTTGGTTTACATGATGATATATTGATGAAACTTATTTTCTTTTCTATTTTTTAGGTTGTGTTGACTGTTTTTATGATATTATTGCTTACATATTTGAATTAATTTAGGATTATGTGATTATTGGCATTGAATATAAACATACCTCGTGTAATTTGGTTAAAATTAGATTCTTATGATGTCAAATGGTACATAGTAGTATATCTAATTCCTATAATAGGGTACCACAAATGTTAACCCATGCATGAAGTAGGAACATAGATAGTTATCACAAGCCTAACATGTTGTGAATGTCCCGGCGGGATGTCTTAACATAATATTTATATTATTATGAATATGAAAAAATTATTAAAATATTTTATCACATGATAATATTACAATACTATTTTATAATGGATCATGATATTTGATCCATTTATATATCACAATTTATAAATTTCTGAGCATTATGACACAACTAATGTTTAATATATATTAATTGTTGGGTATGACTTTAAATTAAAATCGACAACATGTCACATACTTTATTCTCATGTTATGTAAAAATTATCATTGTATTTTCAACTCTTTAAAATTACTCATTGTATTATATCACCTTTTATTTTTGGTTTTATTTTCCCCAGTATAGGATGAATAGTGATAAGAATTTCTCATATGTAAAGGATTATTATTGTGAAGAAAGATGTTGGAGATGATTTATATCTCTAACAAATAAGTTATTTGTATATAAACACCCCATGATAGTAAACCTACAATTTTATATAATGGATTCTAATGTTATGTAATTAATACTGATCAAACAATATTTAATATTAATGTATGAAATCCATGGATCATTATAAGTATAATTACAATACTGTTTAGTTAATTTTATAAACTGTCATTATAAAAAAAATTGTGAGAAAAATTATAATATTTGAATTTAATGGACAACTGCTTTTTTATATTAAATATGGGAGGACTGGTTTATTAGAAAAAAAATCAATTTATAGATACTACAATGAGATGTTTTATTAACTCATATTCTTCTAAGGGTAATATCCTCAAAATGGGTTTGTTGAGAATATATCAATAATCATTTAGAGTCACTATGTTTTTCCCTTACTATACTTCTAATTTGACACTCTTGGAGAAAAAATATTGTTTAATTTATAATTTCTTCTTGAACCATTGTTAAGGATTTGAAAAGGTCTGGACCATCAATGGACAAGGATAAAACATTCGAGTCATAGATTGAAAATTTTGTGCCATTATATAGGCATCCTATAAAAGATATTTAATTATTATATAGTATATCACACTTGTTAAAGATTCTTTATGGTCATGGAAATTGAATTGATTTTTTCATTTGATTGAATATTGAAAGATAAAATTGAGATGGTATCAGGTACAATCAAATGTTTTGTTATCATATTTGAGAAAAGTTATATGAAATATCAAATATCATGAAATTTATCTAGAATTTTTTTACCATTACTTAAAAAATATGTGATTAATAATTAGTGAAAACCCATAATGTTAAGAAAAATTCACCCTAGGAATTTGATTCATCTAGGATTATTATTTTTGGTAATGAGTATAAGTATAATATATTTATCCTCTATATAGTTGAATATGATATTGAAATTGGGATTGATTCTCATTATTTACAAAACATGCAAATAAATTTTTTAGGATGTTAATGTGAATTTATTATACATAATAAGTGTATGATCATATTTTAGTGAGATGTTAAAAATGAAAATCAAATGTAAATTACATAAATTATATTGATCTTGATTCCAATTGAGAATGGGTTTTTATCCAAGATATTGGGTGGGTGGAAACCTATAAATGAATATATGAATATTTATTAATAGTTTTTTTGAAATTTTAAGAGTATACTAACCATTATATAAATCATGATAACATTTTTTCAATATAGGTCATCATGTAAATAAAATAATATCAATTACACAATTTATAATATCCCTAAATTAGTTTGAGGACATAATGATGAATATCGAGTTGAATTCTTAAGAGGAGATTATTCAGCCAACTGAATCCCCATGGTGGGAAAATATTATTTTTTATAAATAAATATAGATATATTTCACAAGAAATTTACTACTAAATACATAATAAAATAATAAATATGAATAATTACCTGCTTCCATGTATTATGTTTTTGGTCTCTCAATTATTGGGAGTATAATATATTGTCAACATTTCAATTAGATTTTAATACAACTAGATGATGTTAAAAAGTGAATACATACCCCATAGAACCATCCTAATGTGGTATGGTATATATGAATTTATAGTGATTACATTAGGATATACTATTTCCCTTGATATCATCATAAATTTATTAATAATAAATTTAGAGATAACCTTTATTAGTTTTTTAGTCATTATAGATGATTTTAAAAAATATTAAATGATAAATGTTGAGCCAGAAATTTAATTAATTATAGTTAATTTGGCCATAGGTTAGGGTATGATGCATAAAAAATTTATAAATTTTCAATTCCTCGTACAATGTGATTCATTTTTCGTTCATATGATATCATGTGAAGGTATATTAGTGGATCCATCAAAGATGGATGTTATTGAACCTTATACATCAACAAAAAATTTTATTGGTATCTATAGTTTTATAGGATTTGAACATATAATCAGAAATATGTTAATAATATATTATTTTATTCAAATCCACTACCTAATATTACATGGTAGTGATCCTTATTCCATTGGAATGAATAATTTGAATAATATTTCATGGAACTGAAGAGAAATCTAGTTTTAGATCTTATTCATTAATTATACAACAATGACGGTGAGATGATTATGTTAACTTATGAATGTATAAAGGTAATGGGTTTTTATTTCATCCATATTTAAAGGTGTTGAATGGGATTTTCTAGGTGGTTGATTATGGGGTGATATTTTGTGCACAATCATGAACATTCGACTACTATTGACCCTTTTCCTAGAAACTACCAAAGGTTTCCCCATATGTAGATTGGTACTTACCTATAGTTTAATGGTTAGAAGTCATCATGTTGTTCCAGCCCATTGGCACTTTGGGACTCACATGGGTTGAGATAATGGGAGGTCAAGATCATCACACCCTTTTGGGGGTAATTATTTTCTACTCCATTATTCAATAATATATTTAAGATATGTTTATAAATATCATCCTAATCTCGATACAAGACTATCTTCCCCAAATAGAAGAATAAAGGTTTTTTTCATTCGTTTATAGAAGACTGGGATTATTTAGTGAATCCATATGTATGTATATGACGTTCTACATAATATTACAATAACGAGATGACTCTTATGTGGAGGTACCATATAAAAAAATGCTCTTATATGACATTCTGTGATGGTAATAGGATAATATTCTATGGAGGGATTAAACCATTATTAAGAATCCTATGTATTATGGTTTTTATAGGAATAAAAAACCACGTAGTTAGTTCTACCCATAGAGTTTAATATCATACAGAATGTACTTTTATGTGTATTATGGAACACTAGGTATTTATGATCATGACGGAGAGTGAAATCATATATATCTCAAGGATAGGGAGAATTGGAGTTTTCATTGTAAATTTTTTTGGTGTATAAATAATGGTTTTTCGAATGGCATTATAGAGTCTTATAGTTATGATGACATGATTATTGAAATTACATAAGAATATGTGATATATGATCAGATAGAGAATCTAGGGATAGATAATGATCATGTTAGATATCTCAAGATATGGTTCTCATAAGATGGTACTTCTAGTAGTTGTCTTATTATGGAACCCAGGACTCAGATATACATTATGCATATACTAGTTATGGTTTAAATTCAAGTTATCAAAGTTCAATTGATTTCTCAGTGCAATGATTGATGAGGTAGGCTGTTCAGCTCATATGAATAATTATATCCCTAGGGATTATATGACAGAGTCATAAGTGAACATACACTAAAAGTGTTTTTCATTTGAACTCAGGCCTTAGTATTAAATCCAAAAAATACAAGTTATTTGAGGAGTAATAGTTATTTAAGTTCTATTTATCATGACATAAAATCGTAGTCATATCATATCATTTTGGAAGATTTTATGCATATCAAATGAATATTGAATCACCATAATTCCACATCAGTCATGCCCATCGTGAGAAATGAGGGATAGAATGTAATCATTTACATTTCAATGAAAAAGGGACTTAGATCCAATTATATCTCTAGTTGATCAATATGAATATTAAACCACAAGGAATGGTGTCCAATGTATCCCTGATATGGAAGTAATCAGTGATTTCATAGTTCCCTATATATTGGGGATTACTCATGGAGGCCTCCCAATTTATCAGGCTAACACTCTGCTTTTTCTCATTTGATCAAGGATCACACACTGATAAAGAACAATGTAATCATGTCATAAGATTCCCTAGTAACCTATCCTACTATTTTAGAATGTGTCTCATGACCCAATTGACTTTCCCGAAGGTCCTATCAATATATAAAGGGTTTGTACTGAATGCCATCAGATGACCTGGATGGCTTGTCCAGGGGGTTTCTCATGATTCAATTGATGTGACTCAGCCTAATTAACAATATTTGAGTTAAAAAATATGGAGGGTGATCTAAGGGTTGATATGAAATGTCTTTTTGGATGTCACAATTCATTGATAACATCCCTGGGGGGAATCATGATCCTTGACCGTCATGTATGGGATGTTTCACGAAAATCAATTGACATACCCTCAAATTGTAACACCCCAAGATTTCATAGTACGTTATTTCGTCAAAGTAATGTAATAATATCCAAGTACACGCATGACTGTGTTCAAGCGCACCACGAATTACAAAACCAGTCATTCAAAAGCAGGTAAGAATAGTATTAACTGAATTTTGAACATTACATAATTCATATAATTTTAGAATCCATATTATGTGTTTCTTTGACATAATTTAAGAACAAATCCTTTTTTTCAGATAAAAGAATTATTTTTAAAAAAATCCAATTTTACTGACTTTTAATGGAGAACCCATTTTAAATTAAATATTTGAAACATTTATATATAAAATTTGACAAAATAAACATCTTCATTAGAATTGGGTCATAATAATTTAGTTTCGATAAATGTTTGGTGTTTTTCTGTGAACTTTTATAGTTGGGTGAATAGTGAAAAATACTATATTTTTAATAAAAAAAACTTTTTTAATAAAAATACTTTATATTGTGTAATTATACAGTTTAATTGTTTGGAAGTATAAGTATATTATATTTTTACCATTTAATACAATTATGGTCATTATTAGTAATTTCACTTCAAAATTGGATATAAATAATTGTCAATCTTTTGATAGTTATTATTTCTTAAAAATACGTTTTTTGATTTTGACAATGGGTATTAATTTTAAAATAAATAATTAAAATTTTATTTTCTAAAATTATTAATATAGAATTAATTTTTGAATTCTTAATATCAAAATTATCTTAGGGTGAATTTTTTGTATTTTTCTGAAAACATTCAATTTTTTATGAATATTGACAAACGATGAGTTATAGTTTAAAACTGAATATTTATTTAAATAATTATATATTTTATATAATTTCATTTTAGGTCATAATAGATACATAATACCCATATAATTTCAATTTAATTCATTAGAGTCATTTTATAATAACTTTAGGTATATTAAAATTTTATAAAACTTTTTAACGTCTTTACCCACCTCCTTGGAACTTTTACATGTTTACAAAAAACACAATTTTACCGCTTCTGTGAGTTTAATTTCAATAATCCGAGAGAAATAGTTGATATCAGTATGTAAAATGTGGTTTAATAAGATGAAAATCATTTTTGGTGAATAGTAACTTTTTACTTTTATTTACCACGGTTAAATGTAAATAGAGTAATTTAGGAAAAAATGATATTACTATTATGCTAACACAGGTAATAATTTAATTAAATAAGTATATTTCGACAAAAAACACACTGATAAATAAAATATGATTCTCTTTGGACAACATAGGTTTGATTAAGGCATTTGTTATTATTTAATTCAATGAAGAGTTAAAAGAGTAAAAATTAAAGTTTAATAACTAATTTTTTTTAGTATAGGACTACACATAAGATAAATTCTAGTATATATATTAATTATAAAGCTAAAACGATTTCATACATATTGGTATTTTATTTATATTTTTTTACATTAAATAAGTTAATTTATTTATGACACAATTATGGTGAAGTAATTACCTAATAAAAGAAATATTAAAATAATTGAATTTATAAATATCCAAATAACGTTAATTTGAATCATTTTATGAATTACAATATTTTTCAGGGTTAATATGACTTATTAGGGTTTGTTTGGTGAATTTTTTTTAGTAATAAATCTATTATGAATTTTTAAAAAACAAAATACCAAATTGTGATAAAACTGACATAAAAGTGTTTTTAAAACAAATATTATATTATTAATTGATATTCTATTCCTAAAAATATATGGATAAAAAAGGCTTATATAATGATATATGTATCATAAATGAACAAATTTGGGATCTCTTGGAAGTATATAGTATGTTTATTAACCATATCATATAAAAATACAAAGAGACGTGGTGAATGTAAAACTATTTAACGAAGAGTTATATCTAAAAGATAAAGTTAATATAGTTACCATAACTTGTCTCAAACCTATTAGATGCGTGTTTTACTACCCATACACACCTTATCCTTTAAATAATTCATTTTGGAGTCATTAGAATACGAAAATGATTTTATTATAATATAATATTTTTATCTTTTCCTAAGGTACCCCTCACCCCTCTTATAAAAGGGCACTCAACCTTCTCTCTAATTCACACCGTCAAAACCATTTGTCTCGGCCAACCCCTACCCAAATACCCTCTGAACTGTACTCTCATCATCCAAGAGGCCATCCTTTAGTCATAATGCCAATGTAAGGATCCCTTTTGGTCAAATAAAATTGAAAAACCCGAAGAAGAGATAAATATTTTATCACCCCTTTCAAATTTCGTTCTTCTTCCACATCCTCTTTCTTTGTTGTTTCTATTATAAAATAACAACTATAGAATATTATATATACTATGATGTTATTATAAATATGGTATGACTATATTCATTATTCTATCTATCCTTTGAATGACATGGCACCTTACGTGCGTACGTACGTATTATTTGGATGCGTATAATAATGATGTGTAATTCATATAAATAATAAATATGACATGTTACTAATTTGGAATATATGATATACCAAAAAATTATATATAATTTTAATATCAAATTAATGATTTTTTTGTTCACGCGTACGTATGGATTTCCGTCTCCACGAACACGATGAAATTCATTCCCCATCGTATCCATTCAAGACTAATTTTCATTTTATGATTAAAAATAATTTTTAAAGACGTAATATAATTAGGGATATGAATAAGATACATCCTACCCATAAAAAATATGACTCACATAACAAATAATATGTATGAAAATGAATCCTTTAACAATGAAAACTACTAAAATATTAAGATATTATTAACAATGTATTCTTTAATGATCATATATGATAACATATTAATGTATATGTTTATTTTTTAATTTAATAACAATTATTTCACCATTGTACTAGAGATTAACCTACCCTCATCCATGTAATAGTACATGGTAAGGGTTATTTCACAATCTCTTTATTATCTAAGAATTCTTTTATATAAGTATCTACTGAGACCTCTTTATCATCCACATCCAGGATTTTTAAAAATGTATTCCAGAACATTTTTTCTATTTACTAGAATATGGGATAAAGTCATTTATACCATTTTTTGACTATTTATAAAATGGTTAGAAAGGAATATTTCTTTTGTTTTCCAAACAAGGTAATTTATGACATTTTTGTCAAAATTATGGTAAAAATGATTTTTTTAACTTATACGGCGTGTGCGGCTATTTTCTGCCATTAAAACATCATCGAAGATTACATTAAAATCTTATAATAATATTTTCAAAATAATTTTTTTTTCTATATTTATGTGACTCTTAAATTATTTCAAAATAGAAAGAGATATATTTCTATAAAAAGGGTTTTTATTTCATCTATGTCAAAATCCAGAGATGGATTTTAAGTTTATTTGTAGTTCATTTATTATGATACAAAACAGCCATAGTGTATTTTTGATTTTTTATTTGTTTTGTTATGGATGTTCTATTTTTTTACAATTCATTATTTATGGTTAAAGTATTGAAATTTCATATTCTAGTTTTAATAAGAATTATTATGTTATATTTCAATCTTTTCATATGAGGAATGTATTGGACTTAATAAGTGACGGGTGGAGCCCAATATATCTCATTGATGCATTGATAGGTCTCATGGGACAACTAGACATGGAATTTGATCAGGCATTTCCCAATTTGATATATGGGTTTGGCCGAGGCATTAATCATTTTTAGACGTCTTGGCCAAGGCCGTGAAAAAATGTTTCAGAATGTCCGTCTTTATACATTCACTTATTATAAATATAATATTGATGGTTCATGTGGTCATTCGACTAGTAGAATACCATTATTATGTTTTATTATGAAATTATTTACTCATCTCATATTCCTACCATAAAAGCATTCATGTTTATTATTGGTAAAGTCATGTGGTTTCAATTATTTACCATGATTAATATTTATGTTATCTTACGTTGTATTGCATACTCTTAACGAGCGTTTGAGCTCACCCCTTTTTATGTTTAATTTTCCCTGGATATAAAGATGTATATTATAAATGACCTATAAGGATAGTCTATGGGATCTCATTGATTTCTATGGAAACAATGTTCTTGTAATTTTCCATTTTATAATGTAATGTAAACCTTTTTAATGTATCTAGTACTTCCAAGGATACTAAACAGATCGGTTTTTCGAGACATGATCATTTGTGATCATGCCAATGATATGTAATGATGTACCGACTCTAGGTAACTTCATTCGGGGCATTAATGGTGGTATCAGCGGAATTTTAGTACAAAACTTTGAAGATAGATTTAGATAACCACTGATTAGAGTACATAACCGTAAGATAGACATTGAGGATTATTATAGAACAACTTCCAAGAATTTTTATATTGTAGAGATTTTGTGATTTTACCAAGCAACACATCCCTGTCTGGATACGACTAGGTAGAGGAGGCCCCAACATAGATGTATCTAAGGGTTAAACCCAAAAACAAATATTTGAGCTATACTTGAACGATAACTGGTCCACGGAAATGGGCCATGATGCACTCTTGGTTACGACACTCACGGGGGATATGCTTTAGATAATTCTAATTTTATTTCAAAATCATTATGAAGGATTTACATGTATATACATCCTCAAAGAAAATATTTTTATGATTATGGATTATTTCTATTAACTATTCAATTTTTGTTTGGTATCTTACAAGTTATTAATTTTTCATTTCAATTCATAAAGTAGCCATGTGTAGACCATTGTATAGAAATGGTGCCCAGTAGAAGGAATGTGAACTCTTGCAATACATATGATCCAATGAGTAATAAGGATCATATCTTTCACAGTATTGATCAAACATTAAGATGGGAAATAGTCCCCCATGTTTTCTCAACATATGAAGAAATAGTATCATGTGTTAATAAGATAAGTAAAATATTATTTTAATCATATGGCTTTGAAGGTAAACAAGAGATGAAAAGGATGTAAGAGAGAATGATTGATAAATGGAAGAGAGAAAACATGGATTTTCCTATTTGTGATAACTATGGAAAGAATCACCTTGGTAAATTCTTGAAGATAATGAGATTTTGTTATAAGTGTAGAGAAAAAGGATACCATGTACATGATTGAAAGCGAAAGAAAAATGTTTCAAATATAAAATGCTTCATTTACAAGGCGTTGGGACACTACGCAAATCAACGTCCCAATCATCAGTGTGTACCACAAATGATGATATTGGATAATAATCATGTTATGATAAAACCTCAGATGAGAAGGAATGATAGTTTTCTTATGATTTTATTACAAAATTATTTCATTTGAGTGTTGTATCAACAATATACTGGTTATATGAGTTATGGAGATAAATAAGGATAGTATTGTAGTACTATTTTGTTGAGGATTTGGGATTATATGGATCTAAGAAATATGACTTAATATTTAGCTAGAATTCTTCTAAAAATACACGGTTGATTGAAATGTTATCATTAATATGGTCCTGATTTTGAGGTAGTGATTTTGAATTTGAGATGTTTGATTTGGATAAATTATATTGGATATTCATGACATCCTTGGAACTGATTAATAGGTTGTTTGTTTCACCGTCCTTGGAATATTCAATATTTTTCGATATAAAGAATATATCATGTTTTATATAATGGATATTGGAGCATGAATGTAATCAATAAGGTTTTATGGTCATTCAGGGTGTTACTTGTTTTAAAATAATACATGATGAAGGTGTTTACATGTTATTATGTGTCAAAAAGGATCCTCATTGTGTTTAACATCCTTATAAATTTTGGACTGTGATTTTGGATAGAAGTATTATGGATAAGTCTAAAGGTTGAATTGTATTATGTTAAAGTTGGATACTATTGTTAATGTTATTTTTTGGATTTTTATAAAAAGGACAACACACAGATTGTGTGACAACCTATCGCATCAGACAAAGAAATGGGAGTCAAACCCACAACCTTAGTGTGATTGGGATTTATCACATGCCATTGGACTACGTCAAGTCCCTGGATTGTATAATGTAGATAATTGTTTTTAAAGGGTTTGATAGTTGATTTATAGAATCATTTTTTTTGGAATTATATATGAAACGGATAAATAGAATATTTTTTTTAAGTTCTACCATCATTTAGAGTGAAAGATAAGTTTGTGGTAGAAATTAGTTAAATGATGGAACTCTAATTTTCAAGTATATATTTTTTTCATCTCTTATTCTATAAAGAAATTATTTCTTAAAAATAAGGTGAGGGATCTTAAATCTTATAATGTGTTATCCTAATACCTTGTGAATGTTTTAATAGAGGAAAATTTAAATCATCATAGATTGATTACATTGAGTTCCTCAATTACATAATTGTTTGAGACTAATGACTACAATCACCCCTATAAATATTTACGTTTTACCACCAATTATGTCTCTTTAAATGCAAACATTGATCTCCTGATCCAGATCATAATTTGGTGAGTACTTTTTCATTCCCATTTTCCTCTTATTAAGACTAAATATTATTATCCAAATTTCCGATGTGGGTTTCCCACAATGGTATTTTCTATTATAATATTTTTAAAAAACAATTTCAAATTGTGAGGAAACAATTTATTAAACGAGGGAAGAATGTAACACCACAAGATTTCATAGTACATTATTTTTCTTCAACGTAATGCAATAACACAAACTACATGCAAACCTGAGTTCTAGCGCACCACGAATTACCAAACTAGCCGTTCAAAAGCGGATATGAATAATATTAACTAAAATTTGAACATTATATAATACTTATAATTTTAGAATCCATATTATGAGCTTCTTAGACATAATGTATGTACAAATTAATTTTTTTAAGATAAAAGAATTATTTTTCAAAAAATGATATTTTACAGCATTTTAATGGAAAATAGTTTTTAAATCCAATATATACTACATTTATGTATAAAAATTGAAAAAATAAAATTCTTCTTTATAATCGGGTGAAAAGAATTTAATTTGAATAAATTTTTGTTGTTTTTCGAATAACATTATTATTTGGGTGAATAATGAAAAATACTATATTTTAACTAAAAACAACTTTTTTAATCTAAATAATTTATAGTGTTTAATTATTCATTTTAGTTGTCTGGAAGTATATTTATATTATATATTTTACATTTAATCCAATTAGGGTCATTGTATGAAATTTCAATTAAAATTTGGACATAAAAAGTGGCAATCATTTGATAGTTTTTATTTAATAAAAATAATCCTTTTGGTTTTGAAAATGGGAATTAATTTTAAATTAATTAATTCAATTTATAAGTTTTAAAATAGTAAATATTTAATTCATTTTTGAATTCGGAATATCATAATAATCTTAGGGTGAATTTTTAGTATTTTTCTGAAAACATTCAATTATTGATTAATAGTGAAAAAAACTGAGTTATTGTTTGAAACCAAATTTTTATTTAATTATATATTTATTTTATTTAAATTTATTTTAGTTCAAATTAGATACATAATAACTATAAAAGTTCAATTTAACTCATTGGAATCAGTATATAATAACTTTAGATATATAAAAATTTTATCAAACTTTTTACAGTCTTTACCCACCTCCTAGGAACATTTACTAGTTTACATAAATCATAATTTTACAACTTCTGTGAGTTGAATTTAAAAATTCCAAGAGACATATTTGATATCAGTATATAAATGTGGTTCAATAAGATGAAAATAATTTTTTATGAATAGTAACCTTTTACTTTTATTTACCACAGTTAAAAGTAAAACGGGTAATTTAGGGTAAAAATGATATTATTATTACCCTAACACATGTCCTAATTATATTATATAAGTAAAATTAGGCTAAATATACCTTATTAATATAATATTTACCTCTTTGGTCAACTTGGATTTGATTAGGACATTTATTCTAAATTAATTCATAGAAGATTTAAAAGAGTTAAAATCAAAGTTGAATTACTAAATCATTTTTAATATAGGGTTACAAATAAGAAAAATTGGACTATAAGTATTCAATAGAAAGATTAAAATATTTCCAACATAATGGTATTTATTAATATTTTTTATAAATTAAATAATATAATTTATTTATGTGAAAATGATGAAGCAGTAATTATCTAATTAATGAATTATTAAAATAATTGATATTATATATATCCAAATAAATGTAATTTGATTATTTTTATTAAATCCAATAATTTTATAGGTTAATATCACATTTTATGGTTGGTTATAAGATCTTTTTTCACAATAATAATGCTGTTATGAATTTAGAAAAAACAATATGTCAAATAGTGTCAAAATTGACATTAAAGTGTTTTTAAAAATATATTATATTATTAATTTATTATATACTCTTAAAAATTTATGGGTCAGCCAAAAGATTTATATAATGATAGGTGTATCATTATATAACTAGTTGGGGTTCTCTTGGAAGTATATAGTATGTTTATGAACCTTATAATATAAAATTACAAAGAGACATGTTAAATGTCAAACTATTTATCTAAGATATAATTCTAAAAGATAAAGTTAATATATTGACCCAAACCTGTCTAAAACAAATTGGTTGAGTGGGTTTCGACAAATATCCAACAAATCCTTTAAATAATCTATTTTATTTCCATTAGAATCCAAAAATGATATTATTATAAAATAAGTTTTCTAGCTTTTCCTAAGGTTCCCCTCACCCCTTGTATTAAAGGGAACTCCCCCTTCACTCTTATTCACACCGTCATAGCCATTTGGCTCATCCAAAACCTCCCCAAATACCATCTGAAATATCATAACTTCATCTTACAGGCCTTCCATTAGCTATAATTCCATATTATGGAGGCATTTTGATCAAATCAAAAAGGAAAACCCCGATGAAGAGGTAAATATTTAATCACATCTTTCATGTTCCTTTCTTCAACCACATCCAATTTCTTTGTTGTTTCCATTATAAAATAATAACTACAGTATATTTTATATAATGTGAGGTTATTATAAATACAGGACATCCATATTCACCATACGTGCATATGTACGACTTACCGTCTCTACATCATGGTATAATTTTTATTAAATACATTATAATTTAGATGTGTATGATAATGATGTGTGATTGATTTAAATAATAAATATAACAAAATAATGATTCTATATATGATATACCAAACAATTATATATTATTTGTATATCAACAAAATGATATTTTCACTCGTGCATACGTACGGATTATCGTCTCCATGAACACGGTGAGATTCATTCGTCATTGTATCCATTCAAGACTAATTCTAATTATATGATTAAAAACAATGTTTAAATACATTATATAATTTTGGATATGAGTGAAATACATCCCATAAAATAAAATAAGACTCACAAAAAAATGAATATAAAGGAAAACGAATTTGTTAACACCCAAAAAAACGATAATACTAAGATATTATTAACAAATCAATGTTAAATAATCATATATGATATCATATTAGTGTATATGATTCTTTTATAATTTAATAAAAATTATTTTACCATTATATATGAGGTTAACCTACCCTAGACCAAGGAAAATTACAAGGTAAGGGATAATTTCTCAATATCATTATAATCCAATGTTGTTTTTAAGTAAGTATATATTGGGCCTCTTTATCATCCACATACATGTTTCATAAAAATATATTCCAAATCATTTTTACTATTAACTAGAATATGGGTTAAAGACATTCATACCATTTTTTTACTTTTTATAAAATGTTTTGAAAGGAATCATTCCATCGTTTTCGAAACAAGGTACATTATGACCTTTTTGACAAAAATAAGGTAAGAATGTTTTTTAACATATACGGTGGGTGCAACTAGTTTCTGTCGTTATAACATTGTCAAAGATTCTCTTACAGGATTATAAGAATATTTTCAAAATAAATATTTTCTTTATAATTATTTGACTCTTAAATGATTGCAAAATAGAAAGTGATATTTCTCTAAAAAAATGTTTTGATTTCATCTATGTCAATAACCATTGATCGATTTTATGTTTATTTAAAGATGATTTATTATGATAAAAAAAATTCCACATTGTATTGAAGGTATTGTGATATGTTTGACAGTGGATGTGATATTTTTATACCATTCATGGTTTATGGTTAAAGTATTGATATTTCATACACTATCATTAACACGAATGTTTATGTTATATTTCAACCTTCTCATGTGAGGAATGTTTTGGATTTTGTAAGTGATGGGTGGATCCCACTGTATCTCCTCAATACATCGGTAGGTCTCAGCAGACAACTAGACGTTGAATTGGATGAGGCCTTTCCCAATTCGATATATGGTTTTGGCTGAGGCCTTAAACATTTTTAAACATCTTGTCCGAGGCCTTGACAAAATGTTTCAGAATGTATGGAATTATAATTTCCCCAATTATGAAAATAATAATGATGGTTCATGTGGTCCTTCGTCTTGTATAATACCCATGATTATGTTTTATTTTGGCATTATTTACTCATCTCATTTTACTTCCATAAAACAATTCATGTTTATTATTGATAAATGCATGTGGTTTCAATTATTCACCATGCTTATTATTTATGTTATCTTACACTATATTTATTTCCCTTACTGAGCGTTTGATATCAAAACATTCATAAGATTCATTTTCCCAGGTTATGAAGAAGTATATTATGAATGACCTACATGGATAGTCAATTGGATCTCAATGCTATCTATGAAAACAATGTTGTTGATGATTTCCATTTTATGATGTAATATAATCTTTGTGAATGTATCTAGTACATCCAAGTCTACCAAACTGATCAGTCTTTTGACACATGATATTTTATGATCATGCCAACGATACCTAATAATGTATAGACTCTAGGTAACCGGGGTTGGGGCATTACAAAATGGTTTTTAAAGAGCATAGTTGATATTCCCATATGCAACTGTGAGACTTGACTGACATTAGAAGACTACATTAATTGATTAAAAATGTGTAATTGATGGATGTTTTGAGGCAAGTGTGATAGGCCCAGAGGGTTTCAGGAGACTGATGTTGAGTACCCTAGGAACCATATGGAATATTATAACATGTTAGGAGGATATCAGATATCCCAAAAAGCATGAAGAGGGGACATTGAGTGATATAAGAGTCTTTTCATGGGGCGGTCAAGTGTCATTGGATGTATGACATGATTCACATTGGGGAAATAAAAAAAGTTTTTTCTTAATTATTTAAATTTTAATCAGGATTCTGTCCTTTATATTGAATATTCCTTAGGATAATTAAGTATCAATTACATTGAGTAACTCACAATCTACAGGACATGTGATATTTTTTATGAAAATCTTGTCATATTTCCTTCATGTGATATATGATTGATCATGTGAACATCCTCATTTATGGTTTATGATTACAATAGATGATCTCAGAGTATTTTTATTGATATACGACTTTTATGTCTCTTGTTAATACACTCAAAAATGTACACTCTATCCATTATACCCAAGAGTCTAATAGATAACAGTATAACCCCTTATTTATGGTTAGGTTGGAGGAATTTATAGGCCTCACCACCCTGATTGTTCATCGACATGCATATTGTATCTAGTGAATATTTATGCTGGATTTGGTGAAGGGGGGTTAGTACCGTTAATATTTGTGAATCATTGAAAAGTTTCATTTAGAGTGCACAACATGTTTTTCAATAATTGAAAGTCTAATCCATCAATTCTCCCTTTATTGGTTTATTTTCAATTAATAATGAATTTTTCGATCATGTGGTCTTGTTGATGGATTTTCATATTGTTACATGGAAATTTACAAGGGCCATTTAGAGTGATCAACGCCATTTCAAGGACATTACATGAGGATACAATGAATTTTCATGGAGATTTTAAATATCTTATCGACTTCTCTTGTGGATTTAGGATATCACAATGTGGAAATCCAAGGTTTAGGGACCCAAGAATAACATACAGGGATATTACTTTTTTTATGAATATTCTACACATTATAAAAATACAGCTATAAGGACCATAGTATGTTAGTGTATTTAAAAACATAGGAAATAATATTATATCCTAGTGAAATATCATAAAAATCACCCAGAAAAATCTCCACTATTACAACATCTACCTAAAACAATCATCAAAACCTGGGGAAATGAATTCTTAAATTGGAGAGAGCTCAGATTCTTAAATCATTCATAACATATATTGTAAAATTCATAGATAAATCATTCATAACATATATTGTAAACTTCAAACAATTTTTAAACGCATTTTTCTGTAATAATTATAAAATATGATTCAAAACATTTTAAAACCCATTTTATTTGGAAATTATTTGAAAACTTGTAATGAAATATTGAAAATATTTTAAAAACAATTTTACTTGAAATTGTTTTAAATAATCATGATGGTTTGTTGAATCATATTTTATTGAAAATATTTAAGAAAATTATAATTAAATTGAGAATTAATTGTGAAATATAATTTCACAAAAACATATAAAATAAGATAAAAATTTTGGAAAAACAAAATTTCCTCAAAAAATATTACAGAAGCTTGAGAAATGGATTTTATATTTTATCCATCATAAATTATAAAATAATATTGAAATAATATTGAAATCATTTTCCTTTAAATTTTATAATCGAATATTGTAAAATTAATGACAAATAATTTTCTATGAATTTATATAAATAAATCTACAGAATTTATTAAAATCGATTTATTAAAAATATTTGTTAAACAAATTACTAAAAATTTAACCTTTAATAATTAAAGGAAATCATAACTAGATTGATGTTGGATAAATATATTCATAATTTACTAGGTAAGAAGAACATTCCTTTTGAATGATAAAATGTTATGAAAAATTCATCCTTTAGAAATAGACAAGGATATTCCATTAAAAACATTTTAAAAAGTTGAAAATGTTGGAATTTTTTTAAATGATCATTGGATAATAGTATAATATTTCTAGAAACACTTTTGGGAAAACATTATTTTAAAGGAACATGGATTTCTTACAAAATATTGGGTAATATCAAGAATTTAAATAAATAATTTTTAACTATCTTATGTTCCAAGGAGTGGAATATATGGTACCAATATATTGATAAACTAATAATATCCATATGTGAATAAAATTAATAAATATTATTCATATATGGATAATAATATTTATTAAAAATAAGCATTAACATATACAATATGGAGAAGTAATATGATTTTCACGTTCTACTCTTATAAAATATTAAATTAGTATCATACACTCTAAGTAAGAAAAAGAAAATTAAATAAACAATATAATACCATGAAAAAAATAAAATTAGGGATATGAAATCTATAATGTTTTTTCATACCCTTGTAAACCGAATTTATGTTCATAATAAAACATGAGTATGAAAAAAAAAATTACATAAAATTTTTTCACAGATTTGAAAACATTTGAAACGTATACACCATGGAATGAAGTTCATTAAATTGATAAGTGATTACAAAAATTGTAAATATAAGTTATACATAGTATAGTAATGGTAATTAAACACACTACACAGTGGATATACTGTTGAACAATGCATGTATCTTACAGAAAAAAATGAAATGAAATCCCCTTATGTTATGTCGTGAATCTATTCGTAATAATTCAAAAAACCTATATAATAAATATATATTTTTTATTAATTTTTTCAAGAACAATATCCATATATATAATATCATATATGGCATGATTGAGACCTTATATTACCCTCGTGTTAACACTCTAATGTTATGGTTTCACTTCAGAAAATCTTCTCTATATTCATCACATGCCTATTAATTTGTTATATATATAGTAAATATAAATAATATAATGATTTATATAAATTAAAAATTGATAAAAATAAAAATTATATACATTTTTTTTGTATTACAATAATTTATAGAATATATAAGTATGAAATTAAATACACAATTCCTGGAGATGGAAGGTTAAACATAATCATGAACATTATATCCTTTTATTTTTCATGTTGATAGAAATAATGCAAAAGAAATATATGAATATATATGTATATATATTATTATTATAGTAGATATATAATATCATATTTATCATATTTATTCACTAAACCAATCCTTAATACATTGAATGTAGTCTGTGAATGAATCCTATCACTTGGAGAGGGTGGTTGTCAATACTTCTTCAAACAATCATATAGTTTTGACACCAAATTGAACATAAATAGTTATGTGTTGTAAAAGAAATAATTTAACACCCCATGTATTTAAAAATAAATTTACTATAGAATTTAATGAACGAAATTACAATTCTGTGCAGAAATTTTTTTGTTTCTATAGTTATTTATACATGATATTTATAACATAGCCATTATACATATTTTTTCCACTGCTATGTTTGGAATTTTGAAAAATGGACATACATAGTTGTGATTAGTCGGATTTTTAGAGTTTGATAGGATCAAATTATTTTTTATTGAATAGTAGGTTGATTATTTGGAAAATTAATTTTCCATTGTGAATAGTAATATGACAGTTATGAATAGTAAATCAACCTAATAAATAGTAACATCATCCATTAGAGTATAAAAAATTTAGTCACCTTAAAAATGACTTTATGATATTATCATAGTACTAGTGAGTGGATATTTTCATTTTTTATAATTAGTTGTTTTTATTTATTTGAGTAATAAAAATATGATTAAAATTTATTAATTTATAAATTTATTTAAAATAAAATTCATTCTCAAAAAAAAGTATTCCAATATATATATATATATATATTTCTGTGTGTGTTTGTTCAATTGTTTTGGGATAATCAAATAAAATCATTGTTAATTTTGAAGTGTGTTATTTGGTCACTTTTAACATTAAAACCTATATTTGATCACATGAAAATTTTAATTTAATTTAAATTTATCATATTTATGAATTTATTTTAATAAAAGTGATGTCATTTTTGAATTCTAATCATTTAAAAATAGTTATGGTAATGATTTGGTATTTTTTTGATATACTTGTTTTTTATGGAATCGTAGAATAAGATAATTTATTGAATAAATACATTTTTATCTATATACTCTATTCCCTAAGTCATGGAAACCATGGATAGAAATCACAAGAAATTAATAATTTATTTTTTAACAATAATCAATACTATTTCATATTTTCAGAAAAAATAATAAAATAATGAATCAAATAATTATAAATTACACCTCTACGCTACTATAAAAACCACCCCACACCCCCTCCTCTCCCCAAACAATCCAAGAATTATGCCTTGAAAATATTCTACCAAATTCTCTTCCCAAGATCCTCCCCCACATCCAAAATATATTTGTCTCATTAAAATACCAAAATCAATCCTCTTAAGGTGGTTCTCGTGGAGGAGTATTCAAGAGGTACAATCCTCTTCAATTAACATTGATTTTCTTTTAGATTACTTTCTTTTATTTTTATCTCCCAAAATTTTCTTCCCAAATGTGCATAAAAACCCATTATAATTGATATTATATAATTATATAATTATATTTGAAAATACTGCATCAATCTCTTTACTATCTGTCTTTGGTTTTAGAGAATAAATCATTTTCTGAGAGGTGTCGATTTACAACCTTCATGGATAATGAACATTCATTCTTCAATTTCATCATCATGGATTGTAATGATGAAATTTTTATTATTAAATTAGACTATAATATATGTATTATAACCTATTTAATGTTATAATACAAATATTTATACATAATACTTCTTCATTCTACAAAAGAAGTTCATGGTGAAAGAAATATGATCGTTACTATAAAAATATTTAACAATAAATTTCTTATCTAGTGATTATTCCATATAAAATATATCCATATATATATAACCATTTAATATCATGGATATTCAATAATAACATTAAATTATTATTCTTTAGTGGTATACCATTTTTCACATGACCTGTATTACTTATAAACAATTGAATTGATCCTAAAATCCAAGAAAATTAATGCTCCCTAATGATGAAATTAAACTATATAAATCATCAATAAGGAAAACAATTAACATAATAAAACAATAATGAATATAATAATAATAAATTTTTTTCTTAAATAGTTAATTAATGCAATGTGTTTTATTGTATAGGACCTTTAGTTCAAGTGAAGAACACATTTAGACATAATTTATGGGTTTTCATCCTGAACCACCATTTTCATTCATGTTTTGCTTTCATCCTCCAAAAAATGTAAATATTTATTTCTTTTATATAATTATTATGAATTATATTTACATTTTAAAAATTATTTTATTCTGATCATTTAATATTTCTTTTGAGGAAAATATATGTTTTAAAATTGTCCTATTTATAATTCTTCACAATTGGCAGGCCTATTTAATGGGAACATTGTTATTTTATATCCATTTTCATTTAAAATAAATAATGTGTTTTAAGACACCATTATTTTTCTAAAAAATAATTTTTTCAATTAATTTTTTTTATCATTACTATTTTTATAAATTTAATTATAAAAAAAAATATTTTAAAAAAAACCTATTCTTTACATTTTAAACCACAAATTTCTCCCAAAAATAGCTAGATTATATTATTAGAGTATTTTCATCTATTTCATCCCCTATGATGAATTATATGCTTTATTTAGATTGTTATCTTATTTTTTCCATCTATATTATTTTATTAAATGGGTTATGATTGGTTTTACTTTGTATGTTGAAACATGATACAATTCACCATATAACTCAGATTGGTTAGTTACAATGATTAATAACTTGGGAGTGTAAATTGTAATTGAGAAGTACATGTTTTTATGTATATACCCATCAATATGATTAATTCATTTGACATATAATGAGATGTGTGTGTCCCTCTTTATCCCCTTAATTCGTCAGTGGAATCATGATAAAAAAATAGAATTTGGTTTTAGTGTAGACCTTAACCTAGTATTTTCAGACATTCTGGTCAAGGCCAATGCAATATGTTTTAGATGTTTGGAATTATTCACTCCCATATTATGATAATATTAATTTATAAAAGGTGTTATTGTTAAAGTAGAAAATATCGTGGATAAGATTCATTAACATATGATCATGTATATGGATTTATATAATCATCTTCCAATCCTTCCATATTATGCTCCTGTTTATTATTAAATGCATGTGTTTTTAGTTATTAATCATGCTTATTGATTATCTCTATGAAAACATTAGATGTATTTAATACCCTAAATAAACATCTATTCTCACACATTTCTTATGTTTTACTTTCTCCTAGGATATTCAAATGAATATTATTGTGAATGACTTACATGAATAATATATGACATTGTAGGTGATTCTAATAGAGTCATATTGTTTTTTTTTCATTAAATTTGTAATGTAAATATTATTTGCAAATATGTTTTTCAATATTTACTAATCCATTCTATCCATTTTGATTCAACATCCTTGTAAATAAAACAATTTATTATTATAAGGCCAGGGCTCTTGGAAATAGGGGTCAGGATCCTTATAGATGGTATTAGAGGAAGTTTAGTAGATTATTTTGAAACTCTATGTAGAAAATGAATATTAGGGAATAAAAACCTTGGATACACTTTAAGGATAACCATATAAAAACAAAATATAATTTTTGTAAATTATATATAACGTAGATATTTCTACTAAATACACGTATGTCTGGATAATAATGTGGGTGTGGGTTTGGGAAAATGAATCTAGGAGTAACAACTCTAACAAGGCGTTCCGGGACTAAATTTTTGTATCATAATACACAAAAATGGGCCTTAATGCACAATTGGTTTGAAAAAACCTAGTATATGATTAGGATACATCATATATTATTTACATACCATTATGAAGGAGTTAATTGTAAATATGTCCCAAAAGAAACAATAATTTTGATAATGAGATTTGACCTGCATAAAATTAAAATTTATTTTATTTGTTTTTCTAGTAAAACATTATAAAATATTATTCATAGCCTGATTTAGAGTATTACATTTTTGTAAATGTATCAAAGTCTATGCAATGGACACCCCATGAACACACGTATCTCATAAAGGTATTTTCATCCAATGCATGATGATGATATTAGTTATGGAGTATCTACTGTTGCAGAGCAACATATAGAAACACTAGGATAATTGAAAAATGATATTATCAATAGCCTTAACCTTATGGATCATCCTAATCCAAAATATGGAGGATCAATCTCAGATCACATTATATGATAGAAGCCTCTATCATTCAATGAGACTACAAAACCATTTACAGAAAATAAGTGGATAACTTCATTAGAGAAGATATTTCTAAAAATGGGAAGTAATTAAAGGAATACTTTTATCATGTTATTTCATAATATCATGGATTATATAGATCAGTTATAGTTTTAAATTCAAAACATTACTGTGGAGAAATAAATATAAACAATGTAATAATAAGTTTTAATGGAAATCATCATAGAAAATAAATTCCTCAGAAAATCCAAGATGATATGTGGATGTAATTCATGGGTCGGAGATAGAAAGAGGATGAAGACATTGTTATATATTAATCTAATTTTATGTGGTCAGAAAGACATGTTGTGGAATATAATCTAAATCCAAGTAGTAGGATTTATCAATTCTTTGATGGTTTAAAAAAATCTTCCATAGGTCACTTGCCGCCTAATAATTCTTATCTATAATGGTACAAACACATGTTCTATCAAGATAGTGAAATAATTCTCTATGAATTAAGAATGTTAGGGAAATCAATGGAAGAATATGATTTAAGAGAAAATAATAGATACAAGTATGAAAATGTGTGTTTTCTAACATGTGATACTTGTGGAAGGAAAAACATCGGATCCAACATAAAAGGAAAATGATTAATTTCCAAATATGCAGACAGATGACACAAATATTTTCATTGAAAGAGAAATAAAAAATCTACCAATGATCAATGCTAAAATTTTAATGAAATTGGACAGTATGAAAATGATTTTCATAAGAATCAAAAAAATTCCCCAATAAATGGAAAATGGAGCATGTCGAAGACATGGATATCCAAACTGTTGAGGTATAAGTTCCTAATTAAGTGATTGTGGGTATATAAATCCTTTCATAAAATATATCCATTGCTTTATTTTGTTCTAGATCAACATATTCTTTTATTTCATCCAATTTTCCAATACATATTCGTCATTTCAAATTTGATTTAATAACGGTGTTTTAAGTGAAAACCCATAAGAGAAGAATTCTAGAAATAAATATGTGTCTAGCTATCCCCCTCATGAAACATAAACATTCATTAGTTGTGGAAATTGTCTTCATAATTATGTTGGACTTTTATATAATAAATAGTATTAATTATTATTCAAATTGTGATGTGATGATCTATTAAAAGATGAAGAAAGTTATATTTTTTGGGAATGATGTACAGTCCCTTATCTATATGGCATAAACCACTCCATATGATTCATATGTTTATCCACCCATTTAGAACTATTGAAATCAAATCATGTGGAGGAATATATTGAGATTTAAATGTGTGATTAAATATATCATAAAATTGATGATGTTGTTACTTGAAAATAATTTGATGATGTATTTCCAAAGGTTATAGTTAGTCATCCTTAATATATGGAAATTTAGTTATCTATTGATTGAATTCCTAGTGTATGTAATATATCAATGAATCTTTATAGGATTTCTATAGTGGAATAAGTGGTGTTGGGGAAACAACAAGATTATTAGAGTAGTAAGGCATTAATTTTCTTAGTGTTACTCCATGTGTATCTCATATTTTTTCATTATGATGAAAAATTGATCTATATATATATGCATTGACTGTAATTAGATCAATATGTTTACTAAATAGAAAAGGTGACATATTCCTCACAATGAAGATTAATTTGATCAATTTCATAGAGCCCAATATTATTATAATATTGATCTTCAATTAGAAAATCATCAGTCTCCTGTGGGGAAGGACGTTATTTCAAACACATCATTTTTAACTTTGTATGGGATTATGAGTTTATAGAAATGGATTTTGGAATTACTAATGCATCATCTATCTTCATGAATATTATGAAAAGTGTTTTCAAGGAATAATTTCATTATTATGTTGTGGTACTTCATAATGATATCATCGTATACTCTAAGAGCTTCTATGATCAAGAGAATCACTTTCCCATTTTAATGATGACCCATATAGCAAATAGTTATATGGGATGTTTAGAATGTGTGAAATTTGGTTTCATATAGTTTATTTTCATTGACATATTGACTCTAAGAATGGAATCATAGTTGATCCTACAAATATATTGGATGATCTGGAACGGCCTACTCCAACGAACATGACCGCTATATGTATTTTTACTGGCTTTTATTTTTATTATTGGTGTTTCATTCAAAACATCAACTAACAAGATTATACGTTAACCAATACTAATCAGAATAAGGATAAGTTCATACACACTAGAGAATATGAAGAATATTTTTTATAATATAAATAGATATTACTGAATCCCCCCATCCATACATTACAATTAGAAAACGGTGGATTTTTTATTTATAATGTTGTATCAAAGTAAATACATGGTTGTTTCTATATGTAAAAAGATAGAGTTATTTACTTGGAATCAAGGAAGTAAAAAACTCATGAAAAAAACTATATTAAAAAATATAATGAGTTAGAATCTATAATTATTTCCATAAATGTTTGGAGATATTATATTTATAGTGAATGATGTGAGAAAGGTACATATTTAAAGAGAATAAAATATATAATCTCATAGAATGAACTCAACATGAGAAGATGATTATGGATCATGATATAAAAGATAATGAATCTTACAAAAACTACCACCAACATATGGAAAAAAATGAAGTTGATGCATCGATAATGATAGATCATAGAGTTCTAAACAATGTGATGACTGAAATGGATCATTTGAATATGGATCTAGTAAAGATGTATATGGTAATTATCATTGATGTTGATAAAAAATTACTTTTTCAATTTTATGGCCAATAATATTTATTAGAATGGATTTAGTGTTCTTAGCTTTATGATTCAAATCTTAAAAATATTATTTATTTGAATGAATAGAGGTTGGTATACATCAATTTGGAAATGGAATTTGGAAGTTTGGTAGGAGAATATATGGTCCCTAAATAATCATTCTAAAAAGAATGTTATTGGATGGTGTCCAAAACATAAATTTTTTGTACACAATTGTTGAACTATAATGTATTGATATTTGAGGGAACATTTTGTGTGGGATGATATGAATTGTGAAAATTATGATTATTTTTCTGGATGTTTAGTCTATTAAAAGGTGAACCATGAAAGAAAACATCCATGGATAGTCATGTAGCCTCTTTCAATCCTACATGGAAATGATATATGTTTTCACTAGATTACCCAAAACTCAATGAATGAATGACTCAATATGGTTTGTTTTTGATCAACTAACCAAATCAATAAATATAATCACTATACTGTAGAATTTTTACTAGAGTTCCTTACATGAGTCCTTATTAATGACTTTTTAAGATTTCATGGAGCACCTCTCACAATTTTGTTGTGTCATGATCCATTATTAACATCTATATTTTTTTATTTTCTTTTGAATTCCTGGGATATTGGGATTCATATGATTACATATTCTCACCCTCCAACAGACGGATAGTCTAAAAGGGTCATTCTAACAGTAGGGGACAGGTTGAGATCATTCCCCCCCCCCAAACATTCAAGGTTTGTGGGATCATTATTTTCCATCCAAATAGTTTTTGTACAGTATTAGTTTCCATTCATGTATTTAAATGGAACTATATGAAGAGTTATATGGAATGAGATGTCGGACCCCAACATGTTGGGATAAACAAGGAGAAATTAATCTTATTGGCCCATTTCTTGTGGAAGAAACAATATAGGGGGTAATTACTATTCAAAACTGTATAGAAGAAGTTAAAATAGGTCAAAATAACTATGCCGGTAATCAGAGGACGCTTTCGGTAATTTAGCACAGAGATCACATACTCTTGTATGAATCTCTATGGGAGGGTGTTATATGATTTGAGAAGAAAGGGAAGTACATGCCATACCCAACTCAGATCACCACTTATGATGGAATAGAATTGGATGCTTACTTATCTTAATGTGGAGAGAATTCACAGATTCTAATCACTGATGAATAGGTGTTGAGGTATCAAATGATTAAGATAGTAATAGTATATTAGAAAATCATAAAATTGAAGAGGTGACGTGGGACCTTGAGAAAAGTATGATAAAGATCTACATAAAACGTTTTTTGAGTTAACATTATGGTAATTTTGAGGAAGTAATTTTATTGATTCAAGGAATAATTTAACACCCCAAATATTAACAAATAAAATTAATATATAATGTAATGAAAACAACACTGAGTATTTAAGAAATAAAACTTGGTTATTGGTGTTATTTAAACTGGATCAATATAAACATTCTATTTAACATAATTCTACATCATATATGATTTTAATCTTAAAGAACATACATAAACAGTTGCAATTAGTCAGTAATTTTCTGTCTAATATGATCAACATAATTTTTTGATGAATATTAACCAGAAATTTTGGAAAATTAATGTACCCTTATGTAAAGTAATATTACCTATATGAATATTAAATGAACCAAATTAACTTTAACATCATTCAAGGGTGTATAAATAAAATTTAGGCACCTTATAAATGTAATTAGAATATAATAATTGTATATTTAAGTGAATTTTATAAAAATTAATAATAATGTTTTTGTATTTTTGTGAGTAAAAAATATTTAATTAAAATTTTATAACTAATAAATTTATATTAATGTAAAATTAATTTTTTTAAAAAGTATTTACAAATAAATATATTTTTTTCTTTTAATTGTATTATAATCTAATACGACATTTGTTAATTTTTTATGGTGTTACAAAATTAGTTTTATCTTTAAAAAGGTTTTTTTTTGAGAAAATGATGTTGTTAATTAAAAACTAAAATTTTAAGATTTATAAAATTATTTTCATAAAATGGTGTTAATTTTTTAATTCCACACTAAAATTTTTTTTGTTATTTTTTTCATATTTTCTAAAATAAATGAAATTTTTGTGAATTGTTAAATACATCAATTTATAGTATAAATACATTAAAAGTTTAATACAGTATTCCATGATTCATTAATGATATAAGAACCTTTAGTAGGAATGAAAATTAACTTATTACTATATATAGTCCCATTTGTTAATATACTTTATTTTCATTGAAAAAATAATAAAATAAAGAATAATATAATGAGAAAATACCTCTATCCTCCAGTATAAAAATCGCTCCTCACCCCCTCTACTCCTCTCACATTCCATGCATTAAACCATATCCCATATCTAATTAATTCAACCCCAAAGATCCTCTACAACTTCTTGAATCAATAGTTATCATAAAAAATACATAGTCAATTCATTTAAGGAGATTCTCAATGAGGAGCATTCAAGAGGTTATACCCTCTTCCTTTTCCAATTTATTTTCATTTCATATCCTTTATTTTATTATACACACCTCACCTAATCCATCCAAATGGGAATGAAAACTATACTATAATTTATTTACTAGAATTATATTATTTTTATGGAAGATCCACAATCAATCTCATTACTCTCTCTAATTCATTTTGAAAATGAAATCATCAATCAAGAGGTGTTGATTTATTACTTTCAGGGATAATGATCACTCGTTCATCAATTTCCTCTTTATGGATCGAAATACTACAAATTTTTCGGTTAAATCAGAGTATAATATATGTATTAAAACATACAAAATGGTATTTAAGGATTATATATACATCACATCAATTTATATGACAAAAAAAGTTCATGGTGATCAAAATACCACCATGATAATAAAAACTATTGTCACTAAATATCTTATCTAATGATTACTCATAAAACTTTATAATCATATGAAATGTTTTAGAATTTACACATATAGATTCTAATTATTAACATGGAATTTTAATTTATATAATTGTACACAATTTCCATGAACTCCATTACTTATAAACAACTGAAACGATCATGAAAACAATGAAAATGAATTCTCATAAATAATGAAATTAACCACTATTACTCATCAATAAGGCTATATATGAACATAATATAACTATATTGAATCATATACGTATGAAAAATGTAATTATTTAATTAATTAATGGATTTAATTTGATTATCTATGATGTTTATGTCATGTTTAGAACTTAATCAGGCATGTGGTGTGGGTTTTCTTCACGAACCTCTATTTTTTCATGTTGTGCTTTATTTCTCAATAGAGTAATGTGATTATTAATTTATTTATTATAATCCTTCCAATATAGTGTTATATGTTCTAAGATATGGCAATTTTATCAGTTCATCTTTCATTTGTGGAAAATGCATATTTCAAAATTCCCCCCTATTCAATTCATCATGATGTGTAAGCCTGATAAAAGGGAACATCTCGATTTCATACCCATTATCATGTATCATAAATAATTTATATTAAGACAAAATTTTTTATGAAAATTAATGAAATTTTTCATGAAAAAAAATATTTTTTCATTACTAGTTTTATTTAAACAACAATGACAAATAATAACTATTTCTCTAAAAAACATGTTCTTGAAAAAAGTAAAAGAGGTATTTATCTCAAGAATTCCTCTATGATTTTATTATAATTTTTTCATATATTTAAACACATAAAATTAATTTTATTATTTTTTGAGATTCCTATATTATTATAGACATATAACATATGTTATTAATTTGGTTATGTCTTGTGTGATTATGGATGTGTGATGATGATACTATTCACCATGCTACTAAAATTACATAGTGATTATGATTACAGATTGGGGAATGATATTTACATTTAATTTTTCATATTTTTTAGGTTTGTCCAAATTCATATGAAGATTTAATTGGACATGGACAGTGATGGGTAAGATAGTATTTTCAGATTTTTTGGTTGTGGCATTGAAAATAGGTTTTATTCCTTTAATGTTTTGAATTCCCTCATTGTGATAATATTAATTTATAACCCTTTTTGATTACTTGATTTTTAGAAACCTGAAGGTTATGTTTAATTCTTTTATGATCATTTAAGTGGATTTATATATGTTTATTGCATTCCTGCCATATTTTTCACTTGTTTATTTTTTATGTAATTTATTTTTATTTTTTCACATTTCCTAATGTTTATGTTTATAACCAATTTTGATATATTCCTTACCCTTACTGAAATTTTATGCTGACTCCTTTATTATGATTTATTTTCCACTATGAAGAGAAGATGAATATTAGTATGAATGAAATATTGGAATAATATAAAAATTTATTAGTGTTTAAATGATGTTTCTATGTTGCAATTTAAATCTTTTTATTTATCTGGTTTCCCATAACTACCAAAAAATTCATTCCATCTTGATGTGACGCCATTGTAGACATACCATTTTTTATTATAAGGAACTTACTCTGGGTAACAAGGTTCAATTTTCTTACCATTAATTAATATTAAATAAATAATCAATATAATATATGAAATATATATAAAGTGTATACATAATAATATCCTCCAATATATAGGATGTGAAGGAAAAATGAACTATCATTGTTTTTTAGACGGTGTTTCTTTGATCACGTAAAAAATATATTTGTTAAATATTAGATGGATGTGTGATCATGTTTATGTTGAAACCATAACATAACAACATCCTAGTATATTGATGACAATTTGGATTTTATTTAATATAGGAAAATTGAATGTGGAGGAGTTTGTTAATGAAAATAAAATAATGTAGTTTGATAGAATATGTGGCCTCTAAATCGGGTAACTCCATTTTTTTGTGCAAAAAAAATTCATTGGATTACTTTCATCCAAAGTGATGGTTTATATGACGATTGGAGGGATTATGGGAACTGTATAAGATATATATTGACAGATTATAAGAGGATGTAGATGTGTGAATAAGAGGGATATGTGGTCCACATTTTTATTGAATGAAAAGTATTCACTTGGAATTTTCGAAAACATGTTTTCTGTAGAAGTATTATTACCAAAAAAATATTGAAATACAACATAAATCAATAATTATAGCATTATTGCTGATATATGTCCATAAAATTGGTTTTGGGAATGTTTCTCGGTCATTTGGCTCCCCTACAATTATGGTTAAGTCCCAAATTATGCCTAATATTAATTTAATCGTAGTGATTAATTTTAATCACTTTACTAATCATACTGTTAAAAAATAAACATGTTCTAATAAGACATTAAATATTAAAATTATTAGAATGGTTTAGTTATAATTTTCAGAATTCAGTTCAAATAATCATAAAAATTAGTAATAATGTTAATCCTTTTGATGGGATGAAATAATGGGTTTTTAATATAGAAAAAAGATCAAATTATTTTTTTGTTATTATATACAATTGTAATGAGAAATTTTTTATAATTAACAAAATTTTATTAAAAGATATTTAACCTCTCAAATGTGATATTAAAAAAAACAAATTATATTTTATCCTTGTTAATAATTTGAAATAAATGACTATTATCAACTAAAATTCATTAATTTTACTATACATACAATAAGGATGTTTCATAGAAAAATTTAAAGGAATAATCCATATTCATATTTGGAATTATAAATTAAAAAATGATGATTATTTTATTAAATTGTATTTATGTATTTTTTTAATTTATTTTTAAATTTTTTGTTAATAGACATGAAATGTAGTTCATTTGACAAAATATTATTTTTAAACATATAAGGTGTATAATAAAATTATATCTTTCAATTTAAATATGATTTATTTCTATAATATCAAAATATAAATTATTTAAAAAGTTGTTATTACTATTAAGACTACTAATTATTATGACTAGGTTATAATAATTTCATTTAAATTATTATAAAAATCAAATGATGTTTCGAAGAAACATCAGTGCTGTTTATAATGTACATTAGGTAGGTGATTCATGTAGTGTACTACACATTATAACTAAGTGTGGTATTTCATATAGTGAAAGATAATATGTATGATGTGTTTAGTTGATTAATAATTTGTTATTGTGAATAATACAAGAGAATCACAATACATTAAAATAGAATAAACTATTTGATAGTGTAACATGAAATGAAAAATATCATAAATTATATATTGATTCAATAAAATAATAAAGAAATTACATAAGTGTTACACTCTACCGACCATATAATTAATTTCTCCCTGAAAAATCATTTAGGTAATCCGTGGTTTAATAATTTAGGGGTTTCATTTATATAATCTCCCTTAATAAAATTAAAATATAAAAAATACCTTAAAATGGATTGTTTCAAGCATAATGATTTCCCCAAGTAACATATTACTCGATTTCAATAAAGAGAAAAAATTTATGGAAGTGGATATTGGACATTCAAGAAAAGTGTAAATATTGATAGAGATATATTGAGGCCATCAATCATAAACAAGTGAATGATCAATGAAAAGATGATGGCCTAAAAGTGACATACATGAGATGGTATAAAAGGAAATATATTAAAAAATGGTATTAGGAAAACACATTTTACATTGATCATTATACAACTGTTGAATAATTATTTATTGGATATGAATATACGTAAATATAATTACATGATATATTTCTATAATCTCAATTTAATTCTATTAATTCTATTTTATCTATTTATACCTCATCCTTTACATAATGGTATGGATTTCAAGAAATCATCTTTCATGTGAGATGTGCTAACATACACTTTTAACATACATTACAGACAATGAACGAATGGAATGTATAACTATTTTTCAATAACTGTTATAAATAATCTAAATGGATAATTCATTAATATAAAATCAAAAATAAGTAACTATAATGGTTTAACATTAATAATTTTCTTCATAAATAAAAACACATTAATATAAACATCAAGTAGGGTAGTGGTAGGTGTAAAATCCTTATCATCCTTCAGTCAGGGTTTCAAGGTCCATAGACTTACAAGACATTATTGGTTGTCAACATGCGTACATTATTTCCATTTCTATAACAATACAAATATAATTTCTAAAATATGATAGTCATTATTGAAATATGGTAAACCAATAAATGGCCCTTTACCACAGTTTTGAATACAATGTCAATACATAAATACTTCCTTCAATGCTTAAAATAATCATTTCATGAATGGTTATCTATATTAACCTTCTTAATGAAGAAAATAAAAAATATTAAATTGAAATCCCTAAAGCCCTACTAACATTTGTTCCCCCGTATAGCAGGAAGCACCAGTTGGTTGTCAAATTCTAAAAAAGGGAATAACCACATAGTGTATCCCTTGAAACATGCAATTATCCTTAATTAAAAAAATCCATCCTGAAAACATGCATGATATCTTATTCCAAATATTACATGATATATTTTTATTAATTTCAAGAAGTCATAAACTTCACCCTAAATGACATTGATTGTTTTTCTAATATGTTTTACCAGGGGAATCTATACCATAAAATTTACTAATTAATACCCAAAAATTCATTATTAAATGATCATTATCTTAATTTCAAGCATAAATTAAGTGTGACCTTCCCTTCCTAAAAACACCACCTTTCTATGAAGCCACTATTCTATATCATTATCACCAATACACATTTTCTTTTCATTCCATAATGACAAACTATACTGAAAATATATTTGCATTTCATCATTTATATAAAATAATATTTTAATTCTATAACATAAATACATCATTAATCCAACATTATTTTTAAACCATTAATTATGATACATAATAATATTCTATAATACAACTTTAATTTAATATTAAAAATGAATCATGTGGTAAGGATCCTTAATGTCAATCTAATAATGATTTATAGGATCATTATAATCAAAAAAAGAAGAAAATCAAATTCTTTTTAGATATAGATTTTGGTCTCTCTAACTTCTGATGTATAACCAACAATCATAGAAATATCCTTATTATCATTTTGATATTTGTACATGGAATTTTTATTTTATTAATTCGCATAAATTCCATATCTGAAATATTAAATGTGAACCACATTCAATTAAGTTTCTATATTGACTAAAATAAAAGATGTATTGTGAGAATCATTTATTAAATTGGGATACCATATAATCATTAAAAAGTACATATAGGGGGAATTTATCAGGGTTCCTACATGTTTAATCATTTAAACATTAGGATTATCTTATGTTATTCAAAATTATCCTATATATAAATCCATCATGATGGAAGATGAAAATTTTGTGAATTTTCGATGCATATAACCTGGGAGTGTCAAACTAGGTGTGAAACAAGGCTAATTATAGTGGACCAGATTACCCTATTGCAGGCCCATAACATAATTTCTGACATGTTACTCCTTCTATCATACAATCAATAGCTACATAGACTTATAGTATCTAGACATTGATTTATTTCATGGAAACTACTTACTCTATCATTTACAAAATTCCAGAACATTTTTCATAAATGTTAACTCATCCTTATACATATCCAGAGATACATCCATAGAAATATCCTTAGAAATATAAATAGGTATCTCACTAAATTATTCTCATACATGTTTATAAAGGTTGAAAAAAATCATTTGATACCATCTATAGTGAAATAGGATTGATATACTTGTATATTACATCATAATAGATTAATATTCTGTAAATTATATAAATATATGCCTGAGGACAATAATAGTTTACTATCCTTGGAAGCAAAGAAAAAAAACATATATACTGGTAAAATATCATCAAAATATCCTATAAATATATCCACCAATTGATGTTCTGCCAAAAACATATTTATATGATTTGGAAGGGAAACATAAGAAAGGGGTGAGCTCAGATTCTCAGTAACTGTAAAAAAAGGAAACATATAAGGATTACATGAAACAAAGTGTATGGGATGTGATCCTAACATTTTAAGATTATACCTTTCATCGTAGATATCATAATAATTTTTGGAAGATCATAAGATAATAATCATATGGAAATAAGTAAAATATGCTATGAAATAGAAGCATTGTAATAAAACAAGGAATTGAGGAATAAAAAATCATATATAATGATTCCCATAGTTGTTAATTAATTTCTTATGAGAACATTTTAGTGGATAAAGTCCATTAATAAACATGTATCACATCCCATTCCATCCTTATGTTACTAAAACATGTTTATTTCTCAATAAAAACCTATAATATTGTACCACCTTTATTTAATGTTCCATCCAAGAAATACTAACCTATGTTTATTTCTCATTGCATCCATATATATCACATGAGATATAATTCATTAACAAATTAATTGGAGGGAGATATTGGCCCCACCCATCTCATAATGAAATAATATATACAAGTGCAACAAAATCATAAAAATCACATCATTACATATGAAATAAAATGTGTATAATAAACATATAATCATATCATATGCTATGGAAAAAGCTACAATTTTCGAAAATCATTTCCTCAAAAAGAGAACATGTATACTAGAAATTTATTTCGCAGTCATATATCCCATTAAAGAGAAATAAATTTATTAGATATATAACCCATGAATGAGTAAAATTTTTTAAAAAGGAACTCACATTAAGAAAATCACATTCAATGAAATAATATTAATGGATACATTATAACATTTCCTATAAGGCCATGAGTACCATCTTTAGATATCTTCATAGATGGAAAATAATTATGAAGTATCATTAAAAAATTAAATTTAAAAAATTATATTTTTTTCTTTGAAATGTTATTTTTAATATTTAAAAACATTTGAAGATCATTATATGAGGAAATAACATGAAAATATAAAATAAAGACATGAAATATTTTTTATAACCATATTCATTTTAATGTTTTAAAATTGTAGTCTAAAAATTTTAAAATGTTTTTTTTTAAAAATTTGATAATTTATAAACAAATATTTAAAATTTATTGAAATATTTTTTCATGATAACATTTGAGTTATGATTGAAAATGATTCCAAAACATTTCATTGAAATTAAATTGACAAATTATTGATAATTCTTAAAATGATATTGAACATTTTTTTCCTTGAAATCATTTAAAATAATCATGAAAACATTTTAAAAATAATTGTCCATGAAAACATCTTAAACAACATTCAAAACATTTTAAGAACAACATTACATAAAAATTAATAATATAATATTGAAAACATTTTAAAATAATTTTACTTAAAAACTAAGAAATAATGCATGAAAACATTTTGAAAATATGTTTCCTTGAAAATCTATAAAATAACCTTGAAAAATTTTAAAATCACTTTCCATTAAAAAACTATAAGAAGCTTCCGAAATATTTGAATATAATTTTCCTTAACCACATATAAATGATTAAATAAAAAATTTATACACTATTTCTCTAAATATTTTTTACCAAAAAATTTCTTTAAAAATAAACCATTAGTCATGAAGATAATGAATCAATTGTTGGATGATGGAGAAATCATCACACGTGATATGAGGAAAAAACAACATTCCAATTGCATGATAAACAAGGATACAAAATTCCTCATTCAGAAACCAACAAGAATATTCAATTGATAACATAGGAAAAGACAAAAATGGTGAAAATAGCTTTGACATATCACATGAGAATATTATAATATACATGGAAGTGTTATTGGAAAAAATGATTTTAAAGGAACACATATTTGTAACCGAAGAAAGGATAAAACATGGATTTTTAAAGGCAATTTTTTAGCAATTTGATGTTACAAACAATGAAAAAAATGTTACCAATATATTAATAAATAATAAATAACCATTGGATAATTAAATTCATTACATTTCTTGATATATAGATTATAATATTCCATCAATGGACGAATAAATATAAACAATATTGAAAAATGATAAGATTGTATCAATAACTATTATTAAATGGTAACATGTTAATATACTACCAAATTATGAAAAGGAACTGAATGAATAATAAATTATCATTAAAATAATCTAGTTCATGGTATAAAAAGTAAAATAGATGTATACACACATTGAAATGTAATTTATAAGCATAACAAAACTTGATTATAAAAGAAAGAAAATTGAGATAAAACTATTATACCGATTTCGTAACATCTAAAACATAATCACCATGACTAAATGATCATAAAATGGATATGTTAATACACATAAATATAATTAATATATAAAAATAATAAAATTATATTCAGTACATTAATAACACCAATGGAATGAGTGGAGAACAAAGAATGTATAATAAGGAAAAAAAGTGCGATGAAATCCCCTTATATTGTGTTTTGACTCTCTTCATACTCATTCAACCCACTTTTATAATAATTACAAATTTATTATAAATTATTTTTATAATAGTATTCATATCTATATTTACATATATTCTTTGATTATGATACTATATTTAACTCTTGTTAACAATCCAATGTTACGGTTTCATTTTGGGTAATATTATCTTCATTTTTTGCATGTTCCTTAATTCATTATATAATATGTATTGGTACTTTATATAAATTTCTGAATAATTTAAAACATCATATAAATATTATTTATATATATTATATGTGTATTTTAAAAATCTATTGAATATATATTTATGAAATGAAATACACCATTCATGGAGACGGTAAGTCGTACATACCTGTAAATGTAATTTGCATTTATTTATTTGGACAAATGAAAGAAATATATATATATATGTATGTATGGATGTATGTATGTATATATATCATTATTATATTTTATTTAATATATCACAAATGTAATATATATTAACTAATCCGATCATTAATACATTTATGTATTGTGTGAATGAATGACGTCGCCTTGAAGGGGAGTTAGTCCAAAATTTATCAAAGTATATTATCGTATTTACACAAAACATAATATAAAAAAGTTATTTTTTTAAATTGATACATTAGATTAATGAAATAATCAATTTAATACATAACATATTTAAATATAATTTCCTTAATAATGTTATAAAATATAGGTGGAGAAAAAAATGAACAAAAATCATTTAGTGAGGATGTAGTTCGTTGTACACATAAACCATTTTTCTGTTACCAATTAGATGGAGGTGTGTTTAATTATAGGTTGAATCCTTATCTATAAAAATCATATTATAATGAACATAATGGTGTTTTTATACCTGAATTTACAAATTAATTTGATAGTTTTGGAGAATGATATTAAATAAAAGGATCGTGATAGAAGACAATACCTATTAATCAGGAAACACCTTTTGTTTGTAGAAAAAGGATTCTATGGATTTATTTCTTCACAAGGGTAACATATAACATGAATTAAGATTTTTTATGAATTTTATTTTTCCAATAATGTCCTAACATAAGAGGCTTGTGAGGTTTGATAAACAGGGAATGCTGCTGGACTAGAATAGGGAAGGAAAAAAACTCCTGTGGAAATTTTAAATTCAAGTTTGGTGTACACATGTTCGAATCTAAATAATTATATAAAAACAACTTATATAAATAATTTAAGGTTTATTTCATAAATATATCTATAAAATTATTTTTAACCCATTGCAAGGTCATTTGGGCTCCATGAATAAGGTTTACTCCCTTATTATGCTTAATTTGACCTTTATAAGAATAATTAATTTTAATCCATTTTAAAAAAGTTTTTTTTGTCAAAAATCAACAATATCTAATAAAAATAAACATTATATAATGTGTACAGTGGTAAATTTCCAAATATCCAAATTTAATAATATTATGAATTAAATTTATGAATAATACTAATCCAACAGATAGGATAAAATTGCAGTTTTTTATAGTAGAAAATGTTCAAAAGTTTGTTATGTTTTTATATTCAATTTCAAAGTGAAATTATAATAATGGACTAAATGGTATTAATAGATTTATAATTGATCTAATGAGACATTAAACGAAATTTAACATATAATTTTACATTCATAATTATTTAATGGAAATGGATCATATAAATTAAAATGTAGTATTCTTCAATAATCGTCAAAAAATGATGTCTCCAAGAAAATTCCAAAAAATGTACCCTCAGATAATTTCTGCATTATAAATTAAAAAATGAAGTACTTTTCTTTAAATCAATTTATATATTTGATTAATATAATTTTTTTTTTTTTTTATATAAGTACATGAAATGTAAATTATTTGAGAAAATGTAATTTTTAAACGAATAATGTATTTACAAGAATTATATCATTCGATGTCAAAAAAAATTATTTCAATAATACCCTTTTTAAACAAGTTATTAATTTACTTATTACTAATAATTTGTATATGTTTAACATATATGTTCTATTTATCTCATTTAAATAATTATGAGTGTAAAAAATAAGTTTTCTAGAATCATTATTGTTCTAGGGAATGTAAGCTATGTAGGTCTTCTATGATTCCAATGAATAGTAGCATCCAATCATGGTGTTTTTCAGAGAGTGAAATAATTTATTCATTTTTACAAAATTATTAACATGGTGTTCTTTATAACACAATCCAAACATTATAATTTAATATAAATTAATATATTTTTAATGTTACGTTAAATGAAATAATTATACAATGGTTAAATTAAATCAATCATTTCACAAAATTTTGGGTTCTTACACATGGAAATTATCATATATATTATTTTGACCCTATCATATCCCACCTTACCAATTTTTAAGCCCTTCGTTTTATTTCACATAAATCTTAGATTAGGAAAATTATAATGAGTAATGCAAAAAATCGTAGATTTTTATGATGACTCTCATGTACAACATGTGTCTTATGTAGGAGCCTGATCTTTTTTATGAATTGATGAATGTTAATGTCTTTATGACACTAGAAGAGAAAAATATTGTTTATTAGACATACATGGGGTCTTTTATATGGAGAGGATAACAAGACAAATAGTTTTCATGAGATGAGGTAGTATTGTTATTGAGGTCTCATGTTGTCTTTTAGACTACTCGGGGCATGTCACATGTCTTTCAACGACCATGAGTATTTCCCATGTTATCCCATTTATCACCGCTGATTTTGTTAAAAATGTGTTTAGTAGTCTAGATAACAATCTTGGATGTTTTGGGGGGGAATATTATTCCCTTTTGAAGTGATCACAATATGTTTCTAGCTGCTATGGGAGTCCACCATTATCCATCTCCGCACTCAATTATCAAATTTTCATGGGATTGTTTCATCAAGAATTTTCTAATGAACAACTAAATTTCCTGAGGGAGATTATTTGGATATACCAGTGCACTCATTGGTTTTCTAGAGCATCTTCGCAAGCTATGGATGACTTGCCAAAAATGGTGTTCTGTAAGACTCTTGGAAAGTTATTTTCTTCTCATGGAGAATTTTTGTTACCTTATAATGGTCAAATGATCGAGAGTCTCTTTTGAGCACTCAAAATCCATAGTTCTAGATATCTTATACTCCTTTATATTTTTAGGGAAAAATAATACACATATTCATGTATTCCATCTTTTTTTAATTTCCCTATTCTTATTTGGAAGGCTTCAAAAAATGCCTCCTCAAGAGAGACGTCCAATGTGACAAGGGATACGTTCTGGGGAAAGTAAATGACCACCCGTGTCTTTAGCGGTGTCTTGAATTAGTATATGGGGTGATCCTTGGCCTTCCAAGTATTTCTTGGTATTTCATGGAATACCCAAAATATTGAGGGATGAGGTGACATTCATTTCACTAGACACCCTCTTTTAGAGTGTTATAATAATATTTCGGTTGTGAGCCATTATTATTAGATTGTTTTGTGATCCATATTCTTGATACATGTTTTCATAACTTCTCCATGAGATAGGATCATCGACACATCACTTACATAGATTCATGTTTTAAGTATCCTCAAATCATATGTTAAAAACTTCTTCATCTTCGGCCTTCAGGATTGTAATTTCTCAAATGACATCGTTAGATCTACTAGGTTGATCATTACATACATGAAATCCATGTGACAATTTCCAGGTCACCTGATGAAAACTATTCAATGTGGTTGTGTGATTGTTTGTTTCTGTGTGGGGGTTACGTGACCAACGAGTCCACTGTGATATTAACAAATCATTATGTGTTTTTTGAATCCTCTACTGATTCGTGCAATATGTGGGTGGTTCCTAGATATGTCATGCATTTTCTTTTGAAAAGATTCCATTATATTCACTTAATCATATCCTGATGGTTTCTAAATATATAAATAATTCCATGATTGCCGCCAATAAAGGGTATTTGATGGATAGTAATCCCATTATAGTCCCTCAATATCATGTGAATATTAATAATTATTCTATTAGTGGGCTCCTCTCATATGATCTTCAAGACAATCCATTATCTCAATGAAATTCTATATATGGTTTTAGTATGCTGGATGATTCTACCATCCTTCATCTAGACTCTATCATGCCATCTAGATGGGTATCAAATTCCATTGACTCTGTCCATTAAATTTGATTAATATAATCCGTTATTTAAAGCTTGTCCATAGGTGATATCTCTTATATTGAAAAAATTTCAACTCATACTGGATGGTAGTGACATTTTCCAATATTCTATACCATAATGCTCTATGAGTTTATATTTTTCATCTATGAACAATCTCAGTTATTAATGGGATTCAAATTATGATCTCTGTATAGGTGGTAAATTCAATCTGAATGGTGTTGGGACTTTTGGGATAGGGAAATATGCACGAACATTAGTGATCCACTACATGAGAAATATTTATGAAACCGTGTGGATTACCCAGTTCGTCATTTATATCTAGCCAAAAAAATTCAAGATATGATCTTCTAATGGATTCATGAAACCAACTCATTTCATTTGACCCATGGTGAAGTTGGAATCAACCCATATGAGATCTACCAATTGGGTTGTATTTCCCCTCTTAGATATCATCCTGTTGAATTCATCCTCAATATTGATGTAATGGATGAACATTTACAGGCCATATTTTCAAGGAAGGAGATTCTAATTATCATAAATGAGAAATAAGGGAAGGATCTATTAAGAATTTCTATCAAATGCATCATTGATTTGATTGATATCTTTTTTTTGTGGAGATAAGTCAACTATTATATGCCCACATGGGTATCCCTCAATGCTTGTCTACGAAAACATTGGATTATATAATGATTTGACTGAAATTAGAGATTAAACATCATGGGGTTTCCATGATAATTAAAAAATCATTATGTACGATAATTTTTTAGAATGTATAGTGATGTTTCTAAATGGGTGTATTTTTCTAGAAATAGATGCACTCTTAATGATCCATGTTATCACATTGGTGATGGAGACATAAATAATAGAAGGAAAATGTCTCCATTTGGTAATACCAATCCTTGTTGGACTTAACAATCCCAGTGAATTTTTTCTACAAGGTTGAACCTCTTTCCTAAATAAATGTTATTTAATGTTTATATTTGGAAAGTCGTGGGAGAACATTAATTGTTATGAGTACTGTAATACAACATAGATAAATAAATCTCATTTTTTCCTTAAATTGATTAAAATATTAGGGGTTGGGTATATGTCAGTAATCCCTACAAAGGTAAAAGATTCATTTATCCTATCTGGTAGAATTGATTTTACTTCTTTCCATTCCCCGCCTAGATTAATTATTGATACCATTAGTTTTTCACTTGACGAAATTCCAAAATTTCATATCTATTGGATGAGGATCTAGTAGTCAGAGTAGATGAATATGTTATATAGAAACTAATGCCCCTTATTTGTTTTTTTATCAATTTTTCTGTATTCAAAGTGGTTCCCATATACCTTGGGTTGGAATTATAGAGGAGCGACATCCTCAGGTAATCCACCAATTTTTGGTGATTTAAAAACATAATTCGATAAAGCTGAGATTTTTCACCTTATTATTGACGATTCATCTTTATTCCATACCCATGATTATTCCCACTCTTGATATTTATATTATATGAATATATTTCTAAACTAGTTGGTTATTCATGTAGATTCGTCTTTTTATTTCATAAATCCACTTATAGAGGTGATGGTGGAACATATCAAATTTCAGAGAGAGGATTAATGAAAAAGACATTATTCGATGGATGAAAACTCTAATTGGGAAAAAGACACTATTGAGGAATTTAATACTCTAACATAGGCTGTAGATTATATATGTATCGAGGAAAGTGAATATGTTCGCTCCTTTCCTATAATAAATTGGTTCAGTGGGTTAGTCATCCTCCTAATATTCTTGATCAGTCGTTTGCCGATGATTAGGAATGATGTATAGTGATCATGAATTATTTTCATTCATTAACCACTATGACCCACTTGGAAGTGTTATTAGACAATGGGGGACACCTTCATCAATTATTTCATGAATTGGGGGTAGGTGGTTTCCATAGAAATCATTTGTATGAAATTAAGTAGAAAGTCCTCTTAGACAGATGATATTTTTTAATGAATGAAAGGGATTTTCATGATATTTTAAATGAATCTCCCCTTTATATCAAAATGAATGAGACAAGAAGTGAATTGGTGATGGATCATAAGTTCTAATCTAATCTGAATTATAATATTTATTCTTAGAGTACATAGATAGAGAGAAGCGATAAGATTCTTTTTGTTCGTTGGTGTGACCATTAGACATCATTATCAACATTGGATGTTTCTAAAAAGAGTGTTGAAGAGGGGATTAATCTGGACGATGCTCTCAGTCCAGCGGAAGATGTGGAAGAATAAGGGAGTGTGGTACTATAATGTTTAATTGATTCCTTCCACCAGACTCTTACTGATCATACAAGTGTCGCTAACAAAATTTTATAGTGACACAGATTATTTAATCCAGTAAATTTTTGAGACATTGGAGAGACTCCAAATTGAGGATATTCCACCATCTTTTTTCACAATTTAAATGGTTGAATGTTCAGATCTTTCTATATTTATATGTAGTTTCCCCTTATTCATGATATGGAAGAGATTTTGTTTCCTTGATAGTATATGAATCTATAATGATACACAACCCTTGATTTATATTTAAAGAGAAATAATTCTTAAACATGAATATTAAAATTATAATATATTCAATTTAAGAGGTTCTAGTGAGTGAAAACCAATGTCAGATTATTTATTGATTATCTATTCATGATATCTTTCTATCAATCAATTTTTATATGGAACATCTAGTTAAGAAATATGCCCTGGAGGGGATGTGCTTCATATCATTACGAATATGATAATATTGGTTAGAGATCCTAGTCATATTAAGGGCATATAGTGGTCCAAAAAAATATTTTGGTCTAAATAACTACTAAACTATAGATTCGGGATTTTCAACAAGGACCTCTATACACTTTAGTTTATTGTTTATTGACCGTGGACCATTGTACAATGTAATTAAGAGTCTTAGATCATGGAACATTGGTGTTGTCTTGTTTATGTTCATTGAACGTGGACCATTATATGCATCATTTTAGTGACTTTGATCTTAGACCATTGGTGTGATATATTTTTGGGTCATTGAGATATGAACAAGATCTAATGACCACTAAATATAGCGAAAACATTCCATGAATATCTAAAACACTCTGAGGTTTTTTACTTAGTCATAGATTTTCTAGGGATCATATGGATTAGAGAAAAATTATTTCTATTTCGAGAGGATATTAGTTGGTTACTTGTATCCCGTATTCATCAATTCCATATCTATGAAAAGATAACCTCCACTCGTTTCCATGTGTCTTCGGAAACAATTGAATGTAATACTGGTTGGAGGATAAATTATAGGGAATCTAGGTCTACATAAATATTCATAATACGGATGATATAAATCACAACTCAGAATATTATGTTTTTTGATTTGGGATGGAGTAGAAATGTTGTGTATTTTTCGGAAGACATGGAAAAGTTTGATTCTATCTCGGTGTCATCATGGAACATAGGAATGAATTGTTCCTTTCTATGAAGGAGGGTAATCTTTTAGTTAGTGGGTATATAAACTTCTTCATTGATATCTCCGAAAATCAATGATGATCTCCACATCATTTTGAGGGTCATGAATTATTTCTGAAGATTCAATAATCCAGTAGATATTGTTTGGTAATGGAAGAATGTTATCCACAATGCAATCTAGAACCCTGTGGAAATTTAAAATAAAATGTGGAGCTAGATATCTATACAATGTTTTATCGAATCTTGAGGAATGGTACATAATAATATTTAAGAATGGTTTGTCACATTCCATCATTGTGAATGTGTAAAAAACATAGTGACATAACTTCAAGAATATCGAATATGCTTAGATGGTTAGGTACAATGAATATAAATCATGGATCGTGAATATATTTTTTGACTGTGTCGAAATAAAATGACTGGGTATATGTTAATTGATACATTCCTATCCCATTAGGGGGAGAAGATAACTCCAGGACTTATGGGGGGGGCCTCTTGGGATCTAATGGTCTGTTTGGAAGAGAAGGTCCCTATTAAAAAAATTTATAGGGAGGTTGTGTCAAATAACAAATATAAGGTATGAATGTATTATTTCAGAAAACATAATATCCATGAAGGTTTAGAGAAGCCTGATGGGGTTTTCACTTCCTAGCGAACTTATTTTCATAGTTAGAACATGTGAAAAATGATTCATCTATGATATTTCATGGAATAGGGGTCCAACATGCATAATGTGGACTTTAATGACACCAAAAAATAAATACTATAAGAATTATGAATCATTAATATTTGAAATAATTTTTTCTTATAAATTATTGATTACTATTTTATCAAGAGAATACCTGAATTTTTCTTTTGAGACATTTTTTGGATTTTCTACATGCCATGATTTCTGTATCATTCACTAGCAGTTTATTGTCATGTGATTTGGACTATTATAAGAAATATTGTAAGGATTTACACTATAGAAAAATTTTAAGTCTATTAATTCCCATGACTCATGTGGAAATACTAAGGGATTTATCACACAAGATCCTAGTTAGGATAAATCAGAACATTATCTCTCCAAAATCCAGCTAAATGGGGGGGTGGAAAAGTTGTAAATCATGGGTTGAGTTCCTCAGGTTATGAGAAATGATATTTGATTGTCATATTTGGTATGTCTTGAAACAACCTATGATGATTATATTGGCATGTTCTCGATGAAGTTAGAGTATTGATATTCAATATGCCATTTATATTTGTACAAGAAGTTGCTATTTGGTGGGACTAATGAACATGTGCATCTATATCATGGTCATCCAGGAGAACAATTTTTCCTTTTCATAGGAATTTAATGTTATGTGGAATCCCAAAATTTTCAATACATAAGGCGTGGTATATAGATTGAGGTTCTTAACAAAATTGTGAAAGATATCTATAGTCAGTTTGGTCGGGGTAATGTAGTTATGTTCCTTTTATAATCAATGGTAATTTATGATGGTTGGCTTAGTTAATAATCATGTATTAGGGATCATTCATGTTTATTTTAACACTATATAGTAAGAAAATATTTGATCTTTGGTTTTAATGTCATGTTACCAGGATGTTTTCCATGCAGTTAAACATTATGTGGTAAAGATATTAAAACAGAAAAGATTTCATGGTATTGAGTTGGTTCCATGAATTCAGTTATGGGTGTCACCATGTATCATATGGTGATGTGGAATCATTCCTCATGTAGTTATTGTGATCCCAAATAGTTTAACATCAATTGGATAGGACATATGTGAAAATATGTTAGAGAATAGAATGTTACACTTAGTCCATTGGGCGGATGTCGATGTGTCACCACTGATATCATCAAAATAATAATCAATCCAAAAATATTTCTAAAGATACAATTAATTTAATGTCATGAGTTCATGACATGGGTCATTTAATATGATATCGTGTTATTGTTGTTGGGCTCATGAATAATATTATGGGTGTGAACACATATCCCATGGTAACATGGAATCTAGCCACACATAGAAATTAAAGATACTCATTATGGTAGTCTGACCTATAAAAAAATAATAGGCTTGTTTATTTAGATTTGTTATTATTAGGCCGAGTGTAGGAAATTGGAATGTTGTTATGTATCCTATGACGATATGAATCCAGTCACATATAGATCATAAGAGGTAAATACTTTATATAAGTATGATCCATAAGTAGAGGCAATAATTATTTCCACTGGATTATATAGATATGCCTAGGATAAGAGATCCAAGCATCACTCATGATCATGTGACGATAGGAATCAGTCAACATGTAGTTCTTGTGAAACCATGCATTTCAACCATTATGCAGTGCAGACAATGATGGATCATCTTAAAAAGGTGATAATGCTATAGTTGTGCCAATAAATTAATGTCTGATTTTCTTTACAAATTTCATGAATATGAGAGTCAAGACAAACATAGTTGTACAAAAACCATGCCGTTTAACATCATGCAGCGATGAATAATGGTATTCCTTTTAGAGCCTTGATTATTTCATTGATATGGGACTATTGAAAGATTTTATTCCTTGTTCATGAAAAGAAATCCCTTACCCTGATTCCTATGCCACATAATCTATAATCAGTGTGATAAATAAGGAATGAAATGGGTCCCCTTCACCATTCAAGAAATCATTGTAGATGAAAAAGGGAATTATGTGTCATTTGGTCGTTGGACCACGATAAATGATCAAGGAATCCCAATATATCTCATTGGAAAATGGGAATCCGAAAATATATATTTCATGATGAAATATGTATTTTAGCATCATTTGGAAAGGATGTAAATGAACCAATGTGAAAATGTGATGATGTTGTAGTTGGGCCTAAAAATGGATGTCAATGTGTCACTATATATATCAAGTTAATGAGAATTGAACCACACATTCTCCATGAATAACCTTGTCATTTAACATAGTGTGAAAAAGGCTCATTGTATAACATTTTTAGTCTTTTATTCTGGACAATAATGAGTGGCTTGAATACTATTATTACTTGTTTATATAGAAAATTCCCTATTCAAGATTACTAAGCCCATGTGATCCATTATTCTTCTGAGAAACAAGGAAAGACCTGAGTCTCTTTCACAGTTCCAAGGAATTAGAAAAATGGATGAGGATATTTTGTATCATGTGGTGGATCAACCATGATAAAATACAGAGGCATCCCTATATATCACACAAGAAATCAGAATCATGCAATTTTTAGTTAATTGGGAATAATTCAATTTAATGTCATGACTAGTGGATGTAGATGAATCAGTAATAATGAAGATTCAAATCACAAAATCATGAAATTTCACGTTATGCAGTAAAGATATTAACCATTTTTTATGACATCTTTCATTAATGACACATTTATTTAATTTAAATGATTTGTTGTATGGACATTGAATCACTGAATGTGAATGAAAATTAATTATATGGATGATCCTATGAATAGTTATTTGTGTGTTACTATGTATCCTTTGATTATAGGAATCAAGAATCACGTAGTTCATGGGGAACCATACACCTTAACATCATGTGGCGAGGACTAGCTCCGTAGAGTTTGACATCATATGATCATTAAGAGTTGTAGAGCTTCAATTGATGTGGATTCCCATTTGATGATAGTTATGGAAATAACATTAGGATAAACCTTGAATTTTTTAGTCATGTGACGTGATCTTCATCCGTGGTGGCCACTAAATAGGATCCATAATGAGAAACCTTATAAATTAAATAATGTTATTTCCAGTTGGGTTCATATTTTGGGGGATTCCTCCCTAGAATCATTGGGGTTCTGAGATACATCAATAGTTCCCCTTAAAATAATGAATACAGGAAGTCCTTTTTATTAAGGGCCAATGAAATATGATTTTGATGGATCTCTATGTTATAAAATGTGCACAATATGTATTCAAATAGTCATTAAAATAATTTTTGCCTCTCTTTTGATTGTTCATCATCTGAGAGATATTCACATAAAGCTATTCAGAGTAATGGGAGATAGAATGATATAGTTATCATATCTTTGGTACCATACACCAAGGGGTTTAGAATTTCATGTTTTGTAGTATCCATGGTGGTATAATAGTCCCAAAAATCATAGAGGTATTTATCTGTCCAATAATTGTAATCCTTATATAACATATTTTGGATTATATTAGATAGATTTTTATTAAATGACTATATCTATAAATATTAACTACATGTTATTAAGATGAATGATTCGAGATAATATTGTACTCTTAGTACAGATTCCATAACTTCTAGGAAAATAAATTTATATTTTTTTCTGTCATTATTTTGTGAGGGACCCAATACCTAGTGACACTACTAAAAAATTTTCCTATAACAAAAGTTCAAAACTAATGGTAAAGCACCCAAAACCGTGGGTATAGGCTATACCCACAGGTTTGGGAACCATGGGAAACTAAGGCGTTAGTGTAGCTCCATATACTATATCTAGGATTGCCTTTTTCCACCATGTAATAGATATTTACTCACATTGCACATTTTCTGATCCCTATACCCACAACTTTAAATCTGTGGGAATCAATATTACAAAAACATAGGGAATATGTTTCGAACCTATGTCGTCCCCTATGATCATAGTCACTCCTATTACTGCAGTTAACTCATTGAAACATACATATATCTAAATTAAGCATAAAATATTAATCTAGTGCTTTATATTAGAAAAATATCACGTAGTGGGTTTAAATCCCACAACCTCCCAGTTGAATATTCTCCGCCTAACCAATCAATCTATAGATTATACTTTATTATACATCTATATATTCATAAATATATTAATATAAATTTTCTGTATTAGAAAAATAGTTGTCAATGGTTTCAAACTCGCAACTTCTCTATGCTACATAACATCACCAACCACTAGAAAAATAAAACTTATATATATATATATATATATATTATTTGATATATATTTTTAGAAAATTATTCTATATAAAATATATCATTCTGCATTAGTTTAGAGTCCCTGCCAATGCTCTACCGTTAAAGTCAATTACCCTTACAACCACTCCCGTTCTATTTATAATTATACATATTATTATATATATATATATTTATAAAACCTTGTATAAATTAAGATATTAGGAATAGGTTATGAAATAGCCATAATTAAAGCACTTTACCATAATAAAAGTTTCAATTATAATTATATTTACATATATTATCTTATATATATATATATATTTCTCTCAAAACCAAGGGAGCATGTACCCACAATTCATTATAACTGCATCTATAGTTCACATATATTAGCACGAATTAAAAAATCCATGGGTATTGGTTTAAATAATGAGGTCTATACCTAGATTACTTGAAAAATATGGGCATCGATGAAACTTATACCCATGATTCTATGTAATGTGTGCGCATATGAATTCCCATGGCATTCCCACACTATTGTTTTGGATTCCCGCACTTATACGAGTACACAATACACATAGATTATCATAAACTGTGGGTATAGTATAGAAAAAGTCTTATATATCAATGGTTCATGAGTACCATGTTAGTAGGTCTCTCTATAACCATAGATATTGGGAAAACCAGTGTTATAGAACCATTTTCTACTAGTGTGATGATATGTGACCTTATGAAATAAATGACATTTTTCATCCCAATATACATGATTTTTTTCACCTTATCACATATAGAAATGATGTAGGTATTATTACGTATGTACTTTAGTAGATTCATTGTGGCTAAGGGAAATAGTTCGACAATATTCATTCTACAAAGAAAAATTTGAATGGAATTTCATGTTGATTGTACAAATTTTGAGGGATGGTTGATCAATATTTCCTTAATATTGAACAACTAATATTTATATTTCAATTTCTCAAAGTCCTATATCATATATTTCAAGTAATATCTTAAAATACAAATTTGGTTAGTGATCCTAGTCCTGTATTGGTGGGCGCTGCAAGAGACAATGTCAAATTCATCTAAGACTCTGATAATCACTCCTTATGATATGTATTTTTGGAGGATTATATCAAAACAATATTCAAATATTAATTTATTATCATTTATATCATATATGAGGGTACATTTTTTTGTAGGAACCAAAATGGTTTCCTTCATGCATGATCTTTTTGGATAATAAAATTTTGTAGAGAACCAATTATGGGTACCATCCTCCCAGGGGTGGTCATTGGGTCATCATGCTCCGATGTGGATCCGATATGATTGATTTATTCCATATCTCATAAAAATATCATATACATCATTCATTGATGTTTGGTACTCATGATTAATTCCTCCAGATCAGGGACATGGAGGATGGTGGTTGTGCTAGAAATTTCTTCCGTAAGAGAATTATCTAATCAAAGAACAAGATGAAATATGGGATCCTATAGGAACAACTTCCATAATTATCTGGTTATAAATTGTAAAAGGGGATGCGTCATAATTTTTAGAGGCATATTCCACATTGAAAAGATTTGTCACTAATCGTTAGTCCCCTTTGATATTAAGGTAATATATTTTTATCTTTTAGGATAATTTCTATCCAACAATGATGGATTGTTATTGAGCCTCATTTTTTATCATCATTCTGATATTAAGAAATAACAGGGAAAGAATAATTTTTCTAGAGAGACAAATAAAATCTCAACAAAAACCTTATTTTGTTGTAATTTTTTTATTAATGTACTTAAAAGGCTCTAGCTAGTTCCATTTATATTTATCTCCCATGTCTAGGGTGTTTCATTGGCATATAAGACCTCCTCATCTCGGATCTTAGTGACTCGTAATATATTTTTAGTTTAGGGATTCACATTGAAGGAATTTTTTAGGTATAGTTGTTTCCGAAATTTCATTGAAATTAACTAAATTTCCACTTTATGAAAGATGAACAACCAATGATACAAGATCCAAATCAACATAGAACACTTTAGGATGTACTAGAACATATCAATACGAGATATTACATGGAATTAGTTGTGCTACATGTAATTCCCCATCATTTTCAATCTGAATATTAGTGTGAGGATGTTCATCTAGATATCATAACATCTGGTCTCGGTACCTATCATCATATGGATAAAGTAGTTGGTATTATTCTCACTCACTGCATCATTTTTTCATGCTTTGTGTGTTTCTAGTGAGTTTTCCATGGGAACAACATATAAGATGAGTGGTATTCATTCCACTAGAAGAATCAGAATTGGATGATGGAATAAGAACTACATGAGTCTTCCTATACCATTTTGGGGGTCATCATCTCATCAATAGGTGGATCACTTCTCCATTAACCTATTTATGGGGAGAGCTTTTCCGGCCAATTTTGATATGAATCAATAAATATTTGAGATGTTCATTTGGTGACCCCTAATTTATTAGGATTATAGGAGAGACATTTAAAAAATCGATATAGTATTTTCGGTGTCAACCTCTATGGTATGGTTGTAAACTAAAAATGCAAAGAACATTGCTGATATTTCCCAAAAAGTATATTATAGCGAATTCATATTCATACAATACAGTCACAGATTTTCAAGACTGGTTCGATGGTTCGTGAAGTGATAAATTCTCTGTTATGAGTTATCAATCAGGTCATCAATGCAACACTCAACCATTATCCCAACAATTTCTTAACAATGTGATTCAAAACAAACTGATATTTAGTTCAAAAATTATTTAATATAAAGGCCATTCCCCTATAGCAGAGGATCTCATCAGGCGCTCTGATGGAAGTGGCTTCTTCATCATTGATGGAAATCCGGATCAATTTTTACCCAATGTATGCCTACATAAAAGAAAGCACTTACAAGTTATATGTTTCAGCTATCAAGAGTTATGTGATTGAAAATGGGAAGAAATATTTATGGATGTTCCGATTATGTTCCCTAAATTCATTGCGTACACTAATATGCCCCGTATTGTTCTCAATGAGAATGTTGATGGAAATCCATATTGGGTATTTTACTTCTCATATAATGTTTTATTTGATGAAATAAGAATCATTCACCTCAAAATTTGTTGAATAATAGGGGTTTATCCACATGGTAGCCTTCTTGAATCCTCTATGATAATTAGGTTGTCTGATATGTTGTGTAGCCACATCTGGATTTAGATCGGGAATTTCTATATAGTTCCAAGAAATAAAATATCTACGCTTCTTTAGAAATGCAATGTACATACCATTCATTTCAGGGGGAATGTAATCCCTAATCATAGTATCACATGGGTCACCTTATGTTCCTAGATTCATCTTCTAAAGTACATATATGGTAGTGGAGATGCCTTCTTCGAATGATGGGGGTGATCTTGGGTAGATCCTCATATTCATTCATTTTGAGACTATTAATACACTTAGTTGAAAGAGGAAATATAGGGTCCTCCCCATCACTATCGGGGTGAGGAATGATATTAGGAGAGACCTCATTAATACTTACTAAATGATTTATTATATAATGGTTCCATAGATGGTTTCATTTTAAACTGGAACTATGGAGAATAGGGACTACGAATTCGAGTATAAAATCATTTCATTTGCCCAAATTTATTGGGGGCATGTAGTTGTTGAAGTGCATTCTCCATGGATTCACTTGGGCGGTCTCCATGTCATTGGGGGTTACATACTACATATCATCATTCTACCCTAGTTTTTTCTATACCTCTTGTACAAATGTGATTTGACATATTTAAATCCACATGTCTTGAGGGGGTAATTTCTACTATGTAGTTTTTCGACATTACCATTAATGGGGTACATCTGAACTGATGTAATTTTAATGGAATTGCCAATTTTCTATAGATCTTGGTCCATAGAATTAGGAAATTGTTTGTAGTTCCTTTTATAGAACTATATACACATTATCTTATGTGATCCCACCATATTGAGATTTGGGATTGAACATATATATGGGTCATTTTTCACACTTATCATCTCAATTGATGACCAAATTTGTGGGTGACAAGAACCCCTATGCATGTCCTAAAAGTTGGAGGTTTTAAATTGGGGTTTTATTGATCCTAAAACCATTATAAATCAAATACCTTTAGATTCATACATTAATATGATTTACTGATAAATATCGAGGTATGTTGATCCCTTGGATTCCGTCTTCTTTTTCATGTTCAGTGAATGAGATATTGACATTACATTTCTAGGGAATGGTATCAACTCTATAGACCTCAGGTGTAGAAAAATATTTCACAAACTCTTGTGGGATCTAGAGGGAATCAACTAGTTGCATAATGAGTTCTTTGGAATGATGGAGTGCATCAAGGATTCAGATATTTGATTAGGAAACAACAATACTTTTCCAAATTCCGTACTTATCCAACATAGTTTGGAACATCCTTATATGGGGATACTGTTAGGAATGTGATTTAAGAGCCATTACATTTGATGTAGAAAAGTTCGGTGACTATATAGAATTTGAGGGAATATTTTCTATGGGTGGTGCATGATGCATTAGCCTTATATATTTCTTGGGATGATTTTAATGACTCCAATCTATGATTTCATACAATACTATTGTGTGTGGATGACTTGATGAGGGTTATATACTACATGTTTTCCCTAATTTGATTAAAAGATTTCATTCCCAAGTATATAGGTTACATATGTATTCTTCATGGTTGCATGATTGGAATATTAGGTCTGACCATTAATATGTTTTCCCACAGACCCTGTGTTCCTTCTCATGAGGACCCACATTCATTTGTTGTGTTTCAAATGTTCATGGTCTATGGAATAATCATCATAGAAGATGGGTTATGTTAAGTGTATCATGTAGACAGAACCAAATATGATATCTCCATTCAATGATGACACCTTTTGGTGGGGTTTTTGCCATGATTCATATATTTCACGGTTGAAATATGCAATGTTGAAGTCATGTATTGGGGGAGAAAAAGACAGATACTCTTATATTTATTCCTTTTTCAATTTGTCACATAAACTTTGGGATGTACATTTTATGAATCCTTATTAGGTGGTGGAACCATTTCAGGTCTACAGAACTCTTATTTTTATGGTGGAATGATAATAGTCCATTATTTTTTATTCATAAAGTAGTAAATATTTTGCGATGTTTTGTCAAAAACATTTTTCAAACCATATTCCTCTTTTGGTCGGATGATGGTTATTCATGACATATACTAGGGTGTGTTTTTTAACACTACCTATAATTAACTGACTATTTCATGAAGACATACTACAATATGAAGCATTCTTGTTTTTTTAGAATGCCTTTTATAGTGTATGAAGTTGTCGGGATGGTTAGTGTGGTTAAATTCAGTGGGCTTCTAATGTTGTAGATTATTCACAAAATTATTGTCTGTGGATGCTATGAAATAACTGGGGGCTTGGTCATTTTGATTGTAGTATACCTTGTTCACCCATTAATCAAATATTGGGCGACCTTGATTTCTCGATGCATATAGTTGAGGGAGATTCAAGGGTTTCCACCACTTGATATGTAATTCTGGGTGGTTCAGAACAAATTTGGTTGTTTGATGGGATTTTTTTTGGCATAAGGGTAACATATGTATCTTCTTCCTCTCAAATAATTTTCCTCTTTTTCATTGGAATTAGTTGATATATTTTTTAGGTTCCCTAAATAGACACATCACACTATTTGGTCATTTCACCTATCTCGAGGAATCCACTTGGATACTTCATTGGGATCAAAGGTTCTTGCAACACATCCATGATATACTCATCAAAATGATTTATTATACTCTAATTTTTTTAGGGGAACATAAAAAATAATAGATTAAACCATTAAAGGTTTCTATAAAATTGAACACCCTCTAATTCTCATAATTCTTGTAGTTTTTAGGAAAAAATTTTTTGTGTTCCATTACAAGGAGTTAAATTGAAAATGGAACTGACAATGAAGCTATTTCCATCTTGTAACATATCCAACTTGTTGATTGTGGTGCAAAAAAATTACAATACCTATCATGGTATTCACAAAAGTCATCACCTTGGTTTCATCATATTGACCTTGAGGGACCATCATCCATCCACATCAGGATACAAATTTTCTTGTGTTTTGTTCCTATTTTCCTACTCTTTCAAAGGTAAAAAAGGTAGGGTTTCTAAATTTGGTTGGATGTGGAGTTTCATCCACCCATTTGGGATTTGGATTCCTGTTATTAAGAAAACATGTATGATTAAATTAGAGGGCTCCCATTAGTGTATCCTTGGACTCGAAGATGTTATGCACATCTTGGGGGACTATTGTATAAGGCATCGCTCATCCATATGGAGTGGTTGGGCGTTGATTAGATGGGCCCACATTCTTCTCCCAATAATTATTGATTTATCTAATTTAATATTTATAACATTAATTATGGAGAGTTTTCAACAACAATAGAGGGATGTCACGATATATTTTTACATCCACTCATCTCTTGACAAGACGATGGGATCTAAATCCAATCTGCTTCTCAATACCCACTATTATTTATAGATCAACCATGTGATGGAGAATATTCATCTCAATTTTACGATAATTTCTAGTTGGAATATTCCACCTGAGTAGCTACTCATTGAAATTTATGGGAACTAGATTCTCTCACTCGAATTGTGAAAATTGTTCCTCTATGAAAGGATCCTCAACTATTTCAGGTGGAAACAAAGTCCTTGTTAGAGAATTTTGTTTTTCATTTGAAGCATTCCACTGGAGATCTGATATCTTAGTATTTAAGGGTTCCATGTTTTAGATCATTCTATGTTTCCTAGTACATAAAACGACATTTGTTGCATTCAGATCACCCTCATCCCAGGGTAAATTTTCAATGTTGTGGTCCTATGAGTTTTTATTTTGGTAAAATTATGTTACATTGATTGTTAATACATTTGTAAAGGCATATCCAAAAATGGTATTTTCTTAATTCCATTTAACCAAACAAGAAAATTTTGTACTAGATTCTTCATGGTCTTTATTAAAACCATTGGAAATATTAGGAAATTTGAACTTGTGACCCTAGAAGGGTCCAATTTCCATAATCATATGATCCTCCTATAATGGCATATGAGATGTGAAATTGATTGATATTTTTCCAATTATTGGGGAATGGGCCTGACCAAATGACGTTTTTCTTACGTTGGGAGGTGTTGGTGGAATGTCGAACGTTGACTTTTCCCTCCCAACCAATAGAAAATGGATTCCCTCTATGGTGATAATGATGATGAAAATTCATCCATCCTGATGGGTTGGGGGTTGTTTTGGGCTGCAATATTCAATGATAGGCCATGCAGTTGAGGACCCAATGGCTCTAGATTGGATATTTAGGACTCTCGGTATGGACATAATGACATAAATGCCCCATCTTTGTTGGATGGGGTTGATCTGTAATCCCCATTGATGTCCTTAGGGACCTTTTAGGGGACAAAAACCATTGCGATTATTATTGATATACAAATGGTTATAACACATTAGGTTTGGTCTCACTTGAATATGATACTAGTATGTCCCCAAATTTCAAGGTAATTACTGATATGAGTTTTGGATTCAACGGTTGATATTCCACCATCCCTATGAGATTGGTCCACTCATGGATAGCTAATATGGATGCTTATACAGTGGTCCATTTGGTGCGGAATACTTTTTCTAATGTAGGATCAATATGTGATGATATCCTATGATGATAACCATTTTTTAGTTTATATTGTTCGCATAATCACATATTTGGACTCTATTTTTGAAATGTGTTCTCATTGTTTTTAGGGGATTGTTTGGATGTCATATCTCTCTATATTTGTTGTCGAGGAAACTTTGATGTGAGAGAATTAAGTTGTACTGACCATATAGAATAATAATTACATTGTCCATTGATTTTAACTTAGGCTATAATATTATAGGATGTCAAATTTGAGTGGTCATATTTTTCTAAGGGTGTCAAAAATTAAAAATACACCTACTATCCCAATCCTTAAATACAGATTCATGACATGAATTAAGATATCACCTACCCAATAGTTTTGATTCAACAAAGGGTGGAATGATATTGACTTGCATTATGATTTTACTATTAAAGATATCGGTCCTTGAATAACAAACATGTCTTGTTGAAAACAATGTTTCATGATTTCATAATGGGGAATCTCATATCCTAGATAAGGGATGTATTGATTGTTTAGCTGCTTATCAGTATCCCAATAATTTTGTAATATATAATTCATGCAGACATTGTTTTTCACATGTGGGTTCTCAATGTCATAATTGGGGAGTGGGGAAATCATGATGGGAGGTTGTTTCAGGATAAATCACTCCATTTTTATATATAGGCATCCTTTCATCAGATGTACCTTCCTCTATCCTGTTAGAAAATAAGTGATTGTTCTCATGGTCACCCACTAAATAGAGTGGTGTGATGTTGGATGTTTATGGGGAACCATATCCAGCTCAACCGATTATTTAAAGTACCTCTCTATATGAAGGTGTTATAGTTTCAAACTACTCTCAATGAATTGGTGTTTTGGGAAATGGGATGATTTCCTTGTTCATGGTAGATGTTTCTGTGGAGTGGTTGAAAATGGTATATGTCAAGAGTAGAGTCCCTATGATTCATCTCCACACTTCAATGAGTATGACTATTTTGGTAATGAATGCCTTCAACTTCTATTTCTATAGAAGAGTCTATAGATCTTTGTTGTGATTTATAGGTGTCTCGAAAAACCTCAAGGACACTATAACATAGATGATTTGGTATATTGGACACATTCTATATCATTGTCGGAATATGATGACCATGATTTTGAAATTGTTCAATGATATAGGCATGTTGTATGACTATTTTTAAAACTTGTTTATAACCATCTGGTGCTACGAGAGTATACAAATACTATTGAAAATCCACTAGAGTTTTCCAACACTTAATCTCATTATTGATAGGAATATGAGCCTATATCGATCCATGTGTCATTTACACTGGGTGAGGCTTATTTAATATGGTAGAATGAGCCTGATCCTGAGCCTTTGGGATCCATTATAGGTCTTTCATAGCAGAAATTTTATCCTACCCTATGTTTTGTGCCAGTAAAAATTGTGATTCATATTTGGATTAATAATATGATCATGGTACGAATATAATTACCATTCTATAATATAACGAATGACATTCAGAATGGGAGAAGGGATTCGAGCCCCCCTATACGGAACAAACATAGTTTTTCTTTAGTAAAGGATGGAATATTTACCTATTTACTATTATCAACATTAATATTATCGTAAGGTACATTAATATGAATATTATCATGTCTGAGGCATTCTTCTATTATCACATGTATATCCCTAGAACGAATGGGGATATAATAACAATTCCGGGACATTGGTGTATACCAACAGACTTCTTGTTTTAGAATATTATCTAGTAATGTGGCTTGTTCCCCTCTCAAAAAGTGATCCCCATCCAGGATAGTGTTATGGTCCCAATCATGGGCCATTGGAATATTCTAGTAGCTTCATCAAAAGACATGATCCCCTATCCGGAGACAGGTTCCAATCGCAGTTAATGAACCTCAGTTGGAATGAGATTATGAGCCTAGTATAATGCCTTTATGTTTTCTAAAATATTAGTATAATCGACCTGGGTGGTAGAAAGAATGTGTTTTTTCTCAGGAACTACCATTTTTTCACAATGGTCAATGGGTTAAGTTTATCTATCTATTGGGATATGAATATGTACATGTTCTATTTCCTATAATAGGGTTATAATATGATAAACGAGTACTTTAACTATTGATAAAATATATTGGATATTTATTAATGTGTGTTCAAGGATATATACCCTTATAATATCTATCACCATTATACAATAACTGATGTATTTGAATGAAGTGGGAATATTTCCCACTTGTTTCATCATTGTTCCATTGCAATATGGTGACAATATTTATGCACATGGGTTTGAATAAAATCTTCTACTATGATTTCAATGGGAATATGCACAAAGAGTTTTCCTGTAGGAGGAATCTTGTGAGAAAAAACTGGAAGGCATCATCAAAAGCTGTGGGAATATGATCCCAATCCATGATATCATATGCCTTCCTCCTCTAATGATTCATCCTTGATTCTCATGAACGGGAATCATAGGTTATTAAGTGTGGGATGGTAAACTCATAAGATGATTGATAAGTACCAATGAGGTAGTGTTTGTGATGTCGATTGACAAGTTCCCTCCTTGACAACATCAGAATTAAAATGGAGCTATATTTGGAATTTAGATCCACCACCCTTAGAAATTGAATGTTTAAATTTCATGAATGGACGATAAACACCGGATGTTGTTGGATGTAGTAATAGGTTCTATATTCTTATAAGCATACTTTATTGGTATATGTATACTCGCTAATTATCTTGCTTAGAGAACCTCATGGGAAGCATCCATGGTTAGGAATGTATTGTGTAAGTGGTACTAGTATACAATCATGTTATCCATCTAATATTCAAGCCTCTAAGAAGGTGATTTCTCTTATCTAACCATTAGGATTGTATCCCCAAATGGTTTCTCCTAGCAAACTATTGGAGCTTGAAGAGATTATATTGAATTTGGATGTTTTCAATATTAATATTCCGGAAGAAAATAATGAAAACAATATCCATTTAGTGAAATATCTTTGGCATAATATTATAAATCTAGTATGTATTTTTATCATTATTGACCCTATATTCCTAATTCCTCCATTCCATTCATTTAGACATTTCAAAACAATTAATAACTTATGAAAACCCTTGTTATATATAATCATCTACAAAATCGTTCCATTCTAACTACTTTTTTAGTATGGTATTTTGAAAACAATGTGTCCTTATAGATTTATATTGGGAATATAATTCCTATATTCATATGTGCTAATAACAAACTTTCCTTATGGATATTAACTGATAATATTTTATTTAAGAGTAAAAGAATATGATCTCCAAATTTTGTTTTACTTTTGGGTGAATTTTTTTTCCGATGGATGATAACACATCATTTTCTATTTCTATGAATCATGTATGGTTCACCAAGTTTATTTCATTGGGATTCATATCTATGGATTTGTTTTTTCAATATGGTTGATTATGTGGGGGGGATATGTTATTCATACTCATGAATTTTGGGATACCATGTTTACATTTTCATGATACAACTAATGGATACCCCATATATAGAAATGAAAAAACTATGTTCCAATTTATAGTATCCATCTAGGTTTTTATTTTCATAGTCTATTGGGAATATTCATTGTTCAAGAGGATTGGAGGTTTGTACATCTCACCCTTTTTGTGGGAAATATTTTACACTATGGGACACTATTAAGGATTATGTTATCATTAGAAATCTTTTCTGAATTCTAATATGAGACCACTTGTCATAACAACATGGCTATTGTTTTTTCTCATTAATTTGAAAAAGATTGGGATATCATTAGTGAGTCCATCTATATTTATTGAATGTTCTCTATCCTTTAAAATTAATGGGATGATGTTTCTTTTCTGAATCTGTATAACCATGTGTTTCAAAATGTGTTGTCTTTTACAAAGGAGGTAAATATTTCTAGGAGGTGATTGATAAATTATGAGGCATCCAACATATCATGTTATTAAAAAAACAAGACACATGTGTTTCATTCGAACCATGTATTTCAACTTCATAGATAAATGACATTTATGGGTTATCTAGAAAACCTATTATTCCTGCTATAGTCCATGAGAAACATACTATTAATCCCATGCATAGAGAGAATCAATTTTTTCATTGCTCATTTTTTGGCTTCATACATAATTTGATTGACCTTGTCATTGTAGAAACACAAGGTTTATATAAAATGATTATTGTGATTACCTAATCCCATGTGAATGATGATCATTTCCAGAAATTAGGGATGATAAATGATAATTTTTCATTGCTACCGATATTGGTCTTTTATAATGGGACTGGCTAGGTATTTTATTATTATGTATCTGTAGCCTCAAATACATGTACTACAAATCCCGGTTATGGTAGTAATCAATGATATTATAGTTCAATTGATTTCTTAGTCCATTTATGGATGAGGTGGGGTGAGCAAATTATGGAAATAGTTGTGTGTCGATGGCTGAGATGTTGTTGTAATAAGTTAGAGTACACTAAAAATGGTTTTATTTCATGTAATTTATTAGGAATGCATCGTACGTGTCCTGGATAATAAAGTAATTATTGTTCTCATATTTATATTTATCAAGGATTTCACACTAAGTCCCCATTACCATTATTGAAGATTGTAATCCATATGTTATTAATATTGAATCTCCATAATTCCACATAATAAATTCCCAATTTGTGAAAATCGATTTAAATTAAAAAATGTCAGTACTTAGAATAAGTGATATAGATGATGGAATCACCCAGGATTTTCAATATGGAGGTATATCCCCATTTATAATTTCCCAACATATCATGGATATGGTAGGAATTAGAGTCGATGTATGTACCATTATATTGGGCATACACATTAATGATTCCCTATTGTCAGGGGTTTCACTGTGGGGTTTACTATTTGATATAGGATTACACACTATGAAAAGACTATTTTATAATTTATTTGGATTTCTTTTGTACCTTGATTTCTTTTCTGGATTGTTTCTGATGACACAATTTCCTTTTCAAAAGGACATCACGAGATCCAACTGGTCTAATGTGTATTCCATAAAAAATCCAGGCTGGCTTGTCTAGGGGGAGTCACACTACTTTTTGAGGCACATTGCAAGATCTAGTGAACAAATCAAGGGGTTCTATAGGATAGAGTTGTGGAAATCTTTTCCATGTCGCATGTCTATCATCTACCACAAAATTTCCCACCTCCTCCCATTTTATTCTTAATTTTTATTTTACATAGGATACAGTAAATTTGATTTTCTATAAGTAATTAAACTGATATTTTGCGATTTTATGACGAGGCCTTGCATGACTAATATGGGTCATTTGGAGGTCTGTGATCATGTTAGGTAGAAAACTATTTATTTTTCCTCATGGTTCCATAGGGGAAGTGTGGCATTACCTGGACACACATGAGGACCTCCAAAAGGAGATGATAATAATCCAAAGAGTTTTCATGAGATGTTGAAAACATGTCCCCAAGGACTCACTGTGACTTTTGGATTACCAGTGGCATGTCACATTTCATTCAGTGACTTAGATTAGGTCTTTCTACATAACTTTCTATATCCATTGTGTTGTTATAAAATTGATTTGAGAGTATTATGAACATGCATTGATGTTGGTTGCGCAAAATATTCTTCCCTGTGTTGGTGTATCTATGATGTTTGGGGCTGTTGACGGTCTCTACCTTTGGATATCTTCCCTTTATATTCCCAATGGATATTCAGATTATTTTTTTATATCTTTACAATGAAAAAAACATAGGGCCTATCTGCGCTTCTCCAAATACTTTTACACACTGGTTGTATATTCATAGAGTCTCAAAATGAGTAGTAATACTTGTAAAAAATTGGTTTACATGGGTCCCAAATTATTCTATATTCTTCTCATGGAGTTTTTACATGACCTTATGATAGTCCTATGATTTTTAGTCTCGTCGAGACTCACATGATAACTAGGTCCCACCAACTTCTCTTTGTTTTTCTTTTTTTGGTAAAATAATACCAATATTGAGGTATTCCTTTTTTAATTTTCAAATTCTCATATGGTGGGTGTTAACATACGCATCTTCATGAATAATTATATGATGGATGAGTATGTATCAATCTAAATATGGGTACAGTTGTGAATTTAACCTACTCCTAATTTTGGAGATCACTACAATATTTTTTCATTAATGGAATTGATGTATTATCTTTATGGAAACAGGTGTGAGACACATGTAGGTCATAAAATTTTAAAATAATTATTAACTATAATCATTATGAATGAAAATATACAATATTTTAGGATCCTATTTAATAATTTGAAAGTATAATTCATCACAACCCCGAGACAGTGTAAATGATGAAAAATGATCATAGTCAAAAAGATCATGAATTTATATATATGATAAGGGATAAAAAAATATCCAATATTTATGTATTATCCAATGATTAATATTGATGTATTTTTGGAATGTAGGATATATTTCATTTCTCAATTGATAGCTCAACCGTCTATCCATAAGAAGATAAAAAAGTCCTCAACAAAAGATGTAGTGTTGTCATAGATGTTATATAATATTCCAAAGTTCAAAAATTATTATAAATGAATGAAATTTTCCATGAACCATGTACGTTTCGTTTCAATTAGGGAAATTATATTGATTATGTTTTATAATGCACTAATTTCGATATTCAATTTTTTTCATAGAAGAATGAACATTCATTGTAACATGAAAGAGTATTGATTGTGGGAAAAAATAAAGAGTGAAATTAAATAATATGTCTCTGAAATATATTTATTTAATCATTTTATAGTTGATATATATATGTTTAAGAGGATGTTAGAAAAATTTCCTATACTAGAATTGAAATTTAAAAACATAACCATTGAAATTTTAATAGAATTTTAATTATGTATAATTGTAATAATTAATTTTCGATAGTTATAAAATTAATCACAAATTTATCACACCAAATTAATATAAGGTAATAATCTCTATTAATAATATTTTAATTATAATATCTATAGGAGTGGTATGGTTCAATAAATGGCCACATTTTCTTTTAATTGATTCAGATTCACGATTTACCTCAATTTTATAGAGAATTATTCTAAAGGATTACGACACATAATGGATTCTCAATATAGATTATCATGCCTAGAATGATGGATGGTCTAAGAGGACCATTCAAATCTCATAGGATATTATATGATCATTTTTAGCATATTTAAATTAGGGTTTGTATCAACACAATACACTATTTTACTATTGACACAATAATAAATTTCATCTCTGAATTCAGATGAATCATAATTAAGCCATATATAGAAATAATTATATAACAAAAATGTTATTGGATTGAGGTGTATAAATTAATATATTGGGGCCTTAGATAGATAATAATGTGAATGAGAAATACAGGTCAATTCAGTATCATAATAATATAACATAGTGTTGAGAAAAATGACAACATGAAAATTATCAGAGAATATTTAATTTGAATTAGGTGATAATTTATTCTAATGAATATATTTAAAAGTATAATTTAATGTGATTTAGAAGTATATAAAATATATGAACCTTTAATACTAACCCTTTTGGGATTCATGAACAAGAAGGGACAATATTTTGTCTCTTGTTGCTTCTTCTGAACCTCTCTCGGGTTCCTGATGTGCTCCATATATCACATAGGAGAAAGTACATTCCCAATCATTTACACTTACTGAACTCAATTATTATACCACTGATGCATGGTCGTTCTTATGACGAATAACTAGTATAAATATTTAATTATTGTGATAACGTTTTATCCAACCAAACTATTCAACTGGTTAATGTTCTCTATAGGAATCACAAAATCTAAGAAGCTATATTTGAATATAAGGATGTTATGAAAATTATATATCCTCATTATTATTATAAGGCCTCGGCCTTAAACCTTACTTAATCTTGAGTTATTACAAGATTACATATTGAGGATCTTTTGAGGTTTAGAGTTTTAGAGAATTAGATCATAAAACTTGCATTACATTCTACATTAAAAAAAATTGGTTACATAAAGATAGTATTCAATTTTTTTCCATCAACGAAACATATTTAAAATAAAACATGGATTCTTTCTTAACACTTCCTTGACACTATCATCATATCATGTACCTTTCACTTGACATGTGATTAAAATTTCAAAAAAACTTGGGATGAGCATAAAAAGCTCAATAAGGGTTATAACATTATGGAAAGGAAACATGAGTTCATATATATATAAGAATGAAATCATACATTACCCATAAAACATAAGCACATTAAAATACCTCATCAAATCATGAATAAATCATAGAAATCATAAGACATAAAGGTAACTTGAGGCATTCATAACATTCTTACATAGGGAGTAACCCTCTTGGTTACATTTGGAATAACAATAATAGTATATTCCCTAAATATCCTCAGAGAACCCTTAATGTTTCACTCCTTCACGTTACCCAATGCATTGGAGAGCTATATCGGGCTCACCTGTCCTTAGTTTATCATAGAACCACCCGTCTACATAATAATGCCCAAGAACCATAACATAATCATATCACATAAAACATACATAAAGGAAACATAAAATTTCCACATTTCAATCACAAGATATCAATAAAAACATTATGAAAACCATTTTCAATAACAAAATAAAAGAAAAGTAGAACAAGGTATTTATTTTTCTTAAAAAAACAGTATGGCTTGTAGAGGAAGCCGAAACTCATATAATGGTCATGACGGCGGAGAAGTCGTTGTCACCGCATACGTATGACAAAAACATTCACCTCTGTCATTTAGTAAGCACTTCCTATAAAAAATATTCCTTTTTAATAAACGTAATAGTCAAATGGGTTTATACCCCGTATAAAATAAGGTTGTGTATAAAACAAAATATTCCTAAAAGAAAGGAGATTGAGACGAAGTCACATACCTCGTATCCGACTTGACTTGATCGTTCTTTAATCTCCTAAATAATAAACTTGAGTTAATTTATACTTGTTTAAGAACCTTTTTCAATTTCATTATTCCTTTTATATCACTTATTTCCATGTTATAAATATTATGTAATCATTTAATTTAATAATGTTCGTTTTGTCGATATTTGGTTCTTAAGTCGAAAGTAGACTTCTTACAATTACATGTTGTTTGTGTGGTCAAAGGTTCTTTATATATAGAATGAAATTCCTGATTTTGATATCATATATATCATATATATCTATCATATACATGTATTTATAATATCACATAATCATTTAGAGGTAAGAAATTAAATGCACCGTTCATGGAGACGGTAAGTCGTACGTACGCATGAATGCTACTTTCATTTCTATGTCATATTAATGGAATTAAAACTAAATGAGAGTTATGTTTATTTTAATTCAAGAATTATAATAATAATTTAGATGTAACATACATCATATATATCCATTATATATATATACTTATAATAGTACATTATATTTGGGGATAATAAATGAAATGCACCGTTCATGGAGACGGTAAGCCGTACGTACTCGTGAACGCTACTTTCATTTCTATCTCATACTTTAATGGAAAGAAATAATAATTATATAAAGGTATATTATAATTCCAGTATAACATCATATATAATATCATAACTCCATCATTTATACCTCCCACATATGGTATTATCGAATCAAATCACTTTGAGGGGGCAGTAGTCCACACTTCCTTAAATGAAGATATCACGTTTACCTATAATGGAAGACATAAAGGTATGACCAAAATGAAAAATAAAAAAGCTTAAGGAAAACATAAACATATTATATATCATATATAAATATATTTTCATCTTAATGGCCACCTTTTAAGGTGTTAAAAGAATGTTGAACAGTCATCGTTTCAGGAGGCAGAAATTCGCCATCCACGGAAACAGTATGTTCTTTAACCATTAGATGTAGGTGTGTGTAAGTGTAGCTCGAATCCTTATTATAACAACATCATAGTATATTTAAGATACTTTAGTTGTTACAAAAGAAATTAATAAAAAGAGTTTAGGTGGTTGGAGAAGAAAAATAAAACAAAAGAACACAAGTGAAGACATTACCTTAAAATCGGGTAACTCCCTTTGGTTTGAGCTCAAAGGATTCCTTGGGAAGACTTCTGCCAAAAGTGAGGCTACAAGTTGTAATAGAGGGAAGTGGAGAGACAAAATGGTCAGGGGTTGTCCAAGAAAAAGGATCTGGATGTGTGATTAAGGAGGTAGATGTGGGGCCCTTTTATAAGAGGAGAGGAGGGGCACTCTTGGAAAGTAAAGAAAATTTACTTTATTTTAAAATGAGTTTCGGATTCAAAAGGTCCCACATTGATATAATTCGAGGGTAAGGTGATAAGGGTTCTAAATCCTCCCATCCAATAGGATTTGGACATGTGTAGGTCATATATTTTACATTAACTTTTCGTTTTATTTAAATCCTTTATTAATGAGGTAATCGTTGCATCATCATGATGTCATAAAAAATTTATTTTATTTAATGTCTAAAAATTATAAAAAAATATCATGATGTTTGAAATATTTTTATATTTATAATGATTATTTATAGTCAAAAATCTGACTTGTATAACCCTATTTTAAAATTGTTTTAGTAAAACACTTCATGTTTGTGTCATTTTTACTTTAACATTAAATAAAAAGTTATTTATGTCATTTTCCAACCAATGTGGCTCCATGGGGTACCCAAGTTGACCCATGGCTTGTCTTGGTCGGCCATGACACATCCAATAAGGGTAGGAAATGTTTCAAGCTCATCTCATATTATTAAAACATTATTTTTACCTTAAACTAAACTAATTACCTCTAATCGCGATTAAGATCTTAAAAGTTACTATTCACCAAAAAATTATTTTAATCTCATTGAACCACATTTTACTTCTTAATGACAACCATGTATGTCGTATTTTTGAAAATCAAATCACAGAAGTGGAAAAGTTTTATTTAAACGAAAAATCAGTTTCATTAACTACCACTTATTGGTTTCACTATTCATCAAAAATTGATGTTTTTCAGAAAAATACCAAAACATCACCCAAAGTTATATTTCATATTCTGAATTAAAAAATGATGTCTATTTTACAAAATTCAAATCATATAAGTCACATTAATTAATTTAATAATTAATTCCCGCTGTCCTGACAAATAGCGTGTTTTTATGATACAATAAGTATCAAAAGATTGACACTAGTTGAAGTCCAATTTCAATGTAAAATTGATTCCAATGACCACCATTGGATTAAATTGTAAAAATATATTCTAATTTTACTTCAAAACTAATTCAAAATATAATATAATCATATAAATAAATTAGATTAAAAAGAGGTTTTGAATTAAAATACAAAATTTTGTACTATTCATTAAAAAATGAACTTTATTGAAAAAATACCAAAAATTCACACAAAGTAAATTTTGATTTCCCAAACATAAAGAATAATTTTATTTTGACAAACATAGCTCATAAAATTGTCAAAATATAGATTTAAAAATGGTTTTCCATCAAAAGGCAGTAAAACAATATTTTAAAAATATAAGTGTATTCCATGCTTAAGATTGGATTCATTTTCCTTTTAAGCATCTAAAACACTATCTAATTCATTAATATACATAGATAAAAATATCTATTATTCATTAATGACTTGGGATGTTACATCCTTCCACCCTTTATAAAATTGTGTCCCCACAATTTATTTACTTATCGAATAAGTGGGGGTATTTATCCCTCATTTCATTTTCATATTCCTATGTTGCCTCTTCAATCATGTGGTTTTTCCACAAAACCTTTACCTGATGATTCACCTTATTCGTAACACTTGCTCCATATGGTCTAGAATCTGGACCGGTTGTTCCTCATAAGATAGGTTCTCTTCCAACTGAACTACCTCTGGACTGAAAACATGAGATGGATCTGGCATATACTTTCTCATCCTCGAATCATGAAAAAGATTGTGTACCTGAGATAAAATCAGAGGTAAAGCCACTCGGTATGCAACTGATCCAAATCTCTCTAGAATTTCATATGGTCCAATGAACCTTGGACTCAGCTTTCCATTCCTACCAAATCGCATCACACTTTTCCATTGTGAGACTTTGAGAAAAACATGATCACCTACCTCAAAAGATAGATCCTTACTCCTGTTGTCCACATAACTCTTCTACCTGCTCTGAGCTGTTCTCATGTGTTTCTGTATCAGCTGAACTTTTTCTACCAACTCTTCTTCAAATTCTGGTCCCATCATCTTTCTTTCACCCACTTCATCCCAAAAAGCTGGAGTTCGACACCACTTCCCATATAACGCCTAAAATGGTGCCATCTGTATACTAGAATGAAAACTGTTATTATATGAAAATTAAACCAAAGAAAGATGTTTGTACCAACTTCCCTGATAATCCATCGAGCAAGAACATAGCATATCCTCCAATGTCTGAATTGTTTGTTTTGACTGCCCATCTGATTGAGGATGAAAAGCTGTATTAAAATTTAATTCAGTACCCAATTACTTCTGAAGGCCTTTCCAAAAGTTAGATGTGAACCAGGGATCATGGTCAGATACAATGGAGAGGGGAAATCTATGTAACCTGAATATTTCTTTAAGATACAAACGGGAAAGTTGATATATGGAAAAATTATCTCCTATAGCAAGGAAATGAGCCGATTTAGTCAAGCGATCAACAATAACCCAGATTGCATTATTACATAGAGGTGTCTTCGACAATCCAACAACGATGTCCATGGATATATTCTCCCATTTCCATTCTGGTACTGGTAAAGGCTGAAGCATCCCTTTTGGTAAATGTCGCTCAACTTTAACCTGCTGACAAGTCAAACACTTCACTGTAAAATCAGAAATATCTCTTTTCATTCCATACCACCAATAATAGTCCCACAGATCTCTGTACATCTTAGTACTACCACGATGAACTGAAAACGAGGAACTATGAGCCTCACATAACAACTCATTCGTCAACTGTGAATCACAAGGCACACACAATCTCTTCCTAAATCTCAAAACACAATCATTATCAATGTTGAATTCAGGAAACATACCTTTCTGAACCAGCTCTACCTTTTTCTGAAACTCACTGTCTTGCTTCTGTGCTTTCTTGATACAGTCTGACAGAGAAGATTTCACAAATACCTGAAACAAAAGAGAAGAACATCCTGCACCAACCACTTCTATGCCAAAGTTCATCAAATCCTTAACCAAAGTATCACGTTCCAAACTCAACATTGGTAATGAAGCATTAATTTTTCGACTCAAAGCATCAGCCACTTTATTTTCTTTTCCCGGATGGTAATTAATTGTACAATCATAATCCATGATTAATTCTAGCCATCTCTTCTGTCTCATGTTCAATTTTTTCTGAGTGAATATATACATTAAACATTTGTGATCGGTATATATTTCACTCTTTAATCAATACAAATGATGCCTCTAAATTTTTAAAGCAAAACAACAACAGCTAATTCCAAATCATGTGTAGGGTAATTTACCTCATGAGTTTTCAACTGTCGTGAAGCATAAGCAATTACCAGATCATTCTGCATTAGGACCCAACCATGTCCATTCAATGAAGCATCACTTTAGAAAACAAACTCCCCATTACTAGAAGGTAGTGCCAAAACTAGATCATTCACCAATCTTCTTTTCAATTCCTGAAAACAATCATCACATTCTTTTGTCTAGATAAAATTAACACCCTTTCGAGTTAGCTTAGTCATTGGACTAGATAACCGTGAAAAATTTCTAACAAACCTTCGATAATAGCCTGCCAAACCAAGGAAACTACGAATCTCTGTTACATTTGTGGGTCTTGGTCATTCTTCAACAACCTTTGTTTTTTCAGGATCAATAGTTATCCCATCTTTTGAAACAATGTGACCAAGGAAAGAAATTTTATGCAACAAAAACTCACACTTTCTGAATTACCCATACGATTTCTTTTCTTTTAAGGTTTGCAAAATAACCCTTAAATGTCTTTCATGCACCTCTTTACTTTTAGAAAACACCAAAATATCATCAATGAAAAAAACCACCATTTATCACCTGATTCAACTGAGTCATCACTGTAGTAAACTACTCAATTCTGATTCCGACCATCTCTGGTTGCTAATACGGAATGTCATTCTCCTCTGTATGCCTTCCCAAAAAAATTTCCCTTTTTCTTTTATGAAAAAGCATTCTTAATACAGATATATCTTAGACAAAGCAACATAGTAATCTTCAAATTCTATTTCATTTCTATTTTCCCACAAAAAAAAATACTTTTGGATAATCATTTAATAGAATTCTAACTCCGAATGTTATCTAAACTGGCCTCTGATACCAACTATAAGGCCACGACCTTAAACCTTACTTAATCATGATTTATTACAAGATTACACATTAAGGATCTTTTCAGGTTTAGAGTTTTAGAGAATTAGATCATAAAACATGCATTACATTCCACATTTAAAAAAATTGGTTACATAAAGATAGTATTCATTTTTTTTCCATCAACAGAAAATATTTAAAATAAAACATGGATTCTTTCTTTACACTTCCTTGACACTATCATCATATCAAGTACCTTTCCCTTGACCTGTGAAAAACTTTTCAAAAAAACTTGGGATGAGCATAAAAAGCTCAGTAAGGGTTATAAAATTATGGAAAGGAAACATGAGTTCATATATACATAAGAATGAAATCAAACATTACCCATAAAACATAATCACATTAACATACCTCATCAAATCATGAATAAATCTTAGAAATCATAAGAAATAAAGGTAACTTTAGGCATTCATAACATTCTTACGTAGGGAGTAACCCTCTTGGTTACGTTTGGAATACCCATCACAGCATATTCCCTAAATCTCTTCGGAGAAACCTTAACGTTTCACTTAATTGCATTACCCAATGCATTGGAGAGATATATCGGGCTCACCCACCCTTAGTTTATCACGGAACCACCTGTCATCATAATAATTCCCAAGAACCATAACATAATCATATCACATAAAACATACATAACAGAAACATAAAATTTCCACATTTCAATCAAAATATATAATTAAAAATATTATGAAAACCATTTTCAATACCAAAATAAAAGAAAAGTAAAACAGGTTATTTATTTTTCTTTTAAAAAAATGGTATTGCTTGTAAAGGAAGCCGGAACTCGTATAATGGGCACGGCGGCGGAGAAGTCGTTGTCGACGCATACATACGACAAAAACATTCCCTTTTTTCGTTTAGTAAACGCTTCGTATAAAAAATATTCCTTTTTAATAAACTTAAAAGTCAAAGGGGTTTATACACCGTATAATATAAGTTTGTGTATAAAACAAAATATGCCTCAAAGAAAGGAGATTGAGACGATGTCCCATACCTTATATCCGACTTGACTTGATCGTTATTTAATCTCATGAATAATAAATTTGAGTTAATTTCTACTTGTTTAAGATCCTTTTTCATGTTAATTATTCCTTTTATATCACTTATTTCCATGTTATAAACATTATGTAATCATTTATGATAATAATGTTCGTTTTGTCGATATTTGGTTCTTCAGTCGAAAATCGACTTCTTACAATTACATTTTGTTCGTGTGGTCAAAGGTTATTTATATCAAGAATAGCATTCCTGATTTGGATATCATATATATCATATATATCTTGAATATACACGTATTTATAATATCACATAATCATTTAGAGGTAAGAAATTAAATGCACAGTTCATGAAGACGGTAAGTCGTACAAACGCATGAACGCTACTTTCATTTCTATGTGATATTAATGGAATTAAAACTAAATGAGAGGTATGAGTATCATAATTGAAGAATTATATTAATCATTTAGATGTAACATACATCATATATATCCATTATATATATGTACTTATAATAGTATATTATATTTGGGGATAAGAAATGAAATGCACCGTTCATGGAGACGGTAAGCCGTACGTACGCATGAACGCTACTTTCATTTATATCTCATACATTAATGGAAAGAAATAATAATGATATAAATGTATTTTATAATTCCATTATAACATCCTATATAATATCATAACTGCATCCTTTATACGTCCCACATATGGTATTATCGAATCAAATCACTTTGAGGGGGCGGTAGTCCGCACTTCCTTAAATAAAGATATCACGTTTACCCATAATGGAAACCATAAAGGTATGCCCAAAATAAAAAATACATAAGCTTAAGGAAAACATAAACATATTATATATCATATATAAATATATTTTCATCTTAATGTCCACCTTTTATGGTGTTAAAAGAATGTTGAACAATCATCGTTTCGGGAGGCAGAAATTGGCCATCCACAGAAATAATATGTTCTTCAACCATTATATGTAGGTGTGTGTAAGTGTAGCTCTAATAATTCTTATAAAAACATCCTATTATATTTAAGATACTGGATATGTAATAAAAGAAAATAATAAAATGATTTTACGGGGTTGTAGAAGCAAAATAAAACAAAAGAACACAATTGAAGACATTTCCTTAAAATCGGGTAACTCCCATTGGTTTCAGCTCAAAGGCTTCCTTGGGAAGACTTCTGCTCAAAGTGAGGTTTCAAGTAGTAAGAGAGGGAAGTGGAGAGACAAAATGGGCAGGGTTAGGCCGAGACAAATGGTTTGGATGTGTGGTTAATGAGATAGAAGTGGGGGCCTTTTATAAGAGGAGAGGAGGGGCACTCTTGGAAAGTAAAGAAAAGTTAATTTATTTTAAATGAGTTTCGGATTAAAAATGTCCCACATTGATATATTTCGAGGGTAAGGTGATTCGGGTTCTAAATACTCCCATACAATAGGTTTTGTACATGTTTAGATCATAGATTTTACATTATCTTTTCGATTTATTTAAATCCATTATTGATGAGGTAATCGCTGCATCATCATGATGTCATAAATAATTTAATTTATTTAATGTCTAAAAATTAAAAAAAAACTATCATGATGTTGGAAATCGTTTTAGCTTTCTAATTATTATTTATAGTCAAAAATATGACTTGTATAACCCTATTTAAAAATTATTTTAGTAAAACATCTCATGTTTGTGTCATTTTTACTTCAACATTAAATAAAAAGTTATTTATGTCATTTCCCAACCAATGTGGCTCCATGGGGTACCCAAGTTGACCCATTTCTTGTCTTGGTCGGCCATGACACATTCAATAAAGGTAGGCCATGTTTTACGCTCATCTCATATTATTAAAACATTATTTTTACCTTAAACTACACTAATTACCTTTAATCGCGATTAAGAACTTAAAAGTTACTATTCACCAAAAAATTATTTTAATCTCATTGAACCACATTTTACTTATTAATGAAAACCATGTATGATGGATTTTTGAAAATCAAATCACAGAAGTGGCAATGTTTCTTTCAAACTAAAAATCAGTTTTTTAACTACCACTTAGTGGTTTCACTATTCATCAAAAATTGAAGTTTTTCAGAAAAATACCAAAACATCACCCTAAGTTATATTTGATATTCTGAATTCAAAAATGATGTCTATTTTACAAAATTCAAATAATATAAGTCACATTAATTAATTTAATAATTAATTCCCGCTGTCATGAAAAATAGCGTGTTTTTATGAAACAATAAGTATCAAAAGATTGACTCTAGTTTAAGTCAAATTTCAAAGTGAAATTGATTCCAATGACCACCATTGGATTAAATTGTAAAAATATATTATAATTTTAATTCAAAACTAAATCAAAAGATAATATAATCATATAAATAAATTAGATTAAAAATAGGTTTTGAATTAAAATACAAAATTTTGTACTATTCATTAAAAATGATCTTTATTGAAAAAATACCAAAAATTAAGACAAAGTAAATTTTGATTTCCCAAACATAAAGAATAATTTTATTTTGACAAACAAAGCTCATAAAATTGTCAAAATATAGATTTAAAAATGTTTTTCCATCAAAAGGCAGTAAAACAATATTTTAAAAATATAAGTGTATTCCATGCTTAAGATTGGATTCATTTTCATTTTAAGCTTCTAAAACACTATCTAATTCATTAATAGACATAGATAAAAATTTCTATTATTCATTACTTACTTGGGATGTTACAATTATATATATCAAGAATTGTATTTCAATGAAAAAAATTCATTTTATGAGGAAAATTTTAAAACATTGAGATTTTTTAATATAATTGTATTTGCATAAATATAATTTTTTTGATAGATTGGGATACATAAGAAGTAGTGTCTAATTAAACTGTAATATAGTATATAATTTTAACATAAACATAAAACATAAATATAGAATTTTAATAATAATTTTTATGTATATATATATGTGTGTATGTTATAAATAACAAAATATATTGATATATAATTACTCATTTTTTTGCGAATTTATTATATAGGTTGAATATATATATTTTTCTGAAAACTGGTCTTAATTTATTTTTATTAGAAAATGAAAAAATCAATTACAATCATGTTTGAAAACATTATTCGAAGAAAGTGAGATTTTTTTCAAATAATCATATTAAAAATTACATACATTGAAATTTTTGGAAATTTTTTAAATGATTTATTTTTAAATTAATAATTAATAATTTCTAATTTTGAGATACTATAATTTATATTCATAAAATAATAAAAATTACATATCATATTATAATTTTTTAATTTTTTAATGTGACATTATATCCACTCTTCATAATAACAAAAATAATTCCATTTGAATCTATATATTTTATGATTTTTATATAAGTTATTTTATATCCCTGAAAAAAAAAATTCGAATTCATTTTTTATGTTGTTTGATAAATTTATATTTGGAAATTGAATTCATTAGCTAGTAGAAATATAATGTAGAAAAAATAATACAATATTTGTAAATTTTAGAACAAAAAGTATGGTGAATAGGTTCTTCTCAATTTTTTTAATTATGAATATTAATCATAGTAAATATGCATCACCATGGTAAGGGTAAATTAGGTGAATCATTATTTTACATTTAAATAATGTATAATAAATAATGAAATCAATAACTTATTTTATTTTATACATTAAATTAAAGAAAATAAATAACAATTTATAATATACCAAACATTGGATCAATTTTCCATTGATGATGATATTAGTTTGTATGATGTAAAGGAAATAAAAAAATTCACTCTCTTGAATTTAATATCTGCATATTTTCATAGGGATAAATAGACTTAAACATTGGTTAGAAATTCGTTTTTATGAATAATTAATTATATATCATATTAATTTATATTAAAATTCAAATGATAAATATTTTTTTTTAAAATTTAATAAAACAATAACATTGTGCTTGTTCATGTTGTAGAAAAAACATACAATTTTCTTAAATCCTCTAAAATTAATATTAACCGGGATATTTTTAGGATAAAATAAATTTAAAATATGAAAATCGCATATTAGGGTTTTGTGTAATCTATATATTATATTTATGTTACTATATTCGTGTTTATAAAATGAAAAAAATGAATATTTTTAAAAAAGAAATGTTATTTAATTTAAAATGAAATTATATGAAATACCAAAAAACCTTAAAATATTGAAATTTCATAATTAGGAAGATTAATTGTATATAATATTATCACATTTCAATTCATTATCTAGTTTTTTTCTTATATGTTTAATTAATAATTATTAAACATTGATAATTCATCCCTATAGATTTTGATATAATCAGTCAATGAAGGGGTTAAAAATGGTAATGTTTAAAATTACCCCAAAACCCTAATTAATTTCAGTATATGATGATATTTCCACAATATACCCTTTTTGTTCATATCTTGATCCATTTTGAAGGTTTTTCTTATGAATGGTGTGGTTATATTTTATTCATTTTATTAATTCATCATGATTCATTTCCATCACATCTTACACCAACTCACTAATCTATTTTCTTTACACAAAATTAACTAAATAAAATTAAATCACCCTACAGAATTCCATTATATACCTTACCATATTTGATGTTCATGTTCTAGTATTCATAGAAGTCTATTATAGTATCACCTATGAAGCAATCTATAGAAGGTATATGAAAGAAGAGTAATGTGTCCTACATGTACCCTATCAATTTATTTAATTTTATAACACCTTTCTTTAAATTTTATTTATCATAACATAATTAATTTATTATCCTTAATATTTTGAAATGTTATTATTATTATGGAACATCTATTATCCAACTGTATTCTATCATATTGGAAGTGAATGTATATGTCTTTCATAAGTGCATAAAACTACCTAAAAATAAGGATACATTTAAATTTTTCCCCCAATTTTTCATGAATGGATATTATGATTTATTTCAAGATTATATAATTTATTAATGAAATATTTTTATTCTGTGATTTTAAAATATTTTTTACCCTCTTACCATCACATATATTGGAAAATTATAAGATCGCCTTCATGTACGTTTGGACAACCACAACCATGAAATAATGAGAATATTTTTAATTACCCTAGTAAATTCATGTTAATAATAAGATAATAAGTGAACATATATAATAAATATAATATAATAATGATTATTTATTGGTGAAATATTATTTTATTTTCTTTTTTTCCTCTTCTAAAAAAGTGAAACATGAATCTTCAAAATCTATAGCCAAACATCTCCCTGAATAGTTTCAATCATATATTTATATATATGATTTGTGTATGAATATAAATTTATATGTTTTTAATTAATACATATGATACAAATAAAATTATTAATATTTTAGAAATGATTGATTGGTGATCAATATATAATGACTAGAATAATAAAAAATACATTATCATAAATAATATAAAAAATTAAAACATGGATATGATTATTTTATTAAAGAGTTATCTATAAATGGGTTTTAAAATATTATATTTAGATGTTATAAGATATTATATGTATGAAATTGAATATTTTATAAAATTATAAAAACATATAGTTTTTATATAGGAGGAGGAAGTGGGTTTCAAGAGACTCAAATTTAATGTAAGTGAGTTTTTCTCTCACTTTAATTTATATGAAACACATCAAATATTCATCAATATTATAAATTATGTGGTGTATATATTAATTTTGATTTTATATTATGATTAGTGTAATGAAAATTATTGAATATATATTTCCATCAATGGGTTCTTATTTGAAGGGTCATAGAATTCAAAATATTACAATGCTTTAAGGGATTATTATTTTAATAATATTATAATTAGTATTTTTTAACATCATTTTACAATGATGGAAAATAAATGATAATTTCATAATTAATTCATATCATTTTACTGTACAATTTTTATTTCCAAATATTATATGTTCTCCTATCAATTTATCCAAAATAATTACTCCTCTATTCAAATGAATATTTTTATATTACATCAAACTTATTTTTATCATCATCTAAAATTATTTATTTATCATTTTATCATGATTTCTACAAAATAATTTCATGATTTTTTTATATTCCAAAATTTTAAGTAATTTTGTTAACCTTGTTTTAATATAATATTTTTAAAAAGAACCTTATTTTTACGATCTTAATAATGTTAATTTGATTTTTTTTCAAGATAATATGAATAGAATAATTTATTTATATATATTAAATGAATAATTATTACCACTATTGTGAATTTTTGTTTATTTTAAAAAATTTCAAAATTTTCCAACGTTTTCTTCAAATAAAATAATTTCTAATTTTTTAAATTTGTTGAAATTAATATATGATTTAGAAATCAAATGATTATTTTCATCAATAAATATATCATTGATATTTTAAAATATGTTTTCACCTTTGATTACATCATTTGACATTACATATGCTTTAAAAGGGATGCTATCAAATGATACCATATTTATATTTAAATGATGGTTTTTTTCAATGATGAAGAGATATAGATGAAACCCATTTTCATTATATCAGACATGTTATGACACATATTTTTAGGACCATGTGGAAAATATGAATAGATTTATTATAATTTGATTGGTGGTCAATAATTATATCTCTATCTAATTAATTGGTATAATATTATTGTTATATAAGCTCAATTGGTACACAAGATGTTATCCCACACCAAATTAAGGTTAAATAGGTGGTTATCCCAAGAATAATACTCCTTTAACTAATATTAGACCAGGAGTAATAGGTTTTGAATGGCTTTATCAGTATCCTAGACATATTATTTCTATGATTATGATTATTACAATATTTTATGATATCATGATGTGGACATGTTTTTTCTTTTGGGTCATGTTTTTTGATCCATTAATGAGTCATTTATTTTGATCGTTGAAGATTTCAACCATGATTATTGTTTGTGCTATTTGAATTTCTGGGAATGCCTTCATGTGGTAAAGGTCATGTTATTAAACACATTATGCTCGTGTTATGTTAAAATAGTCATTAATATAAACATTTTTCAATATAATAGAATATAATGTCACCCATAAATATGTTAACATTTATATAATAAATAATGAAATATCTCTAAATAATACATATAAAAATGTTTACAGTATTAAGGAACTATATTGGAGATTATATTTTATTTATGAAATACCCATGAATGTTAATGTGTTATTAGGGAAAATTTTAGAACACATGTCAACAAAACTAATCCCTTCATATCATTATCATTCCTGATTAGAACTGAATAGTTATGAATTATTTTCCTAGAGTTGTGATTTGGATGGTGACCGACATGGAAATTTCCTAGGTTTTGTGAATGTGGAGGAAATTCCAACTGGTAATACATGTGTCTTCCTTTGAGATAGTCATTAGTCTTATTAGCTATCTCGTCATGCTTGTAGTCCTTGACTATGGCACCCCATGTCTACGGTGTAAGAGGTGGTTCAAGGAGAGGCCAATTTTAAAATTGATCTAAAAGGGGGAACCCTATTGGATCTATTTTGGAACAGAATGGGATATGTTATAGAATGGAAAATGAGGGCTTTGAACTCTAATTATAGGTGAATAAAACTCTTTGGAATTTTTAAGTGTTAAAATTATATATTTTAGTACCCATGTAAACAACTAAAACCATCATTATTGGGGTATACTAGATTAAAAATCAACTAATAATTGATATTGACCTAGGGTATTATCTATGATTAGTGACATTATCTAATCCTTAATAGGGTGTGTCTTTTTTTGAGAAAAAACATACTTGAGAGATCGTGTGTTTTTTGGGGGGATATTTATTCATCCAATTGTCTATAAAATCATGAATGTGGGTCTTACGAATGGTAACATGTGTATACATGTCAACATGTGTGACTTGGAAGGCCAGGACATGATGGCCATGTTATGGATTTGTGTTTAAGTTCATAGCAAGTTATTTTTTCTATATTGAAAATAGAATATTAAAATTAAAAAAATGTAAAATAATAATGTAAATAATTTTTCAATTTAATATTTTAAGGTGGGGGTCGTATGTCTGAAAATTATCACCACTAATTCCACTTTCACAAATAGTTTTGAAGAATAATCAGAAATATAAATTTATCAAGGCTTGTGGGATTTCAAAAAAACATAGAATAATGATCCATTTTATTCATTCTATTATTGATAGACCACATAATTTTATATCATCCAAATTGGTTACCAGAAAATAATAACGTGGACGTTTTTCACACATTATGTATCACTGAGTGGTGAAATAATATTTTAAAAAATATATAAATAACTCAATAATTCTTATTTATTTCAAATCACATTAACACTAGGTAATTGTTTCTAGATAAACAGTTTTAATGACATAGGTGTAAGAATCAATTTTATCCCCTAATAAATATTTATATAGTTATAAAATATAAGATATTTATTTCCCTACATTTTAATTAAATCATTCCTATAGATCTAATTCAAATCCCATAAATTTATTGGATGATCATCATATAGGTTTTCTATGGTTTTTATATATATGTATTATTACCATAGACATTGACTGTGATAAGGATTTATTTATCATCTTATGAACACATCCTCTATTCATATAGGTATTTATTATAAATAACATTATGGGTAAAATGGTCATTATGATTACTAAAATATTAGAGGAATTAATTGTTAATTATTTTTAAAAAGTAAATGATAATGGAATTTAATTTCTCATGAAATTAAATAATGAATTTGAGGAAATATTATTTGGTAAATTAGAAAAACATTAAAGAATTATTAATGATGTCAATAGAAATACTATATTACTATGAAATGATTAATAATTTTTCACTAATAATGTTGAGAAACGTATTGAGTAGATTGGGGTTATGGTTTTGAAGCATTAATACAATTTTTGGGGTTCAATTCTTATTTTAGGTCGGAATTATGTGTCTAATGAGATATCATCCTTTTAAAGTATCATAGTGAACATGATTTCATATTTCCAACTGGTTTATATTTTAAATCACAAAATAGTTTCCATAGAAAAATCAACAAACACAATGAATAACTTAATCCACCTTAAATAATATTTATAACGTATAGCCCTGGTCAACAACATATAAGATCAACAATCTTCCCACTCAATTAAGATAGTAATTTTTAGGTTTGAAATGATTATTTCATGTCATTATGACAACTAATATATGTAATTATTAGGAATAAAAGAGGTTATTTATCATAAAAATTTCAAACATTCTATATTATAGATTTTTGTTTTCAATATTAGGATTATCTATTTTTATTGAATTAAATCCCATTTCAATATAACACAAAACAATAAGTGGAGAGATAAAGTAGGCATGAAAACAATATTAACTTGTTTGAGGGGAAATATGTTATTAAACAACTTTTTGTTGGAATAATTAACCCTAATTATGAATTTTTATAGGTTAGCCTGATCCATCTTCTCCCCGTGAGGGAGATTTCATAGTTATAACAACAAAATATAATTATAAAATTCAAATATGTTTATTGTCCAAGTGGAATATATATATAAACCACAAGAACATAAACTCAGAAACTATCAAGTAAAAAATATATGTACGTTTATTGGATCACATTATTGATAGTATACCCTATAATTAATTTTACTACAATTATGATGGATACTCTAGTTATAACTAGATTCCAATATACCAAAATGATCAATATAAAATGTTATTAATGTTCTTTTGATGAATATATTAATACTAGGTAGTTATCTTTGTAATTTTTTGTTATTTGACAATGATTCAATGTTGTATAATAGAAATATTTTGTAACCAAATTAAAAAAATTCTATTGGAATTTATGGTGGATTTCAATATTTTTGGAATCAATATTGGCAGTTTTATTTAGAATCTAGAATTATTTTTGAAAATATTTCTTGAGACAAATATTGTATAAATATGGTAAAATGAAATTTCTTTGTCACAAATAACACATTACGTGGTTACAATATCACATGGATTGGATTATAAATAGGAAATAGTTAGATATAGTTGATTCAAAATCTTCCAGAACTATAAATTTTAATGGGTGTGAAAATATTTTTTTGTATACTGATTTCCAAAATATGATCAATAATGAATTTCAGAAGATCATGTAGATCATGTTCTCACTATTGTTTTAAATTACACATTTTAAATTTGATAAAAATTATCTATATTCATTTAATATTCTCCTTTTACAATAAAAATATTAAACTAATGAAAATATTTAGGATTTGATGAATAAATAAAAAATAATGTGTGATTCTACTGATATTGGAGTTTTAGTAGTTACAAGGATAGATAAATTAAAAGTGGTCCAATTTGTCGTACTTGAGTAGAAGGATTATATATTATACACAATATAATTATATTATAGACAAGAAGAAGTTGTTTATAGGTTTCATTAACCATGATAAATTTATAAATTACATTATTATTTCTAGGTAATAATATTTATTAACAATTTATCTTTAAAGTACCATGCCTTCAAAGCTGATTTTAAGTTTTAGTAAAATTAAATAAATACATCTATAATAATAAATTAACTTGGGACTTAGTGTAACACCCCAGGTAAATAAATTGTATGACATTTTCATATTTATCCATATTTTTTAATAAAAAATATTAATATGACTTTAAAGGGGACGCTATGCTCGATGGCGTACTCAACACGCAACAAAAAGTTTCTTAGGAATCTTACGTTGCACTCTAATAATAAAATAATATTATTTTAAATGGTAGTTAACATGTAGCCGTTGTATTGGCGGGAATGGATAGAAATAACTAAAATGTGATTATATATGTTTTTAAATTTTTTAACATTTATCCAATTAATGATAAATGCTTAAAATACGGAAAGAATTCAATTTTAGGCGTATATGACATAGTTTTCACTAAAGGTTAACTTATCGCGTCTTGATGGCGAACCGTCATTAAATATAGTTTTTTTCACTCTTATACATTCTATTAGACCAAATAAAACTCTTCTTAAGAATTGGGACATCAAAATTTACTTTTTGTAAATTTTTGGTATCTTTCCGATAAAGTTCTTTTTTTAATGAATAGTGTAAAATGTTGTATTTTAATTCAAAACCAATTTTTAATATAATTTATTTATATGATTATATTATATTTTTAATTGGTTTTAAATTGAAATTATAATATATTTTTACCATTAAATCCAATTGTGGTAGTTGGAATTAATTTCACTTTTAAATCAGACTTAAACTAGTATCAATCTTTTGATAAATATTTTTTCATAAAAACACACTATTTGCTCTCACAGCGGGAATTAATTATAAAATTAATTAATGTGACTTATATGTTTTGAATTTTTTAAAATATACTTCATTTTTGAAATTGGAATATCAAATATAGCTTAGGGTGAATTTTTGGGATTTTTCTGGAAAACATCAATTTTTGATGAATAGTGAAACCACTAAGTGGTACTTTTAAAAACTGATTTTCCCGTTTAAATGAAATTTTGACATATTTGTGTTTTTAATTTCAGAAATACAACATAAATGGTTGTCATTAAGAATTAAAATGTGGTTCAATGGGATAAAAATATTTTTTTGGTAAATAGTAACTTATTAAGTTTTTAATCGCGATTAAAGGTAATTAGTGTAGTTTATGGTAAGAATACTGTTTTAATAAAACAAAATGACCTAGACACATGTCCTAACCTCATTGGATGTGTCATGGACGATCAATAAAATCCATGGGTCTACTTGGGGTCCCTATGGAGCCACTTTGGTTTGAAAATGACATAAATATTTTTTTATTTAATGTTAAAGTAAAAATGACACAAACATGAGATGTTTTATTAAAATAATTTTTATATCAGGTTATACAAGTCATATTTTTGAATATATATAGGAATTGGAAAGATAAAAAGATTTCCTACATCATAGTATTTTTTTATAATTTTTAGACATTAAATAAATTAAATTATGTATGACATCATGATGATGCAGCGATGACCTCATTATTTAACGATTTAAATAAAATGGAAAGATAATGTCATATCTAAGACCTAAACATGTCCAAAACCTATTGGATGAGTGTATTCCGAACCCTTATCACCTTATCCTATAAATACATCAATTTGTGACCTTTAAAATCCGAAACTCTTTTGAAAATAATGTAACATTTCGTAACATTACAATAGTGCCCCTCCTCTCCTCTTATAAAATGACCCCACCTCTACCTCGTTACCCACACACCCAAAGAGTTTGGCTCGGCCAAACCCTGCCCCTTTGGTCTCTCCACTTCCCTCTCTTACTCCTTGAAGCCTGACTTTGGTCAGAATTCTTCCCAAGGAAGCCTTTGAGCTCAAACCAAAGGGAGTTACCCGATTTTAAGGTAATGTCTTCACTTGTGTCCTTTTGTCTTATTTTGCTTCTCCAAACCCCTAAACTCTTTTTATTCATTTATTTTGTAACAAATACAGTATATTAAATATATTAGGATGTTTTTATAAGCAGTATTAGAGCTACACTTACACACACCTACATCTAATGGTTAAAGAACATACTGTTTCCATGGATGGAGAATTTTTGCCTCCCGAAACGATGATTGTTCAACATTCTTCTAACACCTTCAAAGGTGGCCATTAAGAGGACACTATATTTATATATGATATCTAATATGTTTATGTTTTACTTAAGATTCTTTATTTTTCATTTATTGCATAACTTTATGGTGTCAATTATGGGTAAACGCGATATCTTCATTTAAGGAAGTGCGGACTACCGCCCCCTCAAAGTGATTTGATTCGTTAATACCACATGTGGTGCGTATAAAGGATATATTTAAATATATTATATATGATACCATACTGGAATTAAAATACTATTATGTATCATTATGTTTTAATTCCATTAACTATGAAATAGAAATGGAAGTAGCGTTCATGCGTACGTACGGCTTACCGTCTCCATAAACAGTACATTTCATTTCTTATATCAAAATGTTATGTAATATTATAAGTACATATATATAATGGATATATATGTAATATATAACATATAAATTATTGATATCATTCTATAATTATAACATATATATATATCTCTCCCAATTTGTTTTAATTCAATTAATATGAAAAAAAATGAAAGTAGCGTTCATGCGTACTTACGGCCTACCGTCTCCATGAACGATACTTTTCGTTTTTTATCCCCAAATGATATGGAATAGTATAAAATGAATATTTACTGGATATATATGATGTTTTAATCATTAATACTATTCTGGATGTTATTTACTTATAACTACATGGGAAATCTTTTTTCAAACAAGTTCATTTATGACTCATGTACCAAACATCGACAAAAACGTCTGATATGAACTGACATTATTAAACAATTATTATAACATTATAATATGTGATATGAACTGAATAATAATCTCTAAAGGAGGTACTTCGGCAATTATTAATTGAACAAAGTTTATAATTCAGGAATATAAAGAAACAAACAAGACAAGTTGGACTTGAGGTAAGGGATCCTACACCTCACTTTCTTTTTAAGTACAATGTTTTATGTCATTCCCTTTAAGCTCATCTTTCTATGATTGGGATGTTCTTTTATATTACTCCTACTGTACTTATTAAGTTCATATGATTAGAGACCCTATTTCCTCTCATCAATCTAGTTTGGATGTTTTGAGTGGTGCTGTTAGGCTGCCGAATCTTCATAAGAGATCTAACCTCTCTCTTTCTTTTTAAGTCCTCTCCTTTATCTCACTCCTTTTAGGCCCCTCTTTGTTATGTTGGGGGATGTTATTTTATATTACTATTTCTCTAAAATATATGTTTATATGATGATAGACCCTATTTGATCTCATCAATCCATTTTTGTATGTTTTAAGTGGCATCGTTAGGCTGTCGAGTTTTCGTAAGGGATTTTTCATCTTACTTTTATCCCCGTGAGATTTATGCTACATTTGACACAATTTCCTTTTAGAGGTGTATGTACTGCCCATTATTTTACTCATTGTGTAATATACTTTTTTTGTGTATTTACATCAATGTTGTATTTTCCTTCTTTCACGAGGTGTATGTTTCGAAAGATACCCATGTCGGTAAGGGAAACTTTCACCCTCCTCTTTTTAAAAGACTTATTTTGTTGGGTCTTTTAATTTACATATTGTTATGATGTGATATGTTATCATTTATCATTATTGATGTAAATTTTATGTCCAAGTGATGGGTTACCCTTTTTTTATCTCTCATCAACTCATTTTGGTGTGACACCATTTGGCTATCAAGGGAACTTCTTAAACCAATTTCGATTTCATTGGGTTCAACATGTAGTTATTGAATATGTAATCCTTTGAATATGTGTGAATGACCTTTGATTATTTTGCACTTAATATCCACATATATTGGGTTTATTAGTTTGTCACACAAAATTATGTAATTGATTTATCCTTAAACCAGGGATATCGTCTTTGTAAGGGACTTCACCTCAATCTTCTTTCATTGAGACATATTTTGTTTTATACACAACCTTCATTTATGTGGTGTATAAACCCATTTTACTTTTAAATTTATTCAATAGGAATAATTTTTATATGAAGTGTTTACTAAACGACAAAAGGGAATGTTTTTGTCATACGTATGCGGCGACAACGACTTCTCTGCCGCCGTGACCATTATTTGAGTTTCGGCTTCCTCTACAGGCCATACGTTTTTTTAAAAGAAAAATAAATACCATTTTTTACTTTTATTTTATTTTGGTATTGAAAATGGTATTCATAATATTTTTATATCAATGTGTGGTATTGATATCTTGTGATTGAAAGGTGGAAATGTTATGTTTCCTTTATGCATGTTTTATGTGATACGATTATGTTGAGGTTCTTGGGCATTATTGTGAACACGAGTGGTTCCGTGATATACTAAGGGTGTGTGAGCCCGATATAGCTCTCCAATGCATTGGGTAACGTGAAGGAGTGAAACGTTAAGGTTTCTCCGATGAGATTTAGGGAATATACTATGATGGGTATTCCAAAACGTAACCAAGAGGGTTACTACCTACGTAAGAATGTTATGAATGCCTCAAGTTACCTTTTATGTCTTATGATTTCTATGATTTATTCATGATTGATGAGGTATGATAAAGTACTTATTTTTTATGGGTAAAGTATGATTTCATTTTTATGTATATATGAACTCATGTTTCATTTCCATATTTTTATAACCCTTACTGAGCTTTTTTTTCTCATCCCAAGTTTTTGAAATGTTTTTCACAGGTCAAGGGAAATGTACATGATGTGATGATAGTGTCATGTATGATTCAATAAAGAATCCCTGTTTTATTTTAAATATGTTTTCGTTGATGGGTGAATAAATACTGTCTTTTATGTAACCACTTTGTTTAAATGTGGAATGTAATGCAAGTTTCATGATCTAATTATCTAAAACTCTAAACCTGAAAGAATCCTCAATGTGTAATCTTGTAATAACTCAAGATTAAGAAAGGTTTAAGGCTGGGGACTTATAGTTAGTATCAAATGTCAGTTTAGATGACTTTAGAGGTTAGGGTATTCTTTAAGCATAGGTGGCATTACCATAATGGTTAGGATTTCAGAAAGAGTCCTAGTGTTAGATAAAGTGAATGAGTAAGTATATCTTAGTGTTTATATTCCTCATTAGTACATGATGGTTTTTTTGATATACTCACACTGACCTTTTTAGTTTTAGTAAATGATTGGATCTAGCAGGCACCAATGTAACAGTGAATCTGAAGGAAACTGTGACAATTTTTTGAGCGAGCAACTGAAATGATATGGGAGATACAATGAGACCTCTTGTGATTATCCTCAACCAACTATCTGGAGTCATGATTGACCACCTAAACCTTGGTGATTTCTCTAAGGCATCATATATGCGAGAAACAAATCCCTACGGAAGTACATGTAATAATAATAATGGTAAGGGTGTTCAAAAACCTATGTGTCAACGATGTGGAATGAAACACCTAGGAAAATGTTTCAAAGGGACAGAAATATGCTATAGATGTGGAAATGAAGGTCATAAAGCAAGAACCTTCCTTGGAAAAAAGGAAGCATCCAGTTGACTCGAGGAAAGGGAAAGAAGTTCTTTCTGAGGGATCAATTGAATGTTTTAAATGTGGTGTGCATGGTCATTATGCAAACACATGTCCTATGAAGAAGTTTCGTGAATGGGATCACCAAGAGCGTACAAATGTTCGATTACCAATACATAATTCCATTCCAATTGAGGATGAAGAAACTAACAATGACCAATCAAAGGTATGTATTATTTCACGACTATTGTTTTCCTATATCGAAATCTTAGGATATGATTCATGATTTTTTTGTAGGAAAGAGGTATTTCGGAATAAGTTAGAAAGAAATGGTTAATGGATCATGATGAATTTTGAATGAGTAAGATGTCAACATATAAGGGCTTCAAGAGTTATGGTGAAATTCTTAAGAGTATTAATTCTCTTTTGATGATGGGGTTACATTAGAAGAATTTTTATATTATGTGTAACCCTGATGTTTAATATATGCAAATTTTTTTCAAGGAATAGTTTTATTTTCTTTTTAGGACATAGTTACAAAGAACCATTTGGGTTTATATGATCCTAACTTTTGAGGTAATTATGGGTTACTATATGTTATGATTGAAGATAAAGGCATGAGATAAAATTGAGGTTAAGTTATGTTATGGTTATTTTTGATGATTTTATCCCATTTTGGGGAATTATTTGAGAATAATATAGTTTTGGAAAAAGGACAACACGCAGACCGTGTGACTACCCATCGCGTCGGACAAAGCTGCGGGAATTGAACCCACAACCAATGTGCGACTGGTATTTATCTCCTACCACTGGACTACGTGAAGTCCCTGGTTAGTTTGACTGATTCTTTTTAGTTATATGATTTTATGAATTAAGAGTAAGTTGATTTTGGGTTATTTATGAAAATGATTAACCTATCATGGAGGATATGTGATTAGGTTAATTACTTTCCAATAAGAAACTTTAGGAGCAACTGATGTTGTTTGGAGATAAATGTTACGATTTAACTTGGAAGACTGTGTGACTAAATCCTTAAAATATTTAGGATTCAATCTTATATTTGTTTACTTTGAATAATTTTATGGACAAATTGTTTATCGGATGGTCCACGTTGAACTTTGTGTTTTGTTGGACAAATTTTGGAGATTAAGCATAGATTTTCTTTTTAAAGGGTTATCCTTTCGTGGATTATCTGACCTTGTAATAAGCTTTTTGGTTTTGGTTTTGCTTAAAGCCTAAAGACATGGGAAGTATATAGTTCTCTTTGGTGGATTAGTTGATTCTCTAGAAGATGATTATAGTACTCTTAATGCGAACAAGTCTCCCTAAATACTCATCTTTTGGAAAAAAATATGAGTTTGATTAAGGAATCTAGTAAAAGTTGAAAGTCAACATGATAAGTGATTATGTTTCCTTATGAATAAATTCCTCAATAAAAAGTAACTTAAAACAAAAATGTTGTCTATTAACTTTTTCTACTGGGGAATCGAATACCATTTAACACATCACAAGTTTGTGATTTTCTTATGGTTAACTTTCTCCTAGACATGTTTACTAGCACTCTCCCTCATGAACATGACCCTTTGCTTTTTCTTCCATGTCAATGTTTTTCTACATGGAATCCTAGTATGGGTTAACTCGGGGGACCTCTGTACTTATCTTCCTTTATTTTAAAGTGATTTTTTTACCGACTCTTGTTCTGATTTGGGACTTTCAAGGATGTTTCCAAGCTCAATTTTAAAAAAATTGCGAGGATGAAATTCCCAAAAGGGGGGAAAAATGTAACACCGCAGGTAAATAAAGAATATGAAATTTTCATATTTATCCATATTTTTGAATAAAAAATGGTAATATGACTTTAACGGGGACGCTATGCTCGATGGCGTACCCAACATGCAACAACGAGTTTCTTTGGAATCTTACGTTGCACTCTAATAATAAAATAATATTATTTTAAATGGTAGTTAACATGTAGCCGTTGTATTGGCGGGAATGGATAGAAATAACTAAAATACTATTATATATGTTTTTAAATGTATTTAAATTTATCCAATAAAAGATAATGGCTTAAAATACAGAAAGAATTCAATTTTAGGCGTATATGCCCAAGTTTTCACTAAAGGTTCACTTATCACCTTTTGATGGCGAACCGTCATTAAATATAGTTTTGTTCACTCTTATACATTCTATTGGACCAAATAAAACTGTTATTACGAATTGGGACATCAAAATTTACTTTCTCAAAATTTTTGGTATCTTTCCGATAAAGTTCATTTTTTAATGAATAGTGTAAAATGTTGTATTTTAATTCAAAACCTCTTTTTCATCTAATTTATTTATATGATTAGATTATCTTTTGAATTGGTTCTAAAGTGAAATTAGAATATATTTTTACCATTAAATCCAATAGTGGTCGTTGGAATTAATTTCACTATGAAATCAGACTTAAACTACTGTCAATCTTTTGATACTTATTATTTCATAAATACACGCTATTTACTCTGACAGCGGGAATTAATTATTAAATTAATTAATGTGACTTATATGTTTTGAATTTTTTAAAATATACTTCATTTTTGAAATTGGAATATCAAATATAGATTAGGGTGAATTTTTTGGATTTTTCTGAAAAACTTCAATTTTTGATGAATAGTGAAACCACTAAGTGGTAGTTATAAAAGCTGATTTTTCCGTTTAAATGAAAATTTTCCATCTTTGTGTTTTGAATTTCAAAAATCAAACATACATGGTTGTCATTAAGAAGTAAAATGTGGTTAAATGGGATAAAAATATTTTTTTGGGGAATAGTAACTTATTAAGTTTTTAATCGCGACTGGAGGTAATTAGTGTAGTTTATGGTAAGAATAATGTTTAAATAAAATGAAATTACCTATACACATGTCTAACCCTCATTGGATGTGTCATGGCCGACCAAGAAAATCCATGGGTAAACTTGGGGACCCCATGGAGACACTTTGGTTGGAAAATGACATAAATATCTTTTTATTTAATGTTAAAGTAAAAATGACACAAACATGAGATGTTTTACTAAAACAATTTTTACATGGGGTTATACAAGTCATATTTCTGACTATAAATAGTAATTGGAAATATAAAAATATTTCCTACATCATAGTATTTTTTTATAATTTTTAGACATAAAATAAAACAAATTATGTATGACATCATGATGATGCAACGATGACCTCATTATTTAACTATTTAAATAAAATGGAATGATAATGTAATATCTAAGACCTAAACATGTCCAAAACCTATTGGATGAGTGTATTTCGAACCCTTATCACCTTATCCTCGAAATACATCAATGTGGGACCTTTAAAATTTGAAACTCTTTTGAAAATAAAGTAACATTTTGTAACTTTACAAGAGTGCCCCTCCTCTCCACTTATAAAAAGCCCCCACCTCTACCTCCTTACCCACACTCCCAAAGCCTTTGGCTCGGCCAAACCCTGACCATTTTGTCTCTCAAATTCCCTCTCTTACTCCTAAAATCCTCACTTTGGGCAGAATTCTTCCCAAGGAATCCTTTGAGCTCAAACCAATGGGAGTTACCCGATTTTAAGGTAATGTCTTCACTTGTGTCCTTTTGTTTTATATTGCTTCTCCAACCCCCTAAAATCTTTTTATTCATTTATTTTGTAAAAAATACAGTATCTTAAATATATTAGGATGTTTTTATTAGAATTATTCGAGATACACTTACACACACCTACATCTAATGGTTAAAGAACATACTGTTTCTGTGGATGGAGAATTTCTGCCTCCCGAAACGATGATTGTTCAACATTCTTCTAACACCATCAAAGGTGGCCATTAAGATGACACTATATTTATATATGATATCTAATATGTTTATGTTTTACTTTAGCTTATTTATTTTTCATTTATGGTGTACCTTTATGGTTTCCATTATGGGTAAATGCGATATCTTCATTTAAGGAAGTGCGGACTACCGCCCCCTCAAAGTGATTTTATTCGTTAATACCATATATGGTACATATAAAGGATATATTTAAAGATAATATATATGATACCATACTGTAATTAAAATAATATTATGTATCATTATTTTTTAATTCCATTAAATATGAAATAGAAATGGAAGTAGCGTTCATGCGTACGTACGACTTACCGTCTCCATGAACTATACATTTCATTTCTTATCTCAAAATGTTATGTAATATTATATGTACATATATATAATGGATATATATGTAATATATTACATATAAATAATGGATATAATTCTGGAATTATAACATATATATATATCTCATTTTGTTTTAATTCCATTAATATGACAAAAAATGAAAGTAGCGTTCATGCCTACTTACGGCCTACCGTCTCCATGAACGATGCTTTTCGTTTTTTATCTCCAAATGATATGTAATAGTATAAAATGAATATTTACTGGATATATATGATATTTTAATCATTAATACTATTCTGGAAATTATTTACTTACAACTACATGGGGAATCTTTTTTCAAACAAGTTCATTTATGACTCATGTACCAAACATCGGCAAAAACGTCTGATATGAACTAACAATATTAAACAATTATTATAACATTATAATATGTGATATGAACTGAATAATAATATCTAAAGGATGTACTAGGGAAAAGATTAATTTACCAAAGTTTATTATTCAGGAATATAAACAAACTAACAAGACAAGTTGGACTTGAGGTAAGGGATCCTTTACCTCACTTTCTTTTTAAGTAAAATGTTTCATGTCATTACTTTTAAGCTCATCTTTCTTATTATTGGGTTGTTCTTTTATATTAATCCTACTGTAATTATTATTTTCATATGATGAGAGACCCTATTTCCTCTCATCAATCCATTTTGGATGTTTTGAGTGGCGCCGTTAGGCTGTCGAATTTTCATAAGAGATATAACCTCTCTCTTTCTTTTTAAGTCCTCTCCATTATGTCACTTATTTTAAGCCCCTATTTGTTATGTTGGGGGATGTTCTTTTATATTACTCATTCAATAAACATTATGTTAATACGATGAGAGAACCTATTTGATCTCATCAATCCATTTTTAGATGTTTTAAGTGGCATCGTAAGGCTGCTGAGTTTTCGTAAGGGATTTTCAATCTCACTTTTATTCCCGTGAGATTTATGCTACATTTGCCACAATTTCCTTTGAGAGGTGTATGTACTGACCATTATTTTACACATTGTGTAATATAATTTTTTTTAGGAGTATTTACATCAATTTTGTATTGTCCTTCTTTCACGAGGTGTATGTTTCGAAAGATACCCATGTCGGTAAGGGAACCTTTCACCTCCTCTTTTTAAAAGACATATATTGTTGGGTCTTTTAATTTACATATTGTTATGTTGGGATATGTTATAATATATCCTTATTGATGTAAATTTGATGTCCATGTGATTGGATACCCTTTTTTATCTCTCATCAACTCATTTTGATGTGACGCCGTTAGGCTGTCACGGGAACTTCTTAACCCACTTTCGATTTCTTTGGGTTCAACATGTAGTTATTGAATATGTCATACATTGAATATGTGTGAATGACATTTTATTATTTTACACTTAATATCCTCATATATTTGGTCTATTAGTTTGTCACACATAATTATGTAATTGATTTATCCTTAAACCAACAATATCGTGTTTGTATGGGACTTCGTCTCAATCTCCTTTCATTGAGGCATATTTTGTTTTATACACAACCTTCTTTTATATGGTGTATAAACCCCTTTGACTTTTATGTTTATTCAAAATGAATCTTTTTTATACGAAGCGTTTACTAAACAACAAAAGGGAATGTTTTTGTCGTACGTATGCGGCGACAATGACTTCTCCTCCACCGTGACCATTATTTGAGTTTCGGATTCCTATACAAGCAATACCTTTTTTTAAAAGAAAAATAAATACCATGTTTAAATTTTCTTTTATTTTGGTATTGAAAATGGTTTTCATAATATTTCTATATCAATGTGTGGTATTGATATCTTGTGATTGAATGGTGGAAATGTTATGTTTCCTTTATGCATGTTTTATGTGGTATGATTATGTTGAGGTTCTTGGGAATTATTGTGAACATGGGTGGTTCCGTGATAGACTAAGGGAGGGTGAGCCCGATATAGCTCTCCAATGCATTGGGTAACGCGAAGGAGTGAAACGTTAAGGTTTCTCCGAAGAGATTTAGAGAATATACTGTGATGGGTATTCTAAAACGTAACCAAGAGGGTTACTACCTACGTAAGAATGTTATGAATGCCTCATGTTACCTTTTATGTCAAATGATTTCTATGATTTATTCATGATTGATGAGGCATGTTAATGTGCCTATGTTTTATGGGTAACGTATGATTTCATTATTATGTATATATGAACTCATGTTTCCTTTCCATATTTTTATAACCCTTACTGATCTTTTTATGCTCATCCCAAGTTTTTGAAATGTTTTTCACAGGTCAAGGGAAAGGTACATGATGTGATGATAGTGTCAAGGATGATTCAAGAAAGAATCCATGATTTATTTTAAATATGTTTCCGTTGATGGGAAGAATGAATTCTGTCTTTTATGTAACCTCTTTGTTTAAATGTGGAATGTAATGCAAGTTTCATGATCTAATTCTCTAAAACTTCAAACCTGAAAAGATATTCAATGTGTAATCTTGTAATAACTCGAGATTAAGTATGGTTTATGGTTGGGGCCTTATACATAGATTTAATTATGGTGATATAGATGTAGTCAGTAATATCATACCTAGGATATCCAATAGACTAAACAATTTTCCTAGAATGATAATTTTGTCCTTACCAAATGAAATAACTCTTACTTAAGTAACTTTTTATAATTTTTGATATATATGAAATTAGGATTTTATATTAGGTTGAATCATTCCAATAAATTATAGAAATACAATAAAATGAAATTCATTTCATCATAATTATCTTTGTTTTGTGATGAACCTTTATAATGTAGGTGGTACACAGGAGGAACCCTTAGGTGGACTATTTTTGATGAAGATATGCTTCCTATTTATATGTGTTTGAAATAGTCAATATAGATAAAAACCATATTGAAAATTATCAACCCAAAATATATATAAGGATTTTTTCTATTGAAATATTCTTTATAATTATTCATATATTTTTATGTTTCTATGTGATAAGTTACATTATTTAGGTAACATTTTTAACAAACAATAGATGCAACAAAAAGATTTATAGAGGATTTAATCATTGATGTTTGGGTTTAAAACTTTTTGGGGACATTTAAATCATCTGAGTGGATGTTTTATAACATAATGGCTATTGAAAATGTGTCAATATTTATCAACAATGTTTCAATTTTCAATCACAATGCTAACAATTGTTTAAAATTCATTTCAAATAAAACAATTTATAGATTTTGGGTTCCCATGTATATCATCACAAAAATTATACCAAAATAAAATAATTCATGGTCACTTATTTCATTGAAAAATAGAGTAGTGTGACCATCATTAGAACAAGATAATATATTTTTTAAAGTTACCATATTTATGATAGATATTAAGATATTACTAATTTAAAGAATAAAACAATTCATTCTCTATGTTGAAATGGTTCTCAATGTAAGATGAGGAGTTGGGACTATATATGTAACTATAAAAATACCATTTTAATGTCTCCTTATATGATACTATTTAAAGTTTATATAATTTAATAATGGGCATTCATTAAAATTATATATCATTGTAGTGATTATCATAAAAATTTGGTTTCAATATGCTTGTGAGAGAAGGAAGATATAGCTGATTGGACGAGGTCATATTATATGGTATTCTTTTTAAAATTATTTATCATACAATGATAAAACCAATTATTTTAATTAATCTATAACACATAGTAATCATTATAATACATCAAAAAATATCTAACATACAATTCAGATCATTAACAAATCCTTGAAAGGAAGAAAATAGATACTATGTGAATCATTTACCATCAATAGTGTCTTTCTAAATACAACTATGGAACTATTAAGAAAAAGAGGATAGGAAATTCCATATTAATAGAAATTCATTACTTTTTTACTTGAATTGATGTCAATTGGGATAAAATTATTTTTCATTCCTATATGATAGATTTTTTTATAACAAAATTTAAGACTATAAACTCATTTATATATAAGAGTAAATCTATAGTCATCAAATATAATATTCATTGAAATCTATGATTGAATATTAATAAATATTTTTGTGTGTCTACCTGATTCTATATTATTTCATTAATTCATTAATGTAATTTTGAGTGTTCTATATATGAACATAATTAGAATAATTTCATAACTCTCTGAGAATATTTTCTTATTCCTTATCATAACTGAGAGGAGATTATTTTTTAGATTTTTTTTCAATCGCTATTCCAAAAACATAAAATATGGTTAATGTTTATTTTGATCGTAAATGAATGAATAGTTACATTTCTATATTCACTTGATATGAACTTGAAGACACTAAACGATGTGAAATTTTTTAATCTAAAAAAGAGAGTAATTTTGGTTGATAATTCAATTATTTTATCTCATTTTAATTGATGTTCCTATCTTTTTTTACATCTATTTTTTTATTTAACATTTAAAAATTATGATTTATCTATGAGAACTAATTTCTAAACAACAACAACTATTTGGAAACTAGTGTATTAATTGAATTAATATTTGTGGATTTTATATAAATAAAATAAATCATTAATTAAGTTCTCGATAAATTATATTAATTATAAATTTAATGAAAATTACATTTGAATCTATTCAATAATATCAAATTTCCAGTCTAAAAACTCCATAGATAAACTATGAATTTTTTTATGTTTCATAAAAAATATTAATTATATTTTATTTCAAGGAATATAATTCAATATTAATGAGAATAAATAAAAAAAGCATGAATATTTTTAGAATTTGAGTTATTGTGAAATGTTAATTTGTTTTGAACTTATAGTAATATATGTCAAACACTTGGTTTCGTGTTTTTATGTCAATGAACATGTATTGAAATGATTAAAAATTATTATTTAGAATCGATTTTGGAAAAAAAATTATAAAAAAATATGGCATAGAATTAGTAAAAAAAATTGAGTTCACGTATTTCGGTTTCAAAATATACTAAAGAATATTCCATATAATTAAATAATAAATATCATTAAAAATTTAATGTGTTTATTTGAAGCATAAAATATCACATTTAGTGGGATGAAAATTTTCTAAAATTTATATATTTTTTCTCCACATTGAGGTTATAATCCTTTATTTATCACCATGGATATAATTGGCTAACACCATTTCCACAATATTTTTAAAAATGTCTCATTATGAAATATTTTTTAAGTATTATTTATAATTTTAAATATAATTAAACATCATTAGAATACTTAATAATAATAAAAATAGAATTTAAATGGTTATAGAATATAATTTAAATAAATATGATCACTATATAGACTATTAAAATACAAATGGATGATCTAATTATGTTGTACATTTATTTTTTTTAAACATTAATCATCAAGAATTTTTTAGATATACCATGTTGTTAATTATATGTTTCTGTTCAATTAGTCAAATAAAAATTATTTGATGTTAAGTTAAATGATATTTTTTTGTAATAAAAATTTCAAATAAATTAAAAAATAAATATTTTAGGAATATTTGGAAATTACTTTTGAAGAAGAAGTTTATATTTGAGATTAGCATTGCACCATCCTTACATGATAGAGTCTATGAGGGAATAATTTCTTTGAAAAAAATTTGAGTTATAATTTAATATCAATTATTTTTATGATGAATTTATTTCCAACAAACGAGATAAATTTCAGATTTGAAAATAAAAAATTACATATTTTTGGTCTAAATTATATGGATTTTTTTAAGTCATATATTCCATGACTCTTTTATTATATTTTAGAAATTTTATGTCTCAAAGAGCCTTATTTGAACTCAATAATTTCTTCACCATTCTATGTGGAAATTTTAATTATATTAATATTATAATAGTAATTATTATTTATAGTTTGTAATTGATATAATGTTAATTTTCGGAATTTTCATAATTTTCATCAATAAAATTATTATTTAATATTTTATAATATTCATTGAATATTATTTTTAAGGAATTAATATTTGTCGGATTGAATTATTTCCTCTCGAAAATAAATATTTGAAATAATTATATATTATTTTGTTAAATAAAAAAATTCATGATTAATCAATTTTTTACGTTATTTTACATGATTATAAAGAAATTGATATAAAAAATGTGTCATTTTGGTGAATATTAAATTTTCAACAATCCATGAAGTGATTATATATATTATTTTTTGATAATCATTATTCATGTTTTAAATGTATATCAATTAATGGATTTATCATTTATGTTGTATATTTTTTATATTGAATATATTTTAATTCAATAAATTTATGGTTTAATATTTTCATGAAATGGGAGACTTCTATGTGTTTTTTTTCTATTGTGATTTTTGCCATTGGAAATAATTATTTTTCTTGAGGTCCCATAGAATATTTTAAAGATGAATATTTATGATATTTGGGATATAATTCCCAAATAATATTTTATAGTAGTTCCCAAAAGAGATGTTATGAATTAAATTTCATATTATATTTGAATATATGGAATTGATTTATATTTATTTACCAATATTATATTAAAATATATTCTTCATACCTATAAGAAAATTTACCTAAACAACTTCCTTTGATAATTTATACAAGTTTATGAAAATATCATTTTCTGTTACCACATGCTACTGAAGATGAACAAGATCAATTAATATACAAATCTAGGATGAATCAATAATTATTTTGAAATATTTTGTTCTGAATTTATGAAGAAGATCCTGATGAAGGATAATATCGATAATGTTGTGAGTAATTTTTCAATTATGCCCATTGATAATTTCACAACACAGGAGAAGTAGTATTAATGATCACATAGGATTTTTGAAGAAAAATGAATTCATGGATATGGTTTTATATTGTATTACAATTATATTATAACAAATATAGAGAATAATTCATTAAATTTTTTCACTTTAGGGGTATGGAACCATGCAGTCATTATTTCACTAATAATTAAGTGAAAATTAACATGGTGATATGATGTGAGTTACTAATGATGATTCAAGATTGAATCAAAGATTCTAGATATCTAGTTTATGTGATGAAGATTAACTAGCTATTGAATACAATTATTCATGATGATATATTCTTATGATTGTTCTTCATTAATCGATGGATTGCACAGTAATTATCAACAACCCAACACTATAATTTTGTGTCACAATTCACATAATATGCTCAATGAAATGAATGTTTTAATATTTATAAGTAAAAACTAAAATAATTTGTTGAGTTGAGTTCTCTTTCACTAGATCGATCCTAGTCCAATGCTGAGCATTAATGGATGATTATTGGGTTATGCAATAAGCCAAAAAATTCTGATTATTTGAAAAATATATATATTCATTATAATAACTTTTTGGAAATAAATTTCACCTACAAAATTGTTATGGAAAGGTAACATCATTGTTTTTCTATCAATAGAATTGATAATTAATACATGTGTTGCATTATCACATTATTCTGAAGGGTAGATAGTGTTGTTATGAATCCACATTAGGATCCAACCCCTGATAAGAATTCATTAATATTAACATAATCCACCTCACATGAGGGTAACATCTACATGGAGTACATGATTAAAGGTAATTATATAGGTCATTCAATGTGTATAATAGTGAGTTAAATACATGTGATAAGTAATGTTTCTGAAAAAGTGTTCATTTGAGGATTCCATATGGGATTTATTATTGAATAAATAGTTTTGTTATTGAATGAAATTATTAAAAAGGATGTGTGAATGAAATGGTATAGTTTTTTCTGGTTAATTTAATATTTATGTACCTATATTATGGTGATAGTTTAATGTTTAATATATTTTAATTATTCTTAGAATCATTTGGTAATAAAATAATAATTAAGTATCACCTATTCTTTTATGATGTTGGGTTGTGGAATTTCATAAACAGAGCTATGATGACACTTACTGATCATATTTTCATCACATTTTATGGGATTGGTTTGGTAAAATGATAGTATTTATGTTATGTCTATATTGAGAATAAATTAAAATTTTAAGTGTTGTTGAAAGTGGGAAATCTATTTTTTAGGCACACACTAATAAATAAGCATTTTATATAAGTTAACGAATTTCATGGGGATGGTAGTGGTAATTAGAATGTTAAGAAAAGGTAAAAGGATATATGACTACAGACATAGTAATTTTTAAGGAAATATCATCATTCTTTGATCGAAGTGTCTTTATATATTTTAGGTAGAGGGAAAATTTATACATACAAAATTTTTAATAGTTGGAATTATTACATAGTGATGTAATAAATGGTCGAATGAGAATGAGTGGCTAATGGTGGAGGTATCATATATCAAATTTTAATGATAATTTATATTAATTCATCAATTTATATAATAGTATTTGGAAATGAATTTGACACACTTGATTAACCTAAAAATAATTTCTTATTAAAATTTCAAGTGAATTTGTCTGGTCTACCTAACATATTCTACATTATTTGAGTTATTCTTTTAAATAATATGATTTGATACAATCTTTTATATTCTCTAAGGTAATTATTAGTTTAATTAAGAGTTCTATTCAAGATTCATTGTTGATCATTATAAAAAGAAACAAATAATGTAAAATTTATTTTATATTTATTTTGACAATAAGTTTTCTTTAATATTTTTAGATGTGCATTAAAATGAAACAATGATTTTGTTTTTTTTGATAACAACTTCATCATTTATAGTTCTATGGAGAATTATTTTGTTCAAAAAAATATTGATGTTATTTAGGTAATCATTATTTTGTTATGTGTTTGGATTCACATAACTCATACCTTGTTATAATATAATACAGAGCTAAACATGTTTTTATGAATATTTTTAGTTCGTATATAATAATGAACATGTATAGTTGATTAAATATTTAATCTTTTGGAAAAATGAGTTATATCGATAAACATGGAAAATATATAATGACCAAAAGCTTTATTATTATATATATATTTACAAATAGTATTACATAAAATTGAGGATACAGATTCAATTGATAAAGGATTTCAATTGAGAAATTAATAACAATATAGTAATATAAAATAATATTTAAAATTAATTTATTTAAAGAAATAATTATTCATTAACGATAAATTGATTTTGGCCTAGAATTTGGGTTTTTTTTTTGCAGAATTCGACCTTTGAAATTATGGATACAAGAAATTCCTATGTTTTTTAGGGTTTAATGTAACCAGATATACAAAACAAATAAATCAATAACATAAGGAAGAACATGAGTCAAAGGAAATAGTATAATTGGTTATTATGGTTATATTTCCATAGTTTAAGATTAATAAACATTTTTATTATTATTTAGATGGTGATTATGTATTCATTATGATTCTCAGCAGAAGTGATAATTCTTGTTTGAAGCTCACTAGTCTCTATTTTCCATTACTTTTGGTAGATGTAATATTTAAAAATAAATTATTGTGCATTACTGGTGGCATGTAATGAAAAATATATAATTATAAATAGATAATAAATATTTATTATTTATCAATAGGTTAATGAAAAATGATAACTGCTAATGGGAATTTATTATCTTTTCATATTATTTTTTATAAATTAGATTATATAGAAATTATATTTTTACTGGATTACTAAATAATTCTCAATGTAACAAGACAATTTGTGTTATCATTGATCGACAGTCTAAATTTAGCAATTTCCATTATATTTGAGACACTATTTCTTTATAGTATTTATGGGATGTTCCTCACCGGGATTAATAGGTTACATGTATAACTTCATTCTAATGTATCATATTGTGGTCCATAGTACACTACATTATTTTAAAAAGATATTTAAAGTGAATTAGTACAGAATAAAATATTATTATATCTTTTCATCCTCAAAATGAAGGAAAATTGTACTAAATAATTAATAACATGGAATTATTTCTTAATGATTATTGAATGGACACCCAATATTGATATGACTATCATGTTTCCTCAATTGAGTGTTCTTATAACCACTTATATCATTATATTATATATATGGAACCTTTTGAGGCATTATATAGAGATTATTATCCATGAAAATATTTTTTTTGATGAATTTGGTGGAGTGAAGTAGGTTGGTGAAGAGTTGGTATTAATATTTCCTGATAATATGAAGGTATTATATAAATATTTGATGGAATATCATATTAAAAATAATGGATATGCATATAGTCATATGAATGATCTCTTTTTAGAGGAAGGTGATCATGTTTTTATAAGAGTATTGACATGAAAATGGGGACGATTTTTTTATAAAAGGGGGAGTTTTGGAAATGATTTATTTGAAAAATTGATATATTAGGAAAAAATAGTTTAGTTTCATAGTATGTAGGCTTAACTCTTTGTTTATCCTAGGTACACAATTTTACATATTATTACGATGTTAATAAATCATGTGTTAGATTCATCCAATGTTTTGATAAATGAGGTTGTGAAGTTGGAGGAGGAATATTCTTATAGGGAATAACCAATTCACATTCATTATTATAGGTACTATATATTTTCGAATATCATAATTCATCATTTTATGTTTTTGTGGAAAACTATATGGTTGTTGAGGTAACATGGCGGTCAAAAAAATTTGTGAGGGAAATAGAATCCCACATGATTAATAAGTGAATATATTTTCTGGGATTTAATTTATGAATGGGATTGGAGGATGTAGTTTATTGGTTACGTTAGATAAGAAAATATGTCTTATATTCACAAGATAGATTTTATTGACTTATATTTATTAAAAAATTATTCTAAAATTATTCTTCCAAATCTATAATAATTATTTCTAAAAAAATGTATTTTTTAATTACTATATGGTTTTATTGAAAATGATTATTTTCTAGTAATATAATTTTACAATGAAAAATGATATTTACTTTTTGAATTAACCTTTTCCCAATTATATTATCATTATTTTTATAATTCTTTAAAAATATTGGTTTAATATTGAGTAGTTAAAAATATTAATTTTTAATGAAAATAGTATTTCCAAATATGGTATTTCTATTTTAAAATAAGTTTTTTAGTTCAAAAATATAATTAATTAATTTAAATTTAATATATCCTAATTTTTATATTTTAAAATTATTTTCTGTGAGAAGATAAAATGAAATAATTATTTACATTAAAGTGGTATTTTATATGAACACGTGTTTTTATTTCCATTGGGTAGTTTAATTTAAAATTTTATTCTTCGACTTATATATTTTGATTCATGAAATTTATATTGCATATTGTGAATAATTTTGCCTAAATTTGATAATGATTTCCCTTTAATGATTTCCTATAATCGTCCAAGATTCATTTATATGGAATTTTGATCAATTCTGAGGAGTATATGAGCATTACAACATTTTATTTAAAAAAATTCAAAATGTGTCAATATTTTTTTATTTGCTCTCATTTTTATAATATTGATATTATAAAGATATATTGTAATGACCCTGAAATTTCAATGAATTTTTTTATTAAATTTTTTGTAATATTACGAGTCCGTAGTTTCTGACAACACTTGATTCTGAGGCCTGGTGTGCCCAGAATCAATTTATGAAGTTATGTTCGGGTCTGTTTAGTAAACGTATGGGCGGGTTTTTCTATCTTTTGAACCGGTGCTCAGATTTGATATCTTAGGACACTGATTGACTCACAGCGCCAATATTCTCTTAAGGGGACCTTTACCGTAGTTGTGATTTATTAGGGTTGAAAGTTTTAATTTGTGGATTTATGTTGAATTAAATAAAGTTGTGGTGATATACAATTTTATTTTAAGAGGTGGTTATTTTCCTCCAAGCGGATGTTAGGTGTGGGGACTACTCCCCACAAAACCTCCCATGGGAGGATTTAGTGTGGTGGGGACCAGACGAAATCAAAACATTTCACCTCCCCTCAACTCCCTTAAACTCCCCATTAACACCCCCCCATAATTAATTTGACTACTCTATCTTTTTAATGTGATCTCTTAACCGCCCTCACTCCCTAAAAAATTTTGCAACACCTTTTAATTAATTAATTTATCCACAATTAACTAATTAATTTAAGTGTTTGAATTTTTAAATAATTATGCCTTTAATTTGTATTTGTGGTGTGATTTTATTTTGGTTTGGTTGGCGATAATTCTTTTGGGTGGCTTTGGAAAAATCAGAGATGTTTCTTAAAATAAATAACATGTTTTCTCACCAATGAAGAACTCAAGGACCGCTACCGTCATATTCTTCATTATTCTTCCTCCGCATCAAGGAATTAGACTCCTCTATGAGGAACGGTGCTTACAATTCCTCCCCGGACGCATCCCAACATCCAAGAATCGACGTCATCTTCGAATCCTCTACCCGTGACACGGACAAGCAAGCATCAAAATCAAGATAGGGGGTTAGCTTCAATTTTAATTGAATAAAATTGTTCTTAGTTCTTCGTTGAAACCATGTTTTATCCTTGTTTTATTTCGAAGGAGGTGGTAATGGAAGAGGTAGAAGAGAACGAAGGAAATGGCGGCCGTATGCTGGCCTTGTGGAGAGGAATCTCGGCCCGCATCCACTGGCCGCTTGGCTGATGAAGAACCGGTCGGCCGAAGTCACCAGTGTTGGAGGACCATGGTGCCTCTAAGGCACCGCGCTTCCCAGAACCGCAGCCCGCACTCCGCAGGCTGCTTTGGCGGCGAACTGGTCAGCTCTTCAGCCGGCCGGGTTGAAGGTGGCCACAACACCCGCAGGTGCCGCGCGGGAGAACCGCAGCCCGCCCATGCGGGATGCTCACGCCTGGAATACCGGCCGGCTTCGGCAGGTTAGACAGGTGGGGTCGTGCTGCTCGACGACGCTGTTTTTGGAAAACGGGGTGTCGCACCCCCCGTACCGCTCAGCCAGCTAGGCCAAGCAGTGGAAAGCCACGGGCCGGGCCACGCCACGCCAGGCCGGGCTGCGCCGACCTCAGCCATGTCAGATCTGCTGAACCAGGTCAGGCCGAGACCGTTTCACTTAAATGAGAATAACATTAGGACTGCGCGTTCGATCGACATGCCGTCTATGGCACTAGGATTCTTGCATCGAGCCGGTCCTTTTTGAATACTCTAAGTGATTATTGGATGACCTTGGAAAAACGGTCAGGTTGGTTAGAAACCGAAACCAACAGGGCCCTCAGACCAGAATCAATTATACCTTAAGGACCAGATGTCTGATTGATGTGTCGTCAACGATGTTGGTTTTCTTTTGATGATAATGATCTTTTTTCATAATCCAGTTGAGGTTCAGACGCTTTAGGTGTACTGTAGGGTTGGTTTGAGCATAAAATCCATAGGGCCTGTGGAACAGAAATGCCAATAACACTCAGACCGAGGATCCGATTGAGACACCGTCTATTTCGTTGAGACCTCTATGACGTGGAATTTATTTTAAGATACTTCCACTAGAGATTTTGTGAAATTTGGATGTATCAAAAAGTATCTAGTGGAGAGAACCCTCCCGGTGATGAGCAAGCAGATTGCAGAGACCATGTAGCTGGCTGAGATCTAAAGACTTCTAATCGATCGATTCAGAGTGATTTAGATGGCCTAGTGGGGAGCACTAGGTTGTAGTAGAAGACCCACAGTGGAGGTGCGGTTGGTTGTAGTGGCAGATCCACTGTACTGTATAGAAGTAGTACCTCTGTAGTCTATGGGGGGGAGCGCTTTGTTTTAGAGACAGACCCATGGTGGTAAGCCCTTGGTTGTAGCAGCATGCCCACAATACTCAACATGTGTAGTAATTCAGCAGTCCAAGGATAGTGGTATGCGCATGGTTTTAGCAGCAGGCCAACTGTACTCAACAGAGGAGGAGTTCCCCAGCAACCATGGTTTTGACTTCATGAATAAAAATCCTGGTTTTAGCTGATTCAATGACCATTGTGTTTACCTCATGATTGAGATGGGTTACTTGATAACTTAGGTATATGTTTGTGCATATACATAAGTAATGGTTAACTATTCAGTTCATACATTGTGGTTTATCCTTGTTGGATTTTGTGAGACATTGATGGTCTCGGGGTCCCTACTGAGTATCATATTCTCACCCCTACACAGGAAATGCCCGCACCTCATTGTTTTGGATACAGATGATAGATATCGCTGATATAGGCTGATAGTGAGCTAGGACTGGACTGTTCTAGGAGGTGGACCACTCGGCGTGACGGTACATGGAGTGGACGAACAGATGTGGAGTGTTGAGGATGCCATCTATACCTACCCTTCTGGTATTATTCCCCGAAGGAAGATCCATGGTATACTCTTTAAATTAAGCTGTTAATCCCTTCACAAGTACTTTTTGTTTAGTTGAGTTTGTATACTAGCTCATTAAATTTCCATCACACTCTTTTGTATTCAGTTTTACTTAGTGTTTACTTTCTGTTTCATACTCTGTTGTGTTTTTTACTTTCATAAAGGCAATTCCTTCCCAGCTTAGGGATTTACAACTTTTGTGCCAGTCTCCAGCACCTGGCCTAAAGAAGGTGGTCTTGAGGTAGTCATGGCACGTGCCCTGAGGATGGATCGTGACAAATTGGCATCAGAGGAGTCAGTTCTATAGCAAAAATCAAGACACTGATCTTTCATTCTATGAAGAAATGGTGTTAAGAGCATCGAGTATGGTTTATAATTCATGGAGTCCAGTGTAGGTGTGGCGGCTGATGTATCCGTACACCAGGCCCCTGACTACTGATTTCCAACTTAGTGTACGAAAACACAAATAGCATCTGTGTATCAAAAGTTTTCATTTATGTCATCTCAAACTAGATTAGCCCACCTGGTATAATCATTTGATCGTGGAGAACCTATTTCTTTTTCATGATGTCTTCACATAGTCTGTCAGCATGGGTTCCGAGTGGAGACTGTGATTGTATCCCACCGAGCAGCGAGGCCACGGTGCTGGGACCCATCACAGCGGAGGCACCAGAGGTACCAATAACTGTTGGGCTACAATTTCCACCAGCCCCAGTAGTAGAGGGTGCACACTACTGGAGTGTTTTTCACGGGTTCCTATGATAGTGGCCTCTGAGGTTTCAAGGAGATACAAATTTTCAAATGGTCGAATGCTGGCTGGAAGTTGTAGTAGGAGTTTTCCACACAGTTGGGACAACCGCTGTCTTGATAGTGTACCAAGATTTTAGTTTGGTTCATGGGGAAATTGAGTGGTGGTGTAGCCTAATGATCCAGTTTTACGATGAGGCGACCCTCACCAGGGGTGACTTAGAGGGTCTTTTCAGGGTGGAGTTTGTACCAGAAACTTTATGCTCTGTGCGGCCTCAGGATCTAATTCTCTTTCTGCAGGGCTTTCTGATTGTAGTGGAGTCTTCTACATCCGATAGTAGAAAGATGGCAGAGAATCCAAAGCAGACTAGGCCAACATGTGGGTGACCTCAGGGTACAAGATTGGTAGTGCGAGGAACACGAAACAGATCCTACAATACGAGGAGCAGGCAGTGCAATGCATGCAGCTGGTAGGGTCACATGGATCGAGACTTCCCGACCCATCCTGCAGATGATTAGCATTCAGTAGAGGGACATTATAGTCAGAGGCAGAGGATTGACCATTGAGGTCCGCAGGGAGCAGGTGGACGTGGCAGATGAGCTGGTCGAGCAATAAGTGGACAAGAGAGGGATAAGCTCTAGACATGAAGGCCTTTTTTAATGATGCTTCTAGCTTATTTGACTTCTTTTTTTGTGGATTATTTATGTATTTTTACTTTGAGCTATAGTAATGAAAGAAACTTGTCCATGTGACATTTGTTTTCCAGCCTTTTTCTGTGATTGATACTGAGAGGTTCCAGTATAAACTGTTGACTTGACCCTCAAGTTCAATATTCCTACTGGACGAGACCCAGTAACCACACACTACTACCGACAGTGTGACTCGACCATTGGAGGTGACAGTAATGGTTGTATCTCTACGTAGTAGCATCGAGGCCTTATGGCATTGTCCATGTCATGAAATAGTACCGTTCATGTCAGGATTGACAGTATTAGGAAAAGAACACGGTTCATCCAGGGGATGAGACCAGCATTCTCTTTTTGGAAATGGATAAATCTTAGCAGCTCTTGTAGGACGTAAGCAAAAAAGGGTGTAGTAAATTTCATTACAAATGGATAGTCACATCCATAGTTCGTTCAGCGAACGGTTTACGATTTAATCTAATCTCCAAAGTCTCATGTGTGACTTCTCATAGATGGACCTGGACCTGAGACGGTGACGTTGGATTGAGTTTCTCCAGGACTATGACTTTGAGATAGTCTGTACTCCTAGGAAGAGGAATGTTGTTTCATATTCTCTCAGTAGGAGATCAGCCATTCAGATGCTATGAGAGGTGACAGAGCAGCTGGACGTGTTGTAGATATCCTTTGTGGATAGGGATGGAGAAGCATTTCTGCAGTCCCTCATAGTCACTCCTCCACTACCTCAGCAAGTCAGTGATATTGCAGGCTACGACAGAGTAGGTGTAGATCATCCGGGAGCAGATGAAGACTTCATAGAGAAGACAGAAGTCCAATGCGGATAGGAGATACTGAACAATTGAGTTCGAGGATGGAGACCACATTTTCTTATGGGTATCACCACGATGAGGTCTACTGAGATTTGGCTGGGTTGGCAAGTTATATCCATGATTCATCGGACCTTTCTAAGTCCTCAGCAGAGTAGGTGAAGTGCCTTACCGCTTGGCCCTTCCACCTCAATTGCACCGGGTGCATGAGGTCTTCCACCTATCTTAGCTGAGGGGATACGTGCATGACTCAACCCACATCATCGACCATGCAGAGCTGGACATCGATGACAGTGAGACATTCATGGTGGTCCCAGTGTAAATCGAGGATTGACAAGAGAGGGTCCTATGTGGATGGTCGATTCCTCTGGTGCTCATTCGTTGGCATCACAGGATCCTCCAGGAGAGCACATGGGACCGGGAGTCTCAGATACGTGTTCATTAAACTCTTTTATTTCTCTAGTGTGTGTTGTAGCTTTACGGGGACATAAATCCATGAGGTGGGGGTAATGTAAAGACCCGAAAATTTGAAGGAAATTTCATTCTTAACTTCATTAGAAAATTACAAGTTCTCATTTTCTTACGGCGCTTGATTCTGAGGCCCGGTTACCCCAGAATCAATTTTTGATGTTTTGTTAGAGTACATTCAGTAAACGTATGTGCGGGTTTTTCTATCTTTTGAACCGGTCCACGGAATTGAATTCCAAGGATTCTAATGGACTCGCAGCACCGATATTCGTTTAATCATACCATTAACAAAGTTTCATTTTATGTGGGTTGAATGTTTTAATTTGGGGATTTATCTTTAATTAAATAGATTTGTGGTGATACACAATTTTATTTTAAGAGGTGGTTATTTTCCTCAAAGAGAAAGTTATGGGTGGGGCCCACAGCCCACAAAACCTCCCATGAGAGGATTTACTATGGTGGTTCCAAGACGAACCAAAACCCTTTCACCTCCCCTCAACTCCCTTAAACTCCCCATTAACACCCCCATAATTAATTTGACAACTCCCACTTTTTAATGTGATTTCTTCACCTCCCTCTCTCCCAAATAAATTTTCCATCACCTTTTAATTTATAAATTGATCCAAAATTAATTAATTAATGTAAGTGTTTCAATTTTGAAAGCGTAAAGTCTTTATTTTATATAGATGGTGTGTTTTTATTTTGGTTTGGTTGGCGATTATGCTTTGGGGTGGATTTGGAAAATAGAGAGAACTGTCTTCCAAAAAAGAACTTTTTTTTCTCACTAATGAAGAACTCAAGGCCCTCGACCATCGTCTTTCTCATTCTTCTTCAGCTGCGTCAAGGACAAGGCTCCGCCATGAGGAATTATGACTACACTTCCTCCTCGGATTCATCCCAACATCAACGAATTTTCATCATCATCGAATCCTCTTCCCGCGACACGGACAAGCGAGCATCAAAATCAAGGAAGGGGGTTTGCTTCAATTTTAATTGAATAAAATTGTTCTTCATTCTTAGTTGAAACCATGTTTAATCTTCGGCCATATGATACCACCTAACACAGATGGCGTGGGCTGAACGAACATAACCCGACGACCCTCCAGTGATCCTTGTTTATTTTCGAAGGAGGCGGTGACAGAAGAGGTGGTGGAGACCGGAGGGAGCAGCTATCGTATGCCGGCAGCATGGAGAGGAACTGAGACCCGCATCAATGGGCCGCTTGGCCGAAGAAGATCCGGCCGGCTGAAGCAAGATGGGGTGGAGGATTGAGGCGCCTCTAAGGCGATGTGCTACAGAGAACCATGACCCGCGCTTTTTGGGCTGCTTCGGTGGTGAACCGGCCGGCGCGTCAGCCGGCCGAGTTGATGGTGGTCGCGACACCCGTAGGTGCCGCGTGGGAGAACCGCGGCCCGCCCATGTGGGCCGCTCACACCTGGAGGACCGAACAGCTTCGGTCTGCTGGACATGATGGGCGGCGCCATTCGGCGCTGTTGGTTGGAGAAACTGGGGGGTTGCGCCCCCCGCAGCGCTCCGCCCGCTAGGTCGACCAGTGGCCAACAGCAGGTCGGGCTAGTCCGCACCGCACCGGGCCGTTGTAGAGACCCGTATCTTGACATACATGGACATTACATTACTTTTGAGGAATACTTAGTACATAACAAAAACACACACACAAGGACCGTAATAGTTTAGTGTCTTTGGAAACTCGGAACGTAATCTTCTAATCGTGGTGAAAGATCTTCAATATATCCCATAATGATCTCCTTTTTTTTACCTAAAACCTTTCTTTTTATCCTGGGGAAAAGAAAACATAAAAGGGTGAGCTCAAATGCTCAGTAAGGGTAAACAAAAGAATAATCAATCACTTCATATTCATAAGAACATAACTTTTGGAAATCTTAACCTGCAAAAGAGATCATAATTTTAATAACATGGGATAAATCATAGTAGTGAAATGAAATCCCAAAAAAATCATAACTTAAAACATGAAACTTTGTGGCATACACACATAATCATATAGAATCATTTCTTGTTAGTCAAGACTCATTGCCAAGACTATCTTAGTGGACAAAGTCCCTTTCTGAATCGAGTAACCCTTATTTCAGTCCTGTTTCACTGAACTGGTATAACCTACCATTTCAGCCATGTCTATCTCATGAGATATATAATCTTTACCCAATGCATTGGAGGGAGATATAGGTCCCACCCATCTTATAATGAATCCTTTCTTATGTGTTCCACATAATCATAAACCATACATCATCACATAACACATGTAACAAAAATGGGATTCTTGAAACATCATGACATCATAAAACAAACCATATAAGATAAAGGAATTCATAAAAATATTTCCATCACAACATAATCAAATCCATGTAATAATAGGGATAAAAACAGAACCCTTTTGTTATCGTAGATGGAAAATAATTTTGATAAAATACTTGAACTCCATTCTTGAGGAAAATATCCTTTCTATTTCAAAAACATTTTTCCTTTCATAACATGTCATATGACTTTAAAACAAAAGAAGATGATTAAAAATAAACTTAAAAACTTGTAAAGGAAGCTTCTTGGAAATAATGTTTTAAAAATCCATTCATGTCGTATAAGTTAAAAAAAACATTCTTCGTACTTTTGTCGGAAAAGTCAAAAAATACTTCGTACGAAAAACGACAAAAGATTCATTTCATTTCTTTTACTAAAAACTCACCGAAGGGTAAAAATGGATTTAAACAATTGAAGGTGGATGGAAATAATATTACATATTGATGAAACATGGATGTGAATGATAAAATACACCCCAGTAAATACATACGAATAAACAATCTCAGATAAAAATGAGATTGTGATATTTCCCTTACCTTAGGTCCGATTTGCTTTGTACGTGTCCGAAGCTCCTGTATAATGATTTAAATAATGTCATTGACTTATTACAGAATCATATTCATTGTTATGATATCATATATGGTTCACTTATGATATTATATTACCCGTTCTTTTGTAAATTCCATGTTAAAGAAGCATTTTGGGTAAAATCGTTTCATTTGTCGTAGGTGTTTTGACTTGTTGTTCTTGACATCATTATTACTTATATCATGATTTACTTACTTCCAGAATATAAAATATGATTTATATATCATATATATTCAGTATATATATATATAATAGATAGATAAATAAAATGAAAAACACCGTTCATGGAGACGGTAGTCCGTACGTACGCATAAACGCTGTTTTTCTTTCCTTATTGTCTTGAATGGAAGTAAGTAGATGACATACATATATATATATATACATAAATCCAGTAGCTTTATAATGTCATATATTTCATTATTATTTCTTATATATACTTTATAATCATTCTTAAATGGTTAACATGGAGAATGAATCTCATCGCGTCGTGGAGACGGTAGTCCGTACGTACGCACGAGCGATGATATCATTTCCATAAATATTGAATTGAATTGGAGTGGATTATACAATATATCAGAATCAATATGATGTTTTAATAACTATGTATAGTTATTCTTTACACCATTATACCCATCCAAGTAAGGTGGTGGTGAAAAATAGATTACACCACGGCGTGGAGACGGTATTCCGTACGTACGCATGCGCGGTGATTTTTTTTCCGTAGGATAGATAGATGGTGAAATAGGGTTGTTTCATACATATAATAACATATCAGTATATGAGTGATACTGATGTTATTACTTCATAATGAAACAACCTAAGAAGAAGAAGTGGAAGAAGAAATAAAGATGAAATAATTGGTAACGGTAATTACCTCTTCTTTGAAGCGCCTCTTTGAGACCTCCACTTAGGGCACTAAAATTGGTCTTTGAGGATAACCAGAACCTCTAGGATGTTTCTAGGGAAGTGGAGAAGATATTTTGGCAGGGGTTGGCCGAGCTTGAGTGCTCAATTTTATGTGAGGAGGAGGGGGAGGAGGTGCCCTTTTATAAGGGAGGAGAGGGGCACCTTAGGAATATCTCAAAATATTATTTTATATTAAAGTCAAAATCGGTTTATAATGGTTCCAAAGGGTCTTATTTCGAAGCTAAAGTGGGGATGGGTCGAAATCCTATCATCCAATAGGATTTAGACAAGATTAGTGTATTATTTTAATCTTAACAATTAGATTTAACCCTAAGTTAAATAATTTAACTTTTACCGTGTCTTTTATTTTCTTACACTATATGGTTAATACACTTACTATAACATGCCAAACGAACCCCAAATTGATTATTATTAATATATATATCCGTATCTAAGTCATTTGGCCGAACCTTAGATTTTTAGGAATAAAATAACAATTAATAATATAATATTTGATTTAAAAACTATTTTGTGTCAATTTTGACACTATTTGATATATGATTTTTGTGAAAGTCATAACAGAATTATATGTTCGAAACAAGTTTATTAAATCAACACTAATATATCATAGTAACCTATAATATTAGTGTAATTCATAAAAAGTCTCAAATTACATTCAGTTTGGTGTTTATAACATCAATTATGTCAATATTTCATTAATAAGATAATTACTGCATCATCTTTTTGTCATAAATAAATTAAAATATTTGATGTCTAAAAATTACAAATAAAATACCATTATGTAGGAAATCGTATTAGCTTTCTAATGAATATTTAAAATCTAATTTATCTTATGTATAACCCTATATTAAAAATGTTTTAGTAAATAAACATTGATTTTAACTCTTTTAACTCTTCTTTGAATTAAATAATAATAAATGTCCTAATCTAATCCAAGTGGGCCTAAATGGTCATATTTTATTTCTAAGCTTGTTTTTGGTCGAATTACACTTGTCCAATAGAATTAGGACATGTGTTAGGGTAATAGTAATATCATATTTACCCTAAGTTACCCTATTTACTATTAACTGCGGTAAAAAAAAGTAAAAAGTTACTATTCACCGAAAAATTATTTTTATCTCATTGAACCACATTTTACTTACTGATATCAACCGTGTCTGTCGGATTTTCAAAATTCCATTCACAGAAGCGGTAAAATTACGTTTTATGCAAAATTCAGTTTTTAACCTACCACTTAGTCGTTTCACTATTCATCAAAAATTGAAGTTTTTCAGAAAAATGCCAAAATTTCACCCTAAGCTATAATTGATATTCCGAATTCAAAAATGATTTCTATTTTACAAAATTCACAACACATAAGTTGCATTAATTAAATTAATTTCCACTGTTACAACAAATAGCGTGTTTTTAAGAGATAATAACTATCAAAAGATTGACACTTGTTTATAACTGCTTTAAATGTGAAATTACATCCAATGACCAACATTGTATTAAATTGTAAAAATATATTCTAAATATACTTTAAAACTACTCCAATTAATAATTTATCACTATTAATTATTTCGATTAAAAAAGTTGTTTTTTAATTATAATTTAGTAATTTTCACTATTCATCAGAATATGAAAGTTATCCGAAATGTACCAAAATTTCACCTTAGGCTAAATTCGATACTCCGAATCCAAAAATGAAGTTCATTTTGAAAAATAAGATTTAAAGAATTTTAAAAAGTGGTTATTACTATTCATACCGGCTAGTTTTAATAATATTTTAATAGCATATCGTTGTTTAGTGAAACTCAGTATTGTGTACTACACACGCTATCGAGGAAGGTTGCGATTGCGTGTAATGCAAGGAAAGTCAAGGATGCGTGTTGTGCAAGCTCCTTTTGGTGTAGCGTACAACACAAGACTTTAATTAAATTAAAAATAATATTTTTTTTATAAAATCTTGGGCTGTTACAGCAGTGCCCCGCCGGGCCGGACCGCGCCCCTTCAGGTCTTGCCTCACATTGTTGGGTCGTGCCACACAGGGTCGGGTCGGCCCCGACGAATCATGTCGGGTCGGGAACGTTTCACATAAACATGAATAACCTTAAGACCGTGTGTCTAATAGACGCGCCATCTGTGTCATTGGTATTCTCTCAATGAGGAGGTTCGTTTGCGATACTCTATGTGAGTTCTAGACGAATTTGTTATAACGGCTGGTCCGGTGCGAAACTGAAACCAACCGGGCCCCCAGAGCGAAATCGTTTGTAACATATGGACCGGACGTCCGATTGACGTGTCGTCTACTAGGTTGGTTTTCTTTTGATGAGGCAGTTCGTTAGGAATACTCCAATTGAGAAGCGGTTTTTTTAGGAGTACGGTCGGGTTGGTTTGAGCCTAAAAACCCATAGGGCCCCTGGAATAGAAATGCAAATAACTCTCAGACCAGGCGTCTGATTGATGCACCGACTATTGTGTTGACACCCCTATGACGTGGCTATTCATTAGAGATAATTCTACATGAGATTTCGTGACACTTGGAAGTACCGACCAGTAGCTCAGGGGGCAGACCATGCTAGTGACAAGCGAGCAGATTGCAGGGACCTAGTAGCTGGCTGAGACCTGACGACTGTTGATCGATCAACTCAGAGTGATTTGGATGGCCCAGTGCGGAGCGCATGGTTGTAGCAGTAGACCCGCTGTGGAGGAGTGCTTGGTTGTAGTAGAAGACCTTTGGTACTCGACAGAAGGATTACCACCATAGGCTATGAGGGGAAGCGCTTGGTTGTAGTGGCAAACCCATGGTGGGAAGCACTTGGTTATAGCAGAATGCCAACAGTACTCAAAAGGTGGAGGACTTTAGCAGTCCAAGGTTAGTGCGACGTAGTTTGTTGTAGAAGCAGACCCACTGTACTCGACAGAGGAGGAGTTCTGCAGGATCCATGGTTTCGACTTCGTGGTAAAAAAGTCCGGGTTTGAGCTGATTCAATGACCTTTGTGTTTTCCTCATGATTGAGATTTGTTACATGATAACTTAGGTATATGTATGGGAATATACCTATGTAATGGTTAACTATTGATTTCATACTTTGTGGTTTATCTTTGTTGGATTTTGTGAGACCTTGAGGGTCTCAGGGTCCTTACTGAGTATCGTATAATCACCCCTACACGGGCTATGAATACGCCTTGTTAGGTTGGATTCAGACTACAGAAATCAATGATAGAGGCCGATAGCGAGCCAAGACTAGACGGTACCCGGAGCGGGACCACTCGGCGTGACGGTACACAGAGCGGATGGGAAAACGTGGAGTGTTGAGGATGCTATCTGTACCTACCCTTCAGGTAGGATTCTTAGAAGGACGATCCAGGAGCTGCTCTTTACTTTCCGCTGTTAGTCCCTTTACTTGTACTTGTTGTACAGTTGTGTTTGTATACTGGCCCATTTACTTTCCAGCACACTCTTTGGTATTCAGTTTTACATAGTGTTTACTTTCTGTTATGTACTCTATTGGTTTTGTAACTTAAATAAAGGCAATGACTTCAAATCTTAGGGATTTGTGCCTTTGGTGCTATTCACCAGCCCCTGGCCTATGGATGGCGGTCTTGGGGTAGTTACGGAACTGGCCCCGAGGACAGTTCATGACATATATGTTAAATTATAAATTTTATATTTGAAATATGAAGGATTTATCTTCGTCCTTTGAAATTATTTTAAATTTTTACTGAATATATAATAACCTAATTTATTACACAATGTCGTAGTAGTTATTATCCATTATATTGAAAAATAGAATAAATGAAATTAACCATAATAAAATTAAAACAAATATTAGATGAATTTTATTATGCATTATTTTTTATATTCACATGAAATATTATATGTATTATATAATATTTCAATTGAATAGTATTTTTAATCATGTTATTAAATTCAATTTTTTGAATAGTTCAAAACATTGACATTAATGATATATTGTAATAAATAATATATTATCAAAATAATTTTATTTTTATAAAAAACATATATTGGGAAAATTAATTGGTATGTGTTTTAGAATCTCATTTATTTTCTATTTAAGGATCTTTAGTACATTTATTAAAACTATATTGACACTTAATGGGACAAAATTCATATTGTGATGGTATGTTTAAAAAAGGGTTACTGAGTGTTTATTAATAAATATAATACGTAGAAATGTGACCCAATTTTTTTAAAAAAATTAATTGTTGTGACAACATAAACTCTTCCTCATACTATAATTTAAATAAATATATATATATAAATTTGTAACTAATAATAAATTTATATTATTTATTTATTTTGGGAAATTAAAAGTGTTCCCCTACCCTCTCTCATAAATGGAATGTCTTCTTCTCATTCCATCACATGAAAAAATAAATTTTTCATCTAATAACTACCTCAATTACCTCCTTGAATCCCTAACCCCATTAAAAAACACATATTTTATTTATAACACTATCCTTAGTGGTCTTATAGTAATAAACAAATGATATTTTTCAATGAAAAAAATATAATTTATAGTTAAATTTTATAGTTTTATTTCATATTCCACCTCCAAAAATTAATCATTAACATTTCCTATAGAATATAATAAGAATATTAAATATAAAATGACGCTTTAGTTTTAATTCCAAAACCCATACGTATCTCATATTTCAAGAAATTTGAAATTAAGTTTTCGTTCAAGAGTACAGAGGAATACTACCTCACGAAATGATATGTTTCATTATAAATTTCCATCTCGTAGGACTAGATGTAATGAAAGAATAAATATTATTATATGAAAGTAGTGAAATATTTTTTATTCTGAAAAGTTAATAAATGTTTTAAATATTTACCATTAAATTCTCTTATATATGACAATGTTAATCATCAGTTCGTTTAGACTACCTCTTCCACAGATCGATGTGATTCCTTTTTCAAACCATGATAACATAGATGAGATATATATTTATATTTATATAAGTATTATTATCTTTAATATATTATTTTCATTATTGAAATGTAAAATGATAATTGATTTCATTAAATAATGATGATTTAAAATGGAATTTTTACTCATCTGTACATACAACCTACCATATCCATGATTGTAATGTAGATCATTTTTATAACCTTATTTCATGATAAAAATTAAATTTATTATTTATCAATAAAATTGATAATTATTTCATGATTATTATTTTTTATGATTATGATAAGATGAACTCTGACAATAATCTACCAACCAATATCATTTTGGTCATATATATCTAATATTTAAAAAATTCTACATCATTATTTATGATTAAGTAATAGTATATAAAACTTTAATATGTAATATAAAATTAATAATAAACATAAAAAATGTTCTTATTCATGTTATTAATTATTATATGTTCATTAATTCCGATGATAGAATATTTACTGGATGATTTCTTTTCAATGTAATGAATTTTTTTCTAAATTAAATATTTTAATTATTCAATTTCGACTCTTTTTACAAAAGTCAAAAGTAATTTTTTCTGAAATATATAGTAGAAAAATGAATTCACACTGGCATGAAACCACAATGATAAAATTTTTCTTTATATATTTACATGGGTATTTTTAGATAAATATTTTCATTATTATATGTGTAGTTTTTGGACACTCAGAAGTAATTTTAGATAGATATAAATTGTAAAGAAAATTTTATGTTTCATATTACATACATTCAAATTATTTAACAAGTATTATTTTTAAAGAATATTTTGATATTTTTACAATTGAATAATATAATGTTTTATTTCAACATATATAAGGAAAAATTACCATAACCTTAACTATTATTTTGTATTAGGATTTTATTATAATATTCAATGGTTTCTTCTATGAGAAACCCATTTTCTATTTTCCTCAAAAAAATTATTTTATAAACTTTTGTTCTATAATAATGGGAGATAAAATATATGAAAATATATTCCTATTGATGTAATTATTCTTTATATGATGCATGTTTTGGGGTTTTATGATTATTTTATAGTTCATGGGATTTATTTATAATGATGGTTGTTTTTGTAACAAACCAAATATGTGTAGGTATGTGAAATCACTCCAATACATTGTTTATGATCTTGTAAGAAGTTTTCTATAATGGTTATTCCTAGTGAGTTGTCACAATCCACCTTATTTAATATGGGGGAGAGGATAGAAAGATGATAAGACATTCCTTATTCATGGTGAAGTAGAGATAAAGACCCCTCAATTCCGACCATTAGTAGGTCTCGGGGTGGCGACTAGCCCCAAGGGGATATAATCTCACATAAATGGAAGACATAGACATTAATATAGAAAAATATTATAGATAAAATGGTAAATCCCAAACAATTTCAAATATTGAAATAAAATTAAATCCCTAAATTAATTTCCACATGCATGTACCAAATAAAGTGATACAATGTACAAGAAAATCATATTGAATATATCAATTAAATGAAAAAAGCTACTAAAACACCTAATATCTTTTCATGTAATGTTTGACATTCTCTTCAATGTCCGCCTAGAAACCTGAAAGTAGTATTATATATGTAGAGTGAGTATACATGTATAGTCATTTGGGATAACCAAAATCTCTCGTCAATATGTGGGGAAACATTCAAATGACCCGTGAGTAATTAGAGATAACCAAAACCCCTAGTAATGAATCTATCCTCCCAGCCTCACTAATGCACAATCCCCAAACAACAAATGTATGGTAAATTAATAGTAATTACACATCGATATTTTCGTACATAGAACAACATTACTATTAGTTATTTTGGACGTCCTACACCTTAGATCACCCCCACAAATCACACTTCAATCCCACTACCACCCAAAAAAAAATATGGGCCATCCCAACCGAATTTTTATCCCACCCTAAGACACATAGTCCACCATAACCACACATAACCACACCTTCATACACTTTTTCAACAATAAACACCACCATTCCTAACGAAATCTAGGCTATAACAACCAATCCCATACTAGAAGATACCATGGATCATCCAAAAGAAACATGGGAAACAAACCTACCTGCACACACGTCGACCAACCACTAAAACACACCCTACCCATAGAGTCATGGTATACATTGGATAGGGAGAAAAAAAGGATATAATAACAATCAACTTATAGGAATGTAGAAAAAACACAAATTCCCATTAATTGGGGGTGTTCTGCACGATGTTCTCAACATCAGTGGGGTGAATGTAAGATTAAAAAAACTAAATTTTTAACATATAGGTAATCATGAACTCATCACAAACTATGTGTACCAAAACCATATACCAAATAAAAAACCAAACTTTTTATTATCCCTACATGCATGACTATACAACAGCCACAACTAGAGCACTACCTATTTTTGGAAAACAGTTCCCCATTTGTAACCATTCATGATATCATGCTCAAAAGATTTCGTTTAAATTTTCAATCACTATAGGGAAAATAACAGGAATAACCACAAACCAAAACAACACTGAATGAAAACATCCAAGAGAATGTTTAAGCAATCACATCCAATTATCTTATTTGTAAAAACATCAGATGGGATATGTGAGATCACTCGAAGTACTGGAACCAAAATAAGACCCCACATACCAGGTCCAGAACATTTACCCAAGGATCCACATGGCCATAGATTCTGAAACCAACAAAAATTCATTTTGAGATTCCATTCACAACCACATGTCTCCTCGAAAACATTAAATATAACAACTAGCCATGTCAACAGAACAAGGAAATAGAGTTTTCATTTTTACCAAACACCATTAATTAGGTTCAATCATTCATTTTGGTTTAATACGGTGATCATGCATTGATTAATATTCATCTGACATCCATTTAATCAACCACGTTTATGTGATTATTTAGTTTCCATGATGCAATCATTCATTCACAATAGTATCTAGAAAAGGTAGAATTATTAGAGTGCAAGAACGGACAACCAATTTCCACGAATTTCAGTGGAAATAATCCCATTCAATTTAAAACATAAAAATGACTGTATCACACAACAATCTTCATCCAATTTTCCAACCCTTAATTCATAAATTTCCATTTATAGACTTCTTTAATGTTTGTTTCATCAACGTCCCATGCAATCATCATCATACCCAACCCGCATGTTGCACTATAAAGAGAGGTGATAATGAAACCCCTTCATGGATAATTAAATAACAATGTTTGCTCCTACCACCAACAACTATGGTCAGGAATTAAGAAACACCATGAATAACCAATCCTGATGGATCTTATATATGTCTGTCTTCTCACTATATGTGGGACTACGAGAACAAAAAGTTAAATAAAGAGATCATGGAAGAAGAATGTATCAGTGTGACAAAATGTGAGATCCTTGAGTAACGGGATTTTGAATATTGATGTGTGTAAAAAGAATCATTGTTTGACCACATGGTTGGTATTTTTCACATGTTGGGATCAAATGAGATTTAATAATTCTTCTCAGATATCATATAGATAAGAGCTGTGAGTAGATAAATCAACATTAAATGAAGAAATCAATTAAGAAAATCAATACTAGGAGAATGCGGGAGATATGAAAAAAAGTGGAAAATGATATGACACAGAGGAAAATGACACACATTTTGGTAATTCATGGTTCCTCCGACTCTTAGAGGATTTATAAAATCATTTACTAGCCTTAAAATAGCCATATATCACATAGAAAATGGTATTAAACTCTCTTATATCAAAAGTGTTATTACATGAAAAAACTAGACAGTTAGGGGGATGTTGGAAATGACTCAACAATGGGTTATTCACTGAAGCCCTAGAATCGTCTCCCTAGAACAGTCAACCTGGCATCGTTTCTATGGAACCCTCCCCATGGCATAATCAGAATGGCATGACAACCCATGATTAATTTCATCCACATTATTTATTCTTGATTAGAGATAATTTCCTCATCTCTCCATAGTCATTAAATTTCACACAAATCAAGGAAGATGGATATAACTTTTCCTACATCATGCAGGTTCAAAAGTTCATCATAAGCAGGGTAGAAGGCAACACATGTTCAAAACTCAAAACAGATCTGGGTACGGAACATGAGTTTGTGCCTTTAGTTCCTAGGTACTCTCCTCAAGACCGCAATTCCTCCACAACAAACAAACCATTAGAATGGTATGTCTATGAATAACTTTCTCTTTACTATCCTTGATTCTTACTGGTCTCTCCACAGATTTTGTGTTGTCCTCAATATCTAACCCTCCCAGTTAAGTAGGTGGGAGCCATCATGTATATACCGATAGAGCTAAGATATGTGGATGATGTTGAGGATAATCTACACGAAGGCGGTAATACAAGATTATATGCCACCTTTCCAATTTGTACCAACACCTAGAAGTGTCCTATGAACCAAGGAAAAATCATACTCCCCTTCCAAACCTCTGATATTCACGTCGATGGGAAACCATTAAGAACACATGATCTACACCCTCAAACTCCAAGGGTATCCTCTGATGATTGGTTTACAACATATTCATATCCTATGAAGCCTTCATCCTCTCATGCCCATGTTGAACCTTCTCTATTGTGATATGCACTACCTCTAGTCCATAAACACCTACCTCACTAACATCTATCCAGACCAATGGTGAATGACACAGTCTTCTATACATGGCTTCAAATAGTGTCATATCAATGTTAGTGTGATAGATACATTCATAAGAAATCTCTACTAGAGTTTAGTGTCATTCCCATGATCCTTTGAAGTCTAGAGCACATGCTCGTATCATATCCTAAAACATATGGATTTCCCTCTTTCTCTTTCCATCCGTCTTAGGGTGGAATTTAGTGTTATGGCATAGCGGGGGTGCCAAATGCATTATGTAATCCCTTCCATACACATGAATGAATTTCTGTATCTCGATCCAAAATGAATTTCCTGTGAAATTTTTTCACTTTCACAAATTCTCAAACATACGTCAACACTAATGCATCCACATCACTCGACTCCTTAACTTCTAGAGGTGATCTGATTTCTTAAAATGGTCCACCACTACTCGGATGGAATCACTAACTCACCAGGTCTATGTAGTTTTGTGAAGAAATCCATTTATTCATCATCCCACTTCGACTCGAGAACATCTAAAAGATGCAACAGGATATCGTGAACATGGTGTTTAACCTACACTTATTGACACACAAGGCACTTTGAAACAAACTCTACCACTTTCTTCATCACTTTGGACCACCAATACTAACCTCTTAGGCCCTGATATATATTGTAAATCCAAGGTGATCCTCTAGGGATGATCTATGGAACACACTGAGAACTCCCTCATGCATTGCCACCATAAGCAACAACATTCCTTGGCATAGTATTAGATTCTAGCCATCCTTCGACAATCCATATGGTGTCTCCCCATAGCTAATGGGATAACACATCACTGCATCCTATGAGTCTCCCCAATGAGACTCCTCCACTTTTCGTAATGAGGAAGACTGCAATGTCATCGAAACAACTAGCCTCTACCATTATCTACTCTCATGCCTAGTTGTAAAGAATCCTACTCCTCCATTGCATTCACACCATCTACTGACTCCCAAACCTTATCCGTCAGTGAATTCCTTCTCTAGGAATCTTCCACCACGTTTCCATTTCCTAAGGTGAAGGAGGTCTCTATGTCAGAGTTCAAATGAAACACCATTTACCTCTAATGCGGAATGTTCAACTCTTGTTGGGATAAGATGTACCTCAAGTAATTTTGACCCATGAAGACCATGAAGCTTTTCCTAATGAGGTAATTCCACCATTGCATCAGAACAAAAAAAACAGCTTCATGTTTCAGGTTGTGGGTGGAAAAGATACATTCATGAGGATGTAACTTCCTAGACTAATAATAAACCACTCGCCGCTACTATATCAACAAAAACCCCAACCCTATATCGAATGAATCACATAACACTTCATACATTACCCCTTCCATTAGAAACCACATCACTAAGGCACTATCAAGGTCCACATTCTGATAGCTGATTGCTACATGTACTGCTCAATCAATACGAATGCCATGTATTTTATGGTCAGGGATGTCAAAGGTGTTGCTACTCAAGAGAATTCGGGTATGAACCATCAGTAGTAAGATTCCAGTACAAGGAAAAATGGCCCTCTTCCATGTTCTTGGGTTCAATCCATGAAACAACAACTTCAAACCTCAATGGGTCCTTGATTATCACCTACTAGGACAATATGTGTCCAAGGGATTGAACATCTCAGGTCTAGATCTTTGAATGTGACAACATCCTAATGAGATAGTGGTGTCGGAGGATGTCCAAAAATAACCTTAGGTGTTCAGTTTGATCATACTCTGATCATGAGTAGATCATTATGTCATCGATTATCCAGACTATGAATATGTATTTATACTCATAGAAAATAGAGTTCATGAGCCCCATGAAAAAAGCTGGTGTGTTCATAACGTCGAACGACATTACCACCAACATGATGTACTGATATCAACTCCTGAAAGCTGTCATCAAGATAACAACCTCATTCAGCCTCTACTATTAGTATCTATACCATCGGTCAATTTTACAAAACCATCATCCCCCTTCAAATTTTCAAAAAGTGAATCGATTATCTGGAGTGGGATACAGTTATTGACCACCAAAGGATTCAGTCTTCAGTAGTATATGGATAGCATGATACCACCATATGCCTTCCTTTCAAATAAAACAAGATTACGACATAGACACATGCTTGGTCTGGTAAATAAATGTTCTCTTCTAGTTGTCAACATGGATCCACAACACCTAAAACTCATAAAGCATCACCCCATAGGGACCCATCGATATCGGATGAGTGTCAGGTTGTAAATCAATCCAAAACTCAACATCACATAGAGGTGATATAGTCACAACTGACACTAGGTAGATTTCCATGAAATCATTGAAAATCCTCGAAACATCCCCCTTATATGAGTGATCTTATTCCTCTGATAGCTCATCTAGAAAATAATTAAGGGTTTCCTCATTCCTGCAACCCTACTGGAAACCCCACTCACTAATGAAAGTTACGCACTGGCATCCCATATATGAGAACATGAATGTTCTATAGAATTTTTCGATAATAGTGTGGACAGAAACTCACAAGTCAATGCGTAGGATGACAAAATATGGCTACATTTATAGTAGAAGTAGATCCCCACAGGAATGATGTGGCCCCAACATTAGACTGCATCCTTGAAAAAACTCAAATAGGCTATTTTGACCTCCACCTTGCAGTATCAACATCAGGGTAATGAAATTTATCTCTACATCTAGACCCATGCCATGGGATATACTTGGTTAAAAATTGAGTTTGAATACCTGGAATCAAACAAGTCCCATGCAAGTTTACTAAAAAAACATATCATACCCCAAGAATCCACATGCCCTGTTGGAACTACTACCATTGTTCTGTGCAACTGGCCATGAACATCTCCTCTTCCCCTTGGTAGTAAGCTGCCTCCGCAACCATGACCTATTTGTGGTCCATGAGAATGGCCATTAGGTCGGCCTCCTACAACAGAATCCACCTTTGGTGGAGCAAGAGCTCATTGTCCTTATTGCTGCTTCTAAAAAGGATTGGCTAAAAACTGGTGCTGATGAGGTGGGAATTGGACCTTCCCATACCCATTTCATTGTTCTTGGTCTGGGCATCAAATCTTATAGGGTCCCACTTCTACCATAAGTAAAGCACCTATGTCCTAAGATCATTGATAAAGGGTAAGTAATGGTTGATCAGAACTAAAATAGCTATGGCCTTATCTCCATCACTGAAAACCTAGAATGCCCAGAAATTGGACGCCTATTGCTGATGGCCTTCTTCTTTGATGAACCAAATGGCTTCCCTCTCATTGCACACCTCCTAGCATGTGCGTCATCTCCACTTACTCATCCTTCATCTTAACTACCATGTATGTCAGTTGAGTGGATGTAGTAACAACATACTGAAGAGAAGGTCATAGTTCTTCCTCTAAATATCCCACCCGATACTCCTTATTCAGAAAGTTGACAAGTGAAAAGAAAAGAATATCCTTTAACATGATCCCAAACTCCCACTTTGACCAAATCCTCTACTGGATAGAGGGAAACATCGGGCTCTTATCAGCCGTCATTTTAGAAGAATGGAATTCCTCCCATAATTCCTTCTCTATGACGAACAACGAATCCTCAGTATTCAACATCTCCCTAAGGTAGAACATACACCACTAATGTGATACTCCTCTAATCTGTCTAACTTACAATGGAACCTAGTACTACCATGGATCACATATCAATGTAAAGGTTCTCGCTAGCTGCTCAAGCCAACACTCTGTCTCCATGTTGAAAAAACTTCCCTTGTACATCCTGAGGGTCTGTAGCTGAAAAAAACATCATGTCATCTACCACTTTTCATCCTCTTCTTCTTGGTCAATCCTCTGTTAATCGACCAGATCAAACTAATGGGCCTAAAATACCCGTACAACCCATAGATTCCATCCAGGAAACATAGCTTAAAGGATAGAAAAGGAATTTATAATCATGAGAAGTGTAAAATAACCTATTTAAATTTTGTTTAATCTTTTTTATTTAAATTAAATTACCATAAAAACATAGATTCACAGTAACACATTTCTTTATGATGCATGTACCATTCAATGGGTATCTACCCTATAATTAGTATAGCCTTACCTGGTCATTCTATGGGTCTCGAGTTCGTGCATCAGATCACAGGGGGCCCTAAAATCCAATGATCTAGCATGTCTTTCCTAGCCTATTTCATGCACCAAAATTTCCTAAAAATGATAACATACCATCACATGACATACTCATTGTGCCTAACCCAGAACTCCATCCGATCACTAAACCATTACCTCTGATACCATTATGTCACAACCCAATTTCTCCAATACATGGGAAAGGATGAAAAGATGCACTTCCCTTCCTTCTTCAAGGTAAAGGGGAAATAATGACCACCATTTCCCACCACTAGTAGGCCTCAGGGTGCCAAAAATCCCCAAGTGTATAGAATCTCAAAAAAATGGAAGGTATTACCCTAATAATAGAACAAGAACAAAGATAATATGGTACATTCCATACAAATCCAATTATTGATGTAAATGTAAGGGACAAAATCCATTTCTATATGAATGTAATAAAAAGTGATACAATATACTAGAAACTATGAATGATAGTTCCAAAATAAAGGAAAATATGCAACGAAAACTCCCAACTACTGAACTATTATGGTTTGGAATGGTTCTCAAAGACCTATTAGATACCTACAAGTAGTTTTATATATGTAGGGTGTGTATACCAGTATAATCTGTAGGAATATATCCACCCGGCCTTACCAAAACACAATCTAAAAAAACTGATGCCGGGTAATGTAATATTAATAGCACATTGATATTTGGTTAACCCACACGACATTCCCACTACTTATTTAGGACATCCTATGCATCAGACCTCCCCCACGAATCCCACAACAGTCCCACTTCCGCCCCCAAAAAACCATAATGGTCATCCCAACCATGTGATTATCTCACCTGCAAAAAGATAGGCCACCAAAACCGCACATAACCACTCCCACAGACACCTCGGCTAGAACAACAACTCCCTCACTCGAAGACACATGGACCAGAAGAACCACTGCCTCACCTAAATACCACTAGGCCTCATCCATAAGAAACAAGGGAAACAATCCTTCCTGCACACACTAGGGCCAACCACCACAACCCACCCTTCCCAAAGAGTCTTGTTCATTAATTATCCTCATGACATTATAGTATTCCTAAAGAATATTGGGCTACCTGGGAGAGGGAACAAAAAAAGATTTAACAACCATAAAATCATAGGATTTCTAGGAAAGATACCATACACCATGAAATTGGGATATTCGGTTTGTTGTGATCAACATAGTTTGGGTGGATATAAGAAACATAATATAAAATTTTTATACATATTGGTAATCAAACACTCATCTGATCATACGGGTCCCAAAAACAAATAACATCTAATAAAAAACCAATATAGCCTCACTCCCTACATGCTGAAGTATAAAAAAACCATATATAGAGCACAACCTATTTCAGTAATATATTTCCCCATTAAATCCCATTCTTATTAACATGATAAAATGATTTCTTTTAAATTTTTCATCACTAATTGGAATTTAACATGCATAACCAAAAAAAATGAAAAAATAAAAGAAAGCAGAAGATAAAAAATTTAAGCATCAAAACTAGTTCTCTTGTATGTAACAACATCAAAAGTGATCAATGAGATCCCTAAAAGTACTATGAAAAAAGTAAGCCCCAACATACCTGGTCGAAAACATTTACCTGAAGCTCTATATAGCATGAGAATCACAAACCAAGAACATCTCAGCCACAAATTCCATTACCATCAACACATCACATCACATACATTAAACCAAATAACAAGTGTTATCACTAGAATAAGGAAAGGGAGTTTCTAGATTTATCAAAACCCATTAATTAAGTTCCTTCATTCTGTTTGGTTAGACCGGGTGAAAATAAAAGGATTGTTATTAATCAGGCATCCATTTAATCAACCAATTTTATGTTATTTAATAAATTCCATGCTACAGTCATTAAATAAAATGATTATCCAAAAACCAATGATACATTAGTGTGCACTAAAGGACCACCAACAACCATAATTTTTACTGGACATAATCCCATACAATCAAAAACCTAAAAATGAAGTTATAACAAATCATTCATCATCATTATTCCCACCCATTAATTTTGAAAAGAACTTTTAATATCTTTTATAATGTTGGTTTCATCATATTCTCAAGTGAATATCTTTTTACCCACCTTGAATGATGCAAATTTACTAGTGGTGAAGGAGAAATCCCTACATGGATGATCAAGAATTGATGATTCCTTCTGGCACCAAAAATTTTGGTCGTACGTTATGAAACATCGGGAAAAACCAAATAGGTGGGACCTTATTCAAGAATGACTCATCCCCAGAAGAGGGATTCCTAGAGAACTATGGAAAAAATTATTCTATGGAAGAAAAATATATTTGTGTGATAAAAGCCATGATCCAAGAGTTTTAAGATGTGAAATCTCATAGTGTATAAAAAGCTGGTCCTATATTGACCACATGTTTTTGGGGTTTCATTGGTTTGGATTAAATGTGATTTAATAATTATTCGTGGATATGGGGGGTATAAATATTTTGAGTTGATAAATCAACTTTAAATATAGAAAACAAGAAACATGGGAAAAATAGGGAGAAGATTGATGATTTGGAAATACAAAAAATGGTGTGTCACTGATGAAAAGGCTAAATGTTTTGGTAATTCAAGGTTCCCCAAACTCTTAGGGGATTCAAAAAATCATTTACGTGACCTAAAAAGATTTTAGGTAACATAATTTGAGGTAATTGAAAATCTTTGACAATAATGGCATTTTTTGTGTGAAATAGGAATGTTTGGGAGAAGTTGGAAATCCCTCATCGATGGGTCATTCAATGATTCCCTAATACCATCTTCCTAGCACCATCACCCAAGCACCAATGCATGGGAATCATCTCTTAGGTATCTTCACCCTATAATTCTCTCCCTGTCACCAATACCATTCATTGAACTATTCGACTTACTTGAAAATTTAGATAAACAACTCAATGAGCCACTAATGATACCTAGTAACCCTCGAACTTCTGGTTTTGGAAAAGTAATGAACCCGAATGGTCCATGTTATTACATGAGTCTACAAAGGTTACACAATTAATATTTATAAGGTTTATTTCATGTATTATTTTTAGGGTCATTTTTTGGGTAATAGATATCATTACACGAAAAGTACGAATGATAAGAATATTATGACCAAATTTTAAAACATGATTCATATTTTCTTTTTCTGTGATTTTATTGGAATTTTATATTTCACAAGGAAATGAAATGTATAGGACACTTTGTATGGTTTTAATGTATAACATTGTGAGAATTTTATTATGTGTATTCCATTATTTCAATGAAATATTATTCTTTTTATTTTTCCTTTAATATTATATATGAAATGTATTTTAAAAATATTTTCGTATAGAAATTCATTTAATTTGTTAGAAAAAACTTATTTTGATCCTATTTTTAATTTTGAAAATGATCTTTTTGTAATTATTCATGGATTATCTATTTAATTCATTCATTTATGTTCCTTATTGGGAAATTTATTTATCCTCCTACTAATTAAAATTTTATTCAAAATATTTAAATATGGAGAAGGTAAAGGAAGAAATCATGATGAATCGAATAATTGTTATTCATGAAATAAAAACATTTAATTATATATATATATATATATATAATTTTATGGTAAAAATTTATACTTTTTAGATGTTTTCAAATTTTATATATGTGGGTCTGTATTGTATGAGTTATTACAAGAATCTCTAAAAATATAATATTAAAAGATCATTAGGTTGATAAAAAAATTAATTCTACACTAAAGTTACCAGAGTGAGTAATGTTTATGTATAGGTATTTAGACTAAAAGACTGGTGACTGTGTAATTCAATTACTGTATGCCATGTTTCCCTTCTACAAGCTGTATATTATAAAAAAATAAAATAAATTACAAATTAACATATTTTAATAATAATCCTCATAAACATGTGTTTTGTGTGTGAATTAGTTGAAAATTAAAATTCCATGTGATGTGTTATATATATATATTAAATGTATAATTATTTTTATTATAATGTTTAAAACAACATATCATTTAAAATAAAAAATAATTTTTTAAGCTAGGAACATGGAAACATAATAATAAAGGTAAATATCGTGTGTTCCATGCATCATTTGTTTTAAAAGGTTTACTCTATGAAATTATTTAACATTTGATGAATGTCAAATGCCACATGTGTAAACAGTATTGAAATATAATAATCATTGGGTAGTATTGATGGATACTCCCTAGGTTTTCCCCATGGTATGTGTTTTTAAATTTGTAATTTAAAATAAATTTATTTAAGTTTTTTAAAATAATATTGGATGAGAATATCAATAATGTTCAGATGAAAGTAAATATAAAATAACTGAATAATCAGTTAATATTATTAATTTATACTATTATAATTTATATTAAATAAGAATAAATATAAAATCAATATTTTTTTATTAAAAGAACAATTTTTTTTTGCTTGTTAATGATCATGAGAATTTATTAGACCATTATATGTGAATAGATTATTTAATTTTTGTTTGAAAATAAATTGATGTTCTCTGCATCATCTCACATATCATTATAAATTGGAATGTGTTTAAATGGTTTATTTTATGTTAAACCATTAACTAATGAATTTTTCCCTCACATGTGTGTTAGTAATGCATCTGTAATCGATACAGTTCCCAATCTAGTGGAGCTGGTTCATGTAATATCCATGTATCTTTTTTTGAAATATCTTATTTTGACATTAATTTAAATTCATTAACGTCTTTCCTTACATGAAATTTATTGTATATATTGTGATATATTCAAAACTCGGTTTATCTTTTATTTTACTTGACATATGTTTCCTTGATAACATGTGTCCCACTAAAGGACATGTCTTAAAAGAAAACAATATAATAGTAATAGTAGTTTTTTACATTATAGTAATCAACATGCCATTGCAATGGAAGGAATTTTAATTATTAACAAAATTATGATAATATGGTTTTAAAATGATTATATAATCAATTTAATGTCTAAAAATTAATTATAAATGGAAATGAAAACCAATTTTCTGTAAAAAAACTTTTATATATAAAACAATTTTTATACCCCCAAAGATGTTTTATCATATAAAATTTAAATATGTAATAATTATTAATGTTATTAATCAAATCAATATATATTGAATTCAATCCAACAATTAAATTAAAACAATGTTTTTTCTAGATATGATATAGAAATGTTTCAAATTTGATACATAAAAATATAATTATTTCCAAGGCCATTTTTACTACATTTTGATAAAATGATTGTTTTAAACTATATATTAATAAATTAATACATTTTATTTATAAACAACCAATTTAGTAATATTTATAATAAAACTTATCTTAGTGTGAATTTTCCATATTTTTAAAAAAGTTTAATATTCTATGGAATTGTGAATATACTAAATTCTAATTAAAAACTGAATTTATATATATATATATTTGATAATGTAAAATAATATTATATATTGGTTTTAAATTGAAATTATATAAATCATAAAACAATTTATTCAATTAAATTCATTTGAACTATTTTAGTCTGATGTTTTGATTGGAGGAAATTTCTTATATATGAAAATTTTCATTTTAAAAACTCACTTTAATGTAATGTCGATGAGACAAATTTTAAATTAATCTTTTAAAAATATGAAATTTGAATTTGGAAAACTAGATTATATATATGGATAAATAATAACTTATAATTTCTAATAGGGTTAAATATATTTTGGAAAAATTATTTGGGAATGAAATTAAAATTGATTACAATTATCAAAGTTAAAACTAGATTACATGGTGGATAAACATTAATCATAAGGGGAAAAAAGACCTAAAAACAAGTCCAAGACCCATTATATGGAGTAATGATCAGCTAATACATTCTAATATATAATATTGAAATTTTTTTGATCAACATGAAATGAATTTATGTTAGTGGAATTGCCTCATTAAAAAGTTAAATATTTTTCACTCACCACACATATAAAAGACCCCAATCTCCCCTAATCTATTCAAAAATATCATGCCATTTTAATTGGATACTAACTTTCAAAAATAAATTCCAAAATTCCATTGACACATTATATAAGAATTAGATATTTATTATATTTAATCGATGATGTCCTTTGAGGAAAAATAAAAGGAGATACGTTAATAAGTAGTAGTGTTCTCCAACTGGCATTTAATGTTTACTTCTCCATTTACCCCTAATGTTATTTTTAACCCTTGATTAAATATTTAAATAATTATCCTTAATATAAATATATTTTTTTGTCAGGGTTATTATGTTCCACCATATTCACTTCCACCACATGGGATACAGGGTCATCGGTGTTGCCTACAGAACACTAACTACTTGAGCAATGACATTATTCATTTTTTTCATTATAAACACATAGTGTTTGAAATAATGTTGTCATTAATATGAATAAATGAAATTTATGTTTCTTTTCTTCTATAATTATTATATAACACATACATATATGATCTACATTTTTGGCCTATATGGTAATGCTGTTAATCTGTATGGAGAACTACAACCTTATAAAGTGATTTGATCCATTAATGATTTACACTTAATGTATTAATAATATTATTAATTAAAATTTTAGATATATATAACAAATAACATAATATAATTAATATATATATAACATTAAATTTTAATTCCTTATATATGACATGATAAATAGAAACATTGTTCATGTTTACATATGGCCTACCACCTCCAAAAATGGTGTATTTCATTTTTTATCACCAAATACAATGGATTAATATAAATAAATATATACTGAATATATTTTATTTTAATATAAATTTTTAAAATTTTGACATTATTGAAAAATTATTGATTTATGTGAAAAAACAATATTTCACGATATATTTATGAAACCAAAGATATTATTACTCAGAACAATCATTAACATGTAATAGATAATCAATAATATATATAATAAAATAATAAAAATAAATATGATATTAATAAATTAATATGGATTTTTAATATCATAATAGCATTTTTAAAACAACAATCCTTGTTGTTAAATAATTTTTTACAAAAATAATGTGTAAGGAAAGTTGTATTATCCACTTTCTTTTATATCTATGAGATATATGAAATATTCAATAATTAATTTGGGTGTTCTGTGTTTATATTAACAATGAATGCATTTTATTATTTTTTATGTATTTTTTTTGGATTTAAATATATATTTTTTATTTCTATTTCATTGTGAGTGTAGCTTCAATGATACCTATATGGTATGGAATTTTCATAACAATTTTCCTCATTTGAGTTGTCTGTTATGTTAAACCATTATATTCTTTTATAAGGTGTATATATTTTCTTATTTAATTGTTATATCATTAATATCATTATTTAACATGATTTTATATATTTAATTTATTGTTATAGCTTTATGGGGATTTTTGATAAATGTTGCAGAAGATGTAAGAGTCTTTTGTTACAATATCATCATTCAATGATATTATGAATGGTTATGTCTATGATGCTTATATATCATAATTCTCCATAATTATCATGTCCTATGGATATTTATGAGGTTAGAATTTAATTCTACCATTTTTAAACTATTTAGTAACTAAAATTTTTGGGAAGGTGTCTTTATGAAAATCCTACTCGATTTCTATCTTTAGTCAGAAATATGTGTTCATGAAAAACAATGATTTCAATAAATTCATTTATTTTTTTTAAATCATCATATACGATCTTATTTATTTGAGTGGATTTTTAAAATGTTTTTTTTAGATTTTAAAAATTATTTTCAAATATAAATTTATAATTTCTCAAGTTTATTTTTATGGAATATGGATTTAAAAAAAATTATGACATAGAATTTTTTATTCAAAATGAAAATGATATTTTAGTCAAAATGATTATATGATATTTTAATTGTGTTTCAATTCATAAATTTTAGTAGAACAAATATTTTCATATTCACCCATACTGATATTTTTTAATTATACAATTCTCAATAATTCTTGGGATGTATAGAGTGTTTCTCAATCATACTGTAATAGAATCAATTTCCTCTCTACGGGATAACCATGATTCAAATAAAAGGTTATGGAAGCCATACATTTCTATAGGTTCATCAGGTGTTAGTTTATATTTTTATGTAATACATTAATTTTAATTGGTTTAATCATGTTCGTAGAAGAATAATGTTTTTTTTCAATGAGTTAGGATGAAATTATTTTTCTATGTTCTCTATTCATTATTCAGTTTATGTCATTATAAATGATGGGTTTGACTATATAGCTAAATTTGATCATGTTCGATAATAAAATATTATTGATCCAAAATAGTACTCCAATACATCGGGAAACAAACATGTAATCTAGAGAACAATATTGTAATTAGATCATAAGGTAGTTCCAATTTTAATGGTTCTATATGTGTTATTTTTGGGATCTGTATAGGTTATATGGGATGATTTTCCATGATTCCAATAATAGTTATCTATTATTTCTATAGGATTACAATTATTTATTGGATTATGATTGATATCATATTTATAATCAATATTTATTATGATTAATATTTCCTTTTTCCATGTTTTCATATGTGAAAATCTAGTTATTGATGTGTTTTATTTAATTTATGATACTTTCATTCACTTTTATTAGGTTGTAATACCCTTATGCACACTTATTCACATTGATGAATATAATGTGTTAATGATTATGTTTACCCTTAAAAATAATTTGAGGTCTCAATTATTTTATTTCATTTTTCCAAGGTTATAAATAATGTGGATAAATGATTTATGTCTGTAAAGTATATCATCTGGTTGATGATAATGACCTAATGTGATATAAGAATAGTTGGGAAAAATGGGAGAAATATTCCTTTAACAATAAGGTTATTATTTATATAGGAGGTGTCCAATTTTTATAAACCTATAATCCTAAAAATTCCACAATAGTATAATTGATCCATGTTTTCATTTTCCTTTTTTTGGGTTTTAATAGAAAATATTTGTTAAAAAATATAAGCTTCAAAGGTGGAGATGTAACGTTTATGTATAATGAAAAGAATCTCGTAGTACAAGTCATGGGATGTTACAATTCATTTTTTAGAGTTGATGAAAAATTAATCCATAAGGGATATAGAGGTGTATTGGTGGAAAGATCCAATATGAACCACACTATGGTTCATAGTGTTTTCCTATATGACAACTGTTAGTTTATCATCCACTAGATAAACTGACATTTAGATAACAAACCTGATAATAAAAAATTATTATTTAATTTCTGGCTTGTTTAATGGTTACTCCTCTATCACTATTTTTTAAATGATCAAAACAATTATTGAATTAAAAATAAACAAGTATAAAACTAAAATATATTATATTATGAAAAAAATTTCATACAACATAGTTAATAAACTAAATAAATCCAAAAAATATTAACTATGATATTGTTAAAATATAAAAGTAAGCATACATATTATTGTAAGAAACCCTAAATTTTATATACTATGCTAGTGTATCATTTAACTTCATAATTTTAATATGAACCATAGTTAAATGTGATTGTCTGAAAAATGTTATAGTGCATTAAATTATTGGGGAATTATTATTTGAAGATTTTCGGTTGAGTAATATAAGTCCAAATCAAGGGTTGACTTCTAATGAATGACTTAATGTAACTGAGGCATAATGGTTGAGGAAATATAATTTTTGGATTTTTTCATTATTGATTCATCGAGACATATCATTAAACTTTGGGTTAATGTTTTTATAATTTAATTTCCACAATAAACTCCTAAAATAAGTTTACACACACAGTTTTGGGTGAAAAATGTTGAATGTGTATCCTTTCAATTAGAATTTATAAACAAGAAGATAATATGAAGCTGATGGTGAATGCTAATGTGTATTTATAAAATATTTGATAGATAATAAATAAAATATTTATAGTTTTTCAAATATTATTTGATTCAATAAAAAATTTCACTCTTTTTATATCCTGAACAAGAAGAAAAAAATTATTTTAGTCTTTTTACCATGATGTATAATTGATAAGGATACCCATTATATCCCGCATTAATTTCTATGAATGGAAACTTATGTTATAAGATATCATAATCTATAATGGTAAATTATTTTTGATGGAAGAAACTATTCACTAAATGGTCTGAAGTAATTGAAATTGAGGAAGTTTGGTCTCTCTATGAAAGATGTTTCATTGACACCAATGATTTCCATTGTTTCATTCGATCATCAATGGACATTAAGATTCAAAATAAACACAAGTATTTGGAGGCACAGAGAATTATGTATCAGCTTTAGGATTTATATTATGTTAAGTAATGATAATATAGATACATGATCTGCAATGCTCTATTTACAACCATGATTGGATAGTCAACACTATGATGGCCTCATTTTGTCATAAATATTGAACATTTTTTATTATATAATAACATGTGGATTAAAATAATAGGCATATTGTACCTAGATATCGTACATTTAACATGACCCATTCCCATATCTATTTATATTATCAATTATAACATGAGATATAATAGGAAGAGTCTATCAGATGTTATTACTATGATTATCTATAAGAAAAACGACATATGGTGTAAAAAACCCAAAGGACATATTGAGAATAAGAAAAGGATGAACAAAGAAAAGGGGTGAGGCTCCCAATAATTATAAATATTCCATGAATTATACCCCCACAAAGTGACATTTTAGAGTCTAGGAATGGAAAATGATGTATTATGTCTTGAATGTATAAATCATGTCCAGTAGAGTAGAAACTACTCCAATACCGTGGAGAAGAAAATGTTTATATTAATATTTAGTGAAATCATAAAATATAAACACATTGACTATTAGATAAATCTTATGTAGATTTCATATATATCCAACTATCAAAACTATATATTTTCAAAAGATTGATAGATGATCATTGGAATATAGGGCCACTATTATTGTGAGGATGGATTCTCTAGAAATTAGAGGAAAACTAATTTTATTTCCAAAACAAATTTTATTGGTATGAAGATATTTTTATTACACAATTATTGATAAAAATACATAATTTACATATTGATTCATGTTATAGATTATTTTGATATCATTTTTCAAAATAAATTATTTTTCATTATTAAAGATAACACATGTTATGTAATATGAAATTAATATTATATTCCATATGTATTAAATTATTAAAATAAAGTGGTACATATTGATAACAGATCATTTTTCCATAAACCATATAACACAATGAAATGGAATCACCATCATGGTTATATTACAAAATAGGAAATTGAAAATTATTCATATAGTCCAATATTTGTAATCATATCATCTAAAACCACTAAATGACGTCATGTTTATTTACATTGAAAAATGAAAAAAAACACCCTTCCGTGGATATGGTTAATTTTCCATGTATAATCTATAATTAGTACACACATATTTGTGTGGACCTTTTAGTATAGTACATAGAGGTTGGTATTTGTATTTCATAACTTGTATGGATCACATGAGTAGATATGTATATGTATACAAGATGAAGTATAGGTTCATGTATAGTTATAAATTAAAATAATTAAATAAATAATTCGAAAATCAGCATGGAAAAATGATAATGAATCATCCAGTAGAACAATTTGATTAGTATCGTATCTAGGGTTCTTCAAATGTTCTTTGGATTTTGTGGTTTATTCTCTACCCAAACCACTTTATATACCATTGTGGAATTATGTTCATGAAAGGAGGAATCAAACTATTTTTGACATGGAATAGTTAATGATGTGTCATATCTGTATTCCATTTACATTTTGGGGGTATGAAATATATACACTATCACACACACAAAAATGAGAAAAAAATAATTTGGAAAAACGAATTCTCTTTGATATATAGAGTTGAAAGAAACTCCATTTTTAAATATTCTCATTTGGGGTTGTGATTAATTTGTTATGATATTCGTATAAAACAAATACCACCCATAGGAATATAGAGTATCTTTATAGGATGATCTAATCTAAAAAGAAAAAAACATATGCAACACCATATAAAAATTTGATATTGTCACTAGAAAATTTATCGTTATGAAGAGGTAGAATATCCTCATGAAGGACAATGGTATAAATATTGACATAAATGAGGGAGTGGATCGAGATACAAAATAGTTTGTAAAAGAAAAGATATATAGGTACCTATTGAAGAAGTACCTAATCACAAGTAATTTTTAAGAGAACACGACAATTATGATAATAAAATGGATATGGGTTTTTAATCACAAAATATGGAAATTAATTATTAGTTCACAATAATGATCGTATACCAGAAAAAGAGAAATTGGAGAGAAAATTATATTTAGGATTGAATGAAACCATGAATTCTAAAATGTCATAAATTAATAGTAACTATGTTTGATTTTTGGTCAATGTTTTTGTTGATATATTTCATGTCTGGTGAAAATGTGTATTGCACCTAAAACTAGATATTGATTATAAAATTAAGTAACTATTAATAACTTCCAGTGGATAATGAGATTAAATAACATCATGGGATTGACTATAATTTTTTTAAATGTTTCCAAGTTTAAATCATTATGATTTATTCTTGATATAGTGTCTTATCATGAGTATGATATTTTTAAGATGGATTTAAAAACCTATTTCAATAATTGGAACATTTATAAATTTGTTTTTATCGGCCAATTAAAGGGATTTGGTCTCTACGTAATGGAAAAAAATTATTCAACCTATAGAGATCCATTTATTAATTGAATAAAGCATTGAATTAATGGAAAATTTAGGTTGATAACGATATGCAAGAATCATGCCTAATTAAGAAACAATCTGATAAGTCTATTTAAAATTATTTTATGGTAATTTTTTTTTCATACTTTTAATATATGATAAAATAAAATTACATATTAGAAATGAATGACCTATATAACAATGTGTTAGGGACTATATGAAAATTTGTTTCTCCATTTTGGACTTCGTATAATCTTAAATCATTCTGCGGATTAATATAATTCCTCATAGATCCAATAGGATAGTTGGACTATGATATGGTATATAAATTTACAAGATACATTAGGGAATAATTATGAAAAATAGAGTGGTGTGGTTCAGGTTTCACAGGTTATATAAAATTATAATTATTTATTTACCATGACCGAACCATTGAAATATAGAATGATTAACATCCTATATGATTCAATTATATAATAGTATTTACTGATATTTATTATACTAGACATGAAGTTTTCGATGAATTAGGAATGTTAAAAATATATCAAGTTGATCTAGGAGAACAATATTAGTATATTATTAATGATATACTTGAGTACATAAGAGTGTCTAAAGATAATTTCTGAGTATTTTTAGATGTGAATGATTTAGTCATCATGGGTAATACTAATTCTAGTCCTCAAATAGATCTTAATGATATAAATAACAATATGGATATCTTTTTATACTCAATAGAGGAGACGTAATTTAAAATAGATTATAAAAGCATGTTATAATTGATTTTATAACAACGATTGAGTATATAGAATATCATGATACAAATACTAATGTAGTTCATATATTAGAATTTTTATGGTATCTTTCTGAGATACATAGTAGTAAAGACCTTGAAACATAATGTGATTGAAAATACTGTAGTGGTGGATCATAAAAAAGAGAAAAGGTCACTTCAATGATCAAATCACATTCTAAAGAATAGTTCCCTATTGATGGATTTTCATTGAGGGATGATGTTACTATATGTATAATTTCCAGGGAAGAAATTTTTTGGATTCTGTAAATAAATCATTATCTTAATATTCATAGTAATATGATGTGATTGAAATTATACATAATGTTTTTAGAATTTTTATCAAATCAAATTTTGAGTTTCTATATTTTCATCACAAGAAACACAATCTATATATGTTATGAATAATTGAATTTATTTTTTTGAATATTAAAAAAAAATTTGATATACTGATTCTTAATATGAATGAAATGTTATGTGATAATTTCCTACAAGTAAATATTACACTAAATGGTCATAGAAGTTCCCTACTATGTTGAGAACCTAGAAGTTCCATAAAATTATTAAAAATATATATTTTATATAGCTTGATAAGGCCATTTTGGACAATAAATTATATTGTATATGAGTATTATAGACTCATAAGTATTTAAGGATCCTTCTCTTGGTGCACAACCTTCCTAATTTCAAGTGTATTTGATAGTTAGTATAAAACAAGTATTAAGAATTCCTTAGGTATATATTTCATTGGATGTTCTCAACAATAGATATCTACATAGGTCCATATTCAGTATTATTATTAATGGATTTTATGAGTTTCGTATATTGATGTGTTAATTAAAACCAAGATGTCATATTATAGTAGTGAGGTATGATATGTTGGGTACATCATTAGTAATATTTTATAAATAAATAATTTAAAAATAGATTTTCCTCTTATGTTTTTAGATTGATGTTGATACCTAATTCCCATTTAAGGAAATTATATTTCCTAAATAAGTACATAGAAATGGTGTACTATAGGTATTTTCAAATATTAAAATGTCAAAGAATGAGACATCAAACAAATGGATATATTCAAGTACCATGAAGCATTAAATAATTTAGATATTGTGGTAGATATATTATATTACCGATTAATTTTATTTTTGAGACACTATGTGATTGGGATATATAAATTATCCCCTACAGGTTCTGTAGAGTGCTTCTAGATTCTACATATGGACTATGGAATTCCTTACCTAATTCCACTAAGAAAATGACCTGAGGGTAACACACAAAGAGTATCATAAGGCTCAGATAAAAATATTATTATTTATTATTCAACAACTCAAATATATGATATTATATATTTTGGTTTAATAATTAATCATTTTTTATTGATCCAAAATATTCCATCACTTGTTATCCAAGATAATATCATATAGAGAATATACTTAATAAATACTATTTCTATTTTTTTAATATAATATGAATTTATTGTCTATAAAAAATTATATATAATTTATTTTGAAGAAAAATGGTCATTTTGAAATGCACAATAAATTTTTATGTAGAATGGTGTACCTTGTTTAATGGTACATTGATAAATATTATATAAAAAAATATTTCAATAAAATTTAATTTAATTTAAATAATGTGTTTTTGAAAACATAAATAAATAATAATATCATTATTTTTAATGATACGGGTCTCTAAATGAATTAATGAAAAATAATGGTTAATATGAAATTAATGATTTCTGACCCTATAGGTATATACACCTAATTATATTAGTTTCTCTAAGGGTTTTTAGTTTACAATTTTTGTGAAAAAATATATATGGTGAGAATTCTATTGAATTCTAAGACAAATCAGTCTCCATGAATGTTCTCAACAATTGATATTGAACATCCACCATCACCAGTCTCATGTCTAATGAGATCTAAGAGAACTCTTCCTATAAAAGAATCTTATGTTGATCAATGATGAATGATACACGCTTTGTGATCTTTCAAACTATTATAAAGATAGTCTAATGGAGTAATTTATAGGTCAATGGAGAATTATTGGACCACAATTTGAAGGAAAAAAATATTTATTCCTTATGTCCAATAATAGTATGAAATAAAAATTTCATTGTAATAATTAAAAAATTATTATATATTCTATAATCTGTGAAATTATTTATAAATAATAAGTGTTTCTCGTGGGTTTTTGATCCATAATTTACTCACCATTTAATGTATTAATAAATTCCATTAGACATGGAATTTATCAACAATGTAAAACATAGATAAATAATTTATTAAAATAGTAAAATCATTTGGCCATGCCCCATCTGGTGCCTCAACTTCACCCCAAAATCATTATGTGGTATCAAAATGTTCATTAAATTATAATATTTATTTAATGATCTCTAATTTTTTATAGATATATAATTTGTTTTCAATATTTAATTACTTATTCTATACTCCTAATCAAGAGATCTCAAATTTTTCCACAACATTCTTACTAATATAGTTAATAAATTAATTTTATTAAGATAAGAAATTAAAATAACTCTATTGAAGTTGACAATGATTCTATAATGTTATAACTAGAGTACACGCCATGAAGAAGCTTGGTACACATAGTGTACCCTTGTTCAATGAGCCATATATTAATTTGGGATTAATTTGATTCCATTTATTTTATTGTAGGTGGTTTGTATTTAATACACTGCATTTTAATCATGATAAGATCATTCAAGGTCTGGCAAACAATATGGCATATAACATTCCTTGTTAGGAAGCTGTGAAATTTCCAAAGACACATCTTGTAATCTCTTACTAGGACTATGTGACTAGAGAACATATAACACATTGACTATATACTATGCACCACATATACATGTCGTTTACAATATTATTTTACATTTCATGATTACATAATTAGTCCATAGTAGTTTGTCATAGATTTATGGTTAGATATATATGTATATATATAATGTGTATATGGATTTTACATGCTATGTGTATACATAAATTATGTATAATTAGGGATTAATTTGTTATACTAGTAGAACATCTTATAATTTTGTCCAAGTATAGTTTATTTTTCTATGTACAGTCCTTGTGGTTGGTTATATATATATATACATATATTAAATGTATAATACATGTCTATGTAATTTTTGGAACAACAAATCATGAATAATTAAAAATACATATATTACTTTATGCCCATTGAAACATAACTTTCTATGTAAATACATTTTGTTCATTGTGTCATTTAATTGTTTATTTTCACGGAACAATATTACATTATATTTCTTATATGCCACATGTATCATGATTAAATAGTACATACAAGATAATGATAGTAGTAGAGACAACTATATGTGAATAATTTCAATTTAATTTAGTTTTAAATTAAAATGATTCCCCATGTATTGTCCCTCAACTCATTATAAACGTTTCTATGATTTGATGGATTATTTTATATAATCCGCCATAAAATAATTGATTTATATCAAATTTGAGTATCTAATTGAATATGTAATTTATGGAGTTATAATGATGGTGGAGGGAAAAAGAAAAATTATAGTATTGGAAAAAGCAATTAAATTGATATACATAGGTAGATATATAGAATGATTCAATAAGAATAATAAAATTGTTCCAGATTGTTTTCTTCTAGTTAAATGTTCACCTTTCCATCCTCTATATAAACTTTCAATTAGTAAAATATCATCACCATATGCTTTTATTATATTATTTATATCATGATTCATTGTTTTTCCCTAACGGTTGTTTTTTAAAAATTACAGGAAATAATTAATCAACAAGAATATGAGATAGTACTCATATATGTTGGACAATAGAAACATTCAGTGTAAGTAATTTTCAATCAATTAAGTAATCTAACATAATATTCAAAAGAACGTAACAATTATAAAATTGTAAAATTATGGATAGTGATTTAAAATACTTATAAAATATATATTATTCCTGTATAGCATTTGATAACATTATATATAATGGATCTAGAGCTCATATTTCCTGACTCACCAATGTTATGGAGTTTAAAATTATTGGGGATTTCAAACCGGAAATTTTGTGTTCATATTAAATAGTTCACATTAGAGGCATACTTCCAAAAAATGTTATGATTTAACTATGATGAAAAGTTTTATAAAATCCAATTAAATTATTATAGATCAAGGATTAAACTCAATAGTTCATTGAACTGTGAGATAATTCAGTTAATATTTTAATGTGGACCAAAAAAACATCATATTTCATGTATATCGATGATATAGGGTAGGAGTATAATAATATATATTTATTCAAATAAAAATCCCATTCAATGGGATTATCCAATGATAACATAAATAGTGTTGGGTTCCGATAATATTCTGGGAGATTAATCAATATAATATTTATTTATTTTCTCCTTTTAGAAGATAATGTACTAAAATTTTATTCATCTTATTTATATAAACCATTATTCATATGAATTAAATCATTTAAATATTACATATACCTAAAAAGGAAGTCATTCCCACTAGTACTAACATAGAAAAATGGAAAATGTTTTTGGGAATTATCATATTCTATGAATGAAAATTATATGTGATGGAAGAACCTATTTATTAAGAACATAAAATAATAACAATTAAGGAAGAATTCTGTCTCTATGATAAAAATTTCATTGATTTCAAAAATTTACAATGTTTGATTAATTTATCAACATAAAATGATATTCTAATGAAAAGATAGTAATTAGATTCAAACAGCAATATACACCACCATCAGGATATTTATCTAGATAATAAGAGACATGGGATATATGAGATCACTAATACTCCTATTAATTACATTTCTTAGAGGTATGGAACTAGATGGACCTACCCTAGTTATTATTAGTAATTATATTAAACAAATATACATATTGGGGAAAATTCCCACAATAATTATTCACATATCTCATAATTTTCACAGTATTGAATTTCAACCCCAGTTTTATGGTTAATTATAATGATAAATAAAGATAATAGACCACTAAAACATCATAAACTAAATTATAAGGTTGAAAATGAAATGTGGAATTACAAACTACTAATTATTAGGATGAATAAGAAATGAAAGAAATAGTTAATGGGATCCAAGTAAAAAAATAGCACCATTCCACTAAGAAGTATCATTCAATGAAGTAGAAGATCCATATACATAGAACGGAAAATAATGAATCTAGTTCTTATGTGGAATGTAATGTCATTGGAATATGAAAATCCCACAAAATAAATGGTAGGTTAATTGTTCATTATACATTGTGTTTTGTCATTCAATATACACATATTGGGTTATAAATACAACATTTTGTGAACAAATTTGATAACAAATATAGGAATAATGTTGATTTATAAAAAATAATAGAGTAGAAGTGTATTTTCGCACTGTAATTGATGTAAAGTTTATTGTTCAAGCACTTGAATGCTACCAAATTTCATTACCAAAATTAAAGTTATTTGTTTTATGTGATTTTTATAATGTAATATCTTTTACCAATAATATAATTTATCTATACATCCTATATATATATGGTTTTTTAATATTGTGAATCAAAAATTGTATCTTTTATAAAAACAATACATGTTATGGTATTTCATATAACAACCCTACTCTTAATTACTCAATTGTAGATGCTTTATTAAAAAACATTAAAATAAGACTACAATGAGGATCTTGAGGTCTAATTTCATGGGAAAGTTGGAACCTTACATTAAAAATTCGAATATAAAACACAATGTCTTTGTTTAAAACATTCTATACATGACCACAACATTCCCTCATAATTAGCATTTCATGGAATAACATGAGTAAATAAATGTGAAAAGGGTGAGCTATAAATACCCACAAGGAATAAACCTGGCATAAGAATTAGAATACATTTCATGCTAGGAAATAGGCATATTATTTGAGTAGAAGAGAAACATGAACATAAATTCATGGTATAACATGATTTTCATAACATGGAAATGTGACGACAATATTTAACGTGATATTAGCATTATCCATGGCCCATTGCGAATGGATAAGGAGTAAAACCTCATTGCATGTGAATTATAATTATTAAACCCTCATTGAACATGATTTATCGTGTTAATACTCTTCACCCAATTCTTTGGAGAGCTATCATGGTGCACCCTTCTTAATCATTTCATTTCATGCACAAGTGTTCCACATGGATCATACAACATGGAATCATTCAACATCATCATTTATTATAGGATAAATGAATGCTGAATAAATAGATGAATATATATAACAAATATGTTAATGTTTGTAGAGGTGAATACCCTTGATAGATAAATGGACGTGGTATTCACTACCTAATGACTTTGTCTTAGAGAATCGCAGTGCAATTTTGGCAGCAAAATGTCCTGACATAATAATTCATAAAAAAGGATGATGAGGGATAATGGTTTGTCTCATAATATGCACATAAAATGAACAATATTTGGTTCGTATTGATACATGTACCATCATATATAATGTAATTTTTATGGATAATACAAAATAATTGGTTGAACGTAAACAAGGAGAGAGAAGTTCCTTATGGAAATTCATTATTGTAATGCGTGTACATGGGAGGAGTTATTGGGAGATAAAGTGTATTCTAATCAATTCGAAAATAAGTAGGAAAGTATGGGGGAGGTTTGAAATCATACCCCAACATTCTTAATTTAAGGATTAAGGGAACATTAACTTAAATAAATTTTGACAAAATGTGAAAGGAAATAATCCATTAAATGGAAGTGTGATCCCAAAGGATTGGGAGAGGCTTGAGGGGGGATAATTCAGAGCTTCACACACCTTGTGGTGATTATAGGCAGAGGATTTCAGGTGTTGTTCAATCTAATATTCCATTGTGTGAATAGGATATGACATCTTGTGGGGGTTTATATTGGACAAAATAGGAAATTCTTAACTATATAGGTTTTGGACCCTAATCATTAATCAAATCAAAACCACAAACTATCCCATGGGTTATTCCATTGTATTTTTCCATAGGGGACTGGAAAATATTATTTTATAAGGCCAATGGCAGAACATATTAAAATATTAGTATTTCTTATGTGGAGGTGAGTCACACTATCAAGGAAATCATTTTAAAAAGATAAAATGTTTTTTAAGTCATGGATAGTCCACTAATGCTTTATAAAATAAATCAAACAAACCTTGAATCACATTATAATAACTGTAAAACCAATATTTTCTAAAAATCCCATTTACAGGATATTATTACCTCATTATTGGGATATTATGATGTCATAAAAGATATTATATAATTAAGCATGATTTATTTATTACCCGAACCATCGAATCTTAATAAATTATGAAAATTTACCTGTTGGATAATTTTGATGACCTGATTCAAAAAACAATATTCGTATTTTCTATCTAATTTTATATATTTTGAAATTTTTTACTTTTTTTTAAAAAAACTAACATTTATCGATGATTCATGGGTTTTGGAAGAAATTTATTTCTAAAATTAATTATAATTTTAAATGTTTTATAAAAATTATATGATCATTTAACTTTAATAAAAGTAATTTAATAATAATATTTTGTAAAAATATTATTTAATTCAAAAATCTCTTAATTATTCAAAATAGATTTCTTATTTGTATATAAAATAAAAATAACATTTTTTATTTAAAACCCATTTACAATTTAAAATTAATGTATATTATTTAATATATAAGAAAAATCATTCACATAATCATAGTGCAAGGGTATTTATATATAAATATATAAAACACATGTATAAGACCATAGGGTAGGGTGCATGTCGATGACAAACTCTTGGGGTTTCTTAGATCACATTGCTCGAGTAGTATTCTCTATTAACTTACAATTATTCCATAAGTGGCTCTGCCTAAGCTTAATGTGTTCAAAATTGTATTAGGCCTGGTCATGAGTGAATCCCAATGATGCCATCTCCTTTCCCAGCACCAAAAAATAGGCTTCATAGGGAGAAATTTACTAGATGAGGCAATCGTTTCATTTTTCCGAGTAAATTGGATTTGTTAAATCCCTATATTTATACTAATAAAGTGATTAATATTATATTTATATTTTAGAAAACATAAAAATTATTAATGTTATTTTAAAATTCCAAAAACATAAAACCAAATATGTCTATATGTTTCATAAAAACCAATTAACATATTGAAACATTTAATTTGATCAAAAGGTAATATCATTAATAATAGTATGGTTTGTTATTAATTCCCCCCGTAAGAAATTTTTCCCTCTAAATATTCCTTTCCCATACTAAATCTGATGCAGGTAACTCTATTTTATAACATCCAATAATTCCAAACTTACTTTTAGAAACATGTGGTTTCCCCAAAAGACCATGACGAGGGGCATTGACTTATTTCATAGAACATTTTCACTATGATCTGATATCTTCATTGGCATCTATTTATAAGAGATTTCATTATCCAATGGTAACACCTCTAGATTGAGTAATGTGAGGAGTTAGGTTTGTACTTTCTCAAAAGTGATACATTGAATACATCACGTACTTGAGGTATGATCGGTGGGAGTGCTAGTGGATATGCCACTGCTTTAGTGTGAAAAAGGATCTCAGAAGGGTTGATGTACTTTTGAAAAAGGATTCCCTTATTCCCAAATCACATAAACCTCTTCCATAGTGATATGCTGGGGAATAACATGTCTCCGACATCAAATAATGGGTCTTGTCAATGATTATCAACATAACTCTTTTGTCGACTCTAAGCAACTTTAATGTACTATTGGATGGTCTTATCCTTCTCCATCATATATTCAACCATTTATGGACCAAATAGTTATCGCTCTATAACTACATCCCAACATGTTGGTACCTATAACTCTTCCCATAAAGGGCTTCATAAGGGTCAATTTGGGTGCTTGAGTGGTAGCTTTTGTTGTAAAATAACTCAACTATAGGAAGATGTTGATCCAATTCTTTATTGAACTCCACTGAGCATTATCTCCACATTTCCTCATGTGTTTGGGTAGTCCACTGTGATTGGCCATCATTATGAGGATGATGATCCGTACTGAAGTTCATGTCATTATTCAGAGCATGTTGGTGACACTTTGAGACCATAGAAGTGAATCTTGGATCTCGGTTGTATATAATTGACATTGGTACTCCATGAAACCATAGCACTTCTCCGATATATATCTGTTCAAGTTGATCCAACGAGACATCCTCTAAAATTTAAATGAAGTATTCATTCTTTGTAAGATGATCCACAATAGCTTAGAAAACAATTTTTTTCTTTGCAAGTCATAGGATTTATGGTAAAAAGTCCACGGTGATGTTCTCCAATTTCCAATCTGCTATGGGTTATGGTTGCATCATACCATTGGACTTCTACCAATCATACATCACTTGATGACATACCAGGTACATGGATGTATACTCAGTGATTCCTTACTTCATGTTATCCCACCAGTAATTCTCTCAGAGATCTCGATACATCATTGTGTTTCCTAGATGACCGGAGAAATTCGAACAATGTGAATCATCCAAATGTTGTTTATTTAGCTTAAGATTTGAGGGAACACAAATCTTGGACCAAATCTAATAATTCATTCTTTATTATCATTGAAGTACAAGGTTTTCCCTTTTCTGATAGCTTCCACATTCTTTTGAATTTCCACATCATCCTTTTGACCATCCATTCACATTTCTAAAAGAGACAGTTGAGCATTCATTTGTGAAAGGATTTATGATTTTCCGTACTTTTTTATTCACATGACCATCATCCTCAAATCAATGAGGATTGGATCGTTTTAAATTATAATCAATGATATAATAATTGGACCCTTTTTACTCAGTGGATCATCCACCTTATTCACCTTCCGAGGATGGTAATGGATTGAGAAGTCATAGTCTTTCATCAGCTTTAACCATCTTCATTGGCGCATATTCAACTCCTTCAGTGTGAATATATTGTTGAGGATTTTGTGATATAGGTATATTTCCAACTACTCCCCAAAGAGGTAATGTTTCAACATTTTAAACTGAAAATTACAACAGCCTTATCCAGACATATGTTGGATAGTATTCCTCATGAACTATCTATTTCCATGAATTATATGAAATGAATTTGTCATTTTGCATCAACATACTTCACAAGCCCTTCTTCGATGAATTACTAAATACAAAAAAATTATCCACTTGTAGGTAATGTTAGAATGGGCATAGTTGTAGGAATTCTTTTCAAATCCTTAATTTTTATTGACATTCATCACTCTTGGAAAACATGACACCCTCCCATGTTACCTGGGAAATAGGGTTTGAAAATCCTAACAAATTTCTCACAAAACGTCGATAATGTCCACGTATCCCCAAGAAGCTATAGATATATGTCACTGATGTTGGCCTTTTCCATACCTCAATTGAAGATTCCTTGAAGGGATAAAGAGATATCCCATTTCATGTGATGATATGATCCAAGAAAGAGAACTCGTTCAACCAGAACCCACATGTCATGTACATTTAGGAGAGGATCTTCTTTCACAAGGTGTCTAGAATAGTTCTTAGATGAACTTCAAGATCCTCCATGGGTTTGGAATACACTATAATACCATATATAAAGACAACCAAATATTTGTCTAGGTAATCTCTAAGGTCTCAATTCCTAATTTTGATGGTGATTTTTTGAGAATTAGTGAGTCCAAAAGTATGATCTACGAATTCATAGATCTCATATCTTGTCTGAAAAGAAGTCCTGAGGATATCCACCTTCTTTCACCCTTGATAATATCCCAACTGCAGATTCACCTGTGAGAAGTATTGTTCTCCATGTAGCTAATCGAACAATTCATAAATTCTTAAAAAAAGAATATTTTTCTTTAACATTTTTTTTGAGCTCACAATAATTGACGCAAAGGTACATTGAAAGATACTTCTTTGTGATGAAGAGGACTGGTTCACCCCTTGGTTAGTCACTTGGGTGTCTAAACCCTTTATCTAGATTATCATGTAGTTGTTTCTTCAGCACCTCTAGCTCAACAACATACATTATATATAGAGTCTTGAATATAGGAAATTCCCCAGGTATAAGGTTAATTGATAATTGAACATCTATTCTTGGAGGAAGATCAAGCTATTCCTCGAGAAAATCTATAGCAAATTCGGTCACAATAAGAACTTAATCCAGGATGGTTTCTTTGTTAGAATTAATCTTGTGAGAATGATACACATTCTCATAGGTTTTTAATATCCACACATAATATGATGGTGTTATGTAATATTCATCCTCCTCTGTTCACTTTCACTGAATCAGTCATTGATTCACTATATAATGTTTTATTTCACTCTCAAAGAAATTTATGTTAGATCAATAAAAGAAAACCCAATCCATGCTATAAATTGAATAAAATTCCACCATAGTGAGTATGATGAGTTTTTTTATGAAGGTCTATCCACAAATTATTACATAGGAGGAGTTATATTAATCGGTTACAATGATGGCTCCATTTACTATTCATACCAACATCTTTAGTTCCATTATTCTTTATGGTGATGGTATTATTATACTAATTTTTTTGGATATTAATGAATGTGTAGAACCAGAATCAAAGAGTATATTCTATAATATAGAAATGGTAACTAGATTATCTATCACAAAATTATTCTCATGGTTCAATTTGGATGTAGTGATGGAAGAAGTTCACCCTTGCTGACTTATAGGATTTTGGTTGCCTCTGAAAACCCATGGAATGGGATACTTATTTGCAATGTGCTCGGTTCATTATTGTTAAATATATGAACAATGTGTTGAGGGTTTAATGGAGAATTACTCTCCTCTATTACATCCATTGGTTTGTCTTTTCTGTAGTTAATTGCTAGGTTCCCTTCTCTTCAACACCTAATGCATTTTCATGTCCCCTTCAAGTAATTTTCGGGGTGTTTCTTTCTGCACATTTAGAAAGTGGGGTGACAGATTCTATTATAACCATTGGATTTATCTACTTGACAACTAGAATTAAATTCCACCATACCTTAATAACCCTATGATACCATTGTGTTTCTATAATCTTTATTTTCAACTTTGTGGTCACATAGGACAATTTCTTCATAGCTCTTGATGTCACAGATTCAATAAGGATTTTTATAGGCTCGTGTTTTTCCCACCAAAGAATCAGTGCTCCATGAATTCAAGTGTAACAAACAAATTTAGAGGTATATTATGAAATCCTTGTGATGTTTTACTCATATTCTTTGATGGATTCTACGTCATTTTTCTTGATGGAAAGGGAGTTCATTTCCATCTTATGTCGGAGTGTGCAATGAAAAAATTAATCGAAAAACATTTTCCAGAAATCCTCCCATTCCAACACATCAATATCCATATAGGGTTTCATATCTTTGATCAATGTCCACCATTGATCATCTTCATCCTCCATATGATAAGCAGGCAAAAGCAACCTATATTGTTCTGAACAATTATGGTTGCAGAAGATCTTCCCAATGGGTTTGATCCATTTTTCAGTGATCGAGGGACTAAATTGTACATTAAAAGTAAAATTACTTTGTCTCTTGAATCATTTTAATTTGAATAAATCAATCTTATGTGGTTGAATGTTCCACTTGGCCCATGTTTCTATTCAAAACTAGAATTAACATGGAGAGTATCATGATAATGTTTGTGATTCCCTCTCCCATCGGATTTGGAATTTCATTAGAATAGTTATCACATTGATCATCACATCGATTTTCACTCGAGTACCACAATTACCTACCATTGGTTGGAATAAAATGAATATTTAGGGTATCACATAGTGGGTTTCCAAAAGACAAAAATGGAAGACTTAAAATTACTTTTATTTCCATATCTTATGAATTTTTTGGCTTCAATCTAGTTAATCAACACTCTACATCCCAACAGTTAATAATAGGAGAATTTATTTATTCCCATAATAATGTTTTATACTATGTTTATAAATTATGCAAATAATATCCCCTAGTAGTGTCAAAACCAAGATTTCAACAATGCCTATTGTCGTGCACCATTACTTGAGCTAGTCATGGTCAATGCTGTGTTTTCAGGTTTTACCCCTAGAATCATCTATGCCAAAGATGCCTCTTCCGGCTCGTATCCAAACAGGGATCAATTTTCATGATAAAACACTTTCTTAGTATTCAAAAAATTATTGTAATGTTTTTTATGTATATTATTATCCCTAAATATTTCAAAATGGTTTTCTAATCATAATCCCAAAAATAACTAAACATGTCTTCTGATACAAACTACAACAACCCTACTATTTATTTCACAGTTAAACATGATTTATTACATAAAAATGCAATTATGTAATATCTCTGGATCAAGAGGTCTATTGTCTTGTAAAATTTGGAACATTACATAATAACATATAACATTAAAGACAATGTCTTTATTGAAAACATCCTTTACATGACCACAACATTCCCTCTTACTTATCATTGGATGGGATAACCTGAGGACATAAAATTGAAAATGGTGAGCTATAAAGGCCATTAATGGAGTAAACATGGAATAAATAGATGAATAAAATAAATTTTAGGAAATAGGATTATACATGTAGAATTATAGGAACATGAACCCAAAAGCGTGGTATAACATTAATTTCATAACATGGAAATGTGGAATGAAAATTTAACATGATATAAGAATTACCCCTGCCCCATTGAACATGGAAAAGGAGTATACCTGACAGGGCATATAATTTGTACATTTTTTAATGCATTTCTATTGTTTTAAACATCCCATGATACCATTTTGATCTTATATGTAACAATTTTGGATTTAAGAAGTATTTTAAGTTTAAATGAAAAAATGACCAAATTCTGCATTTTGGACAGATTTTCACTACAGGGGTATTTTGGACATTTAAAAAAAATATAAATCCAAATTTTATGATTATAATTTTTTTAGAATCCTAATTTAATTTCCTTCAACTTTGTATTCTGGACCAGGATCTGATTCGACCATCTTGAGGTCCAAACAATTCAATGAAGTTGAAGATTATTCAGGAACACCAAGGAAGCTTCCAGGAAATTTCATCCAGAAAAAAGAAGGTTCAGTGAAATATCCATAACTCGCTCAAAACGACATTAATGGAGCTGAGATTTTGTGGATAGAAGGGTAAGAAGTTTTGGAACATGTTTCATTAAGGAGGACACGCCTTAAATGGCCGTTGTCAGGGACATTAATTCAGTACAAAACGGTGTTTTTCGGTTTGATGACTCTGACGGGACAGAATAAATTGTCAGAGGAAAATTGCCATAACTCTCGGAATACCTATCCGAATCCGCTGAGATTTTGAGGGGACACGGAAAAGACAATTATGAACAACATTGAAGAAGGCCCCAACGCGTGAAGAGGTCATTTATGGGGTCCAAAACGCGACAACTTTCGGGGGTAGAATTCTGCCTATAAAAGGAGGAGAGCTCCTCCCCCTCAATCCATCCCATTCTCCACCCCATTCCTTCCCGGGCACCCAGGAGAAGAACTTCTCAGCTTTTTCTTTTATTTATTTTATTTTAAAATGTCTCTCCTCTCCCGCATTATCTCGCTTACCCCATCCATGGAGGGGTAATTTCATTTGAGTGATCGGAAAGAGAGGAGGTTGGACCTATGTGTTGTTCTTGAGTTTTGTGCTTGAAATGAATAAAATGTATTCTTCTTTCTTCTTCTGGTTCCCATTCATAATTCAGTATTAAATTCCAAATGCGGTTGTGTTATGGTTTTTATTCTGAAATTATAAATTGTTTTGGTCGATGATCACATCTCCCTCCACCCAATTCTAATCTGTATACGGTGGAACATGATTAGGGTTGAGTGGTGATTGCACGACGGTTGTCAAGCACGTGTATAGGATTGTATGTCGAAATCTTGGTTTATTAGGAAACAACAATTCCAGGTCTGAGATTGCTCTAATTAATCAAGAGAAATTCTACAACCCTAAACCCATTGGAAGGAGGATAGACCAATCTAAGGTTTTAGAAAGGAAAATTCTCATCACATTTATCTGACTAAGGGAGAGAGAGGACTCGGTAGGTAAATCTCTCTCTTACCAGTTTAAGGAAGAAGAATAGATAAATTTGGAAACCATGATGGCACAACACTAAGTCTAGCCGAACCAAATCCGATCACCGACTTTATAATTTGTTAAAATCAATAAATTTCTATTGTTTGTTTCTCTCATAGTTATTCATATTAATTAAAACCAATCTTTTTAAGAAAACCAACAAAAAGTGAAAACCTTGTTTTGTGTGCACTCCCCTTCGGGAGACTACCTAGGATCAACTGCTATACTATACTTAGGTAAATAAAATATTGTTTTTCCACGCCCCACGACAGGCGTGCGTCAAACTTGGCGTCGTTGCCGGGGAGGCAGTGCCTCAATGTTTTTTTTAAAAAAAAAAATAAAATAAAAATCTCTTTTGAATGACCCGTAGTTCAAATAGCAATTTATTAGAATTCGATCCAGAAATTGAGCGCACAATAACCAAATTGAAAAATCAAAATCTTCCTAAAGAATTTGAAGAAATCAATCTCACCGATTCAAATGATACCTTGAGTGAAGACTTTGAACCTTTAATAATGGCTGTAAATCCCAACCAAACCCTACGTGACATCTGTGCCCCTCAATTTGTCAATCAAAATTATCAACTTGCAATTCCTACCTTAGAAAATGATTTTGAATTACTAATTAACATGATCCAACTACTTCCTAAATTTCATGGTCTTGTAGGTGAAAACCCAAATCGACATATTCAAGAATTCACCTATGTCTGCTCCAGCTTCAAACCTCGAGCAGTCGCGGAAGAGCATGTGAAGTGGAGGGCTTTCCCCTTCTCACTAGAGGGAGCAGCAAAGGAATGGTTGTACAATCTACAACTGGGGGAGATCAGTGACTGGGAGGATCTAAAAAAATTCTTTCTACAAAGATTCTTCCCAACATCTAGGAGCACTGTAATAAAGAAGGAGATTTATGTCATCCATCAATCAACTGGAGAAACACTCTACGAATACTGGGAACGTTTCAAGAAGCTTTGTGCAAGTTGTCCACACCATGAAATAGAAGAGGACCAATTCCTTGTGTGCTTCTACCAAGGATTGCTTGATAATGACAGGAATCTACTAGATGCCTCGTCGGGAGGAGCCCTCATTGATAAATCACCTGCAGATATACGAATTCTGATTGAAAAGATTGCACAAAATTCACAGCAGTTTGGCACTCGAGGTACGATCACCAGAGGGATCTATGAGGTAAGAACATCTGATTCAGTAGATTTAATTAGGAATGAAATGGGTGAACTCACCAGGTTGGTGCGACAAATAGCTGTGAACCATGTGAAGGAACAACAAGGACCGATTCAGGTATGTGGTTTATGCTCTTCTAATTCTCATTACACTGATCAATGTCCGGAAGTGCAGGGGAAAGAATGTTGTGCTGCAGCCTATCAACAAAGGAAATACCAACCGCAAACCCAACCAGGGTATGGGTTTCAACAGAACCAAGCCAGAGCACCTTTTCAGCAGCAATATCAGAACCTGATAGCATTCCAACAACCTTATCATAAGCCCTTCCAACAACAACAAACTTTTCAACCACCACCTTTCCAGCAGAAGAATTATGAGCAACCATCCACAAGTGCACCAACAAATGAAGAACAACAACTGAAGACAAGAGTTGCAGGAATAGAAGATAAGATGGACAAGCTAGCTGATCAATTTGCAAGCATTATGGATGCTTTCACCAAGAACCAAGGTAAGCTTCCTGCACAAACAATTCCCAATCCTAAAGAGAATGTTAGTGCAATCACAACCCGAAGCGGGAAGGAGCTCAAACCACCAGAACAATATGAGGAGGATGAATCTAGGGAACCTGCTGAAGCTCATCCTGTCCAACCAAAAGATGGAGTCAACAACAATGTAGAAAGAACAAGGTTCAAGAAAGAAATACTAGAAACACCATTACAGAAACAACAAAGGGAGAAAAAGGATATTCCAGCACCATTCCCATTAGCATTGGTTGAGTCAAAAAAGGGCGAAGAAGAACGACTTCAACGGGAAATTCAAGAAACATTCCGAAAAGTTGAGATTAACATTCCACTACTGGATGCAATCAGGCAAATCCCTAAATATGCAAAATTTCTGAAGGAGCTATGTACTAAAAGAACGAGGCTGGATGGAAATGAAAGAATCAACTTAGGAAGAAGCGTCTCAGCATTGATCACACCACCGATACCACAAAAATGTCATGATCCAGGGACTTTCTCTATTCCCTGCACTATCGGTTCATTAAATTTTACTGATGCACTATGTGATCTTGGAGCATCGATAAATGTGATGCCTCACTCTGTGTTTTCATCTTTGCAGATTGGAGAACTAAAATCAACTCGGGTGGTGGTACAATTAGCAAACAGATCCACAGTTTTCCCAGTTGGAGTCGTTGAAGATGTACTGGTAGGAGTGAGAGGATTAATCTTTCCAGCAGACTTTTATGTCCTTACCATGGAGGAAGACCGAGCACCATCCCAATCTCCCATCATCTTAGGGAGACCATTCCTGAAAACAGCAAGAACAATCATCAACGTGCATGAAGGAACCCTCACCATGGAGCTCGGAGATAGTACGGTACACTTCAATATTCTTGATACGATGAAACACTAGTCCAGCAATCACTCACTTTATGCAATCACCCATGATGAAGATATAGAACAAATTAAAGACTCAGGTATGCTTCATGACTTGTTATCTGTGGGAGAACACACTTCATTTGAATTTTATAACTCCCATGAAACTGAAAATTCTGATATCATGTTGGAGGATGAGGTAAAATCTGATTTTTTCGATAATTTGTTAAGAGGAAGTAATATTATTCCAGAGAATTCAACAGTAGATGTAGGAAACATAAATGCAATATCATCCCTTGAACAACCCCCATGTTTAGAACTGAAGCCTTTGCCATGTGACTTGAAGTATGCTTACCTAATGGAAGGGGAGAAATTCCCAGTAATCATTGCAAATAACCTATCCCATTCACAAGAACAAAAATTGATTGTCCTTCTCAAAAGGAATGTAAAAGCCGTAGGATGGAGTTTAGGTGATATTCCTGGAATCAACCCTAAGGTATGCTCTCACAAGATATTTTTAGAAAGTGAATCTCGACCAGTTAGACAACCTCAAAGGAGACTCAATCCCACAATCATGGAGGTCGTTAAGAAAGAGATTGAGAAATTGTTAGCAGCTGATATCATTTACCCAATCTCTGATTCTCAATGGGTTAGCCCAATTCATGTAGTCCCCAAGAAAACTGGCCGGACCACTGTCACAAATGAAAGAAATGAACTGATCCCCATGAGAATACAAAACAGCTGGAGAGTCTGTATAGATTACTGGAAGCTAAATCAAGTTACCATAAAAGATCACTTTCCTTTTCCATTCATTGATCAGATGCTTGAAAGGTTAGCTGGAAATACTCATTAATGTTTTTTAGATGGATTCTCAGGTTATTTTCAGGTACCAATTGCACCAGAAGACCAGGAGAAGACAACCTTCACCTACCCTTTTGGAACATTCGCCTACAAAAGGATGCCTTTCGGGCTATGCAATGCCCCAGGTACATTTCAACGGTGTATGGTGAGTATTTTCTCGGACCACATTAAGGATTGCTTGGCGGTGTTTCTTGATGATTTCATAGTTTTGGCAATTCATTTGATCATTGCCTGGGAAATTTGGAAAAAGTTTTGAAAACATGCATTGAAAAGAACCTTGTCTTAAATTTTGAAAAATGTCATTTCATGGTTGAAAAATGGATAGTGTTGGGGCACATAATTTCACAAAATGATATTGAGGTTGATAAATCAAAAGTTGATGTAATAAATTCCTAACCATATCAAACTTGTGTCAAACATGTTAGATCCTTTTTAGGGCATGCAGGATTTTACAGAAGATTTATCAAGGATTTCAGTAAGATTTCTCTCCATCTCTCAAGATTAATTCTAAAGGATTCTAACTTTAATTTTGATTGTCCTTGTAGGGAATCATTTTATGAATTAAAGGAAAGGCTGATAACACCACCAATAATGCAGCCACCCAATTGGGATTACCCTTTTGAGATACTTTGTGATGCATCCAACCAAGCAGTGGGAGCCGCTCTATCACAGAGAATTGACAGCAAGCCTCAAGTCATCTCCTACGCATCAAGGACCTTGGATGAAACACAAATAAATTACACAACCACAGAGAAGGAGTTTCTTGCAGTCGTTTTTGCACTAGATAAATTCCGATCATATCTTCTGGGCACTAAAGTTGTTGTTTTTTCTGATCATGCAGCTCTTAGGTACTTAATGAAAAAGGCGGATGCAAAACCCCGGTTGGTGAGATGGATGCTACTCTTACAAGAGTTCAATTTGGAAATCAAATATAAGAAGGGGACTGAAAATCAAGTGGCTGATCATCTGAGTCGACTACCCCACACCGCTGAAACAGAAATACCAAAGCAGAACCCACTTAATGATGAGCTTCCTGGAGAAAAACTCTACATCATCAACAGTGAAGTGCCATGGTATGCCAACATTGTCAACTATTTGGTAACATCTCAGGTACCCTATCATCTAAACTCTCATAAAAACATAATCTTAAATCTGAATCAAGATTTTACATTTGGGAAGATCTGTTTCTGTGGAAAATTTGTAATGATCAAATCATAAGAAGATGTCTGCCAAGAAGTGAAATTGAATCAGTGTTTGAATTTTGTCATAAATTATCTTGTGGAGGCCACTTTGGACCTCAGAGGACTACCCGAAAAGTTTTAGAATCTGGACTCTACTGGCCCACCTTATTCAAGGATGCATATGAATTTTCTAAAAGATGTGAAAAATGCCAATTTTCTGGTAACATATCCAAACGACATGAAATTCCACAAAAACCATTAACCTTTTGTGAAATTTTTGAAGTTTGGGGCATAGATTTCATGGGACCATTCCCAATGTCATTTGGAAATTCATATATTCTTTTGGCTGTAGACTATGTTTCAAAATGGGTGGAAGCAAAAGTAACCAGAACTGATGATGCAAAAGTTGTTTGTGATTTTGTTAGGGCTAACATTTTCTGTAGGTTTCGCGTGCCACGAGCAATCATCAGTGATCAAGGAACTCATTTCTGCAACAGGAAAATGGAAGCATTGCTGAAGAAGTATGGGGTACATCATAGAACATCTACCCCATACCATCCCCAAACAAATGGCCAAGCAGAAGTCTCTAATAGAGAAATCAAAGCCATTCTAGAGAAGACTGTTAAACACAACCGGAAGGACTAGAGCCAAAAGTTAGATGAGACATTATGGGAATACAGGACGGCCTACAAAACACCGATAGGGATGAGTCCCTATAGATTGATCTATGGAAAGAGTTGCCACCTTCCTGTGGAGTTGGAGCATAGAGCCTACTGGGCGGTCAGAGAGATGAATCTGGACCTTGCGAAAGCTGGGAAAGAAAGAAGATTGCAGTTTCAAGAGTTAGAGGAAATTAGAAGGGAATCTTTTGAAAACTCAATGATATATAAAGAGAGAACGAGGATGGCCCATGACAAGATAATTCAACCAAGAACCTTCAACCCTGGAGATAACGTGTTAATCTTCAAATCCAGACTTAAGCTTATGCCAGGTAAACATCATTCCAAATGGGAAGGCCCCTTTACTGTTACTCATGTATATACCTTTGGTGCTGTGCAGATTCAAAAGGAAGGAGGAGGAAACCCATTCACTATAAATGGGCAGAGGCTGAAGAAGTTCCATGGGACCGTACCTCAAGAACCAGTAGAGGAGATCACACTCCTTCATCCTGAATACAAATGAACACCTACCAAGTTGCATCATTCCTTTACACTTGATTAAATGTAGTAACTCCAACTTTTTGAAACATACATTTCCATGCATTGAGGACACTGCATAAATTATGTGTGGGGGAGGAAATCTTGAAGCCCAGGAGATTTTTTCAAAAAAAAACAAAAAAAAAAAACAAAAAAACCAAAAAAAATTGTTTTGTTTTGTTTTTTTGAGCCAACGACATTAAAAAAAGGCGTTACCGGGAGGCAACCCGCATTTTCCCCATTTTCCACTTGTCTTCTTAGTCATTTACCATCATGATTGAACGGGCCTGCACTATCAATTGTTTTCATTTTTTTTCAGGTCCATTAATGAAGAGGGTGTTGTGGGATTATACGTCGTGAAGAAAAGGATCCATTTGACAGGGGAGTATGAGTTTCAATTCTATATTATCCGACTTTATTCCCTACTTTTTTTAGTCTTTTGAAAAATTAATCAAAAAAAGGCATGCCCACGCTTGAATTCATGTTTTACTTGACTTCTCTAGGAGACATGAGTTTCTTAGGAATCGTGTGATGCCATGTTTTAGATTTCAATGTTAATGAGATTGAATGATTAAAATGGATAATTGGATGATTAAAGTGAAGCAAGGATATTGAAATAAGGACTCATGATTTGAGGGAATTAATTGATTCATGTAAATGAAATTTCCCTTCCATTTTTCATTCTTTGAATTTATGAAATTCATGTGAATTAATTTGTTATTATTAATAATGCCATGAGTGATTGTCCAATATCATATTCTCATTCCTGAGAGGATTTCTAGACCAAATATTTCCTATTTTATCTTGAGCATATTTCTTGAGTGATCTTGGGACGTGCCACCTGCTAGAACTTGTATTGAAACTTTTCAAAGCTATGACTGTACAAAACCACATTTAAAATGATTGAGGCATCTCTTTGGCTGGCCACATTTTATCCTAAGACCCACCTTTACATTTATCCTTCGTAAGCCCTTAGATGCCATGAATTGCCTTATAGGTTTAAGCCACATTACAATCCAATTTTTCCTTACCTACCTTCCCTTTTAGTATTTTTGCATGGTTATTTCAAGTTTAAGTATGGGGGAAGGGCCTTTCATGTGCGTTCCATGGGATATGTATCATTTTTGGGTGGTGTAATGTGTGCGTCGTCATTTTGGGCAATGTATTATTAGAAAATTGGGCATGAGTCATCATTTCATTATGCTTCTTTCATTTCATCCGGTTCTCCATAAAAAAAGAAAATAAAGCTGTGCCTTTCTGGAGCTTTACAAAAAAAAGAAAATAAAAAGAAAATAAAGTTGTGCCTTTCTGGAGCTTTACAAAAAAAAAACAGGGAGAACTTGGATGATATCATTCTTTGTAATCATTTATTGACTCATGACCCATGTCATTGAAAGGGGAGTGGTGTTGTGATTCACATTTCAAGGGGATTTGAGTGAGGTTCATATTGTGTTTTCACTTGATTAATCATGCATTGTACTTAAGAGTAAAACCTCCTACTTCTGGCCTTAAATTATTTCAATCATTTACCCACCAACCCTAAGCCACAGAGTCATTTGAACCTTTATGGCAAGTCCTCATGATTTTATGTGTGTTTTGTCTTTACAAAGTGGAGAAAGTAGTTACTTTACAAGCTTATGGGTAATGAGCATGTTCTCATGATATTAGCATAACTCCACTATTAATTGTATCATGAGTGATGAGAGAAAAGATTCATAAGTGAGGTAGATCATGATTTGGCATGTTTAATAATAATAAATTGAGAATCTTGAATGAATGAAAGGAGAAGCTTCATTATTTTTCAAAGGGGAAAAGTAAAATGCATGAATTGATTGTTTCTTTGAAAAATGGGAAATTAAATTGTTATTTTTGTGGAAATGGAAAATTTGATTGGACATTGATAATCATTTGGTTTTATTCCATTAGAAATTTAAATATTGGTGACATTGGTGCCCTTTGAATTCCATGTTGAGATTTTATGCTTGAGGACAAGCATAGTTTAAGTGTGGGGGAATTGACAAGGCTTATAATTTGCACAATTTTTAATGCATTTCTATTGTTTTAAACATCCCATGATACCATTTTGAGATTATATGTAACAATTTTGGATTTAAGAAGTATTTTATGTTTAAATGCAAAAATGACCAAATTCTGCATTTTGGACAGATTTTCACTATAGGGGTATTTTGGTCATTTACAAAAAAATATAAATCCAAATTTTATGATTATAATTTTTTTATAATTCTAATTTAATTTCCTTAAACTTTGTCTTCTGGACCAGGATCTTATTCGACCATCTTGAGTTCCAAACAATTCAATGAAGTTGAAGATTATTCAGGAACACCAAGGAAGCTTCCAGGAAATTTCTTCCAGAAAAAGGAAGGTTCAGTGAAATATCCATAACTCGCTCAAAACGACATTAATTGAGAGGATATTTTTTGGATAGACGGATAAGAAGATTTGGAACAAGTTTCATTAAGGAGTCCACGCCTTAAATGGCCGTTTTCAGGGACATTAATTCAGTACAAAACGGTGTTTTTCGGTTTGATGACTCTGACTGGACAAAATAAATTGTTAGAGGAAAATTGCCATAACTCTCGGAATACCTGTCCAAATCAGCTGATATTTTTAGGGGACACGTCCAAGACAATTATGAACAACATTGAAGAAGGCCTCAACGCGTGAAGAGGTCATTTATGGGGTCCAAAACGCGACAACTTTCGGGGGTCAAATTCTGCCTATAAAAGGAGGAGAGCTCCTCCCCCTCAATCCATCTCATTCTCCACCCCATTCCTTCCCGGGCACCCAGGAGAAGAAATTCTCAGCTTCTTATTTTATTTATTTTATTTTAAAATGTCTCTCCTCTCCCGCATTATCTCGCTTACCCCATCCATGGAGGGGAAATTTCATTTGAGTGATCAGAAAGAGGGGAGGCTGGACCTATGTGTTGTTCTTGAATTTTGTGCTTGAAATGAATAAAATGTGTTCTTCTTTCTTCTTCTGGTTCCAATTCATAATTCAGTATTAAATTCCAAATGCGGTTGTGTTATGGTTTTTTTTCTGAAATTATAAATTGTTTTGGTCGATGATCACATCTCCCTCCACCCAATTCTAATCTGTATACGGTGGAATATGATTAGGGTTGGGTGGTGATTGCTTGACAGTTGTCAATCACGTGTATAGGATTGTATGTCGAAATCTTGGTTTATTAGGGAACAACAATTCCAGGTCTGGGATGACTCTAATTAATCAAGAGAACTTCTACAACCCTAAACCCATTGGAAGGAGGATAGACCAATCTAAGGTTTTAGAAAGGAAAATTCTCATCACATTTATCTGACTAAGGGAGAGAGAGGACTCGGTAGGTAAATCTCTCTCTTACCAGTTTAAGGAAGAAGAATAGATACAATTTGGAAACCATGATGGCACAACACTAAGTCTAGCCGAACCAAATCCGATCACTGACTTTATAATTTGTTAAAATCAATCAATTTCTGTTGTTTGTTTCTCTCATAGTCATTCATATTAATTAAAACCAATCTTTTTAAGAAAACCACCAAAAAGTGACAACCTTGTTTTGTGTGCACTCCTCTTCGGGAGACTACCTAGGATCAACTGCTATACTATACTTAGGTAAATAAAATATTGTTTTTCCACGCCCCACGACAGGCTTGCATCAATACCCTCATTGAACTTTTATTATAATGATTAAACCCTCATTTCACTTGATGTATGTTGATAACACTTTTTACCCAATGCATTGAAGTGCTATCAGGGTGAACCCATCTTAATCATTTAATTTCAGCGAAAAGTGTGCCACTTGGATCATAAAACATGGAATCATTCAACAACATCATTTATCCCATGATAAAGTAATGTGTAAAGAATATATTAAACTCTACATTAAATAAGTAAATGTGTGTAAATATGAGTATCCTTTCTAGGGAAATGGGCATGGTATTCAATACAAAATGACTTTGGCATGGGGAATTGGGGAGCAATTTCGGCAGCATTACGACATGACATATGAATGCATAACAATTATTGATTAGAGAGAAAGGGGAGTATAAAAATGTTTAATATAAATGGATTGTATGGGGTCATATAGATTCATGTCACAAAATATGTAACAGAATTTAGATTCATACAACAAATGAATGGCGTGAATATAAATAAGGAGAGAGAAATTCAGTATAAAATATCTACATGGTAACAGGTGTACATGGGAGGAATTAATGTGAGTAAAAGAGGACTATCATCAATTCAAACATATATAGTTATGTATGGGGGAGGTGAGAAATCATTCCCCAACATTTTTAGTTGAATGAAAAAGGGTATGACAACTAATCAAATTTTGAAAAAAATGAGAATAGAAGAAATTCATTACGTTGATGTGTGATATCAAAGGCTTGGGAGAGGCTTGAGAGAGTCTTCATGTGAGATTTGGAAACCATGGGAGGATTCTAGTGAGAGGATGGAAGGTTTTGGTCAAAATCCAATGGATTTGAGAGAAGAGAAAGTGGGAGCATGGGTGAGTTTTTATAGTAATGGAGAGGAAATTCTATAATATATAGTTTTTTGACCATACACATTAAACTATTAAAAACCATAAACCATCATATGGTTTCTACAGATGGGTTATTTCAAAAAGAATTGGAAGAAAATATCCAATGGATGAACTTATTTAAATAATAGGCTTGCTTAGGTGGAGTTGAGTCACACTCTAATGGAAATCATTTTAAAAATGATAAAAAGTTTTATATGTCTTTGAGGGTCCACTAATGATTTGTAAAATAAATCATACAAACCATTAATTACATTATATTAATGGAAAAACATATTTTTCCAATCATATTATTTATAGAATTTATTACAACACTATTGAGAAATAATGATGTCATGAAATACATTATATAATTAAATAGTTTATAAATTTTTCCCAAACATTCCATTGTCACCGAAAATTATAAAAAATTTACTGTTGGATAATTTTGATGCCCATATTCCAAAAATAAATATTCATTTTATCTAATTTTTTTTTCTAAATATGAAATTTTTTCTTTTGAAATAATAACTGACATTTATCGAAATGTAATTGGTTTTTACATAAAGAGCATCCAAACATTAACAATAATTGTAATTGATTTATAAAAATTGTACGATCAATTATATTTAATAAAAATTAATTTAATAATAATATATCATTTAAATATTATATAATAAAAAATCCATTAAATATTTAAAAATATATTTATTAATTTAAAATTAACTAAAAATACTATCTGTGATTTAAAACCCATTTACAGTGTAAAATGAATGTATATTATATATTATATAAAACAATAATTCATATAATCATAGTGTTATGGTCTTGTTACATGTCACCTTAAAACACACGTATAAGACTGCAGGGTAAGTTATGTGGTGGTTATAGACTAATGGTGTGTCTCGGATAACATTTCTTGGGTGGTAATCTCTCTTAACATACAACTACTATCGTAGGTGGTTCCACTCAAGAATAACATGTTCAAGATCAGATTGGGAATGGTCAAGAGTGAATCAAAATGACACAACCATATTTTTGTGCTTTAAAAAATGGACTTCAAATGAAGTCAATCTACTGGATGAGGCCACCAATTCCTTTGTCTGAGGAAATTGGATTTTTTAAATCCCAATATTTATACTAATCATGTGTTCACGGTTCAACGTCTATATTAGAAACAATAACAATTCTTAATGACTTTATAAAAATCCAAAAATATAAAACAACGAATTTCATATTTTTTATATAACCATTTTAAATATTAATACATTTAGTTTGACCATGAATAGTTTTCATTTATAATATATTGGGTCATGAAACACATAAATAATGTCCCCTATAAATTAAATTATGAAATACGTGTATTGGGAATTTGTAATGTATCATGTTTTCATGACACATATAACACTAAGGTGTGGAATCACATTCATGGTCTTTTATATGAGACAAATATGAAAAATATCTATCATGATTTTAATTTAAACACATATGAGAGAAAACAACACGAATAAAATCATGATCTTTTATAAGGTAATGTTACCAAACAACCTTTTAATAGAATGTGTAATTGGAGATAGATAGTCGATGATTATTTAAACTCATGTGTGTATGACATTTATATGATAATCTATAGGTGGGTATTCTTACATCATAACATTAATTTATGACATGATTATAAGTGGATGGGTCCACAAGATGAGTTATAAGCCTTGGTCCTTTAATAAATCAACTTATTACATGAATGAAGAGACGAGTCAATTTGAGGATAAGATAATTATGATTTATTCAAAATGAAGTGGAGAATACAAAAAAAAATTATATTCTCTTTGATGATAACTTTTTGTTTTCCACCATCTCACTCCACCTTACAACCCATAATCAAATTATGTTACTGAATAGATGATCATTACATTTAAGGACATGGTAATATCGATGATTAGTTATACAGATCGTCCATTAAACTACCGGGGATATAAATTATAAAATAAATCATACACATAAACCCAAGTACATTATATTGTGTAAAATGTAATTCACTTCATCTAATGGAGTGGATATAATACTTTTTTAAAACACATGTACGGGATTTTGATGAATATGTATAGGCCTTCTAAGGGAAAAATACATTAACCCATGATATAATGGTTATTTTAAAATGACTCATAAATCAAGTAACTATCATAATAAATCATCATTCTTTAGTGGGAAAACTACCTAAATAAAGACAAAGTGAGAAGGATTGAATAGGGAAAATTTAATTCCATTGATAACAAATAGTTTATAGAGGAACATATTCCATAGGTCCTTGTAAATTAATTATCTCAAGAATCACATGTTATACATAAGAGAACCAGAGTGTTAAGAGAACCATATAGATATGGATTTCTAGTAACAAAATATTGTGAGTAATTATTGTTTTGAAAAAAATAACCACCCATTAATGAAGAGGTTCTGGAGTGATTGGACATTAAAACCTAAAAATTACCCCTAAATTTCAAAATCAATTCCCTGTATCATACTAAATATTTGGCTATATTTGATCCACTCTTTGATGTTATTTATTTTCAATCATTTGAAATATAATTATATAAGATGGAAAATTAAGTGATAATATATCTATACTAGTTGATAAAGGGTTAAAAACATTAAACCATTTATTATAACAAAAACATTTCAAATGTTTACTTATTTATATCATTCATAATTCTACATACAACACCGACATAACATGTCAAGGATATTTGTATTTTGGAAATAAAATTTGATTTGCAAAATAGTATACATTTGGAATATGTCTTTATGAGATTACCATAAGGTTTTTGTTTGTCCAGATGATTCCATAATCATATGAAATATGTAGAGATCCATTTTTTGAATGAATTAATAAAACTAGTTGGGTAAAATTAGTTTTGATAAAGCTAAAAAATAATAAGGTTTGTTTGAGAATTAGTTTGAGGTCTATTTTTATAAAAAATTTAGCTGAAATGCAATCATAATCATTGTAGTATATATTGATCAAAAATTAATTTTTTTAAATGAAATAATTATCATATAGTGTGTTAATTATTAGTTAATCCACTGTTTCTAAATGATGTAATAAGGTAAATAAACATAAATTCTTGGTAATAAGATCTTGTTTTAATTATATAATAAGTTGATTGGACTAGAAAAAAGGTAAAACATGGAATAGATAGTAAATACATTTGTTATGTAATTACCCAAGTGTAGATTGGTTCTATTTTTACATAGTTTACAACTTTACCAAAAAATTTGTCACTATACACAAAATGATAATGTGATAAAGAGTAATATCTCATACAATTCGGTGATAGTATAATCCATTTGTTCCATGTTATATAGATGTGATGTTTCCAATGCACTGGTAATGGTAGAATGATAATAGGATAATATATAGTTACATAATTTGTATGCGATTAAGGCTATCTACAATAATCTGATAAGAACTATGCATATGTTCTTGGTATATTGAAGAGGTGAAGATATTGACATATCAGGTAAAATAGAATCTAGAATTCAATCAGATCCAAATTGTCTAAGGTAATTTTTCTAATATATTTTTAGTCTCAATGGAGTACTTGAGAGCTAAATGATTTCATGAAAGCATGTTTCCAAATGATTTTATAGCTTTTTACATGTATATAGGGGCTTGTGATGAAATAAAATAATTAATTTCATCATAAATTGTTTTCTATGATCATGATGTAGTACATAACTATAAGGACCATATCAGAGTATATTTTGATAATACATCAGCTACGGCTCTTGAAAATGAGATAAGGTTACACCAATGGAAAAATAACATACTCAAATGTATCATCTCTACATGTAATTTTCAAAAAATTCTATGGTATTAAAAAAATATAGTATCTACAAAAATTGATAGAACACTGGATTAATGAATTATCTTAATATAAAAATGATTATATTGTTTTAGATAAGGGTCATATGGTTCATAGCTGGTATATATTTTGTAAGTGGGATTTTCATTGAGTTAATTCCCCAAAACAAGATAATTTTTACATTATGATTAACAATGTTATTTTTTGAATATTTATAATCTACTAATTTTATCATGATTATTCATATAAATGATAGAGAATATGATAATTTCATAAGATTAACCATCACTCAGAATGGTCATAGTACTTCCCTAGTATGATGAGAACACATAAAAACCCTATTAGTATTAATAACAATATGATCTACAGATAGTTGAAATCAATTTATGGACATAATGGATATAGTATATCAATGATGCATACCAAATATACATTTTTAACCTTAACATGGGGTACACAGTAAGTAATTTATAGTGTATGAGATTATCATAATGAGACCCAAAATTTGTAATTCAACATGTATATCTGTCATTGTAATTTCAAATATAAAAACATATTTGTTGGACCTTAGACATAAAAATTATTATTAGTTGATGTTATGAGTCATGTACTATATACTTATGATAAAATATGTGATGGAATTTGTTTATGGAAAAGATTGATATGTAGGATGTATCATGGTTAATATTTCTTTAATCTGTAAAATATGAAATTATTTAACCCTTATGTTTATTGAGGAATTTATATATATATATATCCCATTTATTAAAATTTTATAATATAAATATGTCCATTGATATTTTATTATATATGAACTCTAAAATTACATAATGTAAAATAACGAGACATTGGGCATATTGGTTGGTGGCATTGGAATTCCACATGTAAGATTAGAGATAAGATGTTAAAGCGAATATATTACATGACAAGACTCTATATGATGCTTAATTTCATTGAAACATTAATATCTACTTCCATGTTCTTAAAGTATTATTTTTAGATTGTATCCTTATACATTATATGGCTTCAACTAATGTATATAATAATTTTTCCATGAGTTTCACAGCCTAGGATTCCCATTACACCATTTTAATAATACTATAATTTATTATTTAACAAGTTCAATATTTATTATCCCTTGTATTTTTTAATAATTTTTCATTTTTTTACCTCAAATATTCCATCTCAAGTTATTAGAGTGAATATTTTTTTAGTTGAATATTTTATAAATATATTTTTCCATTTAGTGAATAAAAAAACTAGATAATTTTTATTGTTGAATATTGTAGTTATATTAATTTATTATACAAATTTAAATCATTAAATGCCTCAAAAATATTATTAATGAATAAAAAACTATATAACTTGTCTATTGAAAAATTATATATATCTATTACAATTAGAAAAAATAATATTTAATTTAAATCATGATTTTTGAACATTCCATTAAATATTATTATCAATACTATTATAGACATGGTGTTCTCTAGTAAATAAAAAAATATGGAGGCATGTGATAATATTATCTCCTAACCTTATAAGTATATAAATCCAATTATATTATTTCATTAATAGGTTTCCATTTTTAATTTTTGTGCACATAGTTCTCTAGAAGTAATTATCTCATAGATATTGGGGGATCCCGCTTCATGAGAACTCTCATGAATTGATTATTGTCCAACAAAACCACAATTATCATATCTATATAAAATTAATATATCAATTCCTATATGTTATTCTTATTTAAATCATTGAAAAACAATGTAACAATTATGATCTATTATTACATAAATAAAGATTTTATAAAATGATGTTCAGTGATTTTTTGTGAACACGTTGATCCATGATGGAGGGAATCTATGCATTATTCATACAACACAATGATTTTTTGATGTACATTCATTTTCAGATTCATAAAAAATGATTGAATTCATCGTAACATAATTCTAATATTAAGTTGATTTATAATAACATGGATATGAAATTCAATAAACAATTAATAACTGATTCAATTATATTCTTCATAGTCATTATCAACAAGTTTAAACTAAAATTACTCCACATTTGATAAAAAATTGAGTTCTTTATACTATATTTTCCACTAACACTATTCATATTAACATTAAGGATATCTATAAATTACACCAAACATGTGTTAAAAACATGAAGAGAACATTGTAATAAAATTAATTATTAATACATGTGAGAAGCACCCATTAACACCATCTGAGTCACAATATAAAAAGAAAATATAAATTAACATTTCCTAATATGTTCATGAAGTCAAAAATATGGTCATAAAGTAAAAAATACTAAATTTATAATCAAGAAAACTCTAGAACAAGGAAATTGATACCTTATTAAATTGAAAAATAAAATTGGAGGAAGAGAAAAAATATTAGAGGAGGATTTTTGGATCAGATTAAATTTTTAAATTAGCCATATATAAGTGATGAAATACATTGAATTACTATCGGGAAGGTCAAGGATTATATGGGACATTTTTTAAAGAATTTAGAATAGTGGAAAAGAGACCTTTTTGGTGCATAATTAAAAAGGGATAGTCAAAAAAATGAATAAAATATAGAGTATATTTTGGGAATATCGTAGAATGAAACATATTGTTATGGGGTGGTACTTCTTTGATAACACAAGTTGAATTATGGACTCTCTATTTCATAGTGTAAATATCTACAGTTTAGAACTATATTCCTCTAGAAAACATAGGTCTGGGATACCTTTTATTAAATGTTTCTCAGGTCTATCATTTTAGGTTTGGGGTTAGTGATACTTTTATTTTATCTATTTTCTATGGATCCTACGTATTGTTTTGTGTATTTACTAAGGAAGGGTGGGTCACTTTCACATGGGGATGAGTATTTTTTCATGATTAATTTTGGTACACCATAGTTTACATGACACAATTATCCCCCTTCTATTGTTTCAATATTCATAACATAGTGTTTTGATTTTGTTTTTAATTATGTGTTTTATGTATGTTTTTTACATCCATTTATTTTCACTATATGAGATTGTTTATTTCATTATTCCATTTTTTGGTTATTAATACATGTATATAATATATATTTTAATGTAATATAACACTAATATATTTAATTTTCATTGTATTTTTCTAGGTGGATGTCCTTTTAAAACTTATGATATATTAATATAAAGCATTTCTAGATGATTAAAATTTTATTCCCATCATAATGTTCCTATTATTCAGGGCTAGGAATGAAATAAAATTGAATTTAATCAATGGTATTTTGATTCTGATTATATAAATGTGTTATATTTTATATCTTATTATTAAATAATTACTATTAACCATATAATAAAAATAAACAACATTTAATTATAATGACTTCAATAATAAAATTAGAGATTAATTATAACGAAAACAATATAATGTGTTATCACAAGATAATGATTTAAAATAAGATAAATATATGGTTAAAATTTTGATATTCTATACCCCCCATTAATAAATCCACATAATCCTTGAGAAAACATAGTACATGCTCCATCAAATAGTAAAACATTTTCAAAAGATTCATAATATCCACCCCTCTTATAAAAACATCTCAACTATATGAAATAGTTATTGGGATGATTCTACCATGGCCTCCATGTATGTATAAGTGAATATCAACCCCCCGTCTAGTTTAACTCCCTATCTAATTATCTCGGTTTTTCTTAATGAACCATATCAATTGGATTTCAATTTTCACCCAATTTTCAACCATTCAATAATGATTATAATGATTCCAAATTACCAATTGGAATGATACTGGCCATAATTAATGGATTGATCTCCAGAACATTTTCCTCCAAGAGATTCCATTTATGAATTGTTGTATTTTCAATTATGGCCCTTACTGGATAGATTCATCTTGAAAAAACCTCCACCACCAATTTTATTGAGTTTCACAGTATCCTATGTGTTATCCACCTCAGGGAATGTTTTAGTATGGAATTATATGGAATTTAATGTTTTTTTATCCCATGAAGACTTTATAAAGTCTTTTTCGTTAGATCTAGATTGATATGAGAATATTGAATAATCATTTTCAGATAGCCGAAAGAGGAATACTTAGGTTATGAACCTCCTAAGAATTATTTTGGATTAATCTTCTAGGAAACCCTCTCCACATAACCAATAATTTCAAAATTGATTGAACTATTGATAATACTTGGTCCATCCATTGTGTAGAAAATATCACATGTCTTTAATAAGATACCACTATTAAATGAATCTGTGTTAAAATCGATCTATCCAAACAATTTTTGGAAATAATATTCATATATTTTTATAAGGATATATCATGTTAGAATACTATATTTTGTAAAAAACTATCTTGAATATTTCTAGAATGTAATATTTAGTTTACTCTTTATCATTTTTTTAATGATGTTTTTAGGGTTCCGGACTCTCCTCCACTTATTCAGCCTTGATTAAGGCCTACAAGTAATGAGGCAAAAAGATTATTATTGGTGTTCTATTTCTCAATCAGATTCCTTGAATAATTGTTTATGTGTCCTTCTAATATCTCTTATGGTTGTAGATTCCTCTGCACATCAAGGGGTGTTGATGCCCCCATACATCCCACCTTTACCTTTGTGTTTCTTGTATTAGTACAGTTCTCTAAAGATCATGGATGTGGGATAGAAATGTGTTTAGTTGATCTCTCACTCCCTCAATAAAGCATTTAATGGACTCCCACTATGGTAATATGGTAGATCCCACATGGATTGTATCACCCCATGATTTTAAGAAATATATTCTATCAAAATAATTTACATTATATTTTTTTTAAAAATTAATACATAGTTTATCAAACATTACATTCATCACCATATTTAGCTGGTATTTCACACAACATCGAGACCCACTTATGACTTATACTAATGGAAATGCTGAGTTATACAAGAAATAATATACAAACTATGTTATTTTTTTAAAAGAATAGTAATCTCTTGTTTATTTGAATGGAGGGAATGAACACGTGTAACTAAATATTGAAATCATTTTTTATACATGTTTACAAATTAAATCATTGGATAACAATAAATTATAAATGTAAATAAATACTAATTTGTATATAAATGATGTGTTTTTGGAATCAAATTATTTTTATGAGGAGAATGGTGTTTTATCATTATAAATTAAATTGATCACTGTTAATGAATGATATAAATTAGCTATATATGATAAATAAATAATCAAATATTTTGAGATTTAACCCATATGTTCCATATCATCATGATTAGAATAAATCAAATGTTAATAATAAAATTTTATATATTTTTAAAATATAGTTTTATGGACTTTTATGGATGATTGTTTTTATATCTATATTTTGACACATTTATAATTATACTGATATGATATAAAACTAAAAAATTTTATTTAATAATATTAAAATTAACTATGGGATATTGTTTGGAATTTTTTTGAGAACATCTATTTTCTGATTAATAGTAAATACATGTGATTTTAAATTGAAAACTGCATTTCAGTATAAAAAATATGGACTGTTAAATTATATTTTAAATATTCACTAATGAAAATTTCAATCAATTTTATGTCATTTTAACCAATTTATATCATTTTAATCATTTTCATATTGAAATTGGATACAAAAAAATCTTTTCCAATGTTTGATCTTATCTCTTTAGAATCCTCTTATCCTATAGTGTCTCTCATATTAATTTTAAATTCTATTTAACCAATTTTGTGATTAGAATATCAATAAATGTATTCTTTATAGGGAATAAAAAATATATATAGTATATTTTTATAACATAGATTATATAAAAAATATTTTCAATATAACTAAAAACAATTACCATGATTAAGGTAAAAACTAGCATACATAATAATTAACCATAGTATATAAGGGATAAAAATAATAAACATTTGAAAATTTTATATTGTTTCCATAAATAGGTCATTGAAATTATAGGGTTATTTGATGGTCCATTTTTTACCATTTATGGAAAATAATAACATGTATTCAATTGAAATAATTTTACAAATACACTATTTTCCATTTTTCCCACATATAAAAGGTCCCTTCTCTTCCACCCATCAAAATTATGATGATTAATTTCTCTCCTACACACTTCTCCAATAATCTCAAAACAGACCTCCTAGTATACTATAATCATCACTTTTGGAATAAATATAACTAATGAAGTACATTGGTGAATACAGAAAGGAGTTACCTTATGAAGAGGTTTCATTAGTCAATAATCACTATTGTATTATTTATTTATAAATCCTTTAAATTTAATCATATTCAAAGATTATATAAAAACAAAATATCCAAAATATACTATTTTTTATGTTAATATTTTCATCAAAAATAATAAATAAATTCATTATATGTGTAATGAAAATGTCGTTAATGTTTTCAGCAAACAACCACCTCGTGAAATTATGTCATTTGATTTTCAATAAACAACTATAATGATAGGGAATTATGAATAAAATAAAATTTTTATTTTAAATATATGATATTTATTATTTTTTCATAATTAGTAAATTATTATAGAATTTATAACACCATACCATCCATTATGTAGGAATACGATAATAACATTTGTGGAAATGTGTACTTCTGCCTCCTAAATTCGATCTGATTAATTCATAAATTACATGTAATGTATTAAAGATTGATATAATAAAAAATATATAATATAATTAATTATATATGAAATTAATAAAATTGTTATCATTATTAAAATAATAAATATAAATTATTTCTATATATATATCTATCTAAAAAAGTGATAACATCGTTTGTGGGCCTGTGGAATGCCGCCTCCTTAAAGCGATGCAATTATTTCTTTTTCATGACCCAATAACAAGAATAAAATATATAAATATAAATAATTATAAAATATTTTATTTTTTATATAATTTTTATTCATTAAAAATATAAATTACTTACCGTGTTACTATAATGATCATTGAAAAATGAGAGTGTCACTCATACGTAAATATGTCCTACCATCTCACTGATTTTAACATTGGATCAATATCCATAACCATATCTAATATTTAATTTCAAATGTATGATTTATTTATGAATATGATAATTATTTAATTATTATTATTTTATTTATGTCTAAAAAATTATCCATTTGGACACATTTGAAAATTCAATGTCATGTTTAACAAATAAACCGGATATGGAAAACACCCCCAATATATGTTTTATTATTTATTTAGTTGTATAAAAATGTTATATGTTTAATAAAATTAATGATAAACATGATTTATTTTATATATTGTAAATAGTTAATTTAATATTATTATTAAGGATGTTATAGGTCAAGCAAGATGAAATCGACTCAATGTAAGGGGTTTCTACTCATTGCATATTTCATTGAGACTTATTTTTTATTTTTAAACATGCTATATTTATATGGTTTATCTACAACCCTACTACTTGTTATATGATGTGTTTCATTTATTTTATAATATTAAGTCATTAAATTGATATTATTTAGTCATATATCCCATGATTAAAAAAGATTTCACGTTGTAATGGATTTCATAACTCAATTTCCATTGAATAGGATAAAATTTTATTTCAATGCATATGTTAGGCCTAGAATATATGTCAAATGACCTATTATTATATTATTATATATTTAAAATTATATTTTGTGTACTTTAATTACTCGTATATAATTATTTCATTGAGTTATTCTCAATCTAATGATATTTTCTGTGTAAGGGGATTTCTCGTCACACTTAAATTTGTGGAAGACATGGGAAATATTTACCACTTACATAAGATTTTTAGTGTATATTCTACTCATGAATGTATAAAATGATTATAATACATAATATAATGGGGTGTTACATATCATTTAGATGATAACACTTTCATTTGGTTTTTGGTTTATATTCTACAATTTGATAAATCGATTTGTCACATTTTGTTCTCCTTTTGATCATTGTTATGTCACAATCCTAATATATTATATGAGGTGTGTATAATTATTCATTAATATTTAATATCACGAATTCCCTTATTCTTATGATATTATTAGTATAGTTTAATATTATTCCATCATGGGGCTTATGATATTAATTTTTTATTGTGGTATAAGAATATATGAAATGTCTAATGGTTATTTTAATAATAAATTATTAATGATTTTGAAATGGTATTCCACTTAATTAATGTAAATAATATTTTTAATTAATAATCCTTAAATTATAATGTTTATTGATGTAACCCACACTATTTAATGGATGAACTAATATTTTTTCAAATAAATTTTCAAACAACATGTATCATTCCAAGAGATAGTCGTATTCTATAGGGATTGTAATTGGAACAATTTATTCACAATGGGTTAATTGTCTTTCCTATATATTTTCATTTAGACCATTTCTTTTCTATGAATTAATAATTCTTCAATGATATTGTTATGAAAACTCTTTATTTTCATTCGGTTAATCATGTTATGCTCTAGTTATTAAGTTACCTATTTCTTTTTCAAATGGTGAATCATATTTCAAAGACACTTTTATTGAATCCTTTTATTTTCAAAAAGAGAAATTTGTTTCCAGTTGTCTATTATTGAATCCATTTATTTTTTAGGTGTTAATAAATTTTTTTAATAATTATTTATTGAAACCATTCATTTTATATTGGTTGATCAGGTTTCTATGATATTTTTATTGATTATAATTCTATCAATGGGATAATCATGCTATCAAGTTATTATTATGGAACCCATTTCATTTAATTGTGTTAACCATGTTTTTAGGATATTTTTATTGTACCCATTTCAATTCCATTGAGTAATAATGTTTCCATGATAATAACCAAAATCCCAAACATTCCTTTAATAGACCAGTTTATGAAAGTGATAATGGTTATTCATATGAGTTTATAATTAAATACAATATTTTAGGCACATACATATTCAATGTGTGGTTATGTGATAAACCAATGATTGGTGGTTCTATGATAATCCAATTATGGGTTGTTCTGTAATAGATAAATGACATGTGGTAACATGATATTCCAATTATAGATGGGTCTATGGTATCCATCATATTAATTAGGAATAGAAATTATCCATTGGGAAATTCCATTTTTAAATCTGACACATATGTATGTCGACCAAATTATTTTAACATATATTATTTTGAAAAATATAATAATATCCAATTATACCTTCATTTGATTTTTATTCATTTTACAGTTTTATAATGTTTCTAATGATCAAGATTGATATCACATGGATTTTAATTATTGATTTCGATGATTGATTCCATTTTCTATGATTTCATAGTTTATGATCCACTTAATATTGGGTTTGAGTTATTTTATGAGACATTCATTAACTTTATTAATGTCATTATACCCTTACAAAGTCTTATTCTCAATGATGGAATTATTTTGACAGTTATTTCATATTCCCATTATGAGTTTTCCATCCAACAATTGTTATGTTTCATTTTCACATAGATTTAATGAATGATATTGAGAAATGTTGGGATATAATGGGGTTTACAAGGAAGATTTCTATGATCTACAATGAAATAAGTAAAGTTATGTTGAATATGTGAAGTTTTGATTTCATGAGATGTGAATTTTATATGATTTTTTTCCCACTAAATCACTAATTTTATTAAACTAAAAAACCAATAGTATTTAATTGATCCATGATCTCCGTCCATTATTTTTTTGATTATTTGAAAAATTTGAGTCATAATATTTGGATTGAAGGCTGTGAATGTTATGTTATGGATTTCATCACAGGTCCAAGGAATGAGGGTTATGTTAATTTAAAATTTGTTTCAAAGGACGTTTTAGAAAACATTGAAAACATGGATGTAATCATATGATGTTATCAAAAGAGTTATGGATATAATCATGGGACTATATATAATTCCCCATCCTTAAACCTTAATTAATATTTAATTAAATGAATAATTCATATTGACGATCTTTTCAGGTTTAGTGTTTTAGAGAATTAGGACATAAATATTTCATCTCAAAATATTACAAAGTATAAACTTTTACTATGTTTCCATAAAATAAAAACTCTTAAAAATAAACATGCCCAGTTCCATGTTTTAGGTTACATGACTTTCCCTTGATCACATCCTTGACCCTATTCCACGTTATATCCTGTGAAAAACATTTAAAAAACATGGGATGAGCATAAAAAGCTCAGTAAGGGATACACAAAGTATGAAAACTGATAGTTTTTCAAAACAACAAGTAAACCATGTATACTTTATAAAAGTAATACTTTTCACCTTTTCGAAGTAGTAAAAACACTTCACTGAATAAAAGTTCATTACTTACCCTTATGTATCCAAAAGATTACAAGAAAACCCATATAAAGATCACATAACATGTAAAGTTATCTTGGGACATAAACATACTTAAGTGGAATAACCATAAGGTCGACTTCCACACATATCACTTAATAGAATAGCCATTCGGCTAACTTCCATACATACTTAATGGAATAGCCATACGACCGAATTCCATACCCAATGCATTGGAGGTTATATCGTAACCACCCGTCCTGGTATTCACGGCACCACCCGTCATATGGTTTATCATGTAACCACCCGTCATATGGTTTATCATGTAACCACCTGTAAAATGTCCAAGAACCATTATAAATTTATAACCCATAATACCAATATAAAGGAACGATAACATTTCCACATTTCAATCACAACATATCATTTAAATATATTGAAAAAATAGAATCCTTTATAAAAACCATTTTCAATACCAAAATACATAAAAGATTATATGTAATTTATTTTATTTTAAAAACATTATGACTTGTTGAGGAAGCCAAAGATCAAATAATACTCGCGGCGGTGGAAAAGGTCGTTTTCACCGCGTACGTTAAAAGAAGCATTCCTTTTTGTCGTTTAGTAAAACGCTTCATAGAAAAATATTCCTTTTGTATAAAAGTAAAAGTCAAAGGGGTTTATACACCGTATAAAATAAGGTTGTGTATACAACGAAATATGCCTCAATGAACGGAGATTGAGATGATGACCCTTACAAAGACGGTATCCTTAGTTTAAGGACAAATCAATTAGATAATTATGTGTGAAAAAAGAATACCCCAAATATAAGTGGATATTAAGGGTAAAACAATCAGAGGATATTCGCACATATTCATAGAACAACATATTCAAGGAGTATAAGTTTATCCCAAAGAATCAGATTCGGGTTAAGAAGTTCCCTTGTAAAAATTTGACAGCCTAATGGCGTCACTACAAAATTCAGAAAATGAGTCGATGAGAGATAAAAATGGTATCTCATCACATGAAAATAAAATTTAAATCAATAAGGATATATAATAACATATCCTAACATAATATTATGTGAATTAAAAGAAATAACAAAAGAAGTCTTTTAAAAAGGGGTGGGTGAAAGGTTCCCTTACCGACATGGGTATCTTTCGAAACATACACCCCGTGAAAGAAGGACAATACAAAATTGATGTAAATAATAATAAATGAAAGTATATTACACAATGAGTAAAATAGTGGTCACTAAATACACCACTCAAAGGAAATTGTGGCAAATGTAGTATAAATCTCATGGGAATAAAAGTGAGATGAAAAATCCCTTACGAAAAGTCGGCAGCCTAACGACGCCACATAAAACTTACAAAAATTGATTGATGAGATAAAATAGGGTATCTCATCATATTAACATAATGTTTATAGAAAGAGGAATATAAAATAACATCACCCAAAATAACAAATAGGAGCATAAAAGAAGTGACATAAAGTAGAGTACTTAAAATGAAAGAGAGTGGTTAGATCTCTTACGAAAATTCGGCAGCCGAACGACGCCACATAAAACATCCAAAATGGATTGATGAGAGAGAATAGGGTCTCTCATCATATGAACATATAAATTACAGTAAGAGTAATTTAAAATAACATCCCAATTACAATAAATATGATCTTTAAAAGGAATGACATAAAAGAGCATACTTAAAAAGAAAGAGAGGAGTAGGATCCCATACCTCGGGTCCGACTTGACTCAATCGTTCTTTAACGTCCTGAATAATAAACTTGAGTTAATTTATACTTTGTTAAGAACCTTTTAAAAGTTCATTATTCCTTTTATATCAATTATTGACATGTTATAAACATTATATAATCATTTATGTTAATAATGTTTGTTTTGTCGATATTTGGTTCTTAAGTCAAAAGTGGACTTCTTACAATTACATGTTGTTCATGTGGTCAAAGGTTCTTTATATCCAGAATGAAATTCCTGATTTGGATATCATATAATTCATATATATACAGAATATACATGTATTTATAATATTACATAATCACTTAGAGGTAAGAAATGAAATGCACCATTCATGGAGATGGTAAGCCGTACGTACGCATGAACGCTTATTTCATTTCTATGTCATATTAATGGAATTAAAACTAAATGAGAGATGTGGATATTTTTAATTCCAGATTTATATTCATCCTTTAGATGTATCATACATCATATATATCCATTATATGTACTTATAATAGTACATTACATTTGATGATAAGAAATGAAATGCACCGTTCATGGAGACGGTAAGCCATACATACGCATGAACGCTACTTTCATTTCAATCTCATAAATTAATGGAAAGAAAACAAAAATGATATAAAAGAATATTACAATTCCAGTATAAAATCATATATAATAACTTTAGATTCATCCTTTATACATCCCACATATGGCATTAACTAATGAAATCACTTTGAGGGGGCGGTAGTCCGCACTTCCAAAAATGAAGATATCGCGTATACCCATAATGGAAGCCATAATGTTATGCCACAATTGAAAAATACAGAAGCTTAATTAATACATAAAAATATTATATATCATATATAAACATAGTTACATCTTAATGTCCACCTTTTAAGGTGTTATATGAGTGTTGAACAATCATCGTTTCGTGAGACAGAAATTCAGCATCCACATAAACTGTATGTTCTTTAACCATTATATGAAGGTGGGTGTAATTTTAGCTTGAATACTTATTATAAAAACATTATAGTATATTGAAGATACTGGATTTGTTACAGAAGAAATGAATAAAAAGTGTTTAGGGGGTTGGAGAAGCAAAATAAAACAAAAGAGCACAAGTGAAGACATTACCTTAAAATTGGGTAACTCCCTTTGGATTGAAACAAAAGGGTTTCTTGAAGAGCTTCCTGCCTAAGTAAAGGATTCTAGGATGAGGAGAGCGATTTGGAGAGACAAAATGATCAGAGCTTGGCCGATCCAAAGGTTTTAGTGGTGTGGGTAAGGTGGTAGAGGTGGGGGCCTTGTATAAGAGGAGAGGAAGGGCACTCTTGGAAAAGTATAAAATGTTACTCTATTTTCAAATGGTTTTCAGATTTTGATGGTCCCACGATGATTTTTTTCGAGGATAAGGTGATAAGGGTTCGAAAAACACCAATACAATAGGTTTTTGACATGTTTAGGTCCTAGATTTTGCATTATCTTTTCATTTTATTTAAATCGTTAAATAATGAGGTCATCGCTACATCATCATGATGTCATAAAGAAGTTAATTTATTTAATGTCTAAAAATTATAAAAAAAATACTATGATGTAGGAAATATATTAACACTACAATGAATATTTATAGTAAAAATTCTGAATTGTATGACCACATGTACAAATTGTTTTAGTAAAATAAATCATGTTTGTGACATTTTTATTTTAACTTTAAATAAAAAGCATAAATGTCATTATCAAACCCAAATGACTCAATGGAGTACCAAATATCGACCCATGGGTTGTCATGGTCGGTCATAAAGCATCCAATATGGTTAGGACAAGTGTCAATATACTTTCATTTTATTATAATATCATTTTTACCTTAAATCACACTAATTACCTTTAATCGCGATTAATATAACTTAAAAAATACTTTTCATCAAAAATTATTTTCATCCCATTGAACCAGATTTTACTTAACAATTAAAATCATTTAAATTGGATTTTTGAAATTCAAATCACAGAAGTGGTAAAGTCCCATTTAAATGGAAAATCAAATTTTGTAACCACCACTTTGTGGTTTCACTATTCATCAAAAATTGGAGATTTTTAGAAAAATACCAAAAATTCACCCTAAGCTATATTTGATATTCTGAATTCAAAAATGATGTCTATTTTACCAAATTCATCAAATATATGTTTCATTAGTTAATTTTATAAGTAATTCCCGCAGTCAGAGAAAATAACGTGTTTTTATGAAACAATAAGTATGAAAAGATTGACACTATTTTAAGTCCAATTTCAAAGTGAAATTAATTTCAATGACCACTATTGGATTAAATGGTAAAAATACATTCTAATTTTACTAAAAAAACAACCCAAAAGATAATCTAATCATATAAATAAACTATATTAAAAAGAGGTTTTGAATTAAAATACATCATTTTTCACTATTCATTAAAAATGAACTTTATCAGAAAGATACCAAAAAATTAAACAAAGTAAATTTTGATGTCCCGATTCTAAATAAGAATTTTATTTTGTCAAATATAACACATAAAATTGTCAAGAGGTGGATTTAAAAGAGGGCTGCCTTCAAAAGGCGGTTAATCGACCTTTTAATGAATATTAGAATGTCTACGCTTAAAATTGGATTTATTCGCATTTTTAATCCTCTAACATTTATTGTAAAGAGTAAAAATATTTGACAAACATATATAATCATTTTTTAGGTAGTTATGTTCATTCCCTCCATTACAACGGCTAGGCGTTAACTATTATTTAAAATAATATTATTTTATTATTAGAGTGCAACGTAAGCTTCCCAAAAAACTCATTGTTGTGTATTAGGTACGCCATCGATCATAGCATCCCCTTTAAAGTAATATTAATATTTTATTAACAAATATGGATAAATATAAAAATTTTATATTCATTATTAACCTAGGGTGTTACATCCTTCCCCCCTTTTGGGAATTACATCCTCGCAATTTTAAAATTGGGCGTGGAAATATTCTTGAAAGTCCCACATCGGAACAAGAGTCGGTAAAACAATAACATTAAAATAAAGAAATATAAGTACAGAGGTCACCCGAGTTAACCCATACTAGGATTCCATGTAACCAAACATGGACATGGAGGAGAAAAAATAGGGTCATGTTCTGATAGAGAGTGATAGAAAACATGTTTAGGAGAAAGTTAACAACAAGAAAATCACAAACATGTGATGGGTTAAATAGTATTCAATTCCCCAGTAGGAAAAGCTAACAAACAACATTTCTGTTTTATGTTACTCTTCATTGAGAAATTTATTTTTTATCCTAACTAAATCATAATGAAACATACTTACTTCTCACGTAGACTTCCAACTTTTACTAGATTCCTTAATCAATCTCATATTTTCTCCAAAAGACGAGTATTTAGGAAAACTTGTTTTCATTAAGAGTACTATAATCAATTTCAGAGAATCATCTAATCCACAAAAGAGAACTATATACCTCCCATTTCTTTAGACTCTAACCAAAACCAAAACCAAAAAGGTTAGTACAAGATCAGATAATCCAGAAAAGGATAACCCTATATAAAAATAAAATCTATTATTAATCTTAAAAATTTTCCCAAAAAAACCCAAAGTTCCACGAGGACCATTTGATAAATAATTTTTCCATAAAATTCTTCAATGTAAACCAAACTAATATTCAATCCCAAAAATTTGAAAGATTTAGTCACATAGTCTTCCAAGTTAAGTCGTAACATTTATCTCCAAAAAAACATCAGTTGCTCCTAAAGTCTCTCATTGAAAAGTAATTAACCTAATCACATATCCTCCATGATATGTTAATCATTTTAATAAAAACCCAAAATCAACTTACTATTAACTCATAAAGTCACCTAACTAAAAATAATTCATACTAACCAGGGACATCACGTAGTCCAGTGGTAGGCGATAAATACCCATTTCAGTTTGGTTGTGGGTTCGATTCCTGTAGCTTTGTCCGACGCGACGGGTTGTCACACGGTCTTCTTGTTGTCCTTTTTATAAAACTCCAAAAATAACTATAACTTGTTTTAACCTTAATATTTTCCTTATACCTCTCATTTTCATCCAAATTTGTTATGGTCTCAACATCTTAATTCTTGATGTCTTATTTCACCACCATAAGATAAAATAAAACGATTCCCAAAATGAATAACATCATACCTTGATCATGGAGTCCACTCGGTTTCATCGTCATCTTGCTCACGTAGGTAGAAGTCCCATGCATTACAACAATGATTTATAGATCCTTCAAAATCATTTTCTTCCTCCATCCAAATACACCTTGTACAACATGGGTCATATGGGTGTTCACAAAAAAATAGTTTTGGAAAATAATCATGTATGAAATATAATTCCAAAACATCTGATAAAACATGATTTCTACAAAATAGTCGGACAGAATTTGAGTTGAAACTTTCTATTATTCGTCCTTTTAAAATACCATAAGTATGTGCAGAGAGACTATATTTTAAAATCAAATATAAATAGGTTGAACAAGGGTCTCCTTCCTCAACACCATCTCTAAAATCATAATATGCTTCAAATTCTTGTGATTAGGTAAAATATTTGAAAATACCTTGATAATATTTACCTTTCTGGAAAATATGAGAATATTGTGAAAATAATATTTGTCTAAAAACAACCCATGATCCAAGATGATAATGAGGTATAGTGGAGGTGTTTGATATCTCAAACAACTGCTTGCAAGTGAGTTGTATACTAGAAAACGTTTCACAATCATCCGAACATGACTTTTCAATAATTATTGCAAGCATGTCATCAGGAAGAGATAGGAATGTCGTTTGAGATCTTTCTCATTCCTTTTGTAACCGACTTTATATGACCTGAAAAAAGTTATAAAACAAGGATTTAACTGAAATAATAAATATAGGGACTAATAATGTGTCTAACAAAAACTCCTAATCCCTAAAGTTGTCTAAACCTACCTCTGATACCAACTATAAGGCCCCAGACTTAGACCTTACTTTATATTGAATTAAATGAATAATTCACATTGATGCTCTTTTCAGGTTTAGTGTTTTATAGAATTAGGACATAACTATTACATCTCAAAATATTACAAAGTAAAAACTTTTACTAAGTTTCCATAAAATAAAAACTCTTAAAAAGAAACATGTCCAGTTCCTTGTTTTAGGTGGCATGACATTCCCTTGATCACATCCTTGACCCTATTCCACATTAAGTCCTGTGAAAAACATTTCAAAAACATGGGATGAGCATAAAAAGCTCTGTAACGGATACACAAAGAATGAAAACTGTTAGTTTTTCAAAACAAAAAGTAAACCATGTATACTTTATCAAAGTAATAATTTTCACCTTTTCGAAGTAGTAAAAACTCTTCCCTGAATAAAAGTTCATTACATACCCTTATGTAACAAAAATATTACCCTAAAACCCATAAAAAGATCACCTAACATATAAAGGTAACTTGGGACATAAACATACATAAGTGGAATAGCCATATGGTCGACTTCCACACATATCACTTAATGGAATAGCCATTCGGCCAAATTCCATACATACTTAATGGAATAGCCATACAGCCGACTTCCATACCCAATTCATTGGAGGTTATAACGTAACCACCAATCCTAGTATTCACGGCACCACCCGTCATATGGTTTATCATGTTACCACCAGTAAAATGTCCAAGTACCATTATAAAATTATAACACATAAAACCAATATAAAGGAATGATAACATTTCCACATTTCAATCACAATATATCATTTAAATATATTGAAAAAATAGAATCCTTTATCAAAACCATTTTCAATACCAAAATACATAAAAGAGTATATGTTATTTATTTTATTTTAAAAACATTACGCCTTGTGGACGAAGCCAAAGATCAAATAATACTCACGGTTTCGGAAAAGGTCGTTGTCACTGCGTACATTAAAAGAAACATTCCTTTTTGTCATTTAGTAAAACGCTTCATAGAAAAAGATTCCTATTGTATAAAAGTAAAAGTCAAAGGGTTTATACACAGTATGAAAGAAAGTTGTGTATAAAACGAAATATGCCTCAATGAAAGGAGATTGAGATGAAGTCCCTTACAAAGACATTATCCTTGGTTTAAAGATAAATCAATTACATAATTATGTGTGACAAAAACGAATACACAAAATATAAGTGGATATTAAGTGTAATCAATCAGAGGTTATTCACACACATTCATAGAACGGCATATTCAAGGAGTATAGGTTTATCCCAAATAATCAAATTTGGGTTAAGAATTTCCCTTGCGAAAATTTGACAGCCTAATGGCGTCACGAAAAAATTCAGAAAATGAGTTGATGAGAGCTAAAAAGGGTATCTCATCATATGGAAATAAAATTTAAATCAGTAAGGATATAGAATAACATATCCCAACATAATAGTATGTGAATTAAAAGTCATAACAGAAGAAGTCTTTTAAAAAGATGAGGGTGAAAGATTCCCTTACCGACATGGGTATCTTTCGAAACATACACCTCGTGAAAGAAGGACAATACAAAATTGATGTAAATAATCATAAATGAAAGTATATTACACAATGAGTAAAATAGTGAGCAGTAAATACACCACTAAAAGGAAATTGTGGCAAATGTAGCATAAATATCACGGGAATAAAAGTGAGATGAAAAATCCCTTATGAAAACTCGGAAGCCTAATGGCGCCACATAAAACATACAAAAATGGATTGATGAGATAAAATAGGTTATCTCATCATATAAACATAAATTTTATAGAAAGTGGAATATAAAAGAACATCCCCCAAGATAACAAAGAGGATCTTAAAAGAAGTGACATAAAGGAGAGTACATAAAAAAAAGAGAGAGGTTAGATCTCTTAAGAAAATTCGGCAGCCTAAGGGCGCCACTCAAAACTTCCAAAATGGATTGATGATAGAGAATAGGGTCTCTCATCATATGAACATAAAAATTACAGTATGAGTAATATAAAATAACATCCCAATAACAAGAAAGATGATATTTAAAAGGAATGACATAAAAGAGCGTACTTAAAAATAAAGAGAGGAGTAGGATCCCTTACCTTGGGTCCGACTTGACTCGATCATTCTTTAATGTCCTGAATAATAAACTTGAGTTAATTTATAAATTCTTAAGAACCATTTTCATGTTCATTATTCCTTTTATATCAATTATTTACATCTTATAAACATTATGTAATCATTTATGTTAATAATGTTTGTTTTGTCGATATTTGGTTCTTAAGTCAAAAGTGGACTTCTTACAATTACATGTTGTTCGTGTGGTCAAAGGATCTTTATAGCCAGAATAAAATTCCTAATTTTTATATCATATATATAATATATATCCATCATATTCATGTATTTATAATATTACATAATCATTTAGAGGTAAGAAATGAAATGCACCGTTCATGGAGACGGTAAGCCGTACGTACGCAAGAACGCTACTTTCATTTCTATGTCATATTAATGGAATTAAAACTAAATGAGAGATGTGTATATTTTTAATTCCAGAATTATATTCATCATTTAGATGTATCATACATCATATATATACATTATATGTACTTATAATAGTACATTACATTTGAGGATAAAAAATTAAATGCACCGTTCATGGAGACGGTAAGCTGTACGTACGCATGAACGCTACTTTCATTGCTATATCATACATTAATGGAATGAAAAAAATAATTATATAAAGGTATAATATAATTCTAGTATTAAATCATATATAATAACTTTAAATCCATCCTTTATACATCCCACATATGTCATTAAGGAATCAAATCACTTTGAGGGCGCAGTAGTCTGCACTTCCAAAAATGAAGATATCGCGTATACCCATAATGGAAGCCATAAAGATATGAAACAAATGAAAAATACAGAAGATTATGTAAAAAATAAAAATATTTTATATCATATATAAAAATAGTGATATATTAATGGCCACCTTTTGTAGGTGTTATATGATTGTTGAACAATCATCGTTTCGTGAGGCAGAAATTCGCTATCCATAGAAACTGTATGATCTTTAACCATTAGATGAAGGTGTGTGTAAGTGTAGCTCGGATACCTATTATAAAAACATCCTAGTATATTGAAGATACTGTATTTGTTACAATATATATTAATAAAAAGAGTTTAGGGGGTTGGAGAAGCAAAATAAAACAAAAGAGCCCAAGTGAAGACGTTACCTTAAAATTGGGTAATTCCCTTTGGTTTGAACCAAAAGGGATTCTTGAAGAGCTTCCTGACTAAGTTAAGGATTCTAGGATGAGGAGAGGGATGTGGAGAGACAAAATGATCAAAACTTGGCCGAACTAAAGGTATGAGAGGTGTGGGTAAGTTGGTAGAGGTGGGGGCCTTTTATAAGAGGAGTGGAGGGGCAGTCTTGGAAATTTATAAAATATTACTTTATTTTCAAATGGTTTTCGGATTTTAATGGTCCCACATTGATGTGTTTTGACGATAAGGTGATAAGGGTTAGAAATAAACCCATCCAATAGGTTTTTTACATGTGTAGGTTCTAGATATTGCATTATCTTTCCATTTTATTTAAATCATTAAATAATGAGGTCATCGCTGCATCATCATGATTCATAATGAATTTAATTTATTTAATGTTTAAAAATTATAAAAAAATTACTATGATGTAGGAAATATTTTTATCTCTCCAATTAAGATTTATAGTCAAAATTATGAATTGTATAACCACATGTAAAATTTTTTTTAGTAAAACAAATCATGTTTGTGACATTTTTATTTTAACTTTAAATAAAAGGCATAAATGCCATTATCAAACCCAAATGGCTCCATGGGTACCAAATATCGACCCATGGGTTGTCTTGGTTGGCCATAACTCATCCAATAGGGTTAGGACAAGTTTAAATATTCTTTCATTTTATTATAATATAATTTTTACCTTAAATCACACTAATTACCTTTAATCGCGATTAATAAAACTTAAAAGTTACTTTTCATCAAAAAAAAATTTCATCCCATTGAACCTCATTTATCTTAACAATTAAAATCATTTAAATTCGATTTTTTAAATTCAAATCATAGAATTGGTAATGTCCCATTTAAACGAAAAATCAAATTTTGTAACCACCACTTTGTGGTTTCACTATTCATCAAAAAATTGGAGATTTTCAGAAAAATACCAAAAATTCACCCTAAGATATATTTGATAATCCGAATTCAGAAATTATGAATATTTTACCAAATTCATAACATAGAAGTTTCAATAAATAATTTTATAATTAATTCCCGCAGTCAGAGAAAATAGCGTGTTTTTATGAAACAATAAGTATCAAAAGATTGACAATAGTTTATGTCCAATTTCAAAGTGAAATTAATTCCAATGACCAATATTGGATTAAATGGTAAAAATATATTCTAATTTTACTAAAAAATCAATCCAAAAGATAATCTAATCATATAAATAAACTATATTAAAAATTGGTTTTGAATTAAAATACAACATTTTTCACTATTCATTAAAAATGAACTTTATCAGAAAGATACCAAAAATTTAAACAATGTAAATTTTGATGTCCCGATTCTAAATAAGAATTTTATTTTGTCAAATATAACATATAAAATTGTAAAAAAGTGGATTTAAATGAGGTTCGACTTCAAAAGGTGGTTAATCGTCCTTTTAATGAATATTAGAATGTCTGCGCTAAAAATTGGATTCATTCGCATTTTTAATCCTCTAACATTTATTGTAAAGAGTAAAAATATTTAACAAACATATATAATCATTTTGTAGGAAGTTCTGTTCATTCCTACCATTACAACGTCTAGGCGTTAACTACTATTTAAAATAATATTATTTTATTATTAGAGTGCAACGTAAGCTTCCCAAGAAACTTGTTGTTGTGTATTGGGTACGCCATTGAGCATAGAATCCCTTTTAATGTAATATTAATATTTTATTCACAAATATGGATAAATATAAAAATGTCATATTCTTTATTTACCTGGGGTGTTACACTATACAATTATGTTTCATCATATGTTCTGTGTCTTAAGTCACCTCATTAGAAGGTTTTATGCTATAAATCTTTTGAAGTTGTAAAAGTTATTTTTGGATATGTTTATTTGGTATTAGTTATATGTAACATGTAAGACGAACATCAAGATTATTTATGGTGTTATTATTTTTCATGATAAGTTTATATAAAGGGAACACTCGTATTTTGGGTGACAACACCTCACATCTGGTTAAGTGCTGAGGTATGAACCCATGACTAAATAAAGATACAGGTATCACACACTAACACTATCTTACATGATGTCCATGTTAGCATGAAAGTTTTTCTATATGTATTAATTATATTAATTATAGAAACATATTGTATTTTATTTGAGGAGTAATGGATTTTTTATAGTGGAATATATGATAAAATCCATATAATCATTGGGTTTCAAATATATTCAGGATATTTATATAATTTTTAAGGATATTTATTTACATAAAAATTTAATTTCATCATTATGTATTAATTTTTAATATTACTGTAACATATGAATGTTTACATATGTTGGGAATTATCTTAACAATTGCTATCAATTTTGTTTTTGGTTAATGTCTGAAAAAATTGGAATATCTAGACAATTCCATGTTAATATTGTATTAAAATGGATTGTTTTTGTTCATTAGGAATTTATCATTTTCCTTAAATACTCATAATTTTGAGTAAAATTTTGAGACATTTGTTGAAATTGAATAAATGCGGAAATTCTACTCATAATGAATGTACATTTCCTTTTTTATATCATCTCCTAGATTATAATGGAATTATTTATCACTAGTAAAATGATCTAGAAATAAAATTTCATCCTTTTACTATTTTTTAATATCTCATTGACATTATAAACTCCTATTGAGATTATGGTATTACTTCATTGACTTCATATTTACTATATTCTCTATCACTCACTATTCTTCCATGATAATTATTTCTCCCTTACAAAACCCTAATTTAATATTCCACCATTGTTCACAATTAGTGAAATCCTGGGTATTCACATGTTTTGGTAAAAATTATGTTTCCTATAATAAATTTTTATGGGGTTGTTTCATTTATCCTTTTTATGATAATTTTTAAATGATGTAATTCTAGAAATTAGAATCATTTTATAAAAAATATGAATTTATATGTATGAAACATTTTTATGGGGGGTAGGGCATAAAATTTAGTGATTTTAAAAAATAAATTGATTTTAATTAATATAAATCGATTAATAGATTCGGTTACACTAAATACATAGTTTATCTAGCATAAAACCGAAAACCATTTTCTCTTATATTGCATGTAACATTTATTTCCTTTGATGAAATATGTTACACAAAATGCCAAGTCTTACCGAAAAATGATAGTATTATTATTTAATTAACATAATAGTTATCAATGATACACTAGAATAGTGAGAATAAATAATATAGAATATATTATGAAATCATACTTGACAAATGTTTATAAAATGAATTTATTATATACTAATTTATTGGAAATTAAGATGATTTTTATGAATAATGATTTTTATGAAAAATACTATTTTATCTGAATAATATAAATTCATCACTATTATTGAAACATATTAATAAATATATTATTTTATATATTTAATATATATTTATAAATTAATCAAATTATTTTCATATGATTATGATAAGAATAAAAAAACTTCATCATTGAATATATTAATATTTTAAAAAGAATTTTTTAAAACCTTTTTATTGATGAAATTATTAAAAATGAATGATTATAATTTTATATCATTCATTTGATAATATAAACTTCATTTTTTATATATAAATATCAAATTATACTATGGGTTAATTTTTTGAATCTTTCTGAGTACTTTCATAAATCTATGAATAGTGAAAGAGAACAAATTTTTTTTGAAACCCACTACATCATTTAAAAAATTATTGTTACATTTTATTTAAATGTTTTTATATATAATTAAATACATTTTATAAAAGATAAAAAATTTATATCATTTTATTTAATTTCATAATGTAATTTGATAAAAAAAATTGAACATTTTGAACATTTTCCTTGAAAAAAACCTGATTTCTCATCCTGCATTTCTAAATCATATTAAATTAATTATTGAAACTTCTTTGTATATCATTTTAAAAAAGTTTGGTTTCATATTTTTAATCATCATAATTTATAATTTATATTATGGATTACCAATTATTGTGCCATAATTATTTTTGAATTTAAGTAAAAATTATATCTCTCGTTAAGGTAAAAATGAAATTACCCAAACTTTTAATAAAAGAATTTATCCCTTATTATAGTAATATAATATTTTATAAATAACATAAAATTACATATATACAATAATAAAAACATTATAATGAATAATTAATGAAATAATTAGAATTTCTATATATTAAGAAACCAATACCAATTAAGTAGTAAGTTGACCTAAGGGAAATTAATATGACCCCAGTGATTATTGAACTGGATGATTGAATAATAACCACAAAGATGAATGTATAAGTAAAATTTAGAAATATTATAAAATAATTATTGTATAATTATATCATAGTCTATGTAAATAAATGTTTTAAAATTATTAATTAAGTATGGTATTTCTATAATCTTCAAATATTAAATTAATTTATTATTATTAATTTAATAATTTAATAGAATATTCATTTTCAGAAAATGTATTGACAAATTAATATTTTAACCCCTTATAATTTTAATATAATTTCATGGTACCTTTAGTAATTTTTAGATGTGTTATAAAATCATTTTTAATTTAAAAATCAATATTTTCAAAATAAATAGATTATTTTAATTAAAAACTAATATACTAATATTTATAAATATATTTTCAAAAATGGTGTTAATATTTTAAATTAAAATTTAGAAAAATGATTGTGTATCATTTTATTGATTTTGGAAAATTACATGAATTTTTGGTTAAAAGTGAAATACAATATTTTACGATATATATACATTATAAGCTAAAAACATTATTCATTGAGTCATCCATAATATAAGAACCATTGGTCATAAATAACATTATATAATTAAAATATTTATTTTGAAGAACCAACCTTATTTCTTGTCATTAGGAAAATAATAAAGTAATGAATTAAATAATAAGAAAACACCATTCTCCGCCAATATAAATTCCTTCCATCACAACCACTTATTCTAATACCTCTCAATATTTTCTTGTTTCTTAAATAATGCCCAAAACACATCCCTAGGAAATCTCCTATGACTAGGATCTATTTTTATCATCAAAAGACCAAGCCTTGGTTCCTTGAGGAGGATATCAAGGTGGAAATCCAGAGGTAAACCCTCTCTCTCATTCTATTAATTTCCTCTCAATTGGATATATTTTATTATTCATTCCCCACCACCCATTATAAAAATAGAATAAAAACTACATTCTATTTCATATACGATAATTTTATCAGATTAATTGAAGATCAATCATTAAACTCCTCCTTCCCAGTTTTGTATTATAAAAATATAATTGTCTCATGTGATTTCTCAACTTAGCAACATCAACAGTGATGCACATTCATTTCATGTAAACACCTTCATGGATGTGAATAAAACACTATATATTTTAATACAAATTATAATGTGAATGAAACAACCCTTTTATGTTCATGGACTAACATTTAGTCATAATTCAAATTGATAAAAAATTTAATTTGTTGTAGTTAGAAGATATCCAAATTTAATCTAAAACGATCATCATTGACTTTTACCTAATGATACATCCTCATGGTATATAAAAAAATCATTATAAGGCCACTTAAAATTATTTTAGATCAGTAATAACAAATAAATAAAATTATGGTTATATATTCACATTTTACACGAACATCCCTTTACGAATACAATTAACGCAGTCATAAAACCCATGAAAATGAATGATCCCGAACTATGAAATTTAGATGTATAACATATAACAAGGCCAAAAAATGGACATAATAAATATATAATGAAAAAATTATTATATTAGAAGTTAATTATTTGTAATTAAGGAATATAATGTGATTATATATGATATTATTGTGATGGAATCATTAAGTCATAATGTAAAAGGAATTCTCGTACCCAACTCTCCTTCTGTGGGGTTTCCCTCTTTAAAACCATACTTAGAATGAATATTTCATAAATATAATTTATTAAAAAATATAAAACTTTTTAGGGGTATATATTATTTCTAAATGTGATTATGAATAAAAAAATTTCCAAAAAAATTTCAATTCGAAAAAACACTTCTTTTACATCCTGAGATAGATTCTTTTACTCCCATGGATACTAATTTGTATATCAATTATGTTATTCACAATTTCATTTGGGAAACAAAATATTATGAATTATTTATTTAGGAAATGAAACCCATTCTATTGAATGGGTTATTTTTTGCTTCAAGATTGATTTATGTTCTCTGTGGAAAGAATAAAAATGTAAATGTTTTGACATGACGGCTGAACCCAGAATTATATAGTGCAATGTAAATGTTTTTATGTGATGGATGTGAAAGGAATTATATAGAACACTGATGATTTTTTAATTTGATTAATATCATGAAATAAACTAAAATATTAATGAAAATTATCCGATCATTTTTCCCAAATATGTGTGAAGATAACAAAAAAGACACGATGTTTCATTTTTATTCATTACCACTTTTCATGCCTTAATCAAATATTTCCTCTAATGATTATGATACTGTTACATTGTTATGATGATTGATATTATGAAATACCATGATGTATATTTTCATGATCCTATCAATCCTCTTATTAGTTTTCAAGATAACCCCTTTGGAGGTATATCCTCAGATGAATACATTTACTAAAGATAATTCAATGGAAAATAATAATCATGTGAATAAGTAATTAAATAAATTCTTATTTTTTATTTTAGAAATTTTGTTTATGGTGATAATTTTTAGAAGAAACTAAAAATTTGGGTCCCCTTTGTGTAATTTTTTTATGTTTTTTCTTTAAAATAATGTATTAATATTTGTAAGAAAAAGTAGTGTCTCTATAAACAAACGAGCTTAATTAATGACTATACATAGAGTATTAGGTGTTAAAACTATCATAAAGGTCTATAAAATTTATTTCACGGAAATATTTATACCATTAATCATATAATAATATATAATAATCCATTTTACCCTAATGGGTAATATAAAATGTTGGGAGCACTCACATATTTTCTTGATTACGTAATATGTCCATTTCCCCAATTATAAACATAATACTCTCAAAATATTCCACCCATCACACCTCTCAATTCCATTTTATCACCCAATAACATAAAAATGAAATATCCTAAAATCCAGACTCTTATTCTAGACACCCGAATTTTTTATGAAATCAATCCATATAACTATATTACTGAAATCCAAAAGGAGTTACCCGAAATAGATGTAACATTCTTCAATGATCAGTTCTGTTTTATTAATATCTCAAACAACATAAATTATTCTAATTAAAAGATAATATAATAATCATACTATAAAAAATATATTATTATTTTTTATATTAGATACTCTAACTAAAACTAAAGACACACCCATGAAATTGGTAACAACATCATTGTTCTTGGGTATAGAAAACACCCTCCTCATGATATGCTATCATTTTTTCCACTATCACCTCTAATAATGGAAACATTTAATTTGAATATTAATTTTATTTAATATATATTATATTTATAATGTATTTATAATTTTGGAAATATTATATAACACATATCATCATTTATTCTAATTTTTTAGAATTTCATAACTTCATTTGTGGATCTATCGACAACGGCCCCCACCGAGATATATAATTCATTTACAACATCCATGGAATGTATTAATGATGTATTTAATAAAAAAATGATATAAATTACATATTTATGATATTCATGATATATTTATATTTCATTAAATAAAAAAATCATTTTATTCTTTCCATTTCACATATTGGAATAGTGATAATTTCATCCATGGAATTTTGGACTGCCACCTCATCAATGAGATGTGATTAATCCATATTCAAAACCCCATCACTAGAATATTATATATATATATATATAATTAAAAAATATATTAATTATGATAATATTATCTTTCTTGTAGAATATGCTTTACTCACCTAATTTCCATAATAATCCATAAAACATGAGAATGTAACTTATATGTATGTACATTAAACCATCTCAATGATATTTTATATTGGATTATTTTTCATAAAAATCATTACACATAGATTATAAAATTATAATTGATTTTAATTTTTGATAATTATTTCATGATTTTTTTATAATATTTTTAAATAATTAATCTTTTAATAATAGTTAACCTCCAAAAGTTGATTTTGTAAAAAAATATAATTATAGTCAAAACACCCTACATGAAATTAATTGTGTAAATAGTTTTGTATAAAATTTTAATAAGTCTACTAAAATTATTTATAAACATGGAAATGATTATAATGATAATAAATAGACCAAATAAGATATTAATTCATGATTTTAGTGGTTATTCATGATGAATCAATATTATTGTATATGGTTTTATCTCAATTTACATTCTATTGGGAAATATTAGTAATTATGATACTAGTAAATTTTATTTAGTGTATATACTATGCCATGAAGTTTTATCTAATGATTTTAATTTATTTAATTTTATTCAATGTTTCAATGTTTGTAATTCTTTCATAGATCTTATGAATTAATATTTTCTCAGGTAGCAAGGGATTTCATAACTCAATATTCATTCAATGGGTTAATGTTCAATTTCATTAGTTATGTAATTCCATTAATATGTGTGAAACATTGAATGGTTTATTTAATTATTTCCATATTAATTTTCAGGATTTACAATAATCAAACATAATTATTCTATCTATTTATTCTCACTCCAATAATAACATCATTGAATGGGGTTTCTAGTCTCACATTTATTTTTAGAACCATTATGTTATATTAACCACATAATTTTAATGCATGGTGTATATACTACCCAAGAATGTATTTGATGATTCCTATTAAATATATTTTGGTCATTTACATATACTTTAAATGTTCTTCCCTTCATTAGGTTTCTGTCGTAAATATTAAAAAATATTTAGTTGATTATGGTTAAAATTTTCATTTATTTTGACATTAGTTATGTTGTACACCTATTTTATTATATGAGATTTACATACTGATCCACTAAATGTTTTATCAATAATAAAATATTCTACTGATATTATACATTTAATTTAACTTTATTCTTTTACAGATATTATGAATCAAATATTTGATGGTGTTATTGGACAATTGTGAATTTTTAATGATTATTTTCCTCAGGGATATTATTAATGAAATATTAGTGATATTTCAATTCATCATCATTATCAACTCATGATTTTAGTTATCCTACATTAGAGTTTTTTTTATTAAATTAAAACTCAATTCTATATGGGTTTGAATTGTTTTAATGTGATTGATATCTATACTACTAAATTTATATTATTTAATGTTGTTATAAATTTATTGTTATAGAACCCATTTCATTTCCATGGGTTAATAATGTTTCAAATTTATTATCTTGAAACCATTTTTCCCATTGGATAATATTTTTCAAAATATATATTCATAAAACCAATTTATATTAAGTAGATAAAATATATTTTTATGAAATTTTTATTGAAAAAATTTCAATTCGATGTTTTAATCCTGTTTTGAGTATATTTTTAAAGATCCCATTTCATTTAGAGGAATTAATCATTTTTATAAGAGATTTTTTTGGATTGAATTGTTTCCTTAGTCTAATAATGTATCAAAGAAATTATTACGTAATTTATTTCTTCCATATGTATTAAACATTCATTGAAGAAATTGTAGTCAAACCCATTTAATTTACATGGGTTAAAAATGTTTTTGAATATATTTTTATTGAATCCAATTATTTTTCATTGGATAGTCATGTTTTAAAATGATTTAAAAGAAAAAAATTTATTTTTCATGAGTAGATCTGGTTATAAAAAGGGATTATGGTATTACATTTGATTTTGCGAGAAAATGAATGATTTTATGCACATAAAAAATTTTATGGGGGTTATATGACAAACAAATGATGTGTGGTCCCATGAAAAACTAATGATGTGTGGTTATGTGATAATACATTGATTGGTGGGTCCCTGATGTCTCTCAAATGCAATGGATTTCTATGATGGACGCTATGTTATTCTATTTATAAAGGTTTTATATATGGAATTTGACCAAATGATTGATACATTTATTTGAATGAAATGCATAATAATATACCAAGTAAAATTTTATGTTTTCTATGAATGTAGTGGATTTATACGGTTTCTAATGATCAATATTGGTATCACAAATAATATGATTATATATTCTGATAAATCATTACTTTTCTAGGTTTCAATATTTGATGATGTATGTATTGATGGGTATTTGTTATTCAATTTATCACTAATGCACATTTATTATGTCTTGATACAATAATCACTCTAGTACCCATTGATTTAATTAACTGGTTAATACTTTTGTTTTCAATTGTAAAAAATATTATCTCACCCTTCACATGGTTTCTTTTCCCAGATGGTAAATAATGAAATTGAAAAATTTATATCTATAAAGGGTTTCAAAAGTTATATTTTGATAAACTATTTTGAAAAAAAAATATGGTATAAATTATATAATTTTTCTTTTTAATAGCATTTGGATTGTTTATATTAGTTTCCTTCCTAATGATATAAAACACAATAATTAAATTTATCTCTAGTATGTTAGTTATCATAGTTTTCATTTTTGGTATAGTAATGTTAAATGAAAATTTTGGAACAAAATTCTTAATCATCAATGTTGTAATGTAAATTTATGAATATCAACACCTGATATAGGAGATAAATTTCTAGGCTAATATATTGTTCCCTTATCAAGTCATTTATCCTTAGAACAAGTCTCTTCTATGTTTTCTACACTCACACCTTCAAATTTTTATAAATGAGTTGTCATTCCCAGTGTAGACTCAATTTGACATGGACAGTTCACATTAAGAGATTAGTGATAATATTTCATTTCCAATTAGTGTTTGTTCTATTTCCAACTCAATATAAGATTATAAGCTGTAAATAACCAAGAATAGTAACTCTCCAACATTTGAGTACATTCTCGAGTGTCTTTTTTTATATTCTCTGTAATTTCAAGCACCCATGGTTTGAGATCCATGGTGAAGACCTATTTATTACCTAATGAATTTATTAATAATAGATATTATATACTCAAAATACAATAACCTATATTGAAAACATTTTACCTAATAAATGGAGATTCATGACCACATACATGGAGAGACCCCCAATTAGCAGATTTAATTTTTTTATAAAAAATCATCATATTGGTGAATCTTTATGGATCTGATAGAAAAATCACCACTAATGATATTTATAGATCTTATTACATTATCATCTCATTCATTTATGTAAATTTTAGGTTCATTTATAGATAAAAATATTTTTAGGACATTGGTTCATTTAATCCTAACAATTCAAAAAGGATATTGTGTGGTGACTTCAAATCTATCATTAATGCATCCTAAAATATTGGAAGATGTGTTTACAAAATCATGGAAAATATTTATTTTTTCTCATTTTCTTCTCATAAAGGTATTATAAAAATGGGTCTATCATGTAGTGAATTTCCCGAATAAAACAACAATAAAATAATACAACTACACCATTAAAATTCAATATTATTTTTTCACTGACCATCTATTTGGTCCGACATGGAAAAATGTTGTTTTTGATGTTGGAATATATTTTTTGTTGTCTTTTATGTTATGGTTGTTTTTAATGAAAAATAAATCACCTCAATTTTTATATCATAGTGATCAGACTGAGCATTTTATTTTTTAAATATCACTCACAGTGCATAATAAACTACATCATATTGGGATGTTGTTTTGTGGAGGAAAATTTTTATTAGGCTTTCCATGGGTTTTTATTTAATAGATTATATTAATGAGGAGGAAAATATAATTCTTCATGGACAGGTCGTAAATTTGTTGATTATTTTATATTTTCTAATTCATAGACATCATATGAATTTGAAAACCATGTGGTGAAATATTTACTATAGATAGTTGTTCTGGTGAAATTTTTATTGAATTCTAGTTGGGATGAACAATGATGATTTTAGGGGATTTTGAAGTTATAAGACATTCCATTATAAGTAAAAATATGTAGAATATAATCATTCACATATTAAAATTAATAATTAAGTCATGATACAAGTGGATGGTTGATGATGGGGGAATTTTGTGACGATGAGGCTTTCTATTATATTTAAATTTGTATGATATTATCAAACTCTTATTTATTTTAAGGATTTAATGGTTGATTGGAATGATGGAAAATGATGATTCTAGTTATCAATTAAAAAAATTAAAAAATCTAAATTCGATTATGAATGATGTTCATCATTTCATATTTAGAAATTAAAGAAACTACTGATGTTAATTTTACAAAAGATATCATTCGGGTTTTTTATTCCATCAAAAAAATTATATATATAATTATATTCATTGGATTATATTAAAACAATTTAACACAAATGATTAATATTGTATGGGGACAATATAATATTAATGCCACATAGTGATAAAAATAAATTCAACCATTCATTTTGTGGACTTGTTTTGTCCGTATTTTTTAATATAACATATTGAAAGTGAGAAAGAATAATTTCATAAACAATTATGTCTAAATAAATAAGGTCATTAATGTGTTGGTTCAAGAGATATCAGACATGAAGGTACACCAATATAATGATCAAATGAATGTTCATAAATATGAAGAATAAATGAAGAAGAATTCTTTTTCAGGAATAGTATGAAGAAGAATCAAATGTTTTGTTAAGGTGTTCATAATTTTTTTTTATTTAGGATTTTTATTTTAATTATCATTTGTTATGAATAATTGTAATGAGAAGTCATATGTTTTAAATCTATAAAATTTTTTACAGATAAATATATTCAAGAATATATAATTTTAATGATAAAGAGAAAATCAAAATTATAAGATAAGTACTTCAAATGATATAGATAAACATAATAACATATCGTTTGTTCAGATTTTTTAACAAGTGGGTCATAAAAATTAATGTTACCAATGCCATTATCCAAATGGATAAATCATATTGGGCCATCAAAATCCAAATTGGAATAAGATTAATTTTTTTAAAAATATTTAATTCAACTAATGTCACATGAGTATTCTAGAAGGATCGTGGAGACTTCATATGAGTTTAATATCTCATAAATGTATTTAAAATTCATGGGAATTATATATTTCAGAGAAATTAGATCACCTGGAAAAGATCTCAATGATCATGACCAATCCATTTTGGCTTCTTATAATAGGATAAATTATATTGTACATTTAATGTCACAAATTAACTATTGAGAACATGATAATGAATACTATAATTTCTAGAAAGAGGAAGATTACAGATTGATCATTTTAATAGAAATTTTCTCAATAAATGAAAAAAGAGATAGATGCACGATTTTATCCTGCTATGTGTTATATTTTATAAGATAATCATATAGGGGGAACCACATTGCGATTTATAGACTGACAAAGAAGAAATTCCTATTTTTCAGTGGAATTATAATAGCATTATATTTATGTAATGAGCATTTAGTCTTAAGAATGATACCTTTAACCCAGACTGAGTTTCGTTACAAATTCAATAATAAGTTTTTTCCTGCTTCTAGGAATGATAGCCCATTATTTTTTCAAATAAAATATTTCTAAATTTTTATCACGAATCACCGTAACATATTTATTATAAAATTTATTATCTCTTGTTTGGTATTGGACTGTTTCCAAACCATGCTATGGTTGTCGATACACTAATTGAAATGTGAACAGTAAAATGATTGTGTCCTTATGGATGTTTTTCTTATTGATATTCATCTAGGAATGATTTCATTATACAATGGATAAGGTTGTTTCGTGAGTAAGAAACTAAAAATTAAATGATATAAATGATTAACCCCTTTCCCCTCCTAGTGTTATGAGGTTCCTTGATGTACACTAACAAGTGGTATCAATACAAAGGTTCCCTTATTTTACCATATCAGATGTTTTAAACCGATGTTGAGATGGATAATATTAATTGTGTGAATTATAAAGGGATTTTGGTCTTCGATGGTAATTACAATCATATGTAGAAATACAGATTGTTTCTTTTAATTATGTCCTTTGGTTATGATTTTCATAAATATGCAGTAGATGGATTTCAGTATATAGATTATAAAGTTCCTCTTACATGTTTTAATTAGATGAATCATGAGAATGATGGAAGGGATGTGAATTTTTTACCCTTATAACATTTTTAATTTGAAATTTTTGTGTTAATGGTGTTTATATTACTAATGGGATATTTGATAAGATGCAAATATATAAAAATTAAATTCAAATGTAAATAAGTAAATATTTCAAATCTTCAGGATGATATTTGAATAAATGACGATTCATGAGTATACATATGTTAGGAACTGATTTATTTTGGTAAAAAAACTATTATAAAAACTATATTAGTTGGTGAAAATTTGAATGATTCTTCTTTTTTTAAAAAAATATTAAGAATTCATCAAATAATTTAAATGACAATTTATCCTCAATAGATGATTGATATACTAAAGTAAATAATACTGGGGAATTGACAAGGTTACATGATTATACAGTTGGATGATTCTATATTTTTTCATTATTCTATATTTTAATGGTCTTTATTGAAATCAAATTACATAATAAATGATAAGGGAGAATGTTATAAAAGGAAAAAATTATTAGTGAAATGACTTTCAAGGGTTCCACGATCGAAAAGAAATAAGAGGTTGTTATTGAATAATAATGTAGTGAATCTTATTTTAATAATTAGGTATGAAAAAAACATAATGAATTTTTATCTTTGGTTTCTAAAAATGTGAAAATAGGTACATGTAAATATAGTGGAATGATACCTTGAAATTTTCTGAATATGTTGGTGTTGGGCTATTATTGGCTTATTTCACTATGAAAATAATGAAAATAATAGTGAGGAATATAATTGAAGATATATATGATAATGAAATAAACTAGTTTTAACGGATAATAGTATTCTAAATTGAATGATACATTATTTTAATAATATAAAAAAGTCATTTTTCATATGAATATGATGATGATGAAGCCAATGACACTAAATAAAAAAATTCTTTTTAAAAAAATTATGTTACTTTTATAACCATAATTATCAAATGTGGATTTAGAAATTAGAATTTATGAAGAATAAGAAACTGAAATATATATTCATCTAATACAATAATATATTGAATATACATTAATGACTAAGAATATTAATAATGAAATAATGAAAATTAAAGGTAATGGATCATCAACAAATAATCGTAATTGTTATCCGATTAAGAATGTATTATGTCTAAAATAGAATAATGATTATATGAAATATGATGTGAAATAAAATAATCATAATTAACATCTACATATAATGCTTATGTTTAATGAATTTTTTTTTAAACATGTCCATCCAAAAAAATCGTAGCCTAAATAGAGGATAAAAATTTTCAGAAACCCTATCCATATATTTGGTGAATTATATGGAATAGATAATCCTAAAAAGGATACAAAAACTATATGTGTTGAGAAGAAAGAAGAAATTGTTTCTATGATGAAGAAAAATCGGAATGTTTTGTATGTAGACAAGACCAAAATTGTGGGGAATTCAAAAGTTTGTAACAAAACTAAATTAGAAAAATGATTCTAAAAGTGTTTACTCCAAAAAAGATTAAAAATAACGATACAATAGGTCTAAAAACATGTCTAAAATATAGGATGATGGTTGATAAAAATGTTTTTTGTGGTAAAAAAATGTTCTGATTTGATGGATACTTGGATAGGTTCTTAAAAATCCTGTTTGTATGGCTATTTTAGAGGGATATACTCATACTAAAGATAAAACTAGTATTGTGGTAGATTTGGGCATATGAATAAAATGATATTCATTATTAAAAAACTCATAATTATTCATCAAATTACTGATTGAAATGTTTATGGGGAATCAATCCCCTTAGAGGAAGTATCTAAAGAAGGATGTTATGGGGAAGCTTGAGATACTTGTTATAAAATGTGGAAAAAAGGTTACAACCATTGGAAACTATTTGAGAATGATATGAAAATCATAGACACTTTTAATAATGTTTTCATGGTTATTAATGATAATATTATCCCAAAAAAAATTCTCATAATCTATAATTTAAGAAAGATAATGTGGAAGAGAAAGTGATTGTTGTTGAAATCGATCTCATAGTGACAAAAGGAGAATGTCATATTATTATTGATAGTGTTTCTTCTTATTATAAGAGTGAATATGTGACATTTCATTAGAATATAAAATAATTTTTAGAAGGATCATTGAAATTTAGAAATGATGACTTTGAGAAAATTGAAGGGGTTGGATCATCCATTGCATGGGATGAATGGTTAAAACATTAAAATGATTGGATTGTGGATTAACTGAAATAATACATGCAATTTTTTCGAATAAAATGTGATGAAGGAAAAAAGGTTATTTTTAGAAAATATTGATTTCATTGAAAATTGATCAGGGCAAAATTATTTTTATATGATTCCAATGTATAGAAGGAATCATTTTCCAAGTTTTTCAGGTTCATAGAAATTATTTATTTATTACGATTTAATAGGATAATTTATGGAATAAAATGTGGGTATACATGTTTTAAAAAAATGAGATTTTTATTTAAGTGAAATTGTATATACAGAATTCTAGATATATCATGAAAAAGATATGGATGTTGCATTAATTATTATAAAGAAATATTTACCAACTCATTAAATATGAATGATGATATTTTTTCAAATTATGGATTGCAACGTATTCATTCTGATAAATGTTGTCCATTGGGAAAATTTAAATCTAATAGAGATAAGTACTTCATTATGTTCATTGATGTCTTTAATCACATTACTTGTGTTTTGATTATTATACATTACATTGATGCAATGAAAATGTGAAAATGTTTTATGAGAAAAATTGAGAGTGAATATGAATATTCAGTGAAGAATTTGAGAGATCTCAGTTTTGGTGAATACCTAAATTAACAAATTGAATGTCATCTAGGAAAAAATGGAATTTTGAATGATTTTAGCACACCACACACTCCTCTAAAAATTACATCGTAATGAAACAAATCATTGAAGTCTGGTTGAAATTTGTTGAACTATGTTACATGAACATGGTTTCTTTTATTAACTTTAGAGGATATCGAAAGGAATAACAATTTACATTCAAACCTAATGTTTATAAAGGCTAATTTTAGATATAAATTGATATGAAATAATTTATGAAAAATATGGTTTTTTGAGGCAATGAAAAGATTTTGGGAGAACATTCATCGTAAAAAGGTTGAAACCCTGTAATATTCACAAAGAGAGTAGAATATGAGATATTTCATTGATATTATCCCTACAAGAGTTGATATATAAGTTTCAGTAAAGAGAATCATATAATAGTTGACTGTGTATATGTAAATGTTTTTCAAAAATATGTGAGTGATAGAAACAATCATGATTATATGGAAGATAATAAGGGAAAAATAATTTCTGATAAGGATAAAAAAAATTGTAATCATACTCAAGAAGTAGAATCAAACTCAGTTATTTCTAATGATGTTGACTAATCTCTAAAATTCCACCCAATAATGGGGAAGAATGTGGAATCTCAAAACATTATTTGTGATCAACATTAGTGGGTTCATAGAAGAAGAACAATTTCTACAGTAAATTAGATTCAAAAGATGATATGAATAATGTGAATAATTATTTTTAGCGTATATATTGTGTTCATTCTATGAATGAAAAAAATTATTAGTTTGGAAATGATAATACGTAGGAAATAAAACCACAAAAACATAACATAACTGTTATTGGAATGAAGTTGGTTTTCCAGAAAGGATGAATGAATATAGTGAATAGATAAGGAACAACGAATGATTAAGGTGAAATTTTTATTAAAAAATTGATGGAATTCACATTGATGAATCTTATTCTCTGGTGGGAATTTTAAAAATAACCAGAACATTTATTTCTACTTATATTAAATTATGTTTAAAAATATTTCTAATGGATATGAAATTAGTATTTTTGAATGGTGTAATTGATGATAAATTTTACATCAAATAACCACATCAATTTATTAAAGGGAATGATTAATGTTTTGTGTTTTGATTGAATATACATTGTGTGTGAAAAAATATCTTAGGTCATGGTTTTCTGAATTGGATACATTCTTATGTAGTATGAGTTGGTCAAAAGGATGATTTTATATAAATTTATATAATACTGACTGTCATAATTTTTCCATCATCACATTATTTTATTTCTATAACTTTATCATTTACGGGATTAATGAAGAAATTGGGGAAATATTTTTGTATATGAAGATAATATTGTTTATTATTTCTGAGATAGTTGAATTGCAATACATCCTTGGTTATGAAAATTTGAAAGTAAGAACCGCATTTTTATTTCCCATTAAATTATGATAACAAAGTTCTAGATAAGTTTCACATGGAATATTACAAACTAGATTTCACAATAAATTTAGTGGGATCCAAGTTGAAAAATATGGATAAGACAAGGATGTTGATTAGAAAGAGTTTTATAAGATGATAATAATTTCACTCCATTTAATTAACTCTGGACTGGTTATTTTTTATTCTATCAATATATTTTAATGTTTTCATTGTTCTCCAAATGAATCATAGTTGTTGTATAGAGAAAGATTAATAAGATTTATCAATGGAATATAAAATATCTGAATAATGTATGAATACTAAGAATGCAATGGAAAATTTGTGTACTCAAATAATAATTTGTAAGAAAATGTTGATGATAGAATATCCAATTCTGGTAGAGCATTAATAATTAGAAAATTATGGGGTTGTAAGAATATAAAGGAATAGAATTTTGTTTTCATAGATTGATTGAAGTTGGTTTATGTTTTTTTTGTATAAAATTGAAACATAATTTATGTGGATAAAATCAGAGTGTGAATATTTTCTTGTTTAATTGACCATAGCCTTTTCATGAGATTGTGGCAATCAAAGAGTAATCAACCTTACCGGAATTATGATACAAAATTATCATTTAAATAATACTGATATAAAATATCATTTCATAAAATAGAATATGGTGAAGAATGTACAGAACCATGAATATGTTCCTACATCGGAACATGTTGTTGACATTTTCATAAAACCATTATTGATGGATCATTTTTAATAAGCATTGATTTTACATTGGAGGTGAATCCTCCTCATCAAGGTTATGGAACATGATTACATATTCTCTCTTGTATTTTCATTTAATTTTGTTGTTAATGTTGGATAATTATTCATAAATCTATCTATTTTTATGTGATAAATATTTTAGAGAACTATATAAATATAGGGTATATTTTGGTGAGATATGATATGATCATTGTAAATTTATAAACTTTTTTAACAGTTTTTTCGAGTGGTTGTATAAATAAATTTTGTATATATTAAGTTGAAATAAGAAAATAATGAAGTATGTAAATTCATGAAAATAAATTAAGGAATTGTTCAAGTGTCCCAACATTTGGAAAACATGCATTTTCTTTAAATAAGTCATGTTAACAAAAATCAGTTTGTTCATGTATGGTTAACATTATTGATAAGTATTCCTTTTCGTGAGGATAAAAATTTTAATTTTTAGTGATGCTTAGTTGTAATAAAAATCAAATGGGGGATATTTTTTTGGTCGAGATGTAGTGAAGTTGTTTTGAATCATGAAGTTTCTTTTTTTTACTTTTATTTATTTGGAGGTTTTTGAAGAAAAATAAATCACCACATGTGGAATTTATTTGTAATCAAACTGACCATCATATAATGGATATTAGAACAATAATTCATACAAAATTCAATCGAATTTATTATAATTTTTTTGAATAAAAAGGATTAGAAGACATAGAATTGGTCTTGAATGAAGGGGTAATCATGATGATGAGGATAGTTGGATTCCTCATAGATCCAACATAAATATAACAATAATTTTCTATCTATTAATTAAAAAAAATCATAAGTGTTTTAAAAACATGTGATAAAATAATCATGGCAGAAATTGTGAGTGTTGTCAAATCATTTCTATGTATAGTTGGAATGAAATAAAATGTTAATTGAATAATGGGATGTTACAAAAAATTACCATTCAAGTTAGATGATTATGAAGATGAACTCAAATGTATTCAAACTCATAAAGACATCATCACTCAATCTAATATTAATTGATCAATCTAGTTTGTGTCGCTAACAATTTTTAGTGATAGTTCATTGTATAAGATCACAAGACTCAAATTCATTTTATCGATGAAATAGTTGATAGGAATGAGAAAAGAATAGAATAATGATTTTTGTTAGAAAAAATACCAAATTATTTAAATCAAATAAAAATTAATATCATTGGTAACATATTTAAAAAAATTAGTTGCTAAGGTTATGGTGCCAATACCAATCCAAAGGATTTATCATAACATCATATTCATTTGAGGTATAATTGTTTTCATTGGGAATTTTTGGGACCTATGAAATGTAAATGAAGTAATGTTTTTTGGGCTGATATGAAAATAATGACAGTAATTAATAAAAATATAGTAAACCAACCATTTGGTTGAGTTTTTTTATTTATTTTTTATATCATGTTTGTCAAGAGAGAAGGAATAATTTCCATTACATTTGGGTCAATATAATGAAAGTATCTATTGACTTTATTCAAGACCCATCAGAATAGATGTAACATAAAAAAAAGATCAAATATATGATCATAAATATTATGAAAATATTATAATGAATGTTTTTTTTAAAATTTTGATGAATATTGAAAAGTATTTCTTAAATGATCTTAATGTTAGAATATTATGTTGTATTCTTTGTTTTCATCAGCTGGTAAAAATCATTATAATGAGAACTCAAATGTTTTAAATTTTGACACATTTAGTATAGAGAATGATATTAAAGAATATATTATTCATATTAACAAGAAAATCACAATGGTAATATTAGTCATTAAATGTATTAGAATAAACATAATTAAAAATCTAAAATTATGGTTTGATTGTATATGGGTCATGTAATATATGTGACCAAATTATATTATGGTAATGATAAAATAATATAAGAAAATTAGTATCAGAATAAATATTATAATGATTTTTTTTAAGAATTATGATGTAAACTAAAGTCATGATATGATTTGATAGTATCAAAGAAAATTATGTAAGTGTTAAAGAAGTCATAAATAAATCTAAAATTCTGGGGAAATTTATATTTCATGGAATTTTTATGACTGGGGAGAGATTTCAAAAATCCCACCAATACCAATTTTTATTGATTATAATAATACAATGTTATTTTTTTTCATAAATGGATATACTGATTATAAGAAGATATGGAAGCTATGAATTTCATTGTAGAACATGTTTCTAGATTTATCATACCTTACGATGGTTTCTAGATAGAAGAATAATGTAGAAGATATATATCTATAGTCAGATGGCTAAAATATTGGGTGGGATAATTTTACTGGGAAAATCCTATTGATATTTCTAGAATGAGGAAGCAGTTCATAATTGTTTTATTTGTATTCTTATGGAATTATATTATTTTTTAGAGAAATCATAAAAGGTATTCATGCAAGGAAATCAAAATGTGTGTCATTGCAAATTCTAGATGATGTTATTTCCAAAGACAATGAATTAATCTGATGATATATTTTGAAGAAAGTATTTATAAATCATTAACAAACCGCACCGTAACATGTCTATTATTAATATTTTAATAAATATCTATGATACATGATTTACCATAATTTTTTTTTAAGAATTTTTCAATATGAGTCTAATAGATTATCATACATGTTATATTAAATAAAAATATTTTTTTCTAATGAATTTGGTTGAATAGATTTATTTTCAAACCATACTAATGACATTGACACTCTTGTACTGAACTGATAATTTAAAATTATTTTGTCCCAATGGATGTGTTTGTGGAATGTTTTTATAATTAAAATAATTCTTTAATAAGAGGTGATGCTTTTTTCAAGAATGAGGAATATTAAAAGAAATATATTTCATTTATTCACCACACCCCTTATAAGTTATAAATGTATCATAGATGGACACTAAACCGTCAATCTAAATACACCTACATTAATATAAGGAGATTTTGCTATGTTTTGGGACTCTATGATCACTTTCCACTCCTCATTACCTTGTATCACATACATAATGGAAGTGTCCACTTCATCTATTCTAATCATTACTCTTTTGAAGCCATCTACCACCATGTGTTCTAAACATTCTAGAGTAAACCCATACAATGATGTTTATGTGTGGAAATTCATAATAAAATATGTAGTTTGATGGGGAACCTTGTGTCATTTAACTCCATCCATCCCCAGGATCAGATGATATGTACTCAATTAATGCTGACATCACGAAATACTAGACAATACTACATATTGTGTTATTTGATGATGTATTATAAAAAATTATTTAAAAAAATTACTAATGAAGATACTTCTTGAATAAGAATAAATTATTGGGGATTCTTCACAGTATATATAGTTCTGAGAAAAAAATGATAAATTTACATATTTACAAGAATTTATTAAAGACGATAACCATAATAAAATCTATATCATTTTCATGGATGATGGCTTATTCAATAAGGATCCATAGTTGGAGTGTGTCATGGTCATGGTTCATTAAAAATCAATACATTCTAGAATTATAAATTTCATATAGGTTGGCTACATGAGGGTCCATAAAAACCTCTTGGATTTCAAAACACATGTAGTGATTGATCACATAATCTATTATTTTTGAGCTATTCAATTCATATGATAAAATGAATATATAAAATCTCAATCACACCTAATATCCCTCATATACATGAAGTGTTTCCCAAATACTTCTATGTGGATTCCAATGAAAATATCACGATAGAGTTCATGAAGGTGATCCATGACTACTTATATGTATCTGAATTCCATTTGGGGGCATGTTCTACCACTCTTATACACATTCTTATGATGAATGATCCCTCTAAAATTAATAAGCACACATATATCTACATGTAAATGTTATATAATATTTCATTTTTATCATCATAAATAATTGTTTCTCAATTAGTTTTAGGAACATGGTTTCTAAGGACACTCACATCTACATCTATTTTCCATCCAACCTATGTTCCCTAGAAATATAACATGAAAATTTTTCAAATAAAAAATAATTAAAATTTATATTACAAAAAATAGTTACAATGAAAAAGATCAAACAATAATTTTGGGTGTTTGTATTCTCATCGTGGTTGAAAATATTGGATTACAGTCATAGGTGAATGAAATATTCATTAGACACTATAACTCCACATGGATGTCCACCTCATTAATTTTTATTATTTTTTTCATACGTATACCTGGGGGCTTGAGCCATGAAGTCCCATTGGTTCATGTGTTTTTAATATGGTTCAATGATTCACTCATCAGGTACTATTATAAATGCATATATAGTGAGTGAATAATACCCATAAAGTGAAAGACCCATTTAAGAAGATGACACCACCTTTTCATGGTAGATTATATGATCTTTTTATTAATATTATTAAGAAACACATTAATGGATATAACAATTTTCTAGGGGGAATATTGGAAGTGGAATTTATATATCATTAAACGATAAAAGAGATATGTTTATGTTAAATAATATTCTCACATAATAATGATAAAAAGAAATAGATAGAACTATTAATTCATATGAGGGGGTTTACCATGGTTTACATGGAGATCATAACACTTGTATAAGATTATGTGTAAATACTTTTTATGTGGAGGTGACATGATCTATAATGACATCAATAACTAAAATACGGTTTTACTATCATTTTTTTGTAGAATAAATTAATTTTCTTATGTTCTCACACTATTCCCCAAATAGGATATGTCTATTCTTAAGTTAATCATGTTTTTTTTCAAAAGTATCAAAGATATGTTGTCTTTATTCAATTCAAAATGTCATTATTATAATGAACCATTATTAAACATAATAGAATCAAGGTATTTCAACTAGTTTTCAGATAATTACATTTCAAAATATATATTTTTTAGAGTTATGGTATGTTTGGAAAAAACTCATACAAATCAACACATAAGCATACAATTTAGGTATCATTAAAATAATATTCATTTCACCCAAAACATAAAATTTTTAACACAAAACAACATCTTGATTTCTTTAAAAATCATCATAAAATTTAAATTGACTACCTATATTCTATTAAAAAACCCTATGGACTATGAAAAGCATTTATAATCATGGGATGAGAATAAAAATATCAGTAACTGATCTAAAAAGAAGTAAGGAAACCATTAGTCTATGAATACTTATAAACATATGGAATCATTTTCACATAGACATACTTCTCAACAATATATGCATACATTGTGAAATATGATATTTCTATAAAACAATAAAGAATATAAAAAATACAATAAGTGTATCCTCGGGATTTTATTTGTTATATTCCAACTCTCATAGATACTTACTTATTTTTAATCCTCACATGTACCTTATAATGTGACCATCATGACAACCTTATGGTGTATCCATCACAGTTACACTTGGAGTAACCATACATCCATCCTCCAACAAACACCTAACCAATGAATTGGAGGTAGATATATTTCCCAAACATCATATTAACGACTTTCAAAAAACAAGAACTTAATTATAAATCATGATTATTCCATAAAATCAATTATTTTAAATTTCATAAAAGAGAAATTTAAAAAATGTTTTTTAAAGGTATGTCAGTAAAAAATATCATATAATCTAAGAAAAATAATTATAATGAATGGATTATGGGAATAAAAAATGAATACACATAATAAATAATAATATAAATGAAATTACATTCAATTTTTTTGAAGCACATAATAATTGAAGTATGAGGTTAACCGAATGAGTTGTAATTGGGTTAAAATTTCCCTTATATCGGGTATTTCATACTAAAATCTTATTTAAAACTACAATATAATTGTAAAAAAAGTTTTATTAATATTTTATAAAATAATATTCATGTCTATAATACCTTATATGATCATTGTATAACATCATTAGACCAATTTATAAAAAATATTTTGTTATATCCATAGTTTCGAGTGCTTCCTTTACAAGATTTCCGTGGTTGTTTTGTAATGGATTTTCATGTTTATTGACGAAAATCACTAGAAGTGGAATGAAATTTTTTATACAATTTTATTCTATTAAATGATTCATTAAATCATTAGATAAATCATCAGTCATATATGTTAAGTTCAATTAGGTGTTTCTTTGATAATCGTGAACTTATTTCACTTTATAACTTAATATGAGGTATATATGTAATCACAATAACATAAATGAAGTTATATCATAGACAATAAAATTTGTTTCAAATATTAAAATGTTTTTGCATGCATATTTTATGAATGTAATTGAAATATAAGAATCATTTTCCATGATGTTATTAAATTGACACATCAAGGACTATGTTTTTTTAGAATAAGAGGAAGTGGAGAGGATGAATGATGATGAATTTTTCCATAAACAAGATTAAAATCCTGAATATATATAATACATGTGATTTCATGACTCTTTTATAAGGTGATGTGAAGAGGGTATCAGAAAAGAATAGAGTTGAAATAAAAACATAAGAAAATGAAATAGGGTCTTTAAATCTTGATCACTTCTCCTTGAAATCATCTTTAAGACCCATGGATTTGGCATTTTAGTATGACTAGTAGGCCTTGAATGCAGGAAAGAGCCTTGGAATGGGGGTTTTCAATAATATATAAAATTATATAAGAATGATAGGTGTTAGAGGAGGAGGTGGAAGGTAGTATTTATAGTGAAAGCGAGGGAGTTTCTAATTTATTTCATAGGACTTCTCATTAGATGTATTGGAAAAACCATTGCATTTCCCAAGGGTTTTTCCCTTTGTCATGGACACATGGGACACATCATATCATATATTAATCCTCATGAATCATCCTAAATAATAAAATAAATATTAGTTCATTGTGATATCATTAAACAAACCAAAAATAAAAAACTATATTTTTAATACGTGTAACGTCCTAACTCGAAAATCCATAAAACCTATAGCTAGACCAGACACCATATGACCTCAAGTGCATATCCTTATATTCCAGTAGCTATAGACAAATAGCGAGGTTCTATGGATAGGAAGTTGGGATACAATACCATCATATTCGTAGTGTATAGTGGATATAGATAATAAAATCATACAATAGAATAAGCATGTTTAAAACAATAATCAACCGAATAATGAATATAAACAAGAATGGTTTATAAAATGCATGATTGTCCTACTGATACATATTTCAAAGAAGAAAACCAAAACTCATGCTTTACATTCTTATAAAGAAATTAAAAAAATACTCAAATCCCCATGGATGATCTACCTGAGTATCTTGAGCTCCCACTTTTCCCATTCCTCATAACTCCCAAGTACTTGTTACAACCACTAGAAAAGGTCCACATTCATGACATCAAGAAATTATAATCAGGTACCCTAGTGCAATGGCTACATGAATAGGGTGTGATTTATATATCTTAGATTGGAATGAAAACCAGTTGTCTATCTCAATCTAGAAAATGCAATGTAACAAAACGTGTGTAGATAAAACAAGGAAATCACATAACAGAATAAATAATAGAAAACCCATCCATGTTCAAAACGGACTCCTGACAGCAAAACTAAAGAATGTACTATAGCCAGAATAAGAGACTTCCCAATAATCATTAAGCACATTTCCAATTATTCCCAATTTAATCATGTATCATCTCTGAGGTTGCCATGATTTCCCATACCTCAATATTATCTTCAGATCATGCCATATTTCTAATAATTATCAACTATTAATTATTTAATCGCATTAAACTCAGGTTTGATCAACATCTTTCATTCATTTCATAATTCATTATTATCATTTATGTGTTGTTTGAATGCCTTGTCAAACAACCCAATTCTCATTCCGTGAAGATTTCCATGTCCAACACCCCAATTCTCATCTAGTGTAGATTGCAATGTCTAACACCAAACATCTATGCTCTTTGATAACTATTGGTGAGGAACATCATTTCCATTTCGCAACATCTACATTAGTATATAACACCATGTTTATCTATCACATTCTCAATCATTAACATCTTATGATAAATTTTGGGGAAGAACAACATGTCCAAGTCCCAACATTTCCATTTGTCTAGAACTCCATCTCTAGAACTCAGTTTTCATTGATTAATTAATAGATAAATTAATTTATCCAAGAGAAATAATTTATTAAACAATACATTTTCTCATTTATTCCCATACTAATCCAATGATTAGTGAAACATATCATAAAACATTATTTAACCCCACAGTTAACTGATTCCACAATTTTGATAAATTAATTCTCCAATTAATTAATCTATTAACAAAAATCGCATTCAATAATTAATTTTCCACAATTAATTATCCCAAATATTATTGCAAAATCACATATTTAATACACCGTTATTATCCCAATTTATCGAGAAAATCATAACATATTTAATCCACATATTATTTATCTTTATTGGACAATTAAATTATTTATATTTAATCCATAAATTAATTATCTATATTCAAACCTCAATGCACATAATTATTTCAAAAATTATTTATCTCAAATAACATAAAAAAATATATAATTTACCACCTAATTAATTATCTTAATTTCATTCTCAATGCATGTTTTTAATGAACCATAAATCATCTTAACATAACAAATTTAAATCACATAATTAATTCACAGATTAACCATCTCATCTTATCCCACCCAATAATCATAATTAAAACAAAACTGAAGTGCGTCAACATGTCAAGGGAAGAAATTGGAAATCAAAAAATAGCCAACCAAATGATCATATTAGTCTAAACATTTCGTTTATTAGCTTGATGGTATCATACCCCCTAGAGAGGGGTTTTATTACAAAAAAGTAATTCTATAATCATTCAAAACATTTTATTCAAATAGTCCATTCATTCAGAATTTTCAATCAAACATATAAACTATAGTAATTAAAAATACTATTTTTTATTAATTAATCAATGTTAAGGACCCTTCATCATGGAATTGGCCTAGCCAAGGCTTATAAATTAAACAATAATCTCCCACATACACACACATCAACAATAATTCAGTTATAGTTAGAATTGGTTGCATCACCCCACAACGGTAACTAGTACACACAATTAGTGTTGTGAGGACCAATGCACCTCTAATTAATTAACAACAAACAAAATTTGTAGTGGTCTATAATTACTTACAGTGGAAAATAATTGATACCTATCAGGGCACTCCATGGGCAGCTACACCCCCTGGGTGGGACACCCAAACATCCCCAGTGGCAGCCATTTCCTCATGAAGCCCTTGGGCGGAGAGCCATGCTTCGTCCAACGCTCACATGTGAGAGTTCCCAAGGATCGAATACATTCCTAAGTCCTTTGCCTCCGATACCAACTATAGAGACCCGAAGCTTAACATACATGGAAATTACATTACTTTTGAAGAATACTCATTACATAACAAAATCACACACACACACAAGGACCGTAATAGTTTAGTTTCTTTGGAAACTCGGAATATAATATTCTAATCGTGGTGAAAGATCTTCAATATCTCCTATAAAGATCTTCATTTTTTTACCTAAAACCTTTCTTTATATCCTGGGGAAAATAAAACATAAAAGGGTGAGCTCAAATTATCTGTAAGGGTAAACAAAAGAAATATCAATCACATAATATTCATAAGAACATAACATTTTGGAAATCTTAACCTGAAATAGAGATCATAATATCATAAAATTGTATAAATCAGAGTAGTGAAATGTAATCCCAATAATCATAACATAAAACATGATTCTTTGTGGATTACAGACATAATCATAGAGAATCATTTCTTATTAGTCAAGACTCATTGCCAAGACTATCTTAGTGGACAAAGTCCATATCTGAACCGAGTTCACTCCTCGTTTCAGTCCTATTTCACTAAACCGGTTTAACCTTCCATTCCATCCATGTCTATCTCATGAGATATAAAATCATTACCCAATTCATTGTAGGGTGATATAGGTCCCACCCATCTCATAATGATACCATTCCTATGTGTGCCACAAAATCATAAACCATATATCATTGCATAACCCATGTAATAAAAATGGGATTCTTAAACATCATGACATCATAAAACAATTCATATAAGATAATGGAATTCATAAAAATAATTCTTTCACAACATAATAAAATCAATGTAATAATAGGGATAGAAATAGAACCACATATTATCTTAGATGGAAAGTAATTTTGATAAAACACTTGAACTCCATTCTTGAAGAAAATATCCTTTATACTACAAAAACACATTTCCTTTCTTAACATGTCATACAATTCTAAACTAAAATAAGTTGATTAAAAATAAACTTGAAAACTTGTAAAGGAATCCTCTTGGAAATAATGATTTAAAAATCCATTCATGCCGTATAAGTTAAAAAAACATTTTTCTCGTACTTTTGTCGGAAAATTCAAAAAGTACCTCGTACGAAAAACAACAAAAGATTCATCTCATATATTTTACTAAAAACTCACCGAAGGGTAAAATTGGATTTAAACAATTTTAGGTGTATGTAAATAATATTACATATTGATCAAACATGGATGTGTATGATAAAATACACCTCAGTAAATACCAAAGTATAAACAATCTCGGATAAAAAATGAGATTTCGATATTTCCCTTACCTTAGGTCCGATTTTCTTCGTAAGTGTCTGAACCTCATGTATAATGATTTAAATACTGTAATTGAATTATTCCATAATCATACACATTGTTATGATATCTTATATGGTTCACTTATGACATTATTTTACCAGTTCTTTTTAAATTCCATGTTAAAGTGCGTTTTGGGTAAAATCGTTTCATTTGTCGTCCGTGTTTTCACTTGTAATTATTCATATGATTACTTAGCTCATGATTACTTAATTACATAATATAAAACATGATTTATTTATAATATATATTCATAATATACATATATATAATAGATCATAAAATGGAAAGAAATATACCGTTCACGGCGACGGTAGGCAGTACGTACGCATGAACGCTGTTTTCGTTTCCTTATTGAGTTGAATGGAATTAAGTAGATGACATACATATATATACACATAAATAAAGTATCATTTTTATTTCATATATTTAATGATTACTTATTATATATACTTTATAATCATTTATGAATGGTTAACGTGGAGAATTAATCTCATCGCATCGTGGAGATGGTAGTTCGTACGTACGCACGAGCGATGATATCGGTGTCATTATCGTGGAATTGTATTGGAGTTTATGTATACTATTTCAGAACCAATATCACTTTACAATAATCATATATAGTTATTATTTACACCATTATACCCATCCAAGTATGGTGGTGGTGGAAAATAGATTACACCACGGCGTGAAGACGGTATTCCGTACGTACGCACGCGCGGTGATTTCATTTTTCGTAGGATGGATAGATGGAGAAATAGGGTTGTTTCATACTTTTAATAACATATCTTTATATTAGTGATACTGATGTTATTGCATTACAATGAAACAACCTAATAAGAATAAGTGGAAGAAGAAATAATGTTGAAAGAATCGGTAATGGACATTACCTCTTCTTTGAAGCACCTCTTTGAGTCCTCCTCATAGGGCACTAAAATTGGTCTTTTAAGAAGACCAGGACCTCTAGGATGTTTCTAGGGAAGCAGAGAAAAGAATTTGGCAGGGGTTGGCTGAGCTTGAAGGCTCAATGTGGTGTTAGGAAGAGAGGGAGGAGGTGCCCTTTTATAAGGGAGGAGAGGGGCACCTTTGAAATAACTAAAAATATTATTTTATTATAATGACATATTTGGTTATAAATAGCTCAAAATTGATTCTTTTAGAAGCTAAGGTGGGGATGGGTCTAAATCCTCTAATCCAATAGAATTTGGACATGTTTAGTTTACTATTTTAACCTTATCATTTATTTTTAACTTTAAGTTAGATAATTTTACTTTTACCGTGTCCTTTTGTGTTCTTACACTATAAGGTTAATAAACTTACAATAACAAGCCAAACGAACCCCAAGTTGTTTATTATTAATATATATAATCTTATCAAAGTCATTTGGCAGAACCATAGATTTTTAGGAATAAAATAACAATTAATAATATAATATTTGTTCTAAAAACTATTTTATGTCAATTTTGACACTATTTAGTAATTGACTTTTTTAAAAATCATAACAGAATTATTAGTTCGAAAAAAGTTAATTAAATCAGTACTAACATGTCATATTAACCTATAAATTGCTGGAATTCATAAAAAATCTCAAATTACATTTATATCGGTATTTATAACATCAATTATGTCAATATTTCATTAATAAGATAATTACTGCATCATCATTGTGTCATAAATAAATTCAATTATTTAATGTCTAAAAATTACAAATAAAATACCATTATATAGTAAAACTATTAATATTTCTAATGAATATTTATAGTTGAATTTATCTTATGTATAACTTTATACTAAAAATTATTTACTTATTAAACATTGATTTTAACTATTTTAACCCTTCTTTAAATAAATTAATAATAAATGTCCTAATCTAATCCAAGTGGGCCTAAAGAGTCATATTTTATTCCTAAGGTTTTTTTGTTGTCGAATTGAACTTATCCAATAGAATTAGTACATTTTTTAGGATAATATTAATATAATTTTTACCCTTAATTACCCAATTTACTTTTAACCGTGGTAAAAAAAGTAAAAAGTTACTATTCACAAAAAATTACTTTCATCTCATTGAACTAAATTTTACTTATTGACATCAACCATATCTCTCAGATTTTTGAAATTTCACTCACAGAAGCGGTAAAATTATGTTTTATGAAAAATTCATTTTTTTTAACTACCACTTAGTGGTTTCACTATTCATCAAAAAATGAAAGTTTCTAGAAAAATACAAAAAATTTGGCCTAAGCTATGTTTGATATTATGAACTAAAAAATGATGTCTATTTTACCAAATTCAAAACATATCAGTTGTATTAATTAATTTAAAAATTAATTCCCGTCATCAAAACAAATAGCGTGTTCTTAAGAGATAATAACTACCAAAAGATTGACACTTGTTTATGTCTAGTTTAAATGTGAAATTACATCCAATGACCAACACTGTATTAAATTGTAAAAATATATTCTAAATATACTTTAAAACTGCTCAAATTAATAATTTATCATTATTAATTATTTCGATTAAAAAGGTTGTTTTTAATTAAAATTTATTAATTTTCACTATTCATCAGAAAATGAATGTTATTCAAAAAGTACCAAAATATCACCCTAAGCTAATTTCGATATTCTGAATCCAAAAATGAATTCCATTTTGAAAAATAAAATTTACAAAATTTCAAAAATTGGCTATTACTATTCATAATGTCTAGTTTTAATAATATTTTAATAGCATATTGTTGTTTAGTGAAACTTGTTATTGCATACTACACACGCTATCGAAGAAGGTCGCGATTGCGTGTAATGAAACGCAAGTCAAGGATGCATGTTTTGCAACCTCCTTTTGGTGTAGTGTACAACACAAGACATTAATGAAATTAAAAAGAATTTTATTTCATAAAATCTCGGGGTGTTACATTCTACCCCCCTTAAAATGAATTTCACCCTCGAAATTCATCGGGGTTATAAATGGTTTACTAATAGAAAGTTTCTTTAATAGAAACCCAAATCGTAAAAAGGAATACCAAAACCAATCTTTAAAAACAAAAGTTTGAAATGTAATGGTTACCCAAATAAACTAATCACTGGGTTTCCACATAGGTGAAAATATGGATATGGAAGAGAAATCTAACAATCATGATCTTATGGAGAGTGGTAGGGAACATGGCTATGGAAAAGCTGGCAATCACAAAGCCATAAATTTGTGACGATCTAAGGTACCATCTGATTCATCAGATATAAGAGCACTAGGACAACATTTTTGGTTTTCAAGATCATTTCCCTAAAGTTGATGAAATTGGAATTAGAAGAAATACTTTCAGGATTTTGGTATAGTCTCACCGTTGGTCGTTCTTTGGAAAATTTAAACTTCATCTCTTAATGAAATGAAGATGAATTTTTCATTCATGATGTGTTAGCAAATCATGTGATAGAATGATGGGTCATTCCATCTGTCTCAAAAAAAAGGTTAGAAATGTTATCAAAACTTACATAAGTCCATATATAGGGAGATTAATCATATATGGTTCCTAAAATGAACTTATAATTCATATATCATACTGCTTAATATAATAAAACTAGTTTCTACTAAACATGGACTTCATGTAGGCCAGTGGTAGGTGATAAAGGCCAGTCGCACTTCGGTTGTGGGTTCAATTCCCACAGCCATGTCCGACGCAATTTGATGTCGCCCGTCCTGCACGTTTTCCTTTTTCTAAAACTTCATTACAATAACATCACATAAATAATATCAAAAAAAATGTTTTATCCTTAAAAAACACTAACTTATGTCCAACGTAATCCATTCAAATCTTTTGGATTATCTAAAATATTTTGGTGCAAGCTCATAGTATAATTAAAACGATTACTTGAATTGTCATCAACCAAGCATATGAATACCATCATTTATCCCTCATATATGTTGTTGCTCACATTCCAGTTATGTGAATACCTTAATCATGTATTCTCATGAAAAATGAATAACCATTAAAACTTAGTGAAAACTTGAATGCAGATAAAAGTTAACAATTTCCACAGACCAAAATCCTCAAAATTATATATACTCAAACAAAGATATCACTTAGTCCTTATATCAATCATGATCTCATGAATATGGTCAAGCATTTCATTTTCTCGTTTCCCTTCATTATGCGCATATCACCTTTTTTTTCAAAAATATCTGAATCACATTCCATGGTTACTGGTACCTTTGAATACCACAATAGACCTATATATAAATATTCCAATATTCCATGACACTATATACAACATTATTTTAGAATCCCATTACATAAACACTTAATCATTCCACCACATTGTTGTCATATTCAACCTTGCCAATGTTTATCACATGTGACTTCCCTTTGTCCTTTTCCTTATGTGGTTTCTCATGTCGATCATCACTAACCCTTGGATTAGGGCATTTATTAGCATAATGCCCCATTTCCTTGCACTTGAAGCATTGAAGTGTTGGTGGTGCTTTCTCTGCAGTCTTTTCATTATTCACATCATTAGAAACCCTTTTTCCATTACTTCGACACTCAACTGCTCGATGACCATCTTTTCCAAAGTTAAAATATTTTCTAGTCCCTTTAAGACAATCTCCACCATGCTTCTTTCCACACTTTGAGCAAAAATAAACATTCATCTTCTTTTCACCATTATTCTGAGATTTCTCCTTGAACTCCATCTTTCATTTCTTGTCAAAACTATGAGATGGATAATTAACAACAACTTCCATTTCTATCTTTATAGTACAATGCACAATTTCTTCATAGCTACTGAAGTCTCTTATAGCTAATACCCTTAGAAGATTTTGGTTTAAGCCACTGAAGAATCGATCAACATTACTTTCATGTTGGATGATAAATCCAGATACATACCTTGCAAGCCTTGTAAAATTCTATTTTTATATACCAACATATTCATCATCCTTTTTCTTTAGTTCAAGAAACTCCTTCTCCATCTTTGTTCGAAGAATACTAGGGAAGTACTTATTGAAAAATAAGTTCTTGAACTCATCCAATTCCATGGACTCAATTTCATCTCTTGGCCTCATATTCTTGATAAGATTCCACCACTGATCAGTATCACCTTCCAAACGATACACTGCTAAGATGACATTATCCGGTTCAGAACGTTGAAGAACTGAAAATATCTTTTTAGTAGTACTGATCCATTGTTAAGCAACAAGTGGATCAGAAGACCCACTGAAAGAAGGTGGACATTTCCTCGTGAAGGACTCAATAGAATATTGTTCCCTTCTCTGCTCATTTGGAAGTACAGATTGATTCATAGCTTGTGTAAGTATAGCAATAAGACTTTGAACTCCATATCCCATAAGTTTTGTTTGTTCCGGAGGACATCATTTCATTGTCCGTTACATTGATCAACACGGTTCCATTGGGTTCCATCCATCGTCTAAAACCCAAAAAGAATAGTGTGATAGGAAAAAATAACGCTAGGGAAAACAACATAATAAAGGGGGATTACCTTCAATATCAAAGATCTTAGGTTACCATATTTCTTGTATTATAACCTATACTTATACTTAACCTTAGGGACATCCCTATACATACCTTAGAAATATCTATAGGGACCTCACTAAAGTTCTCGCATCCTGGTTTTCAATGGTTGACTAAACCTTTCCTCTGATACCAACTTTAGAAATATGGAATTACTTCTAGTGGACTATAATTGATACCTATCAGGGCACTCCATGGGCGGCTACACCCCCTGGGTGGGACACACCACCATCCCCAGTGGCATCCATTTCCTCATGAATCCCTTTGGCGGAGAGCCATGCTTCATCCAACACTCACATGTGAGAGTTCCCAAGGATCGGATACATTCCTACCTCCTTTGCCTCTGATACCAACTGTAGAGACCCGAAGCTTAACGTACATGTACATTACATTAATTTTTCAAAATACTCAGTACATAACAAAAACACAGACACACAAGGACCGTAATAGTTTAGTATCTTTTGAAACTCGGAATATAATCTTCTAATCGTCGTGAAAGATCATCAACATCTCCCATAAAGATCTTCATTTTTTTACCTAAAACCTTTCATTATATCCTGGGGAAAATAAAACATAAAAGGGTGAGCTCAAATGATCATTAAGGGTAAACAAAAGAAATATCAATCACATCATATTCTTATTAACATAACATTTTGGAAATCATAACCTGCAAAAGAGATCATAATATCATAACATGGGATAAATCATAGCAGTGAAATGTAATCCCAATAATCATAACTTAAAACAAGAATCTTTGTGGCATATAGACACAACCATAGAGAATCATTTCTTATTAGTCAAGACTCATTTCCAAGACTATCTTAGTGGGAAAAGTCCATTTTTGAACTGAGTTCACTCCTCGTTCCAGTCCTGTTTCACTGAACTGGTTTAACATGCCGTTCCAACCATGTCTATCTCATGAAATATAAAATCCATACCCAATGAATTGGAGGGAGAAATAGGTCCCACCCATCTCATAATGATACCATTCTTATGTGTGCCACAAAATCATAAACCATATATCATTGTATAACCCATGTAATAAAAATGGGATTCTTAAACATCATGACATCATAAAACAATTCATATAAGATAAAGGAATTCATAAAAATAATTCCATCACAACATAATCAAATCAATGTAATAATAGGGATATAAATAGAACCATATATTATCATAGATGGAAAATTATTTTGATAAAACACTTGAACTCCATTCTTGAAAAAAAATATCCTTTCTACTTCAAAAACACTTTTCCTTTCTTAACATGTCATTCAATTCTAAAATAAAAGAATTTGATTAAAAATAAACATGAAAACTTGTAAAGGAATAATCTTGTAAATAATGTTTTAAAAATCCATTCATGCCTTATATGTTAAAATAAACATTCTTCTCGTACTTTTGTTGGAAAAGTCAAAAAGTACCTCGTACGAAAAACGACAAAAGATTCCTTTCATATATTTTACTACAAACTCACCGAAGGGTAAAATTGGATTTTAAAAATTGTAGGTGTATGGAAATAAAATTACATATTGAGCAAACATGGATGTCGATGATAAAATACACCCCAACAAATACCAAAGTATAAACAATCTCGGATAAAAAAATGAGATTTCGATATTTCCCTTACATTTGGTCTGATTTTCTTCGTAAGTGTCCAAACCACAAGTATAATGATTTAAATAATGTCATTGACTTATTACAAAATCATATTCATTGTTATGATATCATATATGGTTCGCTTATGACTTTATTTTACCTGTTCTTTTTTAAAATCCATGTTAAAGAGCGTTTTGTGTAAAAACGTTTCATTTGTCATCCGTGTTTTCACTTTTAATTATTCACATGATTACGTAGATCATGATTACTTAATTCCATAATATAAAAAATTATTTATATATAATATATATTCAGAATAGACATATATATAATAGATCAGTAAATTGAATGAAATACGCCGTTCATGGCGACAGTATGCAGTACGTACACATGAACGTTGTTTTCGTTGCCATATTGAGATGAATGGAATTAAGTAGATGACATACATATATATACACATAAATACAGTATCATTATTATGTCATATATTTCATGATTACTTATTATATATACATTATAATCATTCATGAATGGTTAACGTGGAGAAGGAATCTTATCGCATCGTGGAGACGGTAGTCCGTACGTACGCACGAGCGATGATATCGTTCTCATGATCATGGAATTATATTGGAGTGTATGTATACTATTTCAGAACCAATATAACTTTACAATAATCATATATAGTTATTATTTAAACCATTATACCCATCCATGTAAGGTGGTGGTGGAAATAGATTACACCACGGCGTGGAGACGGTATTCCGTACGTACGCATGCGCGGAGATTTTGTTTTTTGTAGGATGGATAGATGGTGAAATAGGGTTGTTTCATACATATAATAACATATCTGTATATGAGTGATACTGATTTTATTACTTCATAATGAAACAACCAAATAAGAAGAAGTGTAAGAAGAAATAAAGTTGAAAGAATCAGTAACGGACATTACCTCTTCTTTAAAGCGCCTCTTTGAGTCCTCCTCTTAGGGCACTAAAAATGGTATTTTAAAAAGACCATGACCTCTAGGATGTTTCTAGGGAAGTGGAGAAGATAATTTTCCAGGGTTTGGCTGTTCATGAAGGCTAAAAGTGGTGTGAGGTAGAGAGGGAGGAGGTGCCCTTTTATAAGGGAGGAGAGAGGCACCTTTGGAATAAGTAAAAATATTATTTTATTATAAAAACAAATTCGGTTTTAAATAGATCCAAATTGATTTATTTCAATGCTAAGGTGGAGATGGGTCGAAATACTCACATCCAGTAAAATTTGCACAAGTTTAGTTTACTATTTTAACATTATCTTTTAGTTTTAACTTTAAGGTAGATAATTTTACTTTTACCGTGTGTTTTTATGTTCTTACACTATAAGGTTAATATATTTACTACAACAAGCCAAACGAACCCCAAGATGTTTATTATTAATATATATAACCTTATCAATGTCATTTGGCCTATCCTTAGATTTTTAGGAATAAAATAACAACTAATAATATAATATTTTTTTAAAAAACTATTTTATGTCAATTTTGACACTATTTAGTAATTGATTTTTGTGAAAATCATCACAGAAGTATTAGTTATAAAAACGTTAAATAAATAAATACTCAAATGTCATATTAACCTATAAAATTAGTATAATTTATAAAAAGTCTCATATTACATTTATTTCTGTATTTATAACATCAATTATGTCAATATTTCATTAATAAGATAATTATTTCATCATCATTGTGTCCTAAATAAATTAAATTATTTAACGTCTAAAAATTACAAATAAAATAAAATTATGTGGGAAATCCTTTTAGATTTATAATGAATATTTATAGTCGAATTTATCTTATGTATAACCTTATATTAAAAATTATTTACTTATTAAACTTTGATTTTAACTATTTTAACCCTTCTTTAAATAAATTAATAATAAATGTCCTAATCTAATCCAAGTGTGCCTAAATGGTCATATTTTATTCCTAAGGTTGTTTTCTGTGGAATTACACTTATCCAATAGAATTAGGACATGTGTTATGGTAATAATAATATCATTTTTACCCTTAATTACCCAATTTACTTTTAACCGTGGTAAAAAAAAGTAAAAAGATACTATTCACCAAAAAATATTTTCATCTCATTGAACCAAATTTTACTTACTGACATCAACCGTGTCTCTTGGAATTTTGAAATTTCACTGACAGAAGTGGTAAAATTATGTTTTATGAAAAATTAATTTTTTTAACTCCCACTTCGTGGTTTCACTATTCATCAAAAAAATAAAGTTTCCAGAAAAATACCAAAAATTAGGCCTAAGCTATATTTGATATTATGAACTCAAAAATGATATCTATTTTACCAAATTCAAAACATATCAGTTATGTTAATTAAATTAAAAATTAATTTCCGTCGTCAAAACAAATAGCGTGTTCTTAAGAGATAATAACTACCAAAAGATTGACACTTGTTTATGTCTGGTTTAAATGTGAAATTACATCCAATGAACAGCATTGTATTAAATTGTAAAAATATATTATAAATATACTTTAAAACCACTCAAATTAATAATTTATCACTATTAATTCTTTTGATTAAAAAGGTTGTTTTTAATTAAAATTTAGTAATTTTCACTATTCATAAAAAAATGAAAGTTATCCGAAAAGTACCAAATTTTCACCCTAAGATAATATCGATATTCCGAATCCAAAAATGAAGTCCATTTTGAAAAATAAAATTTACATAATTTCAAAAAGTGGTTATTACTATTAATAACAGTTATTTTTAATAATATTTGAATAGCATATAGTTGTTTAGTGAAACTCATTATTACGTACAACACATGCTATCGAGGAAGGTCGAGATTGCGTGTAATGCAAGGCAAGTAAAGGATGCGTGTTGTGCAAGCTCCTTTTGGTGTAGCGTACAACACAAGAAATTAATGAAATTAAAAATAACATTTTTCATAAAATCTGGGGGTGTTACAAAATTACACCACAAGCACAAAATTCAAGTGGTGTAGGACCAATTTCATGGTATATATCCTTGACCGAATATGATATCTGTGAACCAAATCCAGACTAAATTCCATGTTTTTGACAAAAATTGTAGAAATATCGACCAATGGATCCCGAGATATCCTCTACACAACCTAGAATCAGATGATAGGAAGAAACTGAATTAATATCAGAACATAGGATTTTGTCTAAATGGATACTAGGAGATGAAGAGATGAGATGGCCAATACAAAAAATGATACATGAAAATTAGGATATACATCAATGAGATGGATATCTTCTGTTCCAGAACAACCACGATCCAGCATGCAGAGAGGAGGAGGGAAGAGGGGGTTGTATGCCTCCCCACTGGGAGGAGAGGGGGGTTACGCTTAACATATGTGGAAGAGATAGGGTGGAACTCTCTCTTATTTTCCCCTTAAAATAACCCCAATTATATTTACATGAATTAATATAATAATAATAATAACAAAATTATTATTGTCAATTAATTTAAATGATTCATTTACAAACCCCATAACTCCTCCATTTCCCTTCATTTAATTATATTCTACTACAAAAAATTTAATCAAATAAATTTTCCAAATCATCATTATTTATATAAATTAACCTAACCCAATTTAATTTAATGAAACAATAAATTTTCATTTAATAATTGGATTCACCATATGCTTGATTTTAAAACATCTCATATTTATCATTTAATTCTCTCAAAATTATTTTAATTAAATGAAACCCCACTTAATATAAATCAACTAAATCATTATAAACTGAAAATTTAATTAAATAAAAACCCACATATCAGGACATTTTATTAAATCCCTCTGAGCCTGGAATTAATTAAATAAAATAAACTAAAAACTATAACTGGGTAAGCCACTATGTTTGACTCGCATGGTCTGAAAAACCATTTTCCAACCATGCATAACCTTCTATTAAGGATCCTCCATCACAAGGTCTTTCATGCATAGTTTTCCTAACCGTGCACAGACCCTGAATGAATCTATTTTTAAGACATTCACCTCAAAGGGTTTGTCCCCCATGTTTTGACTAACAATGTACAGACCATTCTTGTGCCTTTGTGTCCCAAAAGTATTCTTCACAGTTTCCTATAGAAGGCTGTATGGTTTAAATGATTGTGCACCCACCATGAACTCTCTTTTGTTCCTTTAAAACCTAATTTTTCTTGATATGATGCTCCTGAATTCTAATCAACCATCTGGGAAACTCCTTAAGCCTTACCACTAGCCCGAAAAAAACATATTAAAATGATCCCAACTCAAAAAATATAATCCAAATACTTGTTTTTAATAATGACCAGTCCAAAAAAACAAAAAATAACAAAAGCTTTCATAAATTAACATGGTTTAAAAACATGGGACTTTATAATGTACAAACCTTAAAAAATATCATCACTGAGAAGAAATTAGGAACTATTATAACATTAAAAAACCCACCATGGTAATAAAGATCCATTTGAACGATCATGTACTATTTCTATACACAAATAACACCTTTAACCAAATACAATATCCCATAAAATTAAACCTTTTAAAACTGTGAAAATGATCTGAATCCATCCCAAAACATCAAAAATGAACATAACTAAGCCCACCCAAATAAGGCCATTATTCTACCATCATCTCCTTAAATGATTTTGATACCCATAAATCCACACTCACCATTAATCCGTTGACCTTCCTTAAAAATGATTCCATCACCAACCACATGTATCTAATATCCTCACATGACTTCCCATAACCTCTCCATGTAATTCCATCACAAGGCCACTTTAAAACAATCATTTACCAAAACAAATAATATTTTAACCATAAGAACCACACATCCCCCATACAAACTAATTAACAACAATTTATCGAGTCCTAATAACTTCTATAAATTTTTCATGGTATATAACTCATGATATATCCGTGCCTCCAGGTCAATGTCACGAGAGGGGACATACTCGTTTCCTATAGAAGAGCATAGTAAGTGTAAACCCATTTCACCAAAAAATCAGTCGTACTATCACTAGATGACTCCTAAAAAAATGTTTGTCTTCTCCTTCCTACACATCATAAACTGATCCTTGTCCCATATTATAAGGCCCCAGCCTTAAAACTTACTTAATCTTGAGTTATTACAAGATTACACATTGAGGATCTTTTCAGGTTTAGAGTTTTAGAGAATTAGATCATGAAACTTGCATTACATTCCACATTTAAACAAAGTGGTTACATAAAGATAGTATTCTTCATTCCCACCAATGGAAACATATTTAAAATATAACGCGGATTCTTTCTTGGAACATCTTTGACACTATCATCACATCATGTACCTTTCCATTGACCTGTGAAAAACATTTCAAAAACTTGGGATGAGCATAAAAAGATCAGTAAGGGTTATAAAAATATGGCAAGGAAACATGAGTTCATATATACAAAAGAATGAAATCATACTTTACCCATAAAACATAGGCACTTTAACATACCTCATCAAACCATGAATAAATCATAGAAAACATGAGACATAAAGGTAACTTGAGGCATTCATAACATTCTTACGTAGGGAGTAACCCTCTTGGTTACGTTTGGAATACCCATCACAGTATATTCCCTAAATCTCTTCGGAGAAACCTTAACGTTTCACTCCTTCGCATTACCCAATGAATTGGAGAGCTATATCGGGCTCACCCGCCCTTAGTTTATCACGGAACCACCCGTTTTCATAACAATTTCCAAGAACCATAACATAAATGTGTCACATAAAACATGCATAAAGGAAAATTAACATTTCAACATTTCAATCACAATATAACATTTTAGTATATTGAAATAATGAATCCATTCAAAAAGAAACCATTTCCAATACCATTTAAAACATTTAATAAAGAGATTTTTGAATCAAAGTGTCCCATACCACCTTGAAGTGTAAAATTTTAAACCATTAATATCCATATAAATAAATCCTTAAAACCATTTTGAAAACATGGATATTAATAAGAACAAATAATTAAAACATTTAAAATGATATTTTGGTTAAAGGGGTTTTACCAAAATTAGAGACACTTGAATACAATAATTGAGGAATAAAATTTAGTCAGAACTTTATAATATCATGAGAATAAATGGATTCATGATATAATACTCCAAAGGACAGTATATACACCATATAAGAGTTAATTGGTGCATAACAACAATGAACCCTCAATAGAAATGTATAATGTGATGAAATCCCTTATAAAGAAGGTATCCGTAAATTAAGGACAAATCAATCTCAAAAATATGTGTGACAAATATAAATACACCCAATATAAGTTTATATTAAGTGTAAAACAATAAAACGTCATTCACACATATTCAATGGATGACATATTCAATGACTACATGTTGAACCCAAAGAAATCGAAATTGGGTTAAAAAGTTCCCTTGACAGCCTAACGGCATCATATCAAAATGAGTTGATGAGAGATAAAAAGTGTATCTCATCACTTGGACATAAAATTTACATCAATAAGGATATATGAGAACATATCCCAACATAACAATATGTAAATTAAAAGACCCAACAAAAGAAGTCTTTAAAAAAAAGAGGGTGAAAGGTTCCCTAACCGACTTGGGTATCTTTCAAAACATACACACCATGAAAGAAGGACAATAGATCATTGATGTAAATACTCATAAACGAAAGTATATTACACAAAGAGTAGAATAATGGAAGTACATACACCACTCAATGGAATTTGTGGAAAATGTAGCATAAATCTCACAGGAATAAAAGTGAGATGAAAAATCCCTCACGAAAACTCGGCAGCCTAACGGCGCCACATAAAACTTCCGAATATGGATTGATGAGATCAAATAGGGTATATCATCACATTACAATAAAATTTAAATCAATAGGAATATAAAAGAACATCCCCTAACATTACAAAGAGGAGGTTAAAAGAAGTGACATAAAGGAGAGTACTTAAAAAGAAAGAGAGAGGTTAGATCTCTTACGAAAATTCGGCAGCCTAACGGCGCCACTCAAAACTTCCATAATGGATTGATGAGAAAGAATATGGCCTCTCATCACAAGAACATAAAAATTACAGTATGTTTAATTAAAAATAACATCCCAATAAAAAGATGATCTTTAGAGGGAAATGACATAAAAGAGTGTACTTAAAAAGAAAGAGAGGAGTAAGATCCCTTACCTCGGGTCCGACTTGTCTCGATCGTTCTTTAATCTCCTGAATAATCAACATGAGTTAATTTATACTTCCTTAAGAACCTTTTTCAAGTTCATTATTCCTTTTATATCACTTATTACAATTTCATAAAAATTTATGTAATCATTTAAGTTAATAATATTTGTTTTGCTGATACTTGGTTCTTAAGTCGAAAGTGGACTTCTTACAATTAACTGTTGTTCGTGTGGCCAAATGTTTATTATATCCAGAATTGTATTAATGATTTAGATATCATATATGTCATATATATCCAGTACATGCACGAATTTATAACATTACATAATCATTTAGAGGTAAGAAATGAAATGCACCGTTCATGGAGACGGTAAGCCGTACGTACGCATGAACGCTACTTTCATTTCTATTTCGTATTTTATAGAATGGAATAATAATTATATAAAGGTATATTATACTTCCTGTATAATATCATATATAATATCATTAAATCCATCCTTTATATGTCCCACATATGGCACTAACGAATCACATCGCTTTGAGGGGGCGGTAGTCCGCACTTCCTAAAATGAAGATATCGCGTAACCCATAATGGATGTCATAAAGGTAAGACACAAATGAAAAATACAGAAGCATAAGTAAAACATAAACATATTATATATCATATATAAAAATAGTGACATCATAATGGCCACCTTTGAATGTGTTAGATGAGTATTGAACAATCATCGTTTCGGGAGGCAGAATTTTGCCATCCACGGAAACAGTATGTTCTTTAAACATTTGATGTAGTTGTGTGAGAGTGTAGCTCGAATAAATCATATAACAACATCCTAGTATATTTACGATACTGTAGTTGTTACAAAATATGTAAATAAAAAGAGTTTTGGGGGTTGGAGAATCAAAATAAAACAAATGAACATGAGAGAATGAATTACCTTTAAAAGTGTAACTCCTTTTGATTTGAGCCTAAAGGATTCCTTTGAAAGTATTATGCCCAAAGGGAATCCTATAGGATGAGGAGAGGGATATGGAGAGAGTAAATGGGCAGGGGTTGGCCGAGCAAAAGGCTTGAAGAGTGTGTGAAATGAGGTAGAGGTGGGGGCCTTTTATAAGAGGAGAGGAGGGGCACTTTTGGAAAGTAAAGAAATATTACATTATTTGAAAATGTGTTTCGGTTTTAAAAGGACCCACATTGATATAATTCGTGGATAAGGTGATAAGGGTTTGAGATCCACCCATCCAATAAGTATTGGACATGTGTAGTTCATATATTTTACATTATCTTTCCATTTTATTTAAATAGTCAAATAATGATGTCATCGGTGCATCATTATTATGTCATAAATAATTTAATTTATTTAATGTCTAAATTTTTTTAAAAAAATACTATGACGTAGGAAATCGTTTTAGCTTTCCAATTACTATTTATAATCAAAAATATGACTTGTATAACCCCACATAAAAATTGTTTTAGTAAAACATATCATGTTTGTGTCATTTTTACTTTTACATTAAATAAAAAGTTATTTATGACATTTCCCAAACAAAGTGGCTCCATGGGGTCCCCAAGTTGACCCATGGCTTGTATTGGTCGGCCATTACACATCCAATGAGGTTAGGACATGTGTCAAGTTCATTTCATATTATTAAAACATTATATTTACCTTAAACTACACTAATTACCTCTAATCGCGATTAATGAAAAAAAGTTACTATTCACCAAAAAATTATTTTCGTCCCATTGAACCACATTTTACATACTAATGACAACCATTTATGTCGGAATTTCAAAATTCAATACACATTAGTGGTAAACTTTCATTTAACTGAAAAATCAGTTTGCTTGATTACCACTTAGTGGTTTCACTATTCATCAAAAATTGGAGTTTTTCAGAAAAATACCAAAACTTCACCCTAAGCTATATTTGATATTCCGAATTCAAAAATGAAGTCCATTTTACAAAATTCAAAACATATTAGTCACATTAATTAATTTAATAATAAATTCCCGCTGTCAGCGCAAATAGCGTGTTTTTATAAAACAATAAGTATCAAAAGATTGACACTAGTTTAAGTCTGATTTCAAAGTGAAATTAATTCCAACGACCACTATTGGATTTAATGGTAAAAATATTTTCTAATTTCAATTTAAAACCATTTGAAAATATTATCTAATCATATAAATAAATTAGATTAAAAAGAGGTTTTGAATTAAAACACAACATTTTACACTATTCATTAAAAAATGAACTTTATCGGAAAAATACCAAAAAATTACACAAAGTAAAATTTGATGTCACGATTCTTAATAAGAGTTTTATTTGGTCCAAAAAAATGTATAAGAGTGATCAAAACTATATTTAATGACGGTTCGCCATCAAAAGGTGATAAGTGAACCTTTAGTGAAAACTAGGTCATATACACCTAAAATTGAATTCTTTCCGTATTTTAGGCCTTTATCTTTTATTGTATAAATGTAAAAACATTTAAGAACATATAAAATAATATTTTAGTTATTTCTATCCATTCACGCCATTACAACGGCTACATGTTAACTACCATTTAAAATAATATTATTTTATTATTAGAGTGCAACGTAAGATTCCCAAGAAACTCGTTGTTGCGTGTTGGGTACGCTATTGAGCATAGCGTCCCCTTTAAAGTCATTTTAATATTTAATTCACAAAAATGGATAAAAATAAAAATGTCATATTCTTTATTTACCTGGGGTGTTACATCCTTCCCCTCTTTTGGGAATTGCGTCCTCGCAATTTTAAAATTGCGCTTGGAAACATCCTTGAAAGTCCCACATCAGAACAAGAGTCGGTAAAACAATCACTTTAAAATAAAGAAAGATAAGCACAGAGGTCACCCAAGTTAACCCATACTAGGATTCCAAGTATGAAAATATGGACATGGAGGAAAAAACAAAGGGTCATGTTTTGATGGAAAGTGATAGAAAACATGTTTAGGAGAAAGTTAACCACAAGAAAATCACAAACTTGTGATGGGTTAAACGGTATTCGATTCCCCAGTAGGAAAAGTTAATAGACAACATTTTTGTTTTAAGTTACTGTTTATTGAGGAAATTATTCATAAGGAAACATATTCAATTATCATGTTGACTTTTAACTTTTATTAGATTCCTTACACAAACACATATTTTCTCCAAAAGACGAGTATTTAGGAAGAATTTTTCACATTAAGAGTACTATAATCAACTTCTAGAGAATCACCTAATCCACAAAATATAACTATATACTTCCCATTTATTTAGGCTTTAACCAAAACCAAAACCAAAAGGTTAGTACAAAATTAGATAATCCAGAAAAGGATAACCCTTTATAAAAAAAATCTATTCTTAACCTCCAAAACTTGTCCAACAAAACCCAAAGTTCAACGAGGACCATTCTATAATCAATTTGTCCATAAAATTCTTCAAAGTAAACCAAACTAAGATTGAAACCAAAATATTTGAATGATTTAGTCAAATAGTCTTCCAAGTTAAATCGTAACATTTATCTCCAAACAACATCAGTTTCTCTTAAAGTCCCATATTGAAAAGTAATTAACCTAATCACATATCCTCCATGATAGGTTAATCATTTTCCTAAATAACCAAAAATCAACTTACTCTTAATTAATAAAATCATATAACTAAAAAGAATCAGTCAAACTAACCAGGGACTTCACGTAGTCCAGTGGTAGGCGATAAATATCAGTCGCACTTTGGTTGTGGGTTCGATTCCCGCAGTTATTTCGGACGCGACAGGTTGTCACACGGTCTGTGTATTGTCCTTTTTCCAAAACTATATAATTCTTAAATCATTCCCCAAAAGAGATAAAATCATAAAAAATGATCATAACATATTTTAACCTCAAGTTTATCTCATGCTTTTCATTTTCCAGCATATCATATAATAACCCATAATTACCACAAAAGTAAGGATCACATAAACTCAAATGGTTACCTTTATAATTATTACCTGAACTTCCACATGGATTGGTCATCTCGTACATGATGCATTAAAGATCATAGCAAGGTTCAAGTGGTTGATCATGACTCCTTGATATTTGGTTTAGAACAACCACGAGTTTCCTCATTGAATCCTCCATTTTATCTAGTATCTTAATCAGAGAACCACCATAGTTTCCTTCAAACCTGTTGTCTCTTTGGTGCCTACTAGATCCATCCATTCACTAAAAATAGAAATGTCGGTGTGAGTATATCAACAAAACCATCATGTACTAATGAGTAATATAAACACTAAGATATACTTACACATTCACTTTATCTATAACTATGACTCTTTCTGAAATCCTAACCATTATGGTAATGTCACTTGTGCTTAGAGAATACCCTAACCTCTAAAGTTATCTAAACCGACCTCTGATACCAACTATAAGGCCCCAGACTTAAACCTTACTTAATCTTGAGTTATTACAAGATTACACATTGAGGATCTTTTCAGGTTTAGAGTTTTAGAGAATTAGATCATGAAACATGCATTACATTCCACATTTAAACAAAGTTGTTACATAAAGATAGTATTCTTCATTCCCATCAATGGAAACATATTTAAAATATAACGCGGATTCTTTCTTGACACGTCCTTGACACTATCATCACATCATGTACCTTTCCCTTGACCTGTGAAAAACATTTCAAAAACTTGGGATGAGCATAAAAAGATCAGTAAGGGTTATAAAAATATGGCAAGGAAACATGAGTTCACATATACATAAGAATGAAATCATACTTTACCCATAAAACATAGGCACTTTAACATACCTCATCAAAACATGAATAAATCATAGAAAACATGAGACATAAAGGTAACTTGAGGCATTCATAACATTCTTACGTAGGGAGTAACCATCTTGGTTACGTTTGGAATACCCATCACAGTATATTCCCTAAATCTCTTTGGAGAAACCTTAACGTTTCACTCCTTCGCGTTACCCAATGCATTGGAGAGCTATATCGGGCTCACCCGCCCTTAGTTTATCACGGAACCACCCGTTTTCATAACAATGCCCAAGAACCATAACATAAATGTGTCACATAAAACATGCATAAAGGAAAATTAACATTTCAACATTTCAATCACAATATAACAATTTAGTATATTGAAATAATGAATCCATTCCAAAAGAAACCATTTCCAAAACCATTTAAAACATTTAATAAAGATATTTTTGAATCAAAGTGTCCCATACCACCTTGAAGCGTAAAATTTAAAACCATTAATATCCATATAAATAAATCCTTAAAACCATTTTGAAAACATGGATATTAATAAGAACAAATAATTAAAACATTTAAAATGATATTTTGGTTAAAGGGGTTTTACCAAAATTAAAGACACTTGAATACAATAATTGAGGAATAAAATTTAGTCAGAACTTTATAATATCATGAGATTAAATTTATTCATGATATAATACACCAATGGACAGTATATACACCATATAAGATTTAATTGGTGCATAACAACAATGAACCCTCAATAGAAATGTCAAATGTGATGAAATCCCTTATAAAGAAGGTATCCTTAAATTAAGGACAAATCAATCTCAAAAATATGTGTGAAAAATATAAATACACCCAATATAAGTGGATATGAAGTGTAAAACAATAAAAGGTCATTCACACATATTCAATGGATGACATATTCAATGACTACATGTTGAACCCAAAGAAATCGAAATTGGGTTAAAAAGTTCCCTTGACAGCCTAACGGCATCACATCAAAATGAGTTGATGAGAGATAAAAAGTGTATCTCATCACTTGGACATAAAATTTAAATCAATAAGGATATATGAGAACATATCCCAACATAACAATATGTAAATTAAAAGACCCAACAAAAGAAGTCTTTAAAAAAAAGAGGGTGAAAGGTTCCCTTACCGACTTGGGTATCATTCAAAACATACACCCCATGAAAGAAGGACAATAGATCATTGATGTAAATACTCATAAATGAAAGTATATTACAAAAAGTGTAGAATAATGGCAGTACATACACCACTCAATGGAATTTGTGGAAAATGTAGCATAAATCTCACAGGAATAAAAGTGAGATGAAAAATCCCTCACGAAAACTCGGCAGCCTAACGGCGCCACATAAAACTTCCGAATATGGATTGATGAGATCAAATAGGGTATCTCATCACATTAAAATAAAATTTAAATCAATAGGAATATAAAAGAACATCCCCCAACATTACAAAGAGGAGCTTAAAAGAAGTGACATAAAGGAGAGCACATAAAAAGAAAGAGAGAGGTTAGATCTCTTACGAAAATTCGGCAGCCTAACGGCGCCACTCAAAACTACCAAAATGGATTGATGAGAAAGAATAGGGTCTCTCATCACATGAACATAAAAATTACAGTATGTGTAATATAAAATAACATCCCAATAAAAAGATGATCTTTAGAGGGAAATGACATAAAAGAGTGTACTTAAAAAGAAAGAGAGGAGTAAGATCCCTTACCTCGGGTCCGACTTGTCTTGATCGTTCTTTAATCTCCTGAATAATCAACTTGAGTTAATTTCTACTTCCTTAAGAACCTTTTTCAAGTTCATTATTCCTTTTATATCACTTATTACAATTTCATAAACATTTATGTAATCATTTAAGTTAATAATATATGTTTTGCCGATACTTGGTTCTTAAGTCGAAAGTGGACTTCTTACAATTAACTGTTGTTTGTGTTTCCAAATTTTTATTATATCCAGAATTCTATTCATGATTTAGATATCATATATGTTATATATATCCAGTACAGGCACTCATTTATAACATTACATAATCATTTAGAGGTAAGAAATGAAATGCACCGTTCATGGAGACGGTAAGCCGTACGTACGCATTAACACTACTTTCATTTCTATTTCATATTTTATAGAATGTAATAATAATTATATAAAGGTATATTATAATTACAGTATAATATCATATATAATATCATTAAATTCATCCTTTATATGTCCCACATATGGCACTAACGAATCACATCGCTTTGAGGGGGCGGTAGTCCGCACTTCCTAAAATGAAGATATCGTGTAACCCATAATGGATGTCATAATGGTAAGACACAAATGAAAAATACAGAAGAATAAGTAAAACATAAACATATAATATATCATATATAAAAATAGTGACATCATAATTGCCACCTTTGAAGGTGTTAGATGAGTATTGAACAATCATCGTTTCAGGAGGCAGAATTTCGCCATCCACGGAAACCGTATGTTCTTTAACCATTTGATGTCGTTGTGTGAGAGTGTAGCTCGAATAAATCATATAACAAAATCCTAGTATATTTAAGATACTGGTGTTGTTACAAAAGAAGTAAATAAAAAGAGTTTTGGGGGTTGGAGAAGCTAAATAAAACAAATGAACATGAGAGAATGAATTAGCTTTAAAAGTGTAACTCCTTTTGATTTGAGCATAAAGGCTTCCTTTGAAAGTATTCTTCCCAAAGGGAATCCTCTAGGATGAGGATAGGGTTATGGAGAGAGTAAATGGGCAGGGTTTGTCCGAGCCAAGGGCTTGAAGAGTGTGTGAAATGAGGTAGAGGTGGGGGCCTTTTATAAGAGGAGAGGAGGGGCACTTTTGGAAAGTAAAGAAATATTACTTTATTTGAAAATGTGTTTCGGTTTTAAAAGGTCCCACATTGATATAATTCGTGGATAAGGTGATAAGGGTTAGAAATACACCCATACAATAAGTTTTGGACATGTGTAGTTCATATATTTTACATTATCTTTCCATTTTATTTAAATCGTCAAATAATGATTTCATCGCTGCATCATTATTATGTCATAAATAATTTAATTTATTTAATTTCTAAAAATTATAAAAAAAATACTACGATTTATTAAATCTTTTTTTCTTTCCAATGACTATTTATAATCAAAAATATGACTTGTATAACCCCACTTAAAAATTGTGTTAGTAAAACATATCATGTTTGTGTCATTTTTACTTTTACAATAAATAAAAAGTTATTTATGTCATTTCCCAAACAAAGTGGCTCCATGGGGTCCCCAAGTTGACTCATGGCTTGTCTTGGTCGGACATTACACATCCAATGAGGTTAGTACATGTGTCAGGTTCATTTCATATTATTAAAACATTATATTTACCTTAAACTACACTAATAACCTCTAATCGCGATTAATGAAAAAAAGTTACTATTCACCAAAAAATTATTTTCATCCCATTAAACCACATTTTACATACTAATGACAACCATGTATGTTGGATTTTCAAAATTCAATACACATTAGAGGTAAACTTTCATTTAACTGAAAAATCAGTTTGCTTGATTACCACTTAGTGGTTTCACTATTCATCAAAAATTGGAGTTTTTCAGAAAAATACCAAAACTTCACCCTAAGCTATATTTGATATTCCAAATTCAAAAATGAAGTCTTTTTTACAAAATATAAAACATATTAGTCACATTAATTAATTTAATAATTAATTCCCGCTGTCAGCGCAAATAGCGTGTTTTTATAAAACAATAAGCATCAAAAGAATGACACTAGTTTAAGTCTGATTTCAAAGTGAAATTAATTCCAACGACCACTATTGGATTTAATGGTAAAAATATTTTCTAATTTCAATTTAAAACCAATTAAAAATATTATCTAATCATATAAATAAATTAGATTAAAAAGAGGTTTTGAATTAAAACACAACATTTTACACTATTCATTAAAAAAATGAACTTTATCGGAAAAATACCAAAAAATTATACAAAGTAAAATTTGATGTCCCGATTCTTAATAAGAGTTTTATTTGGTCCAAAAAAATGTATAAGAGTGATCAAAACTATATTTAATGACGGTTCGCCATCAAAAAGCGATAAGTGAACCTTTAGTGAAAACTAGGGCATATACGCCTAAAATTGAATTCTTTCCGTATTTTAAGCCTTTATCTTTTATTGTATAAATGTAAAAACATTTAAGAACTTATATAATAATATTTTAGTTATTTCTATCCATTCCCGCCATTATAACAGCTACATGTTAACTACCATTTAAAATAATATTATATTATTATTAGAGTGCAACGTATGATTCCCAAGAAACTCGTTGTTGCGTGTTGGGTACGCTATTGAGAATAGCATCCCCTTTAAAGTCATATTAATATTTCATTCACAAATATGGATAAAAATAAAAATGTCATATTCTTTATTTACCTGGGGAGTTACACATATATCACCCATGAAATCCTTTTTCCCTCTATGATTCCCACTAAAACACTTCTAATAATATACTGATGTGACAGTACCCACAACTGGAGTGTCCATCTCATTGACGTAAGGATCAGTTTCTCACAAGATCACTATATTAGAAACACCTTAAACACACATGTGACCAACCATAAACCACGATCACAACATCAAAATATCGCATGGAAGATAAAACATAATCCTATGAGTGTGTCAAAAAACCAGAGTCCATAAAATTCATCTCAATCTATGGGATGAACTTACCTTAACACCGAAAAAAATCTACTCTATAGTTAACCCATGGATTTCTTTAATGGCTGACCATGCATGTGGTATGTATAAATGATTGACCAAGTATTCCATAATTCATATTCTCATTTTATGAATCATGATAAAATGAAGACCCATCAAAACAAGGGCTCCATTCATTAAACATAGTTGTTACTCTACTGAAAAAAACACATTAACAGAAACAAAATAAAAAATTTCATTGTAGAAACAAAAAAACTCGGTCTCTATGGTTTCTAACTACATGGGGATAGTCTCTTACGAATCATACACATCGACCCCATCTCATGGTCTTGAAAACCAGATCTCAATAGGTTGAAATCCACAATTTTCATTTTTAACAATTTATTTAATTCATTTCAACCTCAAAACATTTGATGGAATTTTTACAAAATAACAAGCAATATTCCACAATAACGAACATGGTTTGCAAATTGTGCTCGACATCAAAAACAAGATAGCTATAAAAAATTTCCAATTAATCAATTATCATTTAAAATTATTTCATTGTAAGTAGAAAATTTTGCATAAAAATACTTTAAATCGAAATGCGGCCTATGAGGGTCCCATTTATTCATTCCATCCATGTTCATAAAAAGGAATCCCTATAATAGTTCATTTAACCAATGTCAAAATTTATACATTTATTTCTATTTTACAACATATTATTTCTAATCAAGGCTCAGTAAGATGGGAGTCCATATACCAATCGATAAGGCGCCCACACTCGTTATTATTGGAACATTGATCCCATTTATCATATTCAATTTCAATTTTACATTTTAACATTATCAACCACTTTGTCTGTTAATCCAATACATGGGTTACTCATTTCCGAGTTAAACAATACCCATAAAGTGTATAACTAAAATTGGATCTTGTTGTAAATGAAATAAATTAATTTTCTACACATATAGACATTTACACATTATAACATATCTACCATGTTATCATAAGCAGCAACACTACAAAAATTTATAACATATAATAATGAAACTTTATATAAATATTTTAACAACAGAGGAATAATGCCATATAATTACCCAATAATGTTTTATATATCAGAAAAACATTATTTCTAATGGGTAATTCTAAAGAAAATCAAAACATTTAATTCCACCCAAGGTACACATTAAAACTTTGTAAGAATCCTACTAATGAAACTACCTGGAATATTATATGCATGACATGTTAATATATAACTGCCAAAGATAATGCATCTATTGAAATTTCATTTAAATAAATGGGCATTGCAAATTTTCTTTGTTCTCAAAATCTATAAGCATCTGAAAATACAACACTAAATTGAGCTGAAATAATATCAACTTTATCCTCTAATGGGTAAACATCAATTCCAATCCCTATCCTCATGTCAATTTCTTATATATGGGGAAATCAGTCCCACACAAAACTATGAACCGGTAGTTAGAACCTTCCCCAGTCACAAATACAAAACCAAAATAGAAATACCATAGAAAAAGAAAGAAAACATGATCCTATAATATAAAATTGTAATTTCTCGACTCGACATACACTCGAACCCATAGCAGGACCAGTCGCCACTTAACCTCTTGAGAATATCCATATACGCCAGAGGATACTGACTAGTATTGAGGGTCTATAAATAGTTAGTGGGGAGACTATGCCGTCATATTCCTAGTTCATATAATAAATAGATATTAAACTTAGACAATAGCATAAGAATATGTTAAATAATAATCAACTGAATATTGAAAATGGAAAAAACAAGTTTATACAATGCATGTATGTCATGGTTGTACATATCAGAGAGGAATAAAAAAATAGAATTATTTAAATTCCAAATCAGAAATAATAAAAAGACTCAAATCCCTAAGGGAGATCTCCATGTGCATCTTAAGCTCCCTCTCTGTCCTTTTCTACTAAATCCCAAGTACATGTAACAAACACAATAAATTTTCCATAGTCTATCAAATAAGAATGTCTACTCGGGTACCCCAGTGCGATAGTGGACTTAATATGGTGTGAGATATACATCTCACAAGGTTGGGACCTCCAATTGACCAGCTCAATCTCGAAAATTCAATTTAAGAAAAGGTGTGTAGAAATACCAATAAATAAAAAAACTAATTAAATATCCAACAACCCTTCTAGGATCCAACGAGACACTAGACAACGATACCTACTTCAACCAGTAGTAGGAATAAGATTCTTCAGAAGAATCATACAATCATATTTATCAAGCATACATACCATTCAACATATTCTTAGATATTCTCTATAAAATCAATTATTATATATTAGTTTACTTGTATTTATTGTAGCATAATATTATCATCAGTTCGTGCTAGAATTCTAATCATTATGGACAATTATTTTTTATTCACATTTATCTCCTTTTTGATCCACATCTCTCATTCAAATAATAATTTATTATTTTCATTCATTTGGTGTTTGAATGACATGTCAAACACCTCAATAGAAATTTTATGTAGATCACCATGTCTAGCATCCCAATTATCATCTAGTGTAGATCATCATGTCGAACCCCATACATTTATGCACTTAGATAAATATTTTAGAGTAACTCCATGTCCACGTCCCAATATATAATTTGGTCTAGAACAATATATATAACACCCACATTCACTAACATTTATATAATTTGACAACTATTAGGGTGGAATTCCTTGTCTATGTCCCAAAATCGTCATTGGTCTAGAATTCGATGTATAGCACCCAGTTCTAATTCAATAATTAATTCAAAAATATATTAATCCAAGTAAAGCAATTAATTCCTTGTGAATTATCCACATTCGTTCCCTTACAAATACAATGAATAGTGAAAAATAGAAAAAACAATCAGATAAAACCACAATTAACTAAGTCCATGATTTCAATAAATTAAAATATTAACAGAAATCTCAATCCATAATTACGTCTCCACAATAAATAACCCCAAACATAATTTAAAAATCTCAACATTAATACACATTAATTACACCATTTTATCGAAAGAATCATATCAAAATTAATCATCCTTTTAATTATCTCAATTAGATTATTCAATATCATATAATTAATCCTCTTATTAATTATCTATATTCCATCCAAAAAGATAATAATTAATTTAAAAATTAATTATCACAACTTATCCTGATCAAAACTCATAACTAATACCCTGATTAATTATTGTATTTCAATCAGAATCAATGTTATTAATCCACCATTAATTATATAAAATTATTCAATTAAAACCTCAAAATTAATTACCTAATAAATTATCATAACATATCCATCCCAATTATCATAATAAAAATTTAACCCTAGTCTATCAACATGAAATGGTCAAAAATAGAAAATCACATAATTGAAAGCTAAAAGATCATACTAGTCTATACATTATGTATCTTTCATGAAGGTAATGCACCTCAATTTGATGGGTTTTACTTCGAAAATGTGATTCGGTAATCTATGAAGAATATTATAATAATAAACCATTCATTCATCATTAGAAATAGAACATATCAATAATAATATTAAAACTTGTACTGTCTTTTATAAATTATTCAATGTTGAGGACCCTACATCAATGAATTTTCCAAGCTATTGCTTTCTTAATTAAACCATAATCGTATCATGTTCATGGATCCCATCAACAACATGTGCACATGTGGAATTTTTTTCATCTCCCTATATTGATAACTTATACCAAATATTTGTGTGGTGAGGACAAACACACATCTAATTAATTTACCACAATAAAAAATACACCATAGGAAACAAATTAAATGAGTGTAGAACCAATTATTGGGTACATAGAAATACCTAAATATGTTAGAAGTGAACCAAATAAAGGAAATACACAATGCCTTCAGTGACAGTTGTCGAAATATAGACCAACAGGTTTTAAGACATCCTCTACAACACCAAGAGTCGGATGAAAGGAAGAAACAAAATCAATCCCAGACCTTAGTGTATTGTCTTGATGGAGACCAGACGAAGGTGATCTGAGAGGTTTGATGTAATGAACGAAACATACATATAATGACATAACTCTTTCATATTGAAAAATCCAGTGAAGGAACCACCATGGTCTAACACCTAGAGAGGTGAGAGGAAGAGGGGGTAGTGAGCTTCCACTATGGGATATTAGGGGGATCACGCTTCACAAAGGAGGAGGAGGTGGGTGAAAACCCTTCTTATTTTATCCCTCAAATAACAACAACTAGATTTATAAGAATTAATATTGTTATTATAATAATAATAAAAACAACTATATTATTATTATTATCATTTAATTTAATGATTTGTTTGATAATCCCCATAATTCATCTATTACACATCAATTAATTAAATTATTCTCTAATAATTTTAATTAAATAAATTCTCCAACTCATAATTATTTATTTGAATTTTCCCAAAACAATATAATTATATAATACACATATTATTCATGAAATAATTAGGTTATTCTTAAACATGAATTTATTTAGATATAACCCAAACTCCATATTTGTTCCATATTTACTTAATTTTCATTCACATTGATTGAATTAAACAAAAAATTATTTATCATATAATTTTCAATAAATAAATTTATTTAAATTATACCCCATATTTCATCAACTAATTAAATTGCCATAAAAAATGATTTTATTTATATAATAACCCCCATATAATTACATTAAATTAAATCCATATCAGTTGGGAATTAATTAATAAAATTTACCAAAATCCAAAACATGGTAAGCTGCAGAGTTTTGCTCGCACGGTCTAGAAAACAAGGAGATAACCATGTGGAACATTCTGTCTATAGATCCTAGTTTGCATGGAATTTCTCGAACGATTATCTTAACAGTACGCAGACCGTGTGAGAATCTGTGTTTAGGACAATCACCAGACGAGTTTTGTCCTGCACTATTTTCATACCTATACGTAGACCATGGGTGCACCTCTATCTCCTAAAATTATGCTACATGGTATGCTATAGCATGTTTCATTATTTAACGAGAAATACATTCATCATGCACTCTCGTTTGTTTCCTAAAAACCTGACTTTTCCTAATCTGGTTATAATGAGTCGGCCTTAAAACAATACATAATATTGAATTAAACGAATTAATTCACATTTAGGATCATTTCATGTATACAGTTTTAGAGAATTATGACATAACTATTACATCTCAATATATAAAAATTTTAACACTTCTAATCAGTTTCAATTTTTTCATAAAATAAAAACTCTTAAAAAGAGTCATATTTAGTTCCATTTTTAGATAGCATGGCTTTTCTTTAATCCCATCCTTGACCCGATTCATTTTTATGTCCTCTGAAAAACTTTTCAAAACATGGAATGAGAATAAAAATATTTATAAGGGATACAGAAAGAAGGATGACTATATGTTTTTTCTAAACAACAAGTTAACCATTAATACTTATCATTAGTAATATATTTCACCTTTTTTAATTAGTAAATACTCATCACTGAATAGAATATCATTTCTTACCCTTTTGTAACAAAAATATTTCCATAAAAACCATATAAAGAACACATAACATATAAAGTTAACTTGGGACATAAACATACTGAAATATAATAACCATATGATCGACTTCCACACATATCACTAAATTAAATAGCCATACGGCTGACTTCCAAACCCATTGCATTGGTTTTTATAATGTCCACCACTCGTCTTGTTTTATCAGGACACCAAATGTGATATAGTTTATTACGTAACCACCCATCAAATGTCCACATAAAATAATAACACATATGATATTGAAAATATTAACATTTCACTAATAACATTTAAATTGCAATCACAAGATGTAATTTCGAGATATTTAAATAATCAAACAATTTTGATAAACCATTTAAAAAGATATCTTTTAATCAAAGTGTCCCTTACCAATTTGACACATTTAATGGAATTATAAATTTAAAACATTAATGTTCATATCAATAATATCTGGAAACCATTTCTAAAACATGAACATTAAAGGTAAATATTTAGAATAATAAATCATTAAAACATTTAAAAATGATATTTTAGTTAATGAATTTTTTAAAAAAATGAGAGACTCTTGAATAAAAGTAAATTAGGAATGACATTTAATCTGAACATTATAATATCATGATAATAAATTATTTCATTATATAATATGAAAGTGGAAATTATATACACAATACAAGTGTTAATTTGTGCATAACAACAATGAAATGTGAAAGGAAATGTAAATTGAGATGAAATCCCTTATAAAGGTTGTATGCTTAATTTAAGGATAAATACATCACATTATTATGTGTCAAAAATATATATACACCCAATATAAGTGTATATTAAGCATAAAACATTCATAAGTCATTCACACACTATTATAGGATGGCATATTCAATAATTACATGTTTATCACAAATGAATTTAATTTGGGATAAGATGTTCCATTGCAAAAATTTGAAAGTCTAACGACGTCACTTTAAAATTCATATAATGTGTTGATGAGATTAAAATGCTATCTCATCACTTGGAAATAAAATTTAGATCAATAATGATATATAAGAACATATCCCAAAATAATAAAATGTAAATTAATTGATATAACAAAAATGAAGACTTTTAAAAAGAGGACGGTGAAAGGTTCCCTTACCGATTTGGTAACGTAAAAAACATACGCCACATTAAATAAGGATCATACAATGAATATTTTAATAATAATAAATTAATGTATATTACACAAAGAATACAATAATGGTCAGTACATACACCACTAAAATGAAATAGTGGCAAATATTGCCTGAATCTCACGGGAATACAAAGTGAGATGTAACCCTTTACAACGTTGTAATCAACTTAGTCGTATGACCAAAAGTTAATAAAAAAATTAATCAAATAATACCAATAATATAATATGAATCATGATAACAAATATCAAATATAAGTACACAATACACCAAATGCAATGAATAAGTGGTGACAATGGAAATCTCCTGGAATTAAAAGTGAGAAAAGAAAATCCCTTACCTCGTGTCTGACTTCACGCATTTTTCCCTTGTTATTCTTGAATAAGAAAATAAAGTTAGTTTCTACATGAATAAGAACATTTTTCAAGTTTATTATCATTTTTATATCACTTATTATTATATTACAATAATTATGCAATAATTTAATTTAATAATGGTCGTTTGGTCGATATTTGGTAGTTAAGTCCAAAATGAAGTCCTTATAATTACAAGATGTCCATGTGGTCAATAGTACATTATCTCCAGAATTATATTCTTGATTTATATATCATATAAATCATATATATACATTATATATTTGTATTTATAGTAGTACATAACATTTTGGAGATATAAATGAAATGCACCGTTCATGTAGATGGTAAGCCGTACAAATGCATGACCACTACTTTCATTTCTATTTCGTATTTTAATGGAATTAAATCATAATTAGTCATAGTTATATTATAATTCCAATATAATATAATATATAATATCATTAAATATATCCTTTATACATCCCACATATGGAATTAACCAATCATATCACTTTGAGGGGGAGGTAGTCCGCACTTCCTCAAATAAAATCATCGTGTTTACCAATTATGGAAACCATAAAGATATTGTATAAATGATAAATCAAGAATAATAAATAAAATATAAACATAATATATATCATATAAAGATATAGTTACATCATAATGGACACAATTAGTAGCGGTAGGAGATAATTGAGCAATCATAGTTTTGTGAGGTGTTATTTTTCCATCCACATAAACATTATGTTTTTCAGCCATTAGATAGAGGTGTGTGTGAGTGTAGTTAAAATAATTCTCATAACAACATAATAGTATATTGAGGATACTATTTTTGTTATAAAATAATGTAATAAAAAAGATTTTAGTGGTTGGAGATGTAAATTAAACGAAAAGAAGTTAAGAAAACTGTTATTATTAATTTGGGTGATTTCCTTTGGTTTGAACCAAAAGGATTTCTTGATGTGCCTCCTGTCTATGGTAAGTATTCTAGGAGGAGAATAGGGATGCATGGAGATTAATTGGGATGAGTTTGGGCATACTGAAAATTTATGGAGTTGTGAGGAATTGTTCATTAGTGGGGTTCTTTTATAAAGGTGAGGAGGGGGTCTTTAGGAAAGTGTGAAAATATTAATTTATTAAATAATGATATTCAGATTATAAAGCTCCAAGACAAATTAATGTTGATTATAAGATGAAGTATGGTCTATATAAAGTAATAAAATAAGAATTGGAACTGTTTTGGTTATTATTTTAATATTTATAAACTTATTTATTTAAATATTTTAGTGATGAGGTATATAATACATCATTATTGTTTCATATATAATTTAATTTATTTGAATTAAAAAATTTATAAAAAATACACATTGATGTAAAATATATTTTTATCCTTACAACGAATATTTATACTTGTAAATATAACTTATATAACCCCATGTAAAAATTAATTAACTAATAGCTATTTGTTTATGTAATTTTGGTCTTTAAATTAAATTAATGTATCTAAATTGTCATTATCACTCTTAAGTGGCTCCATGGGGTCCCAAAATCGTCTCTAAGATACCCATGGTCGGACATGACTCATCCAATAAGGTTAGGACATGTTTTAAGGTAATTGTTTTATAATGATATTTGTATTACATTAAATTACCCTATTTACCTTTAACAACTGAAAAAAAAAGTCAATAGCTACTATTCACCAAATAATATTTTCAACTTTTTGAACAGAATTTTAATTAATAATAAAAACCATTTATGTCATATTTTGAAATTCAATTCATAGAAGCAGTATAATTTTAGTTAAATGAAAAAGTCAGTTTATTTACAATTACTAAGTGGATTCACTATTAATCTATAATTGATGTTTGTAAAAAAATATAAAAACTTCTGCCTAATTTATAATTAATATTCCTAACTAAAAAATGATTTGTATTTTAAAAAATTCAAAACATAAATGTTTCATTAATTAATTTAATATTAATTCCCATTTTCAGAAACAAATATCTTGTTTTTAAGAAAAAATAACTATCAACAGATTGACAGTCGTTGATGTCCAATTTCAAAATGAAATTATTTCCAATAACAAAAATTAGATTAAATGGTAAAAATATATTGTAATTACACTTTGAACCCAATTAAAATGATAATCTAACCATATAAATAAATTAGATAAAATGACACATTTGAATGAAAATACAGTATTTTTCACTATTCATTAAAAATGATATTTATCATTAAAATACAAAAAAAATACCCATAGTAAATTTTGATGTCCCAAATCTAAAGAATAATTTTATATTGTAAAATATAAAATATAAAAATGACCCAAAATTTATTTAAAAAGTGGTCTCCATCAAAAGGCGGTAAATCGACCATTAACTGAATATTAAAGTATTCATGCTTAAAATTAGATTCATTCGTATTTTAAGCCCCTAAAATTTCTTGTATAATTGTAAAAAACATTTAACAAAAATATATAATCATATATTAGTTATTTCTATTCATTCTCGCCAATACAACGACTAGGCATTAACTACCCTTTAAAATAATAATATTATATTATTAGTTTGCAATGTAAGATTTCAAAGAAACACATTGTTTCGTATCAGGTACGACATCAAACATAGCGTCCCCTTTAATGGAATATTATTATGTAATTAAAAAATTAATAATAAATATGAAAATTTTCTTATTAATTTTTTATCTGGGATGTTACATCCTTTCCCCATTTTGGGAATTGTCTCCATAGAATTTTAAAACTCGAAATGGAAACACCATTAAAAGCCCCACATTGGAAAAGAGACATTGAAAACTGTCACTTTAATAGAAATAAAGAAAGTACAAAGGTCACCCGAGATAACAGATACTATAATTCCATGAAAACATGGATATGGAAGAGAAAACAAACCATCATGTTCTGGTGGAGAGTGATAGAAAACATGATTAGGAGAATGTTAACCACCAAAAAATCAAAAAAATGTGGTGTGTTAAAAAGTATTTGATTCCACAGTATGAAATGCCAACATAAATTTTTTTTAAGTTACTTCTCATTGAGGAATCTATTTATGAGAAAAACTAAAAACATATGGAATCATACTTACTTGACATCTAGACTTTTGGCCTTTACTAGATTTCTAACACAAACTCATATTTCCTCCCAATGATGTGTATTTAGGATGACATGTTCACATTAAAAGTGTTGTAAACATCTTTGAGATAATCACATAATACCCAAAAGATGAAATATATATTTCCCTTGTCCTTAGTTATTAACTAAAACCAAAATGGTTAGTACTAGATCATATAACACCCTAAAAGTATAATCCATAATAAAAAGAAGTACTACAATTAATCTAAAAAATTCAACAAAAAGTACACAAAGATCAAGAAATACCATTCAATACACAATTGTCCTTTAATCTCATCAAAGTAATAATAACAAATATTGAAACCCAAAACTCAGAACGATCTAAATCACATAGTCTTCCTTATTATATCTAAATATTTATCCCCAAAACATCGGCCACTCTTAAAGTCTCATACTAAAGGGTAATTAAATTAATCACATATCCTCTATGATAGGTTAAACATTTCCATAAATAACCCAAATCACCTTCTGTCTACAATAAATACATATATTCTTCAAAAATAATATTTCAACCATTACACCACAATTTAAATCCCATGTTATTCTATTTTATTTAACCATATAGTGTTTCCAAAAGAGATAATGTCTTCTAAAATAACCATTCTCACATAATCACCAAATAAAATTCCTATAATAAGAATGTCCATTTGATAAAACATATATTCCCAAATAAACTTTTTATTGATCAATAAAATCATTTAACTAAAAATAATTATTCATTCTAACAAGGGACTACATGTTGTCTAGTGGTAGGTGATAAATATCAATCGCACATTGGTTGTGGGTTCGATTCCCATATCTTTGTCTGATGCAATGAGTTGTCACACAGTCTGTGGCTTGTCCATTTTTAGAAACTATAAAATTTCATAACATTTCAAAAAAAAGTATCAAATTATTCAACAATAACCATAACATAATTTATCCTCAATGTTTATCTAATACCTTTTATTTTTCATCCCAAAATGTAATAACAATTTTTCACTTCTAAAATAACTTTGACCATTTCTAAAATCCTAACCATTATGGTAATGTCACTTATGCTTAAAGAACACCCTAACCTATAATGTTATCTAAACCTACCTCTAATACCATCTATAATGAACCGACCATAAAAAGTTACATAATATTGAATTAAATGAATACAATCACATTGAAGAACTTTTTAGGTGTAAAGTTTTAGAGAATAAGGGAATCAATATTACATCTCAATAGATTACAATGTAGACACTTCTACTCAGTTTCCATTTCATTCATTAAATAAGAACTTGTAAAAAAAGAGTCATCTCTAGATCAATTTTTAGACAGCATGACTTTTCATTGATACCATCATTGACCCTATTCATCTTTAAGTCCTGTGGAAAACATTAAAAAACATGATATGAACATAAAAAGCTCAGTATGGGATACACAAAAAATAAAAATTGTTATTTTTTTCAAAACAACATTTATACCATGAATAATTATCATAAATAACAAATTTCACCATTTTGAAGTAGTAAATACTCTTAAATGAATAAAAGATCGTTTCATACCCATTTGTCACCAAAGGATTTCTATAAAACCCATATGAGGAACACATAACATATAATGTTAATTTGGGACATAAACATGCATAAATGGAATAAACATACGGTCGAATACAACACATATCACTAAATGGAATAACCATAAGGCCAACATCCATACCCAATGCATTTGAGGTTATAACGTAACATCCCATCCTGTTTTATCACGGCTCCACCCGTTATATGGTTTACCATGTAACCACCCGTAAAATGTAAAAGTACCATAATAAAACATAAAATATTGAAAATATAAACATTTCACTAATAACATTTCATTGGAAATACAAAGAATAAATTACAAGATATTGAAATAGTCAAACAATTTTTATAAACCATTTAAAAAGATATTTTTGAATCAAATTGTCCTATAAAACTTTTGAAGGTTTTAATGGAATTATAATTTTAAAACATTAATGTACTTATATATAAATAATCAAAACCATTTTTAACAAATATAAAATAATGATAACGATTTATAATAATAAATCATTAAAACTTTTAAAAATGATATTTTAGTTAAAGAGTTTTTAACAAAATGAGGGACTCTTGAATTCAAATAAATGAGGAATAACATTTAATCATAAATATATAATATCATGAGATGAAACGTATTCATTATATAATTTGAATAATGATAGAATATACACAATATATGAGTGAATTGGTGCATAAAAACCATGAAGTCTCAATGGAAATGTAAATTGAGATGAAATTCCTTATAAATACCGTATCCGTAAATTATGGACAAATCAATCCCATAACTATGTGTGAAAATTATAAATACACCAAATATTAGTGGATATTATGTGTAAAAAAATCTCATTTCATTCACACATATTCACAAGATGACATATTCATGAAGCTCATGTTTAACCAAAAGAATTGAAATTGTGTAAAGAAGTTCCCTTGCAAAAATTTGAAAGCCGAACGGTATCAGTTTTAAATTCCGAAAATGAGTTGATCAGATAAAAAGCGTATATCATCACTTGGAAATAAAATTTACATCAATAATGATATGGATGAATATATCCGAACATAATAAGATATAAATTAAAATACATAACAAAAAGAAGTCTTTATAAAAGAGGAGGTTTAAAGGTTCCCATACAGATTTGGTAACATAAAAAACATACGCCACATGAAATAAGGATCAAACAATGAAGACGTAAATACTTATAAATGAAATTATTTTACACAAATAGTACAATAATGGTCATACATACACCACAATGAAGTAAATAGTGTCAAATATTTCATGAATCTCATGGGAATAAAATGTGAGATGAAATCCATCACCACATTATAATCAACCGAGTTGTATAACCTAAAGTTAATAACCATCAAATGAATCCCAGAATACCAATAATATAATGATAATCATGATAATATATATCAAATGGAAGTTCCAAATACACCACATGCAATGAATAAGTGTTGAACAGTGGAAATCTCAAGGAATTAAAAGTGAGATAAGAAATGAAATGCACCGTTCATTGAGACGGTACGCTCTACGTACGCATTAATGATACTTTCATTTCTATTTAATATTTTAATGGAATTAAAACATACTGATTCATTATTATATTATATTTAATTTATAATTTCATATATAATTTCATTAAATATATCATTTATACCTCTCACATATGGCATTAACGAGTCATATCACATTGAGGGGGTGGAATTCCGCACTTCCACAAATGAAATTATCGCGTTTACCCATTATGGAATCCATAAAGGTAGGATATAAATGTAAAATACAGAAGCATAAATAAAATATAAACATAATATATATCATAAATAAATATAGTTCCATCATAATGGCCACCATGAGATACGGTAGGAGATATTTGAGCAATCATCGTTTCGTGAGGCGTTATTTTTCCATCCACAGAAACATTATGTTCTTCGCCCATTTGATGGAGGATTATGTAAGTGTCAATAAAATAATTATCATAAAAACTATCTAGTATATTGATTATACTATTTTTGTTATAAAATAAAGGAATAAAAAAGAGTTTAGTGGTTGGAGAAGTAAAATAAAATAAAACAAGTTAAAAGAAATTGTTACCTAAAATTTGGGTAATTTCATTTGGATGGAACCAAAATGTTTCCTTGAAGTGATTTCTGCCTAATGTAAGGATTCTCGGAGGAGGATAGGGATGTAGGGAGCTTAATTGATTAGAGTTTTGATGATCCAAAGGGCATGATAGGTGTGAGGAATTTGTTCGCAGTGGTGTCCTTTTATAAGGGGGAGGGGCTCTTTAGGAAAGTGTGAAAATATTATGTAATTATATAATGAAATTTTGTTTATAATGTTCAAAAAATAAATAAATTTTAAAATATGAATACTCATGGGAGAAATAAAATCATATAATAATAATTGGACATGTTTTGGATATTATTTTAATATTTATAATCTTATTTATTTAAATATTTTATTAATGAGGTAAATACAGAATCATTATTGTGTCATATATAATATATTTTATAGGATATCTAAAAATTATAAATAAACATCCTTGATGTGGGAAATATATATATCTTTCCAATTAATATTTATAGTTGAAAATATTAGTTATATATCCCCGTGTAAAAAACTTATTTAATAAAAGATATTTGTTTATGTCATTTTGGACTTTTCATTTAATTAATTAAGCTAAAGTGTCACTATCACTCTTATGTGTCTCCATGGGGTCCCAAAATTGACCCAGATATTCCCATGGTCTACCATGACTCAGATAATATTGTTAGGACAAATGTTAATGTAATTTTGTATTATTATGACATTTATTTTACCATAAATTACCATATTTACCTTTAACCGCGGTAAATAAATGTCAAATGTTATTATTTATCAATAATTATTTTCATATTATTGAGCCACATTCTACATAATAATAACAACCATGTATGTTATGTTTTCTAAATTCAATACATTGAATTGGTAAAATTTCATTCAAATATAAAACTCATTTTTATAACTATTACTATGTCATTTAACTATTAATAAGAAATTGATGTTTTTCAAAGAAATAAATAAAATTTAGCCTATGATATATTTGATATTCCAAATTCAAAAATGATGAATATTTTACAAAAATAAAAATAGAGAATTTCCATTAATAAATTTAAAAATAATTCCCGTTGTCAAAAAAAATTGTGTATTTTTAAGAAATAATAACTATCAAAACATTGACCCATGTTTATATCCAATTTCAAAATGAAATTATTTATAATGACCGAAATTACATTAAATATGAAATATATAATATAATTAAAAATTAAAACCAATTAAAAATATAATCTAACCATATAAATAAATTAGATTAAAAGGCACATTTGAATTAAAATACAGAATTTTTCACTATTCATAGGAAAAATGAATATTATCAAAAATTACCATAAAATTTAAACAAAGTAAATTTTGATGTCTTGAATCTAAAGGCGAATTTTACTTTGGAAAAAAGATCATATAAAAATGACCAAAAATATATTTAAATAGGGTTCTCCCTCAAAAATAGGTAAATCGACCTTTATTGAATATTAGATTATTAATGCTTAAAATTATATTCCTTCATATTTTAAGACCATAAAATTTATTGGCTAATTTTAAAAACATATAAAAACATATATAATAATATTTTAGTTAGTTCTATTCATTCCTGCCAATACAACTAGTGGGCATTAACTACAATTTAAAATAATAATATTATATTATTTGTGTGCCATGTAAGATTTCAAATAAACTAGTTGTTGCACATCAGGTATGCCATATGACATAGTATCCTCTTTAATGTTTAATTATTATTTAATTCACAAATATTAATAAATATGAAAATTATCTTATAATTAATTTATCTACGATGCTACACTGGTTCTCATGATTTCCAATCATCTGTATGATAAAATCCTTGAGCCTTTACCTTAGCCCGATATAAACACGAATAAATGATCCCATCTCACAAAACGTTGTCCCAAGGAATGGTTTTAAATTAGGCTTTTCCAAAAAAATGAAGATTTTAAAAAAAAATATCAATTTTCAAAAACACTGAAATTTACAATAATAACAAAAAATTGGACTATCATTGAAAAATCGCAAAAAAAAACCCAAACCATTTTTTGACAAGTAGATGTAATAAATAAATTCCATTTTTTTAATATTTTTGTAAATATGAGAAAATTAATTTTTAATTAAAATCATATTTTATCCAAAAAAAAAAAAATTTAAAAACATAACTGATATTATATCACCTTGAAAAAATAAGAGGCCTCTCATTATCATATAACCATAAGAAATTAAAATAAAAATTCAACATACTATTCATATTACTAGTCAGAAGTGTATGTTACTATTCAGAAAATCATGTTGATTATATCAGAACACAAATAACATAATGATCTCTACTGTTGATGTCATTTTTCCTAAATTCATATCATATAATGGTGAAAATTATGTTTAACGGATATTTTATAACTATTTGATTGTAAAAATGCTTTGTGTCAACGATTCTTAGTGTTTCCTAAATTTTGTTAAATTTATTTATAACTCATTGGTCTGTTACATTATCCCAACGTTTTGGAAATTATGTAGTCAAAATTATATTTTCGTATTAAAAAAGTGAGGGTACATTTCCTTTGTTTAATTTTTTGATTCACATGTTGCTTCTTCATCCATGTGATTTATACAAAAACTCATTACCTTATAGATTACCTATCACACCAATTTTTTATAATCAATTCTTTTTTTAAAATCTTTTTTGGGTTCCATGATTTCTCTTGGTTTCCGTGTGTTCTGGGATAGAAATTTTGGTGTCTCTTTTGTTCTTGTTCTACGACCTTAGTCTTGGTGGTATTGAATGGTACATAGCCTCGTATTATTTCAATGGGTTGGAATGAGGTTCTGCTGTTTTGGATTTGGATTTGTGGCACACCAAGTGGCACCACTAGTGGTGTATGTTGTTGAGGTTGTTTTTACCCATTAGTTGGTTTAGTTTTGTGTTGCGGATAGTGATTGTTTTGTGAATTTTACTCCCACATACTGGGAATAGCTATCCCCCTAGGCTGACCCCTTAGAACCCTCTGTTATTAGATGCAAAACAACACTTTTTGGTGGCTAGAACAGGCCTCAAGGTTCAACATCACGTTTTACTAAACCATACAACCAAACCATGTAGGTTGTCCAACTCATTAGAATTTTTTTTGAAATTCAATGTTTTCTATTATGAAAATAAATCAAATCCACGCCATTATTCCCCGATTTGTGTTCTAGCTCAATGGATAGTCTCCAAGTTCTCTGATCCCTTACATGGAACTCAATTTCTATTAGATATTTGATGGGGGAAACATAAAAATATTAAAATTAAGTTGTCCCTCTTTGATTTCTCCCCTTTCCATAAGGTTTCATTCCCCCTATATTCATATTATAAAATGTCCAAAAATCTAGGGTTCATTCATGGGGATTATGTTGGAGCTGTTTGTTCTAATCTTGAGGGTTTAGGTTTCTTTTAGATTCCTTTAGGTAGAGTTTATGTTTCACACCATTATTTGAAGGTTTCAACACTTTTAGTATGTGATTCGATGTGTATAAATTCCCTGATGTGTTAGCATGCTTTATGTACTTATTTCTCATACTAATCATATCATTTGGGTTGTTCGAAAAATGTTTTTGATTGATTTGTTTAAGCAGTTAATTTTATAGTTGTATTATTTCCTATACATTGAGTGTTTTTCCATGTGAAACTATTGTGGTTTTATTTGGGTTAGTTTATAACATATTCAGGTTGTTTATTAAATGTTGTCCGGGCTACAAATTCTTATTTGATATGGTTTTGGAGTGCTTTTGTTTTTATAAGAGGGGTTTGGAATGGGTTTTTGGTGAAAAACATATCATGCTTCATTAAAGTGTTCTTTAAAAATTCTAAATAGTTAAATGAGTTAAAAAATGTTGAAAAGGATGTTTATATACTTTTTTGGCGATTTTATGTTCTTGAATGATATTTTCAAATATGTTGTGTCTATTTTTAATGTAAAATGTTTTGATATTTTTTTAATAATTTTTAGAGGAGAGTCATTAAATATTGATGTGGGTACGAAACGCGTTTGAGGTCTGTTTTATGTGAGTGTGATGTAAAAAATTAATGTTAATGATGAAATAAGTATTATGTGATGTGTGTGGGGGTTGTTATGTGAATTTGACTATCATTGAATGGTTTTATAAACTTTTGGAATGATTTTTTTTGGCATTTTATTGAGATGTCAAAAGTATTTTGGGGTATTTTTCTGTGAGAATGATTTCAAAAAGTATTTCAATGACAAAAGGGACTACATGACATGAGAGATATATCTATGGGATTTTTGTTGAATTTTTGATGTGGATGTTATATTTTTATTCAAAAATTATATTTCATGGATTGTTGATCTTGTTTGAGAACCAGAGGGAAACCCGATTATCTATGTTGGGGGGCGTGTACTAGTATTCTAGTGATCTTGAGGGGTTTGGCCTATGTTTCTTGTACCAGGTTTGATGATGAAAATAATAACTAAACTAAGATGATGGTGTTTGTGGTGGTGGTGTAGGGGGGCCACTAGGGGATGGGTATAATCCCTACCAGTGGATCATGTGAACTAGAATATATATTTTGATGGTTACTTTCACTGAGATATGTGGTACCTGGGACGGACAATGGTCTAGTGCCTAAGGGTTATCTCCCATTTCTTGTGCTCATTGGATTATTTTTGGTTACTGTAACATGATCTCAGTATCCCATATAAAATATCCTTTTTGAACCATGAATAGTGTTTATTGAGTATTTATATTGAAAAATTTATTATTGTGTGTATAATCCATGCATCACTATAAGGAACACCCCTCAAGGCATTTCATTGGATGAATTCAAAACCCCAAATATTCTACTCTTGTTTGATAAGGGAATTTTAGAAAATATAGTTCTTATAAATTTTAATTAATTTGTTAATTTTGGTATATATTTGGATTATATTAATTATATTATCCTCCATTTTTTATCTAATTTAATTTTATATTATGTTCAAAATTAGAAGTTAATTAATTTTCTAACCTCTCGAAAATAAATTTCCAAAGTGGAAAAAAATATAATGTCAATACTTCTTCAATTCACACATTTAATTTATTTTCATGATGTAGATAACATGTATCATATATTTAGTTCTCATAATACATCAACATTGATGTAATTTCCAATATACCATATTTTTTTCTATAAAAAAATAAATAAAAATTATATTATTGAGTCATGGAACCACATTAATATGGATCAATGTTTTTTTCATTGCAATCTTGTAATATATGGTCAGTTCATTTTACATATGATTTCAATCTATTTTGTTGACATTGTAGAAAAAGATCTTATTTTCCAAATTTCATACCTCTATAAAAATACCATCAATTATAATAAATGACGACCTATATACATATTTTTATTTTTTATTTATATGGCACCGAATTAAAAAAAATAATGATTATTATAAGAATGATAAATAAGTAGTCAATTTAATAATAATTGATTGTGTAAATAAATATAATATATTTACTAAACATAATTTCCCATTTAATTTTACTATAATGTCAATAATTAATTAAATTCAGGTATAAATATTTTTATCATCATTTTATAATTCGGGTCTAAAATCATGTCTATATTAGCTGGGTGAAGAAATTTGTTTTTCTTATCAATCGATAAAAATATATATTTTAATCATTAATTAATGATTTGACCCTATTCATAATCACAATTTATGGTGTAATAAAATAATTGAAATTGTAATTATTGAATAATATGGGTCTCGAATATAGATTTCCCATTCTATGGTAAACGTGTAAATTTAAACAATCATATAATTTTATTTTGTAGGTGTATATAGTTTTATTTAATGAAGGATTGTATTATGGTGTTTTTGAGACTTTTTGGGTCCATTATTTTTATTGAAATTTACAAAATGTTCATTTAATTGTGAAATTTTCTAAGATATCCCACATATGTGAAATAGGGAAGGAGAAATGGGCTAGGCCATTTGATGTGTTGGTGTGGGAATTAGTGGTGTGGATTAAGAAATGATATATGATGGAAAATAAAGACCATGTTGACTCAATGTAATAGAATTTATTGTGGCATATTGAAATGACTATATTCATTGTTTTAACTTATATTGTATTACTTGAGTCTTTTCTATAGGTTAGAGTGGAATCATTAAAGGTAAATGTATCGTCATGTAATGGTCATTAGCTATATCCATTATATGTATATGGGTATTCTACGTTCATCTATAAATTTATTATTGGGTTCATGAATGGGTAAAAAAATTAGTAGGGGTAGTGATTCAATGAAATTATGAAAATCATAATTGTATTTTTGGAAAATTAACATATATTTTAAGGGTTATAAATATTTTCATTACCATGCTTGAATATTTCTTAGTAGGTTCAATTACATGTATTCTAGGTTATTGTAATTATCACTTACAGTAACACAATATATTTTGGTCATGTGAGGGTAGTCTGTTATTGATTGGAATATGATTTTCTTTCTTAGGTCTATTACTCAAATCACTTTTTATGATTTTTATTTCTTTTGAATCAAATTTTATTTATTTTAAATCAATATTCAAAAACATTTAATTAATTCAACGACTTCCAAATTTTTTGGATATTAAAATTTTTAATTTGAGGTGAATTTACTAGAAACTAATTAAAATGAAATAAAATATTTGATTTTTACATATATTGATGGATGAAACACAAAATTAGATATGTTATCGTCTAAATTACATAAACACTGCCATTTGATTTCTATGCGTCCCTTTTCAATAATAGGTTAAATAAATACCTCTATAAGAGTATTACGAGCCATATATGATTCGCTCGAGCATTTTATGCATGTTTTTATTACTTCAATAATATTTTCTCTCCTAATATTATTATATCACATGAATAATCAATCTATGTTATGGATTAATGTACAAATATCATATAATGGTATAAATGGATAGTTTATCAAGCTTTTTTCCTTTTTATGAATTTATTAATAGTATTTTAATGAAAATTATATTATATGATATGATAATAAGTGTTAATATGTGTTCAACCTATGTTATATATATAAATATATATATGTTAATTTATTTTTTTATGAAGTTTTATTTTTATTTGAAATAAATTATAAGAATTTCAAAAATATTATGTTTTATATTAATGTAGTTGAAAATAGTTTTCAGATATATTTCTTATGATATCCATGAAATATTAAAGTTTTCTATACTTTTAAGAACTACTAAACTTTTATTTTGTGTCTTTTTTATTATTTAAAAATTAAATTATTGTTATTTTATTAATATAATCACATTACATAAGTGATAAATAATTATAGATGTAAATTAAATAACATATTTAGATTACCAATATCTTAAAAATGTTGGTCCATATATTATTTATTTTCAAATTTATATGGATTCATACGAATTTTTGGCATATGGTGTTGGAGATGGTTTTCATATGATGTGTGGTTAGTTAGTGATACCATATACCATGAAACAGGATGATTTAATAAATTTAATAACATGGTTATATATTGAAAAATATATTTTTGGACATGAATTATTATCAGAAAAGTATTATTTCTAAATAAATAGATGATAATTTTTATTATAATATGAAGCCATGAATAAATTAGTAACATATTGGGATAAATGTTTGTTACGGATGAGAATATTATTCTTTCAAATAAGGTAATTTATTGAATAGTGTACAAAATAGTTCCTAATGAAAGGAAATATTAGATTGGGTTTGTGACACCTATTCTCAAATAATTGTATTTTGAATTGATCCAATCAAACAAACATTAGGTGGAATCCCTGAGAGACTATAGTATTTTAATAAATAACACGGTCATACTAGAAAATTTATTTTTAAAAACTGAGAAAAATCAATTAATACATCAATTATATCTTCTATTCCTAACCATTATAATTTTTCCAACTTATACAAACTAGCATAATAATTTAATCTCACCAAATTATGACAAAATATATAACCACCAACATGTTGTTAGTTTGAATAAATTTTACAATATAAATTTCTATTTTGGAGACATGCACTCTTATGTATCACCCATCCTCACTCAATGCAATAAAAAGATACAATATAATGTCATCCAATACCATATTCTATAATAAAAAATTATTTACACCTAATTTGCACCATCCATCTAATTCCATTGAAACCATTTCAAACATTGTTTTTTTCAAAAAAAATCACAAAAATAATAATATCATCACTCATAAGATTCACATTTGAAATCATATTAAACATGGGTTTAAAAATTTATTTATAAAATTTATTTTCAAAACATTTAATTTTATTTTAATATTTATTTATACAGATTTTAGTAAACTATAGTTGTATGTTGATAGTCATTGATGAAACATGTAGTTTACTAAAGGTGATCATGTATTCCTTTGGTAATTACAGATTTTGTGTCCCCATTTGATTCAAATGGATGGAAATTTGGATCTAATGTTTATTGTATCATTTTAGGTTTTAGGGAGAATCCGGATGGTGGAATTCCAAATAGCACATCCATAGATGTGCAGTGATATGCATGACAATTTCCTTTAGTCCCAAATTCAGTGATACCAGCCCAACCGTTCCCATATGATTTATTTTAATGATTTTGATATTGAAAAAGATACATACTCTTAGGAGATTTTGATATGTTTGTAAGATCTTAGTGAGAAGATGTTGCGGGGAATGATCATAGTGATACTTTGTGTATTGTAGTAACACAAGAAAGTGAGTGAGGAAAAATTGGAATGATAAGAAGATATAAGGGGTTAATTTCCCAATAATTTTGAAACAGATTCAAAGAAATTTTTTCGAGTGCATATCAAGGAGAAGATGTTATACATTGGGGGATTGTAAAATCCTGATCTTTTCAAGAGTTTTCTTGGGATTCATAATTGTTACACATTTTTCTAATGTTTATTACTTTAATTTTCTTTATAATGTAGGATGTGTTTGGGAGAAAATTTGAGAAAAATAAAAAAATTATTGTGTAGATAATGGTTGGTGCATGTTTTACCAAAAATATATTCCCCATCCATGTAAACCATGATAAAAATAGATAATATGGATTTTTAATGATTGTGGTCAATTTGGTTACACTATTAGGGAAAACCGTGAACCCCTACCCAACAAACTATGTGTTTTAATTAATATTTCCCGAAAATAATATTTTACATTACTAGAACACCCATTTTAATCCAAATTAGATCCATATTTGAAAATATCCTATATATAATGACTATGGAGACTCTCATATGGATTCCAATTATTCCAGACAGCTGTTCTATTTCTTTTAAAGGCTTGAAAGAAGATCTTCACCCCTCCCGTTATGTAAATTGTATCATGTTTAGTTTCAAATTCTTCCCAATTACTCTCCCATTCATGAAGATGTTTATTCTTATATTTTGATTTTATATCAATCTATGATTAAATTTCTAGTTCAATATTTTGATGGTTTATGATTTATTTTATCTTGATTTAAGTTATAGATCCAACTCTCATTATAAGTCATTAATTCTTTATTTTTTTTTTGGAGATTTCCATTGGGGTATTTTTTATCGATGAATTGATATAGGTGGTATATTATTTAGAACCCATGGTCTTAATATCTATTAAGTATAAGTGATTTTAATATTTAGAGGGTTCATTTATAAATTTAAATTACTAAGTACATTAAATAATGTGGTCCATTAATTAATTTGGTAATTGATGATTTTAATTAATAACAAATAAATCTTGAACATAGATAATTTATTAATGAATTATTTATTCATGTATTTTATTTAGTAATTGGGGATTTTTTTTATTGGATAATTATCGAATATTTAAATTTTTTATATTTAATAATTATTTTGTGAAAAAATTATTAGATGTTGAATTTTGAAACAATTATGTAATTAGTAAATTAATTAGTATAATATATATGTGTTTAATTAATTATTAATTATGTAACATAATATATGCGTTTAATTAAATGGATTATTTATTAGTTCAATATATATTGTCACTTAAATATTGAAATGTTTAATTGAATTGGGGTGATTACGTAATAATGGAATTAATTAATGGTATTGTTGTGATTAATTTGAAATTGTTTTAATTATTGGAACCATGTATTAATAAATAATTTTTTTCATAGTTTACGTAAATTTTTTTTATATGGTAATTGTTTTTTATCATATGGTTGTGATTATGTTGGCATATTATAGTTCATCGGATAACTATTGTTCATGTTAGGGATTGATGAATTAGTAGGATAGGCTTTGGGGAGGATGATTTTGCGGGATTTAATATTGATTGATGGAGGGCCATGATAGACATTGGTGAAGAAGACCATGAGATCATATATATTTTTCCAAGGGACCGAGTGAGCTCTTCAATTTAGGCTAGAAGAAATTCCCTGAGACAATTCCAATTTTTTATAAATGATAGTGTTATTTGATTATTTTCACTCATATTATACCCTTAGTATTTGAGACTTAAATATAGGTTACTCATGTCAGAGTAATATAAACTTTTTAGGAATTTTATAATGATTGGAATTTTTAAAATCATTGGTAACGATAAAATACAGATATCTGATAACCCTCAAGGATAGATTAGTCTACAAAATGAGACAATGAAGTTATTGAGGATCATTTATCCTCAGGAACAAGATGACTTAACTGGTTAATGGATGATTATTTATTAATGTGATAACTAGTTAATTAATATTTTTAATTATATCTTTATATAAATTCATGAACATCATATTTACTAGCTATTTCTTTACACACAATTGGTGGTGGCCTACTGATTTTAACTTACACACTCCTCAGGCTTCTTAATACGTACCCAAGTAAATTTCATTTTTGCAGGACATGATAAGTGAAAAGGCCCTCTGTTTAATGACTAATTTGTGTACATAGAATGGTTGATGGAACTAGATGTGGTTATAAACATGATTTGGAGTTATAAAAGACTCTTATTTTTAGGGTTTTCATTTTTACAGTGGTATCATACATTATCATGGATTAATTACTATTTTGTATGGATATTATAATTCATGTTTTAGGAATCAGGGATATTGATACTATTATATCTCTAAATATATGTTAGTAAATTATTTTTTCCATGTTTTCTATTGGTTTATCACTCAGATTAAAGAGAGTATAGTCTCCCCATAATCAATATTATATCCCTATACTATTGTAAAACAATTGGTATACATGGAGGCACACTTGAGGCCATCTGGTGAATTAGTTCAGGGCACCAGGGTGTGGTGCCCATACATGTACTATACAATAAGTGATTTTCAGTAAAGGAACATGAATTATTTTATAATAATATATACATCATATAATAGTTATGGTGTAGAAAAAATTTATGGACCACATTTATTTAAAAATAGAGAAATTATTTTTCCCTTTTGCAAAATTCAATACTATATTTATAAAATATGTAAAAATATTCCTTTTGAAAACTGTTTAATTAAATTTGAAATATTTATAAAGAATGATATATAATTATTTATGATCCATATGTATAAAAATAGAAAATAATTTTATGAATGTGAACATGAAAGTAATATATTTATATAATGAAACATTAAAAAAATTTAAATGGTGTTTTATATAAATGTGTCTAAAATGTTTATTTCGGATCATCATGTATGTTACATATCATAATAAGTAATAAAAGTATGTAAATTAAATACATTCATATGAAATTTTTTTATTTTTTATTGTTTTATTAACATTTATCACCATGTAATATACAATTTCATTATCTATTAACTTCACATCGATCAGTTTGATGATATTTGGTTCACATAACCAAAATAACATAAATAGGTTGGTAATTGTAAATGAGTTTATTATTATTTCAGATATATAATAATAATAATATAAATATATTTTCAATAATGAAATTATACTTTGAAATCAATCATGAAAAACTGGTTTTGGGAGTGAAATACACTTGTATCATAGAGACGGTTGGTCGTATATACACAAGAGTAATGTTTTAATTTTACAACACGGATGAGGAAACTATAGTTTGAATAATTCAATATTTTCATAATGATGGATATAATATAAATAAAATATAATTTGATTAAATATAATTATACTCACCAGACTTGTGAGGAAGTGTTGAAAGAAATGACACCTCTTCATGTAGGTAGGTGGTAATCCACATATACACATTCACGAAATTATATTTTTTAAAGGATGTAATAGATTGAAAAGAAATTACATCTTATCTAAAAATAATGTTATATAAAACATTAATATCATGTATATACCGTATATTTATTTATATTAAAATCAATGAGTAACAAAAATGAAAAGGGAACAATATAGGCTTACAATATGGTTGCCCTCCATACAAACTAGTGACAATTTTTATAACATTTAATGATAGAAGAGGTGTATATTGGTTATTATATTAATATAAAAAAATATAATAAATAAAATATTTTTGAATAATTAATTTTATTTAAATTTCAATTGATGGTTATAGAAGATGAAATAAGATAAAAACTCTAAATTATTATATAAATCGCTCTTTTAAACTACCCCTTTAGGATTATACCTAAATACATCATGAATATTCCTATAATAAAAATGGGTTCAATAGGATTTGATAGCTATTTATGAAAGAAATTTCTATTTGGCTTGGTTATATAAAATATCACTTTTGGTGTGTATTAGAGAAAATAGGGAGTTTCCTTATTAAGGGGTGGATATGAAACCCTTGAAATTTTAAAAAATATTTAAAAATATAATTTTATTACCAATGAAATATTTTTACAAATTTATCCAAAATGTAACTTTTAAGAATATTATTTTCTTTGGGGTCTATATTCGAAAAGAAAATAATATATATATTTATTTATTTATTTTGATCTTTGTACCCATAAAATTTTAGATCAAAAATTGGTAAACAAGTTTTAACATTAGTAAAAGTAGAAGTTGATCTCTATATATAATAGTAATTATAACAAAAAATTAACATGAAATTATTAACTAATATTAATTATTCATCTTAATAATATGGAATCGAATTTATGAAAAACTATTGCAAAAATATTAAATAATTAATTTTAATTTAATCCCATAAATTGTTAAGAAAAATATGTTTTAATATTATAAAATTTTACGTATACTAATTTCATAAATTAAAATTAATGTAAAATAAATAATAAAATGAACCTAATTAGATTATTAATATTATAAATGAAATAAATTTTCTTTTTAAATATATTATTAATATTTAAATATTAATTAATTTATAAAATAGGAATAAAATTTTCAAAAAAGTAGTTTTATATCACTATTCAAAAGAAATATAAAATTTTTCTAAGAATAATCAAAAATTAAACATGACAAAATTTTGATTGTATAATTTCTATAATAATGATTATTTATAAAAATATGAAATATAAAATTCTGAAATTTATTTTTTTAGTAAAACATTTTAATGAATGGTTACCAAATTTATTTAGATATATTGATCATTCATTTTGACTAAAAATTATCTAATATTATAAGAATAAATATAACGATATAATTCAAAATTAATTAATATAAAATAGGCATTAATATGAATTATCAAAAAATTATCATCTATGTTAAATTCATCCCCCTTTTATAAATTCCATTATTTTAATTTTATTATTTATTTAGAAAATAATGGTTATTTTTCTTTCATATCATTTTTGTGTTCCCATGTTACATCTTCAACCACACATGTTTTTCACATAAAATACAATGAATTAAATTGTTTTGAAAAAATTAATCTATATGGTGATGAATCTAAATAATCTATTCTAGTAGCATCAAAACATATTAAAATAATTACATTTTATTATATATGTTTTGTGAAATGATATATTTAGATTAAAAAACTAAAAAATATATTTTTATAAATTAACTCAATTCGATAGCTTATGGAAAATGCAACATCGAGACTAAATAAACCATAATATAGTATTCCAATGTTACAAAAATATTTAATTCATATGTATGAATATTAAAAAAATATAAAAAACTATTTTATTCTATTAAATATTATTAATTTAGTAATCTTTTGAGAAAAATAGATATGGTTTCAAGAATTTTATTTTCTAAAAGATGTATTTATAATTCATCAGACATATAATTTAATTTTAAATTTTCCATCTTTATAAGATTAATTTGTTAAAATTTACTTCATGGTTTAAATAATAATATCATAATTATCTTAAGTTGAATTATTGGGAATTTTTCATATTTTTTCGATTTTTGGTAGAATATTGAAAAATGATAAATTTAAATTTAAAACATTCATTTTGGATCAATTATAAGTGAAGATAAATTTAGTTATAAATAGATTTAAATTAATTTTATAACAAACTAATATCTATTAATAAAATACGTGTCATTTGAGTAATTTTTGTAATTAATTTTGATATAAAAAATATTAAAATGTGTTTAGCTTTTTTCCATTTGAAACCACTATCTTTTATCATGTATGACAGATTAATATATAATTAAAATATTCATATTAACTTTATAATTTTTTCAAAATTTATTATAATTTTATAATACATAATGTTTAAAATACATAACCTGATAAACTTAAATTTTGAAATAAATGAGTATTTAAAATAACAAAAATTATATTCCCTAGGTATGATAACATTATCTTTACCAAGAAGTTAATGTACATCAATAATAAATAAAATTTTAAAAAATTATCTAATATAATTTTTTGTCTATTTTTTTATCTATATAGATAAAATTCAAGATAAAAATTTTATGGACACCTATGGGGTTTCTAAAATACCGGTACAACTTGTTTATTCAATAAATTACAAGTGTGTTTTTCATATCAATTTTAGTTAGTTACCACATCTCCTCTATTCATAACACATTATAATTTTTTTTTATATATGACCTACAAAAATAAACTTCCAACATATGTCCGATCATATTTTAAGTGGTGTTTTATTGTATAAAACCAATATTGGATGATTTTAGGTGAAAAACTATGGAGTTTTCCAGAATTAGAGGTATTGTACTACGATGAGAATTTTTTTATTTCTTCTCCAAATCCAGAAAATTTTATTCAAACGGGATGATAATACTTCGTAAGTATATTAAATATTTTTTATTTTTTTGTACAATGTAGTAATTACCAAAAACCATCCCCACATACATAAATTTTCTTATGAAATCATTACTTATGTCTACCGAGGATTACCACCACATGAATAAATACCAATATTTTGACATTCACATCTTTCATAATTGAGTATGATAATGGATCCAAGGAATATATACATATTTATATTATATTTTCAAAATAATATTAACTCTGGAATCATTATATCAAATTTAAATATTTAATTTTCATTCTATATGGGATATAATAATGTCGTTATTGTGTATCATAGACTAATACCTCCAAAAGAAATGTGATTTATTTATCAGTGTCATATTATATAGAATGTAAAAAGGAATATGTTATTAAATATTTGTGAAAAGGTTGAATTAAATTTTATATCAATGTCATGTTTATAATTTAAAAATGAAAATATACAATAATATATATTACACATAAATTTGAAAAAAAATGATTCTATATATCTGTATTATCACATTAATGAAGCCCTCTGACTATATTTTCATCAAAATACCAAAGGGATTGTATATATTTGTGTATTTAATTATAAAATATTATATATTATTATATAATCATTATGTGATGTTGATCTTTTACAAAAAAATCATTGAATTATGGTCATTAGAAAATAGAAATAATAACCATGTGTCGGCACAAAAAATCATCTACATGATCGTAACATACATCATTTGTCAAAACATAATTCAAAATTTATCTTAAACATATAATTTATGTATGAATACTATAATTAATTCATTATCATTATTATGTTGACTGTTTAATGATATACTATTATCATGAACTATATCATTCATGATGAAACATGCAAGATAGTACCATTCTATTAACAACAGAATCAAAATAAATAATGAAAGACAATTAATAAACATGGGATACAATGTATTAAATGGATAATATATGATATCATAAATATTTATATGTATTGTTTTGAGTTAATAACAAGTCTATTATAACTATAGTGTTGGTTAAATCCTTTTAATCAAATTCGAATTATGAGGTATGTGATTGCACCTAAATTCACATTCTATAGGTATTATTAATATGTTATGATCCTAACATATATTATATGTTATATATTTAAACCATTTTACATTTAATATGTTTATTACATAATAATTCAAGGTATATTATGTTTCAATATTAATTATATCATCCACTGGAATATTACTTAAGAGTTACCATATAGTAAAGAATTTAATAACTTGATTTCATTTCATTGGGGTATATTATTTCATTATAATAATTTTTATTTGAATATTATATGTTTAATGACATTAAATAATCATATGTATTATTTCAAAAATAATATGTGGATTTATAATTGATAAGAATTATTTATTAATTTAATAATTCTCAGTTCGACATTATGATCATTAAAAGGGATTATTTTACATTATCATTATTTTTGTGATTTCATATTCATAAACTTCAATTTATAATAATTAATTGATAAATTATAATATAACAATATAACATTCTCATCTATTGGGTATCCATTGTATTATCATGTAATAATACATGTTTTTCATATTTTAATAAAAAAGATGAAGAAATGTTTAATAGAAAATCCTAAATCATCTATCTCTTGGGACTAAAATATATTTTAATATAAAACCATGATTATTAAAAATGTTTTCAATAATGATTTATACAATTCTAAAAAATTCTATTAGTTAATTTTTTAATTTTTTTATAATAAATTTTAAAGCCATAATCTTTTCATATTTAAAATACTACCTATTTGTTTATTAGAAAAATTGATTAGGGAATCTATCTTTCTACATATGCATCATGGAATTAATTTCTATCCATAATTACTCTGGAAATGTTTCAAAAAAATATTTGTTATTTTATAATTATTTTTTAATATAAATGTATTTTGTATTTGTTTTGATGAATTTTAATATAAAAAAAATAATTTTCAAAATGAAATAAATATTTTATTCACGAATGTTTTTAAAGACCATTCTTCATTATTTATATTCAGAATTATAAATAACAATTTATTCCTACTAAAATTTATATATATTTGGATAATACTAACCAAATTCATCATCATTATATATTATGACCATTAGGACTATGTAATATGTTGAACATCACAATTTTGATAAAATTTTAAAGTCATTACACTTAACTTAAATTAATCACAGTACTTTGGAAATTAAATTTCACCTATATTTCCATATTATATATCATTGATATATTTATTTCATAAACCATATATGTTTCCTACATATAATGATATTCATTGAATTTTAATTTTTTAACTATTTAATTATTAATAATATCATATTCCTTACTCAATATTGACATATGATAACAAGAAACATTTCTCATGGATTTAATATATTTTTCGATATAAGAGGAATTGATTGGGAATTTATACATATGTATTTCCTAGTTACCTATTTCCCCTAGATACATCGGTAGTATCATGAGTAGAATCATTATGATAGCCTAAAATTAGTTTCTCAAACATGATTAGTTTATAACATGTAGTTTTAAATTCTCTTGAATAAATATCATGATCAAAGACATACCATGATTCCAATACAAGATGTCCAATATCTAAGAATTTTATCCACTCATGATTTAGTTACTATTCTCCATGATATTTTTTTAATGATATTATCTTTTGATTCATTTCATTCTCATACATTTCATAGATGATATAATTGACTAGTAATTTACCATTCCATTTTCATTATGAATTATCCAATTATGATTGTATTCTTATTGATAATTTTTAATCTATTTTCATTTATTATACATTATATTTTTAATTTTATCTCTGATATTTCCAAATTAATATTACATCTGGACATACATACTTCTCAATTTTTTTAATTCATTGAATTCAGGTTGCATTATTTACGATTCCATATTTATTATAATTTATGATTCAGGATTTATTACACTACACATACCTATTACAGAGAATTTATTTTTTTCCTTATTTTTAATTATATTCCCAATAAAGATCCAAGGATTTAATAACAACTGAAATGGGGGGTATTTTTTGTTAACTTTTAATTAGTTTCATAACATTTAGAAATATAACCCCTATAACCTATTATGATTTATATCCTTATCAACTTTTATTAAATTCTCATAAAAGAAATGGTATGAAATAATGAAGAGAACTAGTGATTTTAAAGGATTACACTCAGTGTGAGAACTTATGTTCTTTCCCCATTCACACTCGTCGTTCTATGGAAATACACTATTATTATGAAGCAAATAAAAATTGTTTAAAATACCATTAAACCCCTTATATATCACGATAAGAAATAATATACTGACTCCTGTCGATTTATACTATTTTATTTAAAAAAATGTTCATGGAAATGAATAAATCATTTCCTCAATCTTCTTTATACTCAAAATTATAGATGCAATTTGTGATGAATATTGGATATGATTTGATCTGAAAAGTTGTTCTAATTTTTGGATTAGTTGATAAGATATTTTCTGAATATTGCATTCTATTTTCATATAATTGTCATTATGATTTGCCTCTGCTCTAAAAATAAATAAAAATCATCTTAAATTATGTGATGAATTTTAACTTCAATTTATTTACATCTCTGAATTTTTTGCATATGTAAAAGTTACAAATGAACGAATGATCTGAGTATGTATTTATAGGAAACTAGAATAACTAAATGTGGGAAACTTGAAAATTTCCCCACTTTATTAAGTATCAAATACTCTGAGAATATCTCACATCTGATATACATTATCTAACTTCTTAAATGCTAAATAAATTTTTCAACGATTTATAATAAATTGTATTTCATGTTTAATTTCTTCAACATTTCATATATTTCTCATTACAATAATGGTAGATCATTATTTCAATTTTATATGTATAATTAAGATGGATATTAGTCATGATTTTTTCAAAATATTTGTTTTTGATTTTAATAATAAATCTAGTACCAATTTTATATGAATATATTTTATAACTTTTGTCATAAAACAAGTTCTAATTTTCATAGAATAAAGGTTCTGAGTTATATTAGAAAACTGGTTTCTGTTTTCTCGGAATCATGGTTCTGATTTGGCTCATGAAACTAATTCTAATTTTCTTTGTATCATGGGTGTGATTTTACTGATAAAACAGGTGCCAATTTTTTTAGAATAATGGTTTTTATTTTTCATAGAAATCTGGTTCCTATTATCTCAGAATCATGATTTATATTTAGAACAGAAAATAGATACCAATTTGATCGGAATCTATGTTTATATTTTTCTCAAAAAAATGTTTTGATTTTCAAAATAAAAATGGTAGATCTGATTCCATCATCTTTTAAATTATTCCAATTTAATCAATCATGTGTACCATTTTATAAAAATCCAATCTAACAAATCTTTTCTTGATTTGGGATAATATTATTATCATAAAGTCTTTCTATGATTTTTTTTATAATATTATGAATAAAAATTTATATCATCTGGCATCCCAATATTCACCAATATCCCCTTTAAAAATTTTATAACTACAAAAATACTTATTCATTTTGGAAATGTTTTTATAGAAACAACTTTATTTCTAACATAGAAATTTCATCTTTTTTGGATAACCTAATCATTCTTATAAAAATAAATGATTAGTTTACATCAAATAAAGAAAATCAAAAAACTTTTATCAAAAAAGTAGATCACAAAATGATTATATGATGTGTACTACGAATGACATGTGAGGATAAGCTAGATAAAATTAAGGTATTATAAATAAAATTATATTGTAATTGTGTTTAAAAAGTAAATATTAGAATTATGTTTCCATATAGTTTATGAAAACTTATAATTTATTTATTCCATCGGGATGCTTTTCCATTTATATAATTCCATTACTATAATTAATTCACTTGGTTCAGGGAATTGGGGTTGAGGTTTCTAAAGTTGGTATTAGGTAAAGATTACAAGAAACCATGGGAACTATAATTATGAAATCAGTGATTTGGGATCCTAACCACATTATAGACTTTTCAAATTTCTATATATGAACATCCTATTGTATTTGAAAGAATGATATTTTACGGTTATTCCTTGTAATATGTCCCTACATTAATTTTACAAGTGGAAGTGGTATGGGAATATATATGTACCTTGGACTAATAACTAAAAAGGGGAACATTTTGTTTAACCCATTTGTCAGCTATTTCATGAAAAGTTTTCTTACATTAAACCTTGTTTAACGCAATTTGTTGATATTATTTGGTTAATATAAATTTTATTTACAAACAAAATTGATGGAGTCGAATTGATTTTAAAAATGTATTATATAGGGTAATCCTAGGATGTATTATATTGAAAAGAATATGTAATGATTTTGACATCGTATATATGATTATATGTTATTCCAATTACTTTTATTATTTCACAAAATGTTATTATTAGTTTAGTTAGTTATTGTATCCAAAAAAAATAATATAAATGCTGAACCTAAAGGAAATTTTGGAGAATATTAGATTCAATATGGGATGACAATAGCTATGAATGATATTATCATTATTTTTAATCATTTTTTCTGAAATATGGTTAACAACATATAACTTATATAACCGCCAGGCTAACCAGTTATAAGAATGATGATGTTTTCTATGAGATTGATATATAAAGGCAAAAAAAGAATGAATTCCTAAATTCTATCATGTTTGAAATATTGAAGGACAATCCTAGTGATGTGTCTCAATGGAACAAGAGATGAATTATGTTTATAATGGAATTAAGTAAATGAAATAATTTCTATCTAAAATTTAAGAGTATGATAGAAGGAAATAAATCACATCCTATGGATCAATTTATATTTATTTTTCTTAAATATGGACAACCTGATCATTTACTAGTACAATTTCCACATGTAAATTTTAACAAATTGACCATGGATGTAGTTTGGTTGAAATTAAATGGGTGAAGTATTTATTAGGACTCCATTATATTATTTTTGATGTCTTTAACCAATGTTATTTTTGTTATAATAATTATAAAACATATACTGATTGAGTTATATTTTAGAAGAATATAGGAATTCATTAAAATATTCGTTATGGATACCATTATCAATAAAAGAGTTCTTTATTTATCATATGTTAAATGTCTGTAAAACCCATTTCTACATTTTATATAATAGGATGTTACTATGATTAAGGTTATTTTGGGTGAAATTAAATGAAATACAACCAATTGAATTATCATATTTATTAGTACTAATTTATTAATGGAATAAATATCTTACTTTTTAATGCATAAGTTTAATGGTACTGATAAAATTTATAGTTTATATTATCATTAATGATATTTTAAAATTAGTCAAATAAGAAAAGTAGATACTGTTGAAACATTTTTATTAAAAACCAGATTAAAATAGTAATATAATTTCACATTTTTGGATTTGAAATATTATTTTTTTTTGAACATTGTTGGAAATAAATTAATATACGTCAGGATATATAAAACACATATTCAGGGGGATAACATGTTGCAACCAGTATGGTTTTAGGTCATCAACCTCTGAGAAAATGATGATAAGGGTTTAATTCATACCAGAGACCTAGGTTATGTACTATTTTATATATTATTATTTTTATAAAATCAATATGAAAAATAAATATTAATGATGAACCCGAGGTGTTACATTGTTCTTTATAGATTATATTTTTAATTTTATTAACATTTTCTCACAATATTTGTTATGGAAAATAGTAATACATATATAGAAATAAAAGTTAATATATAATCAAACATATAATCTATTAATAGTGTATTTTAGTGCTTTATGTATAATATGTTCTCCTGTAGATATTCATTTCGAGAGTAATCACTAAATTATAAATTGATTGATTAAAAACAAAAGGATGAGGTTATACATTTCAAATTGAAATGGAAATGTATATTTCCATTCATTCGTAGATTATATTGTAATTCCCCATCATTAAAAATTATACTAAAAAAATTATCATATTACATTCATGTCTGATAAATTAGACTATATTTGAAATAATATTATATATTTAGGGGTTTTAGGATCCTATATTTCCATTGGTCAATCACCTTCATATTACCAATGACATCAATCACTAACTATAATTGTTCACAAATTTTTCAAATTTTTAAATAATCACATTTTACTAATGTTTTCCCACAACGAAACCAATTTATATGTTTTATAAAATATCATTTTCAGTTCCCATTTAATTTATATGAATAATATGTTTGATTGTCTATTTTTATTATGTTGATTATAAACATAAGACATTTCTATTATCAATCCCTTGATTACAGTGGTTAAAAGAATATTGTGTGGATTTAATTTATATATAGTGTGGAGGCATTAAAACCCCAAAATTCAAAAATAATAATGTTTTTTCGATAGATAATGAGACACAAAACATCAATATTAATTTGTCAAGATATTATTTTAAACAATATAATTACTATGATAGCAAGCATAACATATAACACAGAGTATAAATTAACTATAATAAAGTATTCAATTATAATATAGATGTAATATTTTAATTTATAAATAATAAAATTTAAATAATTATAAAAATGTATATATATTTATTATAAGTATAATAAAAAACAATAAAATGTAATATACATGATATCTAAAAAAATATATTTATCTAAAAAATGGAATAAGTGGACATTTCACACAAAATTGAAAATTAATCCTTATCATATTTAGAAAACTATATTAGTAAAAATATTCTCATTTTTTAAATATTTATTTCCAAATAAACTTTTTAAAATATTTTATTTTTCTTGAATTCTTTACTTTTTGATGAAAAATAAAAAATATTGTGTTTTTTTGACATGTTCATTTTCAATTAAATAATTAATAAAGTTAGAAAATATATTTAATTGGTTTTAATGTAAATAATTTTCAATAATACATATATTAAAACAATTTAGTTATTGGGAATCACATTCATATTTATATTTTATATACAATCATTGTAATCTTTTTGAAAAATTTCATTGAAAATCCTCCTTCTTTTAACCTCTTTAGGATCAATTTTAAATTTTTATTTTAAAATAACATTAATTTTATTTTTAAAAAGAGATTAATTATATGAAATGATATTATTTATATTATCTAATAATTTAATGATAAATTTTTATTCAAATTAATAGAAACTATAAATAATCATTACCATGATTATAGTTTAAATGGATTTACCTAGGATAAAAAATGATAATGGATAAAATGAAATAAAAACTTTTCTATAATCAATATTATGGATATATTTCTTATATATATTATATATATTAAAAATAATACATTTTGAACCCTTTGGATAGGTGAAGAACGTGGGTACACATTTGTATTTTTAATAAATGATAAGGGAGATACTATCCTAACATATAAAAGAACACCATCTATCATCTCTTTCTAAACCTTCACATAATTTTGGTTTACCCATTACTGAGAAAATTCACTTCCAAATGTTCATTCCTTCAACATAGAATTTTTATTTTTGTATGAATGAAATCTTTGTAATGATTTTGGTGAAACCATTATGATTCTACTTGAAAAAAAGGTAACGTTATTCGACGAGAAATTTTTAAATTTTTTACCCCACATCCATAAAGTATTATAAAATAATGAAAATAAAATAATAATAATTCATACAATATGGTAATAGGTTTTTATAATTATGTAATTATCTTCAACCATTCCCAATTCTATAAAATGTGAAATTTCCTTAAGAAATATGCAATATAGTCTTATAAATTCATGAAATATCTTCTGTTTCTCCCATAATGATCTTCCCATTTTGTATATTTCACCAGATACACTAATTAAAAATATATTTTAAAAAATTTGGGAAATGAAATAAAGGAATGAGTGATCTCAAATTCCAATAATGGGTAAACATGGGAAATAGAAAAGAATAAAATGAATATATGGGTATGAGATTATAAATGTATTATTTCAAATCAATACCCTATATATCAAATATCATAATCTTGAGTCATGAAATTATAATTAGATGTTCATGATATTTGAATCATAACATAACAAATGACAGGATCCATTGCAGGAAAAAAATTTACTATTACATAGAAATATGGAATATATATAAAAATATAATTAATAATGAAAAGGATACCCACTATTATATTGACAACACATTAGGATTTGGCTCACCACTGGTGTAAAGAAAATTTAATAGGCTAAAACCCCAAGTATCCTATTAAGAAATATTATGGAAATATATAAAAATTATTTAATAAAAATGTTCATTGAAAACATTATAACTCAGTGAAATGGATTTTTGTTACAAAAAAAAACTAGCATGGAAACAAATATATCAGTACAAAATTTAAAATTGGAAATTTTTTGGATAAAAAATCCTATCAAATAAAATTAGTGTGATAGAAAAATATCCTTGTACTGTGTGTACATTATATAAATAAATTGTGATTATTTTCTTATAAAATATTTTTATTAATCACATTTAAGGCCAATAAAAAAATCATCAGTAACACTTTAATATAATCCCTTTAAATATAGGAATTGTAGTTTAAATTAAATTAAAATAATTACAAGTCATTTCATGATATTTTATCTCAAATATTTATTATATAATTCACTTAAATTATGTTAGTTGTATAATATCAAACACTTCTCAAATAGAAAAATTTGTGATGAAGACAATTACCATGATTCAATAAAAAGGTGATTGTGTATAAACCTCATTTAAAAAAAATATAGATTAGTGTGTTTCCTATATCAGAACCATAATCATAGATTAAAACATTTAATAGTACTTATTATATGTTGTTTATCATGATTAAATATATTATTTATAGGATATTATGACCGTCATTTTTTAATAACATTAATTGTTTGGAGAAAGATTAATAAAATTAATAACATTACACATCAATTGATACCAATTTCATCTTTGATATATAATTTATTATTTTATTATATATATCATATATTTATTAAAATCCCTCTAATTTCAACACATAATTTTTTGGGTTGGATATCTGATAAATGATATGAGATCTAATTCTTCCAGAGGTCTTAAAGGATTTATAAATAAAAAATTATAAAAAATATATAAAATTTTAAAAAACTATATAATTTCTGTTTTTTGCATATTATTATATAATAACATCATTTTATATATTATCATAGTTAACCATTACCATATAATAATGCATAACCATATATGTAGTTAAATATATACAAATTTGAATGGAATTTAACTCAATTTTTGAGTCAAGTCAAAGAGGATTTTATTAATACATAAAATAAAAATAACATAGGAAAATGTTATTTTATTATTCTTACTTATAATTTTTAAATAGATTCGATAAATTTTCCAAAAAATTGAAAAACCATAAGAAAAACTAAAAAACGATTCTTCATGGAGCATATAGCATGTGAAAAAACATGGTAAAAATTCCTTTCTTAATATAATTGGTCTGAAATTAATAACCAAGTATTATAAAATTAATATAAAAAATATCTCAGAATATTAATTATACATAGGTCAGTATATTGTTCTGGAAATATGATATTTTGACTATCAGGATTTAGTTGAATAATGGATTAAGGGGACAATTGTTATGTTTGAGACTTGATATCTCATTGTATGTTACTATTAAATTGATGTGATTAGATTCATAGTTAGTGTCAATGGGATTATGATTTTTGGAAGGGGATAAAGTTATATTAATATGAAAGAGTATTAGTTGGAAATGTTTTGGGTAACTATATCTTTTAATTGATGAAAATGAATTATTTTATTATTGAATGTTATTTCAATTTCTAAAAAAACATTATATTTATCAATATATACCCAATAGTAATCAAGATTAAATTTATAATAATTTATAACTTTATTCCGGAAAATATAATTGTTATATCAAAATATAATTAATTCAATTCATGTAATGTTTTTAAATTTTACAGGTTTTAAAAGATGGATAAAATCAATGTCCACATTATATTTCTATCATTATAATTAATTTTTAACCATATAAATTAAATATAATGATAAAAATTATAATGGAATATTTATTTAATCTTAATAATGTGATGAAAAATTTTAAAATCATTTAATAAAATAAAGGCTCTCTATATATGTTATTTTATTTTTAAAATATATACACATTACCAGGTAAAATATATTTTTTATAATTAATTTATTATGATTATTAATATCATTATTAAGATTTTATATTTATATTTATTAAAAAATTATGTTGTTTAAGGATTTTAACATATATAAATTGACTTATAAAGATATTATTAAAATATATGTGGATTATAAGTGGTCCAAAACCAAAACCACATCATGAAAATAAATTAATTAAAGAGAAGTAAAAAAATATATATTAAATTAGCATTTTAATTTAGTTCTCAAAATTTATAACATATTTTTTCTATAAACAATGTATTATAAAAAATGAATGATTTTCTTCCATCATTTACTTTAAATTAAAGATATAGAATTCTTCTATGTCATTCTAATATAGTAATAAATTCATGGACATTATAATTTTTTAAATCCCGCTATTTGGAATAAACATATCCCTTATTTTAATTTTTTCAAATATTAAAATTAAGTAATTATTTATATGGTGAATTAAAATAGTGGATAATATTGTCAAAATAAAATTAAATAAATTGTCTATTTTATCTTAAAATTGAAATTCAAAAATGTTTTTGAAAATTGATATTACTGAAATATTAAATCCACCATTAAATAATATTAATTATTTTCCTTGTAATGTTATGTTTTTTGTAATTTATTACCATGTAAGGATATTTATGAATTTTATAATATTATTTCACTAATTATTTATATATTGTGTTTTGAGAATGATATGTTACTGAATCGATATAATTATTTTACGGTAACCATGAATTAATATCATGTGGTGTTATATATTTGAATTTATCCTATTATGTTTGATACTGTGGTGTGGGAGAGTAAAATTGTTGGGAAGTGTAAGAGGAAAACTAATTATTATATACATTTTATTTTATGATACGAATAAATGATTTTTTCTAATTATTTGGGACTTAGTAGTAGTTGGAATTTCATAGTTATCAATTTTTTGGAATATGGGTTCTTCACATTAATCAATAATATATTATATGTTTTACACGTATTTTAATATTTATTCCTAAGGAAGACCAAAATCATTATTCATATAATGACTACTATATACATATAAAAATTTATTTTAGGTGTCCAGTATAGGTCTCGATGAATGAGTTGGAATGGTCTAGCATAGATCTGGAATTATAGTTTAGAGTGTCTCCCTATGAGTTTTTTCAGATATTTATTTTTTATATTAATTTTAATTGACATAATAAACTTATTTTCTTCATTTATCTAGACCATGGATTATTTTTATGATTTTGTCATTATTTTTGTCAATCATCTTATTTATTTATAATATATGTTATGATGGAAATAACACAAATTATATTTTTATAACCTCAAGTATTATTTCAAATATACAGCTTCATGGAGGAATGGTTTGGGTGCCATTTCATTTCTCTACTACGGACCTGATAGGTGTTGTACTGGAGGTGGGGGTTGTGATAGATTATTATCACATAATATTTTTAAGAGGTATGATATAAAATTTATTTATATACAATGAGGATGTAATGGGTGGGTAAGAAAATAGTATCATTATAAATGGTGTGGGAAATATACAAGGATTACTAACTAAATATGTGATTTTTTGACCCCAAGGTCTGAGGCAAGGACGGATAGTACTAAGATATCAAGTGATGTAGTACTTCTCATAGTATATAGTCCTCATAAGACTTCTTATGTTATATCTATTTTATTTTCTATTTGAATGGGTTGATATTGGGAATCATATGATCATATTTAAATTAATTAATAACTTGATTACAGGAGTTTGATTTTGACTTTTTTTAGAGGCATATATCATTAAATCAATTAAATTGTGATAGGGAACACATCTATCATCTTGGTAATTTATTATCATGATTCATTTTAAAAAAAATTCAGAAAATTAGGGTCAGGTAAATGAATTAATATATTTATTATTTGGATACATTCCCTTTATTACTATTCTAGTGGAAGATCTTTTTTATAAATATATATGTGCTTGAAATTTTTATGTAATAAAACTTTTTTATTCAAAAATTATAAATTTAATTAAATTCATTTGTAATTACTATTAAATTATAATTTGAATATATTAGTTTATTAGTTTTTGATGGGTATGTTCTTGATAATTGTATATTTATAAATAACATAAATTATTTCTAAACATGGAAAATCAATTTAGTTAAACTATATATTTTAAATTAATAAAATTCATAATGTAATGAGAAATAAATTTGGAATAACTGAAATTAGATAATATGTTACATTGGAAAAATAATTATCCACAATTGTTTTAATTAATTTAAATATTGGATGTCATTTTTAATCAATACAATAAATATTTTCTTCTAATAATGTTTGTGATAATTTTAGAAATAAATTTTTAATGTTTTTATTGTTTTTTATGAATTTTTATTGTTTTATACTTTATTAAAATGAAATTTAAGTGCCCATATTGATAGTATTTTGAAATATGGTTTAAAATTTGACCATATGAATAATTTTGGTAATTTATGGTGAAATTATTTTATGTCATTCAAGGAAATTATTTATCATTTTTTAATTAGTAATTTTTTTGATATATTTAAAGCTGCATTAAAATATTTTTATAGAATTGGCTTCCTGAGCACTTTTCGTAGTTTATTTTAGGATTATATTATGAATATGTTTAGATTATTAATTTATTCCAATTTATATTGATATGATTGGATTTTTATAATGATAAATTATACATTTTTAAATTTATTCATACTAAATACAATATTTATTCTTTCAAATAATTAATATATCTTATATTTAGATTTACATAATAACATGGATTCTTACATTGAAATAAATAATGTTAAATATTGAAAATTAACAATTATGTACGACAGTTAGAGATAATTTTTTTTATTTTAAATGTAACTTTTTTTTATTTGTATGCTTAATTAATAAAGAAGATAACACTGAAAAAAATATTTCCAAAATAATTTCATAATATTTAAATCCATTAGAAATTAATTTTCAATATTGAATGAAATATTTAAAACAACATGTTATACAGTTTTATACATTGATTAAAAAATAATCTTCCGCAAACATATATAAAATTATTAGTATTAATTAAAATCATTAAATTAGAATCACTTATGTAATTATCATTTTAAAATTTTCAATTCTAGATTTTTAGCATCCTTAGCATATCGATGATTGATTATAAATTTGGGATTTATAATTTATTTTAAAGGTATTTTATGGGGAATGATTTAAATTGGATAATTATGTAAAGAAATTTATTCTTTTCTCTTTTACATAATATAAGTGTTCATGAATGTTATCCTATGATATATTTTATAGTCATTTTTAAAAATGATGAGTTCTAAGTTTTAGGAATAAAATTCCTGCATAATTAAAAATTAATTGTTTTGGAATCATATAAAAATGAATTTTGAAATAAATATATGATATGTGCTAATGTTAAATCATATTATTAATTATATAAAATGAATCATAAGTTTTATTCATATAAATAATTAATGACTTTTAGTGATTTGTGGACAAAATAAAGAAAGAACATAATGTATGAATAATTTTATTTAAACCTATAAAATCTATTTTCTTATGCATTATCATGAATAAATAATGTTTAACTTAGTAATTATGAATATGAATTATTTGGATATAATATGTGCATACTTCCCTTTTTTATATCTACAAAATTAAAATATTGTGGTTTCAAAAATTATTTTTCTTCCATATGAATATAGAGTTATTAAAAATGCACCACGATATACTTTCTAGTCGATGTTTTCATTATATTATTCTTATTTTACTATTAAAAACATCGTCAAAAACTATAAATAGTTATAATTAAGTCCACCAAATGAATATAATTCTATAATTAAATAAATTAAGGGATTTTAAATTCAATTTTATTAATATCCAGGTTGAGTGAATATTCTAAAAAGGTACTACATTCAATGATGATCATATTGTGGAAATATTTATATTTAGGAAAACAATTAATTCAAATTTTATTCATTTTATTTTGTTAATGGTGAAATAAGGCATATCGTAAATTGAGGGATAATATTCATTAATGGAAACACCTATATTCAATGTAAATAATTATAAATGGATAGTTTTTATATTCTATTATTTTACATTATACAACAATTTATTGGGAACTGTTGTGAAAAAATTTCTATATTGTCAATTTTAATGGTTATGGGAAATAATTGAACTATTCAACATCAATTATCCACATGGTTTTAGTTGTATTAATAACCTTGTTTGAAAGTTATATTCCCTCAGTGATTGATCATAGAATTTTATTTTAAATTTTATGATGCATATACTTATTTTATAGTGGATGAATTTTTTATAATAAGTTTTTGTAGAGGTATCTCATAGAGTGTTTATTTGAAACGATTTTCCATTCCTTACATGGTTTCATTTTATTTCTCAGAGTTGATAATATTTTTTTATAGATCTAAGATATAGGCCTTAATGTTCAAGATGAATTTTTTGGTGTTATGATGTGTTTTATGGTGTTCCAAATGTGTAGTGAATTTTGGGGTACATGGGAGGTTTGGGTTCACTATGTATAGTAAATTGTTTATGGGTCCTAATGAATAACTCAATTTTATTAGATATCATATTGTGTAACATGTGAATGGGGATGTAACTCACGGTGTCGGTTAAGGCAATATGAGATATCACAGTGAATTATTTATTTTGGTTATTATGGAAAAAATTGATTAATGTAACTATATATTATGATATTATATGCAGTTTATTATAATTGATAGATACTCTATATTGTGTCATGTTAGTGGTTGAGTTGATGGTTCAGTGATATCTCTGTTTCATGTTATTGTAGAATGGAGTTATTTATGTGGGTAGTGGATTCATGCAAGGGTTTTTGGTTGTATACATTATCTAAATAAAAGTGGCCCTTAATTTAATTTAAAAATATATAACGTATTGGATTTAGGTATATCTAAATATTGGAGTGCTGGATCTATGATGCTGTTTCATATTTTAAACTTAAGTAGGTTATAAATTTTTCCCTATATGGGTAATAAATATTACCAATACCCAATGTGTATCACTCACATTCATGTTAACACATGGAATCTGTGTATGGTTTGTTTCTAAATAACCATGTGATGCATGTATAGGACAAGTGACAGATGTGGGTTTTGCCTAAGAATCTGATTTTTTTTCATGTTCCACATTAAAAATCCATTACTATGATATTTAATAGTTTTTTTAAAAAATTATTTATTTTTAAATCATCTATGTGTAATATTAAATGTAAAAATTTACGTCATATTATACGAGATCCTAAATGGGTCCAATTAGGTTAATTAATTGGGAATAAATTATTATAAAATAAAATATGGAATTTTGATGAATATTAATGGAAAAATATTAAGACATTATCTGTAATCTTGTAAACTGATGACCCTTTTGAATATATTTTCCTATAGTTATTCTTTGAGCATGGGTGATTGACAGAATTATATTTGAATCTTGTATACCATTTGTGTTGATCATATTCCTTCCAAAACGTTTCAAGAAAATCTATCCTTTTCTCTCACAAAATTATTTTTTGTTACACAAGCCATCATTATAGGTAGGAGATTCAATACATCCTCTCTTATATTTGATTAAATTGTCAATTTTTTATTAATATATTTTTTATGGTAATAAATCAGAATCAAATTAATTATGATAAACTGTTTTGATTGAAAAATGTTGAAATGGAAGTGTTTACCCCATATTTTCTTTATAACTCTTCATAAATTACTATACCCTTAATATTTTCGTTTTATTTTTGTATAATTATATTTAACAACTAAAAGATAATATATGTCCATAATGGAAATTCAAAAGATTATGAGAAATAAGTGGCATGAAAACCCTAAAATTTATATGTTTTTCATCCCTTGAAGATTTAAGGGAATCCATGATTATATTTTTCCATGTATTTGAGATCCTAAATTTATACCTTGATTTTTTATAAACACCTCATATAAATGACTGATAATTAATATTTTAAATAAAAAATGATGGTTGGATAGTCAATAAATAAATAATATTGGGAAATTTTTGGTTTATGCAGATAAATATAATAGTTATTTGGTAATGCATGGAATGTGAAATTTGGGTTCGTTTGTATGTAATGTGTGGTTTTTTAATTATGTCTTGTATCATGGTGTTATATGATGTGATAAAAATGGAATATGTTTTTATTTTTTATTATGATAATGTGGGAAATTAATAAAATAAAGGTACATCGATAATGTAGATATAAGTAGATTTATTTAGTAAATGATATTTTAATAAATGAAAATTATTTAAATAGTACGTTTAATAGGGGAAATACATGAGAATATATTTTCTTGTAATATGTAAAATTAATGTATAATTAACATAATATTGGATAGTTAATGGAAATATAGAATCAGTATAATTAATGAAACAAATTGAATTGGATATGGTGGTTATTAAATAAAAATTGGTTATTAGCTAGTTGGTCTTTTAGTAGAATTGATGGATATTCATGTTTGGTGTTTATTAATTGGTCAAATTTATGACTTTTTGTATGGATATTTTTATTAAAACACACAATATAATTTTTTATCTTCATAAAATATTATTTTCATAGGATCCTAAAATAACCCCACTATTGTAAAATAGCTCATTCCCGAACAAAATGTTCGGTTTCCATATTTTTTCAATGTCCAGATATTGAGGGATGAGGACTAATTACATCCTCTTACCTACACTCACATTAGAAATACAATATATTTGGTAGACATTGTGTGATGCCCCGACCCCAGTTACCCAGAGTCGGTGCATTATTACATAACATTGGCATGATCACAAGAAAGATCAAATATCGAAAGACCGATTAGTTTAGTAGCCTTGGAAACACTAGATATATTCATTAAGTATTACATTACATCATAAAAATGAAAACTAAAACAACATAGAATCCATAGCCCACACTCTTATCCCCTCATACTATACCTGCAGTTCATTCATAATTTACTTCTTCACATCCTGGGAAAAAATAAAACATACAAAATGGGTGTGCTCAAATTCCCAGTAAGGATAACAATATAGAGGAAACATTCATAAATAAGAAAAAAAATTTAAGGAAATTTATATCTAAAACAAAATCCTTTTAAACTTGAACTTCAACATAGTATGGCAAAAATAAAATGAAATAATGCCATTTAATTATTCATATGGATTTTCTACTAATCGAATATTCACATGATATATCAATAACCACTTTCATAATGATGGAATGCATAATTCCAGACTATCATAACCACATATCCAAGGCCTCATGCCGTGACTACAAATAATATTTTTCCAAAGACTTGTTCCAAGACACTAGTTTGTCTCATGAGACCTATCAATGAATCGAGGAGCTATGGCGGGCTCCACCCGTCACATATTAAGTCGAATGCATTCCTCGTATGAACAGGTTTAAACATAACATAAAAATTCGTATTAAAACAAGAATACGAAATGTCAGTAGTTTCTCCATACACCATGAATGGTATAAAAAAACACATCCACAGTCAAACATATCACAAGACCTTCAATCATAATAAATCAATGTCAAATAAGCATAAAATCCATCAAAGGATGTTGACATAGATGAAATCAAAAATCTTTTAAGGGAAATATCTCTTTCTATTTTAAATCATTTTAGAGTCATATATTTATAAAATAAAACATTTTCTATGAAAATATTCTTATATGCTTGTAAGGGATATTTCGACGATTTTAAAATGGCGGAAAATAGCCGCACCCGCCATATAAGTTAAAAAACATTCTTACCTTAATTCTATCGAAACGGTTAAAAATAAACTTGTTTGGAAAATGACGTGAATGATTCCTTTATAAACCTCTTATAAAAATTCAAACAAGGGTATAAATGACATTGAAAAATATTCTTGTAAATAGTAAAATTGTTTTGAAATCCATTTTTATGAAACATGTATGTGGATGATAAAGAGATCCCAATAGATTATTACGTATAAATAACCTCGGATAATGAAGAGATTGAGAAATAAACCCCTACCTTGTATGTTTCCTTGGATGAGGGTAGGTTAACCTCCTGTATAATGGTGAAATAATTTTTATTAAATTATACAAGAATCATATACATTAATATGATATCATATATGATCTCTTAAAATTGATTTGTTAATAATATCTTAGTATTATCGTTGTTTCAGGTGTTAACTTACTCATTTTCTTTTATATGTTTTGTTACGTAAGCTGTGTTTGTCATCTATAGGATGTATATTATCCATATTCAGAATTATATAAAGTCCTTAGATACTATTATTAATCATAAAATTAGAATTAGACTTGAATGGATACGGTGGATAATGAATCTCATCACGTTCATGGAGACGGTAGTCCGTACGTACGTACGAGGGACAATATCAAACTTTTGATATTAAAATAATAAATAATTTCATGGTATATCATATATACCGAACCATTATCATTTTATATTTATTATTTACATGAATTACACATCCTTATTATACACATCCAAATAATAATTTATTAAATAAAAATTACACCACTATGTGGAGACGGTAAGCAGTACGTACGCACGTATGGTGAAATGTTATTCAAAGGATGGATAGAATAATGAATATGATTGTACCATATTTATAATAACATCAAAGTAAATATAAGATAATGGAGATATTATTTTATAATGGTAATGACAAAGAAATAAGAAGTGGAAGAAGAATGGAACTTGAAAAAGGGTGGTGAAATCATTACCTCTTCTTTGGGTTCTTCGTTTTGATTTGATCAAAAGGGCTCCATAAGTTAGATTTTTGACTAAAGGAAGGCCTATATGATTAATTTAGGGAAGTTTAGAGAGTATTTAGGTAGATTTTGTCCGATCCAAATGTCTTTGAAGGTGTGATTTAATGAAAGGGGGGGTTCCCTTTTATAAGAGGGGTGACGAGCACCTTTGGAAAAGCTAGAAATATTATTTAATAATAAATTCATATTCAGTTTATAATGGCTCCAATGTGGATTATTTAAAGACTAAGGATGGTATGGGTTGAAAACCACTCAACCAATAGAATTTAGACAGGTTTGGGTCATTATATTAACCTTATCATTTAGTTTTAAATCTTAGTTAACTAGTTTGACACTTACCATGTCACTTTGTATTTTTATATTATATATTTAATAAACATACTATATACCTCCAAGAGACCCCCAAGTGGTCCATTAATGATACATCTATCATGATATAAGTATCTTGGCCGAACATTAGATTTTTAGGAAATGAATATCAATTAATAATATAATATTTTTTTAAAAAACTCTTTTCTGTCAATTTTGACACTATTTGGAAAATTGATTTTTGTGAAAATCATAAAAGATTGATTACAACGAAAAAAGTAAATTAAATAATTCCTAACATGACATATTAAGTTAGAAAAATAGTGTAATTCATAAAAAGTCTCAAATTATATTTATTTGGTTATTTATAGTATCAGTAATTTAAATTTTTCACACTTATGGTATTTAATGCATCATCATTAGGTCATAAATAAATTATGTTATTTTATGTATAAAAATAATAAATAAAATAAAATTTGGTAGGAAATCGTTTTATCTTTCTAATTAATATTTACAATAGAATTTATCTTATGTATAACCCTATATTAAAAATGATTTATTAAATAAACATTGATTTTAACTCTTTTAACTCTTTTTTGAATTAAATAATAATAAATGTCCTAATCTAATCCATGTGGACCTAAATGATAATATTTTATTCCTAGAGGGTTTTTTGGTCGAATTAAGCTAATATAATATAATTAGGACATGTTTTAGGGTAATATTAATATCATTTTTACACTTAATTACCATATTTACTTTTAACCGTGGTAAATAAAAGTAAAAATTTACTATTCACCAAAAATTATTTTCGTCTCAAAGAAGCACATTTTATTCCTTGATTTTAACTATGTCTCTCGGATTTTCCAAATTTCACTCACAGATGTGGTAAAATTATGTTTTATGAAAAATTCGGTTTTTTAACTACCACATAGTGTTTTCACTATTCATCAAAAAATGAAGATTTTCAGAAAAATACCAAAAATTCACCCCAGGGTAATTTTGATATTCCAAATCCAAAAATGAAGTCCATTTTGAAAAATTAAATTAATAAATTTCAAAAAGTGGGTATTACTATTCATAACAGCTATTTTGATTGGTTGTGATGTGTTAGAACTCGATGTTGCGTACAACACACGTTATTGCATTATTCAAAGAGAACATACCGTAGAAGCTTGGGATGTTACATTATCCTCTCCTTAAAATTATTTCGTCCTCAAAATTTTTAGAATAATACACCATGAAAAGACTTGGGTGGTTATTCATCATAAGTTTCTCGGGTTCCCACATCGCCTCTTCCATCTTTTGGTTTCTCCACAAGGCTTTTACCAGACGATTCATCCGGTTTCTCAGTGCTTGTTCTCTCATATCAATAATATTGACGGGCTCTTCGCAAGAAGACAAATCGGGTTCCAGTTCTAATTCCTCATAGGTGAGTACATGCGTTGGGTCAGGCGTGTATTTCTTCAATAGTGATATCTGGAACACATCGTGATCTTTGGAGATACTTGGTGGCATTTCCAATCGGTAAGCTACAACCCCAATTCGTTCTAGAATTTCGAAAGGTCTGATGTACCTGGGACTCAATTTACCTTTCTTACCAAAAGGTATGACTCCCTTCCATGGAGATACCTTTTAAAAAACATGGTCAGTGACTTGAAATTACAAATCCTTCCTTCGATTATCAACATATCTCTTCTACCTACTTTCAGCTGGTTTGATATGGTTTTGGATTACCTTCACCTTTTCCATCGTTTCCTCCACCAGTTCTGGGCCTACAAGTTTTCTTTCACCAACACCATCCCAACAGGTTGGTGTGCGACGTCTCTTTCCGTATAACACTTCATATGGTGCTATATGAATACTCGAATGGAAGCTATTGTTATAGGAAAAATCTACCAGAGGTAAATATTGATCCCACATACCACGAATGTCAAGTGAGAAGGATATCAACATGTCTTATAAGGTTTTAATAGTTCGTTCTGATTGTCCATCTGTTTGAGGGTGGTAGGAAGTGCTCAAATGAAGTTCAGTATCCAAGGATTTCTGAAGACATTTCCATAATCTTGATGTAAAACGGGGATCAGAATCATAAACAATCGATAGGGGTACTCCATGAAGTCTCACAACTTCATTAATATATAGTCTTGCTAGTCATTCAAGTGGTAAATCATCCCTTATAGAAAGAAAATCTGATTGCTTGGTAAGATGATCAACAATGACCCATATTGTATCGTTCCTTCTAAGAGTCTTTGGTATCCCCAAGATGAATTCAATCATAATATTGTCGCATTTCCACTCCGGTATGGGAAGAGGTAGCATGACTCCTCTAGACTGTTGCCTTCCAGCGTTCACTTGTTTACAAACCATACATCTTGACACAAAATCAGCAATCTCCCTCTTCAGGTTGTCCCACCAAAAATGTTCCATCAAATCTCAATACATTTTCGTGCTCCCATGGTGTATAGAGAAATTGGAACTATGAGCATCATCCAGCAATTCCCTTTTTAGATCCGAGATATCGGGAACACAGTGCCTCTTCCTGAATTTCAAAATTCCTTCTTCATACACAAAGTCTCTCAATCTCCCATCATTATCAACTTTAATCTTCTTTTGAAATTCTTCATCATCATCCCGAGAACTCTTGATCCTTTATAGTAAATATGGTCTGGCAACCATATGAAAGAGCATTTATGTTTCACCTTCCCTGGTTATTCACAAGTCCATATTTACTAGATCCATGAAAATTGGATCCCTTTCAATTCTCATATTGTTCAAAACTCCATGGTCTTTTCTGATCAAAGCATCTGCCACATTGTTTTCTTTCCCCAAGTGTTAGTGTATTATGAAATCATAATCCTTGAGTAATTCAAGCCATTTCCTTTTCCTCATGTTGAGTTATTTTTGTGAGAAAATATACTTCAAACTCTTGTGATCAGTATAAATCTCACTTTTTTCACCAAAGAGGTAGTGACTCCATATCTTCAACTCAAAGATCACGTATGTCAACTCCTAATCATGAGTAGGATAGTTTTGTTCATGAATTTTCATCTATCGAGATGCATAGGCAATAACCCTATCATTCTGCATAAGAACACAAGCAATTCCTTTCTTTGATTCACCACTATAAATAATTAACCCATCATTCCCCAATGGTAGGGTTAATATAGGAGCATTGACAAATCTTCTCTTCAGTTCTTCGAATCATTATTCACACTCTTTTGTCCAAACTAATTTAACCCCTTTACGTGTGATCTTCGTAAATGGGTTAGCCAATTGCGAAAAAATCTAGATGAAATTTCAATAATAACATGCCAAACCAATAAAACTGCATACCTCAGTTATACTCGTAGGTGCTGGCCATTCTTGGATTGCCTTGGTCTTAGAAGGATCAACAGAGATTCCATCTTTAGAGAAAATATGGCCAAGAGAAGAAATCTCATGAAGCCAGAATTCACACTTGCTAAACTTCTCATACAATTCATGCCTTCTCAGAGTCTTCAGGATAATGCGCACCTGATTTTCATGATCTTCGTAGATTTTTGAGTTTACCAAGATATCATCAATAAATACCACCACAAATTCATCGAGATATTCCTTGAAAACTATATTCATCTGAACCATGAAAACACAGGGTGTATAGGTCAATCCAAAAGGCATTACTATAAACTCATAATTCCAGTACCTGGTTCGAAAAGTTTTCTTCGGAATGTCATCCTTCATCACACACAACTGATGGTATCCAGATCGAAGGTCAATCGTTGAAAATTATTGAGCTCCATGAAGTTGGTCAAATAAATCAACAATGCGAGGTAGGGGATACTTGTTCTTTCTTTTTATAGCATTGACATCCCTGTAGTCAATACATAACCTCATATATCCATCTTTCTTTTTAACAAAATGAACAGGGGCTCCCCATGGAGAAACACTAGGGTTAATAAATTTGTTATTACTCAATTCCTCTAGTTGTTCCTTTAGTTCAACTAATTCTACATTGGCCATTCTATAAGGGGTCTTCAATATATGCCTTGATCTAGGAATTAAATCAATGGATAACTCAACTTCTCGTTCTGGAGGATTTCCATGTAAATATTCCGGAAACACATCTACATATTCTTTCACAATAGGTACATCCTCTAATTGAACATTCCATTCCTCACCCACAGTAATTTCGTCTTCTTCCACCCCAATAATTGAATTTAGTTGAGCTACTAGGGGTGGACCTAGATAAAAATTAGGTGGTGACGATTCTGCTCTAATGATATGGTGTTCCTTATCATCATCATCAAAAATCATAACCTCCTTCTTCTAACAATAAATCGTCACATCATGGTCCGAAATGAAATTCATACCAAGGATTATATCACACTCAATTATAGATATGATGATGATATCAGCAGATAAAGAACATTTATGTGCTCTAATGGGGACTGATTCACAAAACATAGTTGAAATGATACTTCCTTAGGAGTTTTAACTAACAACTCCCTTGTTAAATCATATTGGAAATATCTAATTTTCATAGTAAACTAGGACGATATGAAACAGTGTGATGATCCAGAATCAAATAATGAATTTTCTTAACTTGATGAAACCATTAAATTACCTGCCACCACGTCTTTCGGAGATTCTACCTCAGCAGTAGTGATAGCATAATCTTGGCCTTGATCCTTTGGCCTTTTCTGAGGTAAGTTCCCCTGACACATAGGATATTCATTTGCATAATGTCCAATCTCCCTGCAATTATAGCATTGGACATTAGTAGCTTCCTTCTTACCCTTGGAATCACGAGCTTGGTGGCCTTTTTTCACCACAATTGTAACAGACTCTCATTGCTTTTATGCAAGTACCAGGGTGTTTCTTCCCATATTGACTGCAGGTTGTATATTATACTTTTTCCTTCTTCCCCTTATTTCCATTCCTAGGTTGATCAGCAGATATTTTCTTCACTTGGTTTGATTAAAAGTCATATTACTTAGAGAATCATTTCTCTGTCTTGATAGAACGTGAGATAATGTCTTCGTGCGATGAGAAGAATTTTGATACTAATTCTCGACAGAGAAATGGTTTTAAACCATCAAAGAAACGATCAATCATACTTCTTGGGTTACATATATAATCTCCAGAATACCTTGCTACACTTGTAAAGTTAGCCTCATACTTTGCGACATTCTCATCCTCCTTTTCTCTCAGACTTAGACATTGGCTTTCCATATCTGCTCGATCGTCATGAGGAAAGTATTTTTATAAAAACAGATCTTTGAACTCCCTCCATTCCATATTTGATACTTCATCATCTTACTTTGTGTTTTGAATCAATGACCACCATTGATCAGCATCTCTAGTGAGGCGGTAAACTGTCATGCTAACTTTTTCCCTTTCACTACTTCTTAAAGCCTGAAATATTTTCTCTAGGGAATTTATCCATTGCTCAGATACTGAGGGATTTTTACACCCATTGAATGTTGGTGGTTGCTGCCCCATGATGCGATCTAACATTGATCCTCCATGTTGTGGATCAGGGTTCTCCATACGGGTAAGGTTATTATTCATAACCTGAGTGAGTTGTCCCGGTATGGTGATTATCTTATCGGCACCAATTTCATCACCACCTCCACTATCATTATCTTGAGCAGGAGGGAAATCCCTACATGGAGTGTGTGCATTGATACAGTTTCCATTTCATCCACTAGGCTCCATTTCTAATCAATGGCATAAACTAGATCAGTTTATGAATCATAATACATAATTCCATACTTATAAAACACTTAACATAAATTGAACTATTTATGGATATAATCCATAATCATAAAATTGTTTTCTTTTAGGAAGTATATACTCATAAACCCTTCATATTGATTTGTTAAGAAAACGAGATTCATCCTAAGCATATCCCATGAGTGTGTCATTACCAATAGTGAAGAAAATCCTGTTGTTGTGCACAAGTTCCCATTCGAGTATATCTCGAAGCGATGTTTTCGGGTTTTACCCCTAGGTACATCTGTGCCAGAGCCGCCTCTACCTGCTCCTATCCAGACAGGGATGTATTGCTCGGAAAACTCACAAAATCTCTACAATACAAAAATTCTAGGAAGTTATTCTATACTAATCATCAAAGTCTATCTTAGGTCTATGTGCTCTAATCAGAGTTTATCTAAATCTAGCTTCCATGGTTTGTACTAAACATCCTATGATACCAACTGTAACACCCCGACCCCAGTTACCCAGAGTCGTTGCATTATTAATTAACATTATTATGATCACGAGAAAGATCAAATCTTGAAAGACTGATTAGTTTAGAAGCCTTGGAAACACAAGATATATTCATAAATTTTTACATTACATCATAAAAATGAAAACTACAACAACATAGACTCCACAATCCACACTCTTATCCCCTCATACTATCCCTGCAGTTCATTCATAATTTTTTTCTTCACATCCTGGGAAAAAAATAAAACATAGAAAACGGGGTGAGCTAAAATTCACACTATGGACAACAATATAGCGGAAACTTTCATAAATAAAAATAAACATTTAAGGTAATGTATTACTAAAAAAAAGTCTTTTAAACATGAACTTCAACATAGTATAGAAAAAATAAAATTAAATAATGCCATTTACTTATTCACATGGATATTCTACTAATCTAATATTCACATGCAATATCAATAACCACTTTCATAATGATGGAATGCATAATGCCAGACTATCATAACCACATAGCCAAGGCCTCGTGCCAAGACTAAAAATAAGATTTTTCAATGGAATTGTGCCAAGACACTAGTTTTTCTCATGAGACCTACCGATGCATCGAGGAGCTATAGCGGGATCCACCCATCACATATTAATTCCAATGCATTCCTTATATGAACAGGTTTAAACATAACATAAACATTCGTATTAATACTAGCATACAAAATGTCAAAACATTCTCTATAAACCATGAATGGTATAAAATAACATATCCATAGTCAAACATATCACAAAATATTAAATCATAATAAATCAACGTCAAATAAGCGTAAAATCCATCAAAGGATGTTGACATAGATGAAATCAAAACTCTTTTTAGAGAAATATCCCTTTCAATTTTAAAATCATTTAAGAGTCATATATTTATAAAATAAAACATTTTCATTGAAAATATTCTTATAAACTTGTACATGATGCTTCAGCGATTTTATAATGGCTGAAAATATCCACACCCACCGTATAAGTTAAAAAAACATTCTTACCTCAATTCTGTCGATAAGGTTAAAAAGGACCTTGTTTGAAAAACGACGGAAATATTCCTTTACAAACCTCTTATAAAAAGTCAAACAAGGGTATAAATGAAATTAACCCATATTCTTGTAAATAGTAAATTTTTTTTGAAATTGATTTTAAGAATCATGGATGTGGATGATAAAGAGATCCCAGTATATTATTATATATAAACAATCTCTGATAATGAAGAGATTGCGAAATAAATCATTACCTTGTAATTTTTCTTGGTTGAGGGTAGGTTGCCCTCTGGTATAATGGTTAAATAATTTTTATTAAATTATACAAGAATAATATACATGAATATGATATCCTATATGATCTTTTAATAATGATTGGTTAATAATATCTTAGTATTATCGTTGTTTCGGGTGTTAACTTACTCGTTCTCTTTTATATGTTTTGTTATGTAAGACGTGTTTGTCATGGATAGGTTGTATCTTAATCATATACAGAATGATTTCAAGTGTTTAGATACTATAATTAATCATAAAATGAGAATTAGACTTGAATGGATACGATGGAGAATGAATCTCATCGCGTTCGTGGAGACGGTAGTCCGTATGTACGCATGAGCAACAATATCATTTTTTTGATATTAAAATAATATATAATTTTATGGTATATCATATATAATGAATCATTATCATGTTATATTTATTATTTAAATTAATTACTCATCATTATTATACCAATCCAAATAATAATTTATTGAATAACAATTACACCACGACGTGGCGACGGTAAGCCGTACGTACGCACCTATGGTGACATGTTATTCAAAGGATGGATAGAATACTAAATATGATTGTAACATATTTATTATAACATCACAGTATATATAAGATACTAGAGTTATTATTTTATAATGGTAATAACAAATAAAGAATATGTGGAAGAAGAAAGGAACTTGAAAAAGGGTGGTGAATTCATTACCTCTTTTTCGGGTTCTTCCTTTAGATTTGATCAAAAGGGATCCTTAGGTTGGTTTCTGACTAAAGGAAGGCCTCTAGGATGAATTGAGGGAATTTTAGAGAGTATTTGGGACGAGTTTGGCCGAGCCAAAAGGATTTTATGGTTTTAATTAATGATAAGGGGGACTTCCCTTTTATAAGAGGGGTGAGGGGAACCTTTGGAAAAGCTAGAAATATTATTTTATAATAAATTAATATTATGTTTCTAATGTCTAAAATGTGTATTATTTAAATTTTAAGGTGGGGATGGGTCAAAAACCACTCAAAAAATATAATTTAGATAGTATTGGGTCATTATATTAACCTTATCTTTTAGTTTTAACTCTTAGTTAATTAGTTTTACATTTACCATGTCACTTTGTATTTTTATATTATATAGTTAATAAACATACTATAAACCTCAAAGAGACCCCCAAGTGGTCTATTAATGATACACCTATCATGATATATGTCTGTTGACCGATACTTTTATTTTTAGGAATTGAATATCAATTATTAATATAAAAGTTTTTTTAAAAACTCTTTTATGCCAATTTTGACACTATTTGGAAAATTGATTTTTTATGAAAATCATAACAGAATGATTACTTCAAAAAATGTTTATTAAATAATTCCTAACATGTCATATTAAACTATAAAATTAGTGTAATTCATAAAAAGTCTCAAATTATATTTATTTGGGTATTTATAATATTAATTATTTTAATTATTAACTATTATGGTAATTACAGCATCATAATTGGGTCATAAATAAATAAAATTATTTAATGTATAAATTTTTTAAATAAAATACCATTATTAAGTAAATATTTTTAGATTTCTAATAAATATTTACAATATAATTTATCGTATGTATAACCCTATATACAAAATGATTTAGTAAATAAACATTGATTTTAAATATTTTAACTCTTCTTTGAATTAAATAATTATAAATGTCCTAATCTTATCCAAGTGGACCTAAATGATAATATTTTATTCATAATGTTGTTTTTGGTTGAATTAATCTTACACAATAGAATTATGACATGTGTTATGGTAATATTAATATCATTTTTACCCTTAATGACCCTATTTATATTTAACCGTGCTAAATAAAACGTAAAAAGTTACTATTCAGGAAAATTATTTACATCTCAATGAACCACATTTTATTTCTTGATATTAACCGTGTCTCTAAATTTTCGAAATTCCACTCACAGAAGCAGTAAAATTATGTTTTATGAAAAATTCAGTTTTTTAACTACAATTTAGTGGTTTCACTATTAATCAAAAAATGATGTTTTTCAAAAAAATATCAAAAATTCACCCTAGGCTTATTTTGATATTCTGAATCCAAAAACGAAGCCCATTTTGAAAAATAAAATTTATAAATTTCAAAAAGTGGGTATTAATTTTCATAACAGCTAGTTTGATTGGTTGTTGTGTGTTAGAACTCGATGTTGCGTACAACACACACTATTCCATTATTCAAAGAGAAGCGTACCGTAGAAGTTTGGGGTGTTACCCATAGGTTGGTATGATCATGTGTGGGTTAAAAGTTGTATTTGTGGTACCTAATGATATGATAATAATGGGATTCAATATAGTTGTACATGGTGCTTCAAAGTTGTAGGAATGCATGAGTATGATATAATTCGTGTTCAAAATTTTATTTATCATAGGACTGATCAATTGAATGATTAGTTCGGTCATTAATGTTCTAGTTATAGTAATTTTTATGAGGTTTTCCCTTTTGAAAATATACATGTTATACCTCTATGGTTTCATGGTCGGTAGGGTTGTGACCCAACCCATGTCAGACAAGAAGGGATAAAAAATATGTGTTTTATGTTCGGGAATGATATTGGAAAACAATATGGGATTTGGTTGTGGGGGTGGATATGATGTTATTATTTATAGAAAAATTTATTATATAAAAAAAATAAATATTGAATGTATCATGGTGAGTATTTTAATGTGTAATTAAAATTTTACGTAGTTTATTGTTCTACTACATAATCATTAAATTATTAGAATTATTTTATCACATTTTTATGAGTGTTCTACATGGTTATCTTTATATGAATTATTTATCTTATAAGTGGACTTTCTATTTGCAGTTGTTTTAGTTTATCATTTTTTTGTGATTAAATCTATATTAAAAGACATGATTATTTGTAATTGTTTATATATTTATGATTATTTTATATGATGAGGGGTTAATTGTTCCTTGTCATCACATATCATGTCCCTAACAAACATCAAGAAAGCAACGCCTAAAATTAAATGATTTATAACCTTAGTTATAATCACCATCCAATTGGTAATCTTATTATTGGTTTCTAGGGTTATTCTATCTCTTCATGGATATCTTATGAGGGGGACCTATTTAGAGACAAGTTCATGAAAAATTATGTAAAATCTATCATTTAATTATTTCATATTATTACATTTGGATGAAATATAAAGCTAAAAAATAAGTTCAAATGAAATATTTCATAATTTCATTAAGGGAAGTATTTGTTGGATCGTTTTGTTTTCTTGATTTTTCTCACATTTATGATTTAATCCATATAGATATGATTACATTTTAGAACAAATTTTATATATTTCAAAGACAACTAACTAGAGAAATTATATTAAAAATTAATCAAAAATATTTTGAAGTAGAAATTTTAGCAACCATCCTTAAAATATTTTCCTTCCCCCCCATCAGAGGGATATTTTTGAGATAATAATATAACTTTTAATCAACTATGATTAACATTGAGGAACTATAATAAATACCTTTCATCTATTTGTAGACTCATTCTAATATTTTTTAAATTTATTTACCAAATTACAGAATTTCAAATAAAATTATTTCCATTTTGGGGAAAATTATTAATGATGTTTTCCATTGTATATTCCATATTCTAAATTACCATATAATCAAATTGAGAAATTTTAAATTATATATAAATTCATATATTGATAAATTATTTGGAGATACTCGATTTCCATTGAAGGAGGATTGGATCGCCACCTTTGGAAATAATCATATTTGGTTTTCCAACTCATTTTATATATTGACGCCAATATTTATGAAATTACTATAATCGATAATATTCTACCCTATATATAAGAAATTAATTGGGAAATGAAATATTTTCCTTATCCATAAATCAAATTAGAAATTTAAATATTTTATTATATTTGGAACTTGGAAGAAATTTCCTTCTCTAAGAATATCTAGAAAATCATAAATAAATTCATTAAAAATAGTGTATCTCTAACAACATTATTCAATTTAGTTTTCCATTATCATCTCTGAAGAGGGTGCCACAAATTTTACACACGCATACTATTTTTTAGCATCTCAATATAATCATTTGACACATTATATTTTTCAATTGGTTTCAATGAAAACATTTTTAAATATTTCATTATAATGATCCCTTGTATCATATATATTATTTTCAGAAATATTATATCATTATTACTTAGATATTTTACCATACATGATCAGGTTTGTGGAAATATTTTTAATTATGTTGACAAAAGTTTGGTAAATGATTTCAAAAGAAGCTAATATTATTTTATTCATTCACTTCTTTAATGAATAAAAAATGACACCGTTTTGATGAATTTTTATTGTAACCACCAAGAATCCATTCACCCCTTTCTATTCAATTTTTCTTATTATGAATATATTTATCCAATTAAATATCATTTAATTCATAAAATATTAATTCTTGTTTAAAATTTTTGAAAATTTTAAAATAGAATAATATATAAACATGTATGTAAATGGATAAATTTTAATTATAAGAATACACTTATACATAAACACATTTTTTATAAGAAAATATAGATATATTAATGTTCAAAAAAATATATTAAAATATAATAAAATAAATTCAATTATAAATAATATGTAAATATGTAAACAATAATAAATAAATACATATATTCAGAGTGACATATAATCCTACAGATTTAAAATATTAAAATTGAAGTCATATAATTATTTATAGTCTTATAAATATACAACTTTATAATTATAAACTAAAAACATATTAGAATAATATATATATATATATATATATATATATATATCATATAAAATATATACATTTAAATACATAAACTAAATAAACATAATCATACAAATATAAAAATTTCAAATATATTTTTTAAAAATATAAAAATAAATAAAATTTAAAATTTACATATTATAAATAAATTTCATTTTAATTTAATATATATAAGAATATATATATATATATATTCATATGTATATATATATATTATAAATAAATTATTAAATAATTGAATATATATAATCATATAATGAAAGAATGGATTATTAAAATTTTAATTTAAAATCACAACATTTGTCTTTTAATGGAAATATAACAAGGACATATAAATATTTTGAAGGTATAAAATCATATAATTTAATAATGAAATAATATATAAAAATGAATAGAATATAAAATTAAAACTATATAACAATTATTTTTAGTCATAAATCAATAAAATACTTATCCAAACTTTACAAAAATAACAACAACTCAATATTTCACAAAAAATCAATAAAAAATTTATGAAAATATTATACAAATGGTTATCCATGATCATAATATTCCAAATGTAAATAATTTTTCAAATTGAAAAAAAAATTATCATAAACAAATGAAGCCAAAATTATATTAAATTGTTATTAGTGGAATGATGAATGATTGAAACAATTACTAGGGAATGTGGAAGGTGGATGATAGTTGTTGAAGGGCAATAAAGGAAATTGAAGGGGGTGGTAAATGAAGAATCGAAATAAAGGGGGTTGAAAAGTGGAGTTTGAAGAGGAGTAGATTGATAAAAAAATTTAGATATTACGATTTAATAATTTCAGAATACTAACAAATATAGAGGGATGAAAATGAATAGAATTTTTTTAAAAACAAATTCTGTTATAATATTAATATTTATAAAACTAACATGAAAATATAAAATTTAATTTTTTTTCAAAAAAATGCCATTAAATTATTTTAACTATAGGATTTGAATATTAGTATCAAATTAACATAAATTATTATCAAATCTATCATTACATATACAATAAATTATATTAAATTCTATATAGATATACTATATCTTAAGGTAATGAAATATCATTTGGGCACCAATAATCCATACCTCTATAAAGAAATAATATAGATAGTAAAATAAACATATATTTTGATTGACTAAAATAAATATAAAATGAGTTTCTCCCTGCCAATTCTACACCATACCTATTTTCTCACACTCTATGTACTATACAAACAGAAACACACTCTCATTGGTAAAATAGAGTATAAAAAATTTTGATTCAAAAAATAGAAATATTAATTATTCATAACTAGATGAATCTGAATTGTATCATGTCTTATATATATATATATTGGCTTTTAATCATAAAAATAAATTATTTCTGTTATTTTAAAATAATATTAACATTATATATATTTTTTCTTTAATTGATATCTTTTTGTCAATTTTTTAAAAATATTTTATATTCATATAGATAAAAAATTAATGAATGCAATATTATAGATGTATATATATATATATATATTGTTATAATATTATTTTTTATGTCAATTGATGAAAATATATATTAAATTTTTGAACCTGAAAACAAATTAATATATGATATAAATTGAAAATATTCTAAAATGGTTCATTTAATTTGAACAATATTATCTACATAAATGTTTAATATATAAGATGTTACTGTTGGTATTAGTGATGGGAAAGAAATAAAAAGTATAAAATTAAAATACATTTTAATACTTATTAAATTATATTAATTTGGTAAGGAAAACTAGATATTAAAATTATATATTAAAGATAATATTAACCAAATATAATAATTCACTAGTATTTTAGAAATTTATTTTTATCAAATATCCACAAAGGGCCTCCAAAAATTGAATAATGACTATGTCTATATTGTCAAGATTTAATTAATTTTTAAATAGGTAATTACTCATTTGGGTAGTAATTTTGTAATAATATTCACTATTAAAATTATATCCTTTCACTTAATGTTTATAATTAAATACAGTTTTATAAAAATATTCCTTTACTAATCATGATTCACAATATTCTCTTCATGTTTCAATAAATTATAACAATTATTAATATAAATATCTTATGAAGCTAAAATATCAATCTATCAATAAATCAATTTGCTCTCTTACATTCATTAGTCCTTATACAAAATGCATTGATCCTATATTTTTAATAGATAAATTTAAATTATTTAGTAACATTACTTTCTAGTTGATATATCTAACAAATTGAGGTAAATTAATTCATTTATTGGAAAATAATCCAATAATATAAAACTATAATTTTAATGTTTTACATTAAAAATTCATCCACAATCCCTATTAATCAAAATAACAATCAAAAATTTATTATACCATTGTAATAACTTATAATCCACATAAAAATTCAATATTGAGTGCACTTTTATTTTTGAATAAATAATATAACTGTTAAAACATTTATTCCAAATCCATCCTTATATAGATAATGGAATTCATATAATCTCAAAACCCAATATAATATAGATCTTTTTACATAAAGAACCTAAAAATATTCATGTTTAGTAATTATAATATTTTTTTAAACCATATGATATATGATTACAAACTAAGATAGAACTATATAAATGAAATTTTTTCTCAATATTCTTTATTTATTTCTTTGGATAAAAATAAATAATGTTTAATCCCTCAAACCCAAGATTTCCTAGCCATGTTTCCTCTTTTCTCTCCGAAATCTATTCAATTAAGACTACATTAAATAGAGATTTAATTTTAACATCTAAATTCATGATCTATAATTAAAAAAACATTACATAAATATATGAGGATGTTTAGTTAACATAATCATCCATAAGATTTATAGAATAGATAATTATAAAAATGGTAAATCTGAACTTTTTGGGTCAGTAAAATGAATAAATCATATCATACAAATTCTATGAATTTTTATTGTCCCATATATATATATTTTTAAACACGATACCTCTTTTTTGAAATTAAACCCCATTATAACAATAACATAATAACCATTTATTATTAATTTTTGGATCATATTAGTATTGAATGTACTAAAAATGGGATTAATTTTTGTTTAAAAATGCTAGACATATAATATTCCAAATACATCATGACTGTATATCTAATAAATATTTTTACTAAAATAATATTTAAATTCAGTGATAAATATTATATTTAAAACAATATAATATTTTATAAATCATGCACAATTTAAGTATATAACATTTAGAAATAAGTAAACAATATAATTCATATTTTACTACGAAAATTAAGAAAACATACCTAAACTTTCTTATGATTATTATACTTTTTTATATCAATTGTTAATGATGTATCCTATGATGACTTAAGTTACCTATGACGTAACCTATTATGCGGAATGTCTTCCAAATCTATGAAACAATCAATTACAGAAATTATTCATGAGGTATTGCCTTATCCTCATGAACCTTTAAACCCATTAATCTGAGAATCTCTACCTATCCATTCAAAATATTCATAGGTCCCAAAGAATATACCTAAAATTATTACATAAATAGGTCATATAAAATTTTGAAATATCAGATCACAAATAATACCATGTGAAAAATTATATAATTATTAAAAAGTTAGTGAAATGGGTAACAATTTTTTATACACAGTTATAAGAAAATGTATTGTATCAATCATCATAGTATTAATCTCCTAAATGGTGGATTTTATTTAAATATTTAGTAAAACTTTAAAATTCAAAATTTATTGGGAGTCAACCCATAAAAATGAATAATTGCATTCATCACCTGAATCATTTTTCACAATGGAATCTCGTATGATTGATAATTTAAAAATAATCATTCTAATTGTAATATAGTTTATCCTTTTTAAATGGAAATCATAATTTGTTCATCTATTTAGGCCTTCAAATGGTATCATTGTTATATCATTATCTATTAGGATTGTATGTATTTGTCGAAAAATATATATCTGAAAATAATTTTAGAACTCCACCTGATTGATTTAATTGTGATTTGATTATAGTAATATTAAATATATACATCTAATGAAGTTTTTATAGGTCTATATTATTTAAATTGTACATTTACATTTTATATACATAGATAATATTTTTACTAATATATATAACTTACATCATTAAATAAAATTGAAAATATTCGTTTAAAAAATATTTGAATCCTGGGATACATAAAATAAAGAATCTTATAAATATATTAATATTGTCATAGTTTTATAAAAATTAGGTTACAAATTTTTTATTTCACTCAAAAATATCCCATAATTTGAAAAAGAAATAAATAAAACATATGATAAAATTTTGAGGAAAATAATTGAAAAAGTACACCCCTAATAATACATATCAATGGAATGTTTTTAATTTCCCCCATTTATATCCACATAACATTTTTTATTCTATAACATCCTCCATTTATTCCATTTTTTTTACATGAAAAAAAGGAAATATTTATTAGTTAGAGTTTATTCTATGAAATATTAAAAAAATTTAAAACATTCAAAACACTCAAATATTATGCATATGAGAAATTAAAAAATCAATTATAAAAGGGTAGAAAGTATAAAATAAAAAATATATCAAATTGTTTTTTAGTACAGGATTTTCGTGAAATAAATCTCAAATATATTATTTCTAGGAAAATATTAAAAAGACCACTTTTTCCATAAATAGTCTTGTGTTTTCAATGAATTAGAATAAATTTAATGATGAATTACTAATTTTGATTCCATATCATAAATACACTAAATCTATGAGTAATGTTTTAGATATTGTCACAGGTAAAGAAAATAATATCATCAATAACCATTTTACACTAATGAAATTCAATTTTTATACTATGGGAATAATCTAAAATGGTATACATTAATATTTCATCATTACACATGATAATAAAAAACATCACACCCCCTTGTTATTATTCATCCACAAGATTATACTTTTCATCATTATAACCTCAATTGGTTATTTTATCCGGAAATATATTAACACAGATTGAGTCTAGCAAATGGATTCAAAATGTTTTCATAATGAACATGAAACATCAATCCTGCCCACTAATCATTGAATATATTTATATTGTTCCTGAATATAATAGTGTATTTATCTAATTACTTATTTAATTATAGTTTCTTAATTGAAAAAATTCCAATTCATATAAATCCAATTAAATTTAGTAATTAAATAATAGTATTTATAGTCGGTTGAAGCATCCTAAAATAATGATTTTGTAGAAATTTGTGGACTATGTTATTCTATTTCATTATAAATTACCTTATAAATATTAATACTATCAACATCATCATTTGTTGTAGAATATTCAAAAGACATATATATTGAAAATTGATTCCAAATATCAATAAATTATTTTTCATCTGAGATTTGAAGACATTAAATATATGATTCTGGTTATATTTTTTCTGATGTGAGTTAAGGTTTTTATCATTAGGTAATTCATTTTTCATCTCATTAATAACTTAATTTTTCCTCGATATTTTTCTAATACTAGGATTTAATTATGGTTCTTTATAATGTTATGGTTCTTTATCAACTTAATTTTATTTTATATGTTATTCTATTATAAATTTCTTATCTATTTGATCTACAATAACATGATCATTTATAATTACATCCTTTCAGTGGTCATTTCTAATTGAAAAAATACTAACATCTATAGGAATATATTAATTTCCACACTGAGGACCATTGGGAGGTGAAAAGGTAATGTGTTGAATTTATATAGAAATATTTTGTTACATTTATTATAAAATGGTTTAAGAATAATACCTATCATTAATTTCATCATATTTAGGATCTATCAGGATTCTAATTATGAAACACGTTTTTATTCAATATATTTTTCGACATTACATATTTCATGATTTTTTTTATTTAACATTTAGTTTATTAAAAATATATTTTAATGCCTAATCCTCCTGATATCTAAACCAACTTATAGATCTATTTCTTTAATCCTATTTTCCCTCGTAATTGTAGAAATAATTATTTGAAATAGTCCTTGGATTGTCCCTTGGAATTTTAGGGGATATCCAAGATGACTCACCAATATTTGATTTTTTTTAAAAAAAAATTATTCTCTTATTCAAAATTATAATGAGTTAACGATTTTATAGACATGTGAAAATAATTCATCAATTAATGATCATTGAAAATCATTTTTATCAAAACAATTTCAACACCAGTTTTTAATGTTCTCTCACTGGATGGAATTTATTTATTTTAACACTATATTATTAAATAAAATTAACATGATAATTGATGGTAAACATGGGATAATGAATAATATTATGATTACTAAACCATTATTTATTTATAAAATATTAAAAAAACATAATCATTATAGTATTTAACATCATTTAGTTGAGAAGAACATCTAAGACATTAAAGTATTAAAATTTTATGAAACCCCGTTAACATTTACATAAAATAAAAATTATTTTTCCCATCTAGAAAAAATCCTTCTTTCTTGTGAAAAGACTTTATAATTTATAAGCTTCTCATAAGAAGAAATGTAATGTTTTTGCTCAAGGCTTATTCCAAATGAAACCTTTTTTTAATGAATCATCTATGTAACCATGTGATCTTCACATTGAAATAGTATCCAAACTGACGTATAAATATACATGATAATCACTCATAAAATTTTTAACAGTTTAAGTATAATATTATTTAACCAATTTATTTTTTTAAACAAATATATTTTATAAAATAATATGAATATCTTCAGATAATATTAGTGGAAATCAACTTTTGATATACCAAGAGATTCAAAAACATTCGAGAGAATAATTAAATTAAAATAAGAATAATATATTCCAAACCATGATATATATATATCCATTATTCTACAACTAATATGGTAATATAATAATTTCATGATTATATGGATATTCATCAGTCAAAGTAGAAATGAAACATATGAAACAACAAAACCATCAAGCTCATGAAAAATTCATTGGAAAGGGATATTTTATAATTTAATAGGAGAGTAAGAAAGAGTGATCCTAGCCTTCTATTATGAGCCATGGAGGCAGATGGGTGATTTTATATCCTGTTCAACATATATATGAGATTTAATATTTATGGAATATAATAAAAAATGTTTTTATAATATATTGATTTTGATCTCCTCATGTCCATAATTTTTTTTGTATTCACATTATTATAAGTAAATAATCATAATCAAACCTATAAAATTGTAAATTTAATTAAATATTATTTGAGGAGGTGTTATATTTTTCATGAAAATTGTCTCACACCAATGATCATCCAATATTCATCACATAAATCATCATCATTTGTGTTAAGTTAAATTTTATATACAAATAAATATTATTAAAATTCATTTATTATGTATAATTCAGTTATAAATATTTTATCTACATCATAAATGATATTATTATTGGGATAATACTGTAAGATCATCTAATTTAACAAATTTTTAAAATGATATTATTTATCAATATGTTTAATTTATTATAGAGGTAAAAATTCAACCAATATATCATTAATTGTTCTTCATTATAAATAATTATAAATCACGGTTGAAATATATATATTTTTTAATATTTTTAGAATATGTTGTTTCAGAATGTTTATAGAAATTTTTTTCTATTTTTCAAAAATTTCACAAAATATTACCCCAAGTTAATTTTTACACTTACAAAAAATTACGTAAGACTTTTTATTTTAGGAATAACATAAAAAATTTTACGATCCTCTTAGGGATGGACTGGGAATTTTTTAAATAGTTTTTCTGATGATGACATTATATAAGATACTCTAATGTATGAATGTTTTTTACAATATTCCATTTCACATGTCACGTGAAGTATTATAAATAAAATTTCTTAGTAAAACTAGATTTGTATTATAATAACATGTATTTACTATTATATCCCAAAACTATGTAGTAATTTATTATTATATCAACATGGTTCTTACATTCAACTGAATAATCATTTTTCATTTTAAAAATTATAAATTTTCCTAATGAACTCAGGGAGTTGTAGAATTATTTAGAATGACTTTATTACTTTAAAAAATTTCAATGGAATAAAATTAAAACATATAACCTTGATCAATACTAATAGTAATTTAATTTAGGATATTATGATGTTTAAATCATGATAATTATTTGTACATAGAAATGAAATCATATTTTTCTAGAAACAAAATATAATATCACATACAAATTATAGTCATCAACAAACATATTTAAATTGTATTTCCCTTAATTTCATCAATTTTTATACTAAATAAATCAATGATAACTAAATGTGAATAATAAGATGTTGAAAATTAAATAATTTATTTAATGAAAGAACTGTGTTTCACAACATATTTATTAGTGCTACATAATATTGAATATTTATTGTTATTCTCTGGTGGATCTCTAACATGTAATTTCATACATATTATGTATGTAATTCAAATATTATATCTTCAAATTTTAATATTACATAACCTTGAATAATATTTCATCATAAAATTTCCAAAATTCCATGGAATCTTAGGACTCCTAATTTAAGGGTAAACACATTCTTATTTTAATTAGAAAAAACAATAAATTGTAAATTTTAACATTTAATAGTACATTTATAATTCAATAAGATGTATATAATTTATTCATCACATAATTGGAATATTCTAATGATATTATTCATATTTTAATTATTTTAAAACTCATTTGAAATTAACAATTTATAATGAAATTAGTTATCACTTAAACGATAAATTTTTCATTAAGTATCATCCCCAATATTGACTCATCAACATGTAATCGTAATTATCTGCATGAATCAAATTTTTCATCTGGTAATATTCCTACATAAACCATTATACATGAACTGTACTTGTTTTCTATTTTAACTCATCAATTATCATGGATGTAAAATGAAAAAAAATATACCAAGTAATACAAGGTCTAAAATTGACTAAAATAATATTTTTTGATCAAAATGTATCTATGTTTATTATGTTAAATATTGGATAATTCCTTCACAATTTAATATATATAAAATAAAGATGATTTATTTTTGTTCAGCGAGTACTTATCTTTCTAATGATCATCAATTTTAATCTTTCTACTGTATGTGGAACCGTTGGATTAATCTTGTTGGACTGAAAATTTTGATTTTCTATGATAAATTTTAGTCATAAGTTTTTATAAGTGGTTTCCGCCATATATTATGGTTATTTTTTATTCATTTAAGTAATCTTTTACAAATGTTTATCAAAAATTAATATATTAATATTTAATACTTCCCACTAGTATCTTATTATTATGAGTTGAACTAGAAGTAGATTTTTTTATCAAATTCAAAGAAAATATTTAAAATTTTTTAAGTATCAAGTGAAATTATTGAATTTTATCATGAATTTTATTAGTTTTTATATTACTATAATATTAATATAATATTATTATTTCTCTTTTTAAAAAGTATCATATTTAATTTTTTCTCCAAAAAAAGATATATTATCCACATTAATTGATGTGAAAACATTTTCTTCATCTGAGGATTTAGAACAATACACATCATATGAATTAGAAAAATTTTTATTTAATGTTAAATTTTAATGTGGTTCATTGTATATGTTCACCATATATATTTGGTTAGTATTTTTAATTCTTGGATACAAAACATGGACATTATAACCATCATTACAATCATCAATTTTTTTGAAGAGTAATATATAATAATAGGCCAAAAAGTATCTTATTCTCTCATACATTTTATTCCATTGTTCGTGTTGAAGATAGATGATATTTCATCCTTCTAATTCAACCGTATAAAATCTTGCTTACTCTTTCTAGGTGTATTACACTGATAATAAATAATTTCTCATATGTCGTTCAAATGAATTCTTTTCATCTATTCCTTCTTATCATTTTTCTGAATACCAATCTTTCAAACTATTTTTTCCATCCTCTTATCCGACTATGTGAGTTCATTCCAAATTTTAATATTATGAACTACCATATTGATCAAAATTATCTTTATACAAAAATGTTGTCTATTTTGAAATAGTACATATTTAAAATCATCAGTTAATTCATATGATGATGAAAAAAATGAATGAACATTTATATTGTTTCCCTTTACAACATCTATTTTTCTCCTACTCTCACAATACATGAGTGTCCTAATAAATCCATATAATTTGATCTTTGTAATATTTTATGTATCATATATTATTATATAGTTATATTTTCATTCCTAGGAATTCGTATCAATTATAATTTCTACCAACTACATATAATTAATATATTTTAAACAAATTGATTGTAAAAATTATATCATAATTAATTAATGATGAATATTTTGAGTGAAAAACTACTAGGAAGAAAATTATTATTTATAATATTCATGCATTATTACATTTCAACAACCCAATATAGTATAATTAAAAAATTGTGTAAATTATATTTTCACCCTTTTTTATGGCTTTTTTAAAAGGTGATAATAGATTGTAAATTTCAATTAAATTAGGGGGAAGTGATTTCTTAATACATAATAATTAATCAAATATTCTATTCATCTCACAATTTCTAGAATCTATTACTTACTTTTCAAAAATATTATATCTTCTTATCCTAAATAGTATAAAAATTATATTTATTGGTTTTAAAAAAATTCAATTTTCAATTTATAATTTATTCCAGTTCAGTTCCATCAATTGTTTTTTACTATCTATGATTATGATAAATTAAAGTCGTAATTGAAAATCAAAACATGTCAATGAATAAATAAAATCTTCAATTGATAAATTTTGATTAAAAAATATATACGTTGACACGTTTCTATACTATAATGGTCTTCACATTGGGATATTATCATGACACATTTTATTATAAATAGATGCTCTTTATTTTCTCCTATCAAAATTTTCATACTATGATGGTCTATATCCATTAAAAAAACATAAATATTACAATATATATTCTATAAAGGTATGTCTATACTCAATGTTTAAAATAATTACCTTGAATGAAAAAAAGAAAACATAAAACCTCATTTTCAATTTAATATCATCTTATATAATAGGTGTCATGAAATAATTTGATATAATGTTACTATTTATATCATATAAATTATATTACTTGGTGTTATCTAAGTCATCAGTGAAAACTCACACCTGTAATGTCTTGTGTGTTTGTAAAATATGATATCAATCATTGATCAATGTAGTAATATCTACGGGTTATTAATAGCTTATTAAGAAAATGGAATATAATATACTACATGTCTATTATAGGGGATAAACAAATATAATAGATATTATATCATCATATAAAGTCTCATATGAAACCATTTATCTTGGTAGGAAAGCACTAAAAATGAACATTTAAAATGAATAGACTTTTCTATGATATTTTAATTTCTATTATAATTCTAACACATTAGGCTAGAATATATTCTAATTCAATAAATGGAAAATTATTTACATTTCATTTACTAATAAAAAAATAATTCTAAAATAATTTTTTTATATTTTAATAAATTATTTCTTTCATTAATTATTCAAATAATAATATAAATATTAATATCATAAAATTTACTTATTATCCATACTATAGTTATTTAACAATTTTTCCTTTTATTTAACTATTTATAAAAAAAATATATACATTATCATTAAAATAAATTTAGGGAAAAAATTAATCATTTTCATAAGGATCGATTCATGTTATAGGTTCTTGTATATCATTAATTTATGAGTAATCAATTATATATATATTTTATAGAAAATTAATTTTTCTTCTTCACTCGAAACCCTTGTAAATACATATATTTAAAAAAATTCATAATAACGCATCCAAAATAATATTATAATATTATTAATATAAATATTGTAAATAATATAAAGTAAATGAGGAACTCAATATCATCAGTTTTATCCACCAAAAACTCACTCATCTGATAACTATTATGAAAAAAAATAAATTATTAAATCTTCATTGAGACCATTAATCATTTTTTTCATATGTAATTAAATTTTTTAACACATTAATAGTTTATAAAAAATTATTCTCACATAATCAATCAATTTACATCATTTAGAAAAATATAAATAATATAACTACACCATAAATCTCATATAAGTCATTAAATTATAAGTGTTATTAATTTTTTTTAAACACATATGTAAAATTAAAAAATTATAAGAAAACACATAAATCAACCTGGTATTCAAATAGTCAAAAATTAAGGATCTTAAATTCTATTCTAATCCAAAAGAATTGTTTTTCTTAGAAATCTAGATTCATAAAAGGTGAAATTTAAATTCACAGTAAAACAACTAAATTCCACCAAACAAAAAATAAATTCGTCTTGATGTTATTATTATTAAGTGACATACACCACAATAATATGGTGATTCCAATTAGATTCAATGAATAAATCACTAATTGTATATTGGGATAGAAAAGTTATAATTGGATAGTGTTATTTTTACTATAGATCACTGATAAAATAAATAAGGGGTTGTCCCCAAAATATATGTAAATATAATTACTATAATTACCCTTTTAAAAATAATCTAAAATGTTTCCATGTTTTCATTCATAGGCTTGTATCTACTATGTGGATGTTAAAAACAAAATTATTAGATGTCAACCCTTAGTGCATAGTTTATAAGAACATGAATTTCTATCATTTTATCTAGTAATTGGAACTGTGTGATTGTGTATATAGTGGTCAAGTTGACGAAAATTAATCATGTAAAACCTTTCCACCCCTACCTAGTCAATAATTCTCCTAAAAACATAAAATTTATATTCAAATTGTCTAAAATAAATTTTATTTCATCATAAAATATTCTCAAATTCAATGTTCTAACAAGCTCATCACAATGTCACTTCTAGCTTTTGAGAAGAAATATTCATGATCACAAACAAATGAATATATCCATAAGGACCTATATTGTATTAATAAATAAATAGTTTATTCATATAAATATCCATGATTTTTAATAATAACTACATGTTTAAGAAATATAACATATAATTTCATTATGTAACATCCTAGATTTTTAATATATATTTTTACAAATTTACACACATAAAATGTATAAGTAAATTTAAAAATAAATTAATTTAATTTCTTTTTAATTATATAATTAATAAATAAATTTACATATTTATATGATGATATTATTCAATTATAGAATACATTTTATTCTAAACATTATTTAAATCAAAATTAAATTTTACAATAATAGTAATTTATTAAATTAGTTTTTTTAAAATATTTTTTTTGAGTCAAATATGATTGTCTCCCCTAAAATTTTATATAAAAACAAAAATAATCTTAATGATATTATTATATTAAAATTTAATTTTTAAAGATAATTTTGTGTTGGGAATATTAGTGTTCTAAATATATTTTACATTTTTTTAAATTCTGTATTTAATAAATATTACCATTCTGTGTAATGTAGTAACTATTTAGGCCATATAATATTTTGAATTCATAAAATGATAAAATAAATATAAAATATATATGTGTAACTTTGATAGTATATTTTATTATTCATTTTAAATTATTTATAATAACCCATTTAACAGTAATTTGACTATGATTATATCATACATATATGTTTTTATTCCATGTAAATTTTTATTTCGATAGAATGCGTAAAATTTTTAAAATTGAAATATGGAATAATATATTTATTATTTTAATTTTAAAACATAATTTATAATACATTTAATTTATTATTTTTTAAAAAATTATATTATTTTGGGATATCATATTCATTATTAAAATTATCCCATATTATAACAATCAATTTCAAAATGAAACACACTAAACTTATTTTCATAATTTTAAATTTTAGATATTAATTTTCCATTATTAGGAGAACAATGTTAAAATTTATATATTTATTAAATTTATAAATAATTATTATTAAATAAAATAATAATTATTTTTTAATTACATACATAACATTAATTGGGTTTAAAAATATATATATATATTGTTTTAAAAAAAATTATCAATCATTTAAATGATTTAATTAAAAACAATTTCTCATTTATATAATGTAAATTTAATTGAAATTAATAATTTTTTGAAAGAAAATTAAATTATTATAAATTTAATTTTTAAATATTGAAGAAAATTTTATTTTTTGTGAGTAATGGAAAATATTATTTTCAGACATACCAAATGATTTTTGAAGTCTAACTAATATAAATATGTCTTTGAATTTTTTAATATAATTTTCAATAATTTAATTTTATCCAAATATTAAATTCAATAATTGAAAATTATAAACCTAATTCCATGACCAATAAAAAAATATATAAATCCATATTAAATTTATTTTTATTATAAATATTGTATTGATACTTATAATAGAATAATATTTTTTTCTGATTTTATTCATCTTTGGGAGACATTAAATGTGGAATAATCATATATATTTTATTCATAATGTAACAACAATCATAATAATTATTAGTATTAATATTTTGGATATAAAATAAAAAAATAATAATACATTTATTCAATGATTCCATCTAGTTTTTCAATATAAAATCCCCCCATGTACAATTTTTTATTGACAAATAAAATAATTATTTTCTAAATATCATTCAAAACCACTCTGAGAAATTTTTCCAACGTATCATAAAGGTCATGTTCAAGAAAAAGGAAATCCTCTCTTGTACTAAAATGTTATCAAAATTAGACAACAAAAAAGAACAATGTTTTCCAAAATTTATATTTCCCTTTTAATATGATATTATTTTATGTAGAATCTTATTTATAAGGCCCCAGCCTTAAACCTTACTTAATGTTGAGTTATTACAAGATTACACATTGAGGATCTTTTCAGGTTTAGAGTTTTAGAGAATTAGATCATGAAACTGGCATTACATTCCACATTTTAAAAGAGTGGTTACATAAAAGACAGTTTTCATTCTTCCCATTAATGGAAACATATTTAAATTAAAACAAGGATTCTTTCTTGACACTTCCTTAACACTATCATCACATCATGAACTATTCCCTTGACCTGTGAAAAACATTAAAAAAATCTTAGGATGAGAATAAAAATCCCAGTAAAGGATACACAAAGAAGGAAAACTGTTATTTTTTCAAAAACAACAAGTAAACCATGAGTACTTTATCAAAGTAATACTTTTCACCTTTATGAAGTAGTAAAAACTCTTCACTAAATAAAAGATCATTACTTACCCTTTTGTAACCAAAAGATTACCATAAAACCCATATAATGTACCCATAAGATATAAAGGTAACTTGGGACATAAACATACTTAAATGGAATAACCATACGGTCGACTTCCACACATACTTAATGGAATAGGCATACAGCCGACTTCCATACCCAATGCATTGGAGGTTATAACGTAACCACCCATCCTAGTATTCACGGCAACACCTGTCATATGGTTTATCACGTAACCACCCGTAAAATGTTCAAGTACCATATTTACACAAAAAATATTGGAAATATAAACATTTCAATAACAACATTTCATTTTCAATCACAATAAGTAATTCCCAGATATTGAATTAATCAATCCATTTTCAAGAAACATTTAAAAGAGATTTTTGAATCAAAGTGTCCCATACCACATTAAAGCATTTAATGGAATTATAATTTTAAAAAAATAATGTCCATATAAATAAATACTGAAAACCATTTTGAAAGCATGGACATTAAAGATAACGATTTAGAATAATAAATGTTTAAAACATTTAAAACGATATTTTTGTTAAATAGTTTTTAACAAAATGAGAGAGTCTTGAATACAAATAATATAGGAATAACATTTAATAGTAACTTTATAATGTCATAAGAATAAATGGATTCATGATATAATATGTCAAAGGACAGTATACACACCATATAAGAGTGAATTGGTGCATAACAACAATGAAGTCTCAAAAGAAATGTAAAATGAGATGAAATCCATTATAAAGATGGTATCCTTAAATTAAGGATAAATCAATCTCATAATTATGTGTGAAAAATATAAATACACCCAATATAAGTGGATATTATGTGTAAAACAATCAACGTTTATTCACACATATACAAAGTATGACATATTCAATAACTACATGTTGAACCCAAAGAAATCGAAATTGGGTTAAGAAGTTCCCTTGGTAAAATTCGACAGCCTAACGACGCCACATTAAATTTTACAAAAAGGTTTTATGAGAGAGATAAAGGGGATATAATCACTAGTACAAAAAATTTACATAAATAAGGATATAGAAGAACATATCCCAACATAATAGTATGTGAATTAAAAGACATAACAAAAGAATTCATTTAAAAAAAAGGAGGGTGAAAGGTTCCCTTACCGAGTTGGGTAACATTAGAAAAGTACACCCCAGGGAAGAAGGGTCATACAATGAAGATATAAATACACATAAATGAAATTATACTACAAAAATTTTATAATAATGGGCAGTACATACACCACTCAAATGAAATATTGGCAAACATAGCATAAATTTCATGGGAATAAAAGTGAGATGAAAAATCCATTACGAAAACTCGGCAGCCTAATGGCGCCATATAAAACATCAAAAAATGGATTTATGAGATCAAATAGGGTCTCCCATAATATGAACATAAAAAGTAAAGAATGAGGAATATAAAATAACATCCCCAAACACAAGAAATATGGGCTTAAAATAAATGACATAAATGAGAGTACTTAAAAAAATAGAGAGGTTGGATCCCTTACCTCGGGTCCGACTTGACTCGATCATTCTTTAACGTCCTGAATAATAAACTTGAGTTAATTTCTAATTTCTTAAGAACATTTTTCAGGTTCATTATTACTTTTATATCACTTATTACGATGTTATAAACAATATGTAATCATTTAAGGTAATAATGTTTGTTTTGTCGACATTTGGTTCTTAAGTCGAAAGTGGACTTCTTACAATTATATGTTGTTCATGTGGTCAAAGGTTCATTATATCCAGAATGATATTCATGATTTTGGTATCATATATATCATATATATCCAGAATATACACGTATTTATAATATTACATAATCATTTAGGGGTAAGAAATGAAATGCACCGTTCATGGAGACGGTAAGCCGTACGTACACATGAACGCTACTTTCATTTCTATTTCGAATTTTATAGAATAGAATCATAATGATATAAAGGTATATTATAATTCGATTATAATATCATATATAATACCATTAATTAAATCCTTTATAAGTCCCACATATGGCATTAACGAATCAAATCACTTTGAGGGGGCGATAGTCCGCACTTCCTAAAATAAAGATATCATGTTTACTCATAATGGTAACCATATAGGATATTCCATAAATGAAAAATAAAGAAGCTTAAGTAAAACATAAACATATTATATATAATATATAAATATACTGACATCTTAATGGCCACCTTTGAAGGTGTTAAAAGAATATGGAACAATCATCGTTTCGTGAGGCAGAAAATCGCCAATCACCGAAACAATATGTTCTTTAACCATCAGATGAAGGTGTGTGTAAGTGTATCTAGAATCCTTCTTATAACAACATAATAGTATATTGAAGATACTGGAGTTGTTACAAAATAATTGAATGAAATGATTTTAGGGGGTTGGAGAAGCAAAATAAAACAAAAGGACTCATGTGAAGACATTACCTTAAAATCGGGTAACACCCTTTCGTTTGAGCTCAAAGGCTTCCTTGGGAAGCCTTAGGCCCAATGTGAGGCTTCAAAAAGTTATATAGGGATGTGGAGAGACAAAATGTGCCGGTTTTGGCCGAGCCAAAGTATTTGGATGTGTGGGTAAGGAGGTAGAAGTGGGGGTCTTTTATAAGAGGGGAGGAGGGGCACTCTTGGAAAGTAAATAAATGTTACTTTATTTTAGAATGATTATCAGATTTTAATGGTCCCAAATTGATGTGTTTAAAAGATAAGGTGATATGGGTTATAAATCCACCCATCCAATAGGTTTTTGACATGTTTATGTCTTATATTTTACATTATCCTTCCATTTTATTTAAATCGTTAAATAATGAGGTCATCGCCGCATCATCATGATGTCATAAATAATTTAATTTATTTAATGTCTAAAAATTATAAACAAAAATACTATGATGTAGGAAATCTTTTTATCTTTTCAATGAATATTTATAGTCAAAAATTGGACTTGTATAACCCCATTTAAAAATTGGGTTAGTAAAACATATAATGTTTGTGTCATTTTAACTTTAACATTAAATAAAAAGTTATTTATGTCATTTTCAAACCAAAGTGGCTCCATGGGGTCCCCAAGTGGACCCATGGATTTTCTGGGTCGTCCATGACACATCCAATGAGGGTAGGACATTTGTCTTGATCATTTCATTTTATTAAAACATTATTCTTACCTTAAACTACACTAATTACCTCTAATCTCTATTAAAAACATAATAAGTTACTATTCACCAAAAAATTATTTTAATCCCAATGAACCACATTATATTTCTTAATTACAACCATGTATTTCAGATTTTTGAAATTCAAAACACAAAGATGGAAAAATTTGATTTAAATGGAAAATCAGTTTTTATAAGTACCACTTAGTGGTTTCACTATTCATCATAAATTGAAGTTTTTTTGAAAGTTACCAAAAATTCACCCTAATCTATATTTGATATTCCGAATTCAAAAATGATGAATATTTTAAAAAATTCAAAACATATAACTTGCATTAATTAATTGAATAATTAATTCCCACTGTCAAAATAAATAGCGTGTTTTTATGAAACAAAATGTATCAAAAGATTGACACTAGTTTAAGTCCGATTTCAAAGTGAAATTAATTCCAACGACCACTATTGGATTAAATGGTAAAAATATACTCTAATATCACTTTAAAACCAATTCAAAAGATAATATAACAATATAAATAAATTATATTAAAAAGTGGTTTTGAATTAAAATACAACATTTTTCAATATTCATTAAAAATTGATCTTTTTTGGAAAAATACCAAAAATTTACACAATGTAAATTTTGATGTCCCGATTCTAAATAAGAATTTTATTTTGTCAAATATAAAACATAAAATTGTCACAAATTGGATTTAAAAGAGGTTCTCCATCAATCGGCAGTTAATCGACCTTTTAAAGAATATTAAAATGTTTACGCTTAAAATTGGATTCATTCTCATTTTTAATCCTCTAACATTTATTGTAAAAAGTAAAAATATTTGACAAACATATATAATCATTTTTAGTTAGTTCTATTCATTCCCGCTATCACAACAGCTAAGAGTTTACTACCATTTAAAATAATATTATTTTATTATTAGAGTGCAACGTAAGATTCCCATTAAACTCGTTGTTGTGTTTTGGGTACGCCATCGAGCATAGCGTCCCCTTTAAAGTTATATTAATATTTTATTCACAAATATGGATAAATGTGAACATTTAATACTCTTTATTTACCTAGGGTGTTACATCCTTCCCCCCTTTTGGAAATTGCGTCCTCGCAATTTTAAAATTGGGCTTGGAAACTTCATTGGAAATCCCACATAAGAACAACAGTCAGTAAAACAATCACTTTAAAAAATAATGAGTGATAAGTACAAATGTCACCCGAGATAACCCATACTAGGATTAAAAGTATGAAAATATGGATATGGAAGAAAAAAAGGGTCATGTTCTGATGGAGAGTGATACTAAACATGTCTAGGAGAAAGTTAACCATAAGAAAATCACAAACATGTGATGGGTTAAACGGTATTCGATTCCAAAGTAGGAAAATTTAATAGACAAATTTTTTTATTTAAGTTACTTTTTATTGAGGAATTTATTCATAAGGAAACATAATCACTTATCATGTTGACTTTCTACTTTTACTAGATTCCTTAATCAAATTCATAATTTTCCAAAAGACGAGTATTTAGGAAGACTTTTTTTCATTAAGAGTACTATAATCAATTTCTATAGAATCACCTAATCCAGAATAGACAACTATATACTACCCATGTCTTTAGACTCTATCTAAAACCAAAACCAAAAGGTTAGTACAAGATCATATAATCCAGAAAAGGTTAACCCTTTATAAAAAGAAAATCTATTCTTAATCTCCAAAATTTGTCCAACAAAACCCAAAGTTCAACGAGGACCATTCGATAAACAATTTTTCCATAAAAATTCATCAAATTAAACCAAAATAATATTGAATCCTAAATATTTGATGGATTTAGTCACATATTCTTCCAATTTAAATTGTAACATTTATCTCCAAACAACGTCAGTTTCTCTTAATGTCTCGTTTTGAAAAGTAATTAACCTAATCACATATCCTCCATGATAGGTTAATAAATTTCCATAGATAACCCAAAATCAACATACTATTAATTCATAAAATCATCCTAATAAAAAGAATCAGTCAAACTAACCAGGGACTTCACGTAGTCCAGTGGTAGGCAATAAAATACCAGTCACACTTTGGTTGTGGGTTCGATTCCCGCAGCTTTGTCTGACGTGATGGGTTGTCACACGGTCTATGTGTTGTCCTTTTTCCAAAACTATATAATTCTCAAATCATTCCCAAAAAGAGATAAAATCCTCAAAAATAACCATAACAAAATTTAACTTCATTTTAATCTCATGCCATTCACTTCCATCATAACATATAGTAACCCATAATTACCCCAAAAGTAAGGATCATATAAACCCAATTGGTTTTTTATAACTATGTCCACAAAATAACAGATAACTATTCCTTGAATAAAATTTTCATATATTAAACATCATAGTTACACATACTATAAAAAGTCTTCTAATGTAACCCCATCATCAAAAGAGACTTAATACTCTTAAGAATTTCACCATAACTCTTGAAGCCCTTATATGTTGACTTCTTACTCATTCAACATTCTGCATGATCCATTAACCATTCCTTTCAAACTTATTCTGAAATACATATTTCCTAAAAACAAAATCATGAATCATATCCTAGGATTCCAGAATTAGAAAACAAAAGTTATGAAAAAATCCATACCATTGATTGGTCATTTTCAGTTTCTCCATCCTCGATCGGAATGGCATTAGGTATTGTTAAATGAATATTTGTATGATCTTGGTGATCCCATTCATGAAACATCTTCATAGGGCATGTGTTCGCATAATGACCATGCACACCCCATTTAAAACATTCAATTGATGCCTTAGAAAGAACTTATTTCCCTTTCCTTGAGTCATCAAGATGCTTCCATTATCCAGGGCAGGTTATTGCTTTATGAGCTTCATTTCCACATCTATAGCATATTTCTGTCCCTTTGAAACATTTTCCTAGGTGTTTCTTTCTACATCTTGGACACACAGGTATTTGAACATACTTACCTTTATGATTTTTACCTGTAGTTCCGTAGGGATTTGATTCTTGCATATATGATGCCTTATAGAAATCACCAAGGTTTAGGTGGTCAATCATGACTCCATATAGTTGGTTGAGGATAAACACAAGAGTTCTCATTGCAGCTCCCATATCATTAAGTTGCATATTCAAAAAACTGTCACAGTTTCCTTCACATCCACTGTTACTTTGGTGCCTGCTAGATCCAGCCATTTACTAAAACCAAAAAGGTCAATGTGAGTATATCAACAAAACCATCATGTACTAATGAGGAAGATAAACACTAAGATATACTTACTCATTCAATTTATCTAAAACTTGGACTCATTATGACTTCCTAACCATTATGGTAATGTAACTTATTCATAAAGAATACCCTAACCTCTAAAGTTATCTAAACTGACCTTTGATACCTACTATAAGGCCCAACCTTAAAACTTACATAATCTTGAGTTATTACAAGATTACATATTGAGGATCTTTTCAGGTTTAGAGTTTTAGAGAATTAGATCATGAAACTGGATTTACATTCCACATTTTAAAAAAGTGGTTACATAAATGACAGTATTCATTATTCCCATCAACGGAAACATATTTCAATTAAAACATCGATTCTTTCTTGACACTTCCTTAACACTATCATCACATCATGAACCTTTCCCTTGACCTGTGAAAAACATTTCAAAAAAACATGGGATGAGCATAAAAAGCCCAGTAAACGATACACAAAGAAGGAAAACTGTTAGTTTTTCAAATACAACCAGTAAACCATGGGTACTTTACCAAAGTAATACTTTTCACCTTTATCAAGTAGTAAAAACTCATCACTGAATAAAAGATCATTACATACCCTTTGGTAACCAAAAGATAACCATAAACCCCATATAAAGAACACATAACATATAAAGTTAACATGGAACATATACATACATAAATGGAATAACCATACGGTCGAATTCCCCACATAATTAGTGTAATATCCATACAGCCGACTTCCATACCCAATGCATTGGAGGTTATAACATAACCACCCGTCCTGGTATTCACGGCACCACCCATCATATGGTTTATCACGTAAACCACCCGTAAAATTTCCAAGTACCATCATTACACATAAAATATTGACAATATAAACATTTCAATAACAACATTTCATTTGCAGTCACAATAAGTAATTCCCAGATATTGAATTAATCAATCCATTTTCACGAACCATTTAAAAGAGATTTTTGAATCAAAGTGTCCCATACCACTTTGAAGATTTTAATGGAATTATAATTTTAAAACATTAATGTCCATATAAATAAATACTGAAAAACATTTTGAAATCATGGACATTAAAGATAAAGATTTAGAATAATAAATCATTAAAACATTTAAAACGATATTTTTGTTAAATAGTTTCTAACAAAATGAGAGACTCTTGAATACAAATAATAGCAGAATTACATTTAACCCGAACTTTATAATATCATGAGAATAAATGGATTCATGATATAATATGTCAAAGGACAGTATACAAACCATATAAGAGTGAATTGGTGCATAACATCAATGAAGTCACAAAATAAATGTAAAATGAGATGAAATCCATTATAAAAAAGGTATCCTTAAATTAAGGATAAATCAATCTCATAATTATGTGTGAAAAATATAAATACAACCAATATAAGTGGATATTAAGTGTAAAACAATCAATGTTTATTCACACATATACAAAGTATGACATATTCAATAACTACATGTTGAACCCAAAGAAATCGAAATTGGGTTAAGAAGTTCCCTTGGAAAAATTCGACAGCCTAACGACGCCACATAAAATTTTACAAAAAGGGTTGATGAGAGTGATAAAGGGGATCTAATCACTTGGAAATAAAATTTACATAAATAATGATATATAAGAACATATCCCAACATAATAGTATGTGAATTAAAAGACATTACAAAAGAAGTCTTTAAAAAAAGGAGGGTGAATGGTCTTCTTACCGAGTTGGGTAACATTCAAAAAGTACACCCCATGGAAGAAGGGTCATACAATGAAGATATAAATACCCATAAATGAAATTATACTACACAAAGTGTATAATAATGGGTAGTACATACACGACTCAAAGGAAATAGTGGGAAACGTAGCATAAATTTCATGGGAATAAAAGTGAGATGAAAAATCCCTTACGAAAACTCGGCAGCCTAACGACGCCACTTAAAACTTCCAAAAATCGTCTTATGATATAAAATAGGGTCTCCCATAATATGAACATAAAAATTAAAGTATTAGGAATTTAAAATAACATCCCCAAACATAATAAATATGGGCTTAAATGAAATGACATAAATGAGAGTACTTAAAAAGAAATAGAGGTTGGATCCCTTACCTCGGGTCCGAGTTGACTCGATCATTCTTTAACATCCTGAATAATAAAATTGAGTTTATTTATAATTTATTAAGAACCATTTTCAAGTTCATTATTACTTTTATATCACTTATTACCATGTTATAAACATTATGTAATCATTTAAGTTAATAATGTTTGTTTTGTCGACATTTGGTTCTTATGTCGAAAGTGGACTTCTTACAATTACATGTTGTTCATGTGGTCAAAGTTTCATTATATCCAGAATGATATTCATGATTTGGGTATCATATATATCATATATATCCAGAATATACACATATTTATAATATTACATAATCATTTAGGGTTAAGAAATTAAATGCACTGTTCATGGAGACAGTAAGCTGTACGTACGCATGAACGCTAAATTCATTTCTATTTCATATTTTATAGAATGGAATCATAATGATATTAATGTATATTATAATTCCAGTATAATATCATATATAATACCATTAATTACATCCTTTATACGTCCCACATATGGAATTCACGAATCAAATCACTTTGAGGGGGCGGTAGTCCGCACTTCCTAAAACGAAGATATTGTGTTTACTCATAGTGGTAACCATAAAGGATATTCCATAAACGAAAATTAAAAAAGATTAAGTAAAAAATAAACATATTATATATAATATATAAATATACAAACATCTTAATGGCCACCTTTTAAGGTGTTAAAAGAATATGGAACAATCATCGTTTCGTGAGGCAGAAAATCGCCAATCATAGAAATAGTATGTTCTTTAACCATTAGATGAAGGTGTGTGTAATTGTAGTTAGAATCCTTATTATAAAAAAATCCTAGTATATTGAAGATACTGGAGTTGTTACAAAATAAATGAATAAAAAGATTTTAGGGGGTTTGAAAGAAAAATAAAACAAAAGGACTCAAGTGAAGACATTACCTTAAAATCGGGTAACACCCTTTGGTTTGAGCTCAATGGCTTCCTTGGGAAGACTTCTGCCCAAAGTGACGCTTCAAAGAGTAATATAGGGATGTGGAGAGACAAAATGGGTAGGGTTTGGCCGAGCCAAATGCTTTGGAAGTGTGGGTAAGGAGGTAGAGGTGGGGGCCTTTTATAAGAGGAGAGGAAGGGCACTCTGGGATAGTAAATTAATGTTACTTTATTTTAGAATGAGTATCGGATTTTAATGGTCCCACAATGATTTGTTTCGAGGATAATGTGATAAGGGTAAGAAATACACCCATCCAATAGGTTTTTGACATGTTAATGTCTTATATTTTACATTATCTTTCCATTTTATTTAAATCGTTAAATAAAGAGGTCATCACTGCATCATCATGAGGTCATAAATAATTTAATTTATTTAATGTCTAAAAATTATAAGAAAAACTTCTATGATGTAAGAAATATTTTTATCTGCCCAATGAATATTTATAGTCAAAAATCTGACTTGTGTAACCCCATGTAAATTTTTTTTTAGTAAAACATTTCATTTTGTGTCATTTTTACATTAACATTAAATTAAAAAGTTATTCATGTCATTTTCCAACCAATGTGGCTCCATGGGGTCCCTATGTTGGCCGATAGATTTTCTTGGTCGGCCATGACACATAAAATTAGGGATGGACATGTGTCTATGTCATTTAATTTCATTAAAACATTATTCATACGTTAAACTACACTAATTACCTCTTATCGCGATTAAAAACATAATCAGTTACTATTCACCAAAAAAATTATTTTAATCCCATTGACCCACATTTTACTTCTTAATGACAACCATGTATGTCGGATTTTTGAAATTCAAAACACAAAGATGGCACAATTTCATTTAAACGGAAAATCAGTTTTTATAAGTACCACATAGTGGTTTCACAATTCATCAAAAATTGAAGTTTTTTAGAAAATTACCAAAAATTCACCCTAAGATATATTTGATATTCTGAATTAAAAAATGAAGTATATTTTACAAAATTAAAAACATATAAGTTTCATTAATTAATTTAATAATTAATTCCCACTGTTAAAACAAATAACGTGTTTTTATGAAACAAAATATATCAAAAGATTGACACTAGTTTAAGTTCGATTTCAATGTGAAATTAATTCCAATGACCACTATTGGATTAAATGGTAAAAATATATTCTAATTTAATTTAAAACCAATTAAAAAGATAATATGATCATATAAATAAATTATATTAAAATGAGGTTTTGAATTAAAATAAAACATTTTTCACTATTCATTAAAAATTGAACTTTTTTGGAAAAATACCAAAAAGTTACCCAAAGTAAATTTTGATATCCGGGTTATAAAGAAGAATTTTATTTTGTCAAATATAACACATAAAATTGTCACAAAATGGATTTAAAAGAGGTTCGCTATCAAAAGGCGGTTAATCGACCTTTTAATGAATATTAGAATGTTTACGCTTAAAATTGGATTCATTCGCATTTTTATCCCTCTAACATTTATTGTAAAATATAAAAAAATTTGACAAAAATATATAATCATTTTTTAGTTAGTTCTATTCATTCCCTCCATCACAACATCTAGGCGTTAACTACCATTTAAAATAATATTATTTTATTATTAGAGTGCAATGTAAGATTCCCATGAAACTCGTTGTTGCGTGTTGGGTACGCCATCGAGCATAGCGTCCCCTTTAAAGTTATATTAATATTTTATTCACAAATATGGATAAATGTCAAAATGTTATACTCTTTATTTACCTGGGGTGTTACATTATTAAACAGTCATTTTGTATTTATTTAATTATAATATTCTATTGGTATAAAATTCTATATTAACCCTTTATATGATAGATACAATCAGTTCCCCCTGATTGAACCATGTCTCAAAACCATTTTTATGTAAAAATATGTAATTCAATGCCCTTTAATTATCATTAAATTTTTATTATACCCATCCATTAATAAATATGGCATATAAGAATTACAAAAATATAATAGTTTAAATTTTCATTAATATATTTATAAATATTCAATACAAATATTTTTTCCATTCATGGAAACACTCTTAAAAATCATTATTCAAAAATGTGGGATATACATAAATAACTATTTGATGATGTTTTATTTTACCTTAAGGATTTGACATATATCATTAAAAATTTATATCATGATCAAATATAAAATTAATAACTATAAAGAATTTCATGTTCTAAATAATGATTTAAAAAAGATTCATGGACTAAATAATAGTTAATTTAAATAATTATTTTCAATTAAATAATTAAAAATATGAGAATAAAGATACACTTATTTATATAAAAATTTGTTGATGAATATATTGGGGTTTTAAAAACATATAGATATTTAATGTCATGATAACTCTGAAATGAAAATATTTTAACATGTCAAACCATATTAAAATTTCCAAAGACCATTATCATTCCATCATTTAATATGTTTGATCATTAATCTAACAATATCATAAATCCCAACATATAAAATTTAAAAAAAAATTAATATTAGATTCTAATAAATGATTTAATGTTAATAATAATAGTTGAATATTTTTTTAAAATGGTTATAAAATAGTTAATAAATAACTATTTTTTAATTATTTTATAGGTTAGAGGACATACAATTTTATTTTTGATATGAGATAACCCTTTCATTAAAAAAATTATTTATTTTTCAAATCGTGTTCCTCTATTAATAATCATATATTAGATAATTCATATATAAGGTAATGAAAATATACCGTAAATATTTTCTATAATTTTTAATGTAATAATTTTCTCATTTTCACACTAGTTCGTTTTAAAATTATACCATACCTATTATATAATTTACTCCATTTAATTCTTTATCATCCATTTAAGTTATTAATTGTATAAATTTTTATATATGTTTCTGACTAAATTTTTTAGGGGACAATCATGAAGAATATTAAATTATTTAATTCTATATAATTAAATAATATCTTCTTAAAACCAACATTTATGCACCATGCCTTATTGTGTGTTTCCTCCCAAGAATTGCACATAGCCACGCATAACACCCTACTGCATGTTCATGTAAATCTATTGCTCGAGAACTAGTTATTGTTCATGAGTTTCTATCCTTGAACACATTCACATATTAATAGTGTAATTCCTCCAACACTCATTTCCTCACTATAATATTGAGCCAACATCTGGTTCCCTTCCACATGTACCGACAAATCCTTCCCAACCAACCATTAATAAATTTCTACTTCTGACATCACCTGTAGTGAACTTTTTTATACACCCACAAACCTAATTTGCTTTTGGGTTATAAAATAATGGGAATATACATACCATTTTAAGGAACTATCTCCCTTACACATCCACCACGCTCACATCGATATTGTATTATTGGACTAATACATGTATTATCCACATATTCATTAGTTTCTAACACAAATATTGTCTCTAAAAAAGCAAAATGGACTAAGTATTTCATAGAATGTGACATAATTTCAAACCTAAATATCGATGATGATAACATTTGATATATGTGGTGCATAATTGAAAAATATTGTTTAAAATTTTCTTAACCAAATATTTAGGAAAATTTTGAAGAAAACCCAAGTATAATTAATTGAAACAAATTATATATGATAATATAATGGTTTTGACATCCAACCCCTTAATAAAAGATATAGTAATATTTTACTATATATATAGGGGGAAGGAGCTATTATAAAAATTATTCCGTGGAAGAAGAGTTCGACAATAATAAACCCCTGCTTACCATTATGGTCCCTCAACTAGTTATTCAACATATTTAGTAATGTGGATATTTTTTCAAAACATCAAAATAAAAGAATAAATTTTTTCAACTCACCTACTAGTATTCACATTATATTTATGGTTATTTAAAACCATGTAGTATAATTAAATTTTGATTAATATCTATAGAATCTATTTTATTATCATTCACTGGTGCTCAAAAATGGATCTAACCATACCCAATTGTGGGGACACAGACAACCTTCAATGAAATACGAGGGAACTCTGCTCATCATGGTCACATTTTTTGGATGTGTTCCACAAATTCACAATTGAATCTAATATATCAATAGAGAATCCATTCAACTAGTGAAAACACATTAATTTAGTTATTTTCCCCTATAACCTCCATGAAAATCGAATTCTCATAATTGGGTAATTTTTCTCATTCATGTGTCCAATTGCATCATCTATCCCATTGATATTGATATTTAATTGGATCACCTACGAAACTAGAGGCATCCTTAGAATAAATCATGTTTAATATTTATTCAATATTGGGAACCAATACACAAAAAAATTATTTGATAATTTTATGGAAAAATAAATTAACAACAAAAACTAATAAAGAGAGACTATAAATCTCACAGATCATTCTAGCATTTATATGTTCAATTAATGGTCATGATGTAAATATTCATCTCAATTCATTAAAATATGAAACTCTATTCAATTTTTTGAGGTTTCTCATATATTACTTCATATTTACCACTTATTAGTTACCATAATATTAGATTAACAATAATTATACAACAATGTAATGTAAGGCTCACTAAAATTATTTGTCAAATTAATAATAACTATAACAACCCCATCACTTAAATTAACACCCCTTCTAGGAATTTTTTTTAATTAACGAGTTGCTACCATATCTATTCTCTTATTATTTATGTTTTTGATACCATCCTTGAGGTTATGAAATACATAATTGGAGTCATTTCCATCAATAAAACAATATTTTACCAGACCAAAGGGGTGATCCACCAATCAACATCATATATTTTCATTCCACAATGATGTTTCTAGAATATGGAAGATACATATTTTTCAAATATAATACATCAATGAGATATTTGTAAGACAAACTATGAACTCAATTTCTTTTAATAACTCTCTCTAATCCACCAATATAATAATCCAATTCACCATCATATCATCTAGAAAAATCAAAAAAATATGGGGTGTGGCATTAGGGATTACACAATAAGACCATCCATATAATAAAAAATAGATCCTTAATTAATATACATCATAATGGATGTTCGAAACCATCACTAAATGAAATCAATTCATCATTAATATTAACTATATAAATTGTTCCTCAATAACAATAGAACCAAACACATTCTTTTCAATGTATATAACATTCTCAAACATCCCCCTCCCAACACACACAAATTGTTAAAATATCCACCAAACCAATAAAATCATAAATAAAAATATCAAAACCAAATTTCAAAATACATTAAAAAAACTACCCAACCAGGCGATATTCATTTCTATCACCACTCATATCGCTAAGAATTATCATATACACATTAAGATGTTGGTAACTGGTAGAGTAAAAAAATAATCAATATGGAATTAGAGTATGTAATATCACAACATTCTAAACACATATTTGTAGGGTAATGTAAAAAATCGGGAAACTAACCTCATTCATCCATATTCATTATACATTCCCAAAAAAAATGTATAACCATATCCATGAAATCCAAACAATAGGAACATATCCACAACTTTATGACCACATTTTCATAGCAACATCAGCACATACCATAATCAAATATCTAATATAAAACCAAAAAGAAATTGTTAATGTCAAAAATTTTATTTTTTTAATATTTTTCCTTCCTCCATCCGTGTATATCCCATACCTATGAACCATCATCATCTCTATACAACCACATAAATAATTATGGACATGAATAAACTTTTATTTAAAAAGATTCTTATTTAAAAAAAATTAATATGTTATAAAAGAACAAAAAAATGTTTCTAGACAATAAAAAACCCAGTTAATAGTTTCTTATTTCCATATTCCTTGAATATCAATCAGTTATTAAATTCCCTCATTATTTATATTTTTATTCATTTATTTAGTCCATGTTGTTCATAAATAATTTCATTCCATTATTCATTTAAATTAAATTATTTAAATAATAATTAATTTCTATCCAAAAACATTCTTTATAATAATTATATCGTTGTATTCATAGTCAATAGAAAAATATTCATCCAACCATTTCCTCTTATGAGTAAATGATTCGTAATTTAACCCAAATTTATTCCCATAATCATTTCAAATTTATATTTCTAATAATTTTAACAAAATTAATCAAAAAAAAATATTAGTCATTCCTTCATGGAAAAATAAATTTGAAAAGTCGATATTATATCAAATAATATCATATTCCATTATGAATATATGATACAATAATTACATTGGGTTTCTTAGTATAGAAATTGAAACATACATAAAAAACATGTCACCATATATTAAAAAAATTACCATTCCTTTTTACTTATAAACCAAAAAATAGTTTCCCTATGTTTAATAAAATTGAGAGAAAAAATCATCACTCACCCCATTTAATTTTTTTCATTTATATTAAAACAATCGTATAATCAATTTTAGACTTTGTGATTTTCTAAATAAACGTTTTTTTCCCATTTCTCTAATTCATTCCACAAAATAGTTTACCATTAATTTAAGGGGTTTATTATTAAAAATTATAATATTAACACCCCAATTTCCATGTCTATAGTTTTATATTGAAATAAAAAATTGAACATTCTTGATTTCAAGAATAATGAATCATTTTATAAAAATTCAAGTAGTTTTTATCAATATATAGTTAATCATAGTAATTTGGAATACACATGTATAATATACATTAAAATAGTATAGTTTTAGTCTAATATTTATTGAAAAAATCAATTACACATTCCAGAGGATAGTAATGTTTTTTATAGTTAGATAAAATATATTTAATAAATTTATTTCCTAAAATTTACTGATAATATCCATGATTGTTGTTTATGTAAGTACCCTTGTAAATAAAACCTATATAAAAGCCATAATATAATCTTATGATGGAGAACATATTAAAGGGAGAGCCGATATTATTAGTAAAGGTTAAAATGGAATATATAAATCACAAGGGATTATATGATAGAAATAAGTATATGAGAATATAATGAAGTTTATTTTATCAACCAAATATATTCATACAAAGTAAAATAGAGAGCATAAAATTCAAAACAATATCATATATAGGTGAATTTTTAATAGGGATTTTAATGTAGCTATCAAGAATTAGTTTTAATAATTGTTTTTTTAAAATCATAAACATATGAAATGATAATCATGTAAAATTAGCTATTGAAAATCATGTCTACGCAAATCTTTTTTCTATAGATTGAAAAAATAAAACTCGCACATCAAAATTTAATCAGATATATTAATAGCCATTTCATTGAATTCTCTCATGTTCATAGCTAGAAAAAATAATAGTTACACACAAATATGTGAATATTTATATTCAAAATACTTTCTAATCATAATATTTTTAACCTAGATAGGATTAATCATTCTCAAGAATCAAAATGTGAAACTAGATTTTAGAAATATTTTCCTTGATTTTCATCATAATATCATTAGATATTAATATCACCTAACCCAATCCATTTTTGGTATATATATAACCTACCCATAACATAATCATAAACGTTTCATATATATATATGCCACAATATCATCACATTGTTCATTTAATCAGGGATTAACAATTAAAAATGTAAATTGGATTCATTGTGATTTATAAAAAAAAATTTATAATTACCTATAGATAGAATAATGATATTTTCAATGGATCATATCCCAAGTAAATCATATGCACCATAAATGGTATTTTCATAGATTAAAATCCATTAAAATATTATTAGAATTTTTCTTGATGGAAATTAGCAATCTATTTATAATAATTTATTTAATATATATTAATGAATGTAATTTTTTGAAACCATTTTTCACTAAAAAACCTAACAAAAAGGAAATTTATTCTTAAAATAAAATATTTGACATGACATCAAGAAAATCTATTCTTAGAGAATACATTTTTAAAAATCACTCAGAAATTTGGTAAAAACAATATCCTTTGAAAAAAAGGACTTTCCCTTTTTACCACTTTTTTTTATATAATTTATTGTTAATAATTAAAATTATCTATATTTGGAGAAATGTAAAAACATATCTGTAATTATTTAATTGAAAATATCTACTCGAATTAAAATGATTTATGAACAAAGAATAAATAAATTTAACTTCCATTAAAAACACATTCTTGACTATTAAATATTAAAATAGAGGTTAATAGTAGGAAAATAATTTGAACCCTTTAGATAACTAGAGGTGATGAAAATAAACTGGAATTAATGGATAATAATTATATAAATGTTATCAATGTAAATTTAGCACAATAACAGTAGAAAATAACAGATATTGTAACATATTTTTTTAACCTCATATCTTTTCCATTATTGTATATTGTAATTCCAATGACATAATAAATATAAATATTTAAAAAAATATTATTTATAAATATTCATATGTTTAATACCATAGATTTTTAACTTATGACATCTTATCCCCAATTTATAATCAATCAGTCATTATAATCATCATTTTGGGCATTAACTACATTGTTTTTCATTTTTGTTATAGTACCATTGTCATGGTCCTTATAATTTGATCAGAAATATAAAATTACCAATATATTAATATTTTAATAAAAATAGAATTTTAAAATTATATTCGTTTTAATAATTATTCATATAACATGGTGAAGAAAACTGGATTTTAAAAATTCAGGTAGAGGATATTTTGTGTGTAGTTACTAGTGATGTTTAATGTTTTCCATGGATAGAGGTAATCATTAATAAATGGTCATAAAAATTTATTCAAACATTATTATATAATATATGTTATATAATATTTAAATATATCTTTACTATCACCAATGTAAACATTAATTGAAAACCATATCAAATTACATCTTCGATGAGGTTGTCTATATAGACCCAGAGGAGATGGTATCATTTCATATTAAATTTAATTGTATGATGGTATATAATATATTAAATTTATAGAATCATAATTATTTAATTAATATATTATAAAAATACTTTAAATATCATAAAAACTATCCCTAAAAACTGGTGATGGAAACTAAATAATAAATATTTATTGAGGTGGCAGTCTATATATTCAGATGAGTGATGCATTCATCACCCATTTTATGTAAATAAGTTGATAATTGATGAAAATTAACCATAATAACTTCTCACATTATTTTTTATACATGATTAATTATTTTATGAATTATATTATATATTTTGGGGTAGTAAATTTTGAAAAAAAAGTCTCATAATGAGATTGCCTATTCATTTAGTTACCGTCTTCAACATTCTACATAATAATCTATATAATTGAATTATTATAACATCATATGATCAATGGAATGGGGATGTAATATTATTAATTATTTGAAATTGTTACTACCAATCTTAGTTCCCCAAAATGTTTGAATAATAAGGTAGATGTTTCTCACTTTTATACGTTAGGGGATTGGTGATGTAGTTATTAAAATTTTTTACAAAAATATAATGAATAATTAATTGTCTAATAGAGCCATGGAATCTAAGATTAATCTTTAAAATTTGATAAGGTATATATAATCATAGATAATCAAATGTAGTTGTAATTTGGAAAAATGTTTTGTAATATATTCTATCTACAACCCCTTTAATCCCAATTTATCTATTACCACAATAACATAAATGTATACAATGGTAAAATGATTTATATGAACCAAAATAATATGATCCTTCTAAAAAAATTCCATAATGATTATATGTATTTATATATTTTTATATGATTCTTAATTTATAGGATGAAGAAATTAAATTTAACATAGGAATATAAAATACATTGAAAAACAGATTGTAGGAAGATAACTAATTTATGAATAAAAATATTTTATCCTGTAAATGTTTCAAAAAAATGATGTAATTAAATTTTTTTTCTAAATAAAAAAAATCTGTTTTGTAAAATTTTTTATCTGTTAAAAAAATAGATCCTTCCGATAGTATTCACTGTGACCAAAATTGGGACAATTTAAAATGTCTAAACTGTATGTTTAAAAATATGTAATCTATATTTCAAGATTCAGTTTATTCCTAGTGAAAATATAAATTTAATTATATTATTATTATAAATAATAAAATATATTTTTTGGTTAAATTTATTCTTATGATCAAAAAATATATATTCATTCCATGCATAGAATTAAACGATATATAAATGTATAATTTTTTTATTTAATATATCATATTTATATTTCTCTTAAATAAGTAATTAATTGGGATTTATTTAATTTTTACTACGAACACACATTGTTCACATATAAAAATTATGAAAAAATTATACATTATACAATCCATGGAAATTATATCCATTTATAAGAAATTGATAATATATTAATTTATTATAATAAATTTATATCCACATTTTATTAATATATTTAATTAATATAAAATTTTCATATTCAAAAATATATTTGAATTTGATAAAATTATAGGGAACATATTTTAAATATTTTTTATCTTAATATGATTTTACTAAAAACTAATTTCTTATTTGCTAAAACCAAATCAAAAAATTAATATTATAGAAAATGATATTTATTATATTTCATAATATGAATATTTATATTTATACATTCCAATACATTTTTTAGATAATATATACTATAATACTTTTTTCTTCAATCAATCATGATCGATGTTGATTGTAATGAATGATCTTAATGGAATAAAATTTCTAAATAGAAATTTTGTTAAAAATATAATATATTATTTCATTTTACTCTACATAAGACTATTTCAATGTTGAAATATCATTACTAAGACACATAGAAATTTTTATTTCTTCTACCACCTCAAATATTTTAATTCCCATGTATCTCCCTCAAAATGTTGGTTTCACTATAAATATTTCACCTGCTCAGTGGTATTATTATCGAAATATTCCATCTATAATCCCAAGAGTCCATCATTTTTCCACATAATAATGATAATGATGAAGCAATGCAATTAATGAAATCAGTACATGGGCACGATCATGGAGTATTTCTTCAAATGAGATACATGTATTAGCTTTTGAATATGGACAAATTCAAACAATGTTACTGTAAATTACAAAAATCTGATGATAAATCATGATTGGGATGATATATATTGGGTTGTAATATCCCTTATTTCATAAATTCATTAGTATATTCTATAATGGTTTTAGTATGTACACCTTTTCACCATCATTAAACATTTTATCCCAATGATGATTGTCATCATACTTTTTTATTGAATACGAGATGTCGTGATTGGAAATTGATTTTATCTTGAGTTACCTATAATTTTATTAGAAAGTTTATTATTAAATATATTTATTTATTAAAATTCATTCCTTGATGTTTTAATTCTAAACATCCTACCAAAGAGGAATTCATAAGGATCCATTTTAAATATTGAGTGATAATATTTTCTTAGTAATATTACTCTAATAAGTATTATTAACCCCAACCATATGTCAACGTAATTTTAAATGGTTGTTAATGTATCCTATAGTGTTTTAATAGTACTCTTATAATGAACATACGTGTATTATATATTGGAAGTAAAAATTTTCAATTAAATATTCAATTCCTGATAGTGACTTCTCCATATATTTGAAGAAAAACATAAATTTTAATCAGAAGAATTAAATTGGGAGAGTACATGTTAACATTACTCTTCATTAATTCAAATATATTCTAATGATAACTATGAGATAATTCTTACCTTTTTAAAATATGAAGACATAAATTCATATAGAGATCAACTTGAACCCGAATAGTTTCATCATATTTATAATTGTTGGAGAGTGTTATGATTAAATCAATGTAAAAGTTCTACTATTTCCCTTATAGAATATAAAATTCATTTAACATACACTTATACATATATCTCATAGTTATAACATGATATCATACTGTCCATCGAGTTATATTCTAATAAATATACATATTCTTATTATCCTACTTCAAATACTCTTTTTGGAATCTATAAATATTTCTAAATCATGTATAAATAAAGAATGATGTAACATAAACCTAATACAATTTCTATTTATCCGTCTCTGGTATTGAGGGAACACATACCTGGATTATGATGAATTCATTACATTATAATCATTATTTAACTCATGAACATTTCTCAAATTGTTCTTCCCTTTTACATCTTTAATTTACCCCTATATAATCCTCACACGGATTGATGGCAAGACATTAATCTGATAATTGTATAATATGTCATCATTCTTTATGATTTCAATGTCCAATATATGATAATCCAAATAATATATGACTTTTATTCCTCATCAAGGACTAACATATATTTTCCTTTGTAATTATAATTTTTTCCACCTTCATTACCTAGCCATGGTGTTAGTGCATTAATATTTCATAACGTTTAATAATTTAAAATATTATCTTTTAGTCTTGTTCCTACTACTTCAATTTGAATATATAATTCAAAAAATTATTATATTTATATTAAACACATCATTCACTATAATGTTAATTAATCAATATTTTCAATGAAAAAATTAACACATCCATCATCAAATAGGTTGTCTCGAAATTTTTCTCTTGAATTTTTTGTTTTATTGAGGCATAATCATCCACAAATTCTTTTTCCAAAAGGATTCATCCCAGTCCCTTATTGGAAGAATAAAATTATATCCCAAACTGTTATTCATTACATTTTTGATTAAGAACATATACACTAACCGACTTTATTTTTATCTCATTAAATATTTCAATAGATTAATATACCCAAAAAATAAGGATCCATTAAACATCATATTTGTTAGTAGATTTTATAGCTTGTTTACATTTAAAGAAATTTGTTATTATTATCTTCAAATGAAAAGAGAATTATTGAAGTCAATTAAAATGGTGAGTATAGTTCACACTTACACAACATATATCGTGCAAGGATCAACTGTTATACAATCTCCTGAGGCTATATGTAATGTAATGTGATGTTATATATTTATGATTATCATTAGGTATATTTTTTATATGAATTCATCTTAAATATATTATTTAGTATATTCCTAAAATGTTGTTCATTATCTTCCTTACTATTCAAATATATCTGAATATCATATATAAAGAATTTCAGAATATGATAATTATAATCTCTAAAAACTACATTAAATATGTCCATGAGGATAAAAGGGGAATGGGTAAGTCCAAATTGAATTAATAAAAATTCATTGGGATAGTTAATCATGAGGAATGATTTAATGGGTTTATCCTCTAGCTATACCAAACCCAATGATATCCATATAAAGTATTAATCATTAGAAATTTTATAAAATTTCATCAATGTTTAAATATTTAAATAATATGCACTATATGATAATTTATTTGTTGTAATCGTTAAATTTATATGAAATCAATGAAGTGATATATTATAGAATGTTTCATTAAATAAATAATAGGTTCACCCCTTTATGATTTACTATGTTAAATGAATATCTTATTTTGATTCTCCTATAATTGCATCATTAATTATTCTATCTTTTTTATGGTACATTCTATATAGATTCTATTAAATAGTTATTAATTGTGGTACATATTCTATTTAAAAATAATCATTATGATTTTTGGTGTAAAATATAGATAATAATTCAAAATTTATCATTTAATACCAAAAAAATAGGCATATTTTCAATAATGAGTTTTTACATAAACATTTTAGGTAAATATTTTTTATTAATATTTTATAAATCCTATATAGTGGATGTAATATATATTAGGAGTTTCGTTTTATTCATGCACTATTATATGATTGGGTGTTGATTCATAATATTATATGTAATGTTCCTCCCCTGAAAATTTTTATAGGATATATAATTAGAGAAAAACTCCATGTCCCAAATAACATTTAATTACACTAGATATTTGTACATAATATTTTTTTGAAGAATATTTCAAGAGACTTATAATATATATGGGTTAATAGCATGAAAATATATAATCATATTATTTTTACTTTCCACTGATTTTTCAACGATGAACTATTTATGTAGTGATGTGGTACACAAAGATAATTATTCAATTTAAAAACAATGTGTATAACAGTAATAAAAATTGATATTTAAAATTACATTGTATATTATTAGTGTTCCATTTATATCATTATATTATTTATCAATATTAGTTGTTTGTGAAATGGACTTCCCTCGACCCTTTTTCATTGGTTGTTGTTGAGACATACCATCCTCAATCACTCATGTATTAAAGAACTAATATTTACAATTCCCAATTTCATTAATCATAAAAAATTGAACTTAAATGATAGAATATTTCTTCCCATGTATTTTCATTTCATTATTGTTCATCGCTCATTGACAATAAAAATCTTGATGAATAACCATTACACACATAATGTGTCTACTTGTAATGTTCTTATTATTTTTATTACTTCTTCATGGAGAGTTTTTTTTAAAATATTATCTTTTAATTTCATTTAAACATTTTATTTTCTATTTTTTTCTATGAAAATTCATTTTAATTTTATACTTACTATATATAGATGAATAATTAGATCTCTCACTCAAAATTTTTTCCATCTGATCAAATTTATTGAATTCTTCATAGTGAGTGAAGATACTTGTGGATAATTTTTTAGAATAATTTTTATCATGCCACTAAATAATTTATAGTTTTTTCACACATTGTCTTTGGAAAGAAAAAACTATACCTTTATATTATCATAATTTTTTCTTTATATAAACCAATATCTTCTATATACATTTGTTTTAGATCATGAAATTATATTTCCATTTTATTATAATGACTTATTCAAAATTATCAATATGTAAATACTTACATTCCCCCAATTCTATATAGTTGATTTCATATTTAATCCATATTTTCTTCATAATATTCTACAATTTATCTTCTTTTTAATAAATCATTAAAACAACATTGAATTAATTCTCATAGTCCAATAAAGGAAAATTCAAAGCACAATATCCACCACATTGATAAATTTTTAATCATCTAATGGATAAATTTTTTATATAAAAAAGTAGAATTTGTCTATCATATTATTCAATGTTATTTTTTACATCCATAGTTATCTTAGTACACCGATATTATCATGTAAGAACTAATATATTGTGAAGATGTATTGATCATAAAAAAGATGTTATATACCAAATCCAAAATAAAATTAGTTTCTCATTAGTATACTAATTTAATTTATCATCAAATTCATTTATTACATCATTACGTCTTATTTAGGACTATGAAGAAAAAAATATAGTTTGAATATCATTCTTTAATAACAAGAGTACGAAATTATAAAAAAATAATTTCTGATATATCTTAATTTATTACACCTTATTGTGATGATATGGTACCTTAGGATTAAACTAGGATATACATTTCATAATCTACTCATTTCATTTATAATTTGTCATTATATGAATTTTAATTGACCACATATAATCAATGAATCGTGTATATCAAGGTTTGTAGTCATATTCCCACTCATATTGCAGCTTTGTAAATCATGTTAATATCTAATATAACCCTTTTAGAGTCATTCCTTATATATTAATCTATTCCAAGACTATATCTACACTCTAATATCTACATAGGTATATATTTTCTATAACAACTATACTCATTCATCAATATCATCATAGGATATTCTTCAACAGATGGGATGATCCAACGGGTTCTCAATAATGTTTTGTAATTCTAATTTTCAAAAATATGAAAACCCAAATCCGCTACCAACTACGGTAACACAATAATAGCATATAAATTTTATATACTATTTTTAAATTAATATTCTAAAAATTATAATTAATTACAACAAAAGAACCTAATGATTTTGTTACTTTAATGATTTGATATATATTCTACATAGTTATTAATATATGTTCAATAAACCCAAAAATATACATTATATTAGTACAATTATGGAATAATCATTGATATGAACATCTAAAAACATAGGCAATGAAGAAAAAATAACACATCAAGTGTGATACTCAATAAGGGTAAATATGATAGTTTTTAATCATAATAGATAACAGGATGATCATATGGGTATTATAATAGAACAAAGTGCTTGTTGTCAAAGTAAATTATTCATATCTATTAATTAATATATCATAAACACTAAAATCAAGTCATATAAAAAATTATTAGTTATGTAATTAAAGAAATATTCATCATTAAAGTGTCACATCATAGGAATGTGAAATCAAATCCATTGGAAATCATTATCTCATTTCCAAAGATAATTATAATAATGTCAACACATAATCATATAAATATATATTAATGATATAATATTCATTCATAAACCATTTTATATTTCTCAATGTAATAATTCATATGGATAATATTTCAAGTAAAACTATATGAAATAATACTCACACATAAAAATGTTAAAAAAATATTTTCACAGTCATGTCCATGCATAATCACAGGATGAAATTGATAGGAACTCATACTCATTCATGAAATTGTTAATTTAGATATTCCTAAGCATGTCCATGATTATCATCTGCATTTTATACGATTTTAATATCACAATACCCAATACATTGAAGGTCTATAATGGTCCTACCCATTTCATAATTATAATCAATTCAAATGTATCCCACATGATACATGAAATGTTTATAATTTTCTAATATCATATTCTTCATAAAATAAAGTGGACGTCATCAATATTACATCCTCAAAATATATAACAATAGGGAGAATGTATAATAATTATAACTTTGGATCACATCACAATTGAATCATATATAATAGAACTAGTTTTTTCATAGATGAAAATTCTATCAAAAGATCTCACAAATATTTTTTTGGGGAATGTACACATTTAATTTTATGAAATGATACTAATAATATAAAATCAAACAAATCTGAGGAAAACAATTCGCCAAAATAAATGATGGAATCTTTTTTAAAAATATTTATGGGAATTAATCGTCAGGGTAGGATAAAATTTATTTCTATGGTATTTGTTAAGATAAATATTTTTAATATACATTTAGTAAAAATTACCACATTTAAAAATTGAAAATATAGTTATTTTAAAATATATTTATATTTTATAAAAAATTAATAACAAATAAATTAATTAATTAGTGGGAAATATTAAATACACTCCATAATATATTTTAATGAAAATATTTACATGTCATACAAAGATTCTGACACAAAGGTGAAATAAATTCATCTTTCATTAAAATTGTTTTATCTTTTTATGAATAAATTATAGGAATGTGAATAAAAATAATTAAAATCTTATAAATAACCTTACATAATGATGATATATTTTTTAATTGATATTGATCATAAAAGATTGATTGAAATCAAATATAAACATACCTAAAAATAAATGATATTTTAAATTAAATCATATACATCAAGTATCATTCTGAATTATATATGGTAAATTATAATTTATAATAAATAAATAGTTATTATAAATAAAATATATAAATAAATTCATTATTTTTAATAAATCACATTGTTTAGATATAACGTCATATCACTCTTTCATTATCAATATTTCATTATCATCACCACATAAGGTGTAAACTTGTTTATATTTCATATGTAAACCATAATAATTATATTTATTCATACACCTTAATATTTGTTCCATCATATAAAAAATCATAAAAATATAATAAGTATCATATTTAATAACTATATAATTGTTTATAACCATTCATAAAAGGAAAACATGAAAAATAATTTTCATCACTTCAAGTGGATGACAGTATTTACACACACATGAGTGGTTTCTCCACATGTTAATTGATTGAATTAAACTAATATAATAATTAATTAAAAATTAATAAATAATATTTATATTCTAAATATCATTAAAATTTATTAAATTGATACTTATCTGATTCATTTCAAGGCTAAATAAAAACCTAAATCCCATCACATCAAGGATTTAGTTGTATATATGTATGAAAAATAAATGATATGGTTTCCCAAATAGTGATATGGCCATAAATTAAATAGTGAAAAAAATATTACAGAATAATACACATTAAATTAAAAAAAAATATTGACATTAAAGACATCATAATAACCGACCATGGAAAATAGTGCTGTGAAATTGATCATATCACTGTCTGGATGTGTTATTCCTTACGTATGCTTGAGTGATACATTTATTACCCATTAGGGGGAATTATTGTTGAATATGGATTCCCCAAATCAATATATAATATCATAATATTGTTGATACTAGATTCATTATTATGGTATTTATAAAATTTATTTATCAATAGAATGTAATGGCCCAAACCACCATGGTTTATTACCGTTAAAAAATAATGTTTTTAAGGAGTTATGGGAGGTCAATGTAACTCATTTCAAGAGTTTCAAATGTCCAGTTTGTTCAACAATAGACCATATGATGGTGATTCATCGAACAGTAGGTGGCGCCGGTACGTCATCCCAATGGAAAGTCTTGTAAGTGACTTTAAATGTTGAATTTCATATGATGAGTCACAGATGGTGGGTCACGACAGTATGTTGGGTCAACAACTCACTAATTGGTGACTCAAAAAAGTTGACTCACCAACTAGTGACTCACCAAATGGTGACCCACTAGACGGCAGCACACTGAAAAGTATGTGATCGAATGGTGACTCACCCAACGATGACTTGACATAAGTAGTTTGTCATCAATATCTTGATCATCTTTGTCATAAATTGGATACTCATCCAATGGTCACTAATGATTTTGAGTCACAAACTGGTGAGTCATTCAATTAGTTTATCAATTTTTATATTTTATTATTTTTTCTAGATTATTCCCATTAACATTTCATATGATGTAAATTGAGTTTAATACCATTTTTAAGTGTTTTTGATTCCACTTAAAGGATGTAAAATATATATTTAAATCTATAATTGTCAACAATATTTTACAAATTCAAAACATGGGGACATGATCATGAGATGACATTAACGGATTTTTGAAACTATATCTTCTATTGATATAGGATCGTGAATTTCTAAAGATGATATAATTTCTCACTTCTATGTTTTCTATTTATTCATTCCATAGAGAATACCTAGATTGTTTATTCCACTTGGATTCATGCATAATTATTTCACCCTAATGTATTTTTTTCCTTGACCCTTGCAAACACCCTACTTGGGGAAAGGAGGAGTTCATGATCATCAGTTTCCCTAAGTATGGATCCATTCATTCCGCTTGTTTGTGTATCATGCAGGTTGGGATTATAATTTTTTTCCATGATAATGAAGGTGAATAAAAATTTAATTACGATAATAGATTCAGCATTAAACCAATAAATAGGAGCTGGGGAAATGGGACTCACTTTTATGCCTCCTTTTTTATTAATATATTATAAAATATGGGCTTTATTCCTACTAAAAATCAAAGTCTTTAGTGCTATTTGTTTATAGAATGTGGATGAGTTATGATGGCTTGATATTGATCATGTCATGAATGAATATATATATATATATATGTTATTAACTACATATATCCAGTTAAATTAATTGATGCCTCAATATCAATAATACTCTATGATGACCTATACAGTATTAAAGTAGATTTAAATAATGTGTGTTTTCTAAAAATGATTACATTATGAATTCTTTGGTATGGTTATGTGATATGTGTGGTTTTGTTCAATCTTATGGATTTTGTAGTTTTATAGTGAAGTGGTAGGGTGAACGACTGTATGGTTGGTAGGTATAGGTGGTTTAATGGAATTTTATGATGTGATATTGATTGAATGTGGAATGGTTGGGTAGTGTTTATGCTGCATGGATGCAGGTTCAGGACGTGCTATATTTATTTTACTAGGATAGATGGATGTGGTGTTTGTATATAGAGAAGCTCTCAGGTTTGGTTGTGATGAGATGTGTTTTTGAGTTTGAATTTGAGTTGGGTCTTATTTTTGAGAGGATGATTGGTGTGGAATGATGTTTAAGAGTGATCATGGTATTGGTTGGTAGTGGTGTTGAACGTATAGGATATATGGAATATGTTTCCTTACTACTTTTCCCATCTACTACATGGTTTATGCTATGATTTTAGTTGTGTGATGTGGTTAGTAGTTTCTCAGGTGGAGATGGAATGAAAAAATGGATTTAATAATAATGAATTATAATTGGTAAAATGAGTTAGTCGGGGGGGATATGTTTGGGATACGGCTTGTTGTGAAGTGTCTTTCATTTATCAACATCTATAGTGACTACTAGTTGTGTTGATATATTCATTTAGATGTAGTAGAAAAGTATTTTTATCGGTTGGTTTTTTTTGGGAACAACCTATAGGCTGTAATTGAGTATCTGAGACTAAATATATATACTTTTACATTCCTTGGTTTTTCTAAACACTCCCCACAATTGATGAGTATTATGTTCAAAACACACTCCATTGTCATGAGGGAGGGTGACTTTTCCCAACATCCCAATGTGGGATGGATGAATGTTTATTGGTTATTCACTTCTTTTTCATATACGCATTGGTTGCCCAAGAATATTTAGGAAAGTTATTTTGCGGTTGTGAGGCCTAGGTGTCTGCGTGTGAGGTTTTCTTTCCCAGGTGTCTACAAGATGAGGTGTGGTATGATTCCCACATGTCTTTGGGATTTTTTAGGTATGTGGTACAATATTCAATGATCAAGACATGGTTTAGTTTTTTCAATGTTGTGTCCGGTGGGGATGTGGTCAGCTTTTTATGCCCAGGATGTGAGACTAGCTTTGAGTCCTTGTTTAGTGTGGGCTGGATGTGTCATGGGACTTATGGGAAATCTTGGAAGATCCCAGAAATTTTATATTAGGGGTTCACCTGTTGACTAGTTTCATGGGGTACAGGGTACAAAGTCATCAATGTTCTTATTATATTACATTTCATAATATGAAATATGTGTTGAGTGTGCCATGGTGAGGCTAGAATGTCACGTATTCCATATTATCTTTTATTGGTTTCTATTATTTTATCATTGGGGAATTAGTAATCATCTCTAACATGTGTGTAAGAGTCCTTGGGTTTTATTAGATAATGTACATGCATGCTAACGTTATATATAAAAAATCATTATGGTTGATAGGAATATTATATGGATAATAATGGACATTTTAAGATCATATGTGGGAAAAGTTATTTTGTCGCTCCATAATTTTTTTTCTTTGGTTTTTACTTTATATTTTTTTGATTTTATATTAGTAAATTTTCTAAACATGCAAATGTGATGGATTTTGGCTTTATTTAATATATGCCTTATTGTTGTTTGGTGGTTGATATGTCTTATCTGAACAACTGGTTTATTTAAAAGGGGAAATACTTCCCATACCTTGATATTTGTGTACATTTAGTGCAGGTCACTTCACTAGGGCCTACTCGAGGTAGGACTCAGGGTACATTATCACACTCCCTTCATTGCGAGTTCAATAGGAGATATTTTGGGGGAGGGGGTTGTGATAGAATGGTATCAATGATGGTGTTTAAGATATAATATGGAGTTTGGGTTTAATAATACTAGTGACTTCATTGGATGGTAAGGAAATGTTATTGGTGACTTTGGTATTTCACAGAATCCATGGGTGAATGGCTAGAGCATAGGATTTTAGTCCCATGTGATCCAAAGTATAGACTATGAACCTTCAAAAAGACCAACTTAGGATATAACAGTTGCAGGGTAGAGACACTATGAAATGTTCAATAATAATAATGGAATGATTTCCTATTTTAGATTATATTATTTTTGGAAATATTATATTGATAAAAAATGAGTATATTTAATTCAATTTAATATTAAATAAAAATTTATACAAATCAGGTGTATGAATTCAATGATTTCCTTTTATAATATGGAACAGAGTTGTCATATGTATGTAGGAATGATAGTGGAGGTTTTGTAGGCTATCCCAGTTGATCAATGGAGGGTTTATTGAGAAGATGGGGTTGTTTTTTGTAAAAATACATTATATACATTCTATCAGTAGGATATTGTAAATTAGTAGGGTAACATTTAGAATATGGATATTAACAACTGACTCAAGGAGCTTGTAAATGCCTTTAGTTTGATCCGAGATCTGATGGGGAAATGAGTTACTCTGGAAGTGTGATAGAAGTAGAGATTTGGGCATCATTGGTGTAAAATGTACATAAAAGAGAGGAAAGATGATGATGTCTTGTGGGATAACTATGTGAATGAGTTCCGGGGGGAATTCCTTTCATCCCCCATGAATTCTAAAAATGGGAATGAGTTACAAAACCACTATTAGTGGAGTTTTCTTATACAAGTGTTGGGGAATAAGATCATTGATCTCCCTCAATTTACATTATATATCTTCTCGGATGAGGAGTCGCATGCGAGACACATGTTGGAGGAACTTAGTCTTTCTCTACAGTACACAGTTACTATCATATTCATTCCAAAATACATGAGTTTATAGAGGAAGGTGGAGGTAGTTTATCGGATTAACTCGATAGGAGGTCTACCGGGAAAGGGGATCTAGAATATTTCATTGAGAGGCATAATTACTTGTAATATATCTCAGGTACCATTAACATTGATTTTTTGACCAGTAGTGGTCCGAATTGAAAAACATATGTTTCAACCTCTGGGTCTTCATGCCAATTTGATAAACATGATAATTGGTTATTTCACTTTTCTAGACCATGGGAATCATTATAATCTGTGCTCAATAACCATTTGAGCTCATAAATGTGGAGGTGTGTTGGACTAGTTCCCGCTTCTATATGTGTTTTTAGAAGGATAGTTTTAATACATAGGGAAATATGATCGAGATACAATGAATGGATATGGAGAAGGTAAATTCTTCCCTTGTGATTTTTTTCAATGGCCACATCCCCAGGCATGGTTGGGGATTTAGTCATATGTAGAGCGGTGTATGAGCTAGGTGTGGTTAGTTTTACACTGCAGTAGTTGCATTTCCTACAAGTTCAGAGATCGTACGAGTTAACATCCATTTTGTTTAGAACCATTCCTTAAATTTTAATGATTTAGGATCTTCACATACCATTTTCACATAGTCATAAAATAATATAGGACTAGACATATATAGGCTATCCAGGACCCAATTTTTCAATACAATAGTAGGAGGTCAGACTAACTTGTATGATCTATGTTCAGGATTCAGAATAATGAATGGACCATACTAGTCTAGTGAGGATATTTTTTCGCTACAAATGAGTCCATATTTTTTTATCATTGGAATATACTAGTTTTATTCATTTCATGATTTTATAGATTTCATCTTAAGGAGAGTGAGGTTTTCAACATGGATTTCCAGTGTGTGACTTTCGTTGGTATGCGGGGATTCCATCGGGTCTATCGGCATGTGGAAACTCTTTTTTCCTTTCAATCTGTGTTTTTAGTGGAATCATTGGATTATACAATGTTGGTGGCTCCAATAATTTTAGATGAGTTCATGGATGTCTCTATGAGTATGTCATGACTCAAACCCTATGACGTAAAGTTGATTTTAGGATAGACATGCATCTCGTCGCTTCTATAATTTTTATGGATCCTTATCTGATGACACATTCAAGATGTGGGAGATGAGGAATAAGATTGGTACCATGATTAAGAATGGATTTAACTAGACCATATAGTCATTATTGAGTGATCTAGTATTGTTCTCGAATAAGGAAAATGGTAGTTTGGGGATGTGAAGTGACTACATGAGGATGAATTAGATGATGATGAAGAAATATTACCCTCTCCGAAGGTTACAAGATCATTTATACTATCCATGTGGATAAATATTTATTACAATGATTGAACTGCAGTATGGATATCACCAGTTATAGATTAGGTAGGAAGATATTCAATTAAAACATTTAGATGTATATTTGGACATTTTGAGTTCTCAGTCATGCCATCATGAATTACAAACACCCAAGACCTATTCATCAGACATGTGAAATCAATGGTTCTTGATTTCATGTAAAGGAACATCATCATCTTCATCAAAGACGTCCTGATCTACTTGAGGCCAGAGGTGGATTATATTGATCATCTCAAGACCATCATATTGGTTCATGAAGACCACCCAATCTACAGAATGATGTCAATGTTCATGTTTGGAATGCAAGAGGAGAACATACTTGTGCATGTTGTGTCAAATCATGGTGTGGTAGGTGTACCATCTAATTTTTAAGCAAATGATTCTAGGGAAGCACTAAAAAATGTGGTGGAGTTTTCCATCATTATTGGTCTTAGAGGTAACAATCAGACGTTCATATCCAACTTCTATTGACATTAAGATATCTTGATGACCATTAAATGGAAATACCATGACTTTTTATTGTGTGAGAATTTTCAGGAAGCATTCAACTACATAATGATGAGGTTGGTTAATTCTCCAGTTCACTGGTTTCTAGAGGAAGTAGTGATGCTTGAGGTGTTTTATGATTCTTCCCATCTAGTCTTCAGATGCGGGAATATTCAATATCTTGAAGTTATATATTAATTTTACACATATTTAAGTCCCCATCATCATAACTATGCCACTAAAGATATGGAATTAGTATTGTTTTTGTTTGTGTTGAGGATGTGGTGGAATTACTTCAATGGGGACCACATTGTGGTCTTCAAATATCACAATAGATTGCGGAACATATTTTCCAAGTATTATATGAACCTGTTATGGTGAAGGTGGATTTAGTTTCTTAATGAATATTATTTTTAGATCTCATACACCTATTGAAATAGAAATTATGGGGATGATTCTTTGAATAAGAATTCAGATATGGTGGATGTTTTGGAATCCACAAATCATTGTAAGGCAATAAAGTAGTTTGTCTACATTCACTAAGATGTTGGAATTGATGGTGGTAGAGTCCACCTATTTCAGATGAAGTTGATTTCTTCTCTAATGTGGTAGATGGAGGAGACTAAATAGGGGGACTCGTAGTTGGTGGTGATTCATGATCATACTGACTAGGGTAAAGCTTCAGAGGGATTGTCATAGGATAGTTGGAATTATATGTCATTTTGTGGGAGGTTGTAGGATACAGTGGAGATTCAATAAAGAGATCTTCATGAGTCTTAGATCTCTCCATTAGCGGTACCCCAAGGTGTTTCTAGGACGTTCCACACCTTGATATGGGAGTTATTTGTGGCCTAGGGTGAAACAGGTAGTGGTTTATTCATTGGAGATGTGATTAGTATTTCAGTAGGTGAATTCTTAGCCCTATGTTAATTAAAGATTTTTATTTCCCCTAGATGTACCAATGATGAGATGGGATGACACATCAATAAATTTCATCAAAGTGTTACACAATACTCAAGTAGGTTCAAATGAAATCTGTGTAGTAGTAGATCCATTGATGAACTCAAATCACTTAATAGAGATTAAGGATTCGAGCGTAGGGGATGCCTTTTCCAGTTGGTATGTGGATGATGTGTTGTTGATTCCTAGATTTCTGAGATACATTTTCTCATATAATGTTTTACACTTTACCTAAAGATTCTGGAGGGGATTAAAACATTCTTTCGGCACTCAGTTACACATCAGCACCGCATTCCACCATCAGACTAATGGGTAGACATTGTGGACCATCCATTTTTTTGAGGACATGTTGTGGGTGTGCGTCATGGTCTATGGTGGATCTTGGGTGCAGAAAATTACCATGGTAGAGTTTCCATAAAATTAAATATATCACTATCCCATTTTTATAGATCTATTTGAAGCATTTTATTAGAGGATGGTTCGTTCTCAAATGAGTTTGATAGAGGATGGTAAAACACTTATTCTTAGTCTGAAGGTAATGCAGATCATGACAAAGAATGTTCTTCTTGTCTATAAGAGGATAAAAGCATCACAAGACTGGTAAAAGTCATATTCTGATACAATGGGGATTCACTTGGAGTAAGATGTGTGGGAATACATGTTCTTGATGGTTACCCCTTGATGTGGGTGGTGGATGTTCAAAAAATGGAGTAAGATTTCTCCATTTTTAACAGACCTATTGAGGTGTCGGTATGGTTTGGTAAAGTGGCATACTAGTTGTCACTACGAATGTAGTTGGAGAAGGTCCAAAACATCTTTTATCTCTCTTATATTTGTTGGTATCATCAATATGATTCTCATGAAACTTACTAGTGAGAGAAGAATGTCAAAGATGACACGTCAATTGTGGAGATTTTAATGGAGATATAGGATCATGAGGAAAAGGTGTTTTGTAGATATACCTTTTCCTTTGTTCATGTGTTTTGGAGGTAAGGTGGCCTACTGCAAAGTACCAGGGAAAGGGATATAGAGATGAAATCCCATTTCCCATAGATGTTCTATGTTTTTTGTGTGTTGAGTTTCAATTTTAAATGTAATGATTGAACAATTATTTTTATGGGATGAGTAATTTCCTTATTCCGTTACTTGTTATAATGTCCTAACTACATAATTTGGAGACTATATTCTTAATCGAGACTCATATATTGACATCTTGTTAATATTTTTTAGGCATGTTAGTTCCACCCAATGTAGAGGAAATCATAAAATGGAGGATGGAATTCCCTATTTCATATGTCTAAATACTATGTCTTTTTATGGTTCTGTTGTCTTTGTTTTGGTTATTTGGGGTAGTTGGAGTTGAATTTTGTGTACATGGATGTGGAGGTGTCACTCAATCTATTTAAAAACATAAGGTATATTATCATTGGGACATAGGATGTCCAAATCATTCTGGTTTTTCATTTATAGAAAGATCATTAAAAGTTATCTTGTGGGTTGGTCCTTCAGACCCATCTTTCTTCTGGGGCAGTATTGAATTATCTAGGGAAACAACAGATTCAGAGTTATCTGATTCAATGGCCAGTTTTTCCCTGATCCGTTAATTTGGGAGAATCTGGTGTTTTATGTTCACTGTGACGTCATGTTAGCATGTTTCAAAATGTCAAAAATATAGTTTTACAACTTCTAGATCGTATGATGTTGATTCCTAAACTAGTAGGCGGCGATGGTATGTAATCCCAATGATGAGTCGTAATTGTGGCTCACAATGGTGAATCACAGATGGTGTGTCACTGAATGTTGGTCACTATGTTGATTTGAGATGGTGACTCACCAAACATTGACTCTCCATCGATAATGTAAAATCCTAATATCTATTTTAAAAATATGTATAAAAATGTCCATGATCTAAGGAAAAAGGATGATGAATCTACGGGTACATATGAGGAAGCTTCTATAAACATTTTGTGGTTTGTATGTAGTATTATAATCTAACCCAAATATATGGTTAAATGAATATTTTGTGGGTTGAAAATAGTACTCCTAATAGTGGTATCCATAAGACACATCAATAACTATAAAATATTGTTCAACTTGAAACCAATTAGTAAAATAACGATGATGTTACATAACAATATAAAAGTATTTAAATGTAATGGATAATGGATTTCAAACGAAATTATAAAAACCATTTAATGAAGATGATGAACATTCCATTAATCATTATTTGTGGGAATAATCATGGAGAAATTTTCTTAATAAGAATACTATATGTTTCAACTATAATAGGGGAGGTTATTAGGAAATGGATTTATGATTTAATGGGGATAATTTAGATTACAATGGTAATAGAGAGAATGTTACACTGAATGAACTTAACACCTCAGTGTATCACGCTTCTAGAGAAAGTGAATTATGGTTACCAACAGAAGAACATGAGGGTTAATGCTTATAATTTATATCAGAAACATCTTATGAAATTGGCTGAGAAGAAATATTTGATGATCAATATAAGGTAGTGAAGATAACAATGATGGTAAACATAAATATATAATCCATTCTATAACTTCTAATCACTATATTAGCTATAGATCTACTAATTCATTCATATCTAAATAATATTTTTTTGGTACCAACACAAAATCAAAATGATTACATATAGAATTATTAGTGTAAACCAATTATGATTAGTTGATCACAAACAAATTCAATTATTCATCTCTAGTTGATGTGGGTGGGGGAATAATTTTTTAAATAATAATAATTCTTATTATAGTTGAATTTGATGCCATCATAAGCATGGATTTGCATCATATACATAAATACCACCTCAATTATTGAGAAACAGATATAATGTAAGATATTCCAAACCAACATTTGTTAATATATCAATTTTATGATTTGATAGAGATGATATTGGAGATCACATCCAACTTATGGGTCATAGAACCCATTTAGAAGGGGGGTTTTATCTATGATGGTATTTTAGAAAGACTACATAGATGATATGTCTATTATTGATGAATGTTTTGATTTATTTATAGAATAATTTCACACCCATCTAATAGAATGGGAAGTAGAGTGCTCAATAGAACAAACAAATGGTTCCAATTTAATTTGGAACACTCTCTATAGATTGTCCCTGATTGAGTGTTAGGAGTTGAATAAGTAACTATAGGATAAACATTGAATATGGGTGAATTTGGTCATGTATATAACCATGGGGTGAACATGCTACTTTTTTGGAAATTAAATATTGATCAATCCAACTATGTATAGATTATTAATAGGGGAAAAGATCAACCTCATGAAAAAGGATCATCTTCCCTTTGTGGATGACTTGTTGGATCACTTTCATTGATATTTATAATTATCCAAGAATGAGAATCATTCAGGATATCACAAATTAAGGATTAATAAGGATGAGATTCATATAAATCATTTGGTACAAGGAATGGAAACATTGAATATATTTATATTCCATTTGGAATTATTATTGACCGTGTTATCTTAATGAATATATGGAATATAGTCTTTATTGATTACCTTGATCAGTTTAATTTAAATTTTATAGATGAAACTATTTTCTAATGAATTTTAATGTAATAGCTTGAATATTACATGAAATTTATAAAAAATACCAATATTATGGTAAAAATATATATAATTTTTTCAATTTTTTAACTTTGTTTGTATAAGGATTCATTATTAGGGTCAGATATTCTTAGGAGAGGATATATCTATTGATCATGTAAATATAGATGAATGTGAGCCCATGAAATCAAATGTGATTGATATTGGTACTTTTTTTTATATAGATATTGTCAATGGATTTTGGATAATATAACTTGACAATCTAATACTCTAACCACATTAACCCAAAATGTTGAAAAGTTCCTCTAGATACATAAATGTGAGGAAAATTTCAAGGAACTACATAAATGATTTGAATGTGGAGATTTGGTTACATTACAATATAGTGATGATGGGATTTAATATGTAATGATGCATAATATAAGGGATTGTGATTTTTATTATATATACTAAAGTGGATAAAAAATATTATTTTTGAAATTTGATGATTCAATTGTAAAAATAAAATATATTATTTAGAGCTTCCTATAATAATTCTTTCATTATTGATAAGGAGGAATTATATTTTCGAAAAAATGGGATCTATATACTGATGATAAATATTGATTTATATATTCACATATAAGGTATTGAAAATACCCTATAAATGTTGTTATAGATTATAAAGGATTATGAAATCATGATATATTACCACCCTGTGAAATAGTGTAATGTTGCCGATGAATTTATTATAATATAGCATGGTAATTTAATAAAGATTTGGATTATAAAAGATCCAATATATGTGAATTTTAAATTCTCAGATCTTGATATCTTGAAGGAAGGTGAAACATTATATTACTCAATTTATTATTTAACCAAATTTTAATTAGAATATTAATTAGGATTATAATAGTGATGTTGAGAAAGGAATGAAGGTTAGAAATGTTCCAGAACATAACCTTGATCAGGATAGAGTGATAATGTCCAAGAACTTTGTATGTGTCCCTTCTATAGTAGACAGGAAGAAGTATTTTTTTTGGAGAATCTCATAGTTATTAATTTTATATATATCATGTATTTATTAATATCTATCGATATTTGAATGAATAATTGTGGAGGGGTGGTATGATGAGAGTTATCAGAGAATTTTTACCTCAATGCTTGGTATTGCAAAAAGTTATGCCTTATAGAAAATAGTCTAGTGGGATGTTCCATCCATTACCTAAACAAGAATTGAACTGGTAGAACATAATTATGGATTTATTTATTAGATTCTCCCAAACACATACGTGTAATAATTAAATATTGGTTGTGGTTGATCTTTTTACTATATCAACAAACTTCATCACTATTGGAGAAGACTTATTTTTAGATCATGTTTCTTGTATTAATATTATAGAAGTGGTAGATTTTCATATAGTATAAGATTAAATTATATGTTTCTTAGAATATATGATTACCTTAAAGTTTTAGAAAACACATTTTTAATTCATTTATATATAATTTAGTTTCATTACATTTAATTACCCATGGTTGGATGGTCATTCTGAAAGAACAATTCAATACATATAGGATATGTTTCTATATTTTTCATTATATTTAAATGTTTATTTGGATTAAGAAATCCACTAGTTCGGTTTTATTACCGGTATATATTTCACTCATGTATTTATATATATCCTTATGAATCTCTAAATAAGAATAAAACTATACCTCGACCATGTAGGAATGATGTTGGAGAAATAAATCTATTGGATCAGGAGATTGTTGAATAAATTGATGTTCAGGTATGATCAATTAAAACTAAATTCAAAGATGATAAATGATTGTTGAAATTTTATACATAATTTCAATTGAATAATATATAATTTTAATTTTATTATAAGTTTAATCATTGAATATCTCCATGGATGAAGGTTATGAGTCTCGTTAATAAAGCGTAACTATGACCTTGTTATATCGATCCCCTTGAAATTAATGAACATTTCATGAGGGTATTCATTCGTATGGAACTTCCACTAAACCAGTATCATATCCATGATTTGTTATATTTATCTTAAATAAGGATGTATGTAACTGACCCATCATATTTACTAAAAACATATTCCATACTATTGGAGTAAGATCATTCTTATTCAAAACAACCTAATGATTTTATGGATCATACCATGAATGTTCTATTAAAAAAGACCACTCAATTAGTCAAAGAATTTTTATGGTACATATAGTTTTAGGAAGCCATGTGGGGACTTGAGTATATGATGATGCATAATTTTCTTTTTTTATTGTATCAAAGTGACGAATTTTGAGGTCTAAATTCATTTTTTGGCTGTATTATGTAAAAAAATATTTTTTAAGAATAATTTTTTTCCTGAATAAATTAATTATTTTTTATAGATATAATTTTATGATTCACCAAAATAAATTATCATTAATTTAAATACCTTATTATTCTTGTGCAAAATACCAAACTAGCTTATCTTGCATTACAAGTGAATTTTTTTTATCAAAATAATGATATATTATTATTATAGTTTTTAATGATGAGTTTTTTAAAATATCTATTAAATGTAGTAAAATTAATTAGAATAAATAAAATTTATATATATTTTTTTAAGGATATTATCATTATAATAAAATAAGAAAATTTCTTAAAATTCTCTTATGATTTGAAAATTCCATTTTCTCAAAAAAGACATTTCATACTAAGTTTTTTGTAAACTATAACAAAATTATTTTTTTCTTATAATATAAAATATATTTGATAAAATTAACTATAATTTTTAATATATAATTTCAAAATTGTCTTATGGTTAATAATAATTATTTTTCTAAATTATTTTATTTTTTATGAAATAATGAAAAATAAAAATTTTTAATAGAAAAATGACTTAGCCTAAAATTTATTTATATAATAATATAAATTATAATTTTTGATATAATGGATATTTAGTTTAATTATTCATCTAATATCCCAATTCTGTTAAATTTAATTTTTTTCATAATGAAATTGAAAATACAAAGCTTTTTAAACATTTAATGTTTTTGATTTAAATAACAACTTCTTCAACATGTGTGTGGGATTAATTTTATATTTATTATTTAATATAATGTGACAAAAATTTATAAAAATAAATTCCATATTATTAGTCAAAAGAATTTTTAACCTTCAATAGGTGAAAAATAAAATTTTATATATTTATTTTTTAAAAAGTGAATTATATTAATTACAGTTATTGTAGTAAATATAATTTTTCATTGTGGTTAAACCAAAATATATTGTGTAAAAATTTAACTAATCTATTCCATTACATATTTTATAGAAATATTTATATCTTATCATATAAAATCATGTTTTTTTATAAATTTCAGGAACATTATATTCATGAAATAAATTGATGGAATTCAATAGTTCCAAAATATATATGAGTGTAACTTCTCCTCAGATATGAAATGGATCACAATTTCCAACCATATTCAAAACATTAAAAATAACATTTCATCCATGAACTAACTGAAAAAACTCCAAATATTTAGTCCATCATCCTATAATCCTTTATTTGGAATGAAATACTACCATGAATTTCTTTTGGTGTAAACAAATACAAGATACCCAAAGAAGTGGTATCATTAATCAATATACTTTTTTTCTTCCTAAAACCCCTTAAATTGTTTATATATCATTATTATATAATAAAATATGTTTCTACAATATATTTATATTTTTTATGATATTTTCATGAAATAAAAACAAACACTCTTCCATCAAATGGTTTAGAAAATCATTGTTCATGTGTACGGAGGACACCTTCTTCACAAATCGACGTTGTTTGTTTTTACATTTCCACAATTATTTGTTTGGAATAATGATGGATATAGTAATTATATTTTATATTTATTATTTAATTATTATTCTAGAATTATTATTTAACATTGAATATATGATTTTATGTTTTTGGGAATATGATAACCGCATTCATTTGTACCATAAATTGAATTTATTAAATCATATTTATTCGTTATCATATTAAATGGAATATATAGATGACAGATTAAATGAAAAATTGTGATAATTATGACCTTGAAATCATAAATTAATGATATTAAAACACATAATTTTAATTACCTTTATTTTTCATGAATATAGGAACAACATTTATGTGTATGTTCAACCAACCATCTCAATGAATGGTGTATTTCCTTTAATATATCAATATTTTCAATATTATTATGAATAATTATTTTTAATATGTATATTATATTTATATCATGGTTATTATTCATTATATTATGAAATAATTAAAAAAATATGATAATAAAAAAATAACAAATCAAACTGTTAACGAAAAACACATTGATTATTACACAAAACATAATAGTATCATGGATTTTTTAAAACATGTAATTAAAAGCCAAAATAAAACAAAAATTTCATGATATATATTAATATTATTATAGAATTTATGCATAATAAAATAATATTTAATTTATATTAATTTTGAGGGATTATAATGGATATGTTGAATTATTGTAAGGTGATTCTTAGGCTCGTATATATTTACTTAAGGATTATTCCATATTAACAACTCATTAATTCTTTTTAGTGAATATAATAACGAATAACATTTGATATAATCAATTAATTATATTTGAAGATATTAATAATTAAACCATTTTTTTTATTTCAGAGATCTCATTCCTGAAATGGTACTCAAGAAGTATGGGATTTACATCTTAGTTTTTAGTTTTTTGTGGAAAACGCTATATTCACCTACTATTTATTCAATATGGCATATATAATTCAGAAAAATTTACTTTCTAAATCATTTATGTAATTTTGTTTGTATACATATCTGTTTAGAGATACCAATTTCATTGGGTTACCAATTCAATGATGCCAAGGTGGTATTGGAATTTTGTCTCAATTTTCGTAGATTGAGACACGTGATATGTTATGCACATAAACTATTTTTCAGGGTGTATATACTACCCCATTTATTGGTTATATCACTCATATCCTTCTTTTCCAGAAATTTTAATATTCACATAATTTTATTATTTCATTAAAATTATGATTCTGTGTCATTAACCAGGTAAGAAAGTTTTTATAAAATCACATAGTTTATCATGTCTATTTAAGATTAAGTCTTAAATATTGAAATATCGAGATCCACCACTCATTACTTCTAAAGACTATTCATCTCCTCTATTTATTTATGACATCCTTAATAAATCTCACAATTTTTATCTCTTTGGAAGTTAATATACTAATCAAAAAATTTAAACAAAATCATTTATTATTTCTCACATCAATGGGAAATCTATCTTTCATCAAAACAATGTTTTCCAAAAATGTCTTAAAAATTTATTCATTTCACTATTATGATTTTAAAAGTAAATTTTACCAATTATTGAATTTCTTTTAAAATAATTATATTTAATATTCATGGTGTTTTCCAAAATAAAATCATTTAGTTTTTACCAATAATGATAAAGGAACATCTATTTTTTCATGTAAGACATTAAAAGAATATTCATAATTCATGACAAATCATTGTTTTGAAGCATCCATTGATTATTTTCAATGTAATTATCAATGAAATATGAGTTCATATGTTGGAATGATTTTAAAATAATTCTTCAATGATGAAAGGATATTATACTCATAAAATGATATAAATAATACTTTAAATATTAGTATCCATATAAGATGACATCCTTTGTTGTAACAAATGCATTAATGGGGATATCATTTAAGTGTACCATTCAAATTCATTATTGGAATGGTTTATATTTGAGGAAATGATATTTTGGAAACCGATTTATCTTACCTAGGTTATATAATTATACACCCCACATGTTATAATAGGTTAGGCAATGATGAATTAATTATGAATCTTGTCGCATTCATAGAAGTTATGATATATTTAAATGTTTGTGATAACCATATAATTTCACGGTTATGATATAATTAATTTCTATGGTGTTGTGGAACACATTAATTGGGTTTTGATTATGATACATGTGGGAAATATTTCTACATCAAATTAATTAGGTAAATATGTATATTTATCATGATATAGAAATGATTTTAATAGAGAGAAAAACATTATAGTAAAATAGGTATTGAATAATTCGTCAACAAGGTTGAGTAATAAATTATTGGAATGTGGATTAAACTAAGTGTGACAATGTAATTTCTCCACTATTATTTCCTTGTAAGGGATCATTGAAAAAATTGTAATTATTTTTTATTCTTACTTGTATTCCATAATTTCATTTCATTGGACACAGTTTGTTCTCACATGGATATGTTCATTTATTCCCTTATGATTCTAATCCCATTGACTTCTAATCCATATTCCATGACTAATTATTATGATCATTGATATCATGTTCATGGTTTTAAAATATTATGTTTTTTCTATACACTTTTATTCATGTTATGTTTACCTATCTCACATTACTAACCCTCTAATATATACATTTCTTATGTTTCATTTCCTCTATTTATTAATATATGAATTATTCCTTGTATATCAATATAGTGTTCCAGTTATGTTGAACCCAGTGCGAGATGTTTTTTTAAGATTATGTACTATTGTTTATATTTGCAATTTTATAAAGCCACAAAATAATTTCGATCCATAGTATTCTATTTTAATAAAGATATTATAAGTCCAAAAACATGATTTAATATCCATGAATGATAATCATTGATACTCTCAAATAATATTGAAAGTGAAAAGTAATGGGATGTGAAATATAACTAAAATATACAGTGAATCAATTATTTATGAATCAATTTGATAACTATACACATGGGCTGAAATATCGGACAAAAATGGCTCAAAAATAAACCATGGGATATAGAGAAGGAAACTTGGATAATATCAGATATTTATCATAGATAAAAATGAAATATAATACTATATGATATTAAGGAACTCAGAATATCAATAATGTCCTCAACAAACTAAGATCCTAAATTTTGGAGGACATGTAATTCCACCCCCACTATTTCAATGAAATTCATTTATCTCATTATATTGACTTTGATATCCAATATAGTCTCATCCATGGAAATATGAAATATTTATCACCATTTTATATGATTAGACGATCACCATGATTTCTACCACAATGAAGGGACAACTAAATCACTATTTTCCATATCACCTACAAATCAAGATAGGTTATTTTCATCACTGACACTCACTAGCACTCATATAACAATGTATTTTAATCATTACCATTTAAAAAATGTAAAAATAAATTGAAAAATGATCTTCAAAGTCAGCAGCACTATGGAATAGATTCCATTATGAAAATCCTATAAGAACAATCATATATCATTCTGAATTCCATGACAAAAAAAATTCATTATTATTAATTATAAGATCTCATCATTTTATGGTGTTTTCTGGTCTTCTTTATAAGATATATTTTTTAGTGTCTAGTATATTTCATTTGGGATTTACATTGGGCTATGTTTTGGATGAATATTGAGAAAAACTGATGAAATTGGGGATTGTATTGTTTTCCATAATCCTGTTCCATAGATTTGATAACCGTGAAATCTAATACAATGGGTTATTACATTATTGGCCAATGGTTTCCTTAAAAAATTACCCCTATTAAGAGTAACATTACTTCCCTAAAAAATATATACATGGTTTATTTTCTTTTTTATGGAAAAACTTTTACCCCTACATTGGAAACCATGCCCAATAATTGATGTCTACCAAAATTTGATTTTATAAATTCACGATTCCCACTAATTAATCAAATAAAAATGCCCATTTATCTCTAGTTTTTTTTCAAGGTTTTGGAGATCTATAGAAGAATTATATGCCTTTATGATTACAATTATTCATGTTTTAAAAACCTAATAGATGATCTTTCCCCTACTAGTATGCTAGTACCATTCGTATTAACTCTCATTATTCTCCAATTAATTGTTGGGGTTGTTGTTATCCTTTTTCTCTAGATGTAGATCTTTAATGGGGGAATATTTATAATGTATTATATATGTATATATATTTAGATAAAATTGCACTTGTAATGTCTTAGACCTCTCAAGTCTGTTACAATGTAAAAATCTATAAGTTGTTGCTTTATGGGAAGTCATAGTGACTCATATCAAGATATTTCAAAAAATATAGTTTTACAGAAGTAGTTCATTGGGGGTGATTAATGGTGGTGAGTTACTATATCGACTCTCAATGGTTCGTCAAAGTAGTGAGTCACGATAGTAAATCACAACGGCGAGTCACTACAGTTACTCACTATGCTATCTTAGAATGGCGAGTCAGATTGGTGAGTTTGGAATATTAAGTTTCAATGATGACATACATTGGTATCACACACTAGTAGGTCACTGAACATTGACTTTAACTTTTAGCTCGTAGTGCTTTCTCTCACCAGTAGGTTGTCAAATGGTAACTCGCACATGTGACTCATATAATGGTGAGTCATTTTACAGCAATTTCTCTATTTTCCCATTTTTATAGTTTCTCGACATTAATATTTTAATTTAAATAAATTGAGTAAAATACCATATTTATGTGTTTATGAAGTATTCTCTAGGTCAATGAATCAAATTTTTATTCACTTAGTGTCTTGGGACATTTAAGTTGTCAAACCAGGTGGGTTTTTTGACATTCTTCTGTAATAGAAATTCAAAACTATTTTATATTCCATGATTCTAAGATTTATACCATCTATGATGTGGGGTCATTCCAATCATTTAATCATTTTCCATTATATTTTTCAGACATCTAGTGAACCATTATTCTTCAAGTAGTCTTGTGTTGTGTTCTTACTTTTGGATATCATCTTTCGCGGATGCTTTCTTACTCCATGTTCGCCCAGTGGTTTTGTGAAGCCATATTGTACCATTAATAACTTCATATATGAATGTTATCCGTCATACATATCTTTATTTTATCTTGTGGTTCTAAAATTTGAATTTCACTCTTGTGAATATAGTAGAAAACATTATTAATAATGATAATTTTATTTATTCGAGATCAATATGTGGGGTCAAAAAAATGTGATCCATGTTCATTTTATTATCATATTTGGTTTTTGTTCTAAATTATATGCGATAAAAAAACCTACTTAAAAACATATCCATTGGAGGACTTTGTTTGTTTATCGATTGATAATTATAAAATTCATGATGTTTGGGTTTTGTGTCGAACAATCATTATGAATTCTATTAAACACAAACACTAGGATAATAAATGAATTCATGAGGATAAAAATGATTATATGATATCCTTGTAAGATAACAAGTTGTATTAAATAATAGATAACATAATTAATTTAATTATTCATTTCCCTGATTCGTGAAGTTGTGAGATATGTGTGGGGTTGTTCTGACTTATGTTGTAGTAGGGTTGTTGGAATGTTACTGTGATGTAGGGGGGATAGGGAGGATTAATGGTATCTTGGGTTGATAGATTTATTGATTGTGTAATGGATGAGAGGTGTTATATAGAATTGTAGTGACCAGGTTATGTGGTTATGTGTTAATGGGTGAAGTATTGAGTTGGAGGATTTCTCTATTGGAAGGACGGATTGTGGGGAACCACATTGAATAATGATAATGGATGTGGTTGGCATGGGTGCATCAGCACTAATATGATGTTTAAATATGTAATATATCTTGAGATCATTATGTTATTTATTTAATGGGAGTTAAATATAGAAGAATATGGTGTGGTTTGATTTAATCATGTTCTACTACATTATGTGAGTTTTACTAGGTGGATTCTTGTGTGTTGTTCTTGATAGTTTTCTGGGTAGTGATGGAATGAATAAATGAATGGTTAACAATTAATGATAATTGGATGACAGAATTTTCTAAGAAATGATTTTACATTATGGGCGGTTGTGTGGTTGTGAATTTAGAGGTAGCACCTATGTGGGTATTTTGAGATGGTTGTCGGCTGAGAACCCATTGTTTGGGCTTGATTATTGGATAACATATATTTATTAATTATATTTTTACCCTTGTGATTTCTATATGGACCCCACCCATGTTGAGAACTATGCACCGAACACCCCCACCATCATTGGGGAGGGTGTAATTCCTATGAATCCTAATGGGAGGATGGATGGATGGCCACCCATACATATCAGATCCATCTTCTAGGTGGTGGTAGCCAAATATTATTCGAGCAAGTATTGGTTGTTTGGCCTCGTTGTGTCTAGGCATCTACTATTTTCCACGGTGTCTTTTGGATGATATGTGTTGTGCATGCCCATTAATTTTTGGTATATGGCTTGGTTTTTGAGAGAATTTGTGTGTGGGGGAAGGATGTGATGTGTTAAGGGACCTTTGTGTGTGCAGGTGAGATGTGATGCGATAAATTTTCCTTAGTGATAGGGATAGCTATGTGGCCCAGATGTGTGTGTTAAATATGTTATGTGCTTTGGTTTCTCTGGTGATAGAACTAGCTATGAGGCCTAGATTTATGCGAGTGGGTTTTGACATGGATCATTATGAGTAGGATGAAATGTGAGGACAATCTTTTTGAGGAATGAGTGGATAAATGTGTTGGAAGTGGTGTGGGGTACCCAAATAACTGATGTTATTACTATATTACTTGACATGACTTGTGTTACATGGTGTGTGTGCCTAGGTGATGTTGGGAATGTTATTATACATTTTATAGGTGTTTAAAGGTTCTGTTGTTTTCATATAAGAGTATTAGATTGATTCTATAATTTTTTTCACAAGATACATTGGTTTTCCTATTGTGTATACCTTTAAAGTCACCCAACATATAGAAAACTTATTTTCAGGTTTTCTGGAGGATTTCATTGATAGTGATTGTCTATACTAGCTCATACTTTGGTAATCTTTTCATGACACTTCCTAGAAATATATTTGGTATTTACTTTGGATTTTTCATTTTTTATTTGTAATATATTCATTTTAAACATTCATGTAGGATTTATTTTATATTTTTTATATATATCTTGGATTTCAATTTAGGGTGATACATATTATCTACCAATCATGTTTATTTAGGAAAAAAAGTAATTCCTACCACTTTCGATATAATATATATACCCTTGGTGTTATTTTCCACACCAGCGCCTATTGGATGCATGAATTGAGGTTCATTATCTCCATTTCTTCACTTATATCCATATAATGAAATCTTTTGAGAGAGGTTCACATTATAGAATGGTATCATAGTATATGGTTGAGAGATATGATGGATTTTGGAGTACGTAATGGTGAGTATTGCATGGTTTGGTAGTGAAACATTGTCAAGTAACTACGGTGTGTGACATAGATAATGGACGACCCACTAGGACATGAGATTTTGGGCCCCCCTATGATCCAATGTTATGAATTTGGATCTAATGAACTCTCCTGTGAGGGTACACTGTTAGTATGGTAGATACCCAAGGAAGGGTACTTAAATCATATCGACTTCTGTTCTAGTATTAACTGGTTATCTTTTTGTAATTTGAATTGAAAAAAAGGAGTAAAATTAGTAAAAATAAATCTTAAATAAAATTCCCTACTACTTTGGTGTAAGAATTCCTTGTCTACATTTCATATATGGAACAAAGTTGTCATCCTCTTTTGGATCTTGTAGTTGATGCACATCCAGATGATACAGTTGATTGGTGAGGGTTGATCCATTTGAGGAGGATGAATACGGGTACATAATGATACAAGAATTCTAGGTATATTCGATGGAAATGTACAATAGTAGTATTTTGGAGAAGGTAATTGAGAGACAGATCTTGGATCTTCATATCACTTGGAGTTTGATTTGGGAAACAATGGAGGACTGGTTCCCATTGGTACTGAGCAAGATTTAGGGAGCTAAAAATCCAGGGTGGAAGATGTACATGGGGTAGTGGATGGAGGATTATGTTTTGTCGGTCTATTTTGGGAAGGATTTATGAGAAGTATTCCATTCACCATCCTTGATGGTGGAGAAGAGGAAGAGTTACTCTCCCTTTTTTAGGGAAATATGTGAGTATGGGTACATGGGAAAATGTTCCAAGATATCATTCCATTTCCTTAGATCTATTTCTAGATAAGGAGTCTCTTTCGAGACACCTATAGGAGTTGATTTATACATCTATTGAGAACATGGTTTCTACCATTAAATTGTTGATGTAATTGGAGGTTCAGAAGAATGACAATGTAATACAGTAGATTCACTCATGAGTTGGTCTTCTATAAGAGGGGATACATTTGGGTTCTGAAAAAGGAAGGGTTACCAAAATAAATTCATAGGTTTTAGGTTGTTCAAGGATTCGACCAGTGGGGGGTTGAACTGAGTGTTTTTCATTTCACCCTTCTAGTCCTCTTTTCTAACACTTGAACATGGGAAGAGGTGTCTCATCTATAGACTCTTTGGACATATTCATAACTAGTGTCTATCATCTATTCGAGAAATATTTGGTGGGGGAGTGATGGTTCTATGCCAGCATCATTAGAAGATTCAATTCATGATGTTTTAGTGACAACATTGTCATGATCCGACATGGGGAGATGGATTAGGTGGAATCCGACCTCAAAGTTTTCCTAAGGTACCAAGTTTTGGGTTTTTTTTGGTGTTGACCATCAGTAGTGGGGATAAAGAGATGATTATATTCAGTTGGACATAGAAAAGTCAGTGGTTTCTGTATGACCATCAATCATTAGAGGTATGATTAGATTGTTTAGTAACCATTTTTTGTTTTGGTTAATTCAGGAGTTTCACACTCATTGGTTTCACATGCTCTCTCCCATTCACTATAACTAAATTTAGAGAGTCTTTTAATGCCCCTGTTGTTGATTATGCCAGTTAGAGGACATAGATGCTCAATTGATGTGTTCCAGAGCTGTAGAATGATGATATGATTGCATTATCATATGTGGATCTCTTCTTAATATATATGAAAAAAACATTTCATTCACAAAATCATATGGTCGTAGTATTTTGATGTTTTATTTGACTTCTTCTTGAGAGGACTTTTGTTTTTTTATGTTTATGGTTAACATGTGGTTTTTTTTTGATGAGGGGAGTTTTTTGGTGGGATTTCAGAGTATAAAGCCTCTTCTTTCTTATTTTTTTTGCTGCTTGGTGAATTATCAGATGTGGGGATTGTGGAGGTTCCCAGAGAGGTTGGGGAGTTACTTGATTTTTTCAATGAGGAGGTTTAAAATCTACCCCCTCGATGTAATGTATATTTTTGGATACACTTTCAGCATGATATGCCTATTATTTTCATGCATCCGGACCGGATGTCACCTTCTAATTTATAAGAGTTTAGGATTCAAATGGATGATCTTATGATGAATGGAATTATTCAGCCCAGTTTTCAACCATGGTGTGCTCAGTTGTTGTTTGAAAATAAGGAGGAAAATGACCTAAGGATTTGAGTAGACTATATGTCAGTAAATCATCTGATGATAAAAAAAAATTCTGACAAGCTAAGAGGAGAGATATGGTTTTCTATGATCGATATGTGGTATTTGTATCACCATTTAAGGGTGAAGGATGGCGATATCCTAACGATTGCTTTACGATGATGGTGTGGGCACTAAAAATTCATACTCATACCATCTGGTGTTATGAATGATCTAGTTGTATTCATGGGACTCATGATCCTTCTCTTCTGTGAGATCATGGATTAGTTATTCATCATATTCATTGATGATTCTTGATCTAATCAATTTCATTCGAGGAGAAGGATGACCATATCAAGACTATATTGCAGGATCATTAATGCCACCAGTTTTTCATAACATTGTCCGTGGTTATGTCCTAGACATGAATGGTTCATTTCATGATATTTGTTGTCCTAGTAGGATGTTTCTGTAGACCCGTCTATGTATGATGCAGTTTTTCATTTGCAGCACAAAAGAATGTGGTAGAGCCTCATTGTTTTTTGGGTCCAGTAGGTTATTACCTCATGTATATACCTAATTTCTCTCAACATGTAGTAACATTGACCGCTCGGAAATGAAATGTCCATGATTTTGTGTTGAACTATATGTTCTAGGAAGAATTTGGTTAACTAATGTGAATATTGATTAGTGCTCCAGTTCATTGGTTTTCTGATGAAGGAGTACTTTTTGGGTGTTTTGTGATGCTTACCATCTGGGTTTGGGATCTTTCTTGATGCAGAAAAAGTTACTGATCTCCTATTAGTCCATGTAGTAACATTCCCACTGATTTAACATTTCCACCAATGATCTATATATTATAGTTTTCATGTTTTCAATGATGTTATGGATATATTACCACATTGGGAAGCTCTTTATGGTCTCTATAGATCACAATAGTTTGAGGTATATTGATTCCAAGTGATATATGATCATTCAATATTGGAGGTGGATGGAGTTTCTTCATGAGTATGATGTTGATATCTCCTACACCTCAAAAAAATGGAATTTTTTGGCAAATTCTCTGAGATTAATTTTTCAAAAGGTTGTTGTTTGGGAATCTGAGGTGCTTGGATGGACATGGATTGTTAGCAACCTTGAAATTAGATGCATGGGTGGAAAAGTGTAGAGGTTGATTGTTTCAGATGATTCTTTAGTATTCTCTGATGAATTAGGTAGATGATTATCAGTGGGGAGACTCATAGGTATTTGTGATGGATGATCACAATGACCATGGTGATTCTCTAGAGAGATGGTTATATGAAGGTCATAATTGGTTGGTGTTCCATGTAATGTTGTTTTTTCTAGCGGTGATTCATTTTGAAGTCCTTTGCGAGTATCATAAATCACATCTAATGGTACTGCTAGTAATTTAAAATATGTATCATGGAATTAGAATGCAATTTTGGAGGCCTGCGATGAAGCATGAAAAGGTTGTTATTTGGGAGAAGTGCTAAGAATTCTAGTAGGTGAAGGCTGAGAACAATTTCTTGGTGGTTTGTTGCAGTCCTTAGATTTCCTTGAGTAGAATTGGGATGACATCATGATGGATTTCCTTATATGGTTACATATGATTAGATATTTTATGACTCAATTTGGGTATTACTACATCGACTAATGAAATCAATACACATTTTAGTGATTAAGGAGTTGTACTCATTAGAAGCCTTAGCCATGAGGTATGTGGATAAAGTGGTGTGGTTTCATTTATTTCCAAGATCCATTGTCTCATATGGGTATATGGTGTTTACCTTACCTGTATGGAGCGGATTGTAGCATTCTTTTGGCACCTAACAATGCCCCGACACAACCTTCCTCCCACAGACAGATAGTCAGACATAATAGACTATCCAGATAATGTAGATATGTTGGGAGGATTCATCTTATACTTTCACCTATATATGTTATGACTCATTCACTTTGTAGGGTTCTATTAATATAATAGATATCACTCTTACATTACCACGGGTCCTTTTGAAGAATTATAAGGATGACTATATCAATCACCATTCTCTTTAATAGTGGTTGGAGAGATTGCTTTTCAGGGCTCTATGGTTGTGCAGAGCATGGCACAGAAGGTTCAACTCATTCTTGAGAGGTTGAAGGTGGTGAAGGATTGGCATAAGTATTATGTAGATCACAGGAGGAGAACAATGGATTTTGAGTTTGGGTCCCCGTAATTATGACGATTTCCCCTCGATATGTGATGAAAAAGATATGGATATTGAATAAGCTTTATGCCAGGTTTTTTGAACCATTTTAGGTGTTAGGGATAGATGTCAAGGTGGAATTAAACATGGTTCTTCCACTACAGTTGGAAATAATCCACAACAACATTCACATCCCTCAACTCCATTTGTATCTTCATGATGACTACAATTTCAAAGACTATGAAGATTTGGGTATGGAGGACATCGTGATGTTTGCAGAATAACCTGTAGCTATCTAGGTTCATCAATAGATGATGTTTCATTGGTAAAAAATTCCACTGGTTCATGTGTTATGGATTTATTGATTATTAGAGGAGGGTACATGGGAATAATATACATAGATGCGTTCATAGTAACTAGATTTGTTTATAGTTTTTCCTTGTTCGTTATTGCCTTGTGATGGAATGTTTGGACTTTGTTTTATGAAAAATGTCATTTTCTATTTGGATGACTAGTGTGTGGTGAAATATGTAACGAATTCCTACCATATGAAAAGTGGATGACCAGATTCCTAATTGAGACTCATTAATTTCAATGGGATTAAACATGTGTGGGTGAGTCAGTACAACCTACAGTGTATCATATCTTTACATGGAAATGGAATTTCCTAATTTGTGTGTTCGGGATGACATTGTTTTTCTGTATGTTTTGTGCGTCATCCAATAAGTTGGGTTAGAATATGTTAGAGGGGGTAGGCATGGATTCCTCATATTCACTCTAACTTTTGAATAATGAAGGGCAGTTTATTGATGACATTTTATGTTTGTATTGGTTTTTCAAGAATATGGAGATCCATGTGTGGTATATTAAAGGGATGGTTGTGTGGATACCCCTTCTCTTTATGGGTTCATTTTTAAATTATCAATTGTTAGAATAGTTTGATAGGTTTCTAATGTAATGGTCCAAATCTCTCTGGTCCAGTACACAATGAAAATTCAGTTTTTGAATCGTTATGGGAGGATACAGTTACTTATTTAATGTTTTTTACACAATTCCAGTTTCGCAATGGAAGGTCAATGGTGGTGTGTCATGATAGTGCCACATAATGGGAAGTTATTGTGGTGAGTTGTGATAGTGACTTCTAATGTAGATTCACAGTGGAGTTTTAGGACTGTATCATGTAATGGTGAGTCATAATGGTGAGTCATTTTGGTGATTCAGGACTGGCAAGTCATAATAGTGACTCACACTGGTTGCTCACAATGGTAGCTCCCCGAATTGTGACTCACACCAATAACTGACATCGTTATGTCACTAAATAGGGAATCTGACCAGTGTCTCATCTAATGGAGGGTCATTTCATGTAAATTTTTATTTTATGGGTTCTTCTTGTTTCAAACCTTTATCAATTCATCGATGTAAACATAGATAAATACCAAATTCATGTAGTTTTGAATCATTTTGAAGGGATACATATCATATCATTAAACCAATATGAGTGGAGGGTATTAAATTGGTCAAAAGTCATGGTTATTTTAATATCTGACTGTAATGGAAATCCAAAACCATTCCACATTCCATGATTCTCACATCTAATCTATCTGAACTTGGGGGATTCCATTCATTAATTTATCCTCTTTTATATTGATACTAGATATCCATGAAACACATCATCTTCACTGAGTCATGTATTTTTTTGTATCTTTGGATCTACTCTTCATTGGAGGAATATCCTACTTCATGTGTGCCCCCAACTTTGGTGAAACAAAGAAGTGTCGATCATCTTTTTTTATGATTATAATTTCCTTCATCTCTATCTTTTTTGTTTCATATATGGAGGGATTAATAATTTATCCCTTATCAATATATATGAATTCAAGAAAAATAAAAATAATTTAATTGGTTCAATATCAATATCGGGGTTAGGGAAAAGTGATGTATGATCAACCTGTATTTTTTTGTTGGTTTTTGTGAATTGTACTATCTAAACAACACATTAGAAAAAATGGCCATTGTGGTTCAATTTTTTCACACTGATTGATGAATCTTAAATTCATGATGTTTGGTTCTATATCAAAAAATATTCATTAAATATGTTAATCACATTCAGTCAAATAATAAATGGATTCCCCAAGATAAAACTCTTTCTATTATAGCCTTATATGTAAACAAGTGGAATTAATGAATAGATGAATTGTTAAAAATAACTATGGATTTCCATGATTATTATGGTGGTGTAATATATGTGGAATTTTCCTAGAAAAAGGTTTATTATGTTTGGGGACATGGTTCTATTATGTGTAGTGGTTTGAGAGTTATTATAAACTCTCATGTTAATATATTATTTGATAGTTTAATAGATGGTATATGTTATACTGCAAGGCTTTTATCCAGTTGTTTTGTTATGTTTTTCTTGGTGTGACTATGACTTAGTGGATTTCTCTGTAGAAATTATGGACTGAGGAGAATTAATTTAAAGAATAAATATGGAAATGGATGAAATGGGGTTTTTTCTATTAATAACCTATAGAATGATTTTCCATATCTCTGGATCAGTATTTTATTTCAAGAGTCGGTGTTAAACAGAGAGTATTGTGAAGTGGGTTAATTTACAACAGTTTCTCTTCCTATAAATTAATTGTATTGTGTGTCTAGTTGTGTGATGTGATTCGTAGTTTCCTATGTTGAGATGAAATAAATAAATGAATTGTTCATAAATAATGAGAATTGGTTAAATGAATTGTTTATCAGAATGATTTGACTTTGTGGCTGGTTGTATCGTATATCATTTAGAGGTAGTAGGAATGACAATATTTTGAGTTTTTTGATAGTAGAAAACTGATAGGTTGGGCTTATTGGTGTGGTAATATATATGAATTACATATATTTTTCATTGTGATTTATATATGCACCCAATCCATGTTGAGTAATATATCCCGAACTCCCCCATCACCATGGGGGGTGTCATTCCAAAACAACCTGATGGGAGAATGGATGGTTGGCCCCCCGCCCATCCCTACTCCCTCTTGTAGATGGTTTTAGCAGAAGATTCATCTTGTAGTTATTATTTATGAGTCCCAGGTGTGTGTGGGTGATTTGGGATATCCCACGTGTATTTAAGATGAGGTGTTATGTTTTTTCTATGAGTTTTTGGGATATGACATGGTGATTGAGAGCCCACGAGTGTGAGTGAATAGTGTGATTTGGTAGTGACACATGTGTGTTCTTGTGAGATGTTATTATATTCATATTCCTAGGTGATAGGAATAGGTATGATGCCTAGGTGTGTGTTGTTGGGATGTGATATGGTTTATTTTCCTAGGGTTGGGGATATCTTGGAAAACATGTTTTGTGTGGGTAGGTTGTGTCATGGTTCTTTCAGCAGCAGTTAGGGCTTGAGGAAGTTTTCCATTAAGTAATTTTGGATAAAACTATGGGAAGTGGTGTAGGGAACCCAAATAATTGGTTTGATTATTATATTACATTACCTTACTTTTGTCACTTGGTGAGTGTGACTTACTGATATTTAGAAATTTAGAATACCTTTTAAGGAAAGGTTGGGTTCATTTTTGTCAATTTATAAATAATATGCTTTGACCAATTATTCACTATATACTTTTTTTCAACTGAGTATATGTGTATTCTCAACCTTTATATAACAAGATGTTTCCATGTTCCTCGGAGGATTATATAGAATGTGTTGGACCTTACTAACTCAGGATTTTTGATAGTTTCCATGTCACTAAATTGAATTATTTTTTGAATTTAAATTGGATTACTTATATTTATTTACAATAGTTATATTATAAACATCATGTGGGATTGATTTGGTATTTCTTTAATATTTATGTGTTGTAGTTTGTTTGAGGTTGATTCAACTTCTATCCCGATCATGTTTTCTCAAAAAAGGGAAATGGATCTGATTTGATGAGATTAAATATAACGTTGGTTCTATTGTACACCCTAGGGCCTACTTGAGGTTGGACTCAGGGGTTCAATATCTAACATTCATTCATTACTAGCCTAAGAGAGACATCTTTAGAGTGTGGGTCTTTGGACATGTCATGAATTTTATAATCTTGACTTCTGTAATAGAACCAAATCTCATTCTATATCATTACACCAATAAATGTTAGGGTCTCTATTGGGCAATCGTTCATCAATGAATCAAGTTATGTGGTTTAATAAACAAATTCCATAGTCCAAATTGTGATTTTGTGAATGAGAATAGTTTAAATAATATATTTTTCTAATTTAATTTCCTAAAAGAAATAATTAATATGGTCATTTAGTTAATTAAATAATTATGTAATTTAGTGATTTGTGTATAATTAAATATAGAATTAATAGTGGGATATTGAATTGGTATCTTGATTGTTAGTTGGGTAATTAATTTCTATATGTTGAGAAAATGATATTATATATGGTGATAATTAATTGTATAATTTATTATGGGATAATTATTTTGAGAATTAGATAAATTATTTGTGAAATAATATTGTGATATTGAAATTATGTGTATTATTAATTAATTGTTTAATTAATAAATTGGTGGTTGAGATATATGTAATATTATACTGTTTTCAATTATGATTTTTTAAATAGTTAATGGTTATATGGACTTTCAGTCAATTATAATGAATGGTAATATTCTCATTCCAATTTTTGTTATTAAATGGTGAAAAGAAACATGGAAATTCGGCTATGTATTATTAATGGTAACATGATCAATCAATTATATGTTATTAAATGGAGAAAAGTACAATGGATAATTGGCCAAATTGTATGAATGGTATTATAATCATTTAATTATATGTCATTTATAGGTTAACTGTAATATTGACTTTTTGCCACAAATTACGAATGTTAAAATGGTCATTAATTTGGGAAATGGTTTATGGTTAAATGGTCATTAACTTGAGATATTATTACTAGTAACATGGAATTTCAAAATTTATATTCCATGGGGATAGATCATACTCAAGGATTGGACGAAGAAGTTATTGAGGTTCTAGTTTCAATGAGAACCAAATTATGTAGGTGGTTAAAAGGAATGTTATTAAAAATGTATTAAATGTTTAATGATGCATTAAAAATATTTATCTGTACAATTGAATACAATATTATTCACATTATCTCATTTCAACACCAATGTTGTTGGCCTATTTCAATGTACTCACACCCTACAAAGGCTTCCTGACTAATACTAGAATAGATTTCATTGTTTCTAGCCAGGTTAAGGTTAGGGTTCCTGTGCTAAATGTAAAATGTGGGGATTGAGCATACATATGGAAACAAGATATGGATCATGAACTCCTAGACTGTATCTTCTGTCTTTCTATTTATGTATTCATTTGACACTGGACATGTACTATTTCATTTTGAGTTTGATGATTTAGTTTTGATTTTCTACTTCTTGTTTGGGTCATCATGTGATTCTAGTACAATTATAATTATGATTATATTCTATTATTATATTATTTATTTAATTCCATTCAAATAATACTGTTATAAAATAAGTTATAATGTCCCCATGATCGATATACCAGAGCCACACTACTTGTTTACAGCCAATGGTGTAAGGGGAGGCATGCTTGAGGACATGTGACTGGCCAGCTTGAGGAACCAGTGTGTGAAACCCATGATGGTATGTCACAATGTTTTATCAATAGTGATTTCATTTTTCCCTCTTTGTATTGCTATTAGTTAATGGTATATTATAGAATATGAAGTGTCGGGCCATGCTCATTAGATCGTTCATGGGATTTTAAAACCCATTTATGGTGGAAGGACCAAAGAACCTAGGGTGGTATTTTTGTTATAATTTTAGGTTTTTATAGTTGAATATTAGTTCATATTGAGTGAAAAAATTTTGGTGTGATGTGATTATTGATTCTAAAATTTTATGATATCTGACTCATGGAACTACATGGAATGAGAGTTGAGTCTCCATGTGTCATTCAACGATCCTAGAATTATTTTTTGGCATGCATCATTTTTAGTCACACATGAGAAACCAAGTGTTGGGTAGTTATTTAACATGGAGTTTTTTTGTTATCTTTTGATATTAAAATTAAAATGTTGAATAACATGTTGTTTATAATTTTAAAATTATTGAAAATTTAATAAATGGATTTTCAATGTGAAAACATGGAAAATGTGAATTTTTTTAACACAGTTAACTAGTAACTCTATGTGGGATGGTTCTGGGTAGATATAATGCATTCGGTTTGACCATGAGGCGAGTTTTATGGAATGTACATGTTTTGAATTTTTGTGATTTTATTCATACATAAATGTAATAAGCTTGTCTTATATTTCCTAATACGTGTGTTTGGAATTAGATGTTTATGCCTCCAAGATGATGCTTGTTGAGTGGATGACATGAGGTAATGGATTGTTATGCTCTACCAATAGTGGAACCCATGGCACCGATAGTGTGGGGTTGTTATGTAGTGGAGTTGTTTTGAGAGAAAATATATTGCTTCCTAATTTTTTTAATGGGACCCAAGGTAGGGTTCGAAGAATATATCTATCAAAATGAGTGAATTTCTGTTGTAACACCAGTAGAAATTTAATACAGATGGTGGAAAATAGGGAGTATAGTCATTGGATGAGTCCATTGAGATGATAAAAAAATTGGACAATCTATTAGAAAATAATGTTGATTTTCCTCTTATATTCTATGATGATAAAACATACATTGAATGGACATTCAGGCATATAATGAGAATGCTAATGGTTTTTCATGCCATGAATTCCTCAATATGATCATGGATGACATATATCAAGAGATGTTGAGGTAGGATATATAAGATGAGTTAAAGTTATTGAATTATGGAAAAATGTATCTGATGGACAATTATAGATTATTTATAGACTTTCATTGCTTTACTATAGTGTCAAAAGGAGACAAGGAAGCTATGGAGATTCATTTCAATTATTGGAATAAATGCGAGACTAATTCCCAAATTAAAATCAATTGGTCAACTTTTGTTATGGTAGTGAACATGAGGGAGGGATCCATTGTAGGATATGTTGATATAGAGATACATCTATGGGGAATGAAAACACGATAAGGATGAAACGAAATGAGAACTTTAGTGAAGGTAGTGACAAGTAGAGTAACCATGCATAGAGATGATTTATACGAGACATTACTGGAGTGGTCTTTCAGTAGGGTGGTCTGTGAGAACATTATCATTGGAACTTTTCCTATCCACCAATGGTGTTCTGATCTTGTGGCTGTATGGGACATGTACATTGCTTCTATAGGAACCCATGGTAGACAGTAAATCATGGAGGAGCTAGAAAAAACTAGTGTGTGGGAATGGGAAATTATTCACCATATTAGTATGGTAGCTAGAGTTCAAATTGATGAGTCAACAGAGGTAGTGAATGTGATGCTTTTGGGAAAGATATTCCATATCATCAAATTGAGGAAACTTAGAGTGCTATTTTATTACAAGATGATGAAATATTGATGTAGGAATTCATTCCACCCATAGGGGAATGTATTTAAGATGTCATTCTTGATGACTAGTCATTTCTTCCCCCGAAATGAGATGTCGAATATACAATTGATCTCATAAATGGGACTGAGCCCGTTTGTAATCAATCATACAAAATTTCACCTATATAGTTGAATGATCCTAAGACATTTATTGATGAGTTAATGGGTAATGTATTTTCTGTCTGGGTATTTCACCTCAGGGTACCCAGGTGTTTTTTGAATATAAGGAAGAAATCTATTTTTTATTATGTGTTGAATAACAGATGTTGAACAAGATGACTCTAAATAACAATTATCCACTTCCTTGTATCAACAATCAACATGACTGGTTGAGAGGATACTTTGTTTTCTCGAAAGTTGACATTAGCTTATGGAATTATCATTTGAGTGTTTTTAATTATGATATACCATGGACTACATTCAAGATGTATGAATGAAATGTATTATTAATTTGTATTACCAATTGAGTTGATGAACACACTTGTATTGATTGTTTCCTCGATGAATAGATTCCTCCAAAAGTATGTGTATAAATTTGTGGTAGTGTTTGTTTATAATATTGTGGTTTACTAAAATAATCATGACGATCATTCCCAATAACTTTACACCATCATATATAGATTCGGTGAGAATCAAATATATGCCATTCTATGTAAGTGTCAGTTTCTGATTGATCATGTACACTTCCAAGGTCACGTCATCTCAGAGGAAGGTGTTACAGTTGACCTAGTGAATGTTCACACAATTGAATCTTATGACCAAATCAAGAAACTTATCAATATTATATGATTTATAATTTTAGTTGGATGTTATTGAATATTATTCTAGGATATCTCTTTATTTTTAGCACTACATTAAAGATTGACGATGATGGGGATAATGTTTCAATAGTCAGTAACACATGATAATTCCTTCCTAGAACTGAATAAGTGCTTGAAGTTGTTACCAATATATATCCAACCTGAGGTAGGTGAGGATTTTATGGAGTGTTGAAATTCTTATGGGACTGAACTAGGAGTAGTGTTGATTTTTGGGGTCAGGTTGAGGCATACAGATCACAGCAGACGAGCCCCGATTAATGGAACTACCCTACAAACAATCTCAGGTCGAAATATTTCGTTTTTTCCACCAAGTTTTGAGGTCGACCACATGCTCCATTATTGAATTTAGATAATCTTCGTGATATTCTGGATGTATAAAAAACATCCAATCTATATAAACCCATTGTTTTATTCAATAATCTTCGCATTACCTTTTTTGGAAAATAGAAAACATTATATGAAGTAATTCCCAATGAAAGTACTAGTCTTGTGTCTTTTGAAACAAGGAAACATTAACAATGATGCATTAGTGATCTATATTATCTCACATTAGGTTCATAATGACTAACACCCTTCATAGAGACATCAAACATAATACAAATATTTATAACGTGGGGGGAGGAATCATAAAACGCTGAGAGACCAGGTGCTCAATAAGGGTAAACAGTAGTTATGTAAGGATAATCATAAGAATAAGGGTATGAGAACATGATTATGGAAATTAAAGATCATACCCATCATTTCAAATGTAAAATACACTAATCATGGCCTAATGGATGGAATTTCATAATACATTAATCATATGGAAATAAATAATATAATTCAGTGAAAGCATGACATTGGAATAAAACATTGAATTTTCATAGAAAAAAAAGTATATAATATGATTTCCATTTTTTCTAATTAATCACGTTCAAAACTGTATTGGTATTATAGTTTTAGTCCATATACAATCTTTATAGTCATGGTTCACAACCAAGGGAATCTTAGTAGCATTAGTTTACTCCTAAAACCATCTTGGTAGTCATGGTTCAATTCCATGTCAATCAATGTAATCTTGGATCATTCTCTAGTCCTTCAAGGTTTATCTCATGAGATATAAATATTTACCCAAGGCATTGGAGGGAGATAATGGTCCCACATATCGCATAATAATATCATAAATAGATGAACCACAGGATCATAAATAATCAAATAAAAACCCAAGAAATGAATCAGGTATTATGAAACTATAATCAAATCCTAATAAGTGGAAACAAAAAATAATTATTAATCATTTAATCATACACATAACTCATTAAAAGAGGAATAATTGAATAGAATATAACCTGTGAAGGAGATAGATGTCTAATAGACATCATCCCATCAAAATGTAATCCATTCAAATAATGTTTTTATATAGAAATATTGAATAATTTACCCATATACGCATTTGTAACAGAAATGGATGTTATCATATATGTGAATTAATTATTTAGTGATATTTTTAAAACATTAATAATTTTAGAAAAAAAATCATTGAAAAACTATTTGAAAGCATATAAAGAGAACATTGAAAACCATGAGACGTTTTAAAAAACCTTTTTAATAAACAAATTTCCAAAATTATCATTTGAAAACATTCTGGAAAACATTTTTTAGGAAATTTTGAACAAGATGGTTTTTGAAAACAATAGATTCCAGACTAGAGAGAGATATTCAAATTTTAGTTAAAAACATTATCTTCTTTACCAAAGAGTATGAGGATTATAATAATACCTGATTTTAACATAAATAATCATATTATAATGAAACTCATCAGTATAATTTATAAATTGATCGTGATATTTCATCAAATAATAATAATAATAATCTAAAAAAACTAGGTGATTTTGTCAATATACTCTTATAACAAGGTAACTTGGGATCAAACTATTCAGGTATGAAAAAAAATTAAATGAAACATAAAATTTAATTAAGGGAATTAAATTCATCATATAACATGTCAAATGCAATTATATAGACAATTAAATGGAATTTTGGTTCATAACAAAAAATGTGTATCATCGAAGGCATATTGAGGAAAACTATTTTACATTTCTCTTAAATTTGACATATAAAACCCATAAATATAAGATCATAAAATGTAAATTTAAATAAAAATATATTTAATTTTATTATAAATATAATATAGTCATGGAAATTACATACACCACATAAAAGGAATGACTGATGAACATATCATGTATCTCACGGGAATAAAGTGTCATAAAATCCCCTTAACTTGAGTATTGACTCATGCCGTACTCATTCAAATTGTATGTATTATAAATTAAAATTTATTATTAATATTTAAGAGAACCATATTCATATATATATGGTTTATATATAACATTATATTACACAATTTTTTACAATCCTATGTTAATGTATCACTTCGGGTAATATTTTCTTTATTCTTTGAATGTGTCTTAATTTGTTATATCTTTTTTATTTATACCTGATAAAATGATCTTTAGAATATAAAATATATTATAAATATACTTTTTATACATTATATGTGTATTATAATAATTAATATAATATATAATTATGAAATTGAATTTCCCATTCGGAGAGGCGGTATGTCATACGTAATTATGAATGCTATTTCTTTATAATTATTGTGTTGAAAGAAGGAATGTAAAAGAATAATATATATATATATATATATATACAAATAATTGTTAATTTATATTTACACTATCATATAGGTCTTATATATAAACTAAATCCTTCCATTATATGATCCATGTAACGTTTGAATGAATCATATCACTCTGAGGGTGTGGTAGATAACACTTCTTCAAATGAAATTATCATATTAAAAGAAAATGAAAAGTAAAAAAGATATTATTTTTATAAATAATAATTAATTTTAATGAAAACATATTTAAAATATATAATATATATTAATAGAGTACCATACATAGTTTCCCCCATGAGAGGTGGTATGGAAAATTGAACAATCGTTGTTTTGTGAGGAAGTAGTACATCATACAACTAAACATTATTTTTGCTATCAAATTTATTGATGTGTGTCTATGTGTATATAGAAAACATAGAATAGTAATATCCTATTATATATATATATAATACTGGTGTTTTTATAGAAGAAGGTAAAAAAATATATTGGGGGTGGTGGAGAAAATAAAAGAAATGCATTGAGAGAATATGTTTCCTCTTAATCTGGTTACTCCAATTGGTTTATACACCAAGGAATCTGTGGAATTACTTATTAAAAGAGAATTATTCTAAGAGGAATTTAGTATTTAAGGGATTATTTTTTGTTATGGAATGTCCAAAAATAATAGTTATGGGAGGTGTGAGGAGGTGGGAGATGTAGTGGCGTTTTATCTGGTGGGAAAAGAACTCACTCTAAATTTTTTTAAAACATGTAATGTTTTGATATGTTATTACCTAATAAAAGTAATACCAAACAAATAAAAATCAATAATTTATTGTTTATAGATGAATCATGCCTATAAAATTGGGTTTTGACAAGTTGAATGTTCGTTTTGGCACCAATGATTAAGGATTAGTCCCAAAGTAACCATTAGTTGACCTTAATCTAAGTGATTATTTTTAATCACTTTTACTAATATTTTTAATCACAAATTTAACTGAAACTTTTATGCTTTAAATTTTAAATTTATTTAAATGGTAAATGTTTTTTTAATTCAACTCACAAAATTTGTAAAATTATGATTAATTCTAATATCGTAGACTGGATGAAATTACAAGTTTAAAAGTAGAAAAATGTTGAAATGATTGTTAAATTTTAATATTCAATTTCAAAGTGAATTTGATTATATTAATATAAAATTTTATTAACATAATTTTAATGGTTATAATTTTATCTTAAGAAATTTAATGTATAATTTAATATTAGTAATTATTTAGTCAAGATGAATGTTTTAAAATAAATTGAAATAATTTTCAATATTCATCCTGAAATGAAGTTTCTTAGAAAAATCCACAAAAATAACCCAAACATAATTGTCATATTATAAATTCAAAAATAAATTTTTTTTTATCAAATTAAATTGACAAGGTTTTCTAAAATTAATTTTACGATTCTTCACTAAAAGAAATTAAATGGAACTCATTAGATAAAATTATATCATTTAACATAGAAGGACTTCACCAAAAATAATATATTTCATTATCAATATGTTTAATTTAAAATAATAAATAATGAAAAACAATTAACTTGTTTTATTACTATTCATATTACTAAGATTAATGAATAAATTATAATAATATCATTCATGAAATTATAACTAAAAAATTTTGTTTCGTAGAAACATCCGTGATGCATGTAAAATATTCCAAGTCACTGTTTCATGTTACATATGCAATGTTGATGTTACATGTAATGTATGTTGATTAGTTTTCGTGTAACATACTCCATGTTTGTTCAATGTGATAGGAATGTTCAAATTAGTTCTATGAATGACATAAATGAAATTTTAATTTAATTGAAAAATCATCCATAGTAACTCAGGTTGTAACGTTATAACCCCCTTAAAATGAAATTTTCCCTCAAAATTCATCACTCAATTTAAAAAATGTGGATACTTATGCTTTATTATATCGTCAAGTTCCCACACAGCTTCCTATAATGGGTTATTTATTCCAATTTTTTTGACTATGTTTGTGGTCATATTTTATTGAACATTCTCTGCACAATCCAATATTTATTGAGGTTTCTCCACGAAATAACATTCATGCTCTAGTAGTATGACCACTGAGATCAATATATGGGAAGGTGTAGGTATGAACATCCTATTGATAGATACATAGAATTCATTGTGTAATTAAGTGATATTTGGAACAATTTCCAAGAGATAAGAAATTATCCCGATACAATCAAGATTCTCAAAGGGACCTATATAGCTCAAGAATAGTTTACCGTTCATCCTGATTATAATAAAATTATTTTAGTGTGATATACACAGAAACAATTTCCCACCAACATCATCTTTTATATCATTACAATGGTTACCAATTTATCTTTTCTTATAACATTGAACTGCATATCTATGCAACTGAAGGGTTCCAAATTTCATGAAAATGCTTCAGAAATCATAGGCACAAGTAGCATTCATTATCCATCCTTATACCATCATGTTGGAGATCTTCATTTTATCCCATATACGGATTCATGCAGTGCCATCTGAATGCATGAGTGAAATATATTCTTTTATGAAAAGTTAAATAGAGTAATGGGTGGATCCCACCCACCATTAAACTCTATATAACATGTTCTCAACATATCCACTAGGTTGTGAGGGATTCTTTCAGAAATACCCTCTCTTCCAAGATGAGAAATGATTTGAAACTCAACTTTTTATAAGGTTCTTCCTAAAAGATATGCCAGAATGTTGAGATAAAACTTGTATCCTGATATGAAATAATATAAAGAAGTACTCAATGAAATGTTATCACATATTTATTGTATATCCGGGAATGAATATCAAGAGAGAAGTGTTCTCTGATCGTGAAAAACCGTGTGGAAATACTAAGGAGATTGACTACAACACATATCAAATAAAACTACTTTGACCTTTGTTGTAGTATGATGACAATATTCATAGTGATGTTATCCAATTTCTATTATGGTGTAGGTAATGGATAAAAAATTCCATATGACATCATTCATTCATCCTTGACTTGTGGTCATACCATGAACTAAATACAATAATTATAATATCTATCTTAATTCCATCACGAAAGATGTTTTATTTCAAGACCCTATACATCCTTGTATCTAAAGTATGAAAATAAATTGATGATCTATGTGAAAACTCTGACATGCCCTTATTCAAAAGTTGTATTTAAGGAAAAAATATAATATTCCTAATCATTATCATTCTAACCAGATCAATGTAAAACTCAGGAACATTTCTGAATTTATTTTACATCTCTACATCTACCTTCTAACCCTCTTTAATCATCACATAGATAGAGGGTTGAACATTAAATTGATAATTTTATGACATTTCCCTTTAAATTAGGATATCTAGATCAATCTTTTCCAAATCCAAAAATATTGGATCTTTTTTCCTCATCATGGATAATATTGAATGATCCTTCTAACAAAAATCATATTTCACCTTGATTAGTTTCCATGGTGGTAATGTATTAAGCAATTGTGATCCATTAACAACTATAACCATAATCTATGGGGTATGTTCAACACAATCTGTGTTAATATATAATTAAAAATTTTATTATATGTATAAATATAACACATTATTAAATAATGATAATGAATCAATGTCTCTAATGAAATAATTTTCCCCTGCTATCTAGAAATAATAAGTTAGGTATTTTTTCTCTAGAATATTCAACTATTATGAGGAATATTTTATATCAATAATAATATATCCAAATCACATCATGGATTATTCATTATATATTGAAATCCCTTCTCCACTCTAGGGAAATATATGCCCAAGTTCACTGACTAACCTTCTCTTCAGTTCCCTTAAATTTTCTCACAATCATATATCTAAATTTACATGACTCCCTTATGAGTTAACATGGTCAACAAATTAGATATTCATGAGAAATTTTCCACTAATAATTAATAATATCGATATAATATAAGAAATTTGTGGGTATAAGTCACTCTATCTTATCTAGGACTATATTCAATAGCCTCAATCATTTATGAATCTAATTCTATACCATCTCATGAGAATATTTTCCCTAATAATGAAACCATTTTTTGCAAATGTTCACACTTTTTAAAATTTTCAAATTGGTTACCCAACCTTATGGTCTTCTATATAATTCCCAAGTGATCATCTGACTCTTCCATGCTATTTTAAATAGATAATAATATAATTTATAAGGAATACCATAAACATATCAGTGTAATATCTAAAGGCTATATTAGTTAAATTGATGAAGGTTTCATAGTAATTAGTATGACCAAAAGGCATCACTATATTTTCATAGTGTCCATATCTTGTATAGAATTTCATCTTTTGTATATACTCTTTCTAAACACCCAATTTATGATAACCAGAATGAATGTCTATCGTAGAAAAGAATTAATCTCCACATAGTTGTTAAAAAATTATTCAATAAGGGTGTGAAGATACTTATTATTGATCATGATCTTGTTTAACATGTGATATTTAATTCAAAGCCATGTCGATCAATTATTCATTTTCAAAAAACAGAGAATAGGTACACCTAAAAGTGATACACATGGCCAAATTAATCCCTTATATAGGATTTCATGGAGTCTTGTCTTCAATTCCTACCACTCAATATAGGTAATTTTGTAAGGTTTCTTGGAAATTGGTGTGGATTGAGGTATAAATTCTATTAAAGAATCAATTTATCATTTTTTAAAGACTTTGCAAGATTTCTAGAAATAAATCCACAAAAATATCAGACAATATGCATATCGAAGATAAAAAATTTCTCCCCAACCATTTCAGATAAAAATTACATTTGAATTTGAATAATGAACCATTCACAAGATGTGATCTTCTCATTATGTTAATTAAAATAATCAGATGGAAGGATGATCACAGGAGGGGGTTCAAAATATAAAAGATATATTCTTTTACTTAATATTTAATGTGGGATGTATGAAGTGAATTAAAATCCATGAATAAGTTGAAATCGAAACCAACCAAAGGATGAATGAGCATATTTTCAGGAAGAAAATTCCCACAAACTTCAACCAGATAGTAATAAATAACATGGGATGATATAATTGTAAAATTAATGGTAGGGGATACTAATTATGCATCTAACTGTTTTGGTGGAATCTATACACCTTTATAAGAAAATTTATATTAGAAAGATTGTGTAGATATAATGATAATAGTGGTTCTAGAGTAGACATTAATTGTACCATTAATCACGTTTTTATCTCACACATCATTAAAAATATTGATTGCATGATATTTTCCCTTCTCCCTCAGGAAATGTTATTTTAACATTGATCTTCTTCCACAACACTTGGGTCTGGGTAATTGTTATTGTAAATCATGTTCTCCTTATATTTGTAGCACTGAATCGTGTGAAGTAAATTTCATGATTCTGTTTTCCAATTCACAACATTATCTAACATAGTCACCTAATGTTTTCTATAAAATTACCAATTTCATTTCAATAAAAACATAAACCATTTATTGATCCCCTCAAGGTAATTTCATCCATGATTATTGTAACACATCATAAATGGTAGATAATATTATTCTATTAATTGTTTTTATATTTTATATTAAAAACCATATTTATATTCTTATTAAAACAATGAGATTGATATGTTACTCCAACATCCATTTAAACCATTAATACAGAGTGCATAATCTGTTGGTAGCTATTAATGACTCTTATGGACAATTCAATTCTGATAATTCGAATTAATCTTCTAAAGAACCAATCATAATTACTGTTGGATTGGATGATAATTCATGAATTTTAACGCAAATGTCTAATGAAATAATCGTCATAGGTACTGAAAAATTAATCATCCTTTTTAATCAACTCAAGTAATTATTTCTCCATATTTAAAAGAAGAATACATTGAAATTACTTATTTAAAAATAATTTCTTGATGTTACCCAAATCCATTAATTTAATCTAATCATATTGCCTTGTATTCATGATTAGATCCCACCACTAGTATAGTCCACCTACTATCAAATAGAAATCTAGAATTAAATTCTATTGCTATGAACAATAGATGATATATAATATCTAATCAATAGTACCGCAGAATTGTTAAGCTAGAACTAGATAAAAATACCTTCTGAAATAAGGGGGATGTTTTGTCTGGAATGACTCAACTAAATGTTGTTCCCTTTTATCTCATATGTATGTACACTATGATTAGTAGATTCAGAGAGCTGTGTCAGCATAAAACAAGTTTTTTTATTGTAGATCACATAGAATTTAGATACTTAGGAGATTAATAGTTTTATTTTTTAGTGGAATAAACATTAACATGCATCCATAGGGTTCTATCTATTTAAAAAATCATCGAGTAAGAAATTGTTTTCACTTCAAGGAACCACAAAATCATAAATAATATTATATAAGAATTATAAATCCGGACCCAATCCTTCATCTATGAAAACATTTATTTATCCTAGGTTTTTTCATATAATGATCAATTTCAATCCTTAATAATGCTTCCTGATGTGTATCTAAAATTCTAAATAATTTTCCCCTGGAGTTCCAAACAAGGTGTGCAATGAGGAATGTTCTCGGGTACAAGATTAGCCCACATAAGGCCTAGGACATCTTTTCATATTTGATAACCCTAGATTAATCAGTGTTACATCCACATACACTATTATTATGTAGTGTAATATGTATTAAAATAAAACCACTCATAATATCCTTTACCAATATTCATACACATTTTCATATACTTTTTCTTGTCCTTAAGCTTATCCTTAGACATGTACATAGAGTTATCACTAAGATATTCTCTTCCAAGATTCCAAATTTTAATTAAACATTTTATATAATACCAAATATACTGACCCCTCTTTGAATACATTAAGATTACATAAGAATATTGAAATACTTAATACATTATACAACTAACACACAAATACCATACTAGTATAGTGTCACTGGAAACATGTAATCATAAACACTGATACATAGGTGAGAATCATTATTTCCCAAAAGGTACTTCATGAATAAGAACCATCTTATTAATATCAAACATAATGGATATCATTATATCATGGGGATGCAAACTGAAAAATGGGTGAGTTTGAATTCTCAGTATGGGTAAATGAAAATTAGATATCTAAGAATAGTAATGAGATTAATCATATGAGAACATGATCATTAACATTGAAGATTGTACCTTGTATATCATTAGTCATGTGTATTAATAATGGAATAAAGATCAGTTGTTCCTAGGATATGAATCATGGGGAAATCAATAATATATCACATGATAGAATAACATAAGAATAAAACAAGTATTATTGAAGACACAAAACCACGTAATATTATTTCCATAGTAGATAATTCATCATTTCCAAGACAATCTTGGTATTATAGGTTCACTTCCCAAACCATATTGGTAGTCATGGTCTTCAATGCTAGCCATATAGTCTCTTTTGTTCACTCTTCAAACCATCTTGGTAGTCATGGTTCACACCCTTGGTCATCATATTAATCAATGTTCATTCTGAAGACCATATAATTTTATCTCATGGGATATTAATCATTACCCAATGCTTTTGAGGGAGATTTAGGTCCCACCCAAATCATATTGAATTCATATTTACAAGATCAAAAAGATCATAAATAATTATATGATAACCCTTTAAATGGAATGGATATTATAAATAAATCATCCTATCATAAAATGTGGATTGATATAGGTTTCACAATCATTTCATAATAAGCATAACTACTGAAATGAAGCGGGTTTCAAATGCATATAACTCATGAAAGAGAAATGGTTTTCATCAACATCAATCTATCACAACACTATTGATTCATTGAATGGACATAAAAGTAAATATTGAACAATTTCCCCAAAAAGATCTAGGTAATTCTAATCGATGTTATCTTAAATGGTAAAAAAATTTGAATGTGTTTATTAAAAAATTGATTAAAATATTTTTTCAAAATTGTATATGATTTTTAAAAATATAAAATAATTTTTGAAAACTTGTTCTCTGATAATAAGTCTGAAAACATCGAAAGGAATCATTAAAAAATGAATCTTTATGAAAATATTTTTTTATTTGGTAATGGGATTAAAATTCATTTTGAAATCATTTTGGAAAACATATTTTAATACATGGGTTTTGAATACAATAGATTTTCTACCAGAGAGAGACAGTCGCATTTCACTTATAAACATTATCACAAGTATAAAGGATTGTAAAAAATGAACCAATACGCGAGTATACATGGAATAAAAAGAGAAGGCAGAAACTCATGATTGTTCAAGATATCTGGCGCGTAATATTTCATTATAAAATGCAGAAACAAAAATAATCTCGAAAAAACAATGATATTGTCATAATAATGATTTATTACATGGTAGCATGCGATCATACTCTCCATGTAATAAATAGAAATTACCTGAACCTTAAAATAACATGAAAAATGATTAACTCATTTTTTAAGACCCAGAAATCCCATGGAAAACATTATAATTAAATTCTGAGGATTTTTACGAGTCCGCAAAAATTTATAGAGCTTGATTCTAATTCCTTTGTACCAGAAATCAATTTTTGAATTTTTTTGGGAATGTTCAGTAAACATACGAGTGGGATTTAATAACATTTCTACTGGTGCTCAGAATTGAAATCGGAGGGCACCATTGAACTCACAGGACGATATTCACTTAAGAAGACTTTCACCTTTATGGCATTTGGTTGAGAATGGAAGATAGATTTTCGGTTTTAAAAAATTTGAATAAAAATAATGTGTGTTGTTTATATTTATTTTGGTGGATAAAATCTCCAAGAGGAGCCTGGTGGTGGGGCCACCACACCCTAACCTCCAATGGGATGTTATGGTTGTGGGGCCCACCCAATCATAACCTCCATTGGGAGGATAATTAATATGGGGACCACCAAATTTTTAACCCCTTTAACACCACATTTAAGTGTAGATGACTCTTGACCTTGTCCACTAATTAATTGTTCCTACTCCACCCTCATTAATAAAATGGGATGTCCCATATAATTAAACACATCTTTTTGAATTGTTGTGAAAACAAATAATAGACGACTTTTCCATCTATTATTTTGTTTTCATGATTCATATCATTTGTTGGGAGAATTAAGGAGAGGATAACCTTTGGATAAACTAATTCTCCCATGAATAACGATCATTACCATGCTAAAAGAGAAGGAGTTGACAGCAAAGAATGTCGTCTTCGACTTCGTCACCTCCGAACTCTCATCGACTAACGACAGATATCCTATTCCTTTTCTGACATTGACGAATCGATGACATCTTTTCACGACTTCGTCAATGATCATCGTCAAACGAGGTAGTTTTTTGAGTTGAATATTTTTCTTGTTCTACATCATTCAATTTATGGATGGAGAATTTCCATTTCATATCAACGTATCATGGTGGTCTCAGAACACACGAACCCGTCCCGACCCTCCCAATATGATTGTTCTCATTATTGACGATGGTGATACCACAACAATGCCACCGGAAGTGTAAACCGCAGTGGAGTAACTCAACCAGCGCTGATAATTCTACAAGGAAACCGACAGCGCAAGGCTGCCGGGTAGCCGGGAGGGCGTGGAGCCGTCGCGCCACACGGAGGAGCATCGGGTTGTGGCCAAGTTGGGCCACTGCGGAAGGGAGCAGTGTCGTCGCGCTGCGTGGAGGATTAGTGGGTTGTGACCAGGTTAAGCCAGGGCGGAGGGGGAGTGGTTCCGGTGCGCCGCATGGTAGAGGTGAGCTGTGGACAGGGCGAGCCACGACGGAGGAGAAGGGGCGGTTGGCATCAGGCCGGCCACCGGTGGTGCGGAACCAGCTAGCTGCTTGGCCAGCCGGACAGGTGGGACCCTCATAGGTCTCGTAGCTTCTGAACTGATGCATTGCACCGGTTCCATTTGACCAGCAGGGGGTGTGCCCCCCCCCCCAATGCGTGGCATGCCGGGCCACGCGAGCTAGCCAGCCAGGCCACACAGGCCGCCATCCAGGCCACACGGGCCGCCATCCAGCCGGGTCGGGCCTGCCTCAAGTCATGCCACCCACTTGGGCCGGGTCAGACCTGCAGACCTGTTCGGACCCCAGACTGGACATGGGTTGGGCTGGGTCAGTCAGACTGAGTCGGACCTAACCCAGACCAACTTTGTTATATTTTCACCTTTTCTCCTATATCATTGGATACATGTGTCCGATCGACGAATTGTCTGTGGCGATGGAAATATTACATCGACATGGTTATTTTTGCATACCCCACTTGAGGTTTGGACACATTTGGGATATGGTCGGGTTGGTTTTAACCTAATAACCAATCGGGGCCCTGGAATAGAAATGCCAATATCTCACAGACCGGGCATCCAATTTACGCATCGCCTATTGCTTTGACACCCCATTGACGAGGAAGACCATTGAGATACTTCAACTTGGGAATTCATGACAGTTGGAGTATCAACCTGTAGATCATGGAGCGGATACATGTAGAGACGAGTGAGCTGAGTACATAGACCATGTATCTTGCAGAGCCCTAATGACTGCTGTCCTTTCGACTGAGAGTGCTTCGACTAACCCAGTTGGAAGCACCTATGTGTGACGCGGCAGACCCATAGTGGGGAGCGCCTCTGTGTGACATGGTAGACCCAAAAATACTTTATAGGAGGAGTACCTTAGCAAGCTTTGAGCGGGAGTGCCTCTATGTGACACGACAGACCCACAATGTGGAGCGCCTCTATGTGATGTAGTAGACCCAAGGTACTCGGCAGGAGGAGTACCACAACAGTCTAAGATAGTGGTAAGCACCATTGTAGGATGCATAAGGCCCACAATACTCGATAGTGGATGAGTATACCATCATATGAGGTTTTATTAGTTTAAATAGGAGTGATAAATGTAACCACTCCTAGAATAATATCATGGTTTTGAGATTTGTCAATGACTTTTGAGTATTCTTTATGTTTGAAATGGTATAATAGATAACTAATGTATGTGTATAGGGAATATACCTAAGTAAGGGTTATCCGTTGAATCCATACTTATTGGTTTATTCTTTTTGGATTTTTGTGATACCATGAGGGTCTTAGGGTCCTACTGAGTATCGTTATACTCAACCCTTCATGGAATATGTCCGCCACCGTTGTGTTGGTTGTAGACAATGGGCAGCGCTGAACGAGGCAGAGAGAAGTAAGACTGGATGGTACCCGGAGGTGGACTACTTGGCGTGACGGTACATGGAGCGAACGGACGGATGTGGAGTGTTGAGGAGGCCATCAGTACCTACACTTCAGATAGGAACCTTGGAGGATGATCCTGTAACTACTGTACTTTACATCAGTTCTACTAGAATTTTAGTTTTATTGTACTTTACTGGTGGTCTTGTATTTCTGTCCCCTTTACATTCATCAATCTCTTTTGTATATAGTTTTACATAGTGTTTTAGTTACTGTTGTGTACTATGTTGTGAGTGTTTTAGTTCATAATGGCAATGCCTTCCTAGTTTATGGATTTTTTCCATTGGTGCTAGTCTCCAGCCCCTAGCCTATGGAATGTGGGCTTGGGGTAGTCACGATACGGGCCCCGGGGGGTAGGTTCTGACATGTTAGTATCAAAGGACTTTGTTCTATCGCATAACATCGGACTATGATCATTATTTTCAATGAAGCAATATTGTTAAGGGTACTAAGTGTGGTTTTCAGTTCAGGGAGTACAATGTTGGTACGGGGAGACGAAATATCCATACACCAGGACCATGAAAACTGATTTCTGACTTAGTTTATGAAAACACTGATTTTGTGTCTGTATTTGAATGTTTTCTTATGTCAACTCAACCAGGTCAGCTCACTAGGTATAATATTTTGACCATGTCACTTATGTTTCTTTCAGGATGCCTCCAAGAAGATCCCCAAGAGTCATACGCTCTGATAGCCCACCGAGCGACGAGGCGTTAGTGTAGGGTCCTTTAGCAGTAGAGGAACCGGTGGTACCTCTTTTTGTTGGGCCACCGATGCCACCAGCCTTAGTAGCAGATGATGCATGCCGCATGACCACATTGCATGAGATCATGCGCTAGAGCCACCAAGGTATTGGGGAGAGACGGACCCACATGCGGCTGAGGATTGGTTGGAGGCTGTGGTGAGAGTCTTCAGGATGTTAGGGACACTAGAAGACCTTATGTTGATCATTTCTGCGAGTATCATTCAGGTATATGTATGAAGATTGTGGATCCTGATGCTTTAGGTCCATGATGAGGCAACATTACACTTGACAGACTTCGAGTGCCTTTTCCGGGTAAAATTTGTTCCATCCACCCTTCGAGATGTGCAGATATAGGAGTTACTTCATCTGCATTTGCGAATCCTGACAGTTTCATAGTACTTAGTGAGGTTCATAGACCTCTCACGCTACTCCACATATATGGTGCAAGACCCATTCTTCAGAGGCCAGACCTTCGACTAGGGGCTCAGGAAAGAGATCAGAGCCTCGATGATCTCCCTTTGCATCTTGCTGCAGGTGGGGGTGTTATAGAGAGCCCTCATAGTGGAGAGTTTCCTTCCTGAGCAGTCAATAGCAGTGAGACCCACCACTAGTCGACTTATTGAGTAGTCTTCGGTAGCTGGAAGTAGAGAGATGATGCAGTGGTCCATGTGGACCTGACCCACGGGTGGACGACTGCATGAATTAGGTTCAGTTGATTGGGGGACATGTGTACGTGACTTATATTCCATGTGCAGACAATGCTACTCATGCGGTGTGTTGGGTCACATGGCTCATGTTTGTCCGACCCACCGTTCATAAGATCATCATAAAGTTTAGGGACCTCCCAGGCTAGGGCATAGGTTCGATCGAGGCGGTCTACAAGGATCATGCGACATAGAAGAGGAGCGGGTCGTGTAGTTGGTGGTGGAGGAAGTTATGAGTTGTTACCACCACCACCACTAGGAGGTCCACCCCGACCACATGGAGAAATTGGACAGGGGAGAGCTCAGCTTTAGGAAGCTGAGGCATATAACCATGGCGCATAGGAGATGATTCGTGGTACTATCTGTGTCTACTCCACCTTATATGCAGTTCTTATAGACACAAGTTCCAGTCATTCTTTCATTTCCAATGCCCTCTTTCAAAACTCAGAGATTCAGACGGAGCCTTTGGATCGATCCTTACATCTAGAGACTCAGATGGGAGCAGACTCACCGAATAAGCACTAGTGCCAGCAGTGTGATCTTACACTAGGAGGTGAGAGCTTCGGCTGGGATTTCCTTGTTGAGGCGTAGAGGCCTTATGACATCATCTTGGGTGTGTACTAGTTATCTACATTCCATGCTCAAATCGATTGTATTAGGTGAAAAGTGCATTTTTCAACATGGATGGGACCAGGTTCACCTTTCTCAGCTAGAAGGGAACCTTTGCAGCACATGACAGACATACTCGAAAGATTTCGCAGATGATCACTCACCAGTTGGCCTACCTTACCCTCAGAGTAGTGGTATACTAGTATGTGGATGTTTTCCATGATGATGTCCTATGATTAACTCCTCATAGAGAGGTGAAATTATACATTGACCTGTTCTCTGGGACGACACCAATATCAACTCCAGCTTATCCGATGGCTCCTACGGAGCTTCATGAGCTGCAGTTACAACTAGAAGACTTGCATGGGATGGGATTCATCTAGCCCAGTGATTCTCCCTATGCAGCCCCGATTTTGTTCACCCAGGAGGATGGGAGATTACAGATTTGTGTTGACTACCGTCATCCAAACCTGGTGACTATGAAGAACAAGTACCCACTATCGATGATTGATGACTTATTTGATTAGCTCAATGGAGAACAGTGGTTCTTAAAGATATACCTCAGATTAGTCTATCAGTAGCTTAGAGTTCAAGATAAGGATGTGCAGAAGATGACCTTCAGATGTCAATACAGCCACTATGCGTTCATGTTTATGCCCTTAGGCATATCCAACGCTCTAGCAGTGTTCATGTGTCTCATGAACATGATCTTCCAGCCATACAACGATCACATTGTCATTGTATTCATCAATGACATTCAGATCTACTCTACCACTGAGGAGGAGCATGCTAACCATTTGGAGGTATTACTGGACACACTCAGATAACACTAGTTTTATGGTGTCTCTCGAAGTGTATGTTTTGTATTCGAGAAGTTAACTTTTTGGGAGACGTCATCTTGGAGGCTAGAGTAATAGTGGATCCAGCAAACATTGAGGTGGTACTTTTTTGGGAGCCACCGAGGAGTGTGAAAGAGGTACAATGTTTCCTGAGGTAGGTTGGATACTACAAGAGATTCATTCTAGACATCTTCAGAGTTGCAGCACCACTGCAATGTTCCCCCATCATGAGGCTTCTAGAGGAGGTCATAGGGTACGTAGTTTACTATGATGCATCAGGGACCATACATGGGAATGTCCTGATGCAGAAGCGAGAAGTGATCGCATATGGGTTTGGGAGCTGAGACAGAATGAGCAGAACTATGCTACCCATGACCTAGAGTTAGCAGTAGTGGTCTTCGCCTTGAAGATGTGGCGACAATATCTGATGGGAGAGCATTTTAGAGTCTACTATGATCTCAAGAGTCTCAGGTATATCTTCTCTCAGAAGGACCTAAACTTGAGATAACGACGATGGCTTCTGTTTCTCATGGAATTTAACTTATAGATAGTCTATACTCTTGTGATGGGGAATGTTGTTGCAGATGCGCTCAATAAGAGATCTGGTATACAACTTCTATGAGAGGCGACAGAGAATCTGGGTGCCATGAAGATATCCATTGTGGATAGGGAAAGATCAGCCTATCTATAGTCTCTTACAATCACTCTTCCACATAATTAGTGAGTAAGGGAGGCACAACATGGAGACGGGGACTGTGAGACACGACATGTTCAGTTATCTACAGGACATGATCCTAATGGATTTCCTGATGGTGGGGAGCACGTCATCCTTTTTAGAGGACATACTATGGTTCCATAGTCACTTCGGGAGGAAGTGTTGAGGGAGTTTCAAACGTCCCCTATTGTGGTACATCAAAGAGTGGAAAGATGTACCAGGACCTTTGACGACAACACTGGTGTCCAGGAATGAAGAAGGAAGTAGTGGAGTTTTGTCTCACGGTGCCTCATTTTTAAGAAAGTGAAGGCAGTGCACTAGGTACCAGAAAGAATGGTTTAGCCCATAGAGGTCACAGAGTGGCAGTGGAATGGGATATCCACGGACTTCATGAGGGGTCTTACACAGACATCACGAAGACACGATTTGATATGGGTGATCATTGACTGATTCAACAAGTAGGCACACTTCCTACCGATCAGAGAGTAGGGATTAGTAGAGAGATTGTGACGCCTCTATGTGCAGGAGATTGAGAGTTTTCATGGAGTAAATTCGTTATTGTCTCCAACCGTGACACACGGATTACTTCCTGGCTATGTTAGGTGTTGTAGGAGGCTTTCGAGACACAACTTTTCTTGATCACTGCCTTCCATCCATAGACAGATGGCCAGACTGAGCGGACCATCCAGACCTTCGAGGACATGCTCTGTGCTTCTGTCCTCGACTTTGGTTGCATCTGGAAGGATCACATACTGTTGGAAGGGTTTTCTTACAATAATATATATCACTCCAACACCAGTATGGCACCTTTTGAGGCCTTGTATGGTCAACCTTGTAGATCACCACTATGATGGACAGCCCCAATGGAGTTAGAACTAGTGGGAGCAGAGATGGTATGTGCTACCACAGAGACATTGTAGATCATCCAGGAGTGGATGAAGACTGCACAAAGCAGGCAGAAGTTGTATGATGACAGGAGACAGAGACCTCTGGAGTTCGAGGATGGTGAGCACGTCATTCTACGGGTCTCACATCGATGAGGTCTTCAATGATTTAGTTGTGGCGACATGTTATCTCCCCGATTCATCTGACCATTAAAAGTTATCAACATAATAGGCGAGATGGTTTACTGAATAGCTCATCCATCTTAGTTGCATCAGGTGCACATCTTCTTCCACGTATCTCCGCTTAGGAAATACGTGCACGACCCCTCCCACATCATCGACTATGGAGAGCTAGACATCGATGACGGGGAGAATTTCAAAGAGGTTCCAGCAGAGATTGTGGATCGACAGGAGCGGGTCCTACATGGACGAGCGATACCTCTGGTGCGCATTCACAGGTAGCACTGAAACCTCCTAGAGAGCACATGTAAGCGGGAGGCTCAGACGGGTGCTAAGTACCTCCATTTGTTCCCTTAGTATGAGTTGTTACATACAGGTACGTAAAGCCCTGAGATGAGGAAAATATAAAGTCTAGGAAATTATGTTGATTTTTTTCATAATTTCATGGGATTTTTACGAGTCTGTGTAAATTCACGACGCTTGATTCTAAGGCCTGGTGTGCCCGAAATAAATTTCTGAAGTATTTTTCGAGTACGTTCAGTAAACGTGCGAGCGAGATTTTATAACTATTGAACTGGTGCAAGTAATTTAAATATGAGGGAACCGTTGAACTCACAGCACCCGTATACACTTATGAAGACTTTCACATTGATGGAAGTTGGTAGAGAATGGATGTTAGATTTATGGATTTTAATAAATTGAATAAAAATAAAGTTTGTTGTTTATTTTTATTTTGGTGGTTAAAATATCCATGAAGAGGTTGGAGGTGGGGGCCACCACACCCAAACCTCCCATGGGAGGTTATGTTGGTGGGGCCCACCTGAGCATAACCTCCCTTGGGAGGAAAATTAAGGTGGGGAAAACCCGAGTTCTAATACCTTTAACACCCCATTTAAGTGGATAAGACTCTTGACCTTCTCCACTAATTAATTGAGCATAATCCACCATCATTAATTAAATGCCTTCTCTCATTTAATTAAACACAACTTTTTGAATTTTTTTGCCAAAAAATAATAGACGTTGTTTCCATCAATTATTTTTTTGGCATGATTCATATTTTTTATTTGGATAATTATAGGGAGGAGAACCTTTGGAGAAACTAATTCTCCAACAAATAACAATCTTCAACTGTGCTAAAAGAGATGGATCTGAGCTAAAAGAACGCCATCATCGAAGTTGTCAACTTCGAATGCTCATCCGCCAAAGATGGATATCATATTCCATTTTTTAAATTTATGAATCAACACCATCTTTCCGTGAATTTGTCAATGATCATCATCATACGAGGTTTGGGTTTTAGTTGATTATTGATCCCTATCTACGTCGTTCAATTTAGGGATTGAGAATTGTCATTTGATATCAATGTAATGATGAGGGCTTAGACCACAGGAACGCGGCCCGAACCATCCTCTTTGATTTTTCTCGTTGTTGATGATGGCGGTGGTGCATGAAGCCACTATAAGAGTGGACCATGACGGAGCAACGCATCTAGTGTCGGTCCGGCCGCAATGAAATTGATGGCGCAAGGCCACCGGGTCACCAGAAGGGCGCGACCCCGTCGCGCCATGTGGTGGAGTAGGGGGCTGCTGCCATGCCGGGCCGTGGAGGAATGGTTCGTCTCCGTCGCACTGAACAGAGTAGAAGTGTGCCACGACCATGTTGGGACACATCAGAGGAGGTGCGATGAAGAACAAGGTGGTGCTGGTGTGGGGGCAGCCGCCAGTGGGGCGGAACCGGCTGGCCGCTCAGCCATCCAGACAAGAAGGACCCTCCTGGGTCCCGTGGATTCTGAACCAGTGCATAGTACAGGTTCCGTTAGTCCAGCTAGTGGGGAGTAACACCTCCACCCCCATCCCCCAACTCATGGCTAGCAGGGCTGCATAGGCTAGGTTGTCAGGCCACACAGGCCAACAGCCTAGCCACGTGGGTCACCAGCCACAATGGCCACGCGGGCCGCTAGCCAGCCGGACTGAGCCACCCTCGGGCCAGGATACCTACTCTGTCCAGGCCACCCAATCTGGCTAGGTCAGAGTAGCAGACTGGTCATACCCCGTTCTGGACCCACTTTTCCCTGTTTTCACCTTTTTGACCATATCATGGTCTATGGGTGTCCGATTGATGAACTGTCTGTGGAGATTGAATGCAAAGAGTGAGACGGTTTTTTTTTCAAACCCCACTTGAGGTTTGGACATAGTTGGAATATGGTCGGGTTGGTTTGAACCTAAAAACAAATCGATCCCCTAGAAGGGAAATTCCAATATCTCACAGACCAAGTGTCTGATTGATGCAATATCTATTGCATTAAGACCCCTAAGATGAGGCCGACCTTTGAGACACTTCTACTTTGGAATTCGTGACAGTTAGAGTATCGAATAGTACCTCGTGGAGTAGATCCTCCTTAAGATGAGATAGAAGTGTATGGAGACCTAGTAGCTTGCTGATACCTAACGACTGCTGACCTTTCGACTCGAAGTGTTTCGATTACCCAGTGGGAAGTGCCTCTATGTGATGCGGAAGACCCACAATGTGGAGAATCTCTTTGTGATACGGCAGATCCATGGTACACAATAGGAGAATTTCCTCAGCAGGCTACGATGGGGAGCACCTCTGTGTGACGCGGTAGAACCACCGTGGGGAGTGCCTCTGTGCGATGTAGTAGACCCGCCGTACTCAACAGAAAGAGTACCACAAATGTCCAGGATAGTAGGAAGTGTCTCAGTGTGATGTGGCAGGCCCACAATATATTATAAGGGAAGGGTACACCAGCAGCCGAGGTTTTGACTGTTTGATTGGGAGTGTTACATGTTACCACCCCAAGAATAAAAACCTGGTTTTGAGCTGAGTCAAGGAATTTTGAGTTTTCCTCATTTTTGAGATGGGTTACTAGAAAACATATGTATATTAATGGGCATATAACTATGTAATGGTTATCTGTTGAATCCATACATTGGAGTTCACTCTTGTTGGGTTTTTGTGATACCAAGAGGGTATCGGGGTCCCTACTGAGTATCACATAATCCCCCCCCCATGCACGAGCGTTGTCCTCACATCATTCTGTTGGTTGTAGAGGAAGAACAACGCTGAATGAGGAATAGCGAAGCAGGACTGAATGGTTCCCATTGGTGGACCACTCAGCGTGACGGTTCAAAAAGTGAACGAGTGGATGTGGGGTGTTGAGGTGTCCATCAATACCTACCCTTCAGGTAGGAATCCTAGTGGACGATCAAGTAGCTACATTATATTACTTCAGTTGTACTAGAATTTTAGTTGTATTATACTTTACTACTAGGATTGAAATTTCATCCCCTTTACATTCAGCATTCACTTTTGTATACAGTTTTACTTAGTGTTTTACATCTATTTGCGTACTATGTTGTATTTGATTTAGTTTATAAAGGAAATTCTTTCCCAGTTTAGGGATTTTAGACATTGGTGATACTCACTAGCACCTAGCCTATGGAAGGATATCTTTGGGTAGTCACGATACGGTCCCCGGGGGACGGGTCAGGAAATCATGATATAACATGTAGAATAAAATATTATAAACCTTGAAAGATAATTTATGGTCATAAAAACATGAGTCTAAATGAATGAAATTTGGGGAAAAAGTATTTTGCTGATAGTGTATCCTTGGAAAAATAATCCCAATGAAATAAAGTCTAAAAAATGGATATGTGAATAACCATATATTTATGTATAATATGCATAAAATTCAATCATAGTGTGTACATTCACTACACAAATGAATAGAGTGGAAAAAAAAGCATTTACCTAATGGACATAATAAGTGACATGGAATCCCAATACATTGTGTCATAAATCTCGTCAAACTCATTCAAAACACATGTAAAATATTTACAATCATTTAAAAAAACATATAGAATCATTTTATTTTATTAATTTCAATCCACTATTTTCTCTAATATGGTATATTCTATGATTTTTTACAAATGGTCTATTGGTCTCATCAAAAACAGGAATACATGTATTAAATATTTCACATGGACCGGTAGTACTCTATAAGTGAACCATGTGACAATCCCTTGGTCAAATTGTTTTAAGCCAATTGAGAATGGTGGCATTGGTATAAAAGACATAAAATAATTTAATGAATCCCTTCAAGCTTTGCTTAGATGGAATATTTTTCACAATTATTATTAATCCCTCACTTTTCTAAAAAATTAAGATATTGATAAACATATGATGGGAATTTGGAGCTTTATTAATTTTTCCACATGGTCTTCCATAAAAACCTCCATCACTATAATTATGAATATCTCTAGATGGATGGTATCCAGAGATTCTTCCATGAAATTGTGGCTTGATAACTGGACTGTCATGCCTTTAATCTATATGATTTCACCTGATCAAATTCCAGAAAAAACCAAAAACTCTATCAAAGATGCTCTAAACTCTCAACATGGTAATCTCCATGATACTATTTTGAACCTCATTTATGTAAACGCTTTCACATTCAACAATGATTTTTTAATATGGGAGCCATCTCATAATGTAATGCTTACCTTTAAAAATTACTACCCACATATTTGAAGAAATTATGATAATTATTACACTTCAATTAAAAACATCAACAGATCAAGGATAAATCCCTCAAGATCTAGTCTCATCTGGTGCTTATCCCACAACAAATTTCAACTGATATCTACCTTCAATCGTTCGGAATTCATCTTTTCTATAAATGTAAAATTTGTAATCAACATAAAGAAGATTATAACCATCACTTCCATTCATGTGACACTGCTTCTACTCTTTGGAACTATATTATTGACATCTTTGATTTCATATGGTTAATTATTGACTCTAATAGAAACCAACTTAAGAATTGTGCAGAGTTGGATGGCTCTCAGCAAATCAGAAACTGCTTCCTTGCGGTAGTTTCAGAGCTTCATCATGTAATTCCGTATGATCATAATGAAATTATTAAAAAAATACTTACACAATCATAATGCAGCTCATACTAAGATCCTTAAATCAATATAGGATGCTTCATTGATTCAACATGGTCATTTGAACTATACCGACCACAATTTTGGAATTCTGCAATATCTATAGATTAATGTAAACATCGGTCAACCACATCACACTCTATATGTGTTTAGGAGAGCTCCTCTCCCTGGATGGACCAAATCAACATAGATGGAACCTCAAAGGGAAATCCGGGTCCTGTTGGGTATCGTGTTGTCTTTAGGAACCATCACAGATAGATTCTAGTCTGTTTCATGGTTCACTGTAGCACTGCCTCCTCCCTTGAAGATAAGATAATGGGCTTCATTCATGAAATTAAATTTTCCATGGTTCATGGATGTCACAACCTTTGGACTGAAAGTGACTCGACGACAATGATTCATGAAATTTGGAATGGCAGAACTCATTTTGATTGGTCAATCACTACCTATTGGATGGAATGCAACCAATTGTATATTGATCTGAACTATATCATAAAACATGTTTTTCAGGAAGTAGATGTGGTTGCTGATGTCTTTTCTAATTTGGTAGTTAATCAAGACAATACGTTGTGTGAAGACCTCACAGTTGTACTTATTCCCTTTCAGGAAAATGATAGTATTATGATCCCTTACATTAAACATTGGTAAAATTTCATTTAATAAATGAATTTCTTTGGTCAAAAAAATATATTTTTATATTTTTGACTTTATAATGATCTTTTATTACATACTTGTAAACAATTATATGTTAATCATTCACATCGGGTAATATTCTCATTTTTCTTTACATGTATCTTAATTTGTTATTTAATTTGTATTTATCCATTATATAACTATTTAGAGAATGTAAAAAATGATATAAAAATAATATATTTGTATATTACATTTGAATTAAAAAAATATCTACAATATATATGTATGAAACAGAAAAAACCATTAATGGTGACATCTGGTCGTACATACGGATGATTGTTATTTCGATTTATTTTTGATGTTGAAATTTTTTTGTAAAAGATGTACATGTATATATAATTATATATATCATTTTTAATGTATATTTATTATATCAATGATTCCTTATATATTTACTAAAATCATCCTTAATAAAATCTATGTATTATGAGAATTAATGATTCCACTTTAAGGGGGTTGTAGTCCATACATCCTAAAATGACATTATTGTATTAATAAAAAATGAAAATTAAAGAATATGTGTTTCATACGGTATAAAGAATAATTATTAAATTATAATAATAATTAATATAATATATTAATTTATTTTCCATAATAATTTACACTATGAGAGGAGGAAATAAAAAATGAACATTAATCATTTACTAAGGTTGTAGTTCGTTATACAAATAAACAGTAAGTTTGTTATCAATTTGATGGAGGTGTGTGCGAGGGTACCTTGAAACCTTAAAATAAAAAAATAATTGAATATTGATTATAAAATTATTTGTAAAATTATTTTAAAAAAATAGTTTTTTTTGGATAAATAATATTAAATAATGTACTTGAGGGAAGGTATTACCTCATAATCGGGTAACACCTTTTGGTTGCTGTCAAATTGCTTCCTTGGAATGAATTATATCAAAGGGAAGTTTTATAATTGGAATGGAATATTTTTTGGATGTGTATTGGAATTTTATTAGAATAAAATAACATGTTTTATAGTTTTGAGGAATTTGGAGTGGTGGTGGATATTAATACGGATAAGAAAGGAATGTCATAGAATTTTTGAAAACAAGTTACATGTAGCGAAGTTCATTGCTGAAATGAGTCATAAAAGTCAACTAAAATAATAATTTAAGGATTATGGAATAATAATTTCAATCTAATGGGTTTTTTTTAATTTTTTAGTTCATTTTATCCATTATGATTAATGATTATTCCCTAATTAATCTTAATTTGACCATTATCACTATGATTAATTTTAATCACTTATATAATCATTTTTGTAAAAAATTATGGTGATATTATTATACTAAAAATATTATACTAATTATAATATTTTATGTTTTTTTTTAAAATTCAATTCATATAAGTGGGAAAATTATGATTATTGTTTATCCCATCGATGATAAAAAATTATGAGTTTTTTATTTTGAAAATTATTGAAATGTTTGTTCAGTTTTTTTTTTCAATTTTAAAGTGAAAATTCTTATAATGGAAAAAATTATATCTATATAAATATAATATATATAATTATAAATTAAAATCTTTAAATTATAATTTAACCATGATAATTATTTATATGAAAAGGATGTTTGAACTAAAAAGTAGTATTGTTTCCTATTCATTCAAAAATTTAAGTTGCTAAGAAAAATCCCCAAAGATCACCAGAAGATAAATTAAAAATTATATATTAAAAAAGGATATTTATTTTATCAAATTAAACATATAATTGTGTCTAAAATTAAATTAATTAGTTTTCACATATGGACATTTAATGTAGTTCATTAGAGAAAATGATACTTTTTAATATAAAAGGAAATTACCACAATAATTTTTTCATTATCAATATGTTTTACCTATAAAAAACAATTATAAAAAATATTTGAAAAGTATTTATTATTATTTATATTAATATGTTTATCAGAAATGTTATAACTATCTATTTAAATAATTATTATAGAAAATGAATTTTCGTAGAAACATCGGTGTTGCGTGTAACATGCCCCAAGTCATTGTTTCATGTAACATACAGTGTGTATATGTAATGTGTAATGTACACCATGTTGGTTTGATGTAATGTATGCCAATTAGGTTAATTGTGAATTAAATTATTGACTTATTTCAATGAAATACGTAAATTTATATATAATTTATTTGAAGAAAATGTACATAAAAAATCAGGGTGTTACACAATCATCCACAGGGATTCATGGAAATTTTCATTATTGAATTATATCATTCTAAAAATCACCCAAACTAATAAAAATAGTATGAAAAATTAAATGTTATCATTATTTTTTCTCACATATAAAACCAATAAATACCATTTCTATGAAAATCATTACTATTTTTTTTTGTATCCCCCAATGTAACTAAGATATGGAACCTTATAAGTGATGTTCAAAACCATGTATCAACGAAATATCAAATTCCCTATAGGGGTGGGGTCTCATTTATAGATGTTATGATTTCAATTATATATAACAAGAATATCATTTCTTTATATCATCTACATGGATCCAAGACACTGAGGAAAAAAGACATATAAAAAGAAATAATGTTCTTAACATTATGTTCATTATATTTAAGTGAAATAAATGTACCAAAATCCATTAAACCCAAATAGAAAAGATATATTTTCCTAGATTATATTATAAATACCATTACATGAACTCAACTTAACTTCTTCAAATAACAATCCTTGTGAGATAATTTACTTATCCATATCATCCCCATGTGGTATGCCATAACACAACGAAACTATCTCCAAATAGTGAAATAATCAAAAAAATATAAAGTAAAATATTCCCCATGATTAAACATCCATATAACCCTCCCATCATGACATAGTATATCCTGGAATTCACCATGGTCAACCCCACACCTTTCAATATATTTTAGTATAACTAAAAATGAAAATAATTATTCACTCCTCACCTAAAACACCACAAAATATCCATTGATATTTTTAATAACCCCATAAAAGTTAATGGATATGTTTTTTAGGCCCCTTAATATCATAAATTAAAAATTTATGAAAATATATAAATCCAAAAAAATAAAATTTCCAAAAAAAAATTATAGTTATACATTTTCTAGGAATTTAATCTATGAGAAATAGATCCAAGCCACACAACAATAACTTGAAATCAAGGTTTCATTAATTCAAAATCACAAAAACTCTATCATTCATTGTGGATATCTATACAAAAAATTAACCAACATTTCTCATGTCAGATGACCTTAAATCATACTGTCATCCTCATTAAAAACCTGTAATTTTTTCAATTATTCGCATCCAATGTATATAAAGGAATTCATGTCCATGGGACCGATATAAATCTTAAATAATGTATTCATCATAACATGGGAATGGAATTACTATTTAAAAATATGAAAATTTAAACTATAATAAATAATAATATTTAATAAAAATATAGAATCTATCAGATTGATTACACAATGAATAAGGAAATATTGAATAAATTACATTAACAAAAATGTTGTCTTCTATCGTTACACATGGTGGTTTCATGAAATTTTATGGATTATTTATGAAATACTTTAAAGGGAAAATATGATCCATGGAGAGATATGTTAAATTCACATACACTAAATTTTATATTTAACACTCTATTTATTATTAAATGACAATTACAATATTACACCCACTAAAATAAATACTATTTTAAAATAAATAAAATAATGGTAAGAGATAGTTAAAATGTGATCCTGATGAGAAATCACGTTCTTCTAAATTAAATTAACTTAATATGGCTTATAATTTTTAGTTTTACCAAAATGGGTACCTTAGGTTTGTCTCTTCTCCATTATAATCATAATGGAATCATTAATTAATGTGATGCTAGTAGTTATATAACCCATCCATTATTGTAGAAACCACCCAATAACATAAGGTATAATGTATAACCCACTTGTGCAATACCAAAGGTTTTCCCAAAAAATAATGATTATAACTACTAATGAATCACAATGTATGATCTCAAAAACTAAATGGTTTCATATCTAATTATTAATGTTCACAAAATGATAGTACCATGATATGAAAACATTTCAAATTAAATAATTTTTAAGGATAATATAGAGGAGTGGATTCCAATAATTGAGTTACCAGGATGACATGTTTATAAATACATATGTGTACCAATGTGACATCAAGCTAGTTAATTAGAAATTTTTTATATCATGAAAAATAATTACATTTTTACAAATACTAGTAAAATATAGATGTTTTTTAAATATAAATTGCTAAGAAATAAACTTCGGTTGAAAACATATACTATGAAATTTCATGAAAATAGTTCTGAAATCCAAATATCACTATAATATATCATATAATCAACAATAAATTCCATTTATATAATGGAACAAAAAATGATAAATAACAGGGGGAAAAATTCCCACTAATATAAGTGATGATTATTTACCTTATCAATATAAAAATTATAGAAACATATTATTTATCCCAAATATATCACTTGGGTAATTCTAAATATCCATGAGTATCAATCCTATTATCTATTTATGGAATTAACTATTGAGAATTCAAAAAAACCATTTACAAGAAATGGATGCCAAGAATCTATATGAGGGTCCATCCTATAATAGGATAATGTGAAACGTTGGATATACATCATAGTGAATTTCTCATATATACTATATCATTAAAATTTTCTTTTTAAACCACATAGTACCTCCCTGTAATACACACCAATAACCCTATAACTATGAAGGATAAACCTTTGCTAATTAATTATTATGAATCTTCAGAGGTACTCCATAGACCAAATTTATGACGGTCGTACCAATGGAAATTGTAAACATGTCCATAGTTTTCCACCCCATGGTGAACTATGGTTCTACAGCATTATTAATCCTCCCTTTGATTTTAGTTTCTGAGGACTTATACACATTAAAAAATTCAATTATTAGAGAGGCCCTACTATAATAATAATTATATTAGGTTCCATGTTGTAGGACAACAATATGGAAATTTTCTTAAAGTACCATCCAATGAAGAAATCGATATATCATGTAGATTAAATCACTAGGACAATAGTAAAATAAATTAGAACCACAATGGTCCCCCATAGTATCTGACATGTAAGTATTGAATGTTTTATCAATAATCAAATCATCATTCCTTAAAATTATATGATGATTTAATTATATAATGATGATCCCTGAAAAAATATTTTCATTTATACCCATGGATTTTATACAATAAGTTTTCATAATGTATGTACTCCCCCATAATAAAAAATGATTATCCAATGATGTATCTACTTTTTTGGTCAATCTCCGATCATTCATGGATGTCCAACTAGAGTTGATCAACCCACATAAAACAATGGAGATTCGTACCTCTATTAATAAGTTACATGTAAGGTTAGTGGTCATCACCATTTCATAATCACTACAATGTTTATCTTTAAATATATAAATATTGATATTCAAAGGAAATTTAACAAAATTTTCAAAAAATCTATAGTTATATATCCTTACTAATGCGATATATAGAGTATCAATCATAATATATGGATACTCTAGATTTAGTAATAATTGGGTTGGTTGGAATTATTGAATATTCATCAACAATATATAGTAAAATACTTATTAACTGGTAATTGTATAAAGAACAACTTGAGAAACATGTTATAAAAAACATGTAGGGTTATATAATTAGCTTGAATGATTTTCAGAAATAGAAGATACCAAAAATAATTTTCCCATTTCAACCTCTGTTTATGTAGTTCATGAGGATATTGATGATCATTGAATAAATCATTTTACAATAATCCTTATGGGCATTTAACAATATTAGAGGAAATTATATAACGAAATACCTCCCTTCACACCCTTATCAATGTTCCCAAGGATCAAATATTGGACAATGTTCTAACATTAGAGGATTTAGAAGCAATTAAATATAGTTGAATCAAAAATAAATATAAGGGTGTCCAATACTAAAATTATAATATTATTGGATTTTATTTTATTAACATTTTATATAAATCTTTATATATTTTTGATTCCATGAATATATTTTATTGGTACTCACTACCCATTAAATAATTTTTTGATGAAAATTTTCCTACAAACTCAAATATTTTTTATCATAATTCATTAAGAAGATTAAATAAGAATGGAAAAAGCAATTTTTTCCCCTAATATTTATCCTGTATCCCCTTCTGTAATATATTTTATCAATAGGATATAGATTAAAATCATTTTTTAATAAAAACAAAATATTTTTATAAAAATAAAATAATTGATAAATCCCCAATTACTACATATTTTAAAACACAACATTAATTTATTTAATTTTACCCCACAAAATTGGATTATTATGTTTTTTTTTGAATTACATTGTTTATGAATGATTGATATAATTTATTTAATTAGTAAATATTTTATAAAAATGAAATAATTTCATATTTATTATTCTATAATGAATAATATTTCATTATAGAAATGATTTAAAAAATTAACCAACCATATTATTTTTAATCCATTAAAAAGAAATATGAAGACACACCTATCGATATTTTAATCGTTTGTTGAGTATTTTATTCTACTATAATAAAATAAATCATGAATGAAATAAAAAAAATACTTTTAAACTAAGGGATATTATGGACCCTTTGGATAGTGAGCATCAAATATAGATGTTTTATGCCGGAAAATTTGTAATCATGAATAGAATGAGTTCAAAACATCCATTATAATAATAATCAATATAACAAATGAATAAATCATTATGTGTAGTAAAATAAAATGAAAAATAATGATATCCTAAACATATAAATATATCAAAAAAATTAATTTAAATTTCATTTATTTATTAAACTTATTAGATTAATTATATTGAATGTTAAGACTATAGGTAAGAGTGTCATTCAAAAACTCCATAATTTACTATTATTGTTCCCATATGTTACATCCTCTATTTTATGTATCAACTATATGGTAGTCTATTTATAAAAAAATTAGTTTTTTTAATTCTAAAATTTCTACTTTCCTCCTAGATAAATAATTTCATACCTTATATGGGTCCTTAGGGACTCTCTCAAACACAGTTTATTTCTTTTTTAAGATTTCCTAAAATTTATATCAACAATTATGAAAATTTCCATATCTTTATTATTATTTGAATATTTTATTGAAAATTATATTTTTTATATTAATATTGCTGTATTTATGGTTTTATTACTATTATAATTCAATTGAAAACCATATAATGTTTGTTAAGGAAACAACATTAGTTACCTTCTTCGACAACATGTTTCTCTTTGGGTAACTCTATTTCAATTTAGGGATATCTAAAAATATATTTCTTCATATTCCAAAAGCCTCTTTTGGGTAACATGGGAAACTAACAAGGGCCATATTTTTTATTTAAATAACACTGAATCCAAAAATATCCAAATAGTTCCAGTGCCAGAACAAACATATCATAGACTATGAAACATAAAGATTAAAATTAAAAAAATAACTCCTCAAATAAGGCGAAAAGAATAACCCACACTCATAAGCCTTTCCACACTTATCATTTCAACATCATATACATCCCATAATACATCTACATTTTTTAAATGCCTTATCTTGTCATTATAGACCACTAAGAATCTAATGACACCACTAAAAAATCTATCACTGTCACCAACGGCATGGTCTAAACGTTAGTGTCATATTCACTTATCACTAAGGAATCCATTAGAGGAATAATAATATATACTCAACATGTAACACACCTTGACACCTTAAACAACACCAATACCATACTAATAAACCTATAAGCGATGTCTAGGACAACTTATTGAACCCATCAATAATAGCATTAAATGATAGATAGGTCCATGAAAAACTAGTGATCTTCCCAAAGTGCTAAGTACCACAACCACCAATAACCACTGAACTACACACCGGCCACATGGCACCTCTATCTGGTGATTCAAACTGTGTATCCATCACCACCAATCTTCAAGGGATAATGAAGATGAAGTCACCAGAAGACACAAAACCACTCAACTCACATACTATAGATCCAGGGAGACCATATAGTAATTATTTATAGATAGGGATGTGGATACTAGTTTATAGAGATGACAATTGTGAGGTCGAAATCCTCGATGGGGAAAATACCTATGAAACCAAATAGAATTCGTAAAATTAACAAACAAAATATTGAAGCATATAATTAGTGGGATTGAAACCCTTATTGGAAATCCAGGATTGAAATCTGAAGTAGAACATAAAGATAGTTAGTGTCATTTTTATATATTTTTATGACTTTCAACCAAAATTTGAAGAAAAATCATATTTATATTCCACGAAAATTTTATTATATATCGTAATCAAGATTATTTATCAATGTCATTGTTTTTAATAAATTTAATATTTAATATTTATTTCAAAAATATATTATTTTGTTAAACAAAAATTTCATTTTTTCTCTTAAAATTAATATATCCCTTATTTATTATATTGTAAATTTAGAAATGATATTTTTTACTTAATTACTATTAAATATATAATCTATAATTGAATGATTTAATCAATATGACAGTAAATTCAATGTCTATTACTTATTATTTTAGTATGTTCTATTTCAATTAATTGTTTCTTTTTAACAAATGTATCCCTAATAAAAATAATCCAGGGATTTATTAATTAGGTTCCTATATATACATGTCGAAATTTAAGGGAAAAAATATGATAACAATGATTAACCATGGCCATTGTCCAGTTGTAAATTTACCTAATATAATATATATGATTCATGTAATATATTTCCTTTAAAACATAATATGGACCATTTTTATGAATGAATTGAAAATGATTTATTATTTTTCCAACATATATATTTTGATTAAAAATTCATTGAAATTATTTATTTACTTAGTTTTTTGACCAATAATTTTATGATTTTATTTTTGTCATGGTAATAATTTATTATATTTTAATTGTACAATTTTTCATAAATTAAATGATAAATGAGTAAAATAATATTTCTATATTAGATCATCATAATTATAGAAAGGTAATATTAATGGAGATGTGTTGCCAATGAGAATTCCCAAAAAAACACTATATGATATCATATTGGATTCCATTTGGTTAATATGAATATCAATTGTGGTGAATGAACATATAAAAAGATAATTTGAAATCCCATACATGGGTTAGTGTTGGCCATAAAGCAGTAAAAAAAATGTATGTTTGTTTTAGTAGAGGTCCGTAGAACATGGTAACACAACAATAAGTAAATGAGGATTATATGGGATGAATGTTTGATAATAAATATACTGATGGAATAAATTTTTCATGTTGTAAAATGGAAAATATTTCCCATCATACACTAAAACAACATTCACGAAGAAGAATGAAACTGTATCGTACAACATGATTACCTTATGACACATTCATTATTAAATCATTCCATGAATTTTTAAACAATTTCAGAATTATAGTGACTTCAAGATCCCCATTAATGGTGGAATAATCTACAGTCCATGAAAATTATTCATCAATAAAGAAAAACAATGATATTTGGGATCCATGAAGTAATAATAATTACTATTATTTCTTTCCCTACATAATGGTCTCAAATGACATTATCAATACATGAGATCTTAATCATTAAATGGACTGACTCATGCCTATGTGGTTTTATTGATATACTTATTTTATGATTATATTGACTATATAATCCATGTTTATTCTTGTAAATACTGTTTCAATGGCCATATCATGCAAAAAACCATCAATAATGTAAACAAATATCTCAATGAAATCCATTAATTAAGGTGAGGAAGTGGTATATTTCCTTCCACAATTGTGAAATATTTTTCCACAGATATATAGATGTTGGATAATATGTATTATGGTTTTCACCATAACCTATGTGCACTAAACCATGGGAAGGTATGTAAATTCATATGGATTTTTGGGTTTTTCTAGTTTTATTAATTTATATGTTTCAAGAATAATCTATTATGGTGTGGTTTTGTATTTAATAGAACATTTAAACCACATATGAATATTAATTAATGTAAAATAATTTATATTTTTACATGGATTTGTCTATATATCCCTCCACCATTATCTATTCATGTTGGGATGAAGATGTTGATTTTTTCTAGTATTCGGATCACACCTCGCAACATATCTATGTGTGTTCATAGGGAAGAGAATTATATCAATGTAATGTGTAACCATTGGATGAATTTTTCTCTAAATTAAATGATATAATGGATATAATTATTTGATAGATTATGATTGGTTTTTCATTTTTTTTCATGTAACTACTATCATGGTATGAATTGAAAAATTAAATAATATAATGAACATATTAACATTGTGATTGGATTCTCTCACACCATTAGGGTTTTGGAGAACATGTTTTAATATTAAATTTTATATGACATGGGGAGGATATATTTTATTAATGAATGTAGATTCCAAATTATAATGTGGACTATTGAATTTTCAGAATGAAAAACTAAACAATGTTTCATAAAATAATATTATAAATATGATGACACAACTTAATTAAATGTTGACAATAATTAACACAAGGATAGAAGAATTATCCTTTGGATGTTCTATAGCTACTAACTATTTTAATTTTTATACTTATTTATAATATATCATTTCTACATTTTGGGGTTAGAATTTTTATGATATTGTTTAATTGATAGAAAATAGATGATTTATGGAATTTAAAATTTTAATGTAAATTATTTTTTATTATTTTTAGCAACCTTATTTATCATATTTTCCATTTATTTATAGAGTCGTGAACACTACATTCTGAGTGAGCGGGAAAATTTTATTTTATTAATTAGGGTATATTTTTCTTAATAATGAATTGTTTACATATATTTTATGTTAAAATATTATATTGGATCAATTTTAATCTTGAAAATCAATATTTCAGATGTAATAGTATTATAATATTCACATAATATATGAGTTCATTTAAGGCTTTTATTATGTGTTTTCAGCTATTGATTTAAAGTATCAATTTCATAGAGTTTCAAGTTGGTTTTGGTGTGTTTTGGAGGATTCCATAGAGTTTCATCATTTGATAATGGATTATTTAATCCATTATTGTCCTTCATGAAAACTGTTTTATTGGATATAATTACATGGAGTATCTCGTGGAACATAATCATGGTTAATAAAACCGTGAATGCCCTCTTTTCATGCCATTCTGCAAGGTACAGAGCCAAAATCATGGTTGGGTAATTGTATAACAAATAAGGGACTGAATAATGTTAGTTTCATAGGAGAAGTAAAATGATTCAAAAGTTCGATGCATAGTTTTGGCACACTATTCTCAAACAATGTGAACACAATTGTTATGATACCAAAATCCCATTTACAAGCCATTAATTCCATTTTTTTACTCTTTCTAATTTATATAATCTCAGATATTGAGAATCTAAGACTATTATATGTTGAATTAATCTCTACTGAAGACTGATTTCAGTTGCAAAAAGGGTCATGTGGATTTTAAATTATGGTATATGATGTTAAAAATAATTTTCATCATGTTTACCCAAGATCTTACAATTTCCAATTATGATGATTCAGGGATCTAGAATATTATTTCATTATATATAGATTATATGGCATCTAATGAGGAATTCCTTTATTATTTATTGAATAATAGTGGATTCTATATTTCAAAGACACCCCATTGACGTAATATAAATATATTAGTAAATGTTGATGAATTAAAGTATGTTATCATATACTGAACATCTATAAACAGTATTCCATTTTATTATCATCATAGATCACTAATATGATGATGAATTGATATTGACCGTTGCTTATTGACTAGACCAATTGTTCTCTAATATAATTTCTTTGTAAATCAGGATACATTCATAAATTGATAATGGGATTGATGAATTATCATAAAAAATATTCACATATTTTTTGATGAGTTTGGTTGACAAAATCTATGTGGTGAGTGACTCTCAAACTATACTTGTTTCCATTGAATATTCTCAAATATTATTTTTGAATCTCTTACTAATGTCCAGAAACCAAAGATAGAAATCCGTGATAAGAGAACATGTTTTTTGGGTTAGACTACATCGTTTGAGTGTTGATCCTTAGGTATATATCATGTTACAAAACAAATGATCTTTTTCTAGGATGTCCATATCCCAATTGGTTTAATTTTTATACTTTTTTCATTGATACAAATCATTTGATGGAATAACTTTTTTAAAATTTAATCATGGGATCATATTTTTCAATGTGGCCCATGATACCATTATATAACGAATGATTCAATGAGCATTATATTGTGTTTTATATATCTTATTTGACTATTTTCACATATACTTGTATGATTATAATATATTATCTTGATGATATGATATATTCTTCCACTGTATGATCTAGTAATTCATGGATGATTGAAAATCTATTGGAGGAATTAATTTTATATTCATAACATGAATACAATTGAGTATTGGTTAAAACATTGATGTGGAGATCACATGAATTGATAAGATTATAATTATGGAACAAAACATTGGGTTTCATCTTGAAAACCATGATTCAAAACTCAATATATTGAAAATGGGGGTCTGCCGACCATATGTCATGACCCAACACATAGACAGGTTATAAATTCAATGAGGCCCGATGTAGGGTTGATTTGAGATGCAATGATCCTCAGGTAGAATCAATCTTAATATCTTGTGATGGTTAGAAGGTATGTTCACCATCATTGTAGATATATCATGATCATTTATAAAATATTTATGAGTATACATATAGAATGGAGTTGAGGAATTTATCGTAAGGAACCTAGGTTTCTGGTTACAATATGTGTGCTCAAAATAACAATGTATATGATAGTTTTCCATAATATTATATCATTTCAAAAAAAAATTCCATTTCAAAATTTTTAACGATTCATTTGTGTTGTACTACTAGGATAAATTCTTCACAATATACACATGTGTATTCATGAGCATGTTAACATCATGATTCTAGTTGTAGATAATGGAATGGGGCCCATGGTATATTTCATCCATATGAATCATGGATAATGTATATAATATTTCTATAATAATTCCTTATTTATTAACATATACATTTCCATTCTCTGTATTTAAATGACACATTGGGATCATGCATGATTAGTTCAATGAGATTCTAATTTTTTATTATATTAGGACACATAGAGGTCATTTAGATATAATAATTTAATTTCTTATAACTGTTTTTAAAAATGTCACAGTCACCCCATTAATATAGTTTAGAACATCTCTTCTAATTTTAGGCCTATTAAGTATGGGGAGGAACACATTCATTATTTCGTATCTCTAGAAGAGAATGTGTTGTTAACATTGAGGAATTACTAAATTATATTAGATATTGTGTTTACTTGAAACAATTTTTCTCTAAATTGTTGCATGGAGGAAATGAGACAAGCATTTTGGAGGTCTTGTAGGATATATTCCATGTCCATGGCTAGCTTAAGTGGAACAAATCTCAATTTTAAAATTTACAGGATTTTATTTCAAAATATATTGGTATTTTGGATTTTTCATGCATCATGAGTAGATGATTAGAATCACATACCATATATATATATAATTTATTCCTAGTCATTACGAAATTATGTACATTAATTTATACTATCAGTTCAAGAATGTCCTCAATTTTCTATTATATTGATATCTCAATTTCGTATATAATTGATTGAAAAGGATCAAGTAGTTATGTTTCATTTATATATTCTTATGGTTAATGAATAGTTATAGTGTCATATAAGTTGTACTAGATTTTAGAATCCTCCATGTTGTGTTTAGTACCTACGCATATGTTTCCCAATAAATTACATACCATTTTATTATATTTGAATAAAACGTCTTCTTATGTATTATTTAATGGGTTCTATAAAATTACATTTGGAATTTCAGAAAAATAGATCCCCTGATATTCTTAAATTCTAACACCATGGATGATTGACATGTACCACAATATGATATGCTATAAAATATAACATAACATTCTACCACAACAACTCATGTGGACCAGGTTGTGGAGACATTCCAACCATGATTCATAAAGAATATATCCAATAATGGAAGTGTTTAGAGGACTATGGTTGACTATTACCATGAATTGACTACAATAAAAATATATAAAAATGGGTTGGAATAATTGGATTAGGGTCTAAGACCATTGGTATAACCTATATCAATAATTTTGAGGGAATTTAGGATTTCATTCCTCTTTATATACCTACACCTATGTAATTCCTACTGAATTGGGAAACAGATGGTTGGGGTGGTTTGTACAATTAGATCCCAAAAACCTAGTATATTTTATATTAAATACCTATAATTTTTTTTTGAAATCATTTAATATATGTATTGTCAAATGATATTATATAATTGGGAAAGAACCTCATTGGACATATATTTGATTGACCTAGGCACTAAGATAAAATTTCTTTTTTGAACATAATATGAAAAATAAATATATATTAATATTTTATGGAAATATTAATTTTGATATATTCAATGTTTTATGTATATGTATCATAAAAAATCTTAATACATATTCTAAATCATTCCAAAACGATATATATAGAACTATTATAATTGTTTTCCAAACTATTAGTATAGTTAAATAGATTCATGGAAACTATTTCAATAGATTTTATAGAATTGTTGTTATAGGTACATTTTAATATAATTAAAACTATGTATTCAGAATAAATACTCTCATAGTTATCACATATATAAATGGTTTACCTAAATCGATTTTTACAATAACATTTTATTTTATATATGCCATAATGTTTCCAAAAAATATTTTGTATAGTTATCAACTATACCATGAATACTGACTATCTATTATTATAAGGTATCTATATGGTACTTATACCAATAGTTTGGGATAAACCATTTGTATAATTCAATTTTTATAGATCCAATTTATAGTAGTTAATCCACTCCCAAAATATTCATGTCCATTATCATAATAGAGGACCAAAATACATCGATTACTGGTTTGAAATCACTTACAGAATAAATTAATTCACTAACGCACCAGATTGAAGATGTGTAAATATAGTGGAAGTTAAAATTTAGGGACCTACCATGGGATGGTTGAGTATCATGGGACATGAAAATTGATTTCAGGGTGCTTCTTGGTATCTCTTTATGTACCGTTTCATTGGTAAATTATTTACTGACTTGAATTAGTTGTAGAATGAATCTGAATTCATATACATCCAATATAGATCCATGATTGTATCTGTGTACTCAACTATGTTCACCAAACAACATTTTTTCACTAATTGGCTGAAAACGAGCCATTTAGGGCTCTAATAATTAACATAAATCATCATCCATATATAAGAAATATTTTTATGAGTTTATAACTAAAACATACCTTGATTATATACCCAATTTCTTAACTATATCAAAGGTACAAAAATATTAATGTTATTTTTTATATATTCCACCATTCAGTAAAGATACTAGTGAACCACCCACTACTACTAAGAGGGACTATTTTTGTACTAGTAATAACACTAACGAGGTTAATAAAATGGGTGGAAACCATCTAGTTTAGTAGAATTTGGATCCATAACACAAATAAGGAGGATCAATTTAGAGAATTTACAAACTGAAGGTTATTCATTATTACAGGTTCTACCCAACACCTTAGTCGATGTTTTTGTAGTGTAGTTATATAGGTCCAATTTAAGAACATTTCTCCAAATAATAAATGTTATTATTTTTTTATTATAATATGCAAGATTTGATCTTTGACCCACAAATCCATCCATCATTCTCATCAAATGGATCAGAGAATGATGATTATTGGGGTTCTTTTACTTCGGGGTCTTGTCCTTCGAGTTGAGGCTGAATGAGTGTATGTAGTCGATCATGGTCAAATTGATAGTGGTGAGGGAAATTTTACTATTTGAGGTATTTTCTAGATCACTACAATACAATCACTTAATTTAATTATATTTTTTAATCCAATTACATTATTTCATCAAATGATATTTCCACACATTATATTATAGTAATGTAATCAACTGAGTTACTTTACCTTGATTAACTATTTAGAAATAATGTTAATCATCTTCAATGAACAATAGGGGATCATATATAAATTTTTAACTATATACATATTATAGATTTATTTATCAAAAAATTATTATATAGTACGTGATTTATATCATGAAATCGATGAAAAATTATAGATACAACATTGAATAATATAAGATATGAGTATATTATTCATTGATCAATGGAGAGAAGATCATGGATACAAGAGATTGGGAGTTTGAAGTTGGTAGAATGGGTCCATACATGATCCATCATGAGATTATTACAATATATATTAATGTATATGATATTTATGAGGGATTAGTGGTTGGTTTTTTATCTTATAATCCAATTTTTGGATATCTATATAAACATATTATTGAATGACTTCATAGGTTTTATCCCATATAGAGGAGTTGAGATTGAGATATGAGTCATGTCAGGTATGTCGCCCATTTGGATACCCCCTTATCATATATCGGTGGTTAAAATAATGAATATCACATTATATCTCAAGGACCTAGAATAGAACAGTTTTATCAGGTTTAGTACATAAACTTGGGATGAACCAATATTTTTTACAAAGAAATAGATAGAATTATTAGACTCTATATGTGTTACTAAGAGAGGAATCACATGAATATTATGAATGGGTACACTATTCCATAGATCAATTATCTCTTTGATCAATTATACGGATCCTAGTTGTTCTCCATGATTTATATCTAATTATAGTACCACTAGTTTTAGGTTAAAGAATATGATATTCTAATTGAATTTTTGTGAGTAGATATTGTCAATTTAAGTACTTGATAATGTTTTTTTGGTATTTAAGAATGTGATAATTTTGAATATAGATCTATTAAATAATATCTCCAATCCATACCTCGATCCCTTCATCATAATGTTAATTGACATTATTTTCATGAACTCAACAACCATAGAGAAACATGAATGAAATATCAAGATATTCTCGTGTAATATATGAGAACACAAACATTATACAAATATGAAGAACTGTATCTATTGGTGTTGAGAGGTAAAATTATTGGGAAAAGTTTTTTTAGACCAATATATCAGTGAAATTAGTGAAACTATAGGATGAGAGGTCTTGCAATCATACAAAGTATGAGTTTGAGAGCAATTGATTTTTGGGACTAGAATGGTACAACCAATGTTTTATTGAGTTAATAACCTGAATATCACAACACAAGATTACATTGATAGGGATATGGGTGATTTTTCATTGGTAATACATGTATGGGGAGTTTTTTCAGGACCATAAGAAGAGATTTACTTCAACTATAGTGTATGTATTCCTTGAACCATGGAATTGATATGATGTATAATTAAATAAAGTAGGAGTTGTTGTGTATATAGTTGATGGGTAGGGATAAGGAAATTGAATACAGAAACCATTACTATGAAAACATTAGTTGAATTTTTTATCAATTATTTGGGAAATAGATGTGGTTTATCCTATGATGTGTTGTAACAAATTTCATTTTGGTGAGAGGTTTATTATTAGAAATTGATTTTATAAAATTCCATATATTTTCTGATAGAGTGATGTAAAATTGATTTAAGGGAATCTGGTTGAGTACCTATGGATGGCCAATTATGATGATGCATATAAAAAGAGGGAAATGATATTACCTATAAAATTGTCATACCCAAAATAAATGATTACATTAGGATCATAGTGAATGACATTAAAAGTAAGAGTAGTGATAGATATTCTAATAGAACTACTAGAGGATGTATGTTATTATTGATTAGGTATTGATACAATGTTCCATATTACAAATCACATCTTCAATAGTACACTGGTTGATGGATAATCATGAATCATATAGGGAGTGTGTTATCATGAGGGATTAACTGTTTAGTAATTACATGATACAATAATATAAGTTGAATATAAATTATGTGATCCTAGGACATGGTAGATTATTAGTCACTAGTAATACCATGCATGTATGGATTATATTTTTATATTCCTCCAGGTGGGAGGTTCATCACATAGACTTTATTATGTATTGTGAGTTAACTAATGAAAACTAGTTATAAAAATTAACCCCTAGAAAACCCACCAAATGGTACATAAATCGATTCTATAATAGAGCCAATGGAGTTCCAAATACACATAGGCAAGAAAAAAGAAAAAAAATCAAAAAAATCATGAATTACTGATTCACTACAATACTAACTCCTCAACATAATGCAGTATATTAAAATCAATAATTTATAGGAATGAAAAACATAACAAAAGGAAAAAATGACACATGTAAATTGATACATGTCACAAAATGGAAAATAATCCATTTTAATTAAATAAATCACAAGTGAAATAATCATATAATCATGATGTCTTAATTGTATAACATGCTCTAATATTCAACAAAAACTCATAAGTCCCCTCTAATCATGAAAATCAACCATTTATAAGAATTTCAACTCCATAACTTTTAATTGTTATATGAAATTCTATAAATTCCCAATGGATAAAATAGGGTGTTAGTATTAAATAACAATAATGTATCACAAACTATTTAATAATAAACCCATATCAATTATAACAACATGTTTCAATTTCAAATAAAATAAGGAATGAAAAATAAATTACAATTCATATAAAAAAATTCAAAACATTTTAATTCGAAGGGTAATATGTGAAAAATAGTTCTTCGTTATGATGCAACAATGAGAATTTCAATAAAATAATACTTGTTTAAAGAATTAACATTATATTTTTTAGATATTTTCAATTATCCAATATCAATCATATTACCAGGGTTATGAGACCTGGGTGTATATTTTTATTGGTTTCTCACACATGTTAGTGATGTAAAAATCATTGTGTGGAAGCATTAATAGGTACCAACCTGTGGTCAAATTGAAAAAAAAACCCATACAAAATAATCACTACCCGAAATAATAAATTTTATAATTTTCATCATCAAATAATTTTTTATTGCAACTAATATATTCCAAGAATGACTTATTCCCCCAAAACAACTATGGATCCCCTATTCCACAATTAAAAAAACATATGATGGGTTATCATACTTTTCAACCATTATTAATTAGTTCATAAACCACAAGGTCATGATTCAAAAACATTTCATCGTAATTCCATGAAAAACATAAAAATATAACACAATAAAACTAATGTAACATAGAAAAAAATAAATTGTTTTCAATTTCATAATTCATTTCATTCCATTATATTATATCATATTAGGTGAACTAATTTTTTTAAATATAGTCTAATTTCTAAAAATCAATACTCTATTTGAAAATTCATACCTACTGGGTTCAACACATATAATTACATTTAAAACCCATCATCATCTATCACAATTAAATAATTTTAAGTAAATTATATAATTTATTTGAAAATAAATATTAAATAATTTTTTCAATTGAAATGAATTCACTTATGAAACCACCTACCTAAAATCATGATAAAAATCAACAAATATTTTATAGAATGATTGATATTTTAAGGGTATAATGACAATGAAGGGCCCATAAAACAATAATTTAGAACTAAATATCTTAACCTGGAAATAAATACGAATATCAGATCCATTTGTGAAAAAGGAACAAAACAGGGAATGATATCTATCGATATGTATTTGATATACATACCATGATAAACACAATGCATCAAAAGGATGTTGAATTACTGTTGAAATAATGATTGATGTTCCAAAATCACCTCAAGAAGATATCTATAATGTTAATGGTAAAATTTGGTTCATAATAGGGATGATTAGAAATAAACATGGGATTTAAAGAAAAAAAATTAAAATTATCCTCTTACCTTCCTCACGAGAATCTATATCACAAACACTTATTTGGTTCTTGGATTAATGCTTTTCATTCAAAAACATTCCCACTGAAGGAAAGTGGTTTCTTACCAGTATCCCATTCTGATCCCTTTAGAAAAATCTATCATTCTTCAATTGATCATGTGGCTACAGGAACACTTATTATATATGGTCAATCTAATGGTTTCAATATGGATAATGTATTTGGTCCGCATTTTTTAAAAATACCTCGACCACCTCCCTAACTCATAATCTACAATAAAAATACTCTCCTACCCCCTCTAAATGTTCAAATAAGGGGAAAATAACCATGAAACAATAGGTATAACCATGAAATGATCTAAACACCTCAATAACCATTATAAAATTTGAGAACAATGAATGTAAAAGGTTTTTAATTGAATGATTGGAACATTATCTTTTAGTCTCCCTTAAAAATTACTTCATTCCCTATGAGATCCTTTTCAAATAAAAACCATATTTCATAAAAACCAAAACCAAGGGGATATTATTACTATAGGGGACCATTATCTATGAATCTAAAAAATGAACTAGGAATTCGTTAATGAAAAAATTAGTTTGTATATCAACGTCCTAACATTTCAATACCTAAGATGTGTTTAATTGGTAAATCTTGATATATGATATATAAGATAAATAATCAGTCATGTTCAAGATGTGTTTCAATGTATTGATGGTACTTCATCATTCCAATAAGCTCCACAATATCATGAAACCCCATTTTTTTAGGTTATAATAACAATTATTTTCCAATATTTAATAGAACCAAATGAATATTGTCTTTAGAAAATCCACGTTAAAAATAGAGAACTCCAATAGTAATTGAAGATGAACATTATAATATATATATTTTTTAAAAATCCATTTTCTAATGAATCATCTTAATCATTACTTTCTACTAATACACTAAATTGGTCCCCATAAGTAATGAATCAAGAATCACTTGACAATAAATAATATATTGACATAGTAATAAATAACATTAAAACAAATGTTTTTCATCATAAGGAATGAAATATAATTTTCAAAATAGGGAATGTAAATCACCCCCAATGAAAATCATATGATCCCCCAAATTCATGGATATAAACATGAATCATGTCCTCCAATCACTGTATGAACTTTTCTTTCTGACCATTGATATGAGGATGTCGTTCTAGGCTCATCTTATTTTGGATCACATCACCTCATTGAGGCTAATCCAAAATTCAGATGTGATGTATGGATAAAAATTAGAAACAATGGTACATGGTAATCCTTACAATATGATTATCTCATTAACAAATAGGTTTATAAATTCCTCAAGTATTTTCATATATTGAATGGGAATAATAATGTATTATTTGTTCAATCAGCCGGTCATCATTATTAATGGGTTTATAAATTTACATGTATGTGAAATCACTATAATAGAGTCCATCAAAATCTTACACCAAATATATTTCATCTGAATAATTGGTTGATGAAAAAAATGTTTCAGATGGAAAACATTGAATTACTCAAAAGTATAACAAAAATTTCAATAATGTCCCATTTCAAAAATGTATAATTTTTTTTATCATATCAATAAATATTATCATCATTTTGTGGTGTACCACCCATAGTTTGTGATAAAAATACACCATCATTTCATTATTTTAATTAACATCACAAAAAATCTGTTCATAGAGTAATAGATACCCTTAGAAGAAATATTTAATTATTGATTAGTTTCCCCATAATATAATGTATATTTATTTCTTCACAACAAATCATCATTTTATTTTTAAAAGAGTATAATTTTGATATGATATAAGATAAACTAAAACATCATCAATATAACCTCATTCACTGCCTTTCTTACACCCAAATGTATATGAGAAATGAGAGTGATCTGATTCCTAGCCTCAAAAGACACTCTTATATCCTGGGACATATGTATTTTGATTATAGTATTGGTAAAAACATTACCAATACCAAGAGTTAATGATATTTTAATATTAATTGAAAATATGTACTCCAATCATCACCAATTTGTATTACTTATATATTTTTATTAGAATATATAACTCAATAATTGTTTATCAAATTAGATGTTAATCATATAATTTAAAATGTAATTATTCCAACTATTCAGGGAATGAAGCACAATATAAATTCTATAATCAACCGTGTGATCATCATTTATTTTATCAAGGTGGAAAAAAAATTAATTCATCATAGAAAACAGTATACACCTTCCCAATTTTATGAACAATCAAAACAAATGATGAAGTAAAAAAATTACGTATATTAATCTATAGACTCCTACCATCTTGGTTTCCATATGAACACTACACCCTTCAATGTGAGATTGGTAGATAGATAATCCAACATGGAAAAATATTTCTCAAACTATTGGTAATACCCTTCCCTGACCAGGAATCATTGAATCGTAATGATGTTTCATTATTAATAAAATTTAAAAACACTGATGCCCAACAAAGGATCAAATGAGATGCTTTTTTTGTTATCCATTTCCGTGATAACATTACCCCTTTAATCAAATAATTTCATTTAGTAATTTAACATAAAGTCAGATATTTCTAAATATGTCTATAACTCTCAAATGATTCATTTTGTACTACTTTATCTTAGATTGAAACATGATGTCATCTAAGTGTATCCCAAAGGAAGGAATAAATTTACTGAAAAAAATTATTGTCATTCAAGACCATGAAAACTACATGATAATTTAATATGCAAAAAAGTATAACAAGGAACTCATAGTGTCCATACTGATTCATAAATGATTTCCAAGGGATATCAAACCCTTTGATCTAAAGATATTGATAACTATGACCATGATCAATGTTTTATTACAAGATAATGCCACTCATATGGTCAAATAAATGACCAATATGGTGAAATTTATACTTCTTTATGATTGTAACTATATATATAATTTGATGGTTGACACATATAAATATTTTTTATCTGATATCTTGAAAAATTGTATCTGAACTATACAATGTAGGATAGAAGGTATATTTAAGCCATTAGGTGTCATTTCATCTAAATAAATCACTATATACCAGTACAATTGGTGCAATTCTGTAGAGGTAGTATAATTTGGATTGGTATTAAGATCCATAGTAAGCTCCACCTCCCTCACTGGTGGAAAATGATAAAATATAGAATAGAACACATCAAATAAGTTATCCACTACTGGGGTAAGACCTCATCATAAATATTTTTTTGTCAATTCAAATTAAATACTATATGTCATGTTAAATGAATATATAATCATTTTCCATCATTAATATACCTTAATTATTATTTTCCTTGAAATAGATGGCCCTACCAATTTACCTTAACAATAGAGAGTAAATATTGATAATAATAAATATAAGAATTATTACAGAAAAGATAATCCATCTATATAATGAAATAAAGGCACTTCATTTCAATTAATTGGATCTAATAACAGTTAAAACTTATTATAGTAAAGAAGTGAAAGAGTTGAATTAAAGCTCCATATTTTAATTCTTCTAGATATGAAAATAAATCTCTAATATATTAGGATTTATCTTCATAGTAAAATTGAATATATATAAAATATGGATTAATATGATGAAATTATTAACTGGTCTCAAATTTATATTTCACTAAAGATAGTGAAAAGGAAATGGAAACACTCATCACTGAAGGTCCAACATCATCTTCCACTGGATAATAGTCCACTTTTTGATCAGGCATCATTCTTAATTCCTATTCCAAGAACCTTTTTTTCTTTAATACTATAATTATATTTCGTACACTATTAAGATTTATAACTACAAAGATTTGTAATAACATTGATGTAATAGTAAAATGCGTCTTGAATGTGTTGAAGGGAAACAAATAGTTGGTTATTTTATGTAGGTGGTCATTTTGTTCCAATCATTTCCTTAATTTAATATGTTTAATGATTTTTTTTATTAATGAAGAAGAGGTAAAAGTTTCATATTATCAAGATAAACCATCATTGTCTCCCAAAAAAGACACATAACTATTCCACATCCCACTAAAGGTACCACTATAACATCAAAAATGTGAGGCTGGAACTCCATTTAACCATGAATTACATTTCATGTCAAGTTACACTATGAATGACCTCTCTTGAATATCATCATATCAGCTACAGTTCAACCAAAAGACCAATGATTATATATTAACTCAAAGACCCTTAATAAACCTATGATATTGTATTATATCATTCCATACTATTTCATGTGAGAAATGAAAAAGTTCAGTATACCGATTAGCTTGTATGTCTATGTATATAATCCTTGCTAATGTTTAACAAAATCAATAGTAATTACCAAAACTATTATTTCTATGTATAACCAATCCATAGAAAAAATCATGATGACTCTCCACATAAGGCCCACATTCCCCCCAGAACTAATGAATACCACCACACAATGTTAAGAACATAATGATTGATTATTTAACATTTCACCTTAACAGAATATAGCATAACAAAGAACTCTAATGTTTTCATAGATTTTTTTCAATTAAACCTCTACTTAATGAGGATCATTTTAGCATAGAATTATTTTCTCATAAAACAATTTAATTCTACCGAATGGCTTTTGTTATTGTCCAAATGCTTTACCAAAATAGTAGACTGAATATGAAAATGGTTAGTTACATGACCCAAATCATTGAGTGAAATAAAAAAACTACTATATTGTGGTGTTAAGTTATTGGAGTTTCTTATTATAGATTATCTTAATCTCCATTCTATGGTTTATTTATAAAACATCATGGGGTGATGGTATTACACATCATCAATAGAAATTAAGGGAATATTAGTTAGGAGATTCAAGGTTATCAATTACTCCCTGAATAATTGAACAAATAAAGAAAAATATTAATACATGAAATTTGATAATTTATATAATTTTATCATGAAACTACTAAATTACACTTTTTTCCAACAACCCACATTATACCATACCATATCTTCATAACACTGTTAAACATGATTTATTCCATTAAAATGTAGTTAATACAACCTTGAAGATCAAATGGACTAGTGTCTTTGGGGTTTATGAATGATACATGACAAATTAATACATAAAATATGACATCATTATTGAAAACTACATTATCATGTCCACACCATTCCATTGTACGTAGCATTTCATTGTATAATCTGAGTACATACATAAAAATGTGGGGAGCTATAAATCCAAGTAAGGGAGTAAACAATGAATAACTTGAAGAACACAAAACCTTTTAGGAAATATGCATATCAATGGAGTTTAATAAAAACCTAAACTTAAAGGCGTGAAATATCATGATTATCATAACATGGAAATCTGTCAACGATATACAACATGATATTAGCATTTGCAAAGGTTCATTGCAAATAAATTAGCTTGAGTAAAAAATAATTGAACTTGAATTAGAATGAATAAACCCTAATTGAACATGGATTATCATACTTAAACACTTATTACACATGTAGTATCATGATACTAAACATTACCTAATGAATTGCTGCCCTATCAGTGAACATCCATCATAAACATTTATTTTCATCTATAAGTGTACCACATTGATCATATAACAAGGAATCATTAAGAATAATAATTTACTCTACTATAAAGGAATATGGAAAAAATATATTTATGCACTATTAAATATGTATATGTGCATAATGTTTAATCACCTTGATAGAAAAATGGTTATGGTATTCACTACACAATGATTTTGGATTGGAAAATCGTATTATAATTTCAACTGCAAAACGACATGGCATAAAAGTTCATAGAAAATTTTGATGAGACAAAAAGGGGTATCTGATAATATTTAAATTAAATGTAAAATTATGGTATCATATAAATACATGTAATAACACATTTAATTTTCAATTAGAAGGAATAATCTAATAAAGATTTTTGATGAAAGAGGATCAATAGAAGAACTCTTAGGAAATATCAGAATGGTAATGGGTGTATGTGGGAGGGATTAATGATAGATAAAGAGGTATCTCATCATTAAAACATTATTAGGGAATTATGGGAGATAATAGAAATCATACCCCAACATGTTTAATTACAAATAGAAGGGTAAAACAACAAAAAAACATGGATAGAAATGAAAAATGAAGAAATACCTCACTTGAGTGTGTGTTTTCAAAAGCATGATGATAAGATTACTGAGAGATTGAGTCACCTTGGGATGATTATAGAGAGATTAGTGCATAGTAGGGACGTGCTAAAAGTATTTTGAGTGATGATAAGAGGGATATTTGGTGTTTTTATATAGGAAATAAATGTGGAAATCATTAATATTTCACAAAAATAGGATTTGGAATATTTATAATTAAATATTCAAAACCAAAAATCATACAATAGTTTTTTTCCATGGTTTTTGAAAATGGGGAGAGGAAGAAATTATTTTATAATTAAAATGTAATAACATATTAAAATATTATTCTTAGTTATGTGTAGTTGAGTCACACTCTAAAGGAAATCATTTTAAAATGTTTAAATATATAATAATCTTTGGAGGGGTCACTATGGAATCATTAAATTAATCCAAAAAATATAAATAACCCTTATGTTAAAGATAAAACATGTATTGAAAGAATTTTACATTTTTATTATTTTATTACATCATTATTAGGTCATTATGATTTCAAAAAACAAATAATATATTTAAATGGTATTTATTTTTTACACAAAAATTGATTGTCTGTGAACATTTTGAAAGGTTCACCATAGGATAATTTATATGTCTTGATTCCATGAAAAAATATTCATTTAATATGAATAATTTTCTAAAAATGAAAATTTTTACTTTTAAAATAAAAACTGTTATTTATAAAAAATTCAATGATTTTGACAAAAACAGTTTCTAAAGCTTAAAATCATTTACAATTTACATCATAAAAATAATATGATAATTTATATTTAATAAAAATTATATAATTATAATAATTTATCAGAAAATTTCTTATTCCAAAAATTCATTAATTCATGAAAATAAATTATTAATTTAAAAATACAATTTCAGTGTTATCATATGTGTAAGTAATTTTTATCAAACTGAATAAAAAATAATTTATAAAGTAAAATCAATAGGGAATATAATCACCAATTATAAATAAAATGACTGTAATTATAACACTATTATACTAATAATATTAATAAAACATGTGTTTAACATATTAATTTATATATTTCTAAAAAGTATCATTAAACCCAAAAAAGAATTATCCAATTAATTATATTTTTATGAAAATATATTATCATGCATGAATTGATGGAATATGAATTTTATTTATAAATAGTATTACAAAAAAAAAATAACTAATGCCTTATTACATAAATCTTTATAGACACCGTATAAGATTAAGGGTATGGTGTGCGATGGTTACAGACTCTTGGGGTGGCTCAGATGACATCTCTCGTGTTATAATCTAAATTAACATCCAATTCTCCCATAAGAAATTCTATTAATTCTAAACCTTGTTGAACCTCATCATGGTATTGGTCATGAGAGAATATTATTGATTCTACCTCCTTTCCATGCTCCTAAAAATGATCATCAAACAACTTGAGTCTACTGGATGAGTCCATCCTATCATCTGTTGGTGGGAAAAGGATTCTTTTTAAATACCTTTGTTTTATATCAGTCATTTGATCACTATTCAACAGTTATATTATATTCGGTAATGGTCATTAATGGCCATTTAATCCCAATTGGATAAAATAAAAAAATGCATCTATTTTCAATCACATTAATACATTTAATTAAATCAATGAAAGGGATGTTCTTTCTTGAATGTTTGGGTTATTAATAGATTCCAATATTACGAAATTTCCCCCTCAAAATATCCTTTTCCCATTAGAAAATAATTGTCGGTAACTCCTCCTCTTCCTTTCCTCTAGTTCCGACGTGGATTCATCAAACTGTTGGTTTCTCCAGAACACTATAACGGGGGGTGTCGTCTTGTTTTGTAGAACATTTACCCTACGATCCAAGATAATTACTAGATTCTTTTTATAGGAGATGTCATTATTCAATGGTACCACCACTGGATTTAGTACATGTGATGGGTCATGTATGTACATACTCAAGAGTGATACATAGAATGGATCATGTACACGATACATGTTTGGTGGGAGTGATAGTAGATATTCCACTTCTCCAATGTGATCAAGGTTCTCATAATGTCCAATGTAAGTTGTTCTAAGATTTCCATTCTTCCAAATTCTCTTGACTCTCATTCACAGGCATATGAAAAAGAAATCCATGTCTCAAACATCAAACTCTAGGTCTCATTGATGATTTTTATCATAACTCTTTTGCCGACTCTGATCATATTTAATGTACTACTAGATAGTATTATATTTATTCACCATTTCATGTACCATTTCTAGAACTTGATGGTTTCGCTCCCTAACATCACCCCATCATGTTGGTGTTATGCACCTCTTCCCATAAATGGAATCATAAGGGCCTAATTGGATTATTGAGTGGAAACTATTATTATAAGTAAACAATACCATTAGAAGATGTTGTTCCACCCATCCTTTGATGTCCATTGTGCATGCTATCAACATATCCTCAAGTGTTTGGATAGTCTACTCAGATTGGAAATCAGTGTGAGAATGATAATTCATAATGATGTTCAGCTCATTATTCAAAGCATGTTGGTGACTCTTCTATAACATAGAGGTGATGTTTGGATCTCGATCGAATAAAATCAATATCGGTACTCCATGAAGCCATAGAAATTTTTCGATGTATATTAATTCTATTTGATCCGATGATAAATCAACCCAAATTCTAAATAAGTTTGAATTATTTGTATGAATATCCAAAACAGCCAAGACAACATTGTTTCCATTGGATATCATAGGATGTCTGGTGACAAAGCCCATAGTGATTTTCTCCCGTCTCCATGTTCGTATGTATAAGGACCGGACATTAAACATTACATAATATATAATTAAATGAATAATTCACATTGAGGATATTTTCAGGTTTAGAGTTTTAGAGAATTAAGACAGTACTATTACATCTCAAAATATTACAAAGCAAGCACTTCTACCCAAAATCCACATTTTATTCATAAAATAAAAACTCTTAAAAAATGTCATGTCAAATTCCATGTTAAACGAAGCATGGCTTTTCCTTGATCCCATCCATGACCCTATTCATCTTTAAGTCCTGGGAAAAACATTTCAAAATGTGGGATGAGCATAAAAGGTTCAGTAAGGGTTATAAAACAGTTAATGAAAACATTTTTTCATAAATACATACAAAACATGAACTCTTTTACTTACCTCATAAAGTCATAAGATTTATGAAAGACACATAGAAATCATAAATCATAAAGGTAACTTGCGGCATCCATACGATACTTACATTGTAGCTATCACAACTACATAGGGAGTTACTTTGGAATACCCATCACAGTATATTCCCTAAATCTCTTAGGAGAAATATTCATGTTTACCTCCATCACATTACACAATGCATTGGAGAGCTATCTCGGGCTCACCCGCCCTAGGTTTATCACGGAACCACCCGTATACGTAAATAATTCCCAAGAACCATAATATGATCTTAACACCTAACATAATCATAAAGGAATCGTAAAATTTCTATATTTTAATAATAAAATATAATTTCAAGATATTGAAATAATAAATCCATACTAAAAAACATTTTCAATGAAAAAATACGTAAAAAGAGAACTTGGTATTTATTTTTATTTTTATAAACATTCCAGCTTGTTAAGGAAGCCAAAGATCAAATATTACTCACGGCGGCAGAAAGATCATTGTCACCGATTACGTTAAAGAAAAATTACTTTTATTTGTTTAATAAACTGATTCGTAGAAAAAAGATTCCTTTTGAATATAAGTAAAATTCAAAGAGTTTTATACATCGTGTAAAAGAAAGTCATGTATAAAGCTAAAAATTCCTCATTGATAGGAAATTGAGACGAAGTCCCTTACCTCGTGTCCGACTTAACCCGTTCGTTCTTTAATCTCCTGAATAATAATCTAATATTAATTTCTATATGCTTAAGAACATTTTTCGTATTTATTATTCTTTTTATATCACTTATTACGTTGTTATAATCATTATATAATCATTTAAGTTAATAACGTTCATTTTGTCGATATTTGGTACATGAGTCAAAAATGGGCTTCTTATAATTACATGTTGTTCACATGGTAAAAGGTTCATTATATCAAGAATTATATTCATGATTTGGTTATCATTTATATCATATATATTCATCATGTACATGTATTTATAATATTACATAACATTTGGAGGTGCGAAATGAAATGCACAATTCATGGGGACGGTAAGCCGTACGTACGCATGAACACTACTTTCATTTCTATTTATTATTTTAATGGAATTAAAACATAATGATAAATAGGTATATTATAATTCCTTTATAATATCATATATAATATCATTATCTCTATCCTTTATATATCCCACATAGTGTATTAATGAGTCACATCACTTTGAGGGGGTGGTAGTTCACACTACCTCAAATGATATTATCGTATTTACCCACCATGGAAACCATAATGGTTTGATATAATTTGGAAGTTCAGAAGAATAAATAAATCATAAACATAATATATATCATATATGAATATAGTTCCATTATAATGTCCACCATGAGAGGTGATAATATGTAATTTAACAATCATCGTTTCGTGAGGGTTAGTTTCCCATCCACAGAAACATTATGTTCTTCATCCATTAGATGGAGGTGTGTGTAAGAATAGTTCAAATACTCATAATAACAACATTTGAGTATATTTTTTATACTGGTTTTGATACAAATTAAAGGAAATAAAAAGATTTTAGGGGTTGGAGAAGCAAAATAAAAGAAAACAATTTAAGAGAAAATGTTACCTTTAATTTGGGTAACTCACTGTGGATTGACCCAAAGGACTCCTTGAAGTGCCTTCATCCTAAGGTAATGATTCTAGGAGGAGTATAGGGATGTAGGGAGCTTAATTGGGCAGATTTTGGTCCATCCAAATGGCTTGAGAGCTGTGAGGAATTGCATAGAAGTGGTCACTTTTTTTAAGGGATAGGAGGGGCTCTTTAGGAAAGAGTGATAATATTATTTTATAACATAATGATATTCGGTTTCTAATTTTTCCTAAAATCATTATGGTCGATGATAAGATGACTAATAATAGAAATAAAATGATACAATCATATTTGGACATGTTTTTGATAATATTTTAATCATTATTATCTTATTTAATTAAATCATTTATTAATGAGGTAAATACTGCATCATGATTGTGTCATAATTAATTTATTTTATTTTATGTCTAAAAATTAAAAATCAAATACCATGATGAAATAAATCTTTTTATACTTCCAATGAATATTTATAGTCAAAAATATAACTTGTATAACCCGATGTAAAAATAAATTTACTAAAATATATTTGTTTATTTCATTTTTCTCTTTACTTTAAGTTATTTCAAATAAAGTGTCATAATCACGTTTAAGTAGCTCCATGGGGTCCCCAAATCGAACCACGGATTCCCATGGTCGGATATGTCTCAACCAATAGGATAAGGACACCTGTTAGGGTAAATAAATATTATTTTTTTACCTTTATTTACCTTATTAACCCTTTAACCATTGTAAATAAAATATTTACTAAGGTAAATATTTAAAATGCCTAATAATAAAAGTAACCTATATACACAATTTGAACCTCCTAATTCCAAATATGGAATCCATTTCTTCAAATTAAAAACATAGAAGGGGAAGAAATTAATTTAAAATTAATTCCCGCTGTCATAACAAAATGCATGTTTTTAAGAAATATTATCTATCAAAAGATTGACAGTTGATTATATACAATTTAAATGTGAAATTGCGTCTAATGACCAGAATTAGATTAAATGGTAAAAATAAAATCTATTTACTCTTTGAAACCAATTATAAGGATAATCTAACCATATAAATAAATTATATTAAAACATAGTTTTGAAATAAAATAAAATATTTTCACTATTCCTTAAAAAATGAACTTTATCGGAAAAATACCAGAAAATTACCCAATGTAAATGATGATGTCATCATTCTAAAGAAGGATTTTATTTGGTGATATAGAATGTATTAAAGTGACCAAAACTATATTTAAAAAGGGTTCTCCATTAAAAGGTGGTAAATCTGCCTTTTAATGTAAATTATGCTTAAAATTAGATTCATTCATATATTAAGCCTCTATCTTTTATTGGATAAATATAAATACATGTATAGTCCAATTATAGTTAGTTTTGTTCATTACTGCCAATAAAATGGCTATGAGTTAACTATCATTTAAAATAATAATATTATATTATTAGTTTGCAACGTAAGATTCCAAAGAAACCCATTGTTGTGTATCGGGTATGCTATCAAACATAGAAACCCCTTTAAGCTAAAATTAATAATTAATTCACAAATATTAATAAATATTAACATAACTTATTCTTCATTTACCTAGGATGTTACATCCTTCCCCCCTTTTGGAAGTTATGTCCTCGCAATTTTTATCCACTTATCAAAATAAGTGGGAGTATTTAACCCTTATAACATTTTCAGATTCCCACGTTGCCTCTTCAACCATATGGTTTTTCCACAAAACCTTTACCTGGTGTATTATCTTATTCTGCAACACCTGCTCTCTATGGTCTAGAATCTAGACTGGTTGTTCTTCATAAGAGATATTCTCTTTCAACTGAACTACCTCTTGGCTCAAAACATGAGATGGATCTGGCATATACTTTCTCATCATTGAAATATGAAAAACATTGTGTACCTGGGATAAACTTTGAGGTAAAGCTACTTTGTACGAAACTGATCCAACATTCTCCAGAATTTCATAAGGTCCAATGAACCTCGGACTCAACATTCCCTTCCTACCAAAACGCATCACACTTTTCCAAGGAGAAACTTCGAGAAAGACATGATCACCTACCTCAAAAGGAAGATCCTATCTCCAGTTATCCGCATAACTTTTCCAACTGCTCTGAGTTGTTCTCATGTGCTTCTAAATCAACTGAACCTTCTCTGTTATCTCTTCTTCCAATTCTGGTCCCATCAGCTTTCATTCACATACTTCATCCGAAAAAGCTGTAGTTCGACAATGATTTCCATACAATGCCTCAAATGAAGCAATCATTATACTGGAATGAAAACTGTTATTATTAGAAAATTCAACCAAAGAAAAATGTTAGTCCCAACATAACTGGTAGTCCATCGAGCAAGCTCGTAACATACCCTCTAAGGCCTGAATTGTTCGTTCTGACTGCCCACCTGATTGAGGATGAAAAGCTGTACCAATATTTAATTCATTACCCAAGGAATATTGAAGGCCTTTCTAAAAGATAGAAGAGAACATGGGATCACGATTAGATACAATGGAGAGGGGAACTCAATTCAACCTGACTATCTCTTTATCATACAACCGGGAAAGTTTATCAAGAGACAAAGTATGTCTAATAGGAAGGAAATAAGAAGATTTAGTCAATCGGTCAACTATAACCCAAATTGCATTATTACCTTGAGATTTCTTTGGTAATCACACAATGAATTCCATGGATATATTTTCACATTTCCACTATGGCACCGATAGAGGCTGAAGCATTCGTTTTGGTAACTGTCGATCTGCTTTAACCCGCTGACAAGTCAAACACTTCATAGTAAAATCAGCAATATCTTTTTTCATTCCATCCCACCAATAATACTCCTGAAGATCTATGTACATCATAGTACTACTAGGATGAACTAAAAGCGGAGAACTATGAGCTTCACATAACAACTCATTCTTCAAATGTGAATCACAAGGCACACATAATCTCTTTACAAACCTCAAAACACAATCATTATCAATGTTAAATTCCGACAACATACCCTTCTGAACCAACTCTACCTTGTTCTTCAACTCACTTTCTTCCTTCTTCGTTTTCTTTATTCTATCTGATAGAGTTGATCTCACTGACACCTGAAACAAAATAGAAGAATTTTTTTCACCAACAAATTCTATGCCAAATTTCATCAAATCAAAAACCAGAGGATCTTGTTCCAAACGTAGCAAGGCTAATGAGACATTACTTTTACAACTCAAAGAATTGACCACTTTATTTTCTTTACCCAGATGGTTATGGATCGTGAAATCATAATCCTTGATTAAGTCCAACCATCTCCTCTATCTCAAGTTCAATTCTTTCTGAGTGAATATATACTTCCATATTTTGTGATCAGTATATAATTCAAACTTCACTACAAAAAAATGATGTCTCCAAATTTTTAAATCAAAAAACAATAGCAGATAATTCCAAATCATGTGTAGGTTAATTTAACTCATGTTGTTTCAACTAACATGAAACATAATCAATTACCTGATCATTTTGCATTAGGACTCAACCTAGTCCTTTCAATAAAGCATCACTATAGATAACAAACTCACCATTTCTGGAAGGTAGTTTCAAAACTGGAGCATTCACCAATCTCCATTTCAATTCATGAAAATAATCATCACATTATTTTGTCCAGATGAACATAACACATTTTCGAGTTAACTTAGTCATTGGACTAGATAACCGTGCAATGGTTTCAACAAACCACTGGTAATAACCTGCCAAACCATGAAATATATGAATCTCGGTTATATTTGTGGGTCTTGGTCATTCTTCAATAATTTTTGTTGTTGTAGGATCAACAGTTATGCCATTTTTTGAAACAATTTGACCAAGGAAAGAAATTTTTTGTAACCAAAACTCACACTTGATGAATATTCCATAAATTTTCTTTTCATTTAAGGTTTTCAAGACAACCCTTAAATGACTTTCATGTTACTCTTTAATTTTTGAATAAACCAACATTTCATCCATGAACACAACCACAAACATATCCAAGAACCCATAGAAAATTCTATTCATAAGATCCAAGAATACAGCAGGTGCATTGGTTAAACCAAAAGGAATAACTACAAATTCATAATGGCCATATCTATTACGAAAAGAGGTCTTCGGAACGTCATATTCTTTTACTGATGGTACCCCAACCTCAGGTTAATCTTCGAAAAATAATGAGCTCCCTAGAGCTGATCAAAAAAATCATCGATATGAGGCAATGGATACATATTAATAACAGTGATGTTATTCAATGCTCTATAATCAATTAAAAGAATCATTGAACCATCTTTATTTCTAACAAACAAGATAGGGGAAAGCCAGGGTGATGTGCTAGGTTGAATGAAACCTTTATCTAATAACTCCTATAATTGCTTATTTAACTCTAAAAGTTCAATTCGAGCCATTCGATAAGGGTGTTTTGAAATTGGCTTAGCATAAAGAACTAAGTCAATAGTAAATTCCACATCCCGATCCGGTATAATACCAGGCAACTAATCAGGAAAAACATCAATGTACTCATTTACCACTGGCACATCATTAATCTGAATAGTTTGTTTGTTTTCAAAAATATATGCAAGGTAACATTCATTTCCATCATTTACCAGTTTTTCGACTTCCTGATATGTTATCAAAAGAAAGGGTTCATTCTTGTACACAAACTAAAAATCATTCTGAAAAGAAACCTCTTTAGCTCAGTAGTCAATCATAGCATGATATGAAAAAGGCCAATCCTTGCCCAATATAACATCAAACTCTACTAGAGGCAAAATAATAAGGTTTTCAGGTAGATTCCTTCCGCAGACAAGGACATGAATGTTCTTATGTTTTCTTTTTTTCTCAACATTTCCTCCAGGTGTTTTTCCCATAAGTTCAGTATTCATATCATGATATGGAATTCCCAATTTACTAGAAAACTTTTCATAAATGAAAGATTGGGTAGACCCTGAATCAAACAACACATTGGCATAATCTGATCAAACAAACAATGTACCTGATACAACTTCATTTGATGGCCCAACATCTACTGAAGTAGTTGCAATGGATTTTGCCACCCCTTTCTGCTTGTATTCTAACTATATTCCTTTAGTTGAGTTCCTTGTTGGACACTCATTTTCATATTGACAATTTCATTGCACTTAAAACATTTTACTGACTGTAAATCAGATTTTGTCTTACCATTACCCTGATCTTTTTCAGTGCAATTATGAGCCTTATGTCCCATTTTACCACATTGGTAGCACTTACCAGAATATAAAATACATTCCCCAGCATAATTTTTACCACAATTTTCACAAACAACAATATTAAACATCTTACAATCATACTTTTTTGAAGAGTTATTTCCTTTCACCTGCCACCTCGACTTCTTATTTTGTTTTTTTAAAGAATACATGATCATTGGCAAACTCCATTTCCACCTTCTCCTCACAACTAACAAGTTTTTCATAAATTTTGAACTCATGAGAAGTTAATGCCCTTCAATACTTTGGAATTAATCCTGCGTAAAAACAGTTGATTTTACTATCAAGATCTCATATGTTGTTTGGAGCATACCTTGCTAGTCGAGTGAATTTTTCTTCATAAGCATCCACTGAATCATCCTCCTGCCTCAATTTTAGGAATTGTTTTTCCATCCTAAGATGAACCATATTAGGAAAATATTTCTATAGAAACATACCTTTGAATTAATCCCAATCAAGTGCATCAATATCCTCACTATCCCTAATATTTTTCACCATTATCCACCACTTATCAGCTTCACCATCAAAACGGTAAACCGCGAGACTAACCTTTTGATGTTATGAACAACCCATGACATCAAAATTATTTTCCAGTGCTTTAATCCACCCTTATGCTAGCATCGGATCAGATGATCCTCTAAATTATGGGAGATGTTGCCTCATGAAATGCTATACTACTGACATGTTCCTCTGTGGTTGATCTGGCTGATCTTGTACATGGATACCGCCACCATTTATAGCCTGAGTCAACTGTTCCATCACTGCAACAAACTGTTCAGTTTCGATTTTGACCATCTCCGGTTGCTGATTTGTAAGGTCGTCTTCCTCTTGATATTATCCCAATATAGCTGCCATATTTCCTCTGCAGAAAACCATTCTAAACAAATAAATATCTTAGGTGAAGCAATATGGTAATCTATAAATTCTATATTATGTTAATGTTAACATAAAATACTTATGGATATTAATTTAACAATATCCTAACTCGCAAAGTTATCTAAACCAACCTCTGATACCAACTATAAGGACCCGACCTTAATCATTACATAATATAGAATTAAATGAATAATTCACATTGAGGATATTTTCAGGTTTAGAGTTTTAGGGAATTAGGACATAACTATTACATCCCAAAATATTACAAAGTTAGAACTTCTACCCAGAATCCACATTTTTTCATAAAATAAAAACAGTTAAAAAAGTCATGTCTAATTCCATGTTAAAGAGAGCATGGATTTTACTTGATCCCATCCTTGACCCCATTCATCTTTAAGTCCTGTGAAAAACATTTCAAAACATGGGATGAGAATAAAAGGCTTAGTAAGGGTTATAAAATAGTGAATGAAAACATTTGATCATAAATACATACAAAAAATGAAATCTTTTACTTACCTCATGAAATAATAAGATTTATGAATGACACAAAGAAATAATAAATAATAAAGGTAACTTGCGGCTTCCATACCATACTTACATTGTAGCTATCACAGCTTCATAGGGAGTTACTTCAGAATACCCATTATAGTATATTTCCTAAATCTCTTAGGAGAAACATTCACATTTACCTCTGTCATGTTACCCAATGCATTGGAGAGCTATCTCGGGCTCACCCGCCCTAGGTTTATCATAGAACCACCCATATACGTAAATAATTCCCAAGAACCATAACATGATCTTAACACATAACATAAGCATAAAGGAAAGATAAAATTTCTATTTTGCAATAATAAAATATCATTTCAAGATATTGAAATAATAAATCCATTCTAAAAATCATTTTCAATACAATAATATGTAAAATGAGTACTTGGAATTTATTTTTCCTTTTAAAAACATTCTGGTTTGTTAAGGAAGCCAAAGATCAAATAATACTCACGGTGGCGGAAAGGTCGTTGTCACCACATACGTTAAAGAAACATTCCTTTTTTTTTCATTTAGTAAAAAGATTTGTATAGAAAAGATTCCATTTGAATAGAAGTGAATTTCAAAGGGTTTTATACATCGTATAAAAGAATGTCATGTATAAAGAAAAAAATGCCTCAATGAAATGAGATTGAGACAAAGTCTCTTACCTCGTGTCCGACTAGACACGTTCGTTTGTTAATCTCATGAATAATAACCAAAAGTTAATTTCTACTTTCTTAAGAACCTTTTTCATGTTTATTATTCCTTTAATATCACTTATTACCATGTTATAATGATTATGTAATCATTTAATGTAATAACACTCATTTTGTCGATATTTGGTACTTGAGTCAAAAATGGACTTCTTATAATTACATGTTGTTCGCGTGGTAAAAGGTTCATTATATCCAGAATGATATTCATGATTTGGGTATCATATACATCACATATATCTGGCATGTACATGTATTTCTAATAGTATATAACATTTGGAGGTAAGAAATGAAATGCACCATTAATGGAGACGGTACTCCGTACGTACGCATGAACGCTACTTTAATTTCTATTTATTATTTTAATGGAATTAAACAATAAGGATACATAGTTATATTATAATTATAGTATAATATCATATATAATATAATTAACTCTATCCTTTATACATCCCACATAGGGAATTAATGAGTCACATCACTTTGAGGGGGGGTAGTCTGCACTTCCTCAAATGAGATTATCGTATTTACCCACCATGGAAATCATATGGGATTGATATAATTGGGAAGTAATGAAGCATAAAGAAATCATAAAAAAACATATATCATATATAAATACATTTCCATCATAATGGACACTATGAGAGTCTGTAAGATGTAATTGAACAATCATCGTTTTGTGAGGCGTTAGTTTTCCATCCACAGAAACATTATGTTCTTCATCCATTAGATGGATGTGTGTGAAATTGTAGTACAAATCCATATCATAACAACATCTTAGTATATTTATGATACTGGTGTTGTTATAAAAGAAAGGAAATAAAATGATTTTAGGGGTTGGAGAAGCAAAATAATATAAAATAATTTAAGAGAAACTGTTACCTTTAATTTCGGTAACTCACTTTGGTTTGAAAGAAAGAACTTCTTGAAGTGCCTTCATCCTAAGGTAAGGCTTATAGAAGGAGGATAGGGATTTAGAGAGATCAATTGGGAATAGTTTGGACGAGCCAAATGTCTTGAGAGGTGTGAGGATTTGCATAGAAGTGGTCTGTTTTTATAAGGGAAAGCAGGGGATCTTTAAGAAAGAGTGAAAATATTATTTTATAATATAATTATATTCGGTTTCTAATGGTCCAAAAATCATTATGATAAAAGATAAGATGACTCACAATCTAAATAAAACCATCCAATCATAATTGGACATGTTTTGTATAATATTTTATTCATTATAATCTTATTTAATTAAATCACTTATTAATGAGGTAAATACTGCATCATGATTGGGTCATAAATAATTTTATTTATTTGATTTCTAAAAATTATAAAAAAACCATAATGTAATAAATCATGTTAGATTTCCAATTAATATTTATATTCGAAAAGATAACTTTTATAACCCCATCTAAAAATTATGTTACTATAAGATAGTTTTTTATTTTTTTTTGGCCTTTACATTAAGTTAATTAGAATAAAGTGTCATAATAACTTTTATGTGGCTCCATGGGGTCCCAAAATCGACCCAAGGATGACCATGGTCGGATATGACTCAACCAATAGGATTAGATCACCTGTTAGGGTAAATAAATATTATTTTGTTTACCCTTATTTACTTGGTTTACCCTTTAACCATGGTAAATAAAATATTTACTGAGGTAATTATTTAAAATGCTTAAAAATAAAATTTACCTATTTACACAATTTGATCAAACTGATTCCAAATATGGAATACATTTCTCTAAATTCCAAATTCATAAGTGGAAGAAATTAATTTCAAATTAATTCCCGCTATCAAAACAAAAGGTGTGTTTTAAAAAAATATTAACTATCAAAAGATTGACAGTTGATTATATACAATTTTAGTGTGAAATTGATTCTAATTACCAAAATTAGATTAAATGGTAAAAACATAATCTATTTAAACTTTAAAACCAATTAAAGGGATAATCTAACCATATAAATAAATTAGATTAAAACATAGTTTTGAATTAAAATACAATATTTTCACTATTCCTTAAAAATGAACTTTTTCAGAAAAATACCAAAAAATTACCCAATTTAAATTATGATGTCCTCATTCAAAATAAGGATTTTATTTTGTCATATAGAATGTATTAAAGTGACCAAAACTATATTTAAAAATGGTTCTCCAAAAAAATGCGATAAATCAGCCTTTTAATGTAAATTATGCTTAAAATTAGATTCATTCATATATTTGGCATCTAATTTTATTGGATGAATATAAATACTTATATAATCATATTATAGTTTGTTTTGTTCATTCCTGCAAATAAAACTTCTAGGATTTAACTACCATTTAAAATAATAATATTATATTATTAGTGTGCAACGTAAGATTTCAAAGAAACCTCTTGTTGTGTATCGGGTACGCTATCGAACATAGAAACCCCTTTAAGAAAAAATTAATATTTCATTCAAAAATATTAATAAATATGAAAATATCTTATTCTTCATTTACCTGGGATGTTACAGTATGGGTTATGGTGAAATCTTAACTTTAGAATTCTGCCTCCCAGTATTCACTTTGTGATAAACTAGGAACATTGATGTAAACCTAGATATCTCCTTCATTATTTTATCCTCGAAATATTCCTCATGGCGATATCGATACATCACAGTGTTTCATTGGTGAATGGAGAAATTTTTACTATGTGCATCATCCAAAAGATCATTCATTAACTCTGTATTTGAAGGAACTTGTAGTCCTGACCAAAATATCACAATAAATCCATCATAAACATTGAACTCTGATGATTTCTCCTTTTTTATAGTATCCAAATTTTCTTAATTCCCACATCATCCTTCAGATCATCCTTTAACATTTCTAAAATAGACAGTCGATAACTAAATTTTGAAAGGATTGATTATGTTCCATTAATTAGTATTCTCATGTTCGTCTTCATCATATCATAAAATATTGGACCATTTTATATTCTCATTAATGATATAATGGATGGGTCCTTTCTATGTAGATAATATTCCACTTTATTCAAATACCCGAGAGGGTAGTGAATTGTTTAGAAAAGTCTCTGATTAGCTCTAACCATCTTTGTTGGAACCTATTCAGCTCTCTAGGTGTCAATATTTACATGAGGCTTTCTTGATCCGTATATATTTCACACTTCTTCCCAAAGAAGAAACGTAACTATATTTTTTTAGTGAAGATAACTACAGCCAACTCCAAATCAAGTGTTAGATAGTTTTGATCATGAAATTTATATTTCAATAAAGAATAATAAATGACATTGTGATTTTGCATCAACAGACAAATCATTCCATTCATAAAAATGTCACTAAATACCACAAACAGTTATCCACTTCTGGGAAGTGTGAGCATGGCTATTTTGATAGGACATTCTAAAAACACTATCAATCTATCTTCACATTCATCTCTCAATGAAAAGATGACTCACTTTGAGTTAGCTTGGAATAATTATTTGTCAATCGTGAGAGATTTCTCACAAAACAAGGATAATATGCATCTAACCCGAGGAAGCTATGGATATTCATCACAGATGTTGGCCTCATCCATTCAACAATTTAATTTTTCATGTAGAGAACAATGGATATCCCATTTCTTGTGATGATATTACCCCCGAATGAGACATGTTTCAGTCGGAACTCAAAGTTGTTGTACTTGTCAAAGAGCTTAACCTTGGACATGGTCTCTATTATTATGCCTAGATTCTCCTCATACTCCTACATGGTTTGGGAGTATATTAGTATAATTTCTATAAATACTTCCAATAATTTTTCTTTGTAATCTATAATTAATCTATTCATCTGTCCATGATGATTATTGGATCATTTGTGAGTCTGAAAGGCATTACTCTATATTCATAATTACAGTATATTGTACGAAAAGTAGTATTGGGGGATATCCTCCTTCTTCACCAATACATGGTAATATATAGACCATAGATTCACCTTCTTGAAGTATTGTGATCCATGGATCTGATTGACCAAGTCGTCAATTCGTGGAAAAGGATACTTGTTCTTTTTCGTGATGTTTTGAGCTCTTTTTAATCAATAAAAAGTCACAATGGCACATTGTCTTCATGAGAAAGGGGATTGGTGCACCCCATGGTGATGCACTTGGGTGTATAAAAACATTATTTAGATTCTCCTTTATTTTATTTCGTTAGCTCCACAAGATCCATCAAATCTATTCTATATGGAATGTTGGATATTGGAAACAACCTAGGTATGAGATCAATAGAGAAGTAAACGTGTCTTCATGGATGAAGCTCATGGAATTCCTTGAGAAACACTTCATCGAATTACCTCATAATAGTAATGTAATCAAGGATTTTTTCATCTTTGGACTCAATCATTGGATTAATATTCCCATGTTTAGAGGGAAGTAATATACACTCTAGATATGATGGTGATTAAATAGATTCCTCATCCTCTTTGCACAAGTACAAAATATGTGGTAGATTGGCCATATTGAGACCGATTTCCCACTAGATCCAATTTCTATTGTCTAAATATAAAGAAATACAATCCATGAATATATTTGCATAAACTTCCATAAAATTGAGTATGATGAGGTTCACCGAGAAGGTCAATCCACAAAATGTGACAATGGAGGTGTTATATTCATTGGATTCTATAAATGCATCATTTTCAATTCTCACTAACATATTTAAAACTATTATTTTTGGAGGTGTTGTGAATGCTATACTCAACATTTTGGATATAAATGAATCCGTAGAACTAGAATAAAAAAGTAATGTTTGAAATTCTTGAATAAATAACTTGCATAACTATCACCACTTCATTTATTTGATTTTCAAAAGTGATAGTGATGTAAAAAAGAACACTCGTGTTTCCTTGAAGTTTGTTGGTACCCTATGATAAACCATGGCTTAGGGAACTGGTTTGAAATATTCATTAGTTGTTTGATGGTTTAGTAATAAACAATGTGTTAAGGTTCAAACAGATAATTCATCTCCTATATCGTAGCAATGGGATTTTCTATTTAGAAATTAATGGTCAGGTTCCCTTATTTTCCACACCTAAATTATTTCTTCTTCCCTTAAAGGAATTTTCCAAGGTACTTCTTTCTACACCATTGGAATGTGTGGTGCTGGAATTTATTAGCAATTTTGGATTTTTCCATCGGACTACTAGAACTAATGTTCAATTTTTTCTTCTTATCCCCATGATACCTTTAAGATTCAATGAACTCTATTTCAAATTCGAGGGAACATGTTACAATTTCATCATAAATATTGAATTAAAAGATTTCTTGAGCATTTTGTAGGATAGATTTTAGCCCACCAATGATGCGGTCATCCTTGCATTTGGAGGTAACAAAAAAAAAGGATACATATCGTGAAAGCCTTGTTATGTTTTACTCGTACATTCAAATTTAATTTTTTCTTTTTGTCATGACGGAAAGTATGTCTCATTCAATAATTAGTCGTATGATACGATGAATATATTTATTGAAAATCATTTTCTTGAAATCCCACCGTTGAAACTCCTCTATCTCTTCCTCAGGATTTTTATTTTTTACTAATGTCCACTATGGATCAGATTCACCCACTATATGATAAGTAGACAAAAGTACTTAATATTGTTCAGAACATTAAAGGACAAATAATATCTTCCCAATGAAGTTCATCCATTGTTTAATGATTGAGGGATAATATGATCCAGTAATAGTAGGAGGCATTTTTCTCTTGAATTTCTTGATTATGACATGTTCATTATTAGGGGGTTGGATGTTCCTCTTGACCAATGTTTCTTTTCAAAACACAAGTTAACTAAGAGAGTATCATGAATTTTTTTATGATTCTCACTCCCATCTGATTGGGAATATCATAAAAATAGTCATCACATTGATCATTACATCAGTTATTAGCCCGCGTCTTCCTATTACAAGCTATTAGCTGGAATAAAAAATGTTAGGGTTCACAAATAAAGGGGAGTAAAATGAAAAAATAGTGATTACATAAAAATTACATTTATTTCCTTTACATTTGAATTTATATACTTCAATCTATGTTATCCATGATCTACATCCCAACATATTTTCATAGGGTCATTTCTTTATTTCTATAATAATGGTGCATACTAATGTATGAATTTACTAAAAAAATATCATGGGTGTGTCAACCCAAGAGTGAAGCAAGGCCCATTTTTTTGCACGAGTTCCCATTTGTTTTTAGATTCATGATTTTTTTCATGTTTTACACCAAGATAAATCCCTGCCAGAGCCACATATTCTTGTTCATAGCCAAATATGAATGTATTTTCTTGATAAAAAATTACACAATACTCACCAAATTTTAAGGATTTTTTTTCTTATAGATTGTCTTATCCATAAGTCATTCAATAGGATTATTTAATTCTAATCCCCAAAATAACTAATGATATCCTCTGATACCAACTATAAAAACCCTTCTGTTTATTACACAATTAAACTTGATTTATTACATAATATTTCACTTAATAAAAATTGGAAGATGGAGAGGTCTAGTTTATTTTGGGGCATTGGAACATTAAATGAAAAAATAATAGATAAAATAAAATTTCATTATTCAAAACTCCTTTTACTTGACCACAAAATTCTTTCATACTTTTCAATGCATGGGATAACGTAAGGACATAGAAAAAAGGGGTGATATATAAAGCCTAGTAAGGGATTAAATAAGGCATAACATTAAAAATGGAACACATGTTAGGAAATATGAATATCAATAGAGTATTATAGAAAATTGAACATAAAGAAATTATATAAAATGATTATCATAACATGGAAATGTGGAAATGTCATACAATATGATATTAGAATGAGACAAAGCTCCTTGAACATGAATTAGCATGATTAAACCCACATTGAACCTGAATTAGAATGATTGAACCATAATTTTACATTTATTGTTTTTATTAAACACTGATTTCTAATTTACTACCAGGATACTAAAAATTATCCAATGTATTAGAGTTCTATCAAGGCACACCCTTCAGAAACATTTCATTTCATGCATAAATCAGCCAAAAGGATAACATAACATGGAACCAGTTAACATAATCATTTATTCAAATATTAAGGAATGTGAAATACATATTTTTAATTTCCCTTCAATATATATATGTTCATAATTTTGAATAACCTTGATAGAAAAATGTGTATGATATTCACAACTAAATTATTTTTTCTTAGAAAATGGCAGTGTAATTTCGTTAGCATAAAGATGTGACATAATATTCAAAAAATGTTAAATGACAGAGAAGGGGTTATCTCATAATATGTATAAGAAATTGGATGTTTAGGGTTCATATATATACATGTCCTAACAAATGAAATTTTGAAATAAAATTTATAACATAATAAAAAAACTTGATTTATGGGGTTAAATGGAATAACTCATACAAAATTTTCACATGGTAACACATGTACATGGAAAGATTTAGTGACAGAAAAAGTGGACTCTCCTCAGTCCAACATTAGGATGGATGTATGGGGGAGGTTCAAAAGCATACACCAACTTTTATAATTTAAAATAAAAGTGTATAACAACTAAATGAAACTTTGAAAAAATAATAAAGGAAGAAATACCTTACAAGAGTGATTGACTTAAAGATCTAGAGGAGGGGCTCCGTGAGAGCACGAGGTGCATTGAGAGGATTATTGAGAGACAAGGGACGATTACTGACATGCTCCAATTTTTTTTGAAGATAATTGGGACCATGAGAGATTTTATATTGAAAATGTGAGTGGAATTTTTTTATATTACACAAACATAGGTTGTGGAATCTATACAATTAAATATTCAAAACCACATACCATCCAATGAAATTTTCCCATTATTTTTGAAAATTGGGAGTGGATAAAATTATATTATTTGGAATATGGGAGAACTTATGTAAATAGTATTCCTTCTTATGCGGAGGTGGGTCACACTCTCGAGGAAATCATTTCAAAATATTAAATCATTTTATAAGTATTGTTGGGTCCACTAAGGTGTAATAAAGTTGATAAAACAAATCTAAAATCACATTATTTTAATGGTTAAACCTATATTCTTATAATATAACTTTTTTATTATAATAATACATCACAAATGGAACATTATGATGTCCTAAAACACATTATATATTTATAGTGTATTTAATTTTTACAAAAAAATTCGATTGTCAGGGAAATTTATGAAATATTCACCATTGGATATTTTCGGTATACTGATTTAAAAAATTATATTAATTTTATCTAAATAATTTTCTAAATATTATAATTTCCACATTTAAAATAAAATCTGTCATTAATTGAATATTGATGTGGTTTTGGCAAAAACAGTTTCTAAACTATAAAAAAAATTAAATTTTTCATCAGAAATATTATGTCATCATTTATATTTATTAACATTTATATAATAAAAATAATAATTTATTAAAATAATATTTATTTCAATAATTCATTAATTAATAAAAATAAATTAATTAATTAGAAATACAATTACTATATTATCATATGAAAATATAATTCTTTTCAAATAGAATACATAATCATTTATAGAGTAAAACAATAAGGAATATAATAACCACTTATAATTTAAAGTAGATTAATTATAAAACAAATATAATTGACAAATTAATAAAACCTCAGTTTAATATAACAATATATATATTTATTAAAAATATTGTTTTAGAAGAAAAAAAAATTATCTAATTCTTTATATTTTTAAGAAAAACAATTATCATACAAGAATTGATGGAATACAAAATTTATTTATAAAAGAGATTAAAAAAGTAACTACTTCCTTGTTACATTACCCCATATAACACCCACATAATACCCAAGGATCTGGTGTGCGATGGTGATAGAAACTTGGGCAGCTCAGATAACATCACTCATGTGGTAATCTCTGTTAACATCTACTTCTCACATAAAAGATTTCGTTCAAACATAACAAGATTATGTTGTGCTTGGGCATGGTCAATAGAGATTCCCATTAATGCTACCTCATATCTGATCTCCAAAAAATTATCTTCGAATATCTAGAGTCTACAGGATGAGGCCATCCTCTCCTTTTTCAGTGTCTAAAGGATTTTTTTTAAAAACCATAATTTTATATCATTAGTGTGATCACTGTTAAATGAAAATTTTATCAATTGTAATGATAAAAAATGATCATTTAAAAAATGGATAATGAAATAAAAAAATCATGTTCTTTATAAATCCATAAGATTGTTATTAAATCATAGAAAGTGAAATTTATTCATGAATTTTTGAGTCTTTAACATGGTATGTTATGAATCATTACAAAGATAACATGCAAGGAACTCACTTTTCAATTAACACTTAAGTCCAATCAATTATCTCTCATATTAAAAAATAAATCACAAAGTATATTCTGATTCCAATAATGGAAAAAAACTCATTTTCATATCAAATTTTAATGAACCACATTTTATAAACCTCCAAAATAGTAAATAAATAAATCATGATCATTAATATGGGATTTCCTTATCACCACGAGCTAATGATAAGAAGATGGTTATCGTATGAAATCAAGAGGGAAGAATTTCCTAATAGGAATAAAACATAAATATAAAATTCTGAATAATAACTATCATGTAATTGATATATCAAACACTCCATAAGTGGGGAATATAATTATTATATTGATAGATTTCACAAATTCACAAATTACCTAAAATCCACTTATCATGAATCGATGAAAATGACCTAATGTATATTTGAAATGTGTGGACAAATATATCCAAAAATCAAACCAATCTCTAAAGGTTTAACTAAAAATATAATTACACTTCTTAAAAGTAGAGCCTTTATAATATATATAACTAGCATAATAAATTTTAATAATGGTCAATTAGATAGTAGAATGAAGCACAGAAATCCTAGAAAGATATCACTAGGTATTTCACATACAATCCATTTCTAGAAAATAAATCCAAATAAATTTCATATAATAAAGTCCACGGTAATCATTCTTTATTTCATAAAAAAATATTAACTTCACTACATTTAAATGATCGGTTAAAACATTTATAATATTTTAATATCATAAAATCAAAAATTATTGAGCACATTAATGAATCTTTTACCTGAAAAAACTTTAAATGACATTGAAATGGTTAAATCATTTCAATTATCAAATATGTATCATAGATTCATGGGTATGAGACCCAAATATTAGTTTTTACAAGGACTCTAAATCATAAACACGAATAATGGATCGATGTATTCACATGTTGGTATTAGATATGTCTATTTGGAATAAGAGAAAATCCCAATGAATATACTCCATACCCTCATGTATTTTTAGTACCATTTTCCTCATCTAATATTTTGTCTGCACAAATAATTCATCCCTACTGTGTGTTCATCCTAAAAAACTACACATTTTCTCATATTATTTATGGTAAAAATAATGTAATGGGACATATTTTGATTTTACCATTATCATTCATTAAACAAACTAATCATTTCTTTATCCCCAAAAAAATGTTTTCCCAAAAATTCCATCAAATATAAAAAAGTATCATCATATGGATTTTTAGAAAAAGTATTTCCATTCAAAATAAGTCCATTAATTTTAATTCCATGAATTATTTAATTCCATTATTTCATGAATCCTTACATGATCTCATTTTTTTCTTCAAATAAATATTCAAAAAATCAATAAATTATTTGAAATTCAACACCAAAATTGTTTAATTCATACACAATTCCAATTAGAAATCATCATAAATTATGACATATAATTACATATAAATTAAAATGAAATATTATTTGAAAATAAAAATATATAAATGATATAATTGGTCAGAATATCCAAATGGAACCACCTAATAATAATCAAGTATAAAAATTACGCAATCTATGATCCACTAATAAAAATTCTACAGACATATAAATGATGAAAGGATCCAGGAATAATATTTCCCAAATTAAAATAATTACCAAATAAAAAATCAATATAACACAGCCCTCAGTGAAATAGGTTGATGAGTGATAAGGGAATTCAATAATAGCTATGGGATACACATACCAAGTAAGACACAACTCATAAATGAATCAGGGATCCTTAAATAAATGATGATGGTATTGGGAATCCATTTAAAAGTAGGTCTTTGTATTTCTATAGTTCAAAATATGTAAAAAATAATGGATACTAGAAAAAAATGAGTATTAAAATAAATCTAATTATAATGTATACAAATCCATCATCATTTCCTACAATGCAACTAACTGTCCACATTCTCCATTAGACATTTGTCTGTGATTGGTAGAATACCACACAATTTGGACCTCATATCTTCTAGCTGAAGGAATCCCACTAGTTGGGTGGTGGTACTCAGATAAGAACCCACATCCTCTATACATAAAAAATAAATTTTTTTGACCTCATTATTCCATTTTTTTCTATATAATCAAGTAAAAACAATTTTAAACACTCTATCAAAATAATCTACTATTAAACCAGAGTTAAATCACCCCACCAAACCCCTATAAAAGTTCAAACAAATAAAAATAATCTAGAAGAAACATTGATAACAAAAAATTATATGGAAAACTAAAACCAATAAATAAATAATCATAAACATGAACTAACAATTTTTCTTACCTAAAATCGTCTATTTGAAAGTTACAATGGGGGAAATGGATGAAGATGGGAATTTTTTAATCCTTTACAAATATAATATATTCAATAGGATAGTGGAAGAGAACCAATTTCATTGGGTTTTTCTCCAGTTATATATTTTGACCATGTGGATGTGGGTACATATGCAAAGGTGATTTGTGATTGCATATCCTATGAACCCTAAACACTATGCATTCTGGTGACTGGTCATTGTATCAAAAAGGTATCCCTTTTATTACTGATATGAGACATGTTTTTTAATTGATGAAAAGGAATTGTTGTATGTAATTGATATTGTTAAAATAAATGGATATCCCTTGAGCATTATATATATTAAATATATATTATTTATGAAACTATTTTTAATGGTTTTCTAAAGACCTTATGGACTAATATTGTATTGATCACATCATAAAATGCTTAGTTAAAATGATTGTCTGATAATATGAATCGTATATTAGTGTTCATGTGTTGGTATTATGTTTAGAATTATAGGGGCACTTGTACTGATCATCAAATAATTATTTTGTCAGAATAAAAAAATTGTTTCCAAGATGAGATTTAGATATTACCTTATGAGTAAATTTATGGTAGGATATCTCATCCTCCTCTATCTAAATTAGGCTATTAAGGGAGTGGTATCCATAACCATCATAATATTCATGACCCCCAAGAGAGTGAAAATGATTAAAAATATGACAATCATTGCTCTGTGTAGTCATAGATTGTTTTCCAATGAGAGGTGGTATAACAACCTAAAATTTACTTTATTGTCTAACCGAGATAGTAACATTACAACAATAATGTCTCCCCTTAGGCATTAGTCTACCAACTAATACTGAGAGATTGAGAATTATTAGTGGGGAGACAATACACATGGTATCATATCATTACAAAAATAATATAGACATTACAATAGTATATGGATCTGAATGTCTATTTCGAAACTAAATAACAATGGCACACCTGTAATATAGATAAATGAATGATCTCCCAATGTGAATAGAAAAATAGTACAATAAGTGTTCCATATAATTAAAATAATCTTTGTAATCTTTCAAATGTATTTCCATGTCTGTCATGGAACACCATGGTTGATGGATCAACCATCAATCACTAGATTTGTTCACATGCATGTATCCCTATACGTTAGGACCAATAATAAATTTTAAATCAATCATAAAAAATTATATACCAACATCCGATGTTCTGTCCAATACACACCAAGCCCAAATTTTTCAATTCTAGCTCTATGTTAGATTAAAAAAAATTCTTTATAAAATGACAAAAATTAGCACCATAGAATTAGATAATGTTACTAGGTATACACATGTCATTAATTTGACATGTTACTTAAATTTCACAATGAATAATGTCCTGGGTCATTACTCGATATATTCATTACATAATGATTTTTTTATGGGACATAAGGTTTAGTTTACCTTACCTAGTGAATGGTCCACCAAAATTTTCGATGCACGTTAATTGGGTAACCCATCAAAGGGTTAATCATAAAACAACTGTCTACATTTCATGAGTACCATGGAACCCTAATAAAGTATAGTATCACACATAACATGATGAATCCTACAAGAAATATATTATCATGTAATTTTGAGGATGTAGTAAAAACAGGTTTAAACATGTGTTCTTCAACAAGCATGGTAACATGAAAAATTATAAATACACTTGGTTTTATGTTTCACAGATGAGTATCATGGGTTACAAATATCAATAATAAACCATAATAAGGCCTGATTAAGAAGTTATTCTATCACAATATGAAACTAATGGAACGAGAGAGAACAAGGGCCTGAATTATTAATGAACATAGTACATAATTGTTATTGGAAAAGGCCACAAATGATCATCAATGATTAATCATTGAACCATATTGTAAAACCAGTAAGAATGAGATCACGTAACAATGATTATTAACTCCATTTATGTGTCATTAAAAAAGTTTTTTTTGAAAGGTGAGTTAATAATTTTTAGAAACAAATAAATGATGAACATTCATTGAAATTGGTAGATCTATATATTATCATTAATGGTCATTAATAATCTATATATATTAGTGATATATAATTAATGATACAATTCCCCATGATATTAATATAGAAATCATATATACACCCATTATACAAGATAATATATCAAGGAGAAAGAATTTTTTTAGTAGATTCTATGAAAAGTATCCCTTGTAGCGTCATTGAATTAGAAAATGCTAGGAATAAAACTAGGTTAAGGTTGTGAGTGTCTAGATTCATTAGATGGTTCAAAAAATAATTAATAATCCCATGGTGTGTATAATTTGATTTTAAATGGGGTGAAAAATGAGTCCCATTAAATACACCAGAATTAAATTAATTGCATCATTATATTGGGAACACATCCAATCTAGTGAAAATATCAGAAATATAGTGGAGACTATATTTCATATAAATCTTTCGGAAACATCACTGTTGGTCCATTAAGGTCCATGAATCATTTAGTGCTTATTTTCATTAACCAATCATCTATATCTATTCTATCGATCATAAAATTAAATTTTCAAAATAAATTGAAACTAAATACAGACCTTTGTAACTCTTATTTAGATATAAAACATTAATCAAAAATTTAATTTCTTTATATGGACATATTTTATTGATGTAAAATTGATATGGTGTTACAATTGTTGAGTCAATAAGGTTTTCCTTATGACTTTTCCATTCCTTCTTGTTTCTAAAATCACAAACACCTTATCATTAAGGAAAATTGCTTTTATAAGGAAAATTTCTTTTATAAGGAAAATCTCTTTTGTAAGAAAAATTATCCTTGTCATATTTTCATCCATATTTTTCTTAAAGTATGAGATTTGGATTCATTTCTATTTTCTCAGAATTGTTTTAAACTTTTATATATAGTATTCTGTTTTAGGATCCGAATTCTGGACAAGAACTGTAATAAAATTTCACTCCAAAATCCAGATGAGAAGAGTAATAAAGTTTCATTCCGAACTCCTGATACGAACTCTAATTATGTTCTACATCAGATTTAGGATGCGAATCCTTATGAAGTTCGACAACAAATTCTCAATATGAATTCTGATGATGAATTCTCATTAAGAAACCTGATGATGAATTCTCATTATGAATTATGACAACGAATTATCATTCCGAATGATCATTCCAAATTCATCTATTAAACAAAATCTGATCATCTTTGTTTTATACACTCTGAATTTATTCGGACTCTGAATCTTTCACCCAGAACTTTCATTTTTCTTATGCCTTTATATTTTGACTACTCTTTATTATTTTACTTACACTCCGAACTTTCACCCTGAACCATCACTCCAAATCTTTTCAGTTAGATTTTAAACAGTGTCGTACATTATGTTACACTTGTTTTGTTATAAAACAATGTCATCTATTTTGTTATAAACTAACCATTGACTAAGTGACACGTGTACAAGTCCCTCCAATTTTTAAGGAAAATATGACAGTTGGGAAGGAGGCCAACCTTACCTATAAATAGGATCTCATTTGAAAGAGCTCACAATCGATGGATTAATAACATGGTTATTGTCCATACATGACGTTGAAGTGATTTCCAGAGAGAGAGTCTCTTATTAACTCTCAAAGCATCGTGCGACTCCGAATGTTGGTGATTACAATCGAGGACTTCCGGGGATAGGAAGAAAGAGGTGTTGACTACCTTGAAGTTCGATGGCTTCCTTGCTAAGGAAGACAGAGGTTGCCAACTACCTTCAAGTTTAGGGCTTTCAGGGATAGCAAGAGAGACACACTCCGATCTTTGTATCGAGGCCTTACCCTGGTGTGGGTAAGACATACTTTTTTGAAAGTATAAATCAAGGGACTTTTATCCAAGTTTTTTGGATACCATTCTCTTTGGGTAAAAAGACATTTATCTTGTTATTTGTAGTTTTACTACTTGTTTATTTCCGCTGCATTTTGTATTATATGGAATGTATAACTTTCTTATACTTCCTTACTTGTACTCTGTTTCATTTAGATTCTATAAGCTTTAAGGTAGAATCTCATATTTTAATCTTTTGTTATGTTTCAATTTCCGGAACCATATTTTTGGAACCTTATTTTGGAATCTCTTTCAAAGATTTCATTTGGTATTAGAGGTGTTGTAAATTTTCTTACGTTTAACTTTGTTAAACTTAGCCCTTTCCTTTACTTAAGGAAAACATAGTTATTTGTAACTAATAATAAAGGTTCCAAAGGAATTTTTAAAGTTTACAATTCACCCCCCTCTTGTAAATTGAGCATCTACATCATTATTTCAATCCTACAATAATTCTCCCCATAAATTACTTCTCATCCTTGAGAGGAACCTTTAATGTTTCATCTTACCAAATATGGTCCATTATTCACAAAAAATTGTATCCCTCATAAATATCTGAAGGATGATTCCAAGACACCATATGATCCATACAAGTAGATCCATAAATACATCAAGATCATTAATTCTTATTTATATAATCTACACCATGATCTCAACATATGAAGTATTATGATCCATGTCATCATTTTCAAATTCGATAAAATATTTAGGATTAGGCACATATCACTACATATGTGAAACCTAAAATGCGTCTTGAATAACACAATAGTTAAAATATTGGTCAAGAAAGATTTCAATATCCCAATACAATAATTAATGTATTAGGGTACAAAATATCATGATCAAAGAATCCCATGTATCCAAAAATATCACTGGCCTAACCATAGATCCTATATCTAGAAAATATGTTCATGTATAGAGAACACAAAAGGTATTCACATATGGTTGGAATATGACTTCTACCTTCTATGAGACATGATTAACATAATCTGAATGATTTTTCATTTCATAGAGATATCATAAAAAATTCTAGGCGCCACAATTTATACCACAGTTTCCTTTTACTAACATAGAGGTGAACCAAAATCCTCTCATAAAAATCCTCATGAGGTTCTATATGAAATTATTGCACATAAATATTTTTATATATTAACAAAAACAACATAATATAATCATATGAAGATTTGTTGATGTCTAGGGTGAAAGGAAATATAATACCATTTAGTACATGAACCATCTAGAAAGACTTTTCATCTAAATGATGATAATAAATTATGCTAAAAAATCTGATTTCTTCATACAATCTATAAGAAACACAAAAAATTAAATGTTAAATAGTTTTTTCTATCAGGTAAAAATATCAAGGAATATCAATGGAATTTATCTATGTCGTGGACCAGAACATTTTAATTACATATGTTGAATGAGTCCCTCGGACCCACATTAAATATAAAGCTTTAGTTAACAATAAATAATCACCTAGAAAACAAAATAGATCCTCAGGGTCTTGATTAACCTCATAAAAATCATATTATGAAATCCCAAACATCCAGATTAAAAAAGGAAGTGGTTGATGTAAACCAATAGGACCATGGTTCTCACCCTTAATCATATAGTATGATAGGAATTAGGAAAAAGAACCAGTGATGTACCTATTAACCCTTGACCACCACTATTATTTCTTATGTTCATATTAAATCATTGACAGTCTAGGAATCACTGCAAATATAGAGGTAATCAGTCACTCATTAGGTATTCCTAGATAGAAGAAAGGACAAACAATCCAATATTGGAATGGATTTCATCATAATAATATAATTACAATCTGGTTATCAATTCACTAAATGATTTTCTTTCATGAATCATAGTAGGCTCAAGGTAATTCACATTTTGTTACATAATATAGTCTACTAAAAATATAACAACTAGTATATTTATCACACATTAATTCATGTTTTATTTCATAAAACTAATATTTATAGAACCCAAATTTCCAACAAGTCTAGTTTTCATATGTAATTACATACATTACATAAAAAATTATAAATGAAATATAAATAATTATTGAAAATTTCCTTCCAATTATCATATTATTCCCCAAAAATTAAATCTTTATGGGATAACATGGGGAAAACTGTAATTAAGGGGACAACAATAAATAAATGTAATAGACTAAAAAAGGAACTATATGAAGAAGGTGATACATGTTAGACAATAGAAATATCAATGGGATGTAAAAAGAGAAGGAATGGTAAACATGAAAAATTATAAATGAAATAGAAAGGTAACTATAAAGGGAATATGGAAAATGTCAAAATAACATAAAACATTTCATCCTAAACTCAGTTTGATGTTAAACCGGCAATAGACTAATGGTGAAAAATGTACAATGAAGGAATAAGGTTTAGCCTATGTACCAACATGATGTATCAGTATACTAAACATTACATAAATCATTATAGCTCTCTCTGGGTGCACATACCAAAATCATTTCTTTCTCACACATATTTATTCCACATAGATCTTGAAATAAGAATTCATTCATCATGATAATTTATCCAATGATAAAGGATTGAGGGATACAAACATTTATGTAAAAAATTAAAATATATATATTCATAATGGTGAATTCCATTGATATGAAATGGGTACAACATTCAGTACACAATTGGTTTAGCATGGAAAATCAGAGTGATATTTCAGTACCATGATGACTTCACGTAGAGTATCCTAATAATGGGTTGCTGAGGGGTAATTGGTTAGATGATAATATTGAAATAAAATTTAATGTAATTTGGACATGTAAAACAAATTAAAAAATTTAGAATTTTAAATTGAGTACATAAGGTAGTTTCAAAACATGAATAATAATAAAATACTAATTATTATTATTTTACATTGTAATAGATTTACATAAAGGATCATGGGAGGCTTAAAATGTGTTAAATTAAAAATATTATCATTTATAATTAAAATTTAATGTAAGGGGTATATGTATCAAGATATCAAAACATGGAAAAACTATAATTAATAATCATAACACAAAAATGGTTTCTTGAATAAATGATAGGAGATAGATCTCCTATAAATATTTTGAATACTAATGACGTAGATAAATGATAAAATGAGAGAGGATAAATAAAATAAAACTAAAATTAAATAAATTTAATTTTAATGTTTTTTATGAACAAATTTCAATATAAATAATTTCAATTATGATGAAAAATTCTGAGGATTGTTTCGGAATTGAATGGTGGAGTGGAATATGAGGATAACATACTTGAATGTTCGAATAAAATGGATTGTAAATGAAACCTTGAGAGCATGGGGGTTCCTTGGGTGGAATATAAAAAGGTAAGGTAGTAGTATGTATGTGCTCCAAGGATTTTTATGGACGAAAAATAGGATTTTTGGTGGGTTTATATAGGTAAGGATGGGTGATATTTTTATTATTTATGTTTTTGAATCTATGTAATAAAATATCCAATACAATGAATTATAACATTTTGTCCCATGGTTTTGATAAAAGGGTAGTTTTTTACATTTTATAATATGTCTATGGGCCGAAAATATAAAAAATATTTCATTAGTTATTGTGAGGTGAATTAGTCCCTTACAAAATTTATTTTTAAACCCATAAAATATGTCATACGATTTTAAGGATTCACAAAGTCATTATAAAATAAATCCAATAAGTAAAAAATTCATTATTTCTAGTAAAACACATATATTCAATTTAAGATCGCATATATATAAATTATTACATCACAATTTGGACATTATTGTGTCATAAAACATAAATTATATTTATAAAATATTAAATTTTTACCGAAAATTTAATCATCTCCTTCAAATAAGAACAATTCATCATTGAATAGTTTCTATGTTCTAATTAAAAAAATATTCTTCATTTTACATAAATTATGTCATAAATATGTGAATTTTCACTTTTAATATAATTACAGTCATTTATGAAAAAAGATTGGTTTTTGATAGTATCAATTTATTAAGCCTTCAAAGAATTACATTTGACATCCTCAAAATTATTGTTTATTTCATAAAATAAATCCTACATGAAAATCATTCCTCCCATGTAGATGTTAAATGGCCAAAAATTTCATCATTAGAAATATAAAAAGAAGGTTCTTATCAAAACATTTTATAAATATTAATTTCTTAGTCAATTTATTTTAATAAATCAATTTTATAATTTATAAACATTTTTGGATTTGTTTTGGGAAAACATTTATTTGTAAGAAAAAGACATCAATCCCAAAAGTGAAATAAAGTATACATATCAAAGAAAAATTCATATAATTCATTTTAGGGACCAAATCGTGTAAAATACTTCAATTAAATCAAATGTTCATGAATAATCTATTTAAAAAAAGTTATTTGGTGTAAGAAAATAATTACAAACAATTACCACATATGAGAAATAATCATAAAAAATCTTAACTAATGAATAGATTGTGAAAAAACAATTACAACATTGTAAAAATATAAATAATATCCCCATGATAGAAAATATATAATAGGAAAATTTAAATAAAATGAATAATAATATATTATTGGTATAAATTTTGAATGGGTAATTATATAAACCTCACGAAAGAAATACGTTAAGAATATGGGATATGTCGCCATAATGAAATAGTGGAATGAGAAACCATTACCTCAGGAATCATTTAATTCTTATGTATCTAGAGGACATTTAAAATAAATAAATATTATATATAGATATACATATTAGAAATAATAATAATATATTTCAGAAAACATATGATTTAATTATAGTTTTTTGAATTCTTTCTTAACAATTAATTTTAAAAAAGACTATTTTTGGTGATAATTACATTTTCCCCATCCATTTTCATATTTGTATTATCAAACTTTTTAAATTATTCATAAATATAATATATTTTGAATATTGTGTATGGAATTAATATTTTATATTACTATTTATCCTAACACATAAATAATATATAATTTAAAATGGGTTACACTGTTAATGAAGATCGTCAGTCCTAAGAACACATTAACATTGTTTCTATTATTTACAAAAGAAGAAAATAAGATAAGTAACTTATATTTTAAACTTAAATATATATTATATCTAAAATTTAATTATTATAATTTAAATTTATCAGTGATACAGTATATATAAAAAATGATAAACATTTCACAGTGAAACATGGAGGTGGTACACCATATGTACAAATGAGAGACATTTTTATTTTTTAGTGGATTGGAAGGTTATAATGTCTATGTGATATTATATTTCTATAAGTTTATAATGGTCACACATAACATATAACATTGTAATGTCTATCATTATATCCATCTATGAGAGGTGGTGATGGAAAATGAATAACATTAGTTTGTGAGGTGGTAGTCTGATGTAAACACAAAAGAAGGTTTTGATTCACATTTAATATAAATGTTGACGAATATGTGTATTGAAATTTAATGAAGAACAAATAAGTTTATTTTATATTATAATTTTAATATTTTATCTTTTTTATAGAATGTTTTTTTATTTAGAAAATGTAAAATGAAATGTCATGGTTTGAAATTTAACTTTTTCACTAAACAACCACTTATGATTTATAAATAAATCATACATATATTTGATTTATAATAATTAAATTGACTATAAGATATAGGGAGTGATTTACTGAAGATATTTGGATGTTAATAGTCTAAAAAAATTCATTTAGAGTGTGAAGATTAGGGGATAATGGGTGATATTATATATGTGGCGGTGGGGGGGGGTGGATACACATGAATTTGTTTTAAAAGAAAAATTAAAACACAAAATTTTAATATTACAAAATGATAACAAATGTCTCATTAATGAATAAAGGATGATATAATGTTTAAATATTGAAATAAAATATAAATTTAATACTGTTTTATGTCATTTTACCATTAATGTTTTTCCATTAACCACTAGCAAACAAAATACAACCATAACCATAATAATTAATTATTTTTACATATTTTATAATTTATTAGATAAAAAATAATTTCTAATTATATTATATTTTTTATATAGTAAAATTTATATCATTGAATACATTTTTCTTAATTCCATTCACAAAAATAAAAAATTTAATTTAAATTATGTCCACATATATGAAGAAAATTAAGTTTTCTAAAGAGAAACATCACTTCAGTAAATAAGTTTATAAAAAAAAGAATAAAAAATAAATATGATCCCACATTAATAAATATTATTTAATACAAAATCGTTATTCTAATTATAATTTTTAAAAAATTATGAATCAAGATGGAACTTTTTAAATTGTTCTTTTCATTAATAAAAACTATTATTTTTTCACATGTTAGTGAAAAATTAACAATCATATAAAATTATCTTAAAATTTCAATAAAATAAAATGGAAATTATGATTTAAAAAATGTAGATCTTTTTTTAAATTTATATTATAAATGTGGAAAATTAATGTTATCATATCTATACAGATCATGAACAGACCGCCATGTAAAATAATATATATTTTTTCAAATATTATTTTATTTAATATATTTTTTTCCAATGCATAGATAATGATTGAATTTATATTATAAAATTTTAATTTATTTAATATTTGTAAATTACATATTCTAATTCATAAGACCAAAATTTAACAGCTTTTTTAAAATGACCAAAGAAAAAAAATAATTTTTTATTGTTAAAGCATGGAATATATAATATATATGAATAATGTAACAAAATATATCAATTCAATCAAATTTAATGGAACAATTTTTTTTTAATTTTCTTATTCTTGTTTGTTTTGAAATACATTTTAAATATAATTATCTTATAAAATATCATGTTTTTATATGATATATTATGAGATTCTATTTGTTTACCCAGACCATGGGATTCAATTAGATCTGATTTTGATAATTATATCAGTTTTAATTATTTATTTTATGCATATATACATTATGAACCTTGATTTCAAATACCAATTACATTCCATCATATTGATTTCTCATAATATAATTTTTTTTTCATTTTCTAATCATAGAAAATTCACAATTAAATATAGTTGAATTGTCTTCATAAAACCATCTCATGTGTGTTCACGATAGAGGAATACATTCTCTAGAACACTTATAATGAGATGTATTGTCTTTTAGTGTCCTGGTTATATACTCTAAACTGGATTACCTCTGAGAAAGTAAGGGGTATCTATGGGTGGAATTTTTTTTATATTCCTTTACGTGTGATTAGTGTAAAGATAAATAAATATACAATATTAAATAATTTTTACCCTACAACCATAATGATTTTTATTTTGAGGTCGATTTTTTTATTTTTTTATCATGAAAGAAATATATGATTGTTATAATGGGAAATTAAATAATTCTTACTATGATAATAGAATTATTTTTTGTAGTAGTAGAACATACGACACATATTTATCAATAGAATTCAATTTTCTAAATAAAATGAGGATGTTTCCCACAACTCTACCTAATATATGATGATTAACTACTCTAAATAATATTTTATATACTTAATTAACCTTGTGTTTATTTAGGGTGAATGGAAAATGAGGCTGATGAATCAAAGTGTTAATTCAATGAAGCCATATTTTAGGATAAATATGTGCTCACATCCAAGGATGTATTTAGTTTTAATCCTAAGAAAACAATTCATCAAAATTTATCTTATGGTGGATGATGAAAAAGAAGTATCCCCATCTAATGATGAATGTGAAGTTGAAGTAGATGGGGTCATACAAAAAATAGGTAATAATATTGATATAACTATTAAATTATATTATGATGATTCTGAATAAGAGTTTTATTGGGGCTTTAAACACCATTAGCTCGTAAAAAATTCTATATACTTGTTTATATCCTATCAAAATCCTCCATAAAAATTATATATGATTTTTTAATGGAGGATGTGGAGATGATTTATATCCTACAATAAAAAATCCAAAATACAACAATTAAGAATGTTAAGAATTAGTTCTCTTGGGTGGGGAAAAGATTTGATATTAATAATCTCAAAATACACTTATTACATGGGGTTAGTAAAGAAACATTCTGAGGTATAACCCATGAGTCTCACTAGTGGGTTAGTAGCCGATTGAATAAAAACCTTTAGAATTATTCCTTAAAATCTCTATCTAGGATGGGTTTATATTAAATATCCATAGTTTTTTTTCATTTTGGACAATAGAGGAAGAAATTTCGGTCATTATTCGGGTGATTTATTGAACAAAATCCATGATTTATCTTTGAATAGTCAAATAGATTAGGTTGTGAAGTGGTTCTAAATTCACCAATAGGATTATCTAAAAATAATTGTTTTTACTTATGATGAAACTATAATATGGTCAAGGTATAGCTGAAAATGATGTATATAATGCATTACATCTATGCAGAATGCATCATAGTCAAATGCTCAAAGTCATACTCTACTATATTTTGGTTAGGTTAATTTAACTACACATCTAATGGCCATGGGTATGGAAAAAAATTTAATGTAAATTATTAAATAACCTAATTACAATCCATAGGGTTTCCAATGCCATTATATATATTTATTATTTTTTAAAAGGCCCTAAATATCCATTCCAAACCTTATCTATATTATTTGTTTATAGAGGTGACGATAGCAAAGAAAATAAATAATAAACAACCAATTAATAATCCAGAAATAACTAATAATGATGTAATATAGGATTAAAATAATTAATAATAATGAGAAATCAATTGAATAAAATGTAAATATAATAAAATCTGATTATGAATGAAGAAACAACAGCGAACTGTGAAAAAATTTATGATGAATCGAGATTTTGGATAAGAAGAAAATAAAAAAGAAAATGAACTCACAACAAAGATGAAATTAGTATATAAAGAATAAAACCACAAAATTATTCTCAAAAAAAATTAAATGAATGAATTGAGACAGACTTAGAAAGAGAAAAGATAAAAATTTATTAAAATATTGAGAGATAAAATGTTAAAAACTAGAAGGATAGGAATCTTGAATGTGGAAGAGAATAGAAATATTAATAAGCTACATAAGTATATTTCATGTATGTATTTTTTTTCATGCACATTATCAAAAGATTTATGTACTGATATCTTCTCATAATTTATGTTTTTATATGTGGTGAATTTTTATTCCACAATTCCCACAAAATTATCAACTTGTATCAGTGACTGGTGAGCCTTCAAACATTGTAAATCATGTAATCTACGCATATTTGTATTTAATTCTCATTTAGTGATATTCAAATAATTGAAATATTCAGGTCATGTAATGAATTTACACATAATTTACTGGATTCATAACATATAAACACTTCATGGGCTGGTCTGTGGACATAGAAGACATTTTTTATGTTGTCTATATGTCTTGTAGAAGATATAGCGCATATAAAACCTATATTCTATATCTTTCCATTATTTATTCATTCAATTAAAAAAACAATAATTCATGAAAAATAGAACCAAACCTCAATGCATTAGAATATTAATAATGAATAAAAATTATATAAATGTATACAATATTTAAATATAATTTTATATTCTCAAATTCCTTCAAACGTGAATAATTGTTTTTCATAATGAACATATATTCTCAAAAATGTATCTAAAATAAAAAAAATTTAAAACTAGAAAAATATATTACAACAAATAAAATAATACTACATGTATGAAGAATGATTATATCCTATAAAGAATATCCGGCCAATAGAACTAGCCATGCATGATTGATCATTTACTTGTCCAGATTAACTATTTTGTTAATTTCAATTTCATAACTCATTCTTTAATTACATACCAAATATTAAATTTATCCCACATTTAAATTTCTATCATCACTTCAGGTATAAACTATAAAAAGTTATTATAATACCCTGAATAAATGTTCCCAAATATATGGTTGAAGTGGTTCTCAAATCCCTACATTGTAAAGTAAAACACAAATCAATTCATGAGAGCATCATCCTAAACAGTTCAAATTACTTGAAGGATGAGGATTGGTGGGTAAAATGATATATAATCAAGAATTAGAGAATGTTAAACTCTAAAATATAATTCATGATAAACACAAAATGGTCAATTAAGTAACTCATCAATTATTATATGGTGTCTTTTATCAAATAGTTCACGGTGGATCCCTGAGTATATATAGTAAGTATAAATAATTTACCCTATTATATTCATGTTAATTTATTTATTTTCATTGGTTATTTCTATAATAGGAAGAAAATCCATCCATAACCACATATGATCAATAGTAAAAAAACATCTATCTATTAATGGTGATTTATGACCTTCCTAATTCACAACCAAATATTTTTTTCTTTCACATTTTTTCATATGAATAGGGTTGGTGATAATATTTCTAAATGAAATCTTGTACCACATAATATTAGTCTAGTGAAGGTTCCATAGCACATTACCTCAATAAAAATATCACATGTATGTTAATAGTGAAAACAACCCAATATGTTTTCATGGAATAATCATGCACTTTTCAAAAAGAAGGGTAGAATGATATATTATCTCGAAACGTTTCTATCATTAAAATGTTATTAATGGATACTATGTGCTAAATAAGGGAAAATGTATAGGCTCGTCTATGAAATTCCATCTATAAAAATATTTCCTAAATCATATGAAAAATATATTTTTTCAATAATTTATTCAATAAGATATCAATGAATGTTGTGATAGGTTACCATGACTTGGGTATCTTCCTAGAAACACTCATTGAAAACAATATGAAATTGTGGTTCTAGGATCCTATTGTGAAATGTTGTATGCAATATAACTTTAAATCACAATGGGTATATAATCTATAAAAAATCTATCAATAACAATTAAATGGTAATATAAAAATAATAAAATACTAAACATTTCAATCAGACTAAAATTTTTCTATCAATAGTAAATAGGGATTTCCATTAAACCAAATATAAAAATATTATTTTAAATGGGTGTAATGATTTTTTAGTTATAATCAATGATTTTAGTGAAGAAATCATCCTGGAGGATTTAAAATAGTATATATTCCACATATATCAACAAGAAATGTTACACCCACAACAATCTAAAGTATGAACATTGTATTTGATACTATGAATGACATGAAAAAAAGAACATAATGGAATATAGTATCAAACTAATTTATAATATATTTACTATTTTAAAAAAATAAAATATAATTTATAGTTTTCAATCCAAACAACACAGATTTATCATACAAAATATTAATCAATTAGTTTCTTCAATAGCTTAATAAACATGCAGGATAGAGTTTTTCAGAATATTAATTTATTGTTAAAATATAATTATAATTTATAAAATATATTAACCTAAATGATAAATTAATTGTTATAAATGATAATAAATAAATTAATAAAATATATTTTTTATTAATATATACAATTTATTGATTTTTTTATAATTAATTAGAACAAAATATTTTAACCAATTGAATACAAAGGGAATGTTTTTATAGAAAAATATGTTAATGCTAACAAACATTTTGTATCAAAATAAATGAAATGAATGAAAATCTATTGAGTGATATTATATTAATAAATTTATCATATATTAAATGATATATTTTTTAAATTCATATAATATATTTTATGGGTATCAGATGAGAATGAACCAAATGTTACACATAAAAACCCATATATTTATAAAGGAAATTTTACCACATTTTAGTGGAGAAAATATTTTTCATAATCATTTTGGATCAATTTATCACATTTATGTCCAAATAAAATTAATAATTTAAATATGAAAAAAAATTCAGTTAGGATGAGTTTTTGGTTTAATTATGTGTTGTTTCATTTTTTGATGAATGTTGATAAATATTTAATTTCCAATCATAACTACTATTTACCAAATTTATTTATAATGATAAATTATATTTTCAATTGGTTATAAATTTTAATTAGATCAATTTTTTTCCATTAATGAAATTAATGTCATTGTAATAAACTTCACTATGAAACTAAATATCAAAATAGATCAATTTATTGAAAAATTTTACTTCAAAAATCAACATTATCATCCCATATTAAGAATTAAATTTAATTTAATGTCTCCCACTTCAATGATTATAATTTGGTAAAATATGATACCACATATGAAATAAAAATATTTTAATAATATATAACAATTACATATTTTTATCCAAAATGATTATTGAAATCGATGAAAATTAATTACAATGATGAAGGTGAAATTACTCTTAACAAAGGAATTGACATTAATCTTATGTACATAAATGACATATAAACTTCATCAAATGAACATTTATGGCCATTTTTCTAGAATATATTCAAATAGATTGAATTTGTATCAATATTCAGGCCACTTTAAATGGGAAAAACGTTTGTTTAATTACCTTTTCCTCATTTACATGAGTGACCCTCTTTATCTTCTATATAAATGTACTTAATCCCCCCTACGTAATACCTCTTGTGCCATAAGGGTAAGGCCATGATATGAACAAATAGATCTTCAAAATACATCCCAATATTCTGTAATCCTCAACAATTTCTTAATTCCAACCAAGGAAGCCCTTTCATTCAACCAAAATGACGATACCTGATTATGTGGTGACATCCATCCCCAAGATCTTTATATATATTTTACCTCTCCAACCCATAAAATATTTATTTATTCTTATATAATAAAACATTTATCCTAAATATACTATATAATTTTATATTTATTATAAGACCTAAATTTTCATAGACTTCCATCTAATGGGTACTGAACTCACTGTTTCCGGGTATGGAGAACAACCGCCCAAAAAAACGATGTCGTTTGTTCTTCCATTACCACATATCATATTGGGAAATATGACGGAATTATTTTTATATACATTATATTTTTTATTTTTTATTTATTTATTTGTTAAAATTATTTTAATACACATAACAGTATACATTAATTTTTTTGTAAATACAGTAACAAGATTTTTAGAACTATGGAATACAACCGCTTTAAATCGATGACATTCATTTATACTATACATGGAATTTATAATGGAATATTTTAATATAACATTGAAACATGTATGATATATCTCAGATTCTGGAATTGTAATATAGATATATATATTTATATTTTAATTATTTTAATATGATAAACAAATTATTGTTAGTTGTTCATGAGTGTGTATGAACTACTTTCAAAATAATTGGTTAATTTATTTTTTTATCCAAAAAAATTGTATAATATTATAAGTTCACATATATATTGGATTTATATGATATTTAAATCAAGGTTCACACAATATATATTATAAAACCATTATCTAATTTATTGGGAAAAAATAAACCTCAAAACATTTTCAACCAACTATGAAAAACTCATGAAATAGAGAATATATTTAAAGATAACTAACAAAAAGTTAATATGGTATTATATAAAGTTAATATATTCAATTTTTAAAATGATTATGGTATTATTTATATGTTAGTAACATGTTTTAACAAATTATATTGAATGTTAAATGATATTTACCTAAATAGACATTCAAGGTATGGTACTTTGTCTAAATTTACATTCAATTTATACTTATTTGTTGTTACGCACCAAATTACATTTATATGGTTCATATAATACAAATATAAATGTTATATAATTAATATCATGACTATTATTTTTTTATGTTTCATTTAGTTTCATATATTCATGGGCATTATTATTCAAATTTTTTAATATTTATTGGGACACTATGGACTGTTTAAATAATCTTCTACTCGATAATTCTCAGAATGATTAGCTTTACAATCTCACTTCTTTTTGTGATTGATAACATTAATAAGAAACAATAACTTAATTATAATATTTTATTGTTGATAATTACCTATAATATCAATATTCTCACAGAATTGGTATTATTATCTCCTAATGTTTAAATAATTTTTACATAGGTAGTTCATTGTGAATGTTATTTGATTAACTAGGGAAATATTTATAAGACATATTATTTATTCAATAATAATATTTGATAATTAATATTATTTATTTTTTTATTTCATATGAAGAATTATATAGAAAGGTAATGATTGATGTTGTCTAAACATTATGTAGCCCCTCGATGCATCAATAGGATTTCATTTGCAAAATTATTAACAAAATTTAAATATGTTTCTACCTATAAATATAATCCATAATATGAAAAAACATGACGTAATATGTTATCATGTTCCTCAGACTTGAAATATTGTAATTAATCATTTATGTATCTTGTTTTAGTTTTAATTCTTACATGAGATTTTTGGTCGCCATATCAATGGATAAATTTAATGTTTTTTGAAATCATTAAATGTAATGTTTTTAAATTTCATACCATTATATATTTCATTTTCATTATCTAGTTATTTGAATGGATTTTATTTCCTATTATTATTTTTTCTGACTTCCATATCATTTTTTTCGTGATATGTTTTTCCTATTATTTTCCATTACATAATTATTATTCTCATTGATTCATTTTTTCTTCTACTATACATTACCCACATTTTTCCTATAAGAAAACCCTTATTATTTTTCCTTTACCCTGTAATCCGATTATGATATTAAGATTGATATGAATGGATATACTTGATGGGATAAAATTTGCTTCGTACAAAAAAATATTTTTGTAAATAGTGTAGTAAAATTTAATACATGACTCGTGTATCTATCCAATTTACCAAGACTACTAAATTGATATGTCTTTTTAGATTTTCTTCATTGTAATCATGCCTACATAATGTTTGTATACACCAGTTCATATATTTATGGGGTCGGGGAAATAAAATTAGTTTTAGAGGTTGTTTAGAAGAGTCCATATGAACTATATCTGGAAAAACATAGGCTTTGGATCAATGAAAGATGATGTAACACCCTTATATTTACCTTATTGTATATCCTAGATAGTAATATTACAACAAGCATATTGCCCCCTATGCATTAGTCTTCCAACTAATACTGACAGATTGAACACTATCATTTGGGAGACAATACACATGGTATCATATCATTATAAAAATAATATATCCGTAACAATAGTATATCGATCTGAATTTCTATATGGAATATAAATATCAATGGTATACTTTTCATATAGATAAATGAATGATCTCCCAATGTGGATAGTCAAATAGAACATATGTGTACCAAATAATTAAATTAATCTTTGGAATCATTCAAATGTATTACCAAGTTTGTCCTAGAACGCCACGCTTGATAGCTCAACCATCAATCACTAGAGATGTTCAAATGCATGTATCCCTATACATGAAGACCAATAATAAAATTTATAGCAATCATAAATATTATATACCATGATTAAATATTCTATACAATATACACTAAGTCCAAATTTACCAATTCTATCTCCATGTTAGATTGAAAAATATGTGTCTTTTTGAAATGACCAAAACTAGCCCCAAGGATTGAGGAAAAGGTACTAGGTATACACATGTCATAAATTTGACATGTTACTTAAATTTAACAATGAATAATATCCTGGGTCATTACTCGATATCCTCTTTACATCATCTTTTTGTATGGGACACAATGGTTACTTTCCCTTACTTAGTGAATGGTCAACCAAAATCATCGATGTGCGTTAATTGATTAACCCATCAATTGGGTAATCATAGAACAATTGTCTACATTTCATAAGGATTATGGAATCCCTAATAAAGAATGGTAACACACATAACATGCTAAATCCTACAACAAATATATTATCATATAATTTTGAGCATGCAGTAGAAACTGGTTTAAACTTGTGCTCATAATCAAGCATGGTAACATGAATAAATAGAAATAAACATGGTGTCATGTTTCATGGATGAGTATCAAGGGTTAAAAATATCAATAATAAAACATCATAGTGAATTATCATGAAGATATTCTATCATAGTATGAAACCAATGGAATAAGAGAGAACAAGGTCTTGGAATATTAATGAACATAATACATAGTGGTTGTTGGAAACAACCACAAATGATTTTCAATGAATAAATATTGAACCATATTGTAAAACCACTAATAATGAGATCACGTAACAAGGATTCTTAACTCAGTATTTTTATCATCAAAAAATTATTTTAGAAAGGTGAGTAAATAATGTTTATAAACAAATAAATGATGAACAGTCATTGACAATGATATCTCTATATATTATCATTAATGGTCATTAATAATATATATCTATTTGTGATCTATAATTAATGATACAATTCCTGATCATATTAATTTTGAAATTGTATATACACCCATTATACAAGATAATCTATCAAGGAGAGAGAATTTTTTTAGTAGATGCTATGAAAAGTATCCATTGTAGCATCATTGAATTGGACAATGCTAGGAATATAAATAGGGTAATATTGTGAGTGTCTATATTCATGAGAAGGTGCCAAAATATTGAATATGTCCATGGTGTTTAAAATTTTTATTAAATGAGGTTAAAATGAGTTCCATTAAAAACTCAATGGTTAAATTAATTGAATCATTATATTGGGGACACGCCCAATCTAGTGGAACTATCAACTATATGGTGGAGACTAAATTTCCTAGAAATCAATCGGAAACCTCACTGATGGTCCGTTGAGGTCCATGACTCATTTGGTGCAAATATTTATTCACCAACCATCTATATCTATTCTATCCTACATAATATTAAATTTTCAAAATAAATGGAATCTAAAAACCCACCTTTTTAACTCTTATATTAGATATAAAACATTAATCAAAAAGTGAATTTCTTATCATTGACATCTTTTATAGCATTAAAAATGATATGGTGTTACAATTATTCCCATTAATTACTTTTCATCCATGAGAGGCCCCTTTATTGTCTCATCTTACGAAATATGTCCCATTATTCAAAAAAAATTGTATCCCTCATAAATATCTGAATGATGATTCCATGACACCATACAATCCATACAAATATATCCATAAATACATCTAGATCATTCGATATTATTTATATAATTTACACCATGATTTCAACATATGAATTATTATGATCCATGTCATCATTTCACATTCGATAAAATGTGTAGGATCAGACACATACCATAACATATGTGAATGCTAAAATACCTCATCCATAACACAATTGTTAAAAGATTGATCAAAAAAGATTTCCACTATCCCAATACACTAATTGAAGTATAAGGGTACAAAATATCATGTTTAAAGATTTCCATGTATCCAAAAATTTCAAAGGCCTTACCATAGAGCCTATATCTAGAAAATCTAGTCATGTACAGAGAACTGAAAAAGTATGCACCTATGGTTATAATATGACTTATACCTTCTCTGAGATATTATTAACTTATTTAATATCATTTTTCATTTCATAGAGATATCATAAAACATTCTAGTTGCCAAAATTTATACCTTAGTATCCTTGTACTAACATTGAGGTCAACCACAAAGCCTCTCATAAATATCCTCATTAGGTTCTATATAAATTTATTGCACAAAAATATTTTTATATATTAACTATAAAAATTTAATATGATCATATGAAGATTTGATGAAGTCTAGGGGGAAAGGAAATATAATACTATTTATTAAATGAACCAACTAGAAATAATGTTCATATAAATGATGAATATACATTATGATTAATATTTTTTTTATTTCTTTAGACACTCTATAAGAAACAGAAAAAATTAAATGTTAAATATTTTTTGATGTCAGGTAAAAATCACAAGGAATATCAATGAAATTTATCTATGTCATGGACGAAAACATTATAATTACATATATTGAATGATCCCCTTGGTCCCACATTAAATTTAAATCTTTAGTTAATAATCAATAATCAATCAGAAAACATCATGGATCCTCAGGGTCTTGATTAACCTCATAAAAATCTTATTATGATATCCCCCACATCAACATTAAAAGAAGAAGTGGTTGAAGTAAACCAATAGGACCATGGTTCTCACCCATAATCATATTGAAATAAAGGAATTAGGAAAAATAACATGTAGTGTCCCTATTAACACTTGACCACAACTATTGTTTCCTAAATTCATATTAAAACATTTACAGTCTAAGAATCACTACAAATATAGATGTAATCAGTCTCTCATTAGGTATTCCAAGATAGAAGCAGGGAACAAAATCCTCCATTGAAATGGATTTCATCAAAATCTGATAATTACCACCAGGTTATGAATTCACTAAATAATTTTTGTCATGAATCATAGTAGACTCAAGGTCATAATCATTTTTTGCATAATATAGTCTACTAAAAATATAACAACCAGTCTATTTATTAGACATTAATTCATGTTTTATTTCATAAAACTAAAACGAATATCACCCCAATGTCCAACAAGTCTAGTTTTATATGGAATTACATACATTACATAAGAAATTATAAAATAAATTTAAATCATTATTTATTATTTCCTTCACATTTTCATAATATTCCAACAAACTTATATCTTTATAGGATAACATGGGGAAAACCATAATTAAGGGGACAACTATAAAACCATGTAATGGAATAAAAAATGAATTAATTGAAGAAGGTAATACATGTTAGACAATATAAATATCAATTCGATGTAAAAAGATAAGGAATCATAAACATGAAAATTTATAAATGAAATAGAATGGTAACTATAATGGGAATATAAAAAACGTATAAATAACATGAATCATTTAATCCTAAACTTAGTTTGATGCTAAATCTGCCATAGGCTATTGAAGAAAAATGTACAATGAAGGAATAAGGTTCAGCCCACATACCAACATGACGTATCACTATACTAAACATTACAAAACGAATTATAGCTCTATCTGGGTGCACATATCAAAATAATTTCATTCTCACACTTACGTAGTCCATATAGATCATGGAATAAGAATTAATTCATCATGATAATTTATCCAATGATAATGTATTGAGGAATAAATACTATTATGCTACAAATTAAAAGGTATATATTAATATAGGTGAATTTCCTTGATATGAAATGGGTACAACATTCACTACATAATTTATTTGGCAAGGAAAATCAAAGTCTTATTTTGGTAGCATAATGACGTCACATAGATTATCATAATAATGGGTTAATGAGGGGAAACTGGGTATATGATAATATAGAAATAAAATTGAATGTAATATATACATGTATAAACCAATCAAAACATTATAAATTTTATATTGAGTATATAAGATGGTGACAAAACTTGAACAAAGAAAATAATAATTATTATTATTTTGCATTGTAATAGGTTTACATAAAGGATCATGAGATGCTTAATAGGTGTTAAAGTAAGAATATCATAATTTATAATTGAAATTTAATTTAAGGGGTATATGTATCAAAATTCACAACATGGAAAAACTATAATTAATAAGCATAACAGAAAAATGTTTTCTTGAATAAATGAGAGGAGATAGATCTCCTATAAAATTTTGAAATAGTAATGACATAGATAAATGATAAACTGAGAGAGGATAAATAACATAAATTTAAAATATAATAAATTTAATATTATGGTTTTTTATAAATATATTAATTTATAAATAAATTCAATTAGGTGGAAAAATTCTAATGATTTTTTTGGAATTTAATGGTGGAGTGGAATGTGAGGATCCCATGCTTGAATGTTTGAATACAATGGATTGGGAATGAAACCATGAGATCTTGGTGGTACCTTTGGAGGATTATAAAGAGTTATGGTATTACTATGTAAGTGCTCCAAGGATTTTTATGGATGAAAAATTTTATTTTCGGTGGGTTTATATAGGGAAGGATGGGTGATATTTTTATAATTTTTTTGTCTCTACGTAATAGAAAACCCAATACCATGTAACATACACTTGTTTTTTACATGGTTTCAATAAAATGGAGTTTTTTACATTGTAAATATGTCTATGGGCTGAACATATAAAAATATTTCCATTAGTGATAGTGAGGTGAGTCAGTCCCATAAGAAATTTATTTTTAAACCCATAAAATATGTCATATGATTTTAAGGATTCACAAAGGGATTATAAAATAAATCTTAAAAGTAAATAACACATAATTTATAGTAAAAACATATATTTTCTTTCATATCCAATATATATAAATTATTACAACTAATTTTGGACATTGTGGTTTCATAAAACATAAATTATATTAAAAAATATTCAATTTTTAACAAAAATTTAATCATCTCATTAAAATATGAAAAAATAATCAATAAATAAATTATATATTCTAATTAAAAATTAAATCATCATTTTAATTAAAAAAATTTATAAATATGTGAATTTCCAATTTTAATATAATGACTGTCATTTATGGAAAAGGATTGGTTTATGATAGTAGAAATTTTTGAAGGCCTCAAAAATTTAAATTTGACTTCCTAAAAATTATGGTTTATTTCATACAATACATCCTATATAAAAATAATTCCTCTATTGTAGATGCTAAAATTCCAAAAATATCATCATTCAGAATAAAAAAGATATTTCCTATCAAGACTTTTTAAAAATATTAATTCCTTAGTCCAAAAATTTATTTATAATTTTTTTTATAATTTATAATCATTTATATATTTATTTTCAAAACCCATTTATTTGTAAGAAATAAACTATAATCCCAAAAGCCAAATAAAGTTATCATTTCATAGAGAAAATAATATAATTCATTTTAGGGACCATAGAGTGTAAACTATTACAATTAAATAAATTTTTTCATGAAAAATCAATTTTAAAAAGAAATGTTATTGGGTGTAAGACAATAATTCCCATCAATTACCACATATGAGAAATAATCATAAAAAATGTTAAATAATTATGAGATTGTAAAAAAACAATTACCACATTGTGAAAATATAAATCCTATCCCCATTATAAAAAATATATAAAAAGAAAATTTAAATAAAATTAATAATAAGATATTATTGGTATAAATTATGAATGGGTAATTTTATAAACCTTACAAAAGAAATACGTTGAGAATATAGGATATGTCTCAATAATGAAATAGTGGGATGATAAACTATTGACTCAGTACTCATTTCAGTCTTTTGTGTTTAGAGGATATTTAAAATAAATAATATATATATATATTAGTAATAATAATAATAATAATATATTTCATGACACATATGATTTACTTATAGTTTTTTTGAATTGTTTCTTAACAATTCATTTTAAAAAACACTATTTTGGGTGATAATAACATTTTCCCCCTGCTGTTTTTGGTTTTGTAGTCTCAAAAAATTAAACTATTTGTCAATATATGAAATTTTGAATGTTATATATTGAATTAATATATTATATTAGTATATATCCTAATATATAAATCATATATAAGAAAAAATGGGTTACACTGATAATAAAGATCGTCAGTCGTAAGAACACATTAACATTGTTTCTATCATTTAAAAAGGAAGAACATAAGATAAGTAACTTATATTTTAACCTTAAAAATGTATTATATCTAATATTTAATTATTATAATTTAAATCTATTATTGTTAGAATACAATTAAGAAAGTGATAAACATTTCACATTGAAACATGGAACTGGTACACCATATGTTCAAATGAGCGACATTATTATTTTTCAATGGATTTGAAGTATAGAAGATCTATGTTATGTTATATTTCAATAAGATTATAATGGTCAAGAATAATATGCAACTATGTAATGTCCATCATTATATCCATCTATGAGAGGTGGTGATAGAAAATGAATAACATTAGTCCGTGAGGTGGGAGTCTGATGTACACACAAGAGAAGGTTTTGATTCAAATTTAATATAATTGGTGAGGAATATGTGTATTGAAACTAAATCAAGAACAAATAAGAATATTTTTTATTCTAATTTTAATATTTTATCTTTTTATAGATTTTTTTATTTTGAAAATGTTAAATGAAATGTCATGGTTTGAAATTTATCCTTTTCACTAAAAACCACTTTTGATTTATAAACAAATCATACATAGATTTGATTCGTAATAATTAAATTGACTATAAGATATGGGGAGTGATTTACTGAATATATCAGTATTTTTATATTCTAAAAAAATCATTAAGAGTGTGAAGAGTATGGGATAATGGGAACAATTATATATGGGGGGTGGACACACATGGATTTGTTTTAAAATAAAAATTAATACACAAAATTTCAATATTCCAAAAGGATATTAAATGTCTTATTAATAAATAAAGGATGATATAATGTTTAAATATTGAAATAAATTATAAATTTAATAGTGTTTTAGTTCATTTTACCATTAATGTTTTTCCATTAACCACCGGTAGACACATTTCAACCATAACCATAATAATCAATTGTTTTTAAATTTTTTACTATTTATTAGATAAAAAATAGTTTATAATTATAATATATTTTATATATAGTAAAATTAATATTATTTAATACATTTTTCTAAATTCCATTCACAAAAAAAATTAATTTAAATTAAGTCCACATATAGTAAGAAAAATAATGTTTCTAAAGAAAAACAATACATCGGTATAGGATATTTTTTACAAAAATTAAAAAATAATTTGATCCCACTTTAATAAATATTATTTAATAAAACAAGATTATTCGAATTATAATTTTTAAAAACTTATTAGTCAAGTTGGATAATTAAAATACTTTCAATCATTAATAAGAACTATTATTTTTTCACATGTTAGTGAAAAATTTACATTCATATAAAATTACGTTAAAATTCCAATAATATAAAATGGAAATGATGATTTAAAAAATTATCCCATGGTTTAAATTAATATTATAAATGTCGAAAATTTATGTTATCATATCTATACAGATCATGACCAGACCGCCATGTAAAATAATATTTTTTTCAAATATTTTTTTCTTTAAAATATTATTTCATTCTCAATACATAGGTAATGATTGAATTTATCTTATAAACGTTTAATTGATATAGTATTAGTTAATTATACATGCTAATTCATAAAACAAAAATATAACAACTATGTTAAAATGATGAAAGAAAAAATAAAAAAATAATGTTAAAGCATGGAAATTATAATATAAATGTATAATTTAAAAAAATATATCAATGGGATCAAATTTAAAGAAACACATTTTTTGGTATTTTATGATGAATGTTGTTTTTGAAATACATTATCAATAAAATTATATTATAAAATATCATGTTTTTTATGATATATTAGAAGATATAGTGTGTTTACCCAGACCATGGGATTCAATTAGATCTAATTTTGATAATTATATGAGTTTAAATTAATTATTATATTCCTTTATACATTAAGAACCTTGATTTCAAATTCTCATTACATGCCATCATATTTATTTCTCTAAATATAAATTTTTTATACATTTTCTAATCATAGAATATTCACATTAAAATATAGTTGAATTATTATCATAAAACCATCTAATGTGTGTTCACGATAGAGGAATACATTCTCTGTAACACTTATAAAGTGATTTAGTGTCTTTTAATGTCATGGTTATATACTCTAAACTGGAATAGCTCTAAAAAGGTATTCAGTATATATGGGTGGAAATATTTTTTTTTAATTTCATTTACAAGTGATTAGTATTAAGACAAATTAATATACTATATTAAATAATTATTCCCCTACAACTATAATATTTTGTACATTGAGGTAGGTTTTTTTATTTGTTTAACATGAAATAAATGTATGATTGTTATAATATGAAATTACAACATTATGACTAATATAATAGAATTATCTATTGTAGTTGTAGAACACACACCACATATTTATCAAGAGAATTAACTTTTCTAAATAAAATGAGGATGTTTCACACAACTATACCTAATATATTATGAATAACTACTCTAAATAATATTTTCTAATCTTAATGAACCTTGTGATTATTTAGAGAGAATGGAAAATGAGGCTGTTGAATCAAAGTGTAATTCAATGATGCTATATTTTAGGAAAAATATGTGTTCATATCCAAGGATGTATTTTGTTTTAATCTTAAGAATAAAATTCATCAATATTTATCTTATGGTGGATGATGAAAAAGTAGTACCCCCATATAATGAAAAATGTGGTGTTGAAGTGGATGGTTTCACACAAAAAATAGGTAATAATATTTATATATCTATTAAATGTTATTATGATGATTGAAAATAAGAGTTTTCTAGGGGTTTTAAACACCATTAGCTAGTAATAAAATCTATAAACTTGTTTATATGCTATCAATTTCCTCCAAAAAAATATATGATTATTCCATGGAGGATGTGGAGATTATTTATATCCGACAATAAATTATTTGAAATAAAGATATTAATAATGGGTAAAATTAGTTCTCTTGGGTGGTGAACAGATTTGATATTTATAATCCCAAAATACACATATTACATGGGCTTAGTAAAGCAACATTTCTTGGTATAACCCATGAGTATCACTTGACGTTATGTAGCTGATTAAACAAAAACCTTTAGAATTATTCCTCAAAATCACTATCTGGGATGGGTTTATATAAAATATTCATTTTTTTTTTAATTTGGACAATAGAGGAAGAGATTTGGGTCATTTTTAGGGGGATTTATAGAACACAATCCATGATTTATCCTTGAATAGTCAAATAATTTAGGATGTGAACTGCTTCCAGATTCATTAATAGGATTATCTAAAACTAATTGGTCATACTGATGATGAAACTATGATATGGTCAAGGTATAGCTGAAAAATGAGGTTTATAATTCATTACATCTATGCAGAATGCATCATTGTCAAATGTTTATAGTCCTTCACTACTCTATTTTGGTTTGGTTAATTTAACTACACATCTAATGGTAACGGATATGGAAAAGTTTTAATATAAATTATTAAATTACATAATTACAATCCATAGGGTTACCAATGTCCATTATAGATATTTATTATTTTTAAAAACACCCCAAATATCACTTCCTAACCTTTTAAGTATTAGTCGTTCGTGGAGGTGATGATAACAAAGAAACTAAATAATAAAAAACCAATGAAAAATCATGAAAAATTTGATAATTTTGTAATATATGATTAAAAATATTTAGCATAATGAGCAGTCAATTGAATAATATGTAAATATAATAAAAGACTGACTATGAATGAAGATACAATAACGAACTGTGCAATCTTCTATGACTAATGATGATTTGTGATAATAAGGAAATCAAAAAATGAAATGAACTCACAACATACATGAAATGAGTATATAATGATTAAAAACCCAAAATATTCTGCAAAAAAATAAAATGAATGATTTGCGATAGGCTTAGAAAGTTAAAAGATGTAAATTTATGAATATATTGAGAGATAAATTGTTAAAAATTAGAAGGATAGACATTTTTAATGTGGAAGAGAACATAAATATTAATAGGCTACATAATTATATTTCATGTTTTTATTGTATGTTTTGAACATGATTAACATAATTATTTACTGATATCTTCTCATAATTTATATTTTTATATGTGGTGAATTTTTTATCCACAATTCACACCAAATTATCATTTTGTATCATTGACTAGGTAAGCCTTCAAACATTGTACATCATGTAATCTATGAACAATTGTAAATTTATTTTTAGTGATATTCAAATAATTGAAATTTTCATTTCATGTAATGAATGTACACTTAATTTACAAGATTCATATCATATAAACTCATCATGGGCTAGCCTGAGGACATGGAATTCATTTTTGAATGTGGTCTACATGTCATGAAAATGATATAGCACATGTAAAACCAATATTCCCCATTTTTTCATTATTTATTCATTTGATTCCAAAAATAATAATTCATGAAAAATAGATCCAAACCCCAATTCATTAGAAAAATAATCATCAATAAACATTATATAAATGTATAGAATATTTTAGTATAATTTTATATTGTCAAATTCCATCACACTTGAATAGTTGTTTTTCTTCATGAACAAATAATCTCAAAAATTAATGTAGAAAAAAAAAATTAAAACTATAAAAATGTATTATCACACATAAAATAATACAACATGTATGAAGAAAGATTCAATCCTAATGAATATATCCAGCCAATAGAACTAGCCATGCTTGATTGTTCATTTATTTATCCAGATTAACTATTTCCTTAATCTCAATTTCATAACTCTTTCTTTAATTCAATAAAAAATATTAATTTTATCCCACTTTTAAATTTCTCTCATCACATCAGGTATAATTTATAATGAGTTAATATAATACCCTAAAAAAATGTTCCTAAATATATGGTTTAAGTTGTTCCCAAATCCCAACTTTGTAAAGGAAAGAAAAAATCAATTCATGAGTGCTTCATCCTAAAAAGTGAAACTTCCTTGAAGGATGAGGATATGTGGTTAAAAAATATATAATATATAATTAGAGAATGGTAAACTATAAATTATAATTCATGAATAACAAATAATAGATTAATTAAGTAACTCATCAATGATAATGTGATGCTTTTTGTCAAATAGTTCAAGGTGGATCCTTGAGTATATATAGTATGTATAAATAATTTACCCTATTCTATTCATGTTATTTTCTTTATTTTCATTATTTATTTCTAGACTAGGAAGAAAATCCATCCAAACCACATATGATCCATATTAGTAAATTTCTATCTATTAATGGTGATTTCTTACCATCCTAATTCACAACCAATAATTTTTTTCTTTCACATTTTTTCATATGAATAGGGTATGTGATAACATTTATAAAAGAAATCATGTGCCACATAATATTAGTCTAGTGAAGGTTCCATAGTACATTACCTAAATAACAATATCACATGTATGTCAATAGTGAATAAAACCCAATATGTTTCCATGGTATAATCATGCATTGTTCTAAGAGAAGGGTAGAACGATATATTATCTTGAAACGTTTCTATCATTAAAATGTTATTCATGTATACTATAGGATAAATAATTGAAAATGTATAGTCTCATCTATGAAATACCATCTATACAAGGATTTCCTAAATCATATTAAAATATGTTTTTTCAATAATTTATTCAATATGATATCAACAAATGTTGTGATGGGTCTCCATGACCTGGGTATCTCTATAGAAACCCTCTTTTAAAATAATATGAAATTGCTGTTCCAGAATATTATTGGTAAATGTTGTATGTAATATAACTAAAAATCACAATGGATATAAAATCTAGAAAAACATCTTTTGATAACAATTAAATGGTTATATAACAATTATTAAAATCCTAAACATTTTAATCATACTAAATTTTTTCAATCATGAGTAAATAGGGATTTCAAAAAAAACCCATTCTAAACATATTATTTTAAAGGGGCGTATTGATTTTTTAGTTATAATCATTTATTTTAGTTAATGAATTATCATAGAGGAGTTAAAATATGATATAATCCACCTATATCAATAAGAAATGTGACACCCACAACAATCTAAAGTAGGAACATTGTATTCGATATCGTGAATGACACGAAAAACCAATCATGTAATGGAATATAGTATCTCAATAATTTATAATATATTTACTATTTTGACAAAATAAAATATAATTTATATTTATCAATCCACACAACAAAGATTTATTATAAAATACTATAAACAATGAGTTTCATCAAGTAGCTTAATACACATGCATGAAAGTGTTTTAAAGAAGAATAATTTATTATTAAAATATAATTATTATTTATAAAAAATATGAACCTAAATGTTAAATTATTTGTTATAAATACTAATAAATAAATTAATAAAATATATTTATTATTAATATATAAAATTTATTCATTTTTTTTATAATTAATTAGAATGGAATATAATAACCAATAGAATAAAAGGGAATATTTTTACAGAAAAATATTTTAATGCTAACTAACATTTTGTATCGTAATAAATTAAATGAATGAAAATATAGTGAGAGATATTAATTTAATAAATTTATAATATATGAAATGATATATTTTATAAATTCATATAATATATTATATAGGTATCAAATGAGAATGAACACAATATTACACATAAAAACACATATATTTGTATAGGCAATTTTACCACCATTTAGTGGAAAAAATATTTTTCATAAACATTTTAGATCATTTATATATCATTTATGTCCAAATAAAATTAATCATTGAAATATTAACATAAAAATTCCGTTAGGATTAGTTTTTGGATTATTTATGTGATGTTTCATTTATTCTATAAATGTTTATAAATATTGAATTTCCAATCAAAACTAATTTTTAACAAATTTATTTATAATGATAAATTTTATTTTAAATTGGTTATAATGTTTAATTATATCAATTTTTATCCATTAATGAAATTTATGTAATTGTGATAAACTTCACTATGAAACTATATATAAAATTAAATAAATGTATTGAACAATTTAACATTAAAAATCGACATTATCATCCCATCTTCAGCATCAAATTTAATTTAATTTCTCCCACATCCCTGATTCTAATTTGGAATAAATGTTACCACATTTGAAAGAATAATAGTTTATAATGTAAAAAAGTTTCAATTTTTTTTAAAATGATTATTGAATGTGATAAAAATTAATTACAGTGATGAAGGTGAAATTACTCTTAACAAAGGACTTAACCGTAATATTATGTGCTTAAATAACCTAGAAACGTCTTCAAAAGAACTTTGATGGCCATTTTAGAGCCTATATTCACATAGATAGAATTGTTTTCATTATTGGGTCCAATTTTAATTGGAAAAACGTTTCTAGAATTACATTTGCCTAATTTACAATAGTGCCCATCTTCATCTGCTATATAAATGTACTTAAGCCTCCCCAACATAATACCACTCGCACCATAATGGTTTGACCATGATATGAATAGATAGATATTCAAAATACCTCCCACTATCCTATAATCCTCATCAATTTCATAATTCCACCCATAGAAGCCCTTTTATTCAACCCAAATGACGCTACCTGATTATTTGGTGACATCCATCCCCAAGATCATTAGTTTTATTTTCCCTCTCCAACTTGTAAAATATTTATTAATGATTATATAATAATAAAAGTATCTTAAATATACTATATAATTTTATATCTATTAGAAGACCTAAAAATTAATAGACCTCCATCTAATGGGTACTGATCTCACTGTTTTCGGGTTTTGAGAATAGCCGCCCTAAAAAACGATGTCGTTTGTTCATCCATTACCGCATACCATATTGGAAATTATGAAGGAATTATTTTTATATATTTTATATATGATATTTAATTTTTATTTATTTTTCTAAATTATTTTACAACACATAACATAATTCATTCAATTTTTTGTTAATACAGTGACATGGTTTTAAGAACTGTGGACTACAACCCCTTTAAATCGATGGCATTCATTCATACTATACATTGAATTTATAAAAGACAATTTTAATATAACATTGAAACATATATGAAATAAATATGATTCTGGAATTTTAATATAGATATATATAATTATATTTTAATTCTTTTAATATGATTGACAAATTATTTTTAAGTGTTCATGCATGCGTACGACCTAGTGTCTCCATAATTGGTTTATTAAATTTTTTATCCAAAAATAATGTGGAATATTATAAGCATACAAATATATAGGATTTATATGATATTTAAATCATGGTTTAATTTATAATTTTATAAAATAACTATCTATCTTATTGGAAAAAAATAAGTCAAAACATTCTCAACCAACTTGGAACCAAACACAAGAAATAGTGAAAATAATTAAAGATAACTAACGAATAGTTAATATGGTTTTATAATAAGTTAATATATTATGTTGTTAAAATGATTATGGTATTATTTATATGTTAATAACATGTTTAAACCACATATATAGAAGTTTAAATGATATTTACATAAATAGAAATTCAAGTGAGGGGACATTGTCTCAGTTTACATTCCATTTAGACTTTTTTGTTGTTATGAAACAAATAACTTTTATATGGTTCATATAATCCAAATATACATGTTATATAATTAATATCCTTAATATTATTTTTTTAGGTTTCATTTAGTTTCATATATTAATGGGGATTATGATTCAAATGTTTTCATATTTTTTGGGACACTATGGAATGTTTAAAGAATTTTCTACTCTATAATTTTTAGAATGATTATCTTTAAAATCTCACTTCCTTTTGTGATTGTTATCATTAACAAGAAGAAATAAATTAATTATAATATTTTATTGTTGATAATTACTTATAATATCCATATTCTCACTCAATTGGAGTTATTATCTCCTAAAGTCTATAGCATTTTTACACAGGGAGTTCATTGTTAATATTTTTTGAGTAAGTGGGGAAATATTTATAAACCATTTTATTTATTCAATAATAATAATTTATAATGGATATTATTTATTTATTTTTATTTCATAGGAGGAATTATTTATACAGGTAATGATTTATGTTTTCAAGACATTAAGTATCCTGTCGATGCATTAATAGATTTTCATTAGGAAATTTATTAACAAAAATTAAATGTTTTTCTACATATATTAATAAACCATAATATGAAAAAACCTGATGTTATAGGTTTTCATGTACCTCAGAAAAGAAATATAGTAATTACATATTTCCGTATCTTGTTTTAGTTTTATTTCATTCATGAGATTTTTGGTCTCCATATCTATGGATAAATTTCATGTTTAGTTAAATCATTAAATGTTATTTGTTTAAATTGAATGCCATTCTCTATTTAATTTTCATTATCTAGTTAATTTAATGGAATTTATTACAAATTATTAATTTCTTTCACTTCCTTATTAGGTTTTTTTCCATGATATGTTTTTTCTATAATTTTCCATTCCATAATTATTATTCTCATTGATTCAATATTTCTTCTATTATACTTTACCCGTATTTTGCCTATGAGAAAACCCTTATTATTTTTCCTTTTCCCTATAATCCAATTATCATATTAAGATAGATATGAATGGATATTCTTTATGCGATAACATTTTCTACGAATGAAAATATTGTGTTGTAAATAGTGTGGTAAATTGTAATACATGACTCATGTATCTATCAAATTTACCTAGAAAACTAAATTGATATGTCTCTTGAGATTTGATTCTTTGTAATCATGCAAACGTAAGGGTTTTATACACTAGCTCTTAGATTTATGGTGTTGGGACACTACAATTGGTATTAGAGGATGTTTAGTAGAAACCATATGATATATATTTTGAAAAACAAAGATTAATGAAAATAACCCTAACATAGGCTTTTGGCCTATTTATTTTAGAACAAACATGAATTTTGGAAAATTAATGATCATATGGCTCTTCTTAGAAATAAATATTTTTCAAGATACAATAATAGGATGTCATTCTGGAACAAATGAACATAGGGGAAATAACTCCCACAAGTTGTGTCGGGCCTAACATAGAGTAATCTGGTACAAAATTATGGTCTTATTGCCATACATGGTTTTTCACTTATGGGGGATATTCTTAGGATAATACACATTTTATTTAACGACCATTATAAATGATTCTATTATATAATGAATATGAATAGTGAAGGATAATCCTTAGGAGTCTTAGATTTTAAATTATGTTTTAGGATTTTGACATCCTCAAAACAATTATATAGACTTTTCAATATGATAATTATTTATCACACTACAATTTTTGGTTATAGGAAATTACCACCAAATATGAAAAAATCTTGGAAAATTAATGACTTAAGTGGAAATAAAAAGGTAATGTATTTAGCTATTCATGCTACATTGAAATATATAGTTAAAAGGTCATTTATTGATTAACCGTGTTTCATGGAAGCCTCTTATAATTATTTTGGAAATAAAATAATTATAGGTTTATAAATTAACATCATTTATTTAATTTTACAAACTATAAAATATAGTAAGGTTTCGAGACATGAACCCATGACCGAAGGATGGTAAGGGTTTTATGGAAACCCCTGATCTACACAATGACTTGATTAATATTTCATTATTTTCAGTAAAAAATTTTGGTGAATAAATATTAATGATGGACTAGTACTATTTATTTTAAGGTTTATATATTAATGCATTAACAATAGTGAAATTTTAGAATAGTTATAAAAAATAATTAGACTTGACAATGCTTTATAGGACATCTGATAAAGTTAAAGTATATTTCAATATTTTCGGAATAAATGATAACATTTTTATATCGATTTAATGATATAATGGCTGAATAAAAATTTTATAGAATAAAAACAATGAGAATAAAGTTATCTTATAAAATTGATGTATAATATGAAATTATATTCCCTTATACAGTTATGATGTGAAATAATTACTCTAAATATTGTAAAAGTTTATAAAAATTTGTTATTCTAAAACCATATATTTCCTTAAACTGGTGCTATTCTACATCATCACTGAATTATGGATTTTAGTCTCTAAACATTCTTATGATCTTTCTCCTATTTGGGATTGATTTAAATAATCACCCATATAGTTATTTAATATTTTCCTCTATGTATGTATAACTACGTTCTATAAATGTTCTCCAACATGGACTCAATATTACATGTTAGTCAATGTGACCTTTTTTATTAATATTCTATCATTTCGAGAGGATTTATTAAAAAAACATCTCATGAAGTGGGATTTCAAACATATTAAACATCAATAAATATATCATTATGATTTATTTTAATATGAGTGGATGAAAATTAAATAAAGTGGGGGGAATGAAACATCCCTAAAAGATAATGTAGGAACATTGTATTTGATACCGTGTATGGAATGAAACACCATGCACGTAATGGAATATAATATTCCGATAATTTATAATATATTTAATATTTAAAATAAATTTAATAAAACATGTAGAATGAAATTAATGACACAAAAAAATTTATATCACTCGTAGAAATGAGTTTCTTCAATGGATTACGTTACCCAAAAGGTTGTGCCTAAAAAAGGAATTATTTATTAATAAAATATTATAAAAAAATATAATAATTCCTAAAATATCTATTAAATTCATTATTATAAATAATATCATAAAATCTAGGAAAATATATGGACATTAAAAAAAATTAATCCATTAGTTACACATTAATTAGAAATTAATATTAGAACTAATTCTATATAATGTGAATGTTATTAGAGGAAACTATTTTTATGATCCCAATGATGTTTAGTCCTGATAGATTAAATTAATTACAATTAGTGAGTTATATTATAATATATATATATTTATATATTATTGAATAAAATATTTTTTACATTAAACCAATTATTTTGAAAGGAAAATGATGATAATAAACCGAATATTAAGGATAAAAATATATTTTTATAAAGACACATATTCTGAATTTTAATGTTGATCCTATTTTAATTAAAATTTTTGGAACATTTATATTTCATAAATTTAGCAATAATATTTAACATTTAAATTTTTAAAAATATTTTGTTAGGTTGAATTTTTCTCATTATTCTATGATGTTTGATTTTATTAATGAATACTGAAAAATTCATAATATTAATTCAAACTTATCTTTCAAATAATTTATTAAGAAGGTAAAATTTATTTAATTTAAATAGAGGATTATTTAGATATATTTTATTATTAATTAATCCAATTTAAGAATTTATAATCGATATCATATTGAATATTAATATAAAACATAGTGGTATTTTGAATTTTTTTTCTTTTAAATCCCTCTTTTTCATCCCATGTGTGGGATTAACATGAAATTAACATCTACCACTATTTTATTTGAAATTTGGAAAAATTTAGTCCATATTTTTAGTCAAAATAATTGTTAATTTATATTATTTTGACAATTGTTTTAGAATAAAAATATTTTGGAATGAAATTAAAATTAATTACAACAACTAAGGTAAAATTAAGAGTAAAAAATATTAAACCATAATCTCATGGGCCCATATGACATTAAAACATTTCCAAAATCCATGGGATGACCATATTTATACCATATCCTCAATTTAGACAACATTGAACTTTAATTATATCTACTTTCAAATGTAAAAATGTGGGAGTAATTCCCATTCCAAAAATTTACTGGTGTAACAATCCTCCTCCACTATAAAAAGGCACTCAACACTCCCACTACCGCACACCTCTAAAGATAAATTATATATACTAATATATATCCAAATAGATCCTAAAAATGACTCAAATCATCATAGAAGCCTCATTGTGGTCCAAAATCTATCCATGTAATCCCTTTGGTTAAATTCAAACGAGGTTACCCTATTAAGGCCTAACATCCTTACCAAAGATCTTCAGTATAACTTCCATTATCTACATTATAAACACTTATTATTATTTTATTTTATAATAAAATGTATAATAAAAATCCTTATATGTATTAATTATAAGGGATACCTCTATAATTACACAAACATCCATATAATGGGTAATAAATTTACCATTTATGAATTTAGTGATCTACCTCCTCACAAAACGATGTAGTTGATTCTCCCTTTTATGCCACTCATGGATGGAATTGTGAATGAGAAATCATTTATATATTATATATATTTATATTATTTAAATTTTATTTTTGATTATTTAATTAATTTATAACACATGACATTAGAAATTCCATTTTGTGTAATTACGATAACATCTTTGTGGAAGAGTGGATAAAAGCCCCTCAAAGTGATGTGATTAATTCACACTATAAATGAGATGTATAAGCGAATTTTTTAATAATACACTATAATAAATATGACATAGATATGATAATATAATTACAATATATATATATATATATTCGTTTCATATTTTTAATATGAAAAAAATTGAAAGTATCATTCATGCATACATATGACCTACCATCTCAATTGACATTGCATTTCATTTATAATCACTAAAAATTATAGATAATTATAAATTCATATTTATTGGATATATATGATATTTATATAATTGTTTACATTTTCGAGATTATGAAACCATGATCTAATTTATAGGAACTACAAATGAACTTGTCAAAGCATACTCGACCATAATGGAATTTAACATTTGAAATAGTTAATGTGATTAAAATTTATTAACAAATAGGTAATAAGGTTTTATAAGAAGATAATAAATGATTTAATAAATATGATTATTATTATTTAATATAATAATATCATGTATAAACCTCTTATATAGTATTTTATTGTTTGTTTACTTGAATGTAAATGAATGATAATGGATTTCATCTCAATTTACATTATATTGACAATAATTTGTTATTATAAACCAATTAACTATTATATGGTTTATATATTTCCATTTTACATGTTATATCCTGAATATCACTACTCTCATGACATTATACATTTTATTAAAAATCATACAATCAGGGGTATTATGATTCAAATGATTTTATGTTTTGAGGGACACATTAGAATGTTTATAGGACATTTTCCTCTAATTTTTCTTAATGAATACCATTTTGATATCACTTTTGTTTGTGATTGGTAACTTTTTCATGAATAACTCACTTTATTGTAATAATTTATTATTATAAATTTAAATGAATATCCATATTCTCAATCAATGAATATTATTACATCCTAAACCATATATCACATTTACATATGATGATCACGTGGAGAATTATTTAATTTACTGGGGAAATATTTATAAAACGATATTAGTTATTCAATACAGATATTTATTATTCAATATTATTTATATAAATTTTCTAACATCAGGAATGCATTGGATTTTTATTTAATTTAATTGTATGTGTTTCAACCCATAATTAATCATTTTCCATTTTTTTCTATTATTATTCATCCCTGAGATTTTTCATCGATATATTTATGGATACATTTCAATTTTAGACAATTTATTAATTAGTAGGTTTTTTAGTTTCTTACGTTTCTATATTTATTTTGAATTATCTATTTAATTTAATTGTATGTGTTTTGAGTTATTATCATTACATACTGCTAATGCACTTCCTTCATGGTTTCAGGATTTCATGGAATTAGTGTTAAATAATTTATCAGTATATAGTTATTATAATCAATGATTATTTTTTTATAATGAAATACTTAATCCTTACATAGAATTTGAGAACACCCTTATTATTTTTCATTTCCCCTAAAATCAATGTTATTTAGTTATAAATACAAATAATGTTCACTATAATGAGTAATGTTATCCTAAAATCATAAAAATATGATGTAATTAGTGCAAAAAATTGTAATACATGACTCATATATTTATATAGTTTACCATAATAATTAAATTGATTACTACTTTAGGATTTCATTCTTGATAATCATCCCAATATAATGGTAGTAAACCACATATCTAGGATTTATAGGGTTCTTTCACTAAAGTAAATACCAATAGATACCCCCATACATAAAATGAGATAATATCTACAGTACCTCGTAATTCATATAATTATTGATATCAATAATTACATACGGAATGAAATTAAATATAAATTTAAAATTGAAATTATGGAGTTGAGAGTTCCCCTTATTTAATTTCATTCCAATTGGAAAATAGATTGAGATTTATTATAATTTTTTGTAAACTAAAAAAATTATAAATACTAATCATTTATAAAAAAAATATTTTCCATCATCATTAACAAATTATGAAGAATAAAAATAAAAAGGTTAAAATATTAATAACTGGGATCAATAATCAATGTTAAATTCAAAAATATATGTATAGTTCTGATTATGGACGAAATATAGAAATTAATAATAATTATTATAATATATAGAATAATAACAATAATGGAAATAATGGAAAAAATAAGTTTACTCCAAAATACTGCAAAAATAATTTCTTCATCTAGCTGGGGGAAAAGGGAAAAAGATGTGTCCTCCATCTTCTTAAAGGAGTGCTACATCCTACAGGAATTGGTTTTTGTTTCATCAAGTTCATATAGATTATAGGTGGGATTTTCCGCCTCAAGAGCATGTTCAGAATGAATTAAATTATGAATGAAAATAATCCATTCCCATAATGATATGGATACCTACAAAGAACACTTAAATAGTGGGAGATCCTCAAGAAAATTCTTGATTTCATCTAAATGGTGAGAAATCAGAATTAGGAGTGACAATCGTGGGGGGAAAAGGATTGTTAATGAAAACAGATGATGATGAAGAGATAAACTTGTATATTAAATGAAACAATTATGAATAAATATATAAATTTTGTATGATATTTAAAAAGGTACATCTCATTCATAAAAATGTAAAACATATTACAATGGGGAATCGTAGACACCGTGTAAAAAATCATTCTGAAATTAAATATAATATTAGAGTGGATCATGGTAAATCTATGTCTTAGGGGAAATAAAAATTTCCATCACATCTTATTTATAGCCTGAATGTGGGGTCGATCGATCAAGCATGCCATATTAATTCTTGTAATGGATTAAAATATAGGATCAATGAGGTTCGTTGTTGGTGCCTTGGTACAAGTGGAAAACATAAAGGTTGGGAAAGGTAATTTACCGATACTTATTGAGGGAATGTTCCATGAAGTAGGATCGATAAATGAAAACTCAATAAATAGTGGAGTGGTTGGGGAATTTCTAAACAAGTCCATATCTGTAAAAATATTATTATGCTCTTTAGGATTGTTTAGATGGAGTGTCGGATGTTTGAGGTATGGAATCATATGTTAGGTTTATTGTGGTTGGTGGGTAGATTTATGTAGGTTATTGTTGTGTATTAGGTATGGTAATTCATTTCGGTGAAATTAATTTGTTTTCCATGTTCTGGTAAATCTTATGTGGGTTTTATATAATATATCAATGAAAATATCATCGATCCGTCAGGTATAACGGGGTTTGTGATTGTGAGGGAACTTTATTAGTGGCTGAGGAATTTAAATGGGTGGTGGGGGAGGGGGTGGGTTGGTAATGGATTTTTAATGGGTCGGTGGAGGGTGGGGAAGGGATTATGTGACATAGAGGTGGAAGGAGTAAAGGATAATGTTTTGGTATAGTTTGTGGTGGTAATAGGGGAATGAGGTGTTGAGAAGTGTGTGGCCCTATTAGTGTAATTTTAGGAAGGGGTCTCATCATCATCTTGTATATATGATGGCACCCATTGGTATATAATTTAACCTTTTATTAGAAACCCCATCATAAGGAGTAGAAAATGGACGATAACCCTTATATGGATGTTGGAGGTGTCGATTTGGGAAACGTCGAAGGTAGTGACATTCCTAAACAAATGTGTTAAGAATGAACTTCTCATAAATGTACTAGGAGTCCTCTAAAAATAGTCCTATAGAAATATCTAAACTGAAAATCCATGTAGATATTTGGGTCACCCATGGAAGATTATTAAATTATTTTAATGAACTAGCCCATCTCTCCTTGAGCATCACCAACGTCTATCCATGGATAAGCATTTGTCTTCTGTATGATTGAGTGGGACAACTCCAGAGGATGTATTTCTTTATTATTCAAAATTCATAGACACATGGATAGTAAATGGCTATCCTAGCTCAATTTTATCCAATCTTTTCCCTGTTTGGATCAAATTTCGTTTCCAAGGATATATGTTAGGTGATTAACACAACCTATTAGATGTAGAGGCCTATAGGAAAACATCCTTGATTGAGCTCCCATGGCCTCCCTATTTAATATCAAGAACCACTAAATCATTGGGTAAAATGAATTTTACATCCTTTACCAAGATTTAAAATACAAATCGATGAGGATTCTTAATTTAATATTTAGAAAGATATATTTCCACCGTAGATGTTTTCAATTCTCCAGGATCCATATTCCAACAAAAACTCACTAGAAATAGAATGCCACTTTATCCTAGGCTGCAAATGGCATTTTAAAAATTGTATTTACCTATAGTTCAACGAATTGAATATATTACATGGTATCACATTTATTGAAACTTGTTGCATTGAAAAACTATATATAATTCTTCAATTTATGAGAGAGCACATATGCCTTCTATTTTCTTTTTTCTTGAGAAAACTCTTCAATGATTCTTTCATAAATAGGTAATTATGAAATTTCCATTCAAATGGAATATGGATATGAAATTAATTTAAAATCTCGATAAGTTTTTAATAATTTTAATCCTTTTACCTTGTATCATCCAATCAGGAATGGGGAAGGTGGATTTTAAGCTAATATACCTACATACTTTTTATTTCCTTTATGTCTGCTCTTTTGTTTGTGAATTATGAGTGTGTTCTATTGAAAATCTTTTGACTTGAACAACAATATCAGATTCTTCAAAATTATTTTCATTATATCTATATGGATTCATAATGTCAATTATATTTCCATACATATCAATTATAACATTATCTTCTTCCCATGGGAAAACATCGGTAATATTGAAAAATATAACGAGTTGTATATCCTACAGAGCTTTAGAGATCTACCCCATTCTGTCCAATGTGCTCTATCTTGTAGCCTTGTGGTTTAGTATTTTTATCGCATGAGTTATCATATATTGTTCTTCATCCAAATGATATTATTGGGATGGTTTCCAGGAATGGTTTTGATATTTGGGGATTACTTTTCTGTCTTCATGGTTGATTTTAGGAATATATAGTGTTTTGTTTATGGAAATCACAGATCTCTAGGAATGAATTTTTGGAATTTTTTTTATGGTCAAGTATATGGATCATGTTTGGGAATCCATGGTTTCAATTAATAACATGGTTGTATCTATATAATCCCTTACTAAATATAACCTTGTCTTGGTGGTTTTAGATACTAATAAAATCTCTACTTATTCTTTTTTAAATTTTTACTGATACTAGTAATGATAGGTTTTTTATTCTAATTATGGAAATTAAAATCATGGAATTTATGTTCCACTAATCCTTAACTATATTATTGGTAATCTATAATGATTTCAAACATATAATTTAATTGATATTATATCATTATTGTATGGGGTTTGGTGGAATAATTGATTATTAAAATCAATCCTCTTTCCTTTTCATAGGATCTACTTTATATACAATATATGTTGTCTCTTCCACTAGATAGACTCTTTACAAAGAAACTCCTCAATAACTTTTACATAGATTTGGAATTTTGGTAAAAATCATATATAAGTACATTTTTTATTTCTATCAATATGGGTATGAGACATCCTTTAGGAGTAGCGTCTACCAATGTATGTCCAACAAGATAGTGTTAAAGGCATAGATTCTGAATTTGTATCCACAAATGATTTTTTTGATGTGTGAAATTATGTTTTATCTCCTCGAATGTATCTCATTTATACGATTCTGATTAATCATTAACCTAGGTGTTGATTTTAATATCATACTTTATTATCCATGTCCAGATAATTGGCATGTGTTTGTCTACAAATTTGGTCTCTAATTCATCCAAATTCATGATTAATTTAGGAGATTTACCATTTTTCAAAAAATTATCTCATTAATTCTAAAAGAAATGTAATATATAAAGGCTTATTACATATAATCATACACCCATGTTGTGAAATTTATCATGATCATGTAATAAATTTATTAAATGTTCATGGATGAATTCAATATGAATCATACTAATTGTAATGCACTGACCCCAGTTACCCATAGACGGTGCATTATAACATAACACTGGATTGATCAAACATGATCAAGTCTCGAAAGACCAATTACTTTAGTAGCCTTTGAAACACTAGATATATTAATGAGTCTTACATTACATCATAAAGTGAAAAAAAGGTACAACACATCTTTTCTTCATATCCCCTCATACATTCCCTACCGGTCAGTCATAAAATTATTCTCCACACCCTGGGAAAAATTAAAAAATTGGAAGGGGTGAGCTTAGATTCTCATTAAGGATAACAATATAGAGGGAAAATTCATAAATAAACATAAGAATTTAAGGAAAAGTATAACTAAAACAAAATCCATTTAAATTTGAACTTCAACATAATATGGAAAAGATAAAATGTAATAATTCCATTTACTTATTCAAATGGATAATATACTAGTCGAATAATCACATGAAATATCAATAACCACTTTCATAATGATGGAATTCATAATGACAGACTATCATAACCACATAGTCAAGGCATTGTTCTAAAACTACAAATAAGATTCTATCAAGGCCTTGTGCCAAGACACTAGATTGTCTCATGAGAAAAATCAGATGCATCAAGGAACTATAGTGGGATCCACCCATCACTTATTGTGTCCAATTCATTTCTAATATGAACATGTATAAACATAACATAAAAATTTCTAATAAAACAAGAATATGAAATGTCAATACTTTCTCCACAAACCATGAATGGTATAAAAATAACACATCCACAGTCAAACATATCACAAAATGTTCAATACAATATGGATGTTATGTATCATAATAAATCAACTTCAAATAAGAGTAAAATTAATCAAAGGATGTTTACAGTGATGAAATAAAAATTATTTGAGGGAAATATCTTCTTTTTGAAATCATTTAAAAGGCACACATTTATAAAAGAAGTTATTTAAAACATATTTTTTAATCAAAGTGTCTCATACCACATAGAAACTTTTGAAAATAAATATCATTTCAAAAAATTCATGTCCATATAAATAAATCTTTAAATGAATTTTGAAAACATGGACATTAATTGAAAATATTTGGAAAAATAAATCATTAAACCATTTAAAATTTTGATCTTAATAAAGAGAAACTTTCACAAATTCTTAAAATATACATTTTGAAATGATTTAAAAGTCACATAATTATAAAATAACACATTTACTTTAAAAATTTTCATATAAGATTTTAAGGGAATCTTGGACGGTTTTTATAACAGCGCAAAAAATGTGCACCCTCCGTTTAAGTTAAAAAAAGACATTCTTAACAAAATTTTGTCAAAAAGCATAAGAAGAACCTTGTTTAGAAAATTACGGAATGATTCCATTATAAAAATTCAAACATGGGTATAAATTACATTAAAACATAGTCTATAAAATAGTATGAATGATTTGAAATACATTTATATGAAACATTGATGTGGATGATAAAAAAGGTCCCAGTAGATAATTACATACAAACAACCTCCGATAATATAGAGATTGTGAAATAAACCCTTACCAATTTGGTAACTTACGAAACATACACCCCCTGAAAGAGGTATCACACAATGAATGTGTAAATACACATAAATTAAAGTTTTTTACCCAAAGAATACAATTATGGGTAGTACATACACCACACAAAAGGTAATAGTGGCAATACAGCACGAATCTCATAGGAATAAGGAGGGAGATGAAAACCACTTACCTTTTACTTTTCCCTGGTTTAGGGTAGATTAAAATCCTATATAATGGTGAAATAATTGTTATTAAATTATTAAAAAATCTTATATAATAATATGATATCATATATGATCTTCTAACATTGTTTTGTTAATAATATCTTAGAATTATCGTTGTTTCGAGTGTTAACTTACTCGTTTTCATCAATATGTTTTGATACATAAGCCATGTTTGGTATGGATTGGTTGTATATTATTTATATATCTAATTTTTTCAGGTCCTTAAACTTTTTTTAACCATCAAATGATAATTTAAATTGAATGGATATGATGGGAAATTAATCTCATCACGTACGTGGAATGGGTAGTCCGTACATACGCGCGAACAAATATATCATTATTTTGGTTTTAAAATATTATATAATTGGATATTATATGATACATTGATAATAATTATAATGTTATATTTATTATTTAATTCAATTACACATCATTATCATGCACATCCTAATAATAATGTTTTTAATAACTATTACACCACGATGTGGAGACAGTAAGTCGTACGTACGCACGTATGGTCATATTTCATTCAATGAATGGATAGAATTATGAATATGGTTGTAAAATATTTATAATAATATCCCAGTATAAATATGTTACTATAGTTATAATTTTAGAATGGAAATAACAAAGAAAGAAGAAGTTGAAGAAGAAAGGAACTTGAAAGAGCGTGGTGAAATCATTACCTCTTCTTCAAGTTCTTCCTTTTGATTTGATCAAAAGGGCTACTTAGGATGGATTTATGATCACACTATAGCCTCTAAGATGAAGTTAGGGAAGTTTGGAGGATATTTGAGTAGGGGTTGGTCGAGAAAAATGGCTTTGAATGTATGCTGAATTTGTTATAAGTGGTGTCCTTTTATAAGGGGTAGGAGGGGCTCTTTAGGAAAAATTTAAAGTATTAAATTATAATAAATTTATATTCAGTTTCTAATGGCTCCAATGTGGATAAATCAAAGTCTATGGTGGGGATGGGTGGAAATAATTTCAACCAATAGATTTTAGATAGTTTTGGGTCATTATATTAACCTTATCGTTTCATTTTGACTCTTAGTTAATTAGTTCGTCATTTACCATGTCACTTTGTATTTTTATATTATATAGTTAATAAACATACTATATACATCCAAGAGACCCACACACGGTCCATTTGTTAAAAACATATCCTGATATAAGTCTTTTGTCTAAACCATAAATTTTTAGGAATAGAATATCAAATTATAATATAATATTTGTCTTTAAAACTCATTTGTGTCCATTTTGACAATATTTAATTATTGATTTTTGTTAAAGTCATTACAACATTATTAATTAGAAAAAAAATTAATTTATGCAATCCTAACATGTCATATTAACCAATAAAATTCGTTTATGAAATCAAAAACATTCAAATTATATTTATCGTAACAATTATAATACTAATTATTCGATTCTTTTATTAATAAGAAAAATATTGTATCATTATTGTGTCATAAAATATTTTAATTATTCAATGTCTAAAAATTATAAATAAAATACTATTATGTAGGAAATGTTTTTATATTTATAGTAAATATTTATAGTTCAAAATATAACAATATAACCCTATGTAAAAATTGTTTTGCTAAAAAATATATGCCTATGTCTTTATTTTATATACTTTAACTTAATTAATATAATTTGTCCTTATCACCTACAAGTGCCACCATGGGGTCCCAAAATCTTTCCAAATATTCCCATGGTCGGAAATTTATCATCCAATAGTGTCAGGACACGTTTTATGGTAAATTAATATTATTATAATATTATTTATTTACCCTTATTTACCGAATTTACCTTTTAACCATGGTAAATAAAATATTTACCGAAGTAATTATTCTAAATGTATAAAAATATGAGATACCTATTTACACAATTTGAATTTTTGAAACCAAATATGGAATCCATTTTTCAAATTTCAAAACAGATAAGTGGCATAAATTAATATCAAATTAATTCCCGCTGTCAAAACAAAAAGCGTGTTTTTAAGAAATAATAACTATCAAAAGATTGACCATTGTTTATGTCTGTTTTAATTGAGAAATTATGTCCAATGACAAAAATTGTATGAAATTGTAAAAATAAATTATAAATATAAATTAAATCCCTCAAATTCATAATTTATCTCTATTAATTAATTCGATTAAAAAGTTGTTTTTAACTAAAATTTAGTAATTTTCACTATTCACTAAAATATATAAGTTATCCGAAAAGTATCAAAATATCAACCTAAGCTAATTTCAATAATCTAAAACCAAAAATGAAGTTCATTTTAACAAATTAAAAACCTATTAGTTGCATTTATTAATTTAAAATTATTTCCTTAGGTCAAAACCAAAAGGTGTATTTTTAAGAAACAATATCTATCAAAATATTAGCACTTGTTTCTGTCCAACCTCAATGTGAAATTACTTAAAATTACTACAACTGGATTATATTTTTATAATATAATATATTTATACTTAAAAACCATTTATTTTTATAATTTAACACTATAAATTATATTGATAAATAAGTTGGTTTCAGTTAAAATATATTATTTTTTACTATTCAAACAAATATGAATGTTTTCAGAAAATCACTAACAATTTGATGAAACAAAATTCATATGTCTGGATTCTAAAGAAGATTTTTATTTTGAAAAATTGAATATATAAAAGTTTCAAATATTGGACATAAAAAGGGATCACCATTAAATGTTGGTAAAATTAAATTTTTTGAAAAATACTTATTTTATCTGAAAAAATGAATTTGTTCTTAAATTATGTCTATGAAAATTGTAATATGGATTCTAAAATAATAAGTATTATATAATGTTCAAAATTCAGTTAATAGTATTCATAACCGCTTTGGAACGACTAGTTCGGTAAGTCTTGTTCTGCTTCAACTCGGTGTTTCGTGTAATGGAAGTTAATTAATTATTTTGAATAAATAACGCACCATGAAATGTTGGGGGGTTACATTTTCCCCTCCAATAAATTTTGTCCACCCAATTTGAAATTGTTTTTTGAAAATATAATGTTGAAAATATAAAATATCATTGTGGGAAAACCCACATCGGAAATTGGTTTTGTAAAATTTAGTATTAATAAAAGGAAAAGAGAAATGAAAGGGTCTCCACCAAATTATGATATCGATTTGGAGAAAATTGGTGGAAATTAGAAATAGATAATATGAGGAAAAACATAAATATTTATAGGGAGTGATTGAGGTCATCAGTAATAAACAATTGTAGAATTGAGGGCCTCAGAGCCATCAATCTATGATTATTTAAAATACCATTGGTTCAACAAAACAAAAGGTATTAGGATAAAACATTTTTATTTTTAAGATGCCTTACCTAATGTTTATGAATTTATTTCTTCATTGAATACGATAATAAAAAAAGTATACTTGTCATGCAGAGTTCCATCATTTAAATAATTTTTTCCACAAACTCATCATTCACTCTAATAGATAATAGGACTTCAAAAATATTCTATTTTTCCTATTCATATAGGGTAAAAAAATTAATTTATAATTCATCTATATGGGACATTAAAAAAACTACATTATTCAATCTAGGACATCACCTGGGTCATTAGTATGTGATACACCCTTGTCGCCCTTCGGTTGCGGGTTCAAGTCTTGCGGCCTTGCCAAACGCGACAGGTTATCACCCGACCTTCAGGTTGTCCCATTTATAACAATCCAAAAATAATATTCAGAAATTATTTAACATTAATAATTATATCAAATGTCAAATATAATCTATTCCATCCTTTAGACTTATCCAAATTACTTCTGTCCAAACTCACTGTCCAAAATTTATAAAGATGTTAAATATAATGAAGATCTTTTTTTCACGTAATAACATGTGAATACCTTTATCATGTATTATTTTAAAATATGGAAAAACCATAAATTACCATAAAACCTTATTTATTACATTCATTCTCCATTATTCTTTATAGAATACTAGTTATAATCCTTATATCCAAAAAACATTGAATATTCCATCAATGATGAAATAAACAAACCATTAATCAGTGCCAAGGTAGTCAAGAATATCCAATATAATTTATCCAAATAAACCATCTCTTATTCCAAAATTACTACCTCAATATCAATACCATATTAAGGATTTCATTTCCTTCAAACCTGTATTTTCAAAAAAAAAGTTTAACTTGATGTTGAGTCACTTTTCATAGTACCATATAATCTCAAATCCTCAATGAAATTGTACTGTAGTAAAATCCTTATTTATCTCCATAATTCATATAACCAGTACATCGTTGATACAACAATCAAATGAAATTGTTCTTTAATAACAATATAAGAACAATAGACATTTCTCTTCATCTGTGGTCATATAATAACGTTATTATTATCCAATAGTATCATTTGGGGAATAATCTGAAGATTTGAACATTGATTCGTGTAATGTCCCCACTCCTTGAAGATAAAGAGTTGTACATATGAAACCTTTTTCTTACCCTCACAATCATGAATGTGGTGTCCTTTTTCTCCACACTTATAACACACTCCCATTCCCTTAAAACATTTTCCACGGTGATTCATTCCACAGTTGTCACAAATGGGAAAATCGTACTTTACATTATTCCCTTTATCTGTCTTTCTCTCAACCATCCTTTTCTTCTCTGGCTTCCCTTCAAATCCATAGGACTCTGATAACTCTTTAGTTGTCTTATCAACACATGATACTATTTATTCATTTGTTGATAACACATGGGAGACTATTTCCCTTCTATATATTGTCATAATGCCGTGAAAGATATGATCTTTCTTACTCTTTGGATTATACATATTTTTGGAGTTCATATTCCTTCTATTGGACGCCATTTCTATACAATGGCATACAATAGATTCGTTTATGAATAGCAATACCTAATCCCAAACCTGTAAAACACGTAACAAAAATTAAAAAGTTTATGGATATAATCCATAATCATAAAAATGTCTTCTTTGAGGATGTATATACTCATAAACCATTCATAATTATTTGTAAAGAAACTGAGATTTATCCTAAGCATAGCCCTCAGGAGTGTTGTAACCTAGAGTGCAGCATGTCCCGTTGTCGGGCACCATTTCCCGTTCAAGTCTAGATCAATGCGATGTTTTCAGGTTATATGCCTAGAGATATCTGTCCCAGAGCCACCTCTACCTCCTCTTATCCAAACATGGATGTATTGCTTGGAAAACTCACAAAATCTCCACAATACCAAAATTCTATGATGTTCTTCTATACTATTCTTCAAAGTACATATTAGGACTATGTTCTCTAATCATATTTTATCTAAATCTAGCTTTCAAGGTTTGTACTAAACTTCCTCTGATACCAATTATAACACTCCGACCCCAGTTACCTAGAGTCGGTGCATTGTTACAAAACATTGGCATGATCACACAAGATCATGTCTCGAATGATCGGTTAGTTTAGTATCCTTGGAAACACTAGATATATTTATAAGTATGACATTACATCTTAAAGTGAAATAAAATCTATAACACATCTTGTCATTATATCCTCTCATTAATTCCATGAAGGTCATTCCAAAAATGATTCTTCCCACCCTTGGAAAAATTAAAACATTGAAAGGGGTGAGCTCAGATTCTCACTAAGGATAACAATATAGCAGAAACATTCATAAATAAACATAATCATTTAAGGAAAAGAATAACTAAAAAAATCCTTTTAAATTTGAACTTAAAAATAATAGGGAAAAGATAAAATGAAATAATGACATTTACTTATTCACATGGATATTCTACTAGTCGAATAATCACATGAAATATCAATAACCACTTCCATAATGATGCAATGCATAATTCCAGACAATCATAACCACATAGTCAAGGCCTTGTTCCAAGACTAGAAATAAGATTTTGTCGAGACCTTATTCCATGACACTAGCTTGTCACTTAAGACCGACCGATGCATCGAGGAGCTATAGTAGGCTCCACCCATCACATATTAAGACAAATGAATTTCTCATATGATCAGGTTTAAACATAACATAAACATTTTTATTAAAACTAGTATACAAAATGTCAATACTTTCTCCATAAACCATGAATAGTATAAAAATAAAACATCGACAGTCAAACATATCACAAAACTTTCAATACAATATGAAAGTTTTGTATCATAATAGATCAACATCAAATAAGCTTGAAATCCATCAAATGATGTTGACATAGATGAAATAAAAACTATTTGAGAGAAATATATTTTTTTAAATCATTTCAAAGTCACACATTTATAAAGTAATTTAAGATAGATTTTTGAAACAAAGTGTCCCATACCAAATTAAAACTATCGAAAAGAAATATCATTTAAAAAAATCATGTCCATATAAATATATCCTTAAAATCATTTTGAAAAAATTGACATTAATTAAACATATTTAGGAATATAAATCTTTAAAACAATTATAATTCTGATCTTGATAAAGAGTACCTTTCAGAAATTCTTAAAATATTCATTTGGAAATCATTTAAAAGTCACATAATTATAAAATAAAACATTTAATTTCACAATATTCTTATATTTTTTAAAGGTAAGATTCGACCAATTTTTTAATGGTATAAAATAGCCTCACTCATCGTATAAGATACAAAAAGACATGTTTACTATAATTTCGTCGAAATGTTTTAAAACGACCTTGTTTGGAAAATGACTGAGAGAGTCATTTCTAAAAAATAAAACTAGGGTATAAATGACTTTAACCCATAGTATATAAAATAGTATGAATGATTTTAAATAATTTATTTATGAAACATAGATGTGGATGATAAAGACGTCCCAGTAGATAATTACGTATAAACAACCTCGAATAATGAAGATATTGTAAAATAAACCCATACCAATTTGTTAGCATACAAACAATACTCCACATGAAAGATGTATCATTTAATGAATATGTAAATACACATAAATTAATGTTTATTACACAAAGAATACAATTATGGGTAGTACATACACCACACAAAAGGTAATAGTGGAAATATGGCACAAATATCACGATAATATGGACTGAGATGAAAAACACTTACCGTGAACTTTTCCATGGTTGAGGGTAGTTTAACCTCCAATATAATGGTGAAATAATTGTTTATAAATTATACGTGATTCATATATATTAATATTATATCATATATGACCTTTTAACATTGCTTTGTTAACAATATGTAGGTATTATCGTTGTTTCGGGTGTTAACTTACTCATTTTCTTCAATATGTTTTGTTACATAGGCTAGGTTTTTTATATATAGGTTGTACCTTATTTATATCCAGAATGGAATCAAGTCGTTAAAAATTATTTTTAATAATCAAATGATAATTATACTTGAATGGATACGATGGGTATGAATATCATCGTGTTCCTAGGGACGCTAGTCCGTACGTATGCTCAACTGAAAATATCATTCTTTTAATATTAAAATATTATATATTTTGATAGTATATAATATATACAGAATAATTATAATTTATATTTATTATTTAATTAAATTATACATCATTATAATACCCATCCAAATTATAATGTTTCGAATAACAATTACACCACGACGTGGAGACGGTAAGCCGTATGTACGCACATATGGTGATATGTCATTCAAAGGATGGATAGAATACAGAATATGGTGGTACCATATTTACAATAACATCATTGTATATAGAAGGTACTGGACTTTTTATTTTATAATTTAAATAACAATGAAATAAGAAGTTGAAGAAGAATGGAACTTGATAGATGGTGGTGATATCATTACCTCTTCTTCGGGTTCTTCCTTTTGATTTGAACAAAAGGGCTCCATATGATGGATTTATGGTCTAAATAAGGCATCTAGGATAAATCTAGGGATGTTGCGAGGATATTTGGGAATGGGTTGGCTATGAAAAATGGCTTTGAAGATATAAACAATTGGTTAGAAGTGGTGTTATTTTATAAGGGGGAGGAGGGGCACTTTAGAAAAAACTTAAAGTAATTTTTATAATAAATTTATAGTTTTTTTATAATGGATCAAAAGTGGATAATTCAAACTATAAGGTGGTTATGGGTCTAAATCCTTTCAGAAAATAGATTTTAGACCATTTTGGCTCATTATAATAACCTTATATTTTAGTTTAAACACTTAGTTTATTAGATTGACATTTACCATGTCACTTTGTATTTTTATATTATATAGTTAATAAAAATACTATATACATAAAATAGACCCCCAAGTGGTCCATTAATGATACATATATCATGATATAAGTCCTTTTTCAGAAACATAGATTTTTTGGATTAGAATATCAATTAATAATATAATATTAGTTTTAAAAACTCATTTATGTCAATTTTGACAATATTTAATAATTGATTTTTTATAAAGTCGTAAAAACTTTACTAATTAAAAGAAATCATTTATGAAATCCTAACTTGTTATATTAACTAATAAAATTCGTTTATGAAATCAAAACTTTCAAATTATATTTATTTTAACATTTATAATATTAATTATTTGATTCTATTATTAATAAGGAAAATTCTACATCATTATTGTGTCATAAATACAATTAATTATTCAATGTATAAAAATTATAAATAAAATACCATTATCTACGAAATATTTCTAAATTTCTAATTAATATTTATTGTCGAAAATATAACCTATATAACCCTTTGTAAATTTTTTTTCTAAAAGATATATGCTTATGTCATTTTTGAATATACTTTAACTTAATTAATATAAAGTGTCTTTATCACCTACTAGTGGCTCCATGGGGTCCCAAAATTGACCCAAATATTCCCATGGTCGGAAATATATCAACCAATGGAGTTAAGACACGTTTTAGGGTAAATTAATATTATTATAATATTATTTTTTTACCTTTATTTTCCAAATTTACCTTTTAACCATGGTAAATAAAATATTTACCGAAATAATTATTCAATATGTCTCAAAATATGAGATAACAATTTACAAAATTTGGAAATAATGATTCCAAATATAGAATCCATTTTTAGAAATTCAAATAATAGAAGGGGTAGAAATTATTTTAAAATCAATTCCTGTTGTCAAAACAGAAAAGCGCGTTTTTAATAAATAATAACTATCAAATTATACACCCTTGTTTATGTCCGGTTTAATTGTGAAATTTTGTTCAATGACCAAAATTGTATAAAATGTTAATAATTTATTGTAAATATAATTTTAAACAACTCAAATTCATAATTTATCACTAAAATTATTTTGATTTAAAAATTTGTTTTTAAATAAAATTTAGTAATTTTCCTTATTCATCAAAATATAAAAGTTATCTGAAAAGTAAAAAAATTTCACCCTAAGATAATTTTGATATTAAGAAACCAAAAATGATGTCCATTTTACCATATTTAAAACCAACAAGTTGCATTTATTAATTTAAAATTTATTCATGTTGTCAAAACCAAAAGGCATATTTTAAAAAAACAATATCTATCAAAATATTGACACTTGTTTATGTCCAATGTCAAAGTGAAATTACTAAAAATGACCAGAATGGGGTTATTTTTTAAACATATAATATATTTATACTTCAAAAAATTATAATTTATAATTTAACACTATAAATAAATTTTATTATAATGTATTTTCAGTTAAAATATAGTATTTTTCACTATTCACCCAAATATTAATGTTATCATAAAAACACTAAAAATTTATTTAAACTAAATTATTAAGTCCTGATTCTAAGTAAGAAGTTTATTTTGTCATATTTAATCTGTAAAAGTTTCAAATATTTTATTTAAAGAGGGTTCACCATTAAAAGTTGGTAAAAGTGCATTTTTTGAAAAATACTTCTTTTATTTGAAAAAAATTATTTTGTTCTTGCATTATGAATAAGTAACTCCTAATATGGGTTCTAAAATTATGAGGATTATATAATGTTCAAAATTCAGTTAATACTATTTATAATCGCTTTGGAACAGCTAGTTTGGTAAGTCGTGGTGCGCTTGAACTCGGTGTTGCGTGTATTGAAAGTTATTGAATTATTTTGAAAAAATAATGCACTATGAAATCTCGGGGTGTTACACTAATTGTCTCCATTATTTGGATAATAAGAGTTTATCAATGATTAATTTCAAAGGATTGTTCCATAGTTGGTCTAGGAAAAATTTTGGGCGTATTAATGATAATTTATAGAAAGATTGAATCAATTGTTGTTATATACTAGAGAAATGGTCACTTATCCTTGAAGATAATATGTGTATGTTGCATATTTTTCTATTGTGGTGGCATATAATTGTTAAGCTCATCTATTGTAAAGAAACAATATTTTTTTATTATTCTATTTATATAAATATCAAAAGGATGTTATCTATGAGAATCTAGGATTCTTATGTGAGTAAAGGGTCCCAAGAATATGAAATATAGGTGAGGAATATAGAGAGATGGAGAGATAGGAATCAATGGTCCCGTTGAAGGAGAAATATGGAAAAGGGGAAGGGAAATAGAATAATTAGTTATTTGTAAAGGTAATACGAGGTTTGATAAAAAGTTTATTGTTCAAGATATAAAATTGACCCCAGAAAACGACACATAATTTTTAACACACTCACCAACAAAATTGAACATTCAGGGGAGGAAAACATATTTGAAAATTATATTCCCTATCCTCACATATAAATTCATTGTAGTAAAGGATCAATTTAGGGTAGAGTCCATGATGTTCAATTGTTAGATAATATCCAATAAAATATATCGCTTTAAAATGATTCCCCACATTCACTCCTGGGTTTTTTACTAATGTATTGTATTTTGGTATTAATTTATATAAATGTTACATATCCTATTCAATTTCATGTTTATTTCAAGATTATACTCCCAGATTTGTATTGGAATGGTCCAATGCCTTAGGCTAGAGAGCGGTGTAAGATTCAACAATTGGTTTTGGTCAATACTATTGGAACATCCAATTAAAAACCATTTACATGGAAAAGATATTAATGACCCATTAGGTTAATTTTTATTTACATAATTTCCAAAATAATCACAAGTTTATGGTCATATTTCTAATAAACTCCAATTAGAAAAGATTCAATAAATTTTACGGCCCATGGTGAATGTTGTGTAAAATAACATGATGAAAATTTTTTTAAATCAATTATAATATAGAGGGTTACTATACATCAATATATATATTCATTAGGATCTAAAACTGAAAAAAAAAATCAACCCATAATCCGAGGTGGATTAGCTGCAGAATGCATTGATCATTAGAATAACTAATATACTAAACAAGATTTTTATAATCTGAAAATTGTTTTCAATTGTGGAATCTATTTTTAGGACAAATAAAAAACGAGAAAAGATAATTTGAAAATTTTTAAATCCAATAAAAAAAACATTGTACCCCCAGAAACAATGAATAAATTTTCAACAATAGATGAATAATTGATATAAGTGATGAAATAAATGCCAAAAATGAACACATGTTTACAAAAAAAAAATTAGAATGAGCATATAATGATTTACATCACAAAAGTATTTTCATAAAAAATAAAATAAATAAATTTAAATATTTATTTATTTAATGAAGATGAAAAATGGGAAAAAATTTCTGTTGAAAGTGAGAGAAGAAGGAAAATATTGATCCTCAAGACATAGAAGAGCCATCAAATTTTGAAAAAACTACCTTCCTTATAGGTACACCATTAAAATGAAGTGAAATTATTTTTTATTAAAATTCCACTTTTAGTCATATAATTTTCATTATTCATTTATTATTATTTTAAAATCTATTGCATGAGTGTGAATTTTCTTCGTATATATAATATATATATAATGTTACATACATTAATTGAAATTTTATTGTTTAATTCATTATGATAAAATGATGTTTGTAAATAAATAAGTATTTATTTTTAAAATCATATTCTTAATTTTCAAATATAGCATCCATTCATTTATCATATACTGATAATAAATAGATTCTTTTTATCCTTTTGAGTAATTTTTTTCACATTTTCGTTAATTTTATTCGTAACATCCATTCCAACAGATTGGTGATAAATAGAAAAATATTTCAATAAAAATATTAATAGTACAATTTACTTTGGTAAAACATGCCCTTCTTGGTAATTCCATCTATTAATGTGAGTAGTATTTTGTGTAACATGATCCAAAAGACTATGTTTCTTGTATCATATGTGGGAACATGTGTGGTGTGTAACACCTGCTAGACATGGATTTCCAAATAAACTAGGAATAAGATGGTAATTTCTAATAAAAAAAATCTATATTTACTGTACTATGAAATGAAAAATTTCAAAAAATTATAAAATAATTTTAAAAATATATTCCACAAAGTCTTTTAGTGTTACATTATTCACCCAAGAATTTGAATTTCTCCAATGGAATTTTTAATGGTCATCAACGGTTTAATTTTTTATAGTTCCTTTAAAAGAAACCCACATGAATATAAATAATACTAAAATAGTCATCAAAAAATAAATGTCAGAAACATAATGGTTAAAAAAATAAACTCATACTAGGTTTATATATTAGAGAACATAGGTGGAACGTGATAACATTGACATGATAGAGAAACATGTCTATCATGTTTTGATGAAGAGTGATAGAGAACATGGTTAGAACAAAGTTAAATACCACAATGACATAAACCAATGAGGCATGAATATTGTCATTGATATAATAAAAATAATTATAATGGGGAATATTTTGTTAAGAATATTTTCGTAGAGATAAATATTTTTCAGGAAGTGAAATAGATAACATATTTCAGCATAACGCCACCCTTTTTTTGTCTGGATCAATTTCAAAGCCATCTCATCCTTCAAGATATAATGATGAATTTTTATTTCTTGATTTACTAATAAATAATGTGTTTGGATTATAAGTCTTTACACCAGTCTTTTGTTATATAGATAATAATATGATTATAACAACATATAATAATTTCATAAATCTTCATATAGTGATATTATACATTAGTCACACAAAATAATTATAAAAATTAATATGAAAATTACATAAATGGATAACTATATAACCCATCCAAAATATGAAATTCGAAATCATTAGAGTGAAGGTCAATAAATATCCCAAAAATAGATTACCATAGATACCCCATATATCATAATGTAGATATGGGTTTTCACATTGAATCATGTGAATATATTTATCATTTATTCTCTGGGAAAATTAAATTACCTAATTTATCATATAACAACAATCAAAACATTATTTATTTCATATTCCGATGTTTTTCAGATATATTAATTCATTTTAAAAAATGATTTAATATTTAACCATGATAACATAGGGCATTTATTCAACCAATCTATAAACAGTTCTTGGGTAATTAATACACTCAAATTTACATTGTCCGTATCATTCATCTATTAATCCAAGATAAAAAATTATTAATATCCGACACACATTAACGGTATCATTCCTTTAATAGAAATACCACCATTTAGATTAATACAATTTATACTTCATCAGAACCATTCAATATACTTATTAACATAAATAATGGAAAACATATAATTCATTATTGTTATAACATACTTCTTGAATTCCAATACATGTACACTTTAATCATCAAAAATAATTCTTATTTAATTACTTCGTCTTGAAAACATTATTCCTTAGAACCCATTTCCATGAATTTGAAATATGAATCATTTATTATGATTACTCTACCTCAATATAAATATGGTTCTTCAAATTAATGTTTATAAAACTATTTGAATTTCTAATTAAATTCAAATTTCATTCATGATCTGTTTATCTTGAGAAGTATAAAAAATACTTGTTCTATATTCCACATTCTCTTCATGATATTACCTCATCAATTCTAAAAATATAAGTAAACTCCATAATTTAATCATTTATTGTTTCCCATGTTCCTTCATTTCTAGATATTGACTATGACTTGGAATCATACTGTGAGAAACAATAAGCATAGAAGAAACCACAAAATCCAGAAAAAATACATATAGGATGCCCAAATCATGACACCTTATTTTAAATATTTTTTACCATAGGCCTTACCATAGAGGCATCACAATACATATCATTAGATATATCCCAAGTGATATCAGTAAATCTTTCTCAATCTACATTCTTAAGTATTCCTAAACTATTCCATATATACAAATTATAAAGACCTAGGCTAAACATAGAGGGAAATTATATCATAATAGATAAATATTATGCTCATTTAAAAATATCTTTCTTCAGGTCTATAATTGTAATAAATTACTATGGGTCCCCTATGAACCCAATAACTGAGCTGTTAAAAACATATCCCAAATGATGTTCCGGATCTCCATGGGTCATCGAAAAGCACAAGGAATCCAAAAAATTGAATTTGAATACAATTTTTCCACTAATAATGCTTAAGTAGAAAAACAATGTCCGTAATTCATTAAATGAAAACTCCACTGGGATAAATTTTCCTGATGTAAAATAGGAAAAACAAAAAAAATTATTACATACATGTGTTGGGGAATTGGAAAAAATGACATGGTACCCAATTTTGTAGCTCACAAAGTCCACATGTCAATATAGAAATCCACCTATTAGGGGTACATTACATGTTCTCTATCCTTTAATGATATATTCTATAAATGTTAAAGGTGTGGATATGGTGTGAGATAAATGCCCAGTAGGGTCACACAAAGGATTCTATAAAAGATGAAAAAATTTAGTCAACCAAATAAAGAACTTTCAATTTACAAATAAATATGTTTAGGATGTCAAAATCTTATTAAAACAATATTTATCAATTTTTATTAATGGAATTCATTCCAAAAGATTAAAATACATTAATAAATTGGTGTTAATAAATAATATATATATAATTGTTTATATAAATATAATGGAATGTAATGTATTTAAAAAAATGGAATCATTTCAAATGAAATAAAAATATGTTTGAATCATTATCATATTCCTAAGAAGGTATGATAGTTCAATGATAGATGGATCTCACACACTCATCAACCCAACGTTATGTACATATTCCCCTTTTAACTCAGAGAAATGATGACATATCACCATAGCCTATAGGAGGTGATGTTCTCTATTTAGGTTTATAAGAGTTGTAAATCAAAAAGTGTCCTCCAAATAACTGATAAATAACTAAGGATTTCATGTTCTCAATTAAAAAACAATTATCGGTGACTAATATATCAACTAGTTAAAAAAAATTATTCCAAGTCTCCATTTCAAAAATGAAAATTTCCTTTAAAAATACATAACATGGATTTTTAATAAAAAATTTCCTTCCCTTTATTCATGATATAACCCAATGGTTGCTTTCAAAACCATCATAAGTAATTTTTAGCAAATAATAATTGAAATAAATTTCAATAAAGTAATTTAAACAATTTTCTATTTAATCAATTAAATAATTTTAATTAAAGAATTTGAATTTCACCAATTTCTATAAATATCTCAAATACACCTCAATTCCCTTGTAATAGGTTATTTTCCCATTTTCGTGCTGAAACCACCAAAACCAAACTCCCCCATTCAATGGAATTATATTACTCATAGAAAAAATGAAATTAGTTTGTAGAAAATGAATTTATATCAACCATTGAAATAAAATCAAACCATTCTTGTTAAATCAAATTTGGCCATCAAAATTGAACCACCTACCTTTCATAGAACACAAGGCCCGTAATAGAAACTACCAAGAAGAACCAAGGTGAATATGATATAAGAACTCAATATAGAAATATTACTAAAAATGAATTGTTTACTTCCATCAATCCCAAGATGATCTATCAAACTCCATGTATGATGATAGAAATATTTTAAGAGACAGGGAGAACACAAATGATGAAAGTCAAACTTCAACCGAAAAAAATAATCAATCACATATCTAAATTTCTAGGATGGGATTGAGGGACAAAAATTACAAGGAGAGGTGTCTTGGGTTTTGTGAAAGGAAAAATTGAGAGGAGAAATAGATAAATTAAATAGGATACCTATTAAAAACCATTGGTACATTACATAATGTGTAACCCAGTTACGCAACATGAAATTGGAAAATACTAAAATTTGCAAAAAAACCCAACACTATTTTTTGGAATTATATTTATTATTATTTTATAGATTGCATGCCATGGGAAAATGTTAAATGTTTTAGAAATCCTTATAAAACTATAGAGTAATAATTTTTTGGGGGTATAATCCAACAAATTACTAAATTCACTATTATATGTATCTTTCCTATTCTATCGTGGACTTACCTAGATAATGAAAATAGAATCCCATGAATAGGTTTAAAACATAACTATAAAAAAATATAATTATACGTTCAAACATCACCCCCATTTAAAATTTTTATCCCCAGAATTCCAACCGTGAAGCTTCCATATCGAAAAGGTGAGGCCACTGCTATCTCATCAGTGCCTCTCCCTCCCATGTCTCTTGAAAATCAAATTTGTGATGCCATAAAACCTAAGAGATGGGTATCTACATCCCATGAAGTAACTTTGTTTTAGAATCAACTATCGTGAATTTACATTCAGTCATGGTTAAAAAAAATCCCAAAATCACAATAGTTCAGAGAATTAGATGGATCTGATGTCTACTTTCACAGCTGAGATACATAGAACACATCATGTATCAACATCAACTATTAAGGAAGTGGAAAATGGTTGGAATCATTACCCTCTTATTAAAGAACATCAAAATTTCCCACAATATATGGATAGTGGCCTCCTATCTTCCCAATCCATTGATGACCCAAAAAAGTAGAATCATTCAAGAACACATATTCACAATCATAGAATTTTAACCGTATATGGTAATTTTAATCCAAATACTTATAACTGCTCTATGAATAAACAATTATTTGACTAATCAATTTAATAATCAATGTCATGTCTCGTAATAAATTCAGTCTCACTAAAGAACATTCACCAATCACTGACCAACACAACCTAGATTTACAAGGCCATCTATACTAGGCCTCCAAATATGAATTCTTAAAAAAACCTTCTAATTATTGGTATAATAAATCTCAAACATCCACAACTGATCATCTCAAGATCCTCCATAGTACCGAACATAACTGAAAAACATGACCCCTAGAATTTATATTGATCATTTTCCACCATAATAGAGTTGATGGAAATTGACAAAAAAATGAACCAGATATCAATGTGACTCCTAAAGGCCTCCCAAAAAATATAGAATTATACCGGGGATATCTTTCATAAAATATCGTATAAATAAATCATGAAAAAAAATCACATTCCCATAGAGATTTCTGAAAAGCAATGTTTTTTCATTAATGGGTATAATTTTTGTTGATTTAGTAAGTCTTTCAATCACCACCCATGTAGCATTATTCTTTCCATGGGCATGCAACAAACAAACCCCAATGTTCATAGAGATCACATACAACATCCATGTAGGGAATCATAGTGTGTGATGGAAACCCAATGTTTTATAATACTTATCATTATCATATTTCCAACGTATAACAAAAAAACTCATCAATGAACCTTCTCATACCTGGCCACCAGATTTACTACCGCATGTCATAGAACATCATCATTGTTCCTTGGTTCACTATAAATTGGAAATATGGAAATACCCAATAACATCATTTTTTATAGAATATGGTACCAAAAATGGGTTTGAAAGCCTAGAATTCAATATTTGGATAATAACAAATCAAAAATATTATCCTAACAAATATTAGATTCTCTAAATTATGAAACTTTTCATCATGCTGATGTGCTAAAAAACCATATCAAGAAGAGTATTTGTTAACTGATCAGTAATTAGATTAACCACGTCCCCTATTTTTTTGGACTCAAATATGTATCTATTTAATGAGAACCATTATGTTACACTCTCCTGATGATTCCTTCATTATTTGGGTCATATTTTTCTTAAACAATGCATCTACAATAACAATTCCCTATCCCGAGGTATATGAGATTCCAAAATTGAATGATTGTAGGTATTCCACCAAAAATCTCAATTGGGGATTCAAATATTTTTGAGAGAAGATATAACACTATCTATAGTGTTATGAATACATGATTAAACATTCATTGTAAAGGAAACACTACAATATTTTATGCACATGGAACACAACTACATGGTTTAGTTCATTAGAATAATAATGATTCTCATGTATCCACATTTGATAGACACCATAAGCAACAAAATGACCACCCTGTATAAGAATGTTTCCCAGACCATAACATGATAAATCATAGAAGACCACATAGCCCTTCCCAAAAATTGAAATAATCAACACCATAGTGGTAGTTAAAATATGTATCTAAAAAATTGAATTTTAACATTTCTCATCCCTAGAATACATTACTCCCTTTAGAGTGAGTGATTTCATAAATGAAGAAAACTTTGAGATGAACTTCATGAATTGGTGTTAATACATAGTTAATCATAAGAAGCTCAGATTCTAGAAAACATTTCATGTATGTTCCCATGTCATAATAGGTTTTATTCTATTAGTATCTATCATATCACATTTTCTATCACCACATAACCATATAATTTCACTTCCCAAATATAGAAATCACATTTAAAAAGATCAGAATAATGTAGGTGATTCCTCTATAAACTCAGAACTCTTCTGAGATGATGTACATGATGCTCCTCATAAATAGAGTAATAATGATTTCATCTGTTAGGACTGCCACATGGGTATGAATATAGTCATGTAAATTCATGTTCATAAAATCTAGGAAAATTGTAGAATCATTTTTTAGGCCACTGGGGGTGACAAGGTACTCATTATGATTCTACCTTCCCCAAATGGGGGTTTTGAGAATTTTAGATTATCTTATCCTCAAATTATTGTAACATTAACTATTATCAGTAATCAAGGACCACATTCCCCCTTCCATCCAATCATTCTAATCATTTATATATGGAAATAGATATTTTTTTCCATCACCTGATTGTTATTTTGGTAGTAGGATTTGTTAACCATCATCTTTATAAAAGAAGAGAACCATAGACACCCATGCTGACATGCAAGGGCATATGAATCCTTTATCACTAAGATCATAAAACTTCAAATTCAACCCATTCATTTCAACAAATTTCATATGGTAGGGTGGAAAATATAATGGTTGAGAACCAGTAATTTAGTCAATAGGTAACTCAACCATAGTTACCAATAGAACACTACTGAATTATGAAGGAAACATGTTAGGAAACCCAATAAAAAGGAGGAGATCAATCCTCATAGATTCTATATCCATATCAACAAAAAACAAATAAATCGCTTTCCCCATCTCTAGATAATATGGTCTAGATCTACTCATTTGTGGGTCCATTTATCCTTGAAATACGTGGAACATAACATTGAGTGTAGTATAGGAGTCCCAATGAACATAAATCTCAATCTAGAGTATATTGGTGATGAGACTATCTATCCTAAATATGAATTTATTATGTATCATATTATGGACCAGAAAACTCAATGAAATATCAACATCTAATAAAGATAAAAAAACGAGGGACTAAAAAGACACTTCTCTCTCTCTTCATACAAAGGGGTGTAGTAATATCCATTACACAAGATAAAATATATATAGAGCTATTTAGATGAATAAAATACATGTTGAAATAAATCAATGAGACGATCCAATATCGAATAAAGAATTCACTAATGAAAAATCCCACATTATGGTCCATCTCACATTCCCTGGACCTCTATCATCTTTATCTAGAGACTCTTCATCTTCATGAAGAATCATCATTTCATATTCCTGTGGTTGGAAACCTCTCATACATGAAGCATATGATTTTCACATTGTTTTATGTTCTAAATCTAACAAATCTCTAACCTTTACATTATCAACATCCTCTCAATTCCTTCTCATCCCTATCTAGACAATGAAAATGGAATGCTATGAAATTTATTGAAATTTAACATATAGAAGATTAAAAAGATCCTAATCTAATATTTTAGTGTCCTTGGATCCTTGGAAGAAAATAATAAAAATTTGTGGACGATCTCCAATGTGTCCCACATGGATAGTCACATTTAATTAATCTACATAAAAAAATTGTTCATATTAGTTCAATGGAAACACTAAAAATAAGTGAAATCAAATTTACAGTATGAGTGGAAAAGAGATATGTAAGAATAAAATCTGAATAACTGTTTTTGAACATGATTATTACATTAAAATTTAATACCCTACATATCAAAATTTGTAATATAGGATCATAGAATAACGATTAGTATTTCAAATGATATGAATCATTAGGGAATCAAGAGAAGAAATAATAAAATCATAACATTGGAGTAATATGTGGAATTCTATCACACATGTAAGTATATAGAATCAAATTTTAGAGTTACCTACTAAGACATTCAAAACATTACAGTACTATGAAAATCAACTATGTACCTTCTATAATCATCGGATTCCCTCTCTTATACCCTATTTTTCATGATTAGTAGGACGTCCTGTGTACCATCTTTTCTTGAACATATGATTCCCTCCTGTAAGCCATATTCTTTCTAGATTGAGACCCCCCCCCCCCCAATTCACCCTCATGTTTCAAGATTTGGATTCCCTATTATATACATTTCTGTATCATGCTTGGGGTCCCCCCCATGTACCCTATTATTTCGCATGTGGGATTCCCTCCTACGTACACTCTAGTTTCAGGGTTGGAATTCCCTCTCTAATACCATATTTATTTGGGATTGGGATTCCCTACCATGAACACTTTTATATCACAATGAAATGATCGTTACACAATTAATTGGTGGGCGATATAGGTTCGACTCGTCACATAATGAAATTATACATTCATGTACAACAAGATAATGAAATTATTGTATAATAGTCCATGAAAAGATATGGTTTTGACAAACATCATACCATAATCCATGAAATTAAATGGGTATAAAAAACAATTAAACATATCGTAACATGTGAAAAATAAATAGGTTTCATAATCATTTCAATATATAATAACTCATGAAAGGATTCTTGTATCATAATTGTTTTAACACAGTATATCATGTGGATAGGAAAATTATTTCGTTAAAAACATTTCATATTAAAATAAACCATTGAAATAAAAATATGAATTGACTCTTTTGATCATATACCATATAGACAATAACCTATATCAAACGATGTCCACTATTATGAGGATGTATTTTGAAAGATCGAATGAATCATTTCTAAAAGATAATAACCTTTCACTAAAAATTATTTTTAAATAAAATCATATTCAAAATTATTTTCCTTGAAAACCACATGAACACATATATGTTAATCATTTAAAAAAATTAAGACAATTTTTTAGAAAATATAACTTCTTCTTAAAAAATATATTCAAAATCATATTTATTTGAAAACCATCCTCATTATAAATAACCATTAAACATATAAATTATTATTTGAAAATCATCTAAAACACATTTTTTCAAAACACATATATAAAAACCATTTTCTATTAAAAAAATTATAAGATTTATTTTTTAAAATATTAAAATATAATGTTTCATTGAAAATAACCTCTTATTTATTCAATGGAATCATCAAGGTAATGAGAACCATGACATCGGGTGAAACCATATTTGCTAAACATTTCTTTTTCACCATAAAATTTACTGTAGAATTTATCAATATATAAAGAAAAAGGAGATTCATTTTAAAAACAAATTATTTAATATATTTTAAATAGTTAAAAATATATATTTCACATACTATTAAATCATTTTGTAATTCATTATTATAAAATGTTTTTATTTAAAAAAAATATAATTTTTGACCAAAAATAGAAATCGGGACAGCTTAGCTTAAAAACAATGTATTAACTATTTTAAGAAAAAAATAGTTGGAAAATGTCACGACTCGTCCCAGTGGGGCCAAAGCCGCAACTACACAAGGCCGCCTCCATTAGGCAAGGGGCTGGTGAATAGCACTGATTAGGAATATCACTAACATGGGAGGCATTGCCTATAAACCTGTACACACGCACACACTTCTCCATGCCCACAAAGCCGAAAGGTAAAAAGGAAACTAAAAATGGAAATGCATGCATACAATAAAAATCCCAACCAACAGAGTACGACTGGAAAGTAAATTATAGTAACTGTAAAACCCTGGGCCAAAAGTACAAGCCCACACAAAAGAAAGTCTATAAAAAAGTCCAACCTATAAATAAAGGTGCTGGGACTGCAGTTTGTTACCGTAGGAACACACCTCAGCCTTTCTGATCTCACTGAGTACCATGCAGTCCTGGTCCACCTAGAATCTTGTCAAAGGATCGCTCATCTGCATAAGACACGACAAGTGTGGTAAAATCCAGTGCAGGGGTGAGTATAACAATACCTAGTAGAACACCCTGAAACAACTAAGGAAATGCAACAAGGGAAAATACCACAAAGGAAAGATACAGTCGGCTCTACACAGTATATGTCTACCAAACATATAACATGAATATCCAGATATACTCATGCATGATCGACTATAGTGAATACGACCACTAGGATCCAGATCGAATGATTCGACTGAGCATGTAACCGGGAGAACACACTCCTAGGTATAAAGAGAAAGATACGAAGTACTCATTCTGGGAGAATACACTCCACAAGTACCTCGGGAACGTGATCTTCAGATGTGGATCACAACCAAGTCATGGGGTGATTCTGACCACTTAGTCTGAGCTAATCTTCTAAGTAGAGGATCGACACCCGGGTACAGTTGGTCACGTCAATACCAAGAACTCTACCTAGGGTTCCAGGAACGAATATAAGATCCGGCTTTAAGTCTCACAGAGGGGATTCCAAAAACACTATTCAGGAATCCCTACTGAAGGGATCATACTCTTGTATAATGTAAATTATACTATAAACTTCAGGGAAAAGACCAAGGGTACAAACCCTAAGAAAACTAGTCCATGCCACATAATACAATTAGTTGAAGACATGTAAGATTTTTTACATGGTGTGTAGTATGGTTACACGCCGTGTTCAGTGACCCTTGGTAATACCCATGTAACGGCCCTGTCATCTATCCAGTATGAGTAAAACAAGACAACACGACATGTAGAATGATCACATGTCGTGTTCCTTGACTTTGGGTACTGCCCTTGTCAACGGCCAGTGTCATCCGTCCAAGCTGTGTAAAACCCAACTTCACAGCATTTAGAAAAATCACACGTCATGTTTCATGACTCCAGGTACTGCCCATGTAAATGTCACGTGTCATTAGTCTTGTCTGATATAATGTTACTAAACTGTGTTTAGAAGAATAACACGCCATGTCCGAGAACCTGGGGCACACTCTGCGTACACTGGCCATGTGCCCATACACAGCCTCTGTCCGTGTCCGTGTTGCTTTCCCGTGTACCAGTACACGGGGTATCCCATGTATCTTGCTGGGTCTGGCCAGGGATGGGTATACATGACGTGTCCTTGGCCTTGTACCCTTCCAGTTTCTGTTTACTCTCAGAGTGCACGCCAGGTAATCTCGATGACGAACACACGCCATGTAGCACATACTACACAGCATGTAGTCGGGAAATTTCCAAAACGACGTCTTCTCCGTCACGCTTTAACCGATCTTCCAGATCCGCGATCTCTCTTATGTTAATCCCGATGCTCGAGGGGATAGTTCGTTTCATCATACGAACACCATAATGGGTGTTTTTGGTCCTTAAATGGATCATAAAACTCGAATGATCCCTCCAAAGAAAAACGCCCAAAAACTCATCACTCATGATCCGCACAAAATCATCCTCCAAAACCGTCTTCGCACCACCGTGAAATCTCTCTGGGGTTTGGATCTTCGATTTGGGATCATTTCTTCATTGGACGGATGCACAACAATCCATTGTTCAGCGCCTCACGAAGAAAGCGAAGAATAGAAAAAGATAAAGGGGAGAAATCCAATGAAACAAATTCGAGGAATGAACCTCTGCCATCATTCGTCGGGGCATTGATCCGCTCCAGTTAATAGGATTAAACGGAGTAGGAATAAAAAATCAACAATAGAGGATCAACATGGATTCAATCTCCCAAAATTCCCGCAAAATCCCATTACACAAGAATGATTGATCCGCGGACTAATCTATTCGTGGATTATCCTGTGTTGGTCATAGAAATCAAGAACGGGGAATAAATCACAAAAAAACATCATAACTGGATTCCACGGCAGTCGATGGAGAAGATCTGGTCACTGAGTCGTTGTCGCCGGCGAAGCTCGTCAAGAACACCATCGCTGCGTTGGGAGGATTCCTCTAGATCACTCCTGGGAGATTCATGGTTATGAGAAATGTAACCCTGATTCCCTACGAAATCTCTTTTTAAAAAGGGAAATAGATATTTCGCTTCAACATAGATTTAAATAAAATATTTTAAATAAAATATTTTATTACGATGACATCTGAAACCCAGATTTTTCCACCAACCTGCGCCAGTCGATGTTAGGCCTTGCCTAAGGTAAAATCACTATTCTGAACTCAACAGTTCCCTCAGATTTCTGTTCCGAGAAACTGTTCAGGAGTTATTCCACTTTTTCATAAAAACCGCACTTGTGTGTAATTTAATTAATAAATTAAATTGAAACACATGTTCTAGGCTCATCGGGCCTTGGAAAAACACGCTGTCTCAGAACCTAGTCTCGAATTAAATCTCATATAATATAAAAAATAATACATGTAAAATATTCGGGACATTAAATCATGCCCACATTAGGGATTTTACGTCCCTGAAAAGCCAAAACAAAGGCTACTCAAAAATATATGGGTGTTGCACGTGAATCTGATCCTCCCTCTCCCATGTGCTCTCCTGGATATTCTCGTGCTGTCACCAGACACACACCAAGGGAATAGATCGCCAACAAAGGATCGTATCCTGCCAATACTTGATCTCCATTTGGTACTCTGCAAAGGTCACCCCATCATCGATGTCCAGATCGCCCCAGTCAATAATGTGCGATGGATCATGCACGTACCTCCGTAGCTGCGACACATGGAAGACGTTCTGTACCCGGTCCATCTGAGGAGGTAGAGCTAAGCGAAACGGCACCTTACAAACTATACTCAAAATATGAAAATGGCTGATGAACCTCATAGATAACTTGCCGCCTCGGCCAAATCTCTACAATCCCTATTGAGGTGTGACCCGAAGGAACACATGGTCTCATTCCATGAATTTCATGGGCCTCCACCTCCTGTCGGCTTATGACACTTTCCGACTCTGTGCACTCATCATCCACCCCTGGATAACCTGCACCTTCTCTGTAGTAGCTCTCACCATCTCTACGCTCATGAGTGTTGACTCTCCTAGGTCTGTCCAACAAAGTGGTAACCTGCGGGGTCTCTCGTACAGATCCTCGAATGGTGCCATACCAATAATGGAATTATAACTGTTGTTATAAGAAAATTACACCAGTGGTTAGTGATCCTCCTGGCTATGACCGATGTCAAGTATGAATGTTCATAGCATATCCTCCAGAACCTGGATGGTCTGCTCTGTCTGACCATTAGTCCGAGGATGAAACACTATGCTCAAGCGTAACTGAGTCCTAAAAGCATCCAGCAATGCCATCCTCAACCGAGATGTGAAACGAGCATCATAATCTAAGACGATCGTGGATGGAACTCCATGAATTTGAACTATCTCTTGCTTGTAGGGGCATCCCAAGCTCTTTACTGAACTCTGCTCTCGTATGGAAAGGAAGTGGTCCAACATAGTGATTCGATCAACAATCATTCAGATGCCATCATGTACCTGAGACGTACGTGCTAAACCCGAAACAAAGTCCACTGATATCCCATCCCACTTCCTCTCTAGAACCTCACGAGGATGAGTCAAAACTGCAAGAACCTGGTGCTCAGCCTTTACTTGTTGACAAATAAGGCACCAAGAAACCAACTCTGCCACACTCATCTTCATTCCTGGCCACCAGAACTGACGTCAGAGGTCCTGATACATCTTTCGAATGCTTGGATGTACCGAAAAAGGAGATGTATGTAACTCCCTCAGAACCTCCTCCTGCAACATCATTTGTACTAATTTACGTCCTCTTAAAATAACAATGTGCTCCCCACCTTATGAATATCAATCAGTCGCAACACCTATAGATATCTGAGCACGTAGAGTCTCACAACTAGCATCCTCGCACTGTGCTTCCCTGACTCGATGTAAGAGTAGAGGGGTAACGACCATCAACTGAAGGTAGGCTCCCTCATCTCTAGTCATGAATGATAACTGTAAAGAGGACAACTGCCTTGTCACCTCATCTAGAAACTGCGAACTGGATTTCCTACTGAGATCATCTGCAACAACATCCGCCTTCCCAGGTGTGTAAACGATCTCAAAGTAGTAATCCTGGAGGAACTCAAGCCATCGTCTCTGTATCAAATTAAGATCCTTTTGAGAAAATATATATCAGAGACTCTTGTGATCAGAGTAGATGGTAAACCAGTCGCCCATCAGTTAGTGCTGCCACATCTTCAACACGAAGACTACTGCTGCCAACTAAAGATCATGGGATGCATAGTTCTGCTCGTGTGGCCTCAACTGACATGGGCCATAGGATATCACCTCTTTCCATTACATCAGGACACAAGCAAGCCTAGTTCCTGATGCGTTGCAGGACACTACGTACTCGAAAAACTCCTTCGGTAATCTCACGATTGGGGCGCTCACCAAACTCATTCTCAACTGCTGGAAAGCCTGCTGGCATCTCTCGGTCCACATGAAAGGCTGCCCCTTTCGGGTCAAAGTTGCCAAGGGTGCTACAGTTCTTGAGAAATCAAGGATGAATCTCCGATAGTAGACTAAAAACCAAAGGAAACTCTGCACCTCCATCACGCTCTAGGGTGGCTCCCATGCTTGCACTACCTCATCCTTGGCTGGGTCCCCTTCTACACCATCTGCTAAGATAACATGTCCCAGAAAGTGGACCTCATGTATCCTTCACAACCCCTTCAAGAGTTTCCCTTACAATCGGTGCTCTCATAGTGTGTCTTGAACCATCCTTATGTGTCCTGCATGCTCCTCCTCGGACATAGAGTACACAAGGATATCATTGATGAAGACTACTACTAACCGATCTAGATAGTGCTGAATGATACGGTTCATGAGTCCCATGAACACTTTTCGGTAGTTTGTCACACATAACGGAATCACCAAGTACTCATAGTGACTGTAGCGACATTGGAAAGCTTTCTTCGGTATATCCTCATCCCGTACTCGCAACTGGTGATAGCATGATCGTAGGTCAACCTTTGAGAGCCATCGTGTGCCTCTCAATTGGTCGAAGAGGTCATCGATCCTCGGTAGTGGATACTGTTTCTTCAAGTTTGCCTGATTCAAGCACAGGTAATCCATACATAGCCTCAAGATCCTGTCTGCCTTCTTGGAAAACAGCACTGGGGACGCCTAGGGTGAAACGCTGGTTATCACAAAGCCCTTCTTCTGCAAGTTGTCAAACTGCACCCTCAGCTCATGAAACTCTGCAGGAGCCATCCGATATGCTGATTCTTATATCAGTTTTGTCCCGGGTAGAAACTCAATGCAAAAATCTGTCTCCTGATGGGGAGGTAGTCTAGGGATATCCTATGGAAAGACGTCCTCGTACTCAGCCACTACAGCTGGAAACTGAAAACTTGTAACATCTATTGCGCTGAGGGCTAGTCTAGCCAACTGATTTGAAATCGGTTGTGCCCTCCAATTCACGAGTCCATCCTGTGCTTCCAGGGTCACTCTTTCACCGAAAAAATAGAACCTTGTTCAATCACTACGGACACACTGCACCCAATGCCTAAAACTGTCTATCTGGGCCTGAACTGTGGATAGAAAATCCATACCAAGAATGACATTGTAAGGCCTCGACGCTACCACCAAGAGGTTCCTACCGAAACTCTCGGCTCCAAGGGTCAGGTCACACTGTCTACATAGGTGGGTGATCTCTGAATCTTCTCCGGTCGGTGTTTCTATATGTAATGGTCGAGTCAACGGCTCAACTGTAATCTAAAGGTCTTGGACTAGATAAGAATCCAAATGGGAATGACTAGAACATGTGTCTATCTATCATAAAGCCAATGTAGAAAACACATAGATAGTACCTCTAATAATTCTGGGAGTACCTCTGTCATATGCCTCTGTCGCCTGCAGCTGTCCCTGCCTATTTCCACCAGCTTCCTGAACATGGGTTGGACCTCCTTGGGGGGGGGTGGTGGTAAAAGGTCAAAACGCCGACCACCTACAGATGCTCTCCCAGAACCCCTAAAACGTACATCGCCCAACAGATCTGTCTGCTCCACACATTTAATTTTCCTTGGTAGTCCATCCACTACTCCTGTGTCAGTAGTACGGTGGGTCGGATAATATTGAGGGAGATGTCCCCAGCCATCACATGAGTAGCATCGCCTCTCTCGAGGATTTCTGGATGCACCATGCAAACACAGTACGACAGATCCCCTATCCTCGGATCTCCTCTGGAAACGTCTCACATGCTTGGGTCCCTAAAGTCGGAACCCTGCTATCGAGGTCTCTACTCCAGCTCACCCACTCCTGACAACTGCCGGCTATCTCAGCTCGGCCAAGAAGCTCTATACCCCCAAAGCCCGCTCGAGCACCCCATCATAGGTAGGAATTATCATAGGGATGATGTTATCTCAGATATATCTTCACAAGACACACTCAAAAGTTTTATCTCTGATGTACTATTCTCTGACCATATCCATCAAGTACCGCGAGAGGTCGGTAAACCTCGATCAATAGTCAGCCACCATCATGGTTCCCTAATGGAGATGAACAAGATCCTGTATACGTACTTATCTCAGGGTAACCGGTAAAAACTGCTCTCTGATGAGATGCTCAAACTCCGACCATCCATGTGTCGCATCGTCGTGGGTTTGGATAACCAGACTCCCCCATCGTCCCACTGAGCCATGCAGAAGGCTTTCTGCCAGGACCACCATCTGGTGTGATGGTGTCCTGACCAAATGGAAGACTCTGGCCACTGCCTCAAGCTAGTCCTCTGCTGTCTAAGGGTTAGGCTCACCTCGAAACTTGAAGGGTCTATACCTATAAAACACATGGAGTGCGCTCATCCAGCGCTCCTCCTCCACTGGTACAGCTAGCGCTAAACACCACTCCATAGGTGGCAGGATTACTGGCACACCACCCAATGATAAAACTGGGGGATTTGTTCCCTGTATCAAAGATTCATCAATGAGGGGGTTATTCTCATGATCGAGCTGATGTATCATAGCGGGTGCGTGTCGCAGAGGCATTCTGTAAAGACACAAGATGTATCTTAGTCAGTGAACATATCTGGAGAGCTAACTCAAGAAGGACATGGAAACCACAAACCATTCCTATATGATTCATGTACCTTTATTTTTCTCCTACAATTAGTTTTGTTATGTTCCAAGTCGAAAATCAAGTTATCAGAGTCCAGGTGTATGGATATGTCAGCCGCCCGCACCAACAATGGGTTTCCTAGCCGGAAATCCGAACTCAAAACACATAACAACGTTTCCCCAAACCAACTCACAGACTCTCGGTCCTAAGGTAGAACCAACCACCCTCAGATACCACTCTGTCATGACCCGTCCATGTGGGGCCCGAGCCGCATCTCCCCAAGCCCTCCTCCAATAGGCCAGGGGCTGGTGACTAGCACTGAGTAGGCATATCACTAACAAAGGAGGAATTTCCTATAAACCTGTACACATGCAGACACATCTCTATGCCCACAATGTTGAAAGGTAAAAAGGCAACTAAAAAAGGAAATGCATGCATACACTAAAAATCCCAACCAAAAGTGTACGAATGGAAAGTAAAGTACAATAATTGTAAAACAATAGGCTAAAAGTACAAGCCCACCAAAAAGAAAGTATATAACAAAGTTAAACTTGTAAGGAAAGGTGTTGGGACTGCAGTCTGTAGCCACAGGAACACACCTCAGCCTATCTGATCTCACAGAGTACCTTCCGGTCCTGGTCAGCCTAGAATCCTTTCATAGTCTTGCTCGTCTCCACAAGACACGACATGTGTCAGAAAAGCCCGTGCAGGGGTGAGTATAACAATACCAAGTAGGACAACCCAAACGCACAAAGGAAATACAACAAGGGAAAATACAATAAAGGAAAGGTACATTCAGCTCTACACAATATATGTCTAACGAACATATAACATGAATATCTAGATATACTCATGCACGATCGACTATCGCGAATACCACCACTATGATTCAGCTCAAATGATTCCACTAATCATGCAACTGGGAGAACACACTCCTCGGTCTGATGTGAAAGATACGAAGTACTCATTCCGAGATAACACACTCCACAAGTACCTTGAGAACATGATGCTCAGATGAGGATCACAACAATGTCATGGGGTGATTCTGACAACTTAGTCTGAGCTAATCATTTTCTCCTGGGTAATGTTGGTCATGTCGATACCATGAACTCTTCCTAGGGTTCTAGGAATGAGTAGAGGATCCGGCTCTAAGTCTCAAATAGAGGATTCCAACAACTCTTTTTAGGAAGTCCTGCTGAATGGATCATAATCATGTATAAAGGAAAAGATACTAGAACCATCAGGGAAAAGACCAAGGTTAAGAACCCTAAGAAAACTAGTCCATGTCATAGAAGACAATTGGTTCAAGCCATGTTTGATTGTTTACACGGCATTTATTATTGTTACACGTCGTGTTCCTTTACCTCGGGTACTGCCCGTGTAAAGGCTTGTTTCATCTGTCCAGTCTATGTAAAACTAGACTACACGGCGTGTAGAAGGATCACACTCCATGTTCCTTGACTATGGGTACTTCTCGTGTAAACGGACAATGTCATCCTTCCAAGCTATGTAAACCCCAACTACACGGCGTGTAGAAGAATCACACGTCCTTTTCCTTGACTCCGGGTACTACCCATGTAAATAGCACGTTTCATTTGGATTGTGGTATAGAATGTAACTACATAGTGTGTAGAAGAATCATACACCATGTCCGAGCACCTGTGGCTCACTCTGTGTACGCTGGCCATGTGCCCGTACACTGCCTCGGTCCGTGTCTGTGTCACCTGCCCGTGTACCAGTACATGGGGTATCCCGTGTATCTGGCCGGGTCTGGCCTGGGAGGGGTATACACGGCATGTCCTTATTTGTATACCCTTCATGTTTTCGTGTACTCCCTAAGTACATTCTAGGTAATACCGCCAATGAACACACGCTGTATAGCCCATACTACACGGTGTGTAGTCATGAAATTTCCACAACGTCGTCTTCTTCCTTGCACTTTGGCAGATCTTCCAGATCTATGATCTCTTGTCCGTTCATCCCGATACTCTAGGGGTTGGTTCGTTTCATCATAAAGACACCGTAACATGTGTTTTTGGTCCATAAAACAGACCATAATCCACGAACAATCCATCCAAAGAAAAATTCCCAAAAACTCATAACTCTCAATCCGCTGCGAATCGTCCGCCGAGACCATCGTTGCACCTCCGTGACATCGCTCCAGGGTTGGATATTCGATTTGTGATCATTACGTCACAAGATGAATGCATAACGATCTATTTTTCATCGCCTCACAAAGAACATGAAAAATGTGATGAAGAGAAAGGGGAGAAATCCAATGAAAGAAATTTGAGGAACGAACCTCTGCCGTCGTTTATCACAGCGATGATCCAATCCCATTAATACGATTAAACAGAGAAGTAAAAAATTAAAAAACATAGGATCAACATGGATTCAATCTCCCAAAATCCCCGCCAAATCCTATCCCGCATGAACGATCAATCCACATACTAATCTGTTCATGGATTAGCCCACGTTTGTTGAAGAAATCAAGAACCGGGAAGAAATCACAACAAAACACCCTACCTGGATTCCACGGCAGTCGTTGGTGAAGTTCCGGTCGTCGAGTCATCGTTGCCGGCGTTGCTGGTCAAAAACACCGTCACTGCGTTGGGAGGTTTCCTCCAGAGCTCTCCAGGGAGATTCAGGGTTATGAGAAAAGTATCCCTGGTCCCCTGGGAAATATCTTTTTAAAAAGGGAAAGAGATATTTTGATTCGAAAAAGATTTTAATAAAAGATTTTAAATAAAAGATTTTATTACGGTTACGTCCAAAACCAGGATTTCGACACCGACCTGCGCCAGGCAATGTTAGGCATCACATAGGGTAAAATCGTTGTTCCAAACGCGACAGTGCCCTCAGATTTCTGATCTGAGTACCCGTTCCAGAGTTATTCCACTTTTTTCATGAAAAATGAACTTATGCGTAATTTAATTATTAAATTGAATCCAAAAACCTGTTCTGGGCTCACCGGGCCTTGGAACTGCAAGTTGTCTCAGAGCATGTTCTTGAATTATTTCTAATATAATATTAAAAATAATACATGGAAAAATCTGAAACATTACAGATAATGGTTCCAATACAATGTGTTTTAATTCATAAACATAGGAGATTAAATTTCATGAATGTTCTTGGGATATGGATCCTAACATCTCTTTAATTAAATCATAATCCTAAACAGACTCATTAAAAGATGAGATTACTGTAATAAACCTTTACCAATTTGGTAACATTGAATTATAATCCTATTTTAATAATAAAATTTAATTAGTTTAAATATATTAATAATATAAGCATATTTATTATATAACATATCATATAGAGGAATATAAACCATGAAGATGAATATTGGTGAATAACTTGGCATGTGTATCATAAAGGGAAAATTAAGACAAAATTATGTTACCAATTGGATAAATATTAAACTTCAAACGCAATGAAATAAATACAATTAAATATATGTTTAAATACCCATAAATTTATTTATAAAAATAATATAATAATAAATTTTTTTTCAAAACACAATACAAATTGAATGAGAAATGAATTAGGCATGATTCTAATAGAAAAAAAATTGAGACAAGAAAAATGTTACCTTTCTTATTGAATATCATTATTCCCATTCAAACCAATTGTATAGAAAATATATGTTACTATAAATATACCAATGAAAACTATTACACTATAACATACCATATATTGTCTTATATTAAATTTTTAATTCCAATTTATTTATGATTTCAGGTTAATGTTATGTTTTGGGTACTAACCACGTTGTTCTTCATATGTATTTTGATTTGTTATTTATGATATTATTTATTAGATAATTATATATATATTTTATCCATATCTTAAAATATTATATAAATATAATATATATTTAGTATATAATATTCTTTGAAACATCAAAAAATAAATGGAATACACCATTCTTCGAGACTGTAGGTATAATGTTTGTATTAAATTTGTTTCTGTTTTCATATCATATTTAATGAAATAAATTAAATGAAATATATATATATATATATATATTGATTATGGTATCATAATTATATAGTTTTACTAAAAAAACCATAATATATTCCATGTAATGTGGGAATGATTCACATCACTTTAAGTAGTCGTTAGTCTACACATCCACAAACGAAGGTAACATATTCCTATATAATGGAAGACAAGAATTTGTATGATATATAATAATTTTAGAAGAATAAATTAAATATAAATATCCTATATATTATATAAAAGTGTAAAATAGACTATAATTTTCAATAATTAATGTTGTAAATGGATGAATCAGTGACAATAGTTTTTGAAGTGGTAGTTCTACTTACAAATGAATGATGACTGCGTAAGACATTCAATGTAAGGGTGTGCGATTATTCCATGAAAACCAAACATATAAAAAATAATTATATTTACGATAATTATTTTAATATATAATCATTATACATTAGATTTTATGGGGTGTAGGCTTAATTTTAAACAATAGATCATGTGGAAGGATGCTACCTCTTCATTGGGTAACTCCTCATGGTTTTCAACAAAGGGATTAATTGTAGGGTTTTATGCCCAATGTGAGGTTTCTATATTTATAATTAGGAATTTGGGACATTATATGGTATTTTTTTATATGAAATATTTTCTAAAAAGGTGTGGGGATGTTAGGGGTGACTGTATTTTTATGTTTGAGGCGGAGTGACATTTATGTAAATATAAAAAGTTAAACAATATTAAGAGGTATCCCTTACATAATTTTTCTCCAATAATGATACCTTTTATATAAAATGAACTATATGGTTGAAATATGGTAATAAAACGTATTTGGAATGTTTTCCTAGTTTATTTGGATAATTCAGATAAATTTTAAACACCAGGTAAATATGTTTTAAACTAAATCATTCTAATTAATCTTAGTTATATTCAATTATCAATTTTGATAAAAAATAAGTTGAAATTATTAGAAATAAAAAATTATTCTGATTCCAAATATGGAATCTACATTAAAAATATATATTACATAATTTTAGTAGATAATATTAAAATAATTGAACTGACTGGTGTGAAAAAAAGGGTTTAATGTAAAATATTTTAACATGTGAAAATATTTTATATCCAAATTTATTGTGAAATTTGGTGAAATGTCCTGAATTTAATTAATTTATATATAATTGATCAATTTATAATTTAAATCATATTTCTAATAAAATCTTACCATATAATAAAATTATATGAAGATGTAATTTCCAATTAAAAATCATTGTTTTTCACTATTCATCAAAATAATTTAATTCCTCAGAAAAAGCTAACAAATCACCCAATGTTAATTTTTATATTCCAAAATCGAAAATTATTTTAATGTTTTCAAATAAATGTTTCTAATATAATATAAATTATATTAATTATAGGCTCTCAATGAAAATTTGTAAAATTTACCTTTTAAAAAATACTTTATTTATTCATATATTTAGATTTATTTATATTTTATTACATTAAAATAAATTAGAATTGTGTAAATTTTATAATGAAAATATATCATATAAACATTATTACAAACATTCAAATAATGTTTTTTTTAATTTATTGAAAAAAAATTGTGTTTTTACATAGTGAAATATTTTTGTAATAAAATGAATTTCATTATTTCCAAATTGGATTAACATTCATTTTTTACTAACTGATATCAAAATGACACATTATATATACATGTGTAAAACATGTTCTTCACAATTTAGGTAATATTATTCTTTATAACCATTCCAATATCAAGGTGAAAACTATAACAATATGTTAGTAAAAATATAATAGTATATTATAGATTTTTAAAACAAAGTCTTTCACGCTACACATATTATCGATGGGATTTAGTATTGTGTGTAACACCCACATAACATAGTGTTTTATATATTTTTTGATAATATATGTGTTTCATGAAGCATAATATTGACCTGGTGTTGCATAAAAAGCATGAAAATTTGGATTTTTAATATAACACAAGATATTTCATATTTGCGTGAAATGAAAAATGTCAAAATGATTAAATTAACACGAAAAAACATTTAAAAAATATGAGGGTTTTATAGGATAATTCATATATTCCCAAAATTAATTATATATCATTTTCATAAATTATCATTAATATCCAATATTATTTTTTCATTTTTTTAAATGTTGCACGTTTTTCAACTAAAATAACTCTTTTAATGTGAAAACATACACATTGAGTCTTACTAGACACATAATGTGTCAAATTTACCCACTAAAAATTAAAAACATCTGAAAAATTAATTATCCAATGTTTTCATAATATTTGAAATCATTTTGAGCATGTTAACATATTTTTTCATATGTGATGCACGTTTTCTATAAGTCATAAAAATTTTGATTTATCATTTAGTAACAAAAAAACATCCAGATACCCATCAATAACATAAAAAATGTTCATGATACCCTTTATTGGCATCATATATATTCAAGTTACCAATTGGTAACATAAAAAATTTATATACCATTTATTAACTTTTCCAATGTATATGTTACACTTATGGTACATAGAAAATCCTTGAGTTAACCATGATGAAGATAATAAATTGTTTATATTATTTTCAATGTAATATTATGTAAATTAGTTATACTAATTTAAATTTATATGTATTTGATTTTTCATTCATTCTATTCATATCATAAATTATTTAGATATGTGGTCGATTACTACATATCAAAAAAATCATTAATAGACTATTTGAAAAATATTGATTATAATATGATCTTATTTACTCAGTTTGGCTATGTGAACTATTTTTTTGAGTAAAATGATAATTTAGATATGAAAACAAAAAACAAGATTCATGTCATCCATATCAGGATTTATATTGATGTGAAAATAATTAATGATTAGAAAAAATTTAATTTTGGATCTTTTTCAAAATTATTTAAAGCGCATAGAGATTTTTTTCACAGTATTGATAATGTGATTCACACTAAAAACAAAAATTACACTTTGTAATTATAAATAAAAACATTTATTCATAATGACATCATCATGAATAAATTTTACATATATTCTGTTATTACAAATAAGAAATTAATTGTTTAACTATGTGATAAATTTTAAAAGAAAATTTTCTACTTTTTTTTAAATTTTGGCATTATGACACATGTTATGATCAAAAATGACACTTTTGTTGTGAAAACACAAAATATGGGTATTTTAAGGAAACTAATTTGTGAAATTTTTATAAAATCATCTCATATATGAATGAAATTAATTATAGATCATTGACCTAAATTTGTGAGACTATTTGTTCACTATTCAAATGTCTATTCTATGTAAAACAATTTTAAAATAAAATAAAAATCATAATATGTAAAAAACACAATGAGTAATACCAGGTAAATCATGTGTAAGATTGTTTAGTGATATATAATTACATATTATAAATGAAAAATATATTGTTTTCCCAATGTAGATGACTGTCTAAGCTCAAATACCCTGTTTGGAAAAAGTGAAATGTGTTGTAATGTACTGAACCAGGATCCACTTAACCAGTTCCCTAAGCTGGTGGTTCACATGGACCGAAGCAGACCTTCATATATAGAAGAGGCTGATAACTAGTAGAGGCAGTTTAATAGATGTTCACAAATATATTTTACAATAATATTAGAGTTTAACGGAAAATAAAAAAATAAAAATCAACATGGGAAACATAATTTAAACATACATAAAATAAAAACTATTGATGTTTAAATAACTAAAAAAAGAAAATTAATCAAATTCCATGAGGTAGTGTCACATACATAGATTCATGGAATGATGATATACATAATTGTATCGTGGGTTTGAAATAAACAATAAATCTTTTAGAAAAAAAAGTCTACAATCATTCTCCACTACCTTGTCAAGCATATGTGCAGTCCTATGCTCTTATGATCCAACTATAGGTAAATCATACCAAGAACCTATAAAATCATGGTTTCACTTATTCATACAAAAACAAAATTAATATACTATTATAACAAAGGTTCACTGAGTTGGGTGTGTTATAAAATACTTGTAGACCACCACAGATGGGGTTTATATGTATTCTATGATGTCCATAAATGTATAAAGTATGTATTTAATATTAATTAATTTACAATGTTGAACAAATAAAAAAAATCTTCTAATGTTCTAAAAGGATACATGGAATCTCCACATGGATAGACTCATGGATTAAATGACTGTCTTTTTTGTAACTATATTTATTGTAATAATATATATGTAGTTTAGTTATATTTTTCATACAACTATCTATACCATGTCTTAATTGACATAAGTGGCCTCATACTTTGAATAATAGAAGCCATATAGAACATGGCATACTCAACATCCATGAAAAGTCTAAACAATACTACAAGATTATGAAATTTGGTACGTTCTAAAAATATCATAATGATTGGGATACATCACGCACATCACTTCAGATAGTGGGTGTGTAGTCATTAAGAATCCAAAAAAATGATTTAATTCATCATACCCACCATCCAAATAGTTCTAATGATGTGATATATCATTCTCAACACTCGATGTAAGGTAGCAAGAAATTTAATTTCCAAGAGAGACCTTACCTTCATTACACTGTATATCTCGAAGGCATAATAGTATCTATAATAATATACATGTTTCGTTACCTCTCATGCATCTCATTATTAAAGAAAAATACAAAGAATTCATTAAAATACAATTAATAATTTAATAAAGATTCAACAAGAATTATTGACATTACACATATCAATCATTTCAATAATTAATACATTTATTTATTTAGGCATGTCTGACCATAAGGAAACAAGAGACCCAATTTAAGACATTCGATTTAATCTATCAAAATATTGAAATTCTCTCTACCAAGAATCTATGAAGTACTTAAAATTTTTCATTATTTTAGGGTCTTGAAAACATCACAAAGGGAAGTATATACTCACACCAGAACATGGTAGAGGGATGTAAACATTACCATATGTCTAGAAAGGATGATGGACAAAAATTGAATTGAAAATTTGATAAGAAACATAATTAAATCAAAAAATTTAGGAGTTTCATATGAACCACATAACATCATTGAGAAATTCTTGTGGGGTGCAAGAACCTCAGACCTTAGGTATGTTGAAGGACTCATGAGGTGCAAGCTCATGGGGCGATGTCTAGCCAAACTAGGACGCTGCACACCAAGTCATTGATGAAATTGATTATGGGAATGCAATTGGAATATTGTCCTGCTAACTCATCAATTCAAGGACAATTAAAGAAGACCGGGTTCCATGAACCATTATCTGTGAACCACAACCACTGCAAACCCTGATTGACTAATTTATCTACTAGTTGAGATATATCTTCATGTTATTCTACAAATGTTGTTTCATTCCCACAAATTTTATTTTCACAAATTCTCCATAAAATGTTTGTCTATGTATGTGATATAAGGATATATTAGAAAGCATACAAGAGACCCAAGAGGTTGGAAAAAATATTTACATGGGGAATCTTGACTTCAATTTTGAATCATAGAAAAGTGGATACTACAAATCATGTTTCAGCAGGTATAACCTCCCATTAACCTAAAAAATAATGCACTCATAAGTAATTGATAAACCAAAAACCTATTTAGTGCGATCAAAAAACACAAATTCCACACTAAATAACTCCATTAAAACTATTGGTTCAAGAACTCTTCTTCAATATGGGGATCCACATAGTGCATCATTATGCGGATTGAATCATATGCCCTATACTACCTCAGTATATGGTGGGATCCTGAAGCTTTGTGGAAAAACAAATCTTAGACCGCGTACAACATTGGTACATGGTGGTTTACACCTATGTCAGTGTACTACTATTATATTTGGATGACCCCACTACCTTCATAGAAAAATGGTTAGTGGGGATCCCCCCATATTGTATGAGAAAATGGTATGTTAAATGGGTCGTATTCGGGTTTCTATCCCAAAAACTCCTATATTTCACCTCCATTAACGTCCAGTCATCCATATCTCCTTCATGAACCAGTCCATTAGAATAAGGCCAAAGCCTCATTCAAAGCCACCAGACCCATATGATTATAACACTTTGAGAATTAGTGCACCTCTCTAGGTATACATACCCAATGTAATCAGAGTAAAAAATGATGTCCCCATAACGGTTCAGACCCTCGTAATATCCCTATGAATGCATTCCCATGGAAACCTAGATTCCATCCATTGGATAATGAATTGATCCTCCCTGTTATAGGAATCATGGATGATCACATTCTCTTCGATTCAATGAGTAACGATGATCAGACAATGAGATCATGTTCTCTATTCCTTTGGATGAGATGAGGCATTCCTTCCCCTTCCACGAACACATTTTGGGGCACTCCCACTATTTTAACTCCCTAACCATCAGAGATCCGATCTGCATTAACTCAAATGACATCCCACATGGAATGGTTCATTGCTAATTTCCCTCACCCACCATTAACTTGACTGCATCCTCCATAGGCTCAGCCTATTCCATATGTGGGAGAGAAGGTGTGTGGTTTTTTGAATCTATCATGTCACCCTATTTCTCACACTATGTATGACTCGCGTGGTCTTAGAGATTTGTGATTATTACATCATCCACAAAAAAACTCATATTTTGAACAAAGATAATGAAAATTCCTATTATAAATAGTATATATAGGATTCCTTATATATGTCCTGAAATCCAAGGGATACCCTTCCAAACGGGTCCATCCAATCATGTCCCCCAAATGGGTAGCATCCTTGTAAATTACACCCCCCCAAATGAACTATGAGTACTCTGATTCTTGTTCATGCTAGGAAACCTAGGATTCCTTCTTAAAGGCCTATGATCAAATGGGTAAACTTCCAAAAGGATCCACCTATTCATAGTCCCAACATATGGGCCTCCTCCAAGGTCTAAGCCCAAAACTAAAGAACTACATGGGTTTTTATTCCTCCCATGATGATACATAAGAATCCCATATTATGGGTTAGAACCCAACCCCAAAAAATATTTTGTCTCTCCTTGATGATGATAAACTCTAGAGTGCCTTATTGCATGGATTAGTTCAGCATTGAATTATTAGAATTATATATATCTATATCGATGAATACCGTGAAACATTTTAGAATCCCATTTATAAACTGTTTAGGAATCAACTGAGGATTCACAAACCTATGATCATGAAATAAATCTATAAGGGAGAACCATAATAGGAAAAAATTCAACACAAAATTGTGTGATAAGCCCGACCTCCTATCCTCTCGACCAATGTAGTCCATATGTGTCATTAGAAAAATCAGCATCCAATGAGTGGTTACCAATGGAATGAAGGTCTATGAATCAGGGATAACAGGGTCGTTGAGTGTTGTGGCTCCATGAATAAACCCAGTGGAGACAATCTGAGGAAGTCATTTACTAAGAGGGATGATTGCACAAATACTTAACCCCATGAAAATTCCCAATAGGAGCATTTGACTGTGGAACCTCCTTCATAATGTTGACGCGATAAACAGTCATATCCCCACTATGTCACTCCAATTCCTGCTAAAGGATAACGATGTGGATTGGGTAGAAACAATGTTAGGGACTTAACTCTCTCTACCATGATAGATTAGTGATGATTATCATTGGATCATTTCATCATCCCATACACGCATCACCTCACGGTGGACCAATAGTGGTGAACCTGATGTAAATTCTCAACAAAGGCGACAGTTTACCCTACTAAAGCCCCTTCTCCTCCAATAGAATATAGAAAGAACATTTGGGATAAGATGAATAATCAAATATTTATATGAATATGTGATTCTCTGGTTATAGGATTTTTTGTCTTTGTATGTCATGTGTATATATATGTATGTATGTATTTTTGTATTTCTAGTTCACAAAGACATATGGTTGATCCAAATGACATCTAGACAACTAATACAGCCATGCACCTTGACGAATCTACATGCGGCTAGGGCCCTGATGAAGAGAAGGACCACCTTGACGGCCTAGAAAAATCCAATCTGGATATCCTACATGATAATTAATGAGTACCACCAAAATAGTACTCTCCCATCAATGGATGATGAATGAAAATTCCTCAAATCTACAAAATGTTTCTAGTACCATCCTCATCCATAGCCAACACCACAACACAATGTAGCCTGGGTGGTCATCTCAAACTGTTTTGGGATCCATTCCTTTCACCATGACAACAAATTCATCCTTTATCTCAGGGTGGAAAAATAATTCTACACTAATGTATTCATCCCAACAACATAGGGGACCTAATAATTGGACCTTACAAGAGAGGATCTCCACCAACACTGGGAAACCAAGTATCCTCATTATGAAGAAGAAATTATATTGAGGATACCTGTGGAAGTGAATATGACATGGGCTTCTAGGGAATCCAATTGAGGACATGAGACATACAATCATTAATGGAGTATCACCATTATTGTAGGAGAAGAAATCCATTATACAATCAAAGTGTAATTAAACTGGTTGTCATATAAATAATTCCCCTCCAATCAATCCCTCCAGAGAAATAGGGTGGCCCTTTACGAACCCAAGCATGTCCCTATTATTTCTCGTCGATCTTGTCATGTAGATTGAGAGTAAAATTACAAACAGATGAAAAAATATACCGAGGAACATGAATCCCATCACCCATATTGGATGAAGACCAGCAATAGGCAAGCCAAAATACCTATTAATGTATATCAAGCCCGCCATCCAAATTAGGAAGTGAAAAAATATGAGCAGATCCAAATTTATGTGGTTGCATATCAACTTCATGAGACAAATACCGTGGAAAGTGAGAAGATGGAAATTCACACCTGTAAATATGAATTAATCCAGTCCAATACAGTGTTAACTTAGAAGAAAATCGGATGTAGACTCATTCCATAATCTCGACAAAATAGAATTTCCAGTAACTACTGGTAACTTAATGAGAACTAGAGTAGGAAAAAAACTCCAGATCAGACATCAAAATGAGCATTCATATCCATTACAGCTAAGGATTTATCTCATCACATTTTGGTAATGATTTAAAATTAGATGTAAATTCTAGACCATATCCTCCATTTATATCAAGTTTTCATTGTATTAGAGGAAAAGACAAGGTACCTAACCCATGACCTGTTTTCTTTGAACAAGATGACTTTCCCACAAAATGAATTAGTCACTCTGTAGAAGTTATGCATCCCTAATCATGTTTATGAGGGTTTATTAATATATTATGTGATACACAAACAATAGGATACAGAATAAATACATGTTCCAATATGAGGATTTCCTTCCAATGTGTTGGCCGCTCTAGGTTAGGAATATATCCCTTCCATAACTCATGATGTCCGTCAGCCCTTTCCAGTGGAATCACAGGATCCCACAAAAAAGGACATTAATGTGAAGGTTGTTACCAATAGCAGACATGCCTTGATACCCTCAAATGAGAGCCCATAAATGAAAACTTCCAAAGGCAACTAGAAAAAGAAGAGAATATACATGATCACCCATTGCTAGAAGGTAGAGTTCTTAATGCCCTCTGGAATATATAGATAGATTCCCAAGAACATGTCAGTCCATTACAAAATTATTGAAGTGGTTATAATAGTTATGGGGGCGGTTTTTGCAATATTTCTAATAGCTACACTGAATGACCTCCCAAGAGCACACATGGGGGTTACTCCGTGATCCTAGAATGATTTATAAGTAGTGTCTATCTCTTGATGTGTGTCAGGGTAGACCTCCCCTTGAACGGATGATCAGACAACAAGGAGGATGTCCATTTTTTGTCCTCCACACTAATGGTCTTTAATTTATTATACATCGAAGATATGTTTCTCCTTACAATCATACATCATTCACTAATACTTCACCTCACATTGATGAAAACCACTACGAAGGCCCTCCTTACAATGGAAGTTGTTGTGAAGGACATCCTGATTGCAACATCAATCAATGAGATGACCCTGCCCTCGTTTTAGTATGTCTTGAAGGCCCTCACTGGGATGTAACCTATTTAAATTATACCTGAAGCCATATATCGAGTTGTTATTATAGTCCTCACCTTCATTGCAGTCATCGAGAAGGACATCCCCACTGTGTCATCGATCAACAAGTAGGTCCTCCCACCAATGTCACCCAAGATGATGTTCCACCCCATGGTCAGGAATAAAGTTGAAACTGTAACAATTTCAATTTTATAACAAATTATGAAGGTCCTCCCCATAATCAAAATTCATGCTCGTATGAAGGTCCTCCCCTTGATGTGACAAATGTGAGAAATTCCTCTAAAACCGAGGCACTCATAAAGATGGAGTCATACAAGTGAAACACACTTTCAATGATGTGTAATATCATTTTTCAAGCATTTTATGGACCGGGGCCATGCTCATCATCCGAACCAACATAATCCCACTCACATATAAATTAGTCTCCTACCATCACTGCTACTTAGAACAAAATCATTAAGAAGTAGTGTATCTAGGCATATCAAGTGTATGATTTCGAAATGGATAAATAATAGGACATGTTTCTTATGAGATGAAAATTAGATATGGATAATTTATAAGTAATTTATTGGCCCATGGCCACTTCTCATTTTGACATGACAATGGATTTTTTTAAAGAATGTATGGAAAAAATTCACCACAATATTTGGACAATTATTTTCTCGCTAAAGGAAATTTTCGTGACCTAGGAAGGGTATTCATACCATGTAATCATAATAGAAGAGCAATGCCATCTAACCAACCTGGAATTACACCTATCGGCATGGTGGCCCCAATCATAAAGGAAAACAAAGAACCATGAAATGGCTTGCATCCACATGCTGCATAGGCTGTGTTTCCTCATTAGAGACACCCTGTCTGTATTAAATATTCAAGGATGGGGAGAACATGGGAATCTACACGTCACCCCACATCTTGTACATCAGATATCAGTTAAAATGAAATTATTCAATGTCATTAACCAAAGGAAGCAATCAAACAAAATATATAATCACGAATGGTGGATCTCTGATCCGGAACATTCCATGAGTAATTCTCAAAAGCATAATTCCCAATGAAAATAACCCATCGAGATGCTTCTGATCCTGAAAACCATGAACATCCAATAGGATTATTCCGTCAGGGAAGCTACCCATTAAGTAGTTATTGTCTATTTCTATAAAAAAAATCTCTTTCAAATCTTGCAACATACTCATCTCACACCCATTAAGAACTGCATGAAATCAAGAAGGTGAAAATAGCTGAATCTATGATTGAAAAATGGGGACAACCCTAGTCTGCAATGCTGGGGAATTTTTTAACTCAGATTTCCCACATAATACTATCAATCCTTGACCATTTCACATCAACAAGTAAACTGGATCAACCCCTTCTAACATGGGTGGGGGAATTATTACATCAAATTCCCACACAATAGTTTTCCGTCATCACCCATCTAGGCAGGATGAGGTGCTGAGAGGTAATCCATTCAATATCGTCTAACGGTTCATACCCTTGGGGACATTGGGGTATTGCATGTTTATATTATATTTCCCGTGGGGTCAATATTCTCCTAGAAACCTGATGTATACCACAGAATGTATGAGGAAATTCCTAAAAAAATACAGAAAAAGATATCATAGCATTCAGTACTAGGTAAACCACCCTCAATGTAATATGAATTGATGAACAAGATGAATTAAAATCCCATGTATCTCACAGAAATGTTAAAAAATGGAGAGGATGATAGAGAAGATGGTTCCCTCCCTAAGGTGGCCTACACCGGCCCTATTGGTTTCCATACCAGGAACCAAAGACATTCCCTAAATTTAGGAACATCCAAAGAAAACCTATTACTATCTATATCATGAATCACCAAAAATGAGAATAATAAATCCTAGATCATCTATGTACCACCTCCTCCCCCTGATTATGTGTCCCTCACACTAGAGTACATATTAAATATGTTGGATGAAGAAATTAAAGTTCTTAGGTTAATCAATTTAGAGCTATGTAGATGGATATGTATTGCTAGACATGTTCCTCAACAAGAATGTAATCAGTTGATCCTAGAAGTGGATCCCCGACCACATGCACTCATCATGATAAATGAAATTAAGCTCAGATGCCCATCCAATCTTGGATTAGAACCATCATCCTAATTGAATGTGGTCACATAAGGACACAAAGATATAACTGTCCTGGGAATACAGATCATGTATATTCAGGTGATCCTCTAAAGGATAACCATGTCTATTTATCCACAAAAAAATTCTTTAGCACTGGCACATCTAGGTTTCCCCCCCGAATGCTGCAACCCGAACTCATGTTTTGTAGGATTTGCATCAAGGGGTTTTGAATACCATTGAGAAACAAACAATTTGACAAGAAGCCATGGAAGGGTGGTGCTCTCTGATAAAACAAGAATGTAAACCATACCCCTATTGGGTGAGGAACGTTCTTCCAAACCTATGCATTGAGAACCACTTATTTCTAGAGTAGAATTGATTATTGACCCAGAAAATCACCTAATGCATCATTCTCCTTAATATGACCCAATAATGGACACCTCAAAATAACAATAAGTAGTAAAACTCAAGTTCTTCTTTTGAACTCTGCATGTTTCATCCTTCGTGTGGTATAATAGATTGGAAGATAACTCAATCACAGTCAAGGAGGACCTATGACAACAATTTTTCTTCCTGTTGTGTTCAAAATTACCTAATACAAAAATCATAGATAAGATAAAATTCCTGTAGAGAGAAAATTAAAGGGTTTCAGAATTCATTACTAGAAGTGATGTCATGACATAATCTGTGAACAAACCACTCTGATAAGATGAATTGATCATTATGTGCATCAATAATAGCATTCATGAATTGAGGAAATTTCTTATCCCAATGTAGAGAACAATTCGGTTCTGTGATCTCTCTGTCATATCCAAATGATAGAATACTCCTTACAACAGACCAATCTCATGTCCCGAGTGGAACCATCAGCCCTACGGATAAGTACATGAAAAGTTGATTTGACTTTTGTTTTGCTTAAGCCACCCCTGGTGCCTTCTCATATTGTCAGGCCTCCCCTAATCCATGTAGTAACCCCATAATGACAATAACCACCCCCACATCAGCATGATGAGTGATGGAGTGAAAAAAAATTAGTTTGAGGAACGGGGAAATAATTTATACTCATTCCAAGATATCGAATTTTGTGGCTACTTCGTAGCCACCATTAATTTATACATGCTCCAACATACAAAGGCAAAGCAAGCTGATGATGTGGGTCTTCATAAACATCCATATTTTTTCCTTATCATCATATACTATGGTGTACCATCCCGGATTTCTTCATTTTCTAGAAAATCCTACAAAGGATGGTGGATTTTGAACAAATCATGATAGAATTTCCACTATCACATGAGTTGTAATTCTTCACCTTATACCCATGAGAGGAAGAGGAAGGGAAAATTGTAAATAGAAAAAAGGAGAAAATTTTTGATTCTTTGATGACTCAGATGGTAGTCAACTGATCTAACGGAAAAGTATAAGAATAATGATGCAACGAAATGTGGACCTAATGGCTCCTAAAGCAACACAACCATTTTCCTCAACCAACCAATCATGTAAGGGACAAAATAAAAAGAAGTATAATTAAGAAGATGGAATTTTTCCAAAGTTTACACTGGGTTTGAAACATTCAAACATCATCCCAGAATGCATGAAAATATGTGCATCGCCCCCACAAAACGGCACAACGAGCACCGTCACGCCACTTAGTTCCATTAGAATTTGACAATTTGAAAAAATTGTTGTCAGATCAAGAATTGATCATCAGAACCATTAATGACATTCACATGATGAACCCCTACTCTAATTGATACTATGACCATGAACCCAAATTTTATGACGTATATTGGAAAACTAGAGGAAGAGGTTGCATATGTTGTGGGTTTCTAGGAAGTTGTGATCCTGGTATGAGACAGATCACCGGACACAACATAATTCAAACTGTTAACATTATGAGAAATTATGGGAATGACCCTTTAGAAGAAACAATAAAAACTAGAATGTTCGTCTAACCATGAACTAAGAAATACACTCCCAATCATCATGGAGTGTTATTTGGAGGATGAGAAGATGAAAAAACTCCCATGGCGTGCTGACAGACTAGTTCTGATGAACTTAGAATGAAAAGAAGTTCCATCAGAACTTAGTATAAAGGAAGAACCACCAATGTTGAAATTTCATGGCCCTAACGGTCCCATGATTGTACATCCCCATGTTGGGAAGCACCAACCATTATAAAATACAATATTCTGAAATTTCATTCCTTATTAATGTCAAACTATCAATCCTGGATGCCTTGAGTCTATCAACAGACCATAGGGAAAAACTCAATGATGACTTAATATGTCTGCAAGAATTCAAGGTTGATGTATTTGATGTCGTATCCTATTTAATAGATATTCATAATGAATAATTCTATGATGAAATCTCTTTCACAAATCAGGAAGGATACACCATCATGTGAGGACTTATCAATCCATTATCTGTTTCTATATGGTTAATCAAAATTGATGATCATATAATTTTCATCGACAATTACTCTTGTGTCAACCTGCTCCCACTACGACCACTACGTCATCTATACTATGATGAGGAAAATCTGACACACTTCCCAACCACTCTTCTAGGATATGAAAAAAGTGAGCAGAGTTCATTTGGATGATTCGTGCATAAAATGAGGCTTGGTGACCTTGTGTCAAATTCTTAATTTCTAGTAGTGCAGAACACGGTGGACTTCATTTTCTTATTGGGAAGGCCATGGCTGTATCATCACAGTGGGATTCCCCCATCATACAATTAGTGCACCATATATTGTGATAATATAATAAATTTGACATTTCATGCCAATAAATCCCCATTCATATTTTGTGAGTCACATTACATCGAAAAAATTTTCTATGAACTGAAAGCGATGTAGTATTTGGCTGATGACATTGATTGGGTCACCACCCCAAATGAATTGGAAATATCTTCCACTGATCCCCTAAAATATCATGGGGATGACTATATATTTCCCATAAACTTGGAATTCTATATGTTCAATCTCAGATATAGAATCATACATCTACATTATTTTTGTTATGCCACCAAGTCCAAAGTCACTGAAAAGAGCGATGTCTCCAATGATTATAAGGAAGGCCCATTCAAAGATGCTCGAGTCCCATCCTTAGGACCCCATAAAATTATTTTTTTACTCAAAAAGGTACAAGATGATGTCTTATCACTAAAATAAATCATGGAAATTACATATTCCTCAGAGAATTTCCCACAGTTAGTTGTGGAAAAGGAGTTTCTTTAGTCTCTATAAATAATAGTTTTTTTATTCCACTCAAAAATCTAGAGAGTTCATTTAGAAAATTATATCCCCATAAGATGTGGAAGAAAATAATGATGATGATGAATAAGAAGAATAATAAGAAGAAGACCTCAACACTACCCCTCCTATATTCATATAAGGTTTCTCCACAAAAATCCTTGATCATATAGTGATAATCCTTGGAACTGAAGATGACCCATGGCCCACTTTGATAATTGTGGCTATTTCCACCATGGATCATGAGGCATATACCACCTTCCTAATATAAAATCAAGAATTTTATCCACGGAAATACACAAATACATATGGCCTCAATCTTACGATATCTATTAATCACCTAGGCCTACCGGAAGTCCACCATGGCAATAATAAGGCTTCCATAAGGTCCCACCCCACACATGCTACCCAAATAGAAGATGAAATTGACAATCAAATCCAATATTTCTTCTTCCGTGAAGTCCAATATCCAATATGGTTGGAAATCATAATACCTCTCAAAAATAATAATGGGAATATTAGTGTCTGCAATGGTTTGAAGGAACTAAATCAACACGACCTAAATGATGACTTCCTCATCTCGATCAATGAATTGTTGATCGATGTACTTTCTGGATATGAGGCCCTCTCTATCATGGATGGCTATTCAGGAGACAACCATATCCGAATGTCCTGATGAGTTGAAGAAGGCCCTTCTTTCAAGCCCCCCCTAAAGTGTTTTTCTATAAGGTTATAACCTTTTGTATAAACCATGTTGGCCCAAAATATCATCATACCATGAATCACATTTTCAATCCCATCATGGGAATGTTCATTGAGTTCTACATTAAGGACATGGTGGTCAAATCATGATAGAGTTCAAATTACTAGATTGATCTTGAAACCGTCTTCAACAAACCACAATAAACAAAATCCATAGAATAATCCTCTAAATTTTGTCTTTGGCCTCACCTACTGAAAATTCCATAACATCATCATATTCCATCGTAGTATCAAATTCAACCCTGAGAAGATAAAATCAATCCAGGGAATTTTTCCCCAGCATAACCCCCACCGAGTTGAGGTGTCTCTAGTGGAACCTGGCCAACATTATGCTCTCCACAACCAACCATGTGGGTAAATGACTTCCATTCACCAGTTTGATGATGAAATGGGTTTCATATTTTTGAGAAAATGATTTTATAGAAGAATTTGACAATATCTAAAGATATATCTTAATCCCAGTGGTGTTGATGCAGCTAGTTGATGGAAGACCACTCATTTTATATGTAACCACCTTGGAATAGTTATCATGCCCCTTACTCACATAGAATAATGACGATGACAGAGATAATTGTCTATATTAACATAGAAAAAAAATTATCTATGTAGATACATGATATAAAAAAAAGAAATTCCTTGCTCTAATCAATGCATTGCAGAAATTAAAGAACATACTACAGCACTAAGTGGTCTATATGGTCACTCGCTACAACCCAATCATGTATATAATCAACATTCATATGATAAATAGATGCCTATCATGGTGGTACTTCATCCTAAAATAGTTTAGTGTATAGTAATTCCCTAGAAATTCATCAATGGACAAGTGTTAGAAAACTTCCTAGTGAAGCATCCCTCATATGAAACGACCCCATAAGATACTTAATAGCCTAGTGATGTGGTATTATCCACCAATGAAGGTCCTAAAGAATGGGAAATGTACATCAACATTTCCTGTAGAAGCTTCATAGGGAAAAATATGGAGGTTCCCAATCTCATAAAATTAGGGTGGGTGTTATACTAAAATCCCATGAAAAAGACATCTTTGTTTACACCTTCCTGCTCTAAGAGGGGTTCAAAAATAATTAATTGGAATACCAGGGGCCATTGTAGGCTTAGAGGTGGCACTTCATGCATGATCCGAACACTTTGTGGTAGAATTTTATTTAGATCTAGTCATCTTGCAATTCAATGTTGACCCAGTCATTCAAAAAATAGTATAGGCTCCTTTAATGAATCAGGAATGAGTGAAAAGGGAGGAATTCCCATCACAACCAACACTAAATAATGTCCCCTGATCAAAATCTTCTGAATTCAATGTAATGGAAAATGCAGCCACAACCATAGCTGATAAATACTAGGAAAACACATTCATTAGCATTTCACACAGTCATATGATCTTGACATTCATTCTATCCAATTTGGAGGAAATTGACGCGATTAGCCCAGTTTCTGAGCCATATGGTCATACCACTGTCCGGATGACTACCATTTCAAATTACGTATGGAGGACTCCCACAAAATAGGGATGGATGAGAATTGATCTAGAGGCATGGAGTCAATATTGATTTGTACAATGGAACAATCGATGGAAGACTCCACTACAAAAAAGGCCTTGAAAGTGACCATATCATGGGAATTTATTGGGAAGATACTGATGCATCATGAAATAAGTGCACACCAAAGCATTTTTACCACACCAATCAGTGGCCAAGCTATCCCGTCAAGTTCAAAGGCTTGGATACTATTGGACCACAACGATACTGTATTGTTTCACATTCACCAATTAGTTCCATTCCTTCAATGTTCATGATAATTTTATTCACCCAGCCCCAGAGTTACTTCACAATGCAATATACTCCTGGAAATTTTCTATATGGGGGTGGATGTTGTGGGACTCATCCTCCCACCATATCCAGACAATTCATGTTAATTATCATAGAAACAGTTTTCTTCTCCAAATGTGTTGACGACATACCACATAAAGAGGTATGGACAAAAAGAATTTTTAACATTGTAAAGTCCTACATCATTTCCAAATTTTGTGTACCTCATACATTACTAATAGTCAGTGGAATATACATTTACATTGAAAAGTTTTATGGGTTATACATGGAGTATCGAGTCAAAGCAGACTGTTTATCTCGCTTCAATACAGCTGCATACAAAAAGAAAGAGGTTTTCATAAAAATTATTTCCAATATACTCCAGAAGATAGTGGACATGAATTATAAGATATTGCTAGACATGCTCCATCATTATTTATGGTCTTATCAGGCCATGACCTAAATAACCTCCCATGAAACACTATATTCATTATTATATGGGGAATATGTTGTTCTGCCCATCAAACATCATGTTCCATCACCCCGAATATATATTTGTGATCATGTTTCTTTGGAAGAGAAATCCAAGAAATGGTTTGATGAGGTGGAGTAATTGGATGATAAATGCTTGCAATCATTACACCATTAGGATGTGTACCAAAATCAGATCACATTAGCCTTCATCAAAAAGTATCTCTTTGGTATTTTCATGAAGGGGATATGTTGTTACATCTCTGAACCAAAATGATAATCAATAAGAAACATTCAAAGCATTAGCCAAAAAGAAGGAACCATATTACATACATATGGTCCACTCCAATGGATAATATACCTATATATCAATGGATTGGAATATCCAAATAGATCCCAACAATGCAGGGTTTTTGAAGAAACCAATCTTATAATAGAAACACAAATGTCCTAGTTGAAAGATGATAAAATTAATTGAGACTTATCTATCCCAGCTACATGACATAAAACAACATAGCAACATAAATCATCATCATCACTCAATGTGAAAAGGGATGATCACACATCCAATATGCATGATGTTAAACTGCATAGCATAAATTATTCTAATCACACAATGATAAAAGTACGCGTCAGTATTGTCCTAACAATAAGAAATTAAACTATATGTAGTCTAAACATATCGTAATATCCTAAAATGAATGGTTTCCAAATAAATACTTGTATTTTTATACCTATTAATCATTAGAATATGTAGTGTCACCTCATCCCTCAATCATGGACTATCCATCACATGAAAAAATTCCTATATTGTATCCTCTATAACCCTATACTATAATGAAAATCCTGGACTCTCATTTTTTCTCCAATCGATTATGACTCACATGAGATTCGGATAAGTTTTATGGTTTCTGATACATAAACAAACAATAGGTGAATTTGTTGGACATTACTCCCATAAAGGATGACACTAAAATTATCCTACTCCTATTCCTGAGATAGATTGGTATAGGGAACATTTAGAACTAGTTAAGGCATGATTCCTACCCTTTCAGGATATGTATTAAATCCCATATTTAAAAATCTATGCTCAAAAACCAATTAAAGAAAAATACCCTCTAATTTCCCAACTCATGGGCCAAACCTCTGTAGGGAACATTTAGAACTTCAAATGGCTTGATTCTTTCAATTGTATGATATGCAGTGACAATCATATTTGACATTTGGGTGCAGCCAACCAAAAGAAAAAATGACCATTCCACTTTGTATAGGTTAGAATTGCACTTTGGAAGACTTGAAAGGTCCTAAACACATGATATTAAAAGTAAAATCTACCTTAAGTGTCATGTGAGGGACACTTCTCAGCCTTAAGATATCTCATACATGCTCTAGTTCCCTGCACAAAAAATTCAATGAGATGACAGAAATTCCGCGTCTAAATTATGACACTCAGAAGGAGTAAAAATATCATGATACCCCTAATCATGGGTCTAATATATGTAGAAGCATTATTAGTTCATTTATTATCCCTTAATAGATATTTATTATGTTCCTAGAAACATATTTCACATTTGTAAAACTAGATATTTCGAGAAATCTTGGGTCCCAATTAAATTTAATTGCCATCAGGGATGGGCGTCTAGAGTCATGAAAACACCATTGCTTGACTAAATATATAATTCTCATTGGCTCTACATATGTTTCATACAAAATGATGTTCAATCAAAAGAAAATTCATCCCCGTGAGATACATTTCCAATTTCCATACACTGAATGGCTTCCAAGCCCCATGTCATTCCTCTTCGTCCAAATAATCCGTTGAGATTGTGGTTTACACTTTCTATCATCAATCATGCCTATGGAATTCCAAAATATACATACCGCAATTCACTCAATTATTTTTATGGTTTTTTGGAACATTTTTCTCCCCAACATGATAGTAAACTATTTTGTGGACATCCATACCACATGAACCTAAACTCTAAGGCCATATGTGTCCCAAATACACGACATTAAAATGAACCACTCAATGAAAATGATTATATTCTTATCTTGGATCACCCACCCCAAACAGTATTCATTCTTTTCCAGAAAATTCGATTGAAATTTTAAAATAATGTTCATTTAGAATCTTTAATAACATGGTTTTCTCCTGAGAAGATGTGTGATGTAAATGAATTCAACAATCTAGACTCATCCATAGATGGGTTTGAATTGTCCCCTATTATTATATTGAATCAAATCAATGATGATAATGCCCAAAAATGTCCTATCAATATGGATGTGAATGGGTCATCATATATCCCTTCATTAACTTCAGGAATACCCAACATCTACCCAACTTGATGATAAATTGTGTGGAATTCTATCCTTGCTGAGTGACATTAAACTACAAAGCACTGGTCTAAGTATAATAAATACTTTCCATTTGTTATGAAATTATAAGGTGGTGACATGGAAGCCTTGTATTCATTTCTTTCTCCCACCAAGCATATGTCACATGATCATAGTGACCATAGTAAGAAATTCCCAATTATATAATAGAAATCAGACTAGGTGTTTGGTCCTAGTATAACGTTCTTAAAAGGAATTCTATGGTCTTCTTCTTCCTAAGAAACCCAGGTCCTGGTAATACGATGATAAACTACATTGTACTCCAATGAATGGATGGATTCCTTACCCTATGTATGAGCCATATATATTTTGGGGATTACATGATCCTATGGGAAAATCACAACCCAAATATCTATAATGTACTGGGATACACTCCTTCCATACATCATACTCCATGCATTGAGTAATCATGGATACTCATAAACCATCACAGTCATTGGAGATGGAATTATAGTGTTATTCAAACACATTAAATTTACAATGGACATAATTACTCGGGTGGATCTACATATGTTTCTTAAAAATCATCTATCAATCAATGAAAAAAATTTCCCCAAGAGATTCATCTCCTACCTCGGTTAGCCTAACGACTCCCATGCACTATGACATCCCTCCTAATTCATGAACCCTCAATGAAGTGGTCTAAATAATATTTCCTACTAACAGTTTGGATATATTAGAACATCCAGGCCCGATTTAACATTGTTCAGTTTTGAGGCTTCTACAAAATAATGATGACCCATCCATATGTGTGAAGTTTATCCACATACAAAAAAAATTAAATCAACAAAATAACCCCACATATTAATTGTTTTCTAGGTAATGTTCACCAAACAAAATCCCCCTATCATGTTTAGGAATAACCCCATTCCTTAGCCAGCTTCCATGTATAGAATGGTCTTAATTTCAATAAATAATAACATCCATTTGGGATTGAAAGCTAGTACCATACAGACACATTTTTTACTATGCATATCATGCCCTGTTTTCTCTGCATATGTTTCCGACAAAACATCATGAAAATCAAAGGTAAATACTTCCCTAGGAGATTCATTTCTAGTTTACCTATGCCTGCAAAACATTAACATATATTCTCAATCCTAGGATTCGGAAACCCCATGGATTATGACTTACATATCATTCCCATTTCAAGTCTTCATTGATGAAAATCATTTCTAATTGAAGTAAAGAATAATTTACTCTTACAAGGTTAGAAAAAATGATCTCCCATAATAAATTCAACATTCTTAGTTATATGATTTAAATATGTTCAATTAACCGGCTATTCCTTACGTAAGAAAAATTCGTGTGGGAGTGGTTTCTCATACCTTGAAGACACAAATTACTCCAATACATTCACACATCATTCCCAAGATAGGACACCCACTATGGTCCCCAAAATCAAAACTAATCCAATATTTATAAATCACCCTAGGCCATCAGAAATGAATAACCAATGTCCTACATATACATTTTTTAAATATCACATCATGACCCAATGGCTCTACATATGTCTCCAACCAAAATTCCATCAATCAAAGACACATTTATCCTCAAGTGATCAATTTCCTAACTCCGTGCTTGTAAAATGGATCCCAATAACCATATAAGTGCAGAACTCAAGAATATAATGTCATGAGAAATACCACTTTCATGTCTAATATTTATTTGCACATTTTCAGCAGATGAATCCTAAATTGGGGCCCCTACCCAATCATGTTTGGTCAAAGATGTTTGACCTAAAACATTTGTAATAAATCTTATTGGAAAGACTACAAACTGCAAACAAAAAATGACACAATACTCACTAGAGTGAAAACTCACAAAGGGTACCCAAAGATAAAAGTCATGTACCAACACCATGAACCTATACTATGTATGGTTTAGGGAATGAATATGAGATTTCAAATACTCTAAAGATACATAAATCATGTTACATTGAAAACCTCCAAAGGGAGACTAAAACAAAATTAAAAATATATATTCTAATATCGTTCCATATAGTATAAGGAAAAAAATTAAGGCAATAATGAAAAAGGAAGAAATGTTCATGAGGGATATAATATGATGCCATCTATAGTCTAACTATGCTCAATGAGTCTCACAGCTCGGGAAAAAATATTGATCATGATTCTATGATTTAGTTCACCATTTTCAAATCACTATTTAAAATTAATATCTCATAAAAAATATGTTTATTTGGATAATTGTGATTGATTAACATTGAAAGAAAAAAAGAATTAGAGAAGAATTAGAGAGAAAAATAGTTTCATTAGTCCCAAAAACAACAAAAAATGGACAGACATCCCCAGTTTGAAGGCACCCCATTGTATCATAAGAAAATGATTACAAAATGATTTGGGTATTTTACAGTGATTCTTGGCTTTCCATTCCCAGAAAAATTTCATGGGTCTGTCAGGGGCCATATATGGTCTTCTCCAATGTTTCTATCTTTTCTACCTTGACTTCGACCATCACACGTACAAGTTCCATAATAAAATTATGGTCCCACCCTTTCTTCTTAATAGCTTAATAATTTTCCCCTACGGGGGGATAGTTGAGCCTTCAAAGTTTCCATGTGTTCCTCAAAATCTTGTATTAATTCTGTTTGGGTAACCCCATGTTTGTGAGAATTTGCCTCCTAACTTTCAAAATGATCAAGCATAATAGAAATGCCTCAGATACTCATTTCTTGATGGTGTGAGGAATTTAATATTGAATGTCTTATCACAGAAGAATCAAGGTTATTTAAGGATTTGAAAATAGGTTAAATAATAAATTGTATATGTGGAAATTCATGGACTCCATAACCCTATTTTGAAAATAATTACTTAATTTTGAATGTTTCATCAATGAAATTATCTGGAGGGGATTCCATATTAATTGTGAAAAACTTGCAACATTCGTGTTTCTATCCTTCTTGATGCCTCATCGCGACACCTGGGCCTTGGTACTCCCCCACTACAACAGGTCTATAGGTAGGAAGCGCCATTACCATAGTGGGAAGGGACCTATGATAGGTTACCTAGGCTTGAGGTCACTCCCAAACAACTAATGGATTGACCCATAGTGCGGGACAAATGGGAAAATCCACGACATTCTGGATATCTGGTGACACTCTAATGGGGTGAGCCTCATTAGGGTTGTGAATAGTATCCATGGGAAGGTAACTGGCTGAATCACTCACTATAGACATAGGTCGCATAGATGAATCCCCTTCTAGATGCATCTGAATACAGATAGAGCATCTTCTCACCACATAGAAATTAAAATATGGTGTATCCATCACAGTCACCATATGAAGTAGTATAAATGGCACGGCTTTCATTGTCAGTGCAGTATGAAGGATGTTTAATGGACTTTGGAATCATCGAATTGTCCTTCTCATCACCTCATTAGGGTAACATTACACCCATATTTGTGCATATTCCTATGATAGATAAATGGATCATATCATATTAGGGATGATAACGTCCATGTTGGCACCTTCCCATATCATTATAATCCATAACTTTTTATGAAATGAAGAATGAGATTCTCCCTTTAACTAAACAGTAGGAAGAATTTCATTATGATGAAGGAACCAAAATTTCCTATAAAACTGGTAGTGGAGGTATAGCTCAAAGAAATCCACTCGATTAATGTGTACATTCATGATACCATCCCGAATCACAATTACAAATGATGGAATGTATAACGAATCACCTTCATCACCCATTATTGACACCTGAGGGATGGGTACAATGAAAATGAAAAGTGAGAAGCATCATTCAATAGCCAGACCACATCACTAATGCTTAAATCCAAAGGACCAACAAAGAAAATATTAAGGAGGATGGGGATAATCTCAGAATAAGAAACCCTTATTATGTGTTGATACACATACAAGGGGAAATGTTATGTTTTTCACCCATAAAAAAATGTAATGGTACACTAATTTGTAATGTATGTTTACCTTATATAATCTTCCTAAAAATATCATATAGTCAAGAAAGAGTCTGGGTGTCTATATTAATTTTTTGGCCCCCCACCATCGTAGTATCCATTATCAGAGTACAAGCTCCGACCCCGTTATAAATGTTATAATATGGGAAGATCCATTCTCTTAAGAACATATAAAATAATCCTACTAATATATTATTAGGTGAATGATCAATAAAATCTCATATCCCTAGGTAGTATATCATCCTTCTTTGAGGATGGCGCAATATGAGTATGGAATTTGTCGAGACTGTCAGGGTGGATGAGTTTGAATGAGGATGGCTCTCGACCTAGACATGTTCACCTATAGAAATGACCACATGCAATCATAAAATGGTATAATAAAACAATTCTAGAGGTGGTGATCATGTAGTCCCTTTACTATGATGAGAAGGATTATTATCAATGGGGACACATGGTTGGTATTTTCCCCAGTAGTGGATAGTGAATGAAATTCATCGTTCATGTTACAAATAATAGGGTTTTCTATGGTATGGTGGATGACCCATTTGTTTATCCACACATCTACATGTGGTAAATGGAATGTATTGGTACTTGATAAACAATGTCTCAGATGTTTAGGTAAGATTTTCCTTGAGATAAAACTCTGAATTGGGAGACCCAAGAAGCTTGATACATGTTCACCGCTTCCAACAGATCGAGGTTCCCCAAAAAGATTGAATGTACACTGGATTAAAAATAATATTTATCCAAAAAGCATCCCCAGGTCATAGGTCCCTTTTGTTTTCCACCCACCATTTGGTTTTTCTTAAGAAATGTTGAAAATAGAAAGGTACTCTGGGGAGACTAGTCTCATGGAAGTGTAGCGACAACTACAATTTCTCTAATTCCACACCGATCTTTATTGTATGAACACATTCTATTCAATAGGCATTGTAATGAATTATCCAATTGAGGAAATATTGGATTCATTACACCATTCATGTGCATCTAGAAAAATTACGGGAGTATTATGGTCATCTATGTGAGGGGACACCATTAATGATACAAATGACATATAGTGGTTGTTGCACAGATAATGGGTAAGCTAAAAATTCTTGCATAATAAGATCGTGTATGAAATAATCTCGTGACATAATGTAAGACTATATATGTTCCTTAGTGTCCTCCATAATGGATACCCATGTCCACGTCGATTCCATCAATTTATTTTGATGAGCCATTACAATCTATATAAAAAATCCAGAAGGCCACAAAAATCAGTCCGATCTGAAATTAGTAGCATAAAGGCCAAAAAATGGAAAAGGGATGCAAAAAGAGGGTCTGCATGGGGATTCAGATAAGCCCCTGAAGACACTACATGGAATACATTTCCTTCATATTGACGGTATGAAAGATCCATTTCACACATACTACACTGGTATGCATACGCTATATCCTGCATACGGCCTCGGTATGTCGAACGTCTATGAGGCACAGGGTAGCAGAGCATTGTCAAAAAATCTAACAGGTTTATGAAAGGATGAAAAAAAGAACAAAATCATCCCCATGATGATATTAAATGTTTGATTATTGAGAAATTTTGTTTGGTTTAATAGGTTTTAAATCCCCGAATAAATAGTTTATGTTCACTCTGTGGAACCAGCAAATCACGTAGCGATATCTTACGCAGATGTCCAGACATATGATCTAATGTTCATAATGCAATTCAGAAAAGTGATAATGAGGTTCATGGGAATAAGAAATATTGATGATATTTTTTTTCATAATGTAAAATGTGGATTAAAAATATGGATTTCAAAACACAATAAGTACGCCGACGTATAGAAAGTCACGAGAAGGTTGAGAGGACTCCCCCCCCCTAGAAAAATAGTAAATCAAAATTGAACTTGGCCCCTATAAATAGGTGTGGTCCCCTCATACTACACATATATATTCAACCCCAAAACACCATAGTTCAAGACTACTTATACAACATAATAGATTCCTATTCTTTTTATCGGGACCCCATTCTGATGGGGGGAATTTTTGGGGACCTTAAAACATCTCAAAGGGATGTAAATACTCCCACAAGCACTTTTTAGAGGCCATCAAACATTCCATTTGGTCCAACAAGGAAAAATGATGAAAATTGATTTTAAATTTTGAGAAGAAACATGATGAAATCAAAATTGTCATGATATTTAAATGATACTTATATAGTCAATGGGAATAGATCACGGGACACATGAACCATGAAACACTGATATGCAGAAGGACCGATGGGGTGTTGGCCCATGGGGCAATGTCCAGCCAACACTGGATGTTGCGAACAATGTCATTCGTAAAATCAATTGTTTGAATTCCATCTGTATATTGTTCCACAAACTCAATAGTTCACTGATGATTTAAGCTAGTAGGGTTCTGCGAACAAAGAACTACATACCACAACCTCTGAAAACCCCAGTTGACCATGTATTTCATAGGTTGATATATTTCATCCTGGGATTCCGAAAATGGTGTTGCATGCCCATATATATTATTTCCCTCAATACTATAGAAACTTGTAACATATATAAGTGAATGAAGGAAAATGAAGAAATCATGGAGGAGCACCTAGAGGGTGGAACAATGAATTTTGAGTTGATTCTGACTTTAGTTTCAAATCATCAACAAAGTGAAAACCATGACTCAAATTTATGTAGGTATAACCCTCCAAAAACTATAAAAAAGAAGGAATCCAATAATAAATAGGGAAATATGACCCTAATTGGTGGCATCACGAACCATATATTCCACATGGGTTAACTACCTATGAACCACTAGTTCCAAAACCGTTCTTCATTATTGTGTTATTCATAGTGCATATCCATATGGATTGAACCCTGCATTGCATACTACATCAGTACATGGGTGGAACCCGAAGCAGCAATATAAACCAAATCTAGGACCACATACCACTTTTGGTATGTGGTAGTCTACACATGTGTCTGTATACTTCTCAATACATGGTTGACCCCACTACTAGAATTGCACTATGGTATGTTGGGATCCCCCCTTACTCCGTGAGAAAATAATTTGCGGATTGGGGAATCTCCAAGTGTCCTTCCCTCCAGCTCCAATCACGACCCTCCATTAAAATATATTCATTCATAGATTCTTTATGAATTTTTCCTTTATCATCAGGCCAAATCCACCTCTAAATCCACCGGACCCATATGATCAGACCATTGGGTGCATCAACACACCTATATATGTCCTCATACCTAATGAAATTGGAGTCACAAATGTTTTCCCCATAATGAATCTGACCACTAGAATGTTCCTATGTATAAATTACCATGGTAAATAGGAGTCAATACATGTGATGCTTATGGGATCATCCCCATTTTATGGGTTTGGGATGATCACATGAAATTCCATTAAATGAAGAATGGTGATCAGTCCAAGGGATCATTATCTTTTTCCATTCGACAAGAAGAGACATTCCTAAAATTTTCCACAATACATTCTAGGGAATTACCACTATGGTTAGTGTAACATACATGTTAAATAAAGAATAATACATTTTCATATTTATTAATATTTTTGAATTAAATATCAATTTTACTTTAATGGGGTTGGTATGTTCAACGACATACCTGATATGCAACAACAGATTTATTTGAAATCTTACGTTGCACACTTAATATATAATATTAATGTTTTTAATGGTAGATAATTCCTAGAAGTTGTATTAGCATGAATGACTAAACATAACTAAAATATGATAATATATATTTGTTAAATGTTTTTACATTTATCTAATAAATTTTAGAGGCCTAAAATGTAAATTAATCCAATTTTAAGCATAAATACTCTAGTATTCACTAAAAGGTCGATTTGTCCCCTTTTGATGGCGAACCCTCATAAAAATTAATTTTGGCAACTCTTATATGTTCTATTGGACCAAATAAAATTCTTCTTTAGAATCAAGAAATCAAAATATACTTTGTGTATGTTTTTGTTATTTTTCTGATAAAGTTCATTTTTTATATGAATAGTGAAAAATGTTGTATTTTAATTCAAAACCTCATTTTTAATATAATTTATTTATATGGATATACTGTCTTTTTAATTGGTTCAAATTGTAATTAAAATATATTTTTTACCATTTAATCCAATGGTGGTCATTGGAATTAGTTTCACTTTGAAATTGGACATAAACAAGTGTCAATATTTTGATACATATCGTTTCTTAAAACACACTATTTTTTTGACAACGGGAATTAATTATACAATTCATTATTGAAACTTATATTTTTTTAATTTTTTAAAATAGACATAATTTTTGAATTCTGAATATCAAATATATCTTAGGGTGAATGTTTGGTATTTTTATGAAAAACATCAATTTTTTATGAATAGTGAAACCACTAAGTGGTAGTTAAAAAAATGTTTTTTTGTTTAAACAAAATATTACCGCTTCTGTGAATTGAATTTCGAATATCTGACAGATATAGGTGTAATTAGTATGTAAAATTTTGTTCAATGGGATGAAAATAATTTTTTGTAAATAGAAACTTTTGACTTTTATTAACGGCGATTTAAGCTAATTAGTGTAATTTAAGGTAAAAATAATGTTATAATAATATAAAATTACCTTTAATTGTTGAATTATATGGATCTCCATTTCTAATTAATAATTTCCCATAGTCATTATGAACCAAAATATGGAATATAGAAAACAAAATACATATCAAATTCCACCACATGTGAACAATGGTACATGGATCAATATTCCATTATTAATTGCTTATGGTGAATGTTCTAATGAATAAATGAAAACAATTATAGGTTATGGTAGCTACATTATTATGTCAATTAAGTTTTCTTATCCTTGCATGTAGTTTCAACATAATTACATAACAATCAAGGAACTAAAAGAATACAACATGAAAAGGATCCTTGGAAATATATGATACATAAAAAAATGAATGGAATATTAGTCATATTGTGCATATTATAGTGCATAAATTGATGAAGCAACTAATTTAATATTCCCTAGGATAAATAAATAATTATTTAAATTATAGAAATATAAAAACTACGTAAAAAATTTGATCACCCAATGGGTAAGCTTTATAAATTATAAATATAATAGAAAAAAATACAATTTCCCATCTTAGGTAATCTAGATTTCCCCAATACATTTTCCAGTTTCATCCAAGCATATGGTCAATCTCTAAATAAATTAATTCCTAGACTCATATATAATATACATATAAAAAATAAAACATAAAAACAACCAATGATACATATTCGAACAGAGCAACCTGGTATCTAATTAACCCATCATTCGAGATGGCTGGTCACATGGCCTTAACAATGCATCCAAATATGATATGCCCTACTGAGTAGTAATGGGGGTGTAATAGTGGTACGGTTTGGAGAATATACCCTTATATTAGAGTGGCATAGTGGATAAAATAGATAGAAAAAATATATGGAAGTATAATAACAAAATATTATTGACAAATATGGGAATGGTAAATGACTGAACAAGTGAATAATAATTAAAATCCACAATGAAGGGTTATACTAATTAATCCATGAAATGTATATATAAAAATATATAATATGGATTGGAATATACAATCATGATAAAAAATACAAAAATACAAAAATGTACCTCCAAAACCATCAGGAGAATATGCTTTGTCCTCTACTCCAAGTCTCCAACTATTGTTAATACATATAAAAAATGTGTAGTAGGGAACTTCCAAATATTCATACCTAAGTACATGTTATATTCTCATGTACCAAAGGTGGCCCGAGTTGGGTGTGAGATAAAATAACAATAGGCCACCACCAATGATGTCTAGAAGTATTCGTAGTAGTGGTCAATGATTAAAAGGTTTTAATTTATATTTATTAAATATCAATGTTTAAAAATAAATAACATATTGATTATGTTCATAGAGGACACCAAGTGGATCTTTATATGTTGCCTCATAGCTGTAATGAATGTCATATAAATCACTATATATACAAAAATAATATATATAGTGTTTTTTATATTTCATTAATATGTAGGGACAATGTAAATGTGGACATAAATTGAAAAATAACTTGAATAATTATTCATAGTAGGGCTGGAGCATAACAAAAACATCTATTTATTGTTAAAATTGTTCTTCAATCTAAGTAAAATAGGTACATTCCATACATTTCATAATGACTAGGAGATGACATGATAATCACTCAAGATGGTCAGGGTGTCATCATGCGAGCAACCAAAACAAGGGATATGATGCGTCAATACCATCCTCCAAATAGAGTCAATATCATAAGCTATCATGCTCCACATATTATGTAAGTGATTATTAATATCCCTACCAAATAGAACCCTTACCATCATTCAACAACCTATATAAATTCCATACTGATATTTCTAATAATAGACATGTGGTATTAACCCACATGCATCTAATTAGTCAGTCCCAAATAAAAATAATGAATCACAGTCAAAATAAACATATAATAATTATAAATAATATGGAGTGTCCATTCATCACATAAATAAATCAATTAAATAAAAAATTTAATTAATTATGTAAGGACTATGATCTTGAAATTTTCCATCCAATTCAAATCATTCCATTAATTCTATCAAAATATAAAAATTAATTTTTATAAGGGTCCAAAAGTTATTTAGAGTGATCAATAGTCAAAAGGAAAATTAACAACATGTGGAAATAAATTTATATTTGGTTCTAAGAACTTAATATGTTCTTTTGTGTCATTTAACATATATCTAAAAGTGGTTGTTATATATATTATATACGATGAATTCGTAAAAGGAATTTTGAGAAATTAAAAAAATAACTATTAAGAGGATTTCATGTTTTCACACTCAATGGGTGTACATAACTGAGTTCAACATCCTATTATTTACTAATCCCTGATTCACAATAATTAATCAATGTGCGTATATCTTTTTGGAAGCATGAAATCATTATTAGTGTTTCATACAACAAAATCCAGCATATAAAACAACAATGAAGTTATAAAATAGAATATTATTTGGTTAAAAACATTAGACCACCTATGATAGAGTTATTGATGACTCCTCATTTGATGGGCCCCACACATTTCATGTTTTATGGGGTAAATTGATGAAATTTTCTAACACCGTGAAGTTAAAAAATATATCTTCATCCCAAATAGCACAATTGGTACAAAGTTAAATTTAAATTATATTGGGATGAATGTAAATCAAACATCTAGTTGTCCAATTATTACATTAGATATCGGTTGTTCTTCTGGTTAGATAGATATCAAAGAACCAAGATTGAAGGAGGAGGGAGATCATATGAGGAAGAAACATGTTCATGCCATTTTAAAAGGTAGGAGAAGGATGAAAGGTATTAAAATAATTATTAAGGGAAATTTTGGACTTTTCACCATCGATATAGGGGGTGATTGGTTTGGCCACATAGTTTTCTAAACCATTCTCAGACTATACTCTCATAATTATACAAGTTAATTCCCAACATTTTTATGTAATATAGTTTCCATAATCATGAATCAACCATAATAAAATATACTATTTAAAATTACATGTGGCTCCCACTATCATGTTCATTTGGTCACATGATTACAGAAATACCATACAGACCATGAAACTACTATATCTCACTTTTCATTGGTAGCTATGACCATGCATGATGGGATGCATGACTTCTAATAAAAGTGCAACATATATTTTATCCTTAAATTTTGGTGTTCATGGAACTGAACAAGCCTTAGGCATCCTCATTAACTTTGTGACTCCATTGGGTATCGTCAAAAGGGAATATTAATTTAATTTAAACTGAAACAAATGATTCATACATTCATGAAAATATGGAATGTTACTTGTCTTTTAGATAAAAATTATACTTTTAAATAATAAATAAGCTATTATAGTCATATTGACATCATATTTCATTTAAATGATATGTGAAAAAGTCTAATAGATAAAAAATGAAATATGGATCATTTTCAAAACAATTTAAAATTACAGAAGAAAATTTTATCAGTTTTGAGAAATATAATATATTTTGAAACTACACTACCATATGTAGATTAACATCCCCACCAACATCTTCATCTTCGAACCTTGTACAACTTCCATCACAATTAATTAAATCTTTATATTTTAATTATTAGATTCGGATATTTGTGAAGAATATGTACTAGTAGTTTATAATAATAATAAATCTAATTTAATTTTTAAAATAATATGTGACACTAAAATAATTCCATATGAATGATCATCATGGAGGAGGTTGTGATTTTAATAATGAGTAGAATCATTTTACAGACTCCCCAAAAGACACCATGATAGAAAATTTCAATGAAAATTCAAAATATCATGGAATTAAATTTCAAAAAAATTTGTAATATGACATCAGAGTAGTGGATAGAAGTATCGCAGACCGCTTTACCTCTTACCATTATCTTAACTATATCCACAAAGTCTCATCTCTCCAGAGAATGAATAGTTACATAAATTTTATTCAATCATCCATAGTCTGTAATGTGTGACCTTCTATGAAAGTTCTATTTGATAAATTATACTCTTTATAGTTTCATTATATAATAATTTTTTAGTTTTTTCAAATACATCAATAATGACAAATAATGGAATTTATAGTATAGTTGAAAATAAATTCATGGTTAGTTGTGGAATGAGAAAATACAACTTAATTTATAATAATAATAATAATATTTATTTATTCACAGAAGAGAAATGTTTACTAAATATGTCTAGATGGTTAAATTCATGAATAAAATACATATATAGAGTTATGTGGGATTGAATATATTTATAATTATATCCTATCATATTTTGGTTTGTTATCAATATTTTTTTTCAACTTCCCCTTATATTGAATCCCTAAATAAAAATAATCATACTACTTAAATTATGAAGTTGATATATTGGTGGAAAAGATCACCATATCTATAGCCATGCTCAAATGGGGATGAAAATAAATGGGATGGTTTAAATTCCTTTAGAATGATGATATGATAAAATAAAAAGAAATATTTTTATGGAAATAATAAATTTAATATGACATTTAAGATATAACAAAAACTTTCAACTACCTAATGAATTTTATTTTCATAAAAATTATATATTATAATTAGGAAACAAATCCTTCACATCTAAAATGTATCTATATGTTCATAGATTATACCTGCTCAGATACATAAATGGTAATATCCTCACACGGATGTAATAAAACATTCTAATTACATATTTATTTCCCAATAATATCTCATTAAAAATTACATACTTTATGTTGTACATAGGCTCTTGGAAGTATTTTTTGATCTGAGAAAATATTGAAATTCAATCAATGAATTTATATTTCAATTGAAATTTTAATTACAAAATAAATTACTTATTTTGGGGCTGCATGTTTATTAATGGTATATAATGTCCTTCATTAAATTTAAAAAATTATATAAATAATTACTACAGATATTTTGACTTATAAAATCCTATAGAACATTAAAAAAATTGTTATATTATTTTTCCCATATTTGTAAAAGTTATATATGACTCTATAAACCATAATATATTTATATTTTAATAAATTCAAAATATTATTTTGTTTATTCTACATCTGCAAACCCTGGTATAACAGATATTTATAGATCACCCACTCATAAAATACTTCTATAAGAACACATACACATACATAAAATTTTTCATAATAACATTATATTAATGAATATGTTGAATTAGAAATTCACAATGGACACCTTGTCGATTAAATTTGATGGAAATAAATTATATGGATCGAAAAATTAAACATTTATTATATCAAAATAGTTTTTTATTTACATCTAGTTCATTCTAAAAAATTTGTATGGAAAAGGGAAAAATATATTTTATATTAATAGGTTGGGTAAAATAAATATTGCATTGTACCTTTCATGACGGGTTTGTCATAAATTATTTTATATTAACATTTTATTATTATTTAATGTTTTATTGTATTAATTTTTATCTGATTACAATTAATCTTTTCCATATAGATTATTTATGGATTAATGAGACGAAATCTTTCTTCACATAGTTCTCCATTCATATAGGTTTAATATATACACATAAGAAAATATAAAATGATATTAACGATAATTATTATATTAAATCATTTTTTTGAAAAAGATATTATAAAAATATACGGCATTGATATATTATAAAATGAGACTCCAACATATTAAAACATGATAATATCATTTACACTATCACGGACAACCACATCATTAATATTTTCTCAAAATATTTCTTATTCATTTTTAATATGGGAAATATTTTCATTTTTGAATGATTTAACTACATAAAATATTATTATTAATAATGAGTCAGTGGAACAAGGGGGGTTAATGATGACATTGAATATTATTTTTATTATTTTTATTTCTTTATTGTACTTGATTGATTATATCTTCCAGATGCCTTTATTTTTCCTTATATAACAGTATACCCCATTTAATTACTTTTTTCATCGAATATTAATGCTTATTCAGTTGAATTGTTTATGGGAATACATTGTATATAATTTTAATATTAAATGGGAATTCAATGAATGTAATAACAACTTTATTGATCAGGTTATCAAATATATAATCAAGAAAAATTGGTAAAATTATTACAGTTTTCAGTGATACTAAAATCGACAATATCCTTGGATCTTTTCTCTGTTTTTTTGGTTGAATGTACCTTTGGATATTGTTATCAATTCTACATAAATAAAAATTATTCATGAGTGTTTATAGATTAAAATCATTCACAATTTTAATAGTAATAATATTCAAAATATATTTTATTGGATTTTAATATTTATAACCATTGAGAAAGTCTAGTGATAAAATTGATTTCCTCATGTAAAAATTATAATTTAGTGGAATGGATGGAAAAAAAAAGTGGGTTCATGTGGATCATGATTATCAAAATTTTTTCCAATATTATTTTACATTAATCCATTAAATTTATTGGATACCAATACTACATAATACAATAATAAATTTTAAAAAAAATTAATATTTACAAGAATTGACATCCTCATCTAATATGTTTCTCCTCATTTATTTTTCATCTTCATATATTTTTGAGGTAACACTCCAAAAAATCAAACTCATACATGCCCATATTATTCTGGTGAAATCAAATATTCATAAATTAGTTTTTCATTATAAATATTTCATATCAACTATTATGTCATAATATTTATTTAAATTTATGTAAATGAATAGATATTTTTACATTATACTATTATAAATAATTACATGTCAACAATATTTTATATGTACATTTCATTTAGATATAAAATGGCTACTTTTTTCTTCTAGTTTTATCACATTATATAAATGATAATCCTTCCACAACACTTTACATGCCATGGAAGTGGATTTGGATTATGATTCATCAATTTTTATATAAAAATAAAATAATTTTCCATGTCAATAATTTTATTACTATATAATTAAAATAAATATAATTTTATTTTCATGAAAGGTGTACAACACCATTTCTTTATCGATGGGGTAAATTGGTTATCATGCATCTTTGTTATTTTCAAAACTCCATTTCTATTTCTAAATTAATAATTTTTAACAAATATGGATAAAATAAGAAAAGAGAAATATAATAGTATAAAGTACACTTAATTTGGAATAACCTAAAATCCCAAACATTTAATAAAGTCATCTTCGGCCCGTTATAGTTACTATTGGATGTTTCTATGTAGAGTTTTTTAGATTTGTGGTTTGGGTTGTGTCTGGGAATGATTTTAATAAAATTTAATCGAGAGCGGGGTATTTAGGGTTTATGCATAGTCAGAAAAATAGTGCACCTATACCTAGGAAACCATGCAAACCATTCAATCCTGGATAGAGTGTTCTTTATAGTTGGAACATGGTTTACCCTAACTATGTATCCCTGCCCAAGAAACCATGGGCGGAGGTTTTAATTATTTGAAAATTTGCATTAAATCACCCGAACCCACTAAACTCTCATATTTTGTCCTAATCATTGTCTTGTCGAATACTTGGATGTCCAATAGCCTTATGGAGGGATTCTACGTTTATTGAACCACCATTAATTGGGATCTCATGCCCAAATTGATGATATTCTATTTTATCAATATGTGGGTTTCATCTCGTTACTTTTTTGTTCATTCTTTTATCATTCATTGATTTTTTCATGGAAGATCTCCATTATTTGTTTATTCCTAATTATATTATTTGAGATCTTGTTCTAGGATTGAGGATATAGATCTATATTTTCAAGATCGTGATGCCTTCATCCTTAATCCAGGGTTTGTGGATTTAGATATGGAGCTTAATCGACGTCATTATGGCACTCAGATTTTGGAGATTTCCATTGGGCTATCATCCTACTAGAAACCTAGGTAGGTTGTCTAAATCTAACTCCCATTGTCATTGATTTGATTTATGAATGTGAGATTATTGATTTTCAAGCTTCCCAGGAAAATTTAATTCCTGAATTTGAGTTATTATGTATTCTAATTCAACTAGTTGAATCATTGGAAACAAAAATGATTAATTGATTATTTAATCATGGAACAATGGGGGTTTCCAAATAATAAATTTCCTTTGGAGATTTTGTCTATGGGTTGAGATATTGTAATTTCAATAATGAATTGTTTGTGTCAGGAAAATTAATTTTGTTGAAATTAATGACTACATGATGTTTGGAAATGTATGATAATTAATGGTTAATTTATTATGTTCCATTATTATTATTAATGATAAATAATTTTGAGAATTAAATATGATTTTTTGAGATGTTATAAGTATAATTAATTGTTAAAAAATAATTATATAATAAAATTTTTTGGATTGATTAATTTATTTAAGAAAAAAATAATGGATTATTTACTTATTTAATTGTTCAGTTAAAAAATTGGATTTTATATGTTTAACTAATAGTTAGTTTAGTAAAGGAATTATGCAGTGAATTTTTGTGAACAAAAAAATGACTAAATGATTGAGAATGTGGGTGTTAGGCATGACATTCTAGACTGATTTAGATGTTGGGACTTGGACATGGAGTTTTTACCCAATAGATTTCCTAGAAAATGAGATGTGGGTGATTAGACATGGTGATCTGCCCGAATGAAATTTGGGGTCCATGACACGTTATTTAACATGGAATGTGATTTGGGATTCTTGAATTGGAATTCGACACCATATGAATGAAAATAATGAATTATCATATTTAATGTGAGACATGAATTGAAACCATGTATAATTTGATGATTAATGAATAAATGAAAATGTGATAACTGTTAAATTATGCCTTGTTAATATTGCTTCATTGAATTTCATACATTTTCTTTTGACTAGTAGTGTTTTAGAAAGCGTTGGTGGTGGCCATTTTAGATGTACTCATGACCTATTTGGGCCGCCTAATCGGCACCTACATAGACTTTATTATTGTAGGACATGATAACTGAAACACCCTCATATACATTTCTGTTTAGGAATGAAGCAAGGGTGAGGGATCTAGATTTTTTTTGGGACCCTCTTTGGAGTTGTTGTGTCATTATTTTTAGTTTCCTTGTAGACACATGTCATTTAAATTGTCCAATAATGCTTTCCCTTTTTAGTTCTGTGTTTTATTTTTTATTTTGACTATCATGTAACATGCTATTGTTCTATATATTTATATGCTTCTGGAAATGTATACTATTTTGAATTTACATTTGTTTTTTATTATAATAGAAAGAGGGTATAGAGTCCCCATGAATGACTTACTAGGCCCACATTGATAGCCAGTACCCTCTAGAGTGCAGGGTGGCACGCTTAACACCACGTGACTAATCCACTCGGCGTACCGTTTAGTACAACCTAGGTCGAGACATCACAAAGTATTATTAGATGAGTTATCATTTTCTCTCTTAATTTTTTCACTTACTATTTTTGAAATATTATACAAGATACTATTAATAATCGGGGAATTCTATTGAGTTCGTGAATGGGAGTTGCAAAACCATGTGGGGGGGGGGGGTAATCTGGGTACTGAGGGTGGGATTTTGGTGATTTCTGTTTGTTGATAATGTTGGATATTATTTCACCTTGGACGACACACAAGTTGTGTGACGTGATATTTGTTTTGACGATTATTGAAAATTGATTCATAGCATAAGGAAGCATGAGAGTTCAGTCCACCTAAATTATTCTAGGCACTAAAGGTTATTTTGATATGCATCATTTTTGGGAACTCATTGGAAAACAGGTTATGGGAATATTATTGAACATGAACTATTTTTATTTATTCTGAGGTTGAAATAATGATGAAAATATTGAATATTTGGGTCTCTAATTAGAAAAAAGAATAATGCGATGGAATTGAATAATTAATTGATGAATTATTTAATTTCAGATGGTATAATTAATTATTTGTGGAAATTAGATAATGATAATGTGTGTACCATTGTTAACCAAAACCAAGGGATTATATAGTTAAGGGGAGTGATAAGGACATGGTCTTGACAGTGTGGCAAGGAATGGTGAAGTATATTTAGAAACATGTTGTGTATATTTATCAAGATACCTAAATGTTATAATGTTGTGTTAATATAAATAAGATGTGTGTTTGACTTTTTAGAGATCTTCCTCTATGACTCCTATTGAGAGGGAGACAAAGGTTTATGGCCCAAAACAAACTTCCAGATATGGATCATGAGGTACCACTGGTGCTAAAAGATGTTATAGGGGATCAGCTACATGATAACATTGCTAGTTTAATGTAGTTCATGTAATGATTTCCAGGGCAAGTTCTGAAAATCATGTCTGAGTTGAAAAGGGAGTTATAGTTCTAGAACCCTCCAACATTCACTAGAAATGGTGATGGATACTAGATTGAATCCATAGTGAGTATAATTGACCATTAGGAGACTCCAGATGAGTGTAAGATCATGTTTTCTTCTTATATTCTATGGGGGTTAGCAAAGAGATGTTGAGACATTTATGTACGATATGGATATACTAATGATATGTTATGGTTGAACATTCAGGAGACGTTCTTAGAGCACATATATCCAATGAAATATAGGAAAATGAGGCCTTCAGAGTTTATACATATGAAAGAGGGAATCATGTTTATAATGGATTATGCTAAAAATTTCATAGATTTATAGCATTTTTCTCTAGATTCGGCTACAAATTATGCTTCTTCGCCAAAACAATTTCAAAATGGACATAAGAGTGACATTCAGTCCAATGTGAATATCATTAGGGTGAAAATTTTCTCAAAAGTTGTGAATCAGGATATCATTTTAGACGGTGTCCTGAATAAGGCTTCTTGTACTGGATTGTTAACTATCACTAGATGATCATGGTTTGTTCCTACCAAGAGCAGGAATCATCATTACAAGCAACATAACTAGTACAATGGATTGTAAGGTGGACAGTCAAGTGGAACACACTACGGGGAAAACTGGTTTTTGCAATGGGGCGCTTAGTCCTCTCACAATAACATACAGGCGGACTGGCGTGGTTTGTGAGCCAAACCACACGAATAGGTATTTTCAATGGGTCAGCACCACCCGTTGCAAATACCGGTTTGCGGTAAGGCGTAGTTGCGATAGGTGATCCCCCATCACAACTACTTCGAACCCTCGATGGTATTAGCGACGGGACACATGACAAATAACCGATGATGGTAAAAACCTATTTTTGACCAGATGTAGTCCCGTCGAAAATAGTGTGTTGGTAGGTTACATTTGGTGATGGGGCCCATCACAAATAACCTTTTCACTCCAAATAGTATTTAATAATGCAGACGGTATTTTCGACGAGGATCGTCGCAAATAGTCTTCTCGCAACTAATCTATCCTATATCTACCACTCAAACGTTTTTTCATCCCTCCTCCAGAATTCTTTGTTTTTCTGCATCACTAAACTCTAATTTTAGAGTGTAAATTTTTTAGAGTTATTTTTCATTACGAAGAAGTTTTGAAGCCATCTAGAATTATACGAGATCAAGTTTAACGGTTTTTTTGTTTTATTTAGTTTAGTATTTATTTCATATATTTTATATTAATTTTATTTATTGTAGATTAGTGGGAATTAAGATAGATTTAAATATTTTTTTATAAGTATTTATTTCTAATAATAAATATAAAGTATTAGTACTAATTCAGAGTAATTAATAATAATTTATAATTAATAAAGATAATTAGTATTGTATAAAAATAAATAGTGGTCATTATTGATTAGTAACAATATTTTTGCAGCAATTAATAGTAATTAACATTAAATAGTTATAATAATGAAAAATAGTAATAAATATTTTCAATTAGTAATAAATTTGTACAAATAGTAACAAATATTTACAATTAGTAATAAATATGTTCAATTAGTAATAAATATTTACAATTACGATTAAATACTAATAAATAGTAATAAATACTAATAAAAGTAGTAACTATAAATAAATAGGAATAAATACTAATAAATATTATTAAATACTAATAAATAGTAATAATTACTAATAAAGAGTAAAAATAGTAATAATAGTAATAAGAACTAATAAATAGTAAGAATTAGTAATAAATAGTTATAAATAGTAATAAATAGAAATAAATAGTAATACATAATAATAATTAGCTACAAATGGAAATAAATAGTAATAAATAGTAATAAATAGTTATTAATATTAAGAAATATTAATAAATATTAATAAATATCAATAAATAGTAATAAATATTAATAAATATTAATAAATGGTAATAAATACCAATAATTTTTAATAAATCGTAATAATTCGTAATAAATTCTAATAATTAGTAATAAATGGAAATAAATAGAAATACATAGAAATAATTAATATTAAATAGTATTAAATATTAATAATTACAATTAATTAGTAATAATTACCAATAATTAGTATTTATTAGTAATAATTATTTATAAATAGTAATAAATTGTACAAAATATTGAAAAATGGTAATAAATATTATTAAATTGTTATAAATAGTAATAATTAAGAAATAAATAAGAATTTATACTTTAGATATCTTAAATAGTAATAATTAGTAATAACTAGTTATAAATAGTAATAATTAATAAAAAAAGTAATAACAAATAATATATAGTAATAAATAGTAATAATTAGTGGTAAATAGCACAAAATAGTAGTAAATAGTTCTAAATAGTAATCAATAGCAATAATTAGTAATAATAAGTACTAATTTATAATAAAAAGTACTAAATAATTATTATTAATAATATTATTAATAATTAATATTAATTAATAATAATTAATAATAATTATAAACAATTTGTTTTTATTAGAAATAAATAAGAATAATAAGTAATATTTAGTAAAAATTAGTAATAATTATGAAAAATTAGGAAAAATAAGTAATATTTTGTAATAAATATTACTAAATAGGAATAAATATCAATAAATAGTAATAAATAGAATTAATAAGGATAATTTGGGATTAATTTTAAATAATTTTCAATAATTAGGATTAATTAGGAATAATTTTTATTAATTTTGATTCATTATGATTAATTGGGATTAATTATGATTAATTATGATTAATTAGTAATAATTAGTAATAATTAGTAATAATAAGGATAAAGTAGGATTAATTAGTAATAATTTGGATTAATTTGGGATAATTAAGAATAGATATTTATAATAATGAATAATTATGAATAATTAAAAATAATTGGTAATATTTATTAACTATTGATAAGAATTGGTAATAATTTGTAATAGTTTGTAATAATTGGTAATATTTTTTAATAATAGCTAATAATTGGTAATAATTGGTAATAATTAATAATAATTGGTAATAATGGGTAATAATAGGTAATAATAGTTAATAATTGTTAATAATTGGTAATAATTCGTAATAATTAGCAATAATTCATAATAATTAGTCATTATTATTAATAATTAGTAATATTTAGTAGTATTTAGTAATAAATAACAACAATTAGTAAAAAAATATGTTCAAATAACTTGGAACAATATCCAGTTGATTGGCGACACCGCTTTTTCTCGATGACTCTTCTCATTACAACTCTCATCGACTCAAAAAAATATGAAATGTATGCATATCAGATAATATATGTATGCTATTGAATATGCATTCATTGGACAACAATTTTAATTATGTCTTCCGGTAGTGATATTTTCAAGAAGATGATTCATAGACTAAAAGGTTGCTCTTTTGTATGACTACACATTTATTTGCATCTTCCTCAAACTAAAATCACAATGAAGTATCTTCTCATAGGGACGCTTATACAATCTCGGATGCACGAGAATGAATATGCATACCTCTGAAAAGATTAATCATTGTGATTTCAGTGTGATAAAGGTGAATGTAAATGATCCATCAGACAAAAGAGTAGTCGTAAATCCACTTAAAATTGTATCGCCTATAATTAACGGTAATTATTAAGAAGTAGTTTTAATTATTTATCTTTATTTTGTAGATAATATAGAACAAAGAAGTTGAAAACAGTAATTAATAGATTATCACTCTTGGATAAATCAGCACAAAAATTCAAACTGTTTTGGTTTAAATCCTGTATATAATGAGGGTGTTGAATCTTTCTTCTCATTTTCATCATCAAACCCAGAATTTTTTTCAGAAAGAACAATCAAATTTCCTTATAAAAAATTTTATATGAGAACATTTGACACATTTGACAAGGTTGGGGGACATCTTTTGAAGTTTGGTTTTAACTCGATTATTTTTTTTGGAATGAACATAGTGAACATAGTTCCATAGAACATACTAATAAAATGTTTATGGATCCATCACAGTATCAAAATTTAGTTCATGCTATTATAAGTCCATCTATTCAAAAAAATGAAACTCAAGAATATATTTATTTAACTCTTGATTTAGCACCGTCCGAATATTTTTTTGTTGAGGTCGGTTTAGGATGTATTATATACTAGTTGCAGGATAAGACAATTAAGATCTCTAAAAAAATATGGCAATTAAATTACATAATGTAATGTCTAAAAACTATTTTGATCTGATATTTTCATTGGTCAAAACACTGTTACCTGAAGGAAATGTGTTTCCTGCAAAATACTATTAGAGAAATAGACTAGTTCGTAATCTGGACCTTAGTTATCATATGATTCAGACATGTGCAATAGATTGCATCATATATTCTGGTGAAAATGAGTTGTGGGATAATATTCCAAAATGCATACAATTGAGTTATAAAGAAGCTCATCCCAGGAAGTCTAGATTTATTACTAAAAAATAGAGATATTTCCCCCTTAACACAAGGTTTCATGGTTTATTTATGTCTTATAACACATAGTTAATGATTCCATGGCAGAAAACCAAGATTTCAACTGATGAAAGGTTGAATCATCCTTCTGATTGTGATTCATGGAAACATTTTGACCGACTGCATCTGTCTTTTTCTTGAGAATCCTGAAACCTGTGATTGGGTCTTTCTACTGATAGTTTCTGTTGGTTTGTTTGTTATGGTAGTTAGCATTCATGGAGGCCAGTCTTTATAACTTTGTACAATTGACCTACATAGATGTAAATGAAAAATACCAATACCTTTTTGACATTATTAATCCTAATAAATCCAAAAATGTGTATTGATTTTTATTTGAAACCATTGATTTTTGAGTTAAATTCATTGTGGAGTAATGGTGTATGCACATATAATGATTCTACAAAACAAAATTTCATATTAAAATGGAGTATTTTTTGTGATCATCCATATTGGTCTGATTTTCTAGTCCACCACATGTTAGATGTCATGAATATTGAGAAGAAATGTTTTGATAATTTATTTCATTTTTATTTGGATACACTAGGGAAGACCAAAGATAATGTAAAGGCATAATTAGATCCTGCACAAATTTTCAAATGTCTTGAACTTAAACTATTTCAAAATTTCATATCACAGTGGTTAATGAAGCCAAGTGTAGATTATACATATTTGAAATAAGTTTTCTTATTATTTTTTTCAGTGGATTACATATTAGAATCCTCCAGATGGCTATGCTTCTTATTTGGGAAAATGTGTTAAGAATGGTCATATTAACAGATTAAAATGTCATGATTGTTTGTAATAATGGAAAGAATTACTCTGATTAGATTAATTGTTTTTTGGAATTCTATAATATGGGATTCGATAACAGAAATATAATATTTTTCGAGACATTTTTGTAGAAACAACTGACTATGATGTATTATGTAAAGTAGAAGAAGATGTTGTTGTAATTATAAGTAATCTGTAAAAAACCTTCTCGCTAGTTATCGCTGACTCAATGGAACATATAATATTACATTTTCCACATGAAGCTGAATGTGGAGGTTTTGTATAGTTTTGATGGATGTACCCATTCGAGAGATGGATGAAGAAATTGACGAAAAAATAACACAAAAAATCATCACTTGAATGCTCAATTTCTGATTCCTATTTTCAAGAGAAATTTATTTTTTCTCCTCTCATTATTCTGAATCTAAATATACTTAAAAAAACTGCATGGAATAGAACTGGGGGAATTTTGATGATGAAATGGACAATCAATTATCCGTTTTTACTCAACTAGATATTGGCTTTGGTGGAGTTCATGAATGATTGATTTAAGATAATGATCATCACAGAGCCCATACATATGTTCTGATAAAATGTGAAGACCAGACATCATTTATACTGTGGCTGATTCTCAAATGTATTCTATAATTTATGTTACAATAAGTAAACTTATTTTATTTGAAGGTTATATTATATTCATATAAAGATATAACTTCCAAAAAAATAGAAGCTGCTAAGGAATAACACTGAAAAATAATTCTCAATGGTTTAAAAAACTGCTAACTTATGTTATTGATGGTTTAATATATCAATTTATATTATAATTTATTATATTTTTTATTATTTTACCAATATTCAGGTGTATCAACATGCTAATAAAATTTATAAGCGATTGTATATATTGAGTAACCCACCATTCAAATGTTTAAATCTTATAATGCATATATGGTGAATGGTTTTCAATTTTGAACACGTGCATATGGGGATCCAAAAAAATTAATAGTGGATTTTTCATTAGAGGATCACATGATAGTGATACAGAAGTTGACTTTTATTGTATGCTAGATGAAATTATTGAAGTGTGTTGTCTGGGAAAAAATTACATAAGAGTGTTTAAAGGCCGGTGGTTTGATATTGAGAGGGGATTTCGTGTTCATCCCATCCATAGAATCATCAATATCAAATATAAATTACTTCGTGTAGTAAATGAACCATTTTTTATAACTCAACCAGAACATTAAATATATTATGTAATGCCTTGTTCTAATTCAAGAGACCATAATGATTGGTGAAGAATTATAAAAATGAAATCTCATGAAATTCAGTTTACTCAAACAGAATTTGTTTCCGATGAATTACAAGGTATTGAAATTTTTCAAAATGCTACACAAAATACATATTTTTCACAGAGATACATGAATATCGATGATGACACCCCACTATTAAGGGTCGATGGTGACAATGATGTTAATGATTTTCCAAATAAATTTTAAATCGAAAGAGATGATAAAAACGAAACTCCCATGGATATTGATAATGTGGATGATGAATATGAAGAAATTTAAATCATCAGATATGAAGATGATGATGTAGGTGAAAATTGACACAGATAAATGCTAGTTATAATCATAACTCTTATATATCTATAGGTAATAGTTAATTTCAATTATCTGTTAATAACAATCATTTTGAATTTCAGATGGACCCTACTCTATTTAATGAGTTGGAGGTTGCTGAGCTACCTTTGGATGTGGAGGATTTGGGATCATTTTACCCTCATTCTACTAATAGTTTAGGAGTTACATGGAGGGGGCATGTATTTGCACAACTTATGATTCTTGACCCTATCCCCGAGCGATTTCCACATATTAGTTTTGATCCATGCACGATGAGGTATAATAACCATTGTATTATAGTTATCTTGCATTAATTTATTTATATACTAATTGTTTGATTATTTGTTCATTTTTTCACAGTTTCGCACATGTTTCTATTGGACAGAGGAGCACAATCTTGAGTAATTACTTTTCTCAGCCATGGGTCACATGGGAACATATTCCCGTTAATGAGCAGCTAAGAATGTTCAATCGATGGATGGTACGTAAAAAATTAATATTTATTTAGAAATTTATTTCACTAATAACCTTATATTATATATTTTATTTAGGGTTATTGTATGTCCTCGATGATATTATACATGATGTTGTCCATGAGTCACGGGAGGTGTTAATGCGAGAGGGTTTCCTTTAGTTTTTTCACAATTTGAGATGGACAATAATTAAAAATGTAGAAGTTACAATATTAGATGAGTCATGTTGGGCCCATTGAAAAAAATACATTTCATCTCATATTTGGTATGAATTATGTTCACACTGGATGAGTGGATGATTTTAGAGGAGATCTTTATTTGGCCGACTGAACATGAGGAGAGAGGAGGTGAAACATAGAGTTGGTAGTCGTACACTTAGTATGCAGAGAGAGCACCTTGTATGTTCCTTTATTAAATATTTTATATAACATTAATTATTAATAGTTTATATTATATTCATACAGGCAGTAGAGCATCCTGATGTTATGGAGTATGACGTTTATCATTGGATTTACAGTGATCTGTCACCTGGAGATATTAATGATGTTCTATAGCGTCAAGATGTGTGCAATATTATTTCCTTTATAGTTGGAAAATTAACAACATATTATATTTTCACTATTTGAATTTCAAATTGATTGTGAAGGAGTAATATGAGGCTATGACCTCTCAGATATAGGCTGAGAGTCAGGCTGATGCCACTGATCAGACTACTTCCCACCTTTTCGATGAGGCGACATGGATGCAGGCGACCCAGTATGCCTTTGAGAAGGACCGAGTAGTTGGAATCATCTCTCATTTGACTAATAGGACATATTATGGTACTGATGGGATGTCAGCGTTGAGCTTGAGAGGAGATCATGGAGAGTCATCATCTTTTGGCTCATAGTATCCAGAGTAGTTGGGTGGTGAAACTAAGTTTATAGAGAGTATGTAGAAGCAGCAGGAAGAGATGTGTCAGTAACATCAGCTGTAGAAACAACACGAGGAGGACATGCGTCGATGGAAGCAGTAGTAGCATGTGCAGATGGAGTACAATTGTAGTCTGACTCGTATTTTTGGGATGTTGTTTTCTCCGCCATCTCCTCCAGCTCCTCCCGCTCCTCCAGAATACTATCCCCCCAATAATTTTTTTTCTGTTAAAAACATTTGAATTGAAAATTTGTTTTGTCATGAAGTATTTGAATTTTTATTAATTTATATTGTTGTGAAATGTTGCATAATTTATATTTATATTTTAATATTTTAATATTTATTATAAGTATTATATTTTTTAATAATTTTTTATTTTAATAATAATAATAATAATAATTCTTATAATTTTTTTTAATTTTCTATATTCTTTTGCAAATATTATGATTTTTGATATTTTTTTATTTTATTTCTTACAATATTAATAATATTAATATTTTTTTTATCAATCATCATTCCATTATTATTTTTTATTTTATTACATATTTGAAAATATTAAAAATATTAATTTTTTTTATTTTAATAATATTAATATTAGTTTTTCATTAATCATAATAATATTTTTTTATGTATTTGCAATGGTATATTTTGGGACTGAGTCTCATCTCAAATAGATTATATATATATATATATATATAGATTTGTTTAAACTTATTTGAGACGGGTTACATTACCGTCACAAAATCTAATTTACGACAGGACCATCGATACAGGATTATAACATATATCTATTTAGGATAGGATGTCGTCACGTCACAAATAATTTATTACGACGGGACGTAATCCCTGCGCGAATATTTATGTTCCTTGGGAACATCATAAGATTTTCTTGTATATATAATGTATTTAATCGGAGATCTATTTGCAACATAATTTTTTGAAAAGTGATATTTGGGACATGACCATGTTGTGAATGAGTTTTTACGATGGGATCCTGTCACAAATAGCCCATCGCAAATTACTGAAATTCTAGTAGTGACAATTCCACCAGACCTTACTCATGTGCTTTTCCAAAAATGTGTTAGGTTGGGACACTATCAAACACATTCCATTTGACATACTATGGAGTGGGGGTTTTGTAGCATGATTGGGCACCAAAAGAAGTTCTGCACGAAGCAGGGACGGGCTGGTGCTGAGGTAGCAGCTGCACATAGTTATAGTGTGGGAAGGGGGTCTTCTACTCCTAATATTTATGGAGGCTTGAGTTCAACTGGAATAGGTAGTAGAGTTAATGGGCGTGGGGAATCAATGTATGAATCCTTGTATCCAAAATGTGGAGCTACATATGGGAGTTAGATGATGCCACATGAATGTGGGTAAGGACATCAACATGAAGTATAGATTAAACCTGCAGAAAATTAGGATAGGACTTCAATAGTGAGAGTTACAATTCTAGTATCTTTTAATGTATATTTTTCCTTTTTTGAAAATGATTCCTATAATACATTTTTATCCTTGATTCTTGTTATTGGATTGCTTTTGTAGGTGGTGTCCATAAATGGAGTAATAAATATTGATACACCATTGGGAATGTGGTATATAAGTATCTTTTTAGGCATGGGATGACCACTTGATATCCAAGAGTCTCATTTTTGTTGGGATCTCTATGTCCTTGAAATGATAATCTTTGACCTGATTATGGGTACAGACTGGTTTTCATATACCGAGCCCTCAACTATTGTTAATATATGATAGTGACATTTGTGTCTCCTAAGATTGACTAGTATGATCATTGTGGATAATGAGATATCCATACTAGGAGATTCACGCATGTTTCCCATAATTTGGGAGAGCTCATTGCTGTCATTGCATCTCTTTTTCTAGATGATGGTAGTGGTAGGAAATACATCCTTACACTAGAAGTAGAATAGTTTTTTGTAGCTACAAGATCTCAAGATGTAGTTGGAGGAGTTGTAGGATAAAGGGTTTATCCATCCATATACGTCTCCATGGGGATCTTCTATGATGTATTCAAGGGATTAAGGGGGTTTACACTTGTGTGTTGATATCGTTAGTCGAATAAAATGACAGTGAAGAACTGACATTCCCTTCGATGTATCAATGATCATCTTTACCTGCTAAAGGGGGATTGTGTGTTCTCAAAGATCTATCAGAGATCAGGGTATCATCATGTGGTAGTTTGAACTTCTAATATATTGGGGATGAATTTTAGACGAAGTTATGGATTTATGTGTATGTTGTGATGTTTTTAGGGTAGAAAACACTCTAAAAATTTTATAACCATGATGAACATGTTCTTTCTTCTATATCTGGATTAGTTTTCCATGGTGTTTGTGGATAACATCTTGGTGTACTCAATGTCACATGTTGATCAAGCCCAAAATCATGAAATCTTCATGAGAACACTAATAGAGAATTAGTTTTACGCTAAGCTATGTAAGTGTCAGTTATTGATTGAATTTATATACTTTTTGGGGCATATCCTCTCGAAAAAATGTGTTTTATTGAAACTATAAATGTACAAGTAGTGTAATCATTGGAGTAGAAATAGAATGTTTTTTATATCCAAACATTTTTGGGATTAGCTTGATATTACATCAGTTAGTCATAGAATTTTCCTGACAGGTAACACCAATTTTGAGCAAGATAATGAAAGGAAAATAGTTTTATTATAAGTAATCATGTTATATGGAATACTAGGAGTTGAAGAAAAACTTGAAATCAGAACCAATTTGCATATCACCTGATTTAGTTGAGGAGTTCATGGTGTATTGTGATGCTTCTGGGATTGGACACTGAGTTGTGTTGATGCAAGGGGTTTGAGCCCTAATTTATGGGTCATGGATGCTGAGGCCACATGAATGGAATTACCATATACATGGACTTGATTTGGAAGCAGTGGTTAATTATCTTATGTGTTAGAGACACTATATATTCGGTAAAAATATTACAGTTTTTAATGATCACAAAAGCTATAAGTATATCTTTTCACCGCACAACATTAATATTCAGTAGCTAAGATCGGTTGATTATATGAATTAATTTTATTTTTAACTAGAATGTACAACTAGAAATGGAAATAATGTTGTAGATTCCAAGAGTAGGATAACAAAAACTTAGTTTTTACGGTAGTCATGTGCAGATAGGATGTCAATTAAATTTCTTGATGAAATGAATGTTGTAGTTCTAGAGATTCATGAAAAGATAAATCTAGTTTCAGAAGAAGTGTATTCAAAACTCTTGAAACTATTTAGGGACAAAAAATATTATGATCCAATGTTTTTAGCCGAAAGTGAATTCCTTGAAGTTGGTGATACTCCATAAGAATGGTTGATTGATGAGGATGAAGTCAACTATATGAAAAATTGGGGTGTTGTGCCCATGAGTATGCAAGACTAAATTAAGAGGGATTTTAATTTCTCAAATTTGATGGTACATCATTGGTTGAAAACTTTTCCATGACCCACACTAATAATTTTTTGTGATAAAATCATGAAAAAAGATATAGCATGGCCCGTAAAATGTTATTTCACCTACAAGCTTTTCAACGAAGAGCATCGATGACCTGATAGACTATTTCAGCAGTTTTATATTCCAAAATGGAATTGGGATAATGTGACAATGGATTTTCATGATTGTATTCAAAATTCATCTATGTGAAATGATGCTATTTGGGTCATTTTGGATCAACATATAAATGTATAACATTTCATACCTATAATGGAAACCTTTACAATAAAATAGTTGGAAGAACTATATGTACGGAATATTGTTGGTTTATATGGGATTCCACAAACTATAGATTCAAATCGCAACACGTAGATTACCTCACAATTATAGGATGGCTTACAGAATTCCCATGGAACATTGGTTATGTTACTTATTGTTTTCCATCCATAGACAGATGGGCTATTAGAGAATAACATTAAAGTTTTATAGGACACGATACGGTCATGTGAGTATGACTTTAGGGGTTCTTAGGATAAGAACATGGATTTAGTGTAGTTCACCCATAACAATAGTTATCCAGAAGATTTACAGATTGAACTGTATGATGAATCATTATTGATGAACTTTTAAATCAATAATATTCCAGATAATGGTGGGTGAGTCCGAGATGTTGTGACCGGGTCTCATACCTGAGATATCAAATCTGGATCAGTTAATTCGACATCGTAAGGCTACAAATCATAATTGAAAGACAATATAAGCTTATAGAAGGAGATGACCACTACTGTTTAGATATGATGATCATATATTCCTCTAGGTTTCACATATGTTGGATCACTGTAGGATATAGAGTTGGGGAATGTCAGTGAACATGTTTGTAGGACTGTTTGTGGTAGTTGTGAGAATCAGGATGGCGGCGTACCAATTGGCCCTTTCGTTAAAATTCATCTCTATACAAGATTCTTTCATTGTGTCACAATTGTGTATGTATCACCCCAACCCTTATCATATCATCTATATGCATGAGGTTGACCTCGAGATATATGCGTCCAATGAAGAGAATTTGACACCTGTTCTAGATTGCAGTGAGAATGTCATGCGGGGAAAGATCATGCCATTTATTTGTTTGTCATAGAAACAAGGAAGTGTTCAAGAGGAAACATGAGAACATCTTGAAAACATAAGTAATCAATGAAACAATCCTTTTGGATGGGAATTTTAGTGATAATTGGGTGTAGATCAAGGATGAGCAATTATAATGATGGGGGAGTATACAATCCCAACCATTTTATAAAGTCATCTCATGAACATTTTTAGGTAATATTAATTATTTATAAGTACCCTTGTTTTGGAGTTGTTACTTGAGGTTTGTTTAGTGAGATTTTTTGAAAACATAATGGAAATAGTGTTGTTCAGATTATTCACAGGGTTTGAAAAACTATGCACCATAACACTCGTAATGGTGAAAACCGTGTAATCATGGACAGTGATGTCCGCACAATTGGCACAAGGATTACTCTCAATGTGTATCCCTTCCCTGGAAACCATGTGTCGGGGTTGTAATTATACAAAAAATAGTTTTTAAATCAAATGAACCCCTGAAGCGCCTCTATTTCGATCTAAGATTGTGAGTGATGAATTCTAGGGGATCTCTTTGCCTTTAGAAGTGATTACAAGGATATTTGAACAATTATATTAGAGGCCTAATGTCTAGATTGAAGATCCACTCTCTTCTCAGTATGTGGGTTTCACCCTGTTGTTTCATAAATTCATTCCTCTATCATTAATTGATGTTTTCATGGAATATATACGTCGTTTCCATATATCATAGCATATGAGTTGAGATATATATATAGGATTTTTGATCTAGATATAGATATGAATGAACTTGAATCCTTTGATCTTAATTTTTGGTTAGGGGATTTTGATTTGGAGCGTTATTGACATCGTTTTGAGGATCAGATTTTGTGGACACCCATTGGGATAATATACATCAACAAACCAAGGATGATTAACTAAATCAAACACACATTTTCGGGAATATTATATGTGTATGTGTGATTATTGATTTTGTATCATCCCCTGATAATTGATTACTGAAAATGGAGTCATTAGGGATGTTAATTCAACTTGTTGATGCTTTGAATATATAGATGATTAAATTATAATTTAACCATGGATCAACAAGGTCATCCCAATTATATCATTGATTTATAGATTTTGTATATATGTTTAGATATTGTAATTTAGATATTAAATTGGTTGTGTTATGATAACTAATTTGGGGGGAAAAGGTGTTATGATGTTTGGATATGTATGATAATTAATGGTGAATTAATTATATTCCATGACAGTGGTAAATGATAAATAATTTCGGGAATTAATTATAAAAAGATGATATTTTATTATTGTTATTAATTGTGATGAATTTATTATGGAAGAATATTTATGTTGATTGATTAATTATTGGGTAATTCTCTTAGTTAATCGATGTGTTAACTAATCGACTTTGATATATTAAACCAAACATTATATTAGTAATGGAATTATATAGTTAATTAATGTGAATTAATTAGTGATAATATTTTGGAGAATGTGGGTGCTAAACATGGAATTTTATACCGATTTATATGTTGGGACTTGGATATGGGGTTCCTCCCCTATATTGAGCCAATCACTAGAGATATGGGCTTTTAGACATGTGGATCAACACCAAATGGGATTTGGGAATTTTGAAATGACCTTCAAAAATGAATTAGATTTTGGTTTCATGAAATGAAATTCATCACAAAATTAATGACAATAATGAATTATTATTTTAAATGTGGGACATAAAATGAAACTACATTTAACGTGATGATTAAAGAATAAATAACAATGTAAAAATAGATTAAAATTTTCAGGTTTTTATTTCAGCATATATTTTCATAAATTTTCTTTTGACTATATTTTTTAGACCATAATGGTGGGGTCCAACTGAGTTGTAATAACTCCATATTCGATCTGCTTGATCAGTACCTGAGAAGACATTGTTATAGCAGGATAGGATATGGCCAAGGCATGAGGATAGGTTTTTGTTTGGGAATAAAGAATGTGTGAGGGAACATGATGTGGTTTGGGACCCTCATGGGATTCATTGGGTGTTTATTTTTATTTTAATTTTAGACACTTTACACATGCATTTTGATTACATGTGTTCCATTGTTATTTAAGTTATGTATTTCCAATATTGACTAGAATGTGACTTGGTGTTTTTCAAATTATTTATATGATTCTGCTCATTTTTATTGTTTTTTTCTTTAGTTGGTGTTTCAATTTGATAAAATATGGTATAGTCTCCCCATTACTGGCCTACCAGACACCCTCTACTATTTAGCGCCCTCTAGCATACGGGGGTGGCATGCTTGATGGCATGAACCAAGAAGATCAAGGCACCGTTTTATTGCACCTAGATCGAGACCTCATAAATTCTATTCATTGTAGTGAATAATGTAAAATATTCATGTTTCCTAGAATAATTTTTTTTTCATATTAGTCAAGGGGTGTCAATTTACATTCTTCTAAGTATCTATGAGATTATGCTTTTTTAGTGTTGTTGGGAAGGATCCACATTCATTCCAAAGTGATGATTAATAAAAATTTATTATTTAAATATTCAAATACAAAAATACTCACTAGGGGTTATTTAAATGTATATCCACATTTCAATATAATATGTTTCATGAAAATATTTAATCTATATCATAAAATCAACTTAATATAATCTTATATGGTTGTCTTCACAGTATGCATTACATTTTTATCATTTTTATATAAATTGGAACGTTCATTATTGTTGTGAAAACTATATAGCTAATTGAAATATAATTTGTCGTTATCATATTTTTGTTTTGTTTATTTTATTCAGAATTAAATTGTATTCAATAGTTCATTTGATCTAATAAATTATTTCAGTGTCATGATGTTATAATTCCCTTGTTTGGTATTTACACATAATATAGATCAAATAAAAATTCTATCATTTCAACAGTTATCATGTGTTCATCCTCTATTTTTTAAAACCATCATGTTCAGAATTCAATATCTTCATAATTATTAAATAATTTAATTTATATTAGAATAATGTAGTAGAGTACACAAAATACAATTTTGAAAATAATTTTGTACTATGAAAAACATAAATATAATCACCAAAAAGTTATTAACATTTATAGATAATGGGATTTGAATACTCTCTCATGAATAGAAACCCACTAACATTCTACAACTATTGCATACATGGTACAACATATAAATTAGGAATATAATGAAATGAGCATGATCTCCCAATGGATGAGTCATCCTTAATTTTATTTTCTTATATTCCTATTTTATTGACAACAAATTTAAAAATTCACCAGTAAATTTTCACGGGATATGGGACTTAAATAAATTCAAGACATATAATAAAACTTGGAATGATTCATACATATATAATTACACCATAAAATTAAACTTCATGATTCCCAACACATATAAATTATCAACATTAATGTTACCAACAATTTTAAATGAGGAATCGAAAACCTAAATGTTTTATAATACTACAATTTTATATATTATATTATTCAAAAATATTATATATTCCACTAAATTTTATTTTTATACTTATAATAAAATATATGAATCTCTTATTCCACAAGAATAATCCAAATTATTTTATCACACGATATTTCTTGTTTTCCCTTATATAAAACATAATATCATTAATTTCGAAATCAATACAAGATATAACATTCACATTTGGTTCCATGGATATTCATTGATTTCATTCATCTATTGAATTTTCATTTTAAGATATTTACATATAAATATGTTCTCATAACCATCCTCTTAATAATATTTTTTTACATGATATCTTTCCATCATATCATGATGTATGTTAATTTATATGTATAAAATTGTGTGCTTCATCATGTAGAAAAACATATAATATATTATGAAAAATTTAATTCTGATTTTGAATCCACACAATAATGGTAGTTATAACAATATCTCATATTAAAATAACTTCACCGATAATAAATCCTTTGAAATGTGATTTTGGGATACCAATGCTATCAATATCTAATGGGTAATCAGAAATGAATTTTTCAACTTCTCCAACAATATATCATTTTGTAATATGAACTTACTGACAACTTCGATTATTTTTAAACCCTTTTAATATCATCGATATTCATTCAATATGTTATATCACTTTTAAATGTATAGGACTACATTGCTAAATCTATATAACTATGAAAACCCTCAGTTTGATCATTATATTATAGAATGATGGATGGAATTATATCTACCATTTGAAATATATGAGTAAAACATCCGAATTAAAAATTAGATACATTTCCTCTTCAATAATTTCAAATTATATGAATTTGAAAAAGAAGAATTTTATGGTAAAGATATGATATACATTTTTTGGATGACTGAAATATAAAATTATGAATTTAATAATGCATCCAAAAAATTATAGTTACTTTACTTTAAAAGATATATAATCTTATAACACCTTAATAAAAAATTGTTAATATTTTTTGAGTTTTCCTTTGAAACAGTAACACATTTATTAATGTGTAAATGATGAAAATTTTATTTTTATAATAGAGTGTAATTTTATTGGGAAAGAAAAGTTCATCAAATACCCTTCATAGGTACCAAATCTTCCCTTATTTATATGTAATTCATGTCCAAAAAAGCCATAATACCCCTTTCATTCAAAGGTATATTTCATGACATCGTTTTTATAATATCTAATAAAAGTATTCATAGTTGACTGAGATCATGAAAAAGTACGATGTAAAAAAATTCCAATATTCTAATTCAAATAAAATTGATCCAAAAAACATCATTTAAAAATGGATTTTAAAAAATATTTACTATAATATGATTCAATATCCATTAATATATTAAACACTTGATCGCTAGTTTGTGGAGACAATGTTGTATCATTTTATAACATTTAATAGAATGATGTACTTTAGCATCAGTATTGTTGTTTTTGTGTAAATATCTTGTATGTCTTATACACATTGTCTATGATTATTAAATCATACTAGAGTATTGTGTAACTTCTTCACAAATTAGAATCATTAAAATTACATCAATTTTATATCCTAAATAATTTTCCGTTGAATGTAATTGATTTAGTATCCCATAAAAATAGATCTCAATGTAAACTCTCTTCTTCTATGAGCATCATACAAAACAACGCATGTACCCTAGATCTATTTTAAAACATATATTATTGAAGTGAAATGAACATCAATATCATTATTTTGTATATTTGGTTTGTATGTAATTGTGTAAATAAAATGTATATGTGTTTCATGAATAGCTACAGGGCATGGTTTTTTTTAACCAAAATTGATGGCCATGTACTATGATTACTTCATTATACACCAAAATGATTTATTATGTTTATAGATATCTAAATAATACTTATTATCATCTAGATTCTTAATTCGGGATAATCATAATATATTATCTTCCAAATAGGATAGTATTCTCAGTGATATAGTTTCCCATATTCAATTTCCTTATCTACTTTGAAATTCAATTTTCTAGAAGTTTCTAGACATCCATATAGTATTCTATACAAAATAATGATATAAATGTATAATAAAATCTTCTATGGTTAATATTCATATTTCATATATAAATCCATGCCACACATTGAACATTTAAAGAGATAATCCTATGTCTAGTGGAGTAATATAAAATCATGATGACATAAATGTTTTTTATTAGAGATAACACCCATTGAATGTATAATTCCCAATGTGTAGTATGTTAGATATGGAATCTCTTTTTATTTATGTATAATATCATTAAAGAGACACATGTTCTACAAAACTATTGTTTCTCCATATACTAACCACTATCAAATTGTATAACTTCATCATAAATGATAATGTTTTTATTTCACACATCTAGTACACAATCTTCTCATAGATATTTTATTTAGCTTCACAAAACACTTTTGAAAATAGTAATGATAGTCTTCAATTAACCTTATAATTTCATCCATATAATGTATATAATCATTTACACACAAACTCATGCAAAATAAAAAAAATGGAAGTATCAACAAAGATAGTATTTATATTCAACTTTTTAAGTTGTTTTTTTAAACATTTATATCTTCAATATATTCCATGAAAAATGAAATGGACACACATCTCTATAAGAATAATTATTCATGAATAAAGAAAACAAAAAATATATAAAATTAATTTTTGATGATTTTTATTCATATTATCTTGATAACCAAATGAACTATTTGTCTCTAAAAACCAAATCATTTGTCATGTGATTACTATCCATCCATTTATAATTCAAACCATTCCTATAAGTATTAATAATTTTATTTATTAAATAAAATTGACATATCGTATGAATATAATATATATATATATATTTATATTGATATGTAAAAAATGAGAAGAATCCATGTTTATGAATTATTTATTTTGGAAATATTAACATTGCATCAACATTTTTAATACTGCCACATTAAATCTATTCCTTTCGGAAGAAAAAATATAATTTCTTAATTTTCCATCATTCCATCACTCATTCATTTGGTTTTTATGCATCAAAATTTATTACATCTAAAATCATTATACAAGAAAATAACCATTTAATCATTAATCATAAATCTATATTCAACAAGACAAATTATATTTTTTTTAATTAATTTTTATTTTATATAATAATGGACATAATTAGGATCCCCCTGATATAAAACATAAGACAACTATAATGTATTCATATATATAAATATATTTTTAGTATCCAATCACATTAGAATTTATGATATTAATATAAATTTTTTTGAGGAAATAAAATTTTAGTAATTTCTATATAGATAGATGTCAATGTATATAAATGTTAATATGATTTTAATATTTTATTTTCATTCCATAAATCCATGTAGAGAAATTTAAATTAATTTAAATTATAATATATGTGAGAAAATTTTACAGAGAGAAAACTAATTGATTTCAATGAAATGTTAATTTTTTGAATAAAATTGTTCTATTAAAAATCTTATCTTCATTACGTAAGTCTATAATCATAATAAAATAGCACATGAAAAATATAGAAAGTAATTAAACACACCTATCCTCATATACAATATATATTTATATATGTGTATATGTATATATGTTTGTGTGTATGTCTATATTCCAATATTGGTATATATGTATGTATATTATCATATAAAACAAATTTTTTATTATATATTTTAATGTGTGTTATAGGATATATATTTTATACATTCTTATACTATCAAAAAATTATGATAACAAAGATACACAATATATATATGTGGGTTCATTGTTGTAATTTTTTCATGTTAATCATCAACCAAAACATTAGATTCAACATTTAATATTACAATTCAGATGAACTCTTCCAAGGGTATCTATAAACAATATTATGAAATATTAGAAACAATAATTTTATATCCACTTCCAAACCATAAAACAAAAAAAAAAAAATTGTGTATCAATATCCAATGGAACTAAAAACTGGTTTTCGTATGGAACCTAGGAAAATCACTATGGCACACCTAGGTTTATGGGTGTATGGTCCTTAGGATCATAGGTAAAAAATATATGATGATGGTGAACCAATTTTAAAAAGAATAAAAATGAGTATAAATAAAAAATTATTTTCAGTTCAAAAGGGGTTGAATTTTTTTTTCAAATTTTTTATTAAAAGGGGGAAAATATTTAGCTCTACGAGTGCATGAAAAGTGATAGTGAGTTGGGTTAGGTATTTACAATGTATTTATTATATATGAAAGAATTTATCAACTTGATTGAACCTATCTTTATCAATGGTTTGTCGAATGTATTGACAAATACTTTTTAGTATTTATAATATATCGCACAAAGGGAACCTTAATGCCTTTTTCCTTTCAAGATGTCATAGAAATAAGCCTTTTTAAAATGAGCCCCCTCATGATTCTCAAATGAATCCTTCATTTAAAATCCAAAGGTATATTATTCATTGTACACCTTATTATTTGTTATTTTATTATTTCTCTTGTTTAGTCTCTTCTTTTAACATGTATCATATGTAAACCTTTCCTCATGGCCAATGGGGACTATTAGCTTTTCCAAATAACATAGTACCTACATTATTGATTTCCCAAACGTTTGGATACTCAATGATTTGTTTTTTAGTTCTCTATTTTATATAGTGGATAATAATGAATTATTTGTATAATTTCCTATGTTTGTTTAAATATAAGAATGGAAATGTGTATAGAAAATGACAATATAATTATGAAGGAATGTTTTTATGTTAAAATTTTACATAAATAAATTCACATTATGAGATCAGATATATGCAATTAGTTATATTTTGATTTAATTTTTAGACACTATAAACATGTAGAAATTATATTTTGGCCCACACATGGACATATAAAATATAATATTTTAATATATGAATATATATGTATTTAAATATAATTATACACAGGAACATACATTTGTATACTCACACAAACATATATATATATTGTTTATGTGGATATGTAATGAACTATCTTGGGTTGATGAAAAACCTGACAGGTGAACAAACATTTCATAAGGTCTAAGCGGAACTCCAAATCCCCATGGGTTAGAAATTAGTGCCTTTCCATCAGCAAAATCTCTTTTCTAATTATTTAATTCAAATTAGATTAAAAATATTGTAGAAAACATATAACTATAGTTAAAATTTATAATCATTAAAATAATGTAATTACAATGTATTTAGAAACAACCAAATTGAATAAATATATACATTATCAGTGAAGTAATATATACCACAAGAAATGAAGAAAAAAACTCTCCAAAATAAGAAAATACAAAAAATTCGAGCCAAGCTAAAAAACCATCTCCCTAAGACATTTGATTTCTCACCACCACCAAACTCACTCCCCTTCTTCCATAATGATCACAACAGAGTCTAACATGAAACAAAGAAACTAAAATATCTAGGATTTAGATTAAAACCGTATTTGGTCACCAAAACCCACAAAAACTACGAAAATCATTTCATATTTATATTAATACATTTCATTGTAAAAATAAATAAATAATGTATAATATCCAAATATAACAAGTAGAAAATAAATTAAATTCATTAATAACTTATTAGAACATTAAAGTGGTAATTAAAAATGAATAAAAAATATTTAAAATAATTTACACTACCCCAACCACTCTATGAAGAAAATACTGATTATGTTTCTGGAAAGAAAAATCAACTGTGTTATTTAATTAAAAATAAACACTTTATAATCATTTTAATGGCTGATTCCAAATGTAAACCAAAAAAACCATTTTGAAATTCACTTTTAAACACCAAAAAATTTTCCTTGAATTTAAAATTGATTTTCTAATATTGAATGAAGAAATAAAATTTTAAAAGAAATGTCCCACCAAACACATGTTAATTATAATCAAATATTGTACCATATATTACTAGGAGTGCATTAGAAAATAATAATAAATAGTTTCATAACTACAAAATATATGGGAAATGATAAAATAAAGAACTATATCAGACTACACTATATCGAACCGCTTAAGAAATAATATTCCTCCTTGACACTGCCATGTATACCTCACATATGAACCATATAACCATATCATAATATTTTGACATGCAATTCAGCTACCATTTTGCACTGAATTAAAGATGATATGTTACGAAACTATCCCACAATAAAAATATTTCTATGATACCCACTTATAATGAAAATTAGCAGGACTATTGGTAAAATAGAGGTTTTTGAAATAGTTATAAGAATATACATTAATTTACATCTTAATACACAACATCCAATGAAAAAATTTGAATGTTTGTAGAAAGGATTAGAAAGTAAAGTCTAACATGAAATAAAAAAAATCATTACATTCAGATATTATAATGCAAACAATATGTATCCAAAACGTCATAAGAACACATCGAATCAAAAATAGAATTCCCACATAAATAAAGAATAAAAATTCACATAGATATCTAAAACCCACACAAGGGGTAACTAAATAAATGGGGAAATCATGTAGTTTGTTTATTATTTACAATTTAGGAAATCTATCTAGGACTTTAACATCAAAACATTGATCGTGATGTTGATACCTTTCACATTTCATAAACTTTCACTTTTGGAATTTATTATAAAATGATATAAATGAAGAAAAACATTAAAAAATATTTATATTATACTATACAATATTACTTATATTTAATATCAAAAAACATATCCAATTTCCATACATTTCATTAAAATTTATTTCAAGGATCCAATCATTAATTTTTCAAAAGGGGTATCCCATACACACATTTTTAATCACCAAATTAAATCAATGAATGAAACAATTTAAAAATAATTTTTCATTTATCCTCTAATTTATAAAACAATTTAAACCAAAATTCTGACATATTGAAAAACCAAACCCATTAATAATGAAATATAAAACATTAAAATCATTTAGATGAGATCCTTAATAATTTCATAAAATCATAGATCAAATAAAAATTGAATCTATAACATGAAAACATTACATTAGAAAGAAATGTTTTTTATGGAAGTCTTAAAACACAATAATAGTGTATAATATTTTAAAAGAACACATAAAATTAAGTAATCATAAAAATATTTGAATGCGTGAGGACACTTTGTGTGCAAAAAATAATCCATTTCAATGAAACACCAACATAGAAGAAGTAAAATCAATGGTGAATAGTGTCACCTTCATTGTTGAGCACCCCAAAAGTGATAGATATGGTATCCAAAATTAGTGAAACCCAAAACCACAATATTAGATCCTCCCAAAATAATATAATTGACCACTGGAACTATATGGTTCATGTGGGAAACAAAAAATTTTGGGAAAGTGAATGGGTATGTAAAACGTTAAAAATATTGGTTTATATACCTCAAATCCTCCTAGAAATCACAAAACAGAAGCAGTTTATTGAGAGTGGAGTTAGGAGAAGATACTCTTTGGGAACACAAGGGTTAGCTAGATTTAAAGGGTGGACAGCTGTGACACCCATCATAATTCAAATATAGATTTTGTAAAATTTCATAAAATTTTAACATCATTGATGTCAAAAAGGATTGGCAATATAGTATGAAAACCCATATGAGAACAATATTTTCTCTACTACCAAAGAAAAGTTAACTGATAGTATTTGGATACTTGGTTTTGGAAACGATATATGAACCATGATCAAGCCCCATCCATGTCCAAATATGTTAACAATTTTAGGTGGAGATTTTTGAGGTTTAATACGATGCATATGCTATGAAAAACAACTCTTTCACTATGAAATGACCATTGACATAGAAACCACAATATTTCTGTTAATAATTGTGGACAACCTGAATTCTCCCAAAACCCTACATGAACTTAAATTCCTCCCCTAGAAACTAAGAAGAAAAAATTGACAATAAAAGATAAAAAATAAAATAAAGATAGTTACATGGGGGTTTCACATTATAGGGGTTTGAATTTAATATGTATTTCACTCATATGTTTTTTAGTTGAACTCATTTTTAATTTCCATCTGAATTAATATTGGTCAGTTGAATTCAATTAATATAGTGTGCATTTAAGTCAATCGTCTAAATATCCAACCATTTTTCACACATCAGTAACACTATCATATAATTTTGATATCTTTATATGGTATTAAACTAACTAATGAATGTATTATTAATATTTAACACATTTAATTCAAACACATATAACTATATATATCGTTAACATTTTATTACATCACATGATTTCATTATATTCTAAATATATTTTAGTATGGGTATGGATACTCAAATTTTTTATACATTAGAATGAAATATATTTGTATTATTTCCTCCCTCTATGAGGTTTATAATTTTGGTCATTAAATCATATTAGATTAATATATTCCAAATTAATATAATTTAATTTATTTAAAATGGAATTTTATTTCATTAAAAATTCGGGATTTTTATTGAAAAATTGTTTCTTAATGTGATGGTTTCCAAAAAAAATTTAAAAGTGACATTTGTTTAGAATGGGAATAAAATATCATTCATGGAATATAAGAAATATCTATATATTAGTCTACAAAAAAAGGTTCATTTAATATAAATGTTACAAATTTCAGAATGATTACCCTCAAATATGATAATTTCTTAAATATCTATGTACATAAACATTATTTTCACAATTTTGGAGAAATTATTTATTATTATAAAAAATAAATTATATTTAAATTTATAGAATGGATATAATTAAATAATAAATGAATAATATCTCTTTGTAATATGACAATGAGTATTGAATTAAAGAGTTCATCAATTATGAAATAATGATGGCATCAAAACAATCTCAAATTATATGTCCTTGTATAAATAGTAGTTATTCAAGATGAATTAACATAGAATAGTGAAAAGAATATTTTATTTATGAAAAAAAATAATATATAAATTTCAGACTAAACATGCTGAAAATATTAATTCACATACAGATTTTGATGAAAGTTCCATTTATGGATCATTTGATTTTAATTATAGTGTATATGATGAGGTAGAACATATGAACTAAATGAAAATGATAATTGAATATGATCTTTGGGATTTCCCAATGTTTTAATAATTGTTTTATAGAATTTAAAAGAGACAATTATATGTAATTTGTAACGCCCCGACCCCAGTTACCCAGAGTCGGTGCATTACTTCGTAACATTGGCATGATCACAAGAAAGATCAAATCCCGAAAGACCGATTGGTTTAGTAGCCTTGGAAACACTAGATATAATCATAAAGTTTTACATTACATTTCAAAGTGAAAAACTACTACTACAACAAAGTCTTCATATCCACACTATTAACCCCTCATAATATCCCTGCAAGTCAATCATAATTTACTTCTTCACTACCTGGGAAAATAAAACATAGAAAAGGGGTGAGCTCAAATGCTCAGTAAGGATAACAATATAGCGGAACATTCAAAATAAGCATAAACATTTAAGACAATGAATTACTAAAACAAAAGCCTTTTAAACTTGAACTTCAACATAATATGGCAAAAGTAAAATGTAATAATGCCATTTACTTGTTCACATGGATATTCTACTAATCGAATAATCACATGCAAAATCAATAACCACTTTCATAATGTTGGAATGCATAATGCTAAACGTTAATTTCTTTGTCTAGGCCTCATCCCAAGACCTAGGGGTTACTTCTAACCGGAACCCAACCCGGAGTGCCTCTAATAACCGGACACCAACCCGGAGTGCCTCTAATAAACGGACACCAACCCGGAGTGCCTCTAATAACCGGACACCAACCCGGAGGGCATACTTTTACCAGTCCCTAACCTGGAGGGCTTACTTTAACCAGTCCCCAACCTGGAGGGCTTACTTTTACCGGTCCCCAACCCGGAACATACTTGTTTAGCACATTCATCTGAAGAAAAGTTTGAAATATAACATAAACATTCGGATTAAAACTAGCATACGAAATGTCAATAGTTTCACCATAAACTATGAATGGTATAAAATAGCACATCCACAGTCAAACATATCACAAAACCTTCAATACAATATAGAATTTTTGTATTATAATAAATCAACTTCAAATAAGCGTAAAATCCATTAAAGGATGTTGACATAGATGAAATCAAAACACTTTTTAGAGAAATATCTCTTTCTATTTTTGAAATCATTTAAGAGCCATATAAAATAAATCATTTTCTTGAAAATATTCTTGTAAGCTTGTAAGGAAAGCTTTTACGATTTTATAATGGCGGAAAATAACCGCACCCGCCGTATAAGTTAAAAAAACATTCTTATCTTAATTCTGTCGAAAAGGTTAAAAAGGAACTTGTTTTGAAAACGACGGAAAGATTCCTTTATAAACCTCTTACAAAAAGTCAAACAAGGGTATAAATTAATTTAACCCATATTCTTGTAAATAATAAATATGTTTTGAAATACATTTCGAAGAAACATGGATGTGGATGATAAAGAGATCCCAGTAGATTATTACGTATAATACAACCTCGGATAATGAAGAGATTGTGAAATAACCCTTACCTTATACTTTTCCTTGGTTGGGGTAGGTTAACCTCCTGTATAATGGTGAAATAATTGTTATCAAATTATAAAAGAATCATATAAATTAATATGATATCATATATGATCTTTTAATATTGATTTGATAATAATATCTTAGTAGTATCGCCGTTTCGTGTGTTAACTTACTCATTTTCTTTTATATGTTTTGTTACATAAGTCATGTTTGTTGTATATTATTCATATCCAGAATGATATAAAGTCCTTAAACATAATTTTTAAATCATTAAATGATAATTATACTTGAATGGATACGATGGAGAATGAATCTCATCGCGTTCGTGGAGACGGTAGTCCGTACGTACACACGAACGCTACTTCCATTTAATTTTTATTTTAAAAGAATCGAATCAAAATGATACATAGGTATATTACTATTCCAGTATAATATAATATTTTATATATGTTACTTATGTTCATTAACACCATCCTTTATACGTTCCATGTGTGGTATGAACGAGTCATATCATTTTAAGGGGGCGGTAGTCCGCACTTCCTCAAATGAAATTATCGTATGTATATACAACATGAAACGAATAATGGTATCAAATAAAATGGAATTACAGAAGCTTATATATAAAATATATATCATTAATATCATATTTAATTACAGTGCCATCATAATGGCCACCATGAGAGGCGGTAAGATGTATTTGAACAATCATCGTTTCGTGAGGCGTTAGTTTGCCATCCACAGAAACATTATGTTCATCATCCATTAGATGGAGTTGTGTGTATGTGTAGTTTGAATACTTCTTATAACAACATCTTAGTATATTGAGGATACTGGTGTTGTTACAAAAGAAAGGAAATAAAAATATTTTGGGGGTTGAAGAAGCAAAATAAATGAAAATAATTTAAGAGAAATCGTTACCTTTAATTTAGGTAACTCACTTTGGTTGGAACCAAAGGACTTCTTGAAATGCTTTCTGCCTAAGGGGAAGCTTCAAGGAGGAGGAGAGGGATGTGGGGAGCTTAGTTGGGCAGAGTTTGGACGAGCCATGTGGATTGAGAGGTGTGAGGAAATGAGAAGGAGGAGTGCCCTTTTATAAGAGGGGTGAGGGGCACCTTTGGAAAAGCTAGAAATATTAATTTATAATAAATTCATATTCGGTTTCCAATGGCTCCAAAGTTGACTTTTCAAAGGTTGAGGTGGGTATAGGTCGAAAACAACTCATCCAATAGAATTTAGACAGGTTTGGGTACTTAATTGAACCTTATCTTTAAGTATTAACTCTAAGTTAATTAGTTTCACTTTTACAATGTCTCTTTGTATTTTTATATAATATGGTTAATAAACTTACTATATACATCCAAGCGACCCCCAAGTGGTCCATTAATGATTAACCTATCATAATATAAGTCTCTTGGCCGAACCTTAGATTTTTAGGAATTTAATATCAATTAATAATATAATATTTGTTTTAAGAACTCTTTTATGTCAATTTTGACACTATTCAATAGTTGATTTTTGTGAAACTCCTAACAGATTGATTACTTCGAAAAAAGTCAATTAAATCAATCCTAATATATCATATTATCATAGAAAATTAGTTTAATTCATTAAAAGTTTCATATTATAATTATTTGGGTATTTATAAAATCAATTATTTTAATTTTCCACTATTTTAGTAATTACTGCATCATCATTGTGTCATAAATAAAATAAATTATTTAATGTCTAAAAATTATAAATAAAATATAATTATGTAGCAAATCTTTTTAGCTTCCTAATGAATATTTATAATCGAAAATCCAACATGTATAACCCTATGTAAAAATTGTTCTTCTAAAAGATGTAAGCTTATGCCATTTTTATTTTTATTTTAACTTTATTAATATAATGTGTCATTATCACTTACAAGTGGATCCATGGGGTCCAAAAATAGACCCAAAGATGCCCATGGTCGACCATGTATCAACCAATAGGGTTAAGACACGTTTTAGGGTAATTTAGTATTATTATAATATTATTTATTTAACCCTTATTTACCGGATTTACCCTTTAACCATGGTAAATAAAATATTTACCACAGTAACTATTCAAAATGTCTAAAAATAAAAGTTACCTATTTATACAATTTGAACATCCTGATTCCAAATATGGAATCCATTTTCCTAAATTCAAAACACAGAAGTGGCAGAAATTAATTTAAAATTAATTCCCGTTGTCAAAACAAAAAGCGTGTTTTTAAGAGATAATAACTATCAAAAGATTGACACTTGTTTATGTTCGGTTTAATTGTAAAATTATGTCCAATGACCAACATTTTATTAAATGGTAAAAATATATTCTAAATATACTTTAAAACCACTAAAATTCATAATTTATCACTATTAATTATTTTGATTAAAAAAGTTGTTTTTAATTAAAATTTAGAAATTTTCACTATTCATCAAAATATGAAAGTTATCCGAAATGTACCAAAATTTCACCCTAGGCTAATTTCGATATTCTGAATCCAAAAATGAAGTCCATTTTGAAATATAAAATATATATGATTTCAAAAATTAGGTATTACTATTCACAACGGCTAGTTTAATTAGTTGTGGTGTGTGTTAGAACTCGAGGTTGCATACAACACACGCTATCACATTATTCAAAGAGAAGTGTACCGTAGAAGCTTGAGATGTTTTATTTAAAAAAAAATTTAGATGTCCCCATTTATTCAAAAGTTTAAAATATTTTATTTAAAAAGGGTTCACTATTAAAAGTTGGTAAAACTACAATTATCTCTAAGAAACTCATAATATGGATTCTAAAATTATAAGGATTATATAAAGTTTAAAATTTAGTTAATACTATTCATAACCTCTTTTGAATGGCTTGTTTGGTATGTCATGGTGCGCTTGAACTCGGTGTTGTGTGTAGTGCAAGTTATTGAATTATTTTGAAGAAATAACACACTATGAAATCTTAGGGTGTTACATTCTCCCCTCCTTCAATAAATTGCGTCCTCGCAATTTGAAATTGTTCTTCGAAAATAAAAGGTTGAAAATAGATAATATATTTGTGATAAAACCCAAATCGGAAATTGGGTTACTAAAATTTAGTCTTAATATGGGGAAAAGAGAAATGAAAGGGTCACCACCAAATTATGATCTTGATTAGGAGAACATTGGTGGCAATTAGAGACATATAATCGGAGGAAAAACGTAAATATTTATAGGTAGTGATTGAGGTCATCAATCACAAACAAGTGTATAATTGAGGTCCGTAAACTCATCAATCTATGATGATTTGAAGTACCATCGGTTCAACAAAATATAGGGTATTGGGATAACACATTTTTGACGTTTCAAAATATCTTAGTTGAAATCCCACATCGAAAAATGAATTAACGAGGCCTCTATTTAAAATAAAGAGTCGAAAGTATGAAGATTACCGAAAATAACACATATTAGGGTTCCATGTAGGAAAATATGGATATGGAAGAAAAATCTAACCATCAATTATCTGATGGAGAGTGGTAGAGAACATGGCTATGAAAAGGCCAACAATCCCAAAGCCATAAATTAGTGATGATTTAAGGTACCATCTAGGAAAACATTTTTGTTCTAAGTTGATTTTCTTAATATTGAGGAATTTATTTATGAGATTGGCCAAGATCATAAGGAGATATACTTACTTTATAATTAGAGTTTTATCCATTAATAAATTTCTACCACAAACTCATCTTTCACTCTAAAAGATAATAGAATGTAAAAAAAATTCTATTTACACTATTCGTATAGGGTTTCAAAATAAATGAATTTATAATTCATCTACAATATCTTTTAATAAAAACTAAATTATTAAATCCAGGACATCTCGTGGGCCAGTGGTAGGTGATACACCCTTGTCACCCTTCGGTTGCGGGTTCAAGTCTCGCAGCCTTGCCGGACGCGATGGGTTGCCGCCCGACCTCCGGGTTGTCCTTTTATGGCAATCCAAAATAATCCAAACTAGAACTATCCAAAATACTTCTATCCAAACTCACAGTCCAACATTTATAAGTAAGGTAAACATAATGTAGAACCTTTTTACCCCGTAATAGCATATGAATACCTTCATCATGTATTCTTTTAATACACCGAAACATCCTGAATTACCATATTCCTTAATGATTACATTCATGCTCCCTTATTCCATATAGAAAGCTGGATATACTTCATTAATCCAAAAATGTTTTAAACCCCAATAATGATGGAATATACAAATCATTAATCAGTTTCAAGGTAGTCACGAATATCCAACATAATTTATCCAAATCAATCATGTATTATTCTAAAATCACTAACTCGGTATCAGAACCATATTATGGTTTATCTTTCTCTCAACCATATATTTTCCAAAAATTTATCCTGCTATTGAGTCACTTTTCTTTGTTCTACACAATCTCAAGTCCTTAATGAAACAGTACTGCAGTACAATCCTTATATACTCCATAATTATTATAACAAGTACATTGTTGATACAACACTCAATTGACATAATCAACATAAGAACTCTAATCATTCCCCTTCATCTGTGGTAGTATCATAACTTGATTATTATCCAATAGCATCATTTGTGGCATAGTCTGATGACTGGGACATAGGTTCGCGTAGTGTCCAAACTCCTTGCAAATGAAGCATTGTACATTTGAAACCATTTTCTTACCCTTGCAGTCACGTACTTTGTGCCCTTTTCCTCCACACTTATAACAAACTCCCATTCCTTTCAGGCAAGTTCCAGGGTGTTTCTTTCCACAGTTACCACATATGGGAAAATTCTTCTTTTCCCTCTTCCCTTTAACCATTTTTCTCTCTTCCATCCTTTTCTTCTCTTGCTTCCCTTCAAAGCCATAGGACTCAGTAAACTCTTTACTTATCTTATCAACACATGATATTATTTCTTCATATGATGATAATACACGGGAGACTATTTCTCTTATCAATTCTAGCTTAAGACCATGAAAGATATGATCCTTCCTTCTCTTTAGATCATGTGCATTTCTGGAGTTCTCATTCCTTCTACTGGGTGCCATTTCTATACCATGGCATAAACTAGATCAGTTTATGAATCAAAATACATAATCCCATACTTATAAAACACCTAACATAAATTGAACTATTTATGGATATAATCCATAATCATAAGAATGTTTTCTTTGAGGAAGTATATACTCATAATCCCTTCAAAATGATTTGTAAAGAAAATGAGAGTTATCCTAAGCATATCCCCCGGGAGTGTCGTAACCAAGAGTGCAGCAAGGCCCGTTGTCGTGCACCAGTTCCCGTTCGAGTCTAGCTCAAAGCGGTGTTTTCGGGTTTTACCCCTAGGTACATCTGTGCCAGAGCCGCCTCTACCTGCTCGTATCCAGACAGGGATGTATTGCTTGGAAAACTCACAAAATCTCTACAATACCAAAATTCTAGGAAGTTCTTCTATACTAATCCTCAAAGTTCATCTTAGGTCTACGTGCTCTAATCAGAGTTTATCTAAATCTAGCTTCCAAGGTTTGAACTAAACTTCCTCTGATACCAACTGTAACGCCCCGACCCCAGCTGCCCAGAGTCGGTGCATTAATTACATATCATTGGCATGATCACAAGAAAGATCAAATCCCAAAAGACCGATTGGTTTAGTATCCTTGGAAACACTAGATATAATCATAAAGTTTTACATTACATTTCAAAGTGAAAAACTACAACAACAACAAAGTCTTCATATCCACACTATTAACCCCTCATAATATCCCTGCAAGTCAATCATAATTTACTTCTTCACTACCTGGGAAAATAAAACATAGAAAAGGGGTGAGCTCAAATGCTCAGTAAGGATAACAATATAGCGGAAAATTCAAAATAAGCATAAACATTTAAGGCAATGAATTACTAAAACAAAAGCCTTTTAAACTTGAACTTCAACATAGTATGGAAAAAGTAAAATGTAATAATGCCATTTACTTGTTCACATGGATATTCTACTAATCGAATAATCACATGAAAAATCAATAACCACTTTCACAATGTTGGAATGCATAATGCTAAACGTTAATTTCTTTGTCTAGGCCTCATCCCAAGACCTAGGGGTTACTTCTAACCGGAACCCAACCCGGAGTGCCTCTAATAACCGGACACCAACCCGGAGTGCCTCTAATAACCGGACACCAACCCGGAGTGCCTCTAATAACCGGACACCAACCCGGAGGGCATACTTTTACCAGTCCCTAACCTGGAGGGCTTACTTTAACCAGTCCCCAACCTGGAGGGCTTACTTTTACCGGTCCCCAACCCGGAACATACTTGTTTAGCACATTCATCTGAAGAATAGTTTGAAATATAACATAAACATTCGGATTAAAACTAGCATACGAAATGTCAATAGTTTCACCATAAACTATGAATGGTATAAAATAGCACATCCACAGTCAAACATATCACAAAACCTTCAATACAATATAGAATTTTTGTATTATAATAAATCAACTTCAAATAAGCGTAAAATCCATTAAAGGATGTTGACAAAGATGAAATCAAAACACTTTTTAGAGAAATATCTCTTTCTATTTTTGAAATCATTTAAGAGCCATATAAAATAAATCATTTTCTTGAAAATATTCTTGTAATCTTGTAAGGAAAGCTTTTACGATTTTATAACAGCGGAAAATAACCGCACCCGCCGTATAAGTTAAAAAAACATTCTTATCTTAATTCTGTCGAAAAGGTTAAAAAGGAACTTGTTTTGAAAACGACGGAAAGATTCCTTTATAAACCTCTTACAAAAAGTCAAACAAGGGTATAAATTAATTTAACCCATATTCTTGTAAAATATAAATATGTTTTGAAATACATTTCGAAGAAACATGGATGTGGATGATAAAGAGATCCCAGTAGATTATTACGTATAATACAACCTCGGATAATGAAGAGATTGTGAAATAACCCTTACCTTATATTTTTCCTTGGTTGGGGTAGGTTAACCTCCTGTATAATGGTGAAATAATTGTTATCAAATTATAAAAGAATCATATACATTAATATTATATCATATATGATCTTTTAATATTGATTTGATAATAATATCTTAGTATTATCGCCGTTTCGTGTGTTAACTTACTCATTTTCTTTTATATGTTTTGTTACATAAGTCATGTTTGTTGTATATTATTCATATCCAGAATGATATAAAGTCCTTAAACATAATTTTTAAATCATTAAATGATAATTATACTTGAATGGATACGATGGAGAATGAATCTCATCGCGTTCGTGGAGACGGTAGTCCGTACGTACGCACGAACGCTACTTCCATTTAATTTTTATTTTAAAAGAATCGAATCAAAATGATACATAGGTATATTACTATTCCAGTATAATATAATATTTTATATATGTTACTTAAGTTCATTAACACCATCCTTTATACGTTCCATGTGTGGTATGAACGAGTCATATCATTTTAAGGGGGCGGTAGTCCGCACTTCCTCAAATGAAATTATCGTATGTATATACAACATGAAACGAATAATGGTATCAAATAAAATGGAATTACAGAAGCTTATATATAAAATATATATCATTAATATCATATTTAATTACAGTTCCATCATAATGGCCACCATGAGAGGCGGTAAGATGTATTTGAACAATCATCGTTTCGTGAGGCGTTAGTTTGCCATCCACAAAAACATTATGTTCATCATCCATTAGATGGAGTTGTGTGTATGTGTAGTTTGAATACTTCTTATAACAACATCTTAGTATATTGAGGATACTGGTGTTGTTACAAAAGAAAGGAAATAAAAAGATTTTGGGGGTTTAAGAAGCAAAATAAATGAAAATAATTTAAGAGAAATCGTTACCTTTAATTTAGGTAACTCACTTTGGTTGGAACCAAAGGACTTCTTGAAATGCTTTCTGCCTAAGTGGAAGCTTCAAGGAGGAGGAGAGGGATGTGGGGAGCTTAGTTGGGCAGAGTTTGGACGAGCCAAGTGGATTGAGAGGTGTGAGGAAATGAGAAGGAGGAGTGCCCTTTTATAAGAGGGGTGAGGGGCACCTTTGGAAAAGCTAGAAATATTAATTTATAATAAATTCATATTCGGTTTCCAATGGCTCCAAAGTTGACTTTTCAAAGGTTGAGGTGGTGATAGGTCGAAAACAACTCATCCAATAGAATTTAGACAGGTTTGGGTACTTAATTGAACCTTATCTTTAAGTATTAACTCTAAGTTAATTAGTTTCACTTTTACAATGTCTCTTTGTATTTTTATATAATATGGTTAATAAACATACTATATACATCCAAGCGACCCCCAAGTGGTCCATTAATGATTAACCTATCATAATATAAGTCTCTTGGCCGAACCTTAGATTTTTAGGAATTTAATATCAATTAATAATATAATATTTGTTTTAAGAACATTTTTATGTCAATTTTGACACTATTCAATAGTTGATTTTTGTGAAACTCCTAACAGATTGATTACTTCGAACAAAGTCAATTAAATCAATCCTAATATATCATATTATCATATAAAATTAGTTTAATTCATTAAAAGTTTCATATTATAATTATTTGGGTATTTATAAAATCAATTATTTTAATTTTTCACTATTTTAGTAATTACTGCATCATCATTGTGTCATAAATAAAATAAATTATTTAATGTCTAAAAATTATAAATAAAATATCATTATGTAGGAAATCTTTTTAGCTTCCTAATGAATATTTATAATCGAAAATCAAACATGTATAACCCTATGTAAAAATTGTTCTTCTAAAAGATGTAAGCTTATGCCATTTTTATTTTTATTTTAACTTTATTAATATAATGTGTCATTATCACTTACAAGTGGATCCATGGGGTCCAAAAATAGACCCAAAGATGCCCATGGTCGACCATGTATCAACAAATAGGGTTAAGACACGTTTTAGGGTAATTTAGTATTATTATAATATTATTTTTTTAACCCTTATTTACCGGATTTACCCTTTAACCATGGTAAATAAAATATTTACCACAGTAACTATTCAAAATGTCTAAAAATAAAAGTTACCTATTTATACAATTTGAACATCCTGATTCCAAATATGGAATCCATTTTCCTAAATTCAAAACACAGAAGTGGCAGAAATTAATTTAAAATTAATTCCCGTTGTCAAAACAAAAAGCGTGTTTTTAAGAGATAATAACTATCAAAAGATTGACACTTGTTTATGTTCGGTTTAATTGTAAAATTATGTCCAATGACCAACATTTTATTAAATGGTAAAAATATATTCTAAATATACTTTAAAACCACTAAAATTCATAATTTATCACTATTAATTATTTTGATTAAAAAAGTTGTTTTTAATTAAAATTTAGAAATTTTCACTATTCATCAAAATATGAAAGTTATCCGAAATGTACCAAAATTTCACCCTAGGCTAATTTCGATATTCTGAATCCAAAAATGAAGTCCATTTTGAAATATAAAATATATATGATTTCAAAAATTAGGTATTAATATTCACAACGGCTAGTTTAATTAGTTGTGGTGTGTGTTAGAACTCGAGGTTGCATACAACACACGCTATCACATTATTCAAAGAGAAGCGTACCGTAGAAGCTTGAGATGTTTTATTTAAAAAAAATTTTAGATGTCCCCATTTATTCAAAAGTTTAAAATATTTTATTTAAAAAGGGTTCACTATTAAAAGTTGGTAAAACTACAATTATCTCTAAGAAACTCATAATATGGATTCTAAAATTATAAGGATTATATAAAGTTTAAAATTTAGTTAATACTATTCATAACCTCTTTTGAATGGCTTGTTTGGTATGTCATGGTGCGCTTGAACTCGGTGTTGTGTGTAGTGCAAGTTATTGAATTATTTTGAAGAAATAACACACTATGAAATCTTGGGGTGTTACATAATTCATACTAAATATAAAAATACTTTAACTAAATTCAGGTTATATAATTTTAATACTAGTAGAGGCTAGAGAGGATATAATTTAATAACCTACATGGTCAAATAAATAATATGATACTAGAATAAAATAATATTCATTTTCAAAAACACTACTCTATGAATATTCTAAAATCAATTGGAGTGATATATTGAAAAAATATATTCCTAAAAATTTTATTGTATGTTGTTTATGAAGAATAAAATTTCAATTAGAAAATTCCATAAGTGTGTCTTGTATCAATACTATAATTATGAATCAATCCCTAGGAAATTTTTATATTACATTCATGTAATTCAATGGTTTATAATACTATATGGATAAAGGTGAACCATAGGAAAATTTTCCTGTTATATAGTTAGAAGAATTTATAAGGGAATCTACATCCCCAATTGTACAATCCTCAGTGAATGAAAATAGATTTATATTAACATGAACTATGGAACCATTTGAGAAACCATTATTATGAGTTTTCCATAAATAGATAAAATAATCTGGGCTAAAAAATTAGTAATCATTGTATATGGGTAGTTATGTTGGTAAATTTCACCATTTAATCATTTTACTGATATATCACAAATAAATTATGTTTTCATTACATATATCTAGTTACCTAAATACTAGTAATGTTATTAATATTTATTTGGCACTATTAATATATAAACATAAATTTATATTAGATACCTTTGTTACAGTATATGATGCTCAATGAGGTAAATAATTTACATTTAGGGAAACAATGTGTAATATGGTATAGAATTTAATTATTATGGAAATTTTTTATGTTATAAAATAAATTAATATTGGGGTTTCCCAATTTTGAAGAAGGTATAAACTAAGTTAGGATGAAATATTAATTGATGGAATTTTTTAGGATATCATAATTAATTAAAATGAAAATAAACATAACATACCTTGATGACATCATTTTATGTATATATAAAATATGGTACAACAATATCTGGAGAAATGCGTAACAACTGGTTGTGAAAGTAAAATATATTGAATCTAATACTGATAAACCAATTTTTAATAAACATATTAAATAAATATGGACAATGATATATTTTTTCAATGAATTATAATTCTTGATTTTATTTTACAACATAAATATTTTTGATGTCACAAATGTAGAAAAAATATATGTTGTATTGATATTGGGAAGATTCATTATCAATGAAAAAATATATATTGAATATAGGATATGATGTAAATGATTTTCAAAGACATAATGTAAATTTTAGAACTGATGATTGGTGATGCTTAAAATTTTATACCTCTAAAAACATACACTATATATATATATATATATAAGAGATTTTATTTTGCAACATCCCTGATGGTTTAAAATTTCTCTTGTTTTATTCATCAGATATACAGAATTGTTTTTGTTTTTATTATTTAATTACACATGGATTAAAATAAAATTCATGCCATTTGTAGATATATGATTCAAATATTTTAGACTTATATTTCATTATTGTTAAAAATATTTCTAATTCATTGATAAGACAATTATTATTATCCAATGAAATGTATACTTTTTATTAGTCCCAATTATGGTTCTTATCATGAATAATGAAATGTTAGTTATATTATGTTAATTTGAGATGTTATTCACCCAATTATTCCTTCATATAACGGTATAACAAATGGTTCACATGGATATAGAGATTCAACTATATGGTTTGGTAGATTACATATGGATTTACCACAAATATAGATATATAATGATTTCAAAATTATATATCAAGAATAAAATTCTACTCAACAGAATTATTAATATGTGATATATTTTTGAGACGGTTTGGAATTATCTAATAAATACCTATATTGTGTTTACAAAATTTCTTCTCAAAACATCACTAAATATTGGAATCCTTTTTTTTAAATGTATTACTAGAAAAATATTATTATAGTTTCCCTTAAAGAGTGGTTGTAAGCTTAGCATTTTTTTAGATAATAATGTAGGTGCTTCTCTATATGTTGAATCCTAGAAAATAATTAATATACTGTAAAATCCTCTCTATAATGAATAATCGATATAAAAAAAACATAATTAATAGATTATATAATTTTTCTTAGGTCATACATATTGGATATATGTATAAATGAAAATTTAATTATATATCAAATTTTATGTCCACCTAGGGGACCTTATGTAATTTTCATATCATACAATGTTATTTTAAAAATATTTATTATTCATATAATAATCAATAATAATTTTTTGATGAGTGTGACCTTCATATGAATAATTTTAAATCTAGATACTCATATTCATATGAGTAAATTTAACATCTAGATTATAATAATCATGTTTAAATAATAAGATTTCATAGTCATTATAGATGAACATTGTGTTTTATGTTTTCTATTGAGCTTAGTTATCATTTGAAATATTATTTTATTACATACTCTCTATAATTAATAAATTAAATCAATTTATTTTATTATTAAACATGTTAATAAAATAATTTTTATTTTAAAATACCTTTATTAATCTGCCACACCTAATCAATGATTCAAATTAAGTTACATTATTTAATGTTGAAAATATATACATCGAGGAGAAAATTAGTCTCAAAATAATTTAGTTGATTGATATAGAACATTGATTAGTATAAGTTGAATGATTAGTAAAAATAAATTTCTCATTATGATTATAAATAATATAATGTTTAATACAAAACCAATTCATTTGAAATAAATATTATCTGAAAACATTTTTATTTGAAGTTGCATTTTCTTACAATTTTTTATTTCCATTATTGTCTCTATGATGTATATAACAAATTATTGATACAACATTTTATTCAAATACATAAATGTAATTTAATATTTTCATTGCAGGATTCAATTAATTTCCACTGTTATCTCATCATTTACTCCAAATTATGAGTATAAATATTTAATTTCCCAATCAATATGATCAACATCTGATAGTCCATGAGTTATAATAAATAATGATAATAATTTGTTTATATATTTATTATAACTTAAATGAAGATCCTTTGATAATATAATACCTAAAATTAGTATACATTCTCAGTTAAATATAATATATTAATCTCTAAAATATTACAGTAACATCGATGGTTTAAGTTACATTATTAAATAAGAAAATAACCATATATCACAATTATCTTCAATAACCTCAATATAAAATTTTTTTTTAACAACAATGGTCAGGAAATACTTTTCAACAGACATACCAAAAAATGTAGTATAATTATTTCAATAAGATAATCTTATATAAACCTAATGGTTTCATATAACTCCACCCAAAAAACGAACCCCAAAATAACAGAAATAAAATTAAAATATCATTATATTAATCAAAAATGGGTTTATATTAACTTTATATTCTCTTCATCCATTATCTTATTAACTCTTGATGAATCTGTAACTCTTAATTTAAACACACATTAAAACAACATATTATCAATATTTATCAAAACCATACTATAATTCAAATTTTAAAATATCTGATCCTACACTCCCAAATATGATGCTAAAAACATAATCATTACATTTTTTCATTATATTGAAAAACATGAACCTATCGAGGACAAAATATCATAAAATATTACAGGGAAAAATTATTTCACTTACATACCCAATGATATTTATTGACTATATTATTATGTAATTTTGATAAACACTTTTAAAAAATTATTTAGCTATTAAATGATAATTTTTTCCACAATACAAATCATTTAGTATTCAACATTATATATTCATAATCACCCATATGAAACCATTCAAGAAATATTGTTCATAACATATATCTTTATATCCAATGGAAGAGAATTATAAGAAGAGTGAGTTCAAATTCCTAGTTAATGTAGACATAGACATTATCAATTGAATAATATCATTTAGGAAAATATGAGTATAAGGGTATGAGAACACATTCATTGTTCATGATTATTGAAAAAGGTAATTAATACACATAAAAAAATAATTAAATGTGTGAAATAGAATAAAAGTAAAATATGATAATAGTAAAATAATTTAATAATCATGAGAAATGTGTAAATACTCATTGTCCAATAAATTTATAAAACTTCCAATCATACATTTAAAAGTTGTGGAGGTATCTTGGAATATTGAAAATACCTTACAATATCACCTAAATGTTTTTCGTATTTTTAGGAGTAACCTATAATCACTAAACTACATCAGCACATAATATTAATTTATAGTCAATTAAGAACCTCATCTAGTCAGTGTAACAGAACTCTATTGTCTCTTATTAGTATCACTAATCTTGTTAACTTTATCTCAATACATAATCTATTATTGGGTTATGACACAAACACCCATCAAATATCATAAAAATCGTTATAGATTAAGTTTTATTGATAAATCACACCTTTATAAAAAATTTCTAGGTAACCTATCATGAAAACAATATCCATGTATTTCATTAAAACTATGAAGATTGATTTAGCCATTAAAAATAAATATGTTTCCTGAAATATTTTTATCATAAATTATCGAAAACCATTGAATTAAATGGAGAGAATAATGTCTTATGAAAATATCCCCATTGAAGATTATGTGTCTATAACATTTTTTGAAATCGTATAAACTACCATAAAATTAATATTTAAGACATTTCTAGGAAGAGATGATAAAATAACCGTTTTAGTTGCATGGAAAATAAAAAAAATTAATATTGAAGAAACAAATTAAATTTTAAAATATATATGGATAATATTATTTGAATTTTAAGTAAAAATAGTTGTTATAATGAATGTAAAATTCATTCATGCGATGTATACTAAAAAACATTTCATTCACACTTGTATAATAATAATAAAATGACTTTTACATTAATTAATTAAAATTATTCATTGTAAATAAATTGTATATAATGTCTAATGTAGTGAAAAATATGATTTTAAAAAATTTCATGTATTGTTGTGAACTACCATTAATCAATTTTTATATTAATGGAAGTATAAGAAATATTTTACTGACTATATTTGAAATATTAAAATTTTATAAAAATTATTCTGGATCATATTAATTATCAATGTGAAAAAATTGGAAACAAATCGTGTAACCCTAAAAAACTATTTTATATTAATAATTTTTTTGAAGAAATTAAAATAAAAAAAAATTCCTCAATGTAATCATGAATATAAACAATCTTAAAAAATGTAATTTAACAAAAATACATAATCTCTTTGGTTGAATACTAATAAAAACGAATTGCTGGAAATAATATGAGATAGACCATTAAATACCATTAATTACATTATATAACATGTTCAAATTTATTACTATGTAAATTTTATATATAATGATTTCCTGGTGAAATACATCCAACCATGTCTCATTGAAATTTGATTGAGTTAACGAAATAAATTGCATGATCACATATTTAGATGTTTAATTAATCCTTGATGTGAAAATGAAACAAATATAAATAAATACAAAAATATTTTAATATAGAAAAACCATAATAAATATTTTCACATATAATTATGGAATTCCAATGAAAATTAATATGTGTTATAACCCAATAAAAGAATATTGTGTTAATAAAGGCCTTACCATGAACCAATTTTTTCTATTTTTATCCATTAACTCCTGTATAAAAATATTATGCTTATATAATTTTTTAATAATTGTTTCTAGTTTTGTTCTCCTATCATAAACGATATATTTTATTTATTTTTATTTCAATATCTATTATGTCAATATCAATTGTTTTGAAGAACTTCTAACTATATTGACAAATCAAATTTAACATGATGAATGTGGTCAATGATTTATTTTTTTTCATCATATCTAACATATTAATCATGAATCAATTATAATATTAAAACACATAACATATTTTTAGTGTTATATATGAATTGATGTTATGAATGAAAAATATACAGGTTGTCGATGTTTTAGTATTCACATAACCATGATTAATGTCTCTATAATCTAGTGGATACAGAAAATAAAAATAAAAATATTTAAATTCAATAAATCATTATAATTTTTTAAAAAATAAATAAAATCATTATATCCATCCCTGGGAAAATACTTGAGAGATGAATTTAAAAAAAAATCTTCTTTATGTGGAGAAAAAAATCTATACAAACAAATCTATGATAATTTTGTTTTTATTGATTGTAATAGTATAAAAATAATATATATATATATAATTATAGATTGAAAATAATTTCATTAATATAATATTTAAATATAAAATTAAGCAATATAAATAGATGAGATGGTTAGTGATAGAAAATGAAAAAAATCTAATCGGGTAGATGGTTGTCTAAATCTATGAAAAATAAAGAACATTCCCTACAGTGTAAAAAAATATGTGAAAGATGGTTATAAAATACACTTAATAACATATAATTTTTTAGTATATTTTCTATTATTTCTTTACTATTTAATAATGTTAGAAAAAGATATTATAACAAGTAAAATGAAACTTTTTACTTCAGAGTTATACATATTTCATAGAAAAACCCTATTTGGATTACACATCAAGCATTCTTGGATTGTATATATTATCATCTCGACCTGGGTAACACATGTTGGTGCAATAAGTCGGTCAATCATATGTCTTTTGTCATGTATCCCCATATGCAAGAGGCTATTGAATATAGGGCTAATCTAATATCGGTCCCGGGAAGACTATATCCACTTTATCTATGTAGCATAATAATAGAAAAATATGATCAATTTATATAAGAAATAACCATTACAATAATTATGAAAATATATCACAATGGATAAATAATTAATAAGATATCCTTTAAAAAATAGAAGATATTTCATGACATGTAAATATCAGTTTTCAAATGAAAAAAACATCATAAATACAAAGATGCATCCCAAAGAAGGGCCTGACACTAGGTATAGTTCCAACATTCATGTCCCATCTCAACTATACCATCTATCATTATACATGTGACTTTATACTATCATACAAACATGAATTATAATTTGGTATCAATCATGATACTAGAGTAGGATAGGAGTAGAACTCTATAGTCTTCCCCCAATTGTGGAAAAAACAATATCTGGTAAATTACAATGTACAAATATATATAATGAATAAAGTATAAGGCATAGTTAAATAGATATCAAAATGTTAATTAATCATTAATTAACCACATAACCACCCATGTTCTTGAGGACTCGTTTCACCTCAATACCAACTTCATCCCAAGCCGTATATTGTACCATACCATAATTCCATGGACAACATTTATCATTTAACTTTATATCATATCAGGACCAATTGGAACCACCGTCCAATTCCATCTCATGATCATCGAATTTCATGTCTAACACCCCATGGGTATTTTGAAAAAATATCTCCATCCCACACATCAAAGCCACATGGGTATTTGGATCCTCATCCAAATCACATTCATGCCATCTCAATTAGTTATTTCGAGCCTCAAAAGTTATACCACACAAATTTAGAAAATTTGGGTATTAGGAGTCATAGTCCCTATCCCAAAAACATTTATCAATTATGGTTATTTGAATCCTCACTCACATCCCACCCAAATTTATAACTTATATCATAGATATCAAAATGTCATAGATATCACAATATCAAACAAATCATTGTTATTCAATATTTACCCATTTTTATAAACATTTCAAATCAATGTATTCTTTTTAAATTCATCTACAATCAATGGTAGTCTATTTAAGTCACATGTAATGACATTAATCTTTCATTATTTGGCCATTTTTTTATAATTATTCATATTAATGATTATTCCTTAATGTTTAATCAAAACATCTCTTAATATTCCTAGTAAAATAACTCAAAATAAGATTAACTGGATAATCAGACCACCCATCTTTCTCATCAATTTCAAAAATTCCCTCATTCCATTAATTTATTCATAACTAAATTAAACAAATTTAAAAATTCATATTATTACCAAAATACCCATTAATTAATAAACCAATTAATTAATCTAATTAAACCATTTCAAATTGTCTTCAATTTTTACATATTCATCATCACATCAAAATATAATTAAATCAATTAATTGATAACATAATTTATCTAATTAATTATATAATGAAAACATGATTCAATATTAATTAATTCCAATTGAAATTTCAAAACACCTAAACCAAATTGTAATTATATACTATTAGGATTTAATTCAGTATTTTTAAATCTAGATTGATATAAATGCTCAACAATGAAAAACCACAATTGAATCAATATTATCACATAAATGATGAAGAATGAGATATTAATATTAAACATATATACATTATCAAACCAATCATGATAAAACATTCCAAGATCTACTTCCATAAAAAAAAATAGGAAAACATTTGTCAATAGAATTATAGAAGGATATACGAGTGGTTGCGAAGAATAAGAGGGGATAATATCCTCCAATGAGGTGTGTAGATCGTCAACATGGTCTTTTATTATCCATTAACGGAGGCTAAAAGACATGGAATACATCAATGATCCTATAATATTAAGTGAAAATATTTATGTCTATGTTGGGGAAAATTTGGGTTATGTACAAGGGGATTGATATTTAAAAAATCCGAATTTTAACAAATGCGAGCATAGTTTCTAAGGGAGGGGAACTTGATTTTCCAAATGTCTCTCCTTAAACATATACGTATTATAGGGGTTTAATGATTAACCCAAATAGGTAACATTGTATGAATAACAATGTTCCAACAATCTAATCATTCTCTATCGAATGTTACTTGATTTTATAGGGTAGGGGCATTGTTTTGTAAAATTATACGCCACTCATGCACTACCAAAAACTCCAAAATATAAGTCAACAATCAACTAAAACAAACCAAAAATTAAACTAAATTAGAATATAAAATAAAATATCCCAAAGGGTATCTAAATTCTAGATAGAGAAAAATATATAAATTTTCAGGATCTTATAATATTTCATCCTTTTAACAGCTCTTAATCAAGATTTAATCCAAATCATATCTACGATTTCGACATAAATATATCATTCCACTGATCCTAAAAATATGCTTATCTATCCCATGTTTCCTACTGAACAAATCCATGATACCATAATAAATGATCAATTGGGACATTAATTTACTAAAATTAGTTTCTCACTATGATCAAACAAGTGTATCAGATACTCGTCCAAGGATGTATTATTCTCAAGATTAACAACAACCACATAGATCACATGTGCATGATCAATCTGATTTCACTGACGTTGTGACACATGTAAAATGTCATTAATATCACTATACATATGTTTAATAGCTAATCATAATTCTAAATAACTAATTCTCTACACATTCTGAAACCAACAAATATCCTTGGGAACCATCTTTCCCTATCTCAGAATCCTTCAATGAGTCAATCTAGGTGACACTTAATGGAACATAGAACATATCTTTTCAAAATCTATGTCTCATCGTTGTATATCACCATATGACTTCTATAGACTTGTATTCATATCAATGTGATTCTAAATGAACTGAATATAATGAAATTAGCCTTCACGAGACTCGGTTCTAAAAGCATTGACTAACATTCATCCATCCATCATAGAAGTTATTTTACTGTCCATTCATAATTTACCTCACATGGTGTCATCTGAATGGACTCCAAATTAATGATTTTATATGATTACACTACAAATTATAGGTGTATCTTTCATGACCCAACAATTACTATTACACTTTCTTGAAGAATAACTCCCAATGCATCCGTATTGTATGATTAGAATCCCAATATATCTATGGGATGAATTCCATTCCATGTAATGCATATATACCATGTATATTCTTCACACCCTATAAATGCGCAATGTAATCTTGGAGTACTAGTACAAAACAATACTTCACGGAAGCTTTTGAAGACTGACTATCTCCCCAATTTAAAAATCACTCTTCATGAATATTTTTACAGTCTTCAGTATATATAAGAAATGATATACATTCCTCATTTGGTACAAAATCAGCCTAATTGAATCATTCTTCCTTGTAATCCTCTGGATACACACCATGATTTCCATAATTACCTTATCCTTCTTTAATTACATAACAGGAAATGATATAAGTAAACCACCATATCATTGATGCTCATCCTTCAACTTTTGATAGGTGATAAATCATGTTGCTTACCATTATATCTTATACTTCAGGTCTAGACACCAAAATATTCATTGTTGGTCATCATAATTTTTGGACACACCATGATTCACCAATCAATTAATGGAATTAAATCAACACATCAACCCCTCACACATACTCAACTTCACAACAACATGTTATATGACATATATTATCTCATCGTTATATATGTTACAATAACAAGTTGACTCCCCACCTCAATAAATTACCATCAATCCCAAACACCCAAGGTCTTGATTAAACCTTTCCATAATCCAACTCAAAAGTGATGTCTCCAATTAAATGGATAAGAGATTCATTTACTCATGAGACTCCTAGACCACAACATGAATCTAATCCTATAAACTATAAAATTTTGACTAATCACACTACTACAGAACTAAATTATATTGAGTATTCCTTATCAAATAATTATAAATACTATTTACCTTACCAAAAATATCTATTATATTTAAATTATAAGTCAACATATACTAAACCCACCTCTAATTTTTATGATTCAAATCACGCATTGAAAATATATAATTTATACTATAATGATTATTATACACAATTTTTTTATCACAATAGGAAATGTAACCATCAAATAATAGAATAAACAACTATAGGGATTTCATGTTCATGATTAGGTTAGCTCCATTCATTTGGCCTCACCTGTTTGGTACCATATGCCATAACTTGGAATCCCTATATAAATACTGCTCAATGGTCTGTCAATGAAATGCCTAAAACATTGTATAATCATCACATGGATGGTGTATAATAATTATAATTGGCATATTGAAGTTCCTTTTAAACTAAATGAATGAATTTTCACTTTATCCATTCCATTTTAACATTACACTATTCCTATTAAATCAGGAAAGTGGTGATGACACACAACAAAAGACAGTGATGACAATATAAATAGAAACTAATAAATATATAAATCTATGGAAATAAAAAAAAATTCCTCTATTTTCCCATTATATAACGTTCAAAACGTTTTCTAGGTAAACTTACATACCATTTTATAGGATGATATTCCCCATGATGAGTACATGATCAAAATAAAACCGAAATACAGATTGCTTGGTGTATATTCGATTTTATCCTAGTGTACATAAGATAATTTCAATACATTATCCCTGATAATCATGTGTATTGTATTACCCCATTATTTCATCTTCTAACACCACCACAAGATAATAATGATACAAGTGGATGATTCTGAAAATTAATCCCATAAACATTAGTACAACATTCTTTTTCTCAAAAAACATCACAAAAAATGAATTTTGGAAATTACATCTTCTAAATATGTTCGTTGGTAAATCCAATAGTTAGAATATCAACTGGTGATACATGGATATCTTTATTAAATGTGTATTAAACACAATCTCCCTAAAACAAGTGAAATTGATTATTGATTCATGGAAGGTGATTTCAACATTTAACAATAATCCATTTGAACATCCTGTAATCATCAAATAATCAGTATCTATAGTGATACTAATTTTATTAAAAAAAATAGTGAACTCCAATGTGACTTACATGGGAAAATAAAAACCTTATTCATCAACACTACCAGTTAACTATTTATCTCTTAAACTAATGATGTAGTAATTTTTTACGGTGGAATAGAAATTTGCTCTGTTACGAAGACAACCTCAATTGTAAATTCCACATCTGTCATAGGTGGAATACATGATAAGTACTCGATAATCAAATCTATAACTAGTCCACTATGGATGGAATTAAATCATGACTTACACCACCTTCATCTAGAATCAAAGAGAAACAAGGGTAGTATGCTCCCATAGTTTCTAATGAAATTGACCTAGATGACCCACCTGGTTATCCCTCTCTCCATGATTAATTTATTTGTCATCCTTAGGAGATGTACACATTACTCTCCCATTATATTAATTGATGTGGGATTGCTATGCCACATAACAGTCAATACACATAATTAGGTCCAATCTTCACATATATTTAATGTAATTATCCAATTTGAAATGATTCTCCCCAACCACAACAGAAAATAACATTCACAAAGAGATAACTCTTGTTTGTACTCCCAAATATTTATCTATCTTCATTAATCTACTCACAAACCCCACTACAGGACTCAACCCATTCATATGTGGTTAAGATATATGAAAATGAGAGGAAGTAATATCATATAAGGCTAAATAATGAATAGAACCCATAGGAATAGTATGTCTAATGTTCTACGACATAACATCAATATCTTGAAGATTATATAGAACTTAATGCAATAGTCATGCCTCTTTTCCCTATCATTCTGTATGAAACCCAATGTTTCACCAGTCTACAGGCATGTGAACTCCATCACTAAAGAACCACGTCCACAACTATTACAACCACATCCATCAAAACTCAAAACTCTTGACTGATATGATTTAGAAAATACCTGAAAAAAACACTAGTTCTTCAAAGTTGACCAATAACCCCCTATATGTTCTGGGTTCTATATAAACTCTTAATATTTACCATCCTACATCACAATTGAAACTCTACCAGTGGATTGAAATAATTCCAGTAAATGTGTCATAGTCTACCATAGTGCTGGGAAATAACAATGGTGATATCCTATGTAATTGATCATCGCCCAATGACACCATTCTTCCATAAGATCATTCCATAATTTTCATTAAAAGTTTTCATACAATTCGAAGACATTCCAATAATCAACTATCTAAAACCATATATCCTCAACTAGAATCATCCTTTGGGATCCCCTCTACTATGAGTGCCTAATACACTACATAAAATTTTTTTTCCAAAATTATGTTGTTATTATGATACGTAACAACATTTAGTGAATATCTAGAAATTCCTTCCCATAGACGTCTCGTTATCATACAACACCTGAGAATGAACTACGTGTTAGTAAAGTGAACAGTGTAGTCCTTTATAGACATAATACAAAGTGTTAACCACATAAAATCATCTACCCTCACTGGTTCCAGTTTCTCTAGGTAAATGTTCTTAGGGAATTTTTCAAAAGGCCCTTCTATGTCATACCATTAGTCTTCCCAATATGAGGGTGAACATCCCACTTCTGAATAACTCATCCTCATAACATATGTGCAACTAACATGAAAAAATACATAGCTCGAGTTTATAAATGGGCAAGTATTGTATGGATGAACTCAATCCAGATATCCGGTGCCTTTTGGCGTCCCTCTTCTGCTAAGTTGTGATGGTGATATTACTAAAATTGTCACACTAGTTTTTTCAGGTCATTGTTTTGATCTGCATCATTGGAAATCCCGATTCTTTTCATGTGTCTTGGGTGAGGTGAATGTTGAGTTTGGAAGTTCCATCTATCTCTACTAACCAAAATTTTGGTTCCCAGGGCTAGTGTAGGTGTTTTTAGAGAAAGGGTGGTTATTTCATTATTTGGGCCAACCATGAGCGCATTTCCCGATTTAAAAATAAAATGTGATTCTTTTATAACTTCTTCATTTTTCTTAATTTTTCATTAATTATACTTCCCCCATGTCCTACTGTATCATATTAAAACTAACATATCCTTTTGGACCCCTTAGAAATTAATAATCAAGGTGAGTTTTGGTTATTAATTTATGTATTGGGAGAGACCGTGGGCCGATTTCAAGTTTTGAGCATTTAAATTGTTTCTTTTATATTGTTTTCATTTTTTTAATATTTTTCACTTATTCCACAATCCAGTCAATGACAAAATAACTATCCTCACCCACATTATCGATTTTACTTTTTAGGAGTTCATTTGCATTGCATATTAGGGAAAATATTCTGAGGATTCTCAAAACGTCCAAAATTGAGAAGGTATATTTATTCATCCATAAATCATTCAATTCATACTCTATATCCCATAAATCATCAGTTGCTAGTTTTTCCTGACCATAGGGGCCTCTCCAAAACGTACCACAACATTATATTTTCTATATAGAGAAGATCTAGTGGATTTTGAAGTGTTTTCTATGTGTCAAGCTGAGATTCTTTCTCCTTTCTCCATCCTCATCCTCCTCCTTTCATTATTTCATTGTTTTATATTCTTACCAAGTCATGTAAGACATAGGGTTCTATTATCCCATGATTTTTTATTTGTGTTTTTTTCATTGGGGGCAGTTCGACATTTGTATTAGGTTTATAAACCCTCAGTTGGTGATTTTTGGTGTGTGTTCCCATTACACCAAGTATTTGAGGTTGGATATACCTTGAGCAATCCATTATCATTTCGGTTTAATCATTATCATGTATTTTTTACCTTATTTATATGATATGATCGGCTGTAAAACCATGGTTTTAATTTTTGTGTGTGAAAATGATATTTTATGCCTTATTTTGTTAAAAATATAGTTGTTTTGGTATAAATGTGTACTCCTCTTATTTTATAAATTATTCCAGGACCTCAAGCATTTTTTTATGGTATTTTGAATATTTTTTAGATTCTTGAATTAATTTATAGAATTAAAATGGTGTTTTATACCATTTTTAATTATTCAAATAAGTTTTTTTGATAAAAAGTGCATGACATGTGTTCGATAAATTTCTTGGTTGGATTTTATTTGTCTAGAGAAATTTAAAATTATTTTATTAGATTTTTAAATTCATTTTCTGCATGAATAAATTTATTTTGGGTTCTTTTTTTGGATTTACAATTTGGATATTCTTTTTCCAACAAATGGGTTTTTGGTTACCATATGATTTGGACCGAGTTGCCGGAAAATGGAATGTTTCATATCTTTGTGAATATTCTTCTGTTTTGAAGATGTATCCATTGTGTTTTAAGGGATTTATTAATGTGACTTTCTACTATAAAGGGTGTTTACACACCTCCTTAATCAAATTGAAATGCCTAACTTTGTCAAATGTATGTTTTGAGAAAGTGTATAAAATCTTGTTTGGCCTTTCCTTAAAATGAAGAATGAGTGTTTTACATGTATATATCTTGTCGTTCCATTTGGAATTGTTTTTTGGACATTGAAAAGATTTTATTAAATGATTTTAGGGATTCCATGTATGGTTGGGTATGATGTTGTTTTATATAGACACTAAAAAGTGTATTTTTAATGAGTTTTTTGTGAAAACAACTACACTCTCTATGAAATTATTCTACCAAAATTATTAGTTGTTTAATGATTCATGAAAGATATGTGAATTTTTTTTTTTGTGTTGTTGGTTTTTCTATGGTTTGGGAATGGAATTTTGATGTGAAATGTGTATTTGATAATATGTGTAACATGATTTAGGACTAAAGAGAAGATCCTGTGGAATTTGGCCATTGTTTCACGTTTCATGTTTGATGATGAAAATATTTACTAAATAATAATGATGATGATGTTGGGGGACCACTAGGATATCGTTATGATCACTACTAGTGGATCATGTGAATGTTAACAAATATTTATTATGGTTACTTTCACCGAGATCTGAGGTACCTAGGGCTCCCAACTAACTAGTGCCTATGGGAATTATCGTGACTTATTCTCATTGGCTATTTTTTATTCTCTATAATCATATGATTTGTTTGGTTGGTAAATTATAAATTGTTTGTGATTTAATTAAATGGATAAATTCTTTAAATAATCCTTCTTGAAATATTTTTTATTTTGAAGTTGCACCTCTTCGAATGTTTTTTACTTGCATTCTGGTTTATAAAACATGCATGATTATGACTGTAATATTTTTTGTAGCATATGACTTAATTTGGAAAACATAAAATTATATTTTAATTTTAACCCATAAATTTATGTTTCTATTATTTTAAAGGATGTGCATTGGGATTAGAATATCGGGCTAACCTATTGAGATTTTATACTCATGCCTATAGAATTATTCTATTTGTTTCCCTTGTGTAGGTTTCATCTTGAGTTTGATTGCCTGGGGAGACATGTGATAATTGTTTTGGAGTTTGACTAGAGGGGTCAAATGGAGTTATTTGGTTATTATGTTTGGTCATTTGATCTATTAGTTTAGTTATACATTCAATTTCTTGTAAAAATAATGTTCATTTCAATTTTTATGTAAATGTATTTTGGGATGTCAATTACTTTCTGATGTTCGTTTGATTGTTTATATTTGGGAGAAATCGTTCCATTAAGTAATATATTAATTCCCTCGGTGCTTGTTCCCATACCAGGAGGATCCGTAACGCCTCATGGGACTTGTTGCAGGTATGCCTAGGTGACTAGATCATGGTCCTCTCGGGCTGGTTTGCGTCAAAATGGTATCAGAGGGGATCATCTATTAGCAGACCATTATTTTTTGAGCACTCTATTTATTTGGGGGATGTCAAGGTATATGGAGTATGATTGTGGGGACTTTAGTAGTATGTGTGGGAAGAGAGTCTCAAACTCTTTCTCGTTCTGATACTCGGTTATCAATGGGATGTCCGGTTTTATTAGTTTGTTTTTTCCTTATTGATTGTTTGGTGTTGGGGTATGACATGAGGACTCTGACTAATGGCCTCTATGAGCTAGCAAGGTCCAACAATCTATGTAGAGCCAGGGAATGGTCCTAATAATTTTCTCTTTGGCGGTGTTGTGTTTGGCATGTTGCTGCCAACCATATGGTCATGTAACCCACCGACACTAGTAAATTTTTTGGGTCTCATGGACCTTTCATGAATTATGATTTTTTGTTTTGAAAATACTTGGGTGAGAATTGTAAAAATGTGTTTTAAATATTTGGATGGTTATTAAAAATTTGAAAATTACTTTTCAGAATAAAAATATAATAATGGTTTTGGAAGGATTTTATTTATGTGAAACAATGTTTTGAGAGGAAGTGGAAATGTTATAACTGGATTGGATTTTACCTAATCTAATCTTGTGGTTAGTTGAAATAAAATTCATTGAAAGTGTGACTAATTTTAAAGTGATTTTTATTATTTATTTTAAATAATGTGTTTTGGGATGTTGAAAAGTGCTTGAATCAGATTAATTAGTTTTGGAAATTAGTTTTTAGCGGGTGGTGTTTTCCTATAATGTGTATTGGTCTCAATGGCCATCATATTATTAAATGATACCTTACTGAATTTTAGAAAATGGGAACAAATTGTTTGGAGTTTCTAGGTTGTTTTAAAATTGGTTAAAAAGAAAAATGTGTTTGTATTTAAGATAATTTTTCTTTATTATGTGTTTTTGGTTTTGTGAATTATGAAAATGTTTTTTGACATGGTTGTTGGTGTTCCTTTTGAAGTTACATGATTTTTGGAACAATTATTTTTTTGTTTTATCTTTTTTGGGTATTCATGGTTTCTCAAATGCATGGTTTTATTAATATCTGGATGGATTACCAATATGGAATGTTGGTTGGGTATCTAGTGTGGCATGGAAATGAGCATATGGGTGAGACTTGATGAAATACCATTGGTTAATGTGGAAACCCACCTAGTTAGTTAGTTTTTCAAAAGTGTTTTGAGAAGAAAAATTGTGGCCTTAGCTTATAAATGAATTGTTTTGTGGTTTTTTTCTATGTATTAGAAGTTTGGTTTAGTCAGAATTCTTCCATGTGATCTATAATTCATACTCTTGTTTTATCATGAGATTAGAGTTTTTTGGTGGCTCGGTTTTGGAGTTACATTCATCGAGTTTCAAACGAGGTGTTTGATATTGTGATGTGACAGTGGATAGTTCACCAGTGGAAATCATTCTTATTGATCAACCTAATGATTAATTTAAAAAGTTAGATCAACCTCTTACGATTTTTTGAGTGATGTTGATGTGTTTCATTTTATTCCATATACATTCATCCCCTCATTCGGAGTGAGAATGATTAATGATATGTATCTTTGTGTTACTATTTAGATGAAGTTGTTTTGTTAATCATTTGAGTTTTTTTAGTGGTTTTATCCTTAGAACCTGACTGTGGTGCAAAAAATGCTTCAAGAATCTGGGCTCCAACCCAAGTCCTTAGAGTGAATCTTTTCACGTAGTCAGGAAATCTCTAGAGGTGTGGGGAGCTTGACCAGGCTCTTGCCTTTACCATTTTGGAATGGTAGTTTCTTTGTCTCTATTGTGGTTCATCATTTCCGTGAATTTAATTTTGTCACAACAATCATGGTTTACATACCCCCCCACAATGTCTATGGTTATGCCTTCGTGGATTTGGGTTTTTGATCAATGCCACTGTGTAGACTACCAGTGAAAATATGGTGCATCCATAGTGTTACCTGTTCATTGGTAGAATGTGTAGGGTAGTTCGTTGGTTTTTTTGTGGTTTTAGTGGCCTAATTAATGGTTCCCCTTCCCTCCACTCCCAGAGTGGTGGCGTCCGGATCAATTCTTAATGTTTTGGCACAGTTCTTGTCCTCTCCATTTGGGAGTGGATGTTTTTGATTTTCATGTTTTAACCCTAAAAACAAGGTTTTTTAGGTTGTTATGGGAGAGTTTCTGTGGTCCTGTATTGGTGATACACAATTGTAGTTAATGATGAATTCATGTTTGTTCGTTGCAAGTGGGTTCTAATATTGGGGAGACCCACATTAGGTCTCATTGATTTTTTCACCCTAGAACATATCCAGGGAATATTTTTTCATAATGGTGGGGACTCCATTCCGTAATTCACTGGAATATTTTTCTTTCATGATTTCTCTTTTGTTTGTGGGATTATTAGTTTCATTAGTAGAAGTCCACACAACCGTGTTGTTGGTTTGCTGAGTGTTGGGGTGTTGGTTGTGGTAAGAGTATTATGTTCCATTAATTTTGGATGATGTATAGTTGGATTAAGAGACTGGAACATATTGATAAAGAATCATTAGGTGTTGATGCATTAGTGGGAATTTTTAGTGGCTTTTGGGGGCAGAAAACATTAATGGTGGGGAGAATTGTCACACCCGGTTTTTCAGGACACTGATATGATCTGGTTCATTGGAAAGATAGATCATTTTCATGGCTCATATACGAGATTAATGTGGTTTTTTTATGATTCTTCTACGTATAATCACCCTCATTTTGGTTCCCCATTTCTTCATTAGGTTTTTTTGGCGAAATAGTGGTTATTTCATTATTTGGGCCAAACCTGATCCCATTTTATGATTTAAAAACCACATTTTTTCATCTCTAACATCATCATTTTTTAAAAATAATTCATTACTGTCACTTCCAAAATGGCCTCCACATACATGTTAAAACTACCATAACCTTTTGGACCCCTTAAAAATTCCTAAGCATGGTGAATATTGGTTACCAATTTAGGTATTGGGACAAACTACGGGCCCATTTCCAGTTTAAAAAATTTAATTTCTATCTTTTATATGATTTTAATTTTTAATTTTTTTTAGTTGATTACACCTTCCATTTGAATCCAAAATACATATACTAAACCCTATTATAGAGTTTACCTATTTGGAGCTCCTTTTCACCACATATTTGGGTGAAAATTCTCAGGATTCCTCAAAACGTATAGAATTTAGAAGGTAAATTGTTTCATCCATAAATCATTCAATTCATAATATTTTACCCATAAATATTCTTTCTCGAGTTTTTCTAGATCTTAGGTACCTCTACATGAAGTTCCAAGCCATTTAATTTTCTCTATGGGTGTAGATCTATTAGATGATGATGAGTTTTCTAGGTGGCAAGGTGAGATTCCTTCTTCATTCCCCTTCATCTACCTTCACCATTCATTATTTGTTTGTTTAATATTATCCCCTAGTCATTTTAGAATTAGTATTCTATTATACCATTATTTGTAATTGGTTTTTTGTTCATTTGTGGCTGGTCGTCATAGGTTTAGGGTTTATAAACCCTTAGATGGAGATATTGGTTGTGCGTTTCCATTATGCCAAGGATTGGAGGTAGGAAATCCATTGCACAAGCCTTTAAAATTTCTGTATCATCATTTTACAGATTTTATAACCATATTTATATGATATGATCTATTGTAAAACCTTGTTTTTTTTTGTGCAAATGATGTTTTATGCATTATTTTGATAAAAATATTGTTGTTTTGGTATAAATGTGCACTCCTCTTGTTTGATAAATTATTCAATGGGATCAATCCCTTCAGTTATGGTATATTGAATAAGTATCAATAGATTTAATAAATAAATGTTTTTAAAATGGTATTTTATCCATTTTTTTGCCTAAAATATGTTGTTTTGATATAGATTGCATGCCATGGGTTTGGTAAATTGCCTGATTAGCTTTTATGTGTGTAGAGAAATTTAAATTAATTTGATTGGATTTAAAAATAAACCGGAATCAAGAAAAAAATTATTTTGGGATCATTTTATGGAATTAAAATTTGGTTTTGGTTTTACAAAAAATGGGTTTTGGTTTAAAACATGTTTTGTCCCGACATGCCGAAAGTTATCCTGTTTCACATCCTTATGAAAATGGGTGTGTTTTGAATATGTAACCTGAGTGTTTTAAGGAAATTATGAATGTTATTTTATAATTTATATGTTGCGCATTATCTTTCTTATTAAAACATAAATTAATAACTTTTTCAAATGTTAGTTTTGAGAAAATGTTTAATGGTCCATTTGGAATTTCATAAAAATGATGAATGAGTCTTTTACAAGTATATTCCATGTTGTGTCTCTTGGGATCATTTAATGGACCATGAAATTAATTTATTAAAAAAAATTTTGGGCTTCCAAGTATGGTTGTGTATTATTTTTTTATTTTTCATACATGAAATATTGGTTTTGAATGAGTTTTATATGAAAAACCACAATACAATCATTGAAATTGTTCTATGAATATTTTTTGTGGTATATTGATACGTGAATGAAATGTGAATAAATATTGTGGGGTTTTCTGTTTATTTATGGATTTGGAATGAAATTATGTTGTGGAATGTGTATTTGATAATATGTTTAAATAGATTCATCACTAATGGGAATCTCGTGTATCTAGATGGGAGGACGTGTACTAGTATGCTAGTGATCCTTAAGGGTTTAGCCCCTATTTCATATAGCTTGTTTAGTGATGAAAACACAAAAGAAAATATAATGATGATGATGTTGGTGTACTATATGGTTATTGGTATGCTCCTTCCTAGTAACTACTATGGATGAGAACAACTATTTATTATGGTTACATTCACTGAGATTTGAGGTACCTCAGCCTCAAAACAAAATAGTTTCTAGTGGTGTTCTAATGAATTATGCTCATTGGCTATTTATTAATCACCGTTGGAATATAGTGAGTTTTGTTGGTAAATTCAACACTATGTGTGATTTGTTTAAAAGATTAAATTCTTTAAAGGTTCTTTCTTGAGAACTATTTTCATTTTGAAGTTACACCTCTTTAAAAATTATTACTATCATTCTTATTTATAATACATGCATGTTTTTTTGGTAAATTTATTTATTTCATGGGACCTCATTAGGAAATAATAAAATTATATTTGTATTTAAATATTTAAATTGAGGTTTCTTTTAATTTAAATAATGTTCATTAAGAATAGAATACAGGGCTAACCAACTGATTTTTAATACTCACGCCTATATTCTTCTTCTATTTTTAGCCCCTGTTCATGTTTCATCTTGATTTAGAACGCCATTAGTGACATGTGATCATTGTGCAAGAGAGTGACCAAAGGGGTCATATGGAGTTAGTTTGTTATTAGGTTTGGTTAGTTGAGTTGTTGGATTTGTTATAATTTCAGTTTCTTGTAAAAAAATGCTCACTTTAATTTTTATGAAAATGTATTTTTTCTAGTCCATTTAATTCCATTGATTGATTGATTGTTTATAATTGGCCGAAATCATTCACTTGTGTACTCTATTGATTACCTCTATGCTTGTAGCAATCCCAGGAGGAACAGGAACGCCGCTTTGGAGTTGTCGCGGGCCAGCCTAGGTGACCGGTTCAAGGTCGACTTGGGAAGGTTCATTACAAAAAACTATTTTCCTTTCAGTGATACACTTCCCTAATTTCTCATGATTTATATATATATGAGGTACACAAACTGAGATCTGTTCTCATTTAATTACATTCCCTCATCCTTACACAAAACTATCAGTTCATCATGTTATACTACTTGTGGATTATCTCCAATCGTAACAACCATTAATCCTCGCAAAAAGAATCAATGTGGGCCATATCACTACAATTACAAAACAAATTTCTTAGGTAATATAAACCAAAATAAAAAAATTAATGTAAGATGTATTAACAGAAATCCGTAATAATTAATTCCCTCAAAAATTACTATGTGGTCAAAATTGAGCTCTATCACTATAAAAAAAATACTCATCATGGTATAGATTATTCAAGGGCCAAATAATCCTCATTAATCATGTTTCATAGTAGAAACCTATTCACACACATACTACAACATTTCACAGCTTTCAAATATTTTTAGGAACTTCAATTGGATTTAGTTACACAAATATAGAAAAACATATCAATTTCAAAAATGTACTCGAAAATATGTTTTCCATGTGACATCCAATAATTATATATTATAAAAAATCATTAGTTTTATTAATTATCCATGCATACTCATATCATATACCATACAGGGCCTGGAGTGAAATAAAAAAAAGTGAAAAAAGAATACAGTAATCACATCACCAAACAAGTGCATCTGTCTTGCTACAATAACATCCAATGTACAGGTGTGAGCTACTACCATAAATGTGCTCAATACCAATGCTCAAATCATATTATTCTCATTTATATGTTTCCAATATACTGAATGAAAAAAATGAAAATAAAATCCATCTCATACCACATTTTATCATCCTGACTCAAGTGCTATATTTTGGTGGCCTATGCCAGTCAGCCATATAACCACATTCTAGTCTCCCTATAGGCTTGAGGCTATTGAATATAAGATATTTTATAATATCAACCATTGGGAGACTATATCTAATTTATCAAATAAAACAAACAGTGGGAGTAAAAAATAATCCCCAAAATTTATAACCATAACCAAAATAAAAACAATACCCCGTGATTATTAAAATATGAATACAATATTCAAACAAAAACTATGGATATGTCATTACATTATTATGTCATTTGTCATATAAAAACCACCGAATAAATATACACTTGTAGGCCAAATCCATTGTTGAAACTAGGTTAATTTTTTCCTCAATTCTCTATATTGAATTAGCTAACTTACATAGGAATATTACACTTATCATATCCTATAAATTTGATTTCTATTTGAGAAACAATAAAGAATCTCAAGTAGTGTGATATTAAAACGTCGTATGACACCACCAATGGCATCTAAAAAAATATACAAACAATAATATTGTATTCAATTATATAAATAATAATTTATAATTCTTATTATTATAGTTATCACATTTCATATTATTAATTATTTAACCACATAATACACATAGTTCTTAGGACACCCATTCAATAAATATGTTCCCTGACCTGGGATGGTTCCTGATCCATAACATAATACAATGGTCCTTATTTATCATTTAATTCCTAGACATATAATTGATCATTTTAACTATAATCCAATGTAAAATCTTGGGCCTAGAACGTCATTTCTAACAACATGAGGGAATTTAGAGCCATCATACCTATTCTATACCTCGTTATCACTTGGGTATTTTGATCCTCATTCCATGTCCCATTATAACTATCCCCTATGGGTATTTGGAGCCTCATTAATTGACCCATAAACATTTATAACATATGGGGACATAGAGGCATAGTCCCTATCCCACACACGTTTATCACATATGGGTATTTGGATTCTTAGTATACAATTATTATATATATCATAGATATCAAATATCTAACACATCAAGTTAAATTGAAATTATAACAATTTTATAAATAATTCCTTCAATGTATACTGTTTTAATTTATTATTAATCAAGTATTATTTCATTAATTCAAATGCAATAATATAAAAAAATCAATATTAATCAATTTAAAAGAATCTACACTTATAAATCATTAACCCATAAATGTTAAGACAGACATCCCATAAACCACATTATTAATTAATACAGAACAACATTAATTGACCAATAAGGTAACCCTAAGATCTCATCAATTTCCATAATCATCACATTCAATTAAATAATTCACAAATTAATTAATCTAATTCCACTAATGCAATAATAAAAACAATTCCAATTAATTATTTCACCAATTAATTTTTCATATTCCACAAATTATAGTTCTCCCTCATTTGACACAATTTATCATCACATGGAAATTACATTAAATCAATTCCATGATTCTATAAATTAATTAATCGATTAATTTAAAAAATTACAGATTCAATTTCCATTCATTCTAATTTAAATTTTACAACACATGCATGCAATTTTAATTCAAGACTATTGGACATGAATATAGACCACCTACCTCAAGATTGACAATGAAAAGTCTCTAAGATAAACCCCCAATTGAAGAAGAATGAACATGAATATGATGAAGAATGAGATCTTGATATGTGGCCAATATCAAAATTCAAAAAATCATAATTCAACTAATCATGTTATAGATCCATAAAAAATATAGAAAAAATTCTCTCCAATGGATGAGATAAAGACTAAAGAGTGGTAGGAAACAACACGGGATGATAATTACCTACTGAGAGTGGTAAAAGCCTTAAATTATAACATTGATTCACTAGGAATGATTTTGATAGGTTTCTTAATATGTCTATTAACCAGACCAACCACTATAAGAACCAAACAATGATTGTGTTTCCTAATAGAATACTCAATTGTTTTATTTAATTAAAAATTGGAATTTTTTAATCAATAAATGGTTGATTCCATATATAAACCAAAACATCCATTTTTAAATCAACTTCAAAACACTAAACAATAGTCTATGAATTTAAAATAGGTTTTCCATTATTGTATGAAAACATAAAATTATAAATGAAATGACCCACCAAACACAAGTTAATTGTAATCACATTAGGTACCATGTATTACTAAGAATAAATTAAAATATAAAAAAAAATAGATTCATAACAATTCATTTATGGGATTTGATAATATGAAGAACAAGATCAGACTACCCTATATCAACACACACATTAAATAATATTCCTCCTTGGCACTACCATGTATACCTAACATATGAATAATCGAACCATATCAGAATATATTGACTCGCAATCCAGCTACCATTATTTTATTAAATTAAAAACCATATTTCATATAACTATCCCACAAAAGAATTATTTCTTTGTCACCCACTTGTAAAAAAATTCGGAGGACTATTGGGAGGCTAGAGGTGTGAGAATCCGGTATAAGAATATACAATGATTTCAATCATAATACACAACATCCTATAACAAAAAGTGGATAGAAGTCGAAAGGATGATAATGTAATGTCTAACATGAAATAAGGAAACAATACATTACATTCAACCATTATAATACAAACAATATTTATACTAAATATCATAATAACAAATTTAATCAAAAATAAAATTCCCACATAAAGAGAGAATAAAAAATCTGATAGAGATCAACAACCCACACAAGGGGTAACCAAATATTTGGGGAAATCATGTAGTTTATTTAACATTTACCATTTCAAAAATCCATCTTGGAATTTAACACCACAACATGGCTCGGGATGTCTATCACATTCACATTTCACAAACTAACACATTATGAGTTTATTATAAAATGTCATAAATGAGGAACAACATATGAAAATATTTATATGATACCCATACAATATTAATCATATATAACATCCAAAAATTTATCCAATTTACAAACATTTCAATAATATTTACTTCTGTGTCCAATATTTAATTTCTCACAAGGGGTATGCCATACAAAAATTTTAAATCACCATCATAAATCCATCAATGAAACAATTTAAAAATCGTTTTATGGTTATCCTTTAATAATAAATTTAAAAAACAAGTTCAAATATTGAAAAACCAAACATAATAAAAATTCAACCGAAAACATGAAGATGATATGAAAGAGACCCACAATAATTTCTTATAATCATATCTCAAATAAACCTTGAATATAAAACTTGAAAACATGATATTAAAAGTTAAAAATTGTTTTTGGAAATCAAAAAACATAAGAAAAGTGTATTACGGAATTTACAAAGCTCATAAAATTAAATAATCATAAAATATATTGAATAAATGAGGACACATTGTATTCTAAAAATAATGAATTTCATCGAAACACCTACTTTGATGATGTTTAATGAAGGTGAACAGTTTCTCCTTTATTGTTGATCACCCCGAAAGTGATTGATATGTTATCCAAAACCCATGAAACCAAAAACCACAATAATAGATCCACCCAACATAATATAATAGACCACATGATATCTATGGATCATGGGAGAAACCAAAAACTTTATGAAAAATATTGGGGGTGGAAAAAGATAAAAAGTTATGTTGAGATGCCTCAAATCCCCATAGAAATCACAAAAGAGAAGAAATGTATTAATAGTGGAGTTTGGAGAAGATACTCCATGGGATCTCAAGGGTTGGATAGATTGAATGTGGGGAAGATTTTTGACACCCATATTAATTGAAATATATAATTTTAATAATTTCCTAATATTTTAACATAATAGATGACCAAAAGGTTTTGCTGCATACTCTTGAAATCCATATGTGAACCAGATTTTCTACACTGCCTAGGAAAAGTGAACCTATATTATTTTAGTACATGGTTTTTTAAATGTTACAATAACCATGATCAAGCCCCATCTAGGTTCATATATGTGCACATTATTTAGTGGAGATTTATATGGTTTAAAAACAATGCAGATACTAAAAAAAACAAATATTTCACTATGACATGGCCATTGAAATATGAACCACGCTATTACTATTAATAATGGTGGATAACCTTAATTCTCCCTGAAACCCTCCATGAACTTATATTTGTCTCCCGGAAACTAGTAGTAGAAAATTAACAACAAAAGAGAAAAAATGAAATAAATATAGTGATATGGGGGTTTCACAGTATAGGGGTTTGAATTTTTAATGTATTCTAGTCCTATGTTTTTTTTCAAATTTAATTATTTTTTATAGTCTATCTAGATTGATATCTATAAAATTCATTCTATTAAACTAGAGTTCATGTAAATATAACATCTGAATCTCCAACTATGTTTCTCAAATTTGAAACTCTATCAAATAATTTTTATATCTTCATATGGTTTTGAACTGTCCAATAATTTTATTATTAATATGTAACCCTTTGAATTCAACAACATATAACTATATATATCATAAAAATGTTATTATAACACATGATTTCTTTATATTATTAATATATTTTATGATGGGTATGGATAATCAATTTTTGTACATAATAATGAAATATAGTTTTTTTAATTCATGACTCTAAGAGGTTTTTAATTTATATCATTGGATCATAATAGATTAATATATTCAAAATTAATATAATTGAATTTATTGAAAATCAAATGTTATGTCATTCAAAATGGTGATTTTTATTTTAAAATTGTTTTTTAAATTGAATGTTTTAAAAAAATTAAATGAGTGACATGGTGGTAGAATGGAAATGATTTTTCATTCATGGAATGTAAAAAATAGGTATATAATAGTGTATATAAACATGTCATTTTATGTAAATGATTCAAATTACAGAATAATCACAGTCAAATTTGATAATTTTTTGAAATATAAATATACAGTAATATGATATGAATAATTTCGGTAAAATTATTTAATATCTGTAGAAAATGAACTATTATTAAATTTATAGGATGGATAAAATTAAATAATAATTCGATACCAGCTCTATGAAATATGATAATGAGTGTGGAGTTATATAGTTTTTCAATTATTAATAAGAGAAGTCATGAAAACTTTCTCAAATAAGATGTCTTTGTATAAATTGTTGTTATTCTAGATGAATTAACATAGAATAGTGAGAATAACATTTGATTTATGAAAAAATAAATTGAATCTAAATATGTTAGACTAAACATGTGGAAAATTTTAATTCACATATTGTTTTTATAATAGTTCCATTAATGGATCATTTAATTTTATTTTTAATTTCAACGATAGTATAGAACATATGGATTAAATGACAATGAAAATAAAATATGACCTTCAGGATTTCCCAATGTTTCTATAAAATTTATACAGATATTAAAAGAGACCATTATATAGCATTCATACTAAATAAATTTTTTTTAAACTAAATTCATGTCATATAATTTGAATATTACTAGAGGATGGATATGAAGTAGGTTTAATAACCTACATATTCTAATAATTAATATGATAATAAAATAAAATAAGATTCATTTTAAAAAATCAGACTCTATGAAAATTTTAAATTAAGTGGGAGTGTTATATTGATAAAACATAGTCATGCAAAATCTATTTTATATTGTTTATGAAGAATATTGATTCACTTGTAAATTTCCATAGGTGTGTCATGTATCAATACAATAATGATAAATCAATCACTTAGAAACTTGTATAGTACATTTATGTAACTCAATGGTTTATAATACTATATGGATACTAGGAAACCATTGGAAAATTTTCATAGTATATTGATAGAATAATTTTTTATGGGAATCTACATCACTAATTATACTGTCCTCAGTGAAAGAAAATTGATTTTGATTTTCCTAAATTATGGTATCATTTGAAAAACCCCCATTATTCATTTTCCATAAATTATAAAAATAATATTGAAGTAAAAATTATTAATCATTTTATATTCATTGTTATGTTTGTAAATTATACCATTCCCCAATTTTTTATGATAATGCAAAAAAAAATATATTTTAATTACATATATCTAGTTACAAACATCATAGTAATGATTTTAATATCTATATAGAACTATTTATAGAAGAACATAAATTGATATGACATACGTGAGTTACAGTAGATGGTGCTCATAGATGTGATGAAATCACATTTTGGGAAACACTGTGTTTGATGATAAATGGATTTACTTCCTTCGAGAAATTTTTAAGCTACAACAATAAATTAATATTCCTATTGCCCAATTGAGATGAAGGTATAAACTTAGTTAGGTTGATGTATTAATTGAAGTATTTTTTAGGATCTCAAAATTGTTTACCATGAAAATACATATAACAACCCTGGATGTTATCATCTTATGAATATACAAAAAATGGTTCAACACTATATCGAGAAATGAGTAACAACTGGATGAGAAAGTAAAATATATTTAATCTAATATCGATAACCAATTTATAAGAAACATATCAAATTAATATGGAAAATGATATCCATTTTCATTTAAATTTTCATATTATAATTGGTTTTACATAATAAATTCTATTGATGTCACAAATTTAGAAAAAAAAATTATGTGGTATTGATATTTGGAAGTTACACTATGTAATAAAAAAATATATGGAATTTAGGATATCTTTTAAATAATTTTAAAGGATATAATTAAAAATTTGGCACCTATTAATGGTGAAAGATAAACTTTTTACCTCCAAAACCATACACTATAAATTTATAAAAGAAATGTTTCAATTTTACAACATCCATGATGGATTAAAATTACTCGTGTTATATTCATCAAATATATGGTTTTTTTATTTTATTTATTTGATTGATCAAGGTTTAAAATAAAATTAATGTAATTTATAGACACAAGATTTTAAGATTTTAGATTTACATTATAATATTCATAACAATTTTTTTAATTTATTGATAAGACTATTATTATTTTTCAATGAAATGTATAATTTTTATTAGACCCATGGATGGTCAAATACGGAATAAAGAATTATCAGTTTTATTATGTTCATTTGAGTTGTTATTCCCACCATTATTCCTTGATATAATGGTATACCAAATGGTTCACATCAACACAGTAATTCAACTATATGGATTGGTAGATTACAAATGGATTTACCACAAATATTATTATATATTGATTTCTAAATTCTATATCATGAATAAAACTATGCTAAAGTGTTGTATTTCATAGTGATATATTATTGAAGAAGGTAGGGAATTATATAATAATTTCCTATAAGGTGTTTACAAAATTTTTCTCCCAACATCTCATAACATTGGAATACTTGTTATAAAATGAATTACAAGAAAAAAATTATTATAGTTTTGTTTAGAAAGTTGGAGTAAACTTATAATTTTATATTAGATAATAGTATAGGTGTTTCTCTATATGCTGAAGCCTGGAAAATAATTCACATACTTTTAAATCTAATATGGAATGAATAATGTATATCAAATAAACATAATAAATAGATTATATAATGATTTTGAGATCATACATATAAAGATATTTATATAAATGGGAATTTAATTATATATCAATTTCTATGGCTAGATAGGGGACCTTATTTAATTTTCATATCATACATTGATGTTTAAAAAATTAATATAATTCATATAATAATGAATAATAATTTTTTTTGCGTGTGACACTTATATGAATTATTTTTAAGCGAGATACTCATACTCATAGATGTCAATTTAACATATAACTTATAACAATCATATATAAATAATAATATTTCAAATTCATTATAGATCAACATTGTGTTTAATTTTTTCTATAAAACATAGTTTTCATTTCAAATATTACTTAATTATATTTTCTATATCATTAATAAATTAAATCATAGTATTTTATTATTGAACATCTTATTAAAATGAATATTATTTTTAAATACCATTATTAACAAGACACAATATAATAATTATTTAAAAAATGGGACATTATTTAAAATTGAAAATATATACATTGAGGAGAATATTAGTCTCTAAATAATGATTTGGAATAATAGAGAAAATTGATCACTATAATTCGAATGATCAGTAAAAATTTATTTACTAGAAAATCTATAAATAAAACCTTTGTTAAAACGGTAACAAATTCATTTGAAATAAAGATAATAAGGAAACAATTTTAATTACTATTACATTTTCCTACAGTTTTGGATTTCCTTTATTTTTTGGATGATGAATATAACAAATTATTGATACATAATTTCCATCATATGAATAAATGAGATTTAATACTATAAACATAGGTTTCAATAAATTTCCACAATTATCTGATTTTTAACTCAAAATGATGAGTACGAATATTTAATTTCAATATCTATATGATCATCATCTGATAGAACATGTGTTATAAAAAATGGATATAACATGATAATATAATACCTTAAAAGAATATAATATTTACATTTTTTCTTTAATATCAATAAACATGTTTCTATTTAGGACAAAATATCATAAAATATAAAAAGGAAATATTATATCATTTACATAACCAATTATATTTATGGACAATGTATTTATATAATTATGAAAAAACATTTATAACATTATTATGTTATTAAATGTTAATTTTTTTCTTCAAAATACCCATCGTTTAGAGTTCAACATTAAGTCTTCATAGTCACCCACATGAATGATTTCAAGGATTATTGTTCATAACATAATGATATTAATCTAGTGGAAGAGAATTATAAGAAGGGTGAGGCCAAATTCTAAGTTAGTGTAAACATAATCCATAATAATTTAATAACTTTATTAAGGACAATAAGTGCATAAGTTTATGAGAACACAATCAATGTGCCTGATCATTGAAAAAGGGAAATTATACATATCAAAATAGTTATAATTAAATGTTGGAAATGTAATAAAAATAAATATATGATAAGAGTCATATAATTAAATAATCTTAAAAATTTTGTAAACAAACCTTCACCAACACATTGATTAAAAATAATATCAGGCATTGAAAAATGGTGATGGTATCTTTGAATATAAAAAATTCCACATAGAATCACTTTATAAAAATTACATATTTTTATAAGAAACCTATAATCATTAATCTTTATTAGAATATAATATTAATTTATAATCAATTAAGAACCTTATCTTGTTGGGGTAACACAACTCTTTTATCTCTTATGAGGCTCAATTATCTTGTTAAATTTATCTCAATAGAAAATCCATTATATGGTTTTGACACACCCACCCATCAAATATTATAATAAATTCTTTATAGATTAGGGTTCACTAATAAATCAAAACTTAATAAAAAAGGTCAAAGTACCATATCTCGAAAACAAAAATAGATGAATGTATTTCATTAAAACTAAGAAGATTTATTTACCCATTAAAAATAAATAGTTTTCCTGAAATATATTTTTCATAAATTATCATAAACTATTCCATTAAGTGGAGTGAATAATGTCTTGAGAAAATATCCCAATTGATTATTATGTGTCATTAACCTTTTTTTTAAATCGCATAAACTAGCAGAAAAAAAATCATTTAAGTCATTTATGTGAAGATATAATAAAATAACCATTTGTGTAGCAATAAAAATAAAAAAAACAAACAAATTATGATAGACATTTAATTATAAAATTACCAAGGAAAGTTTATTTTAATTTTAAATTAAAATATTTGTAATGATGACTTTAAAATGCATTAATGTGATGTGTACTAACAAACATTCCATTAACACTTCTATATGATTTACTAAATGACATTTACGTAAATGTTTTAAAATTATTCAATGTAAAAATATTTTAAAAAACTTCATATTTAGTGAAAAGTAACATTTAAAAAAATTTCATGTAATTGTGTGAACAATCATAAATCAATTTTTATGGGAATATAAGTAGAAGAACAATTTTATTGACTACATAAGAAATTATTTTTTTTCTAAAAACAAATTCTTGTTCATATTAATTATCAATGTCGAATAAATAATTAAAAATAATACCAACCTTAAAAATAAAAATTTTATACTAATAAATTTGTATTTTTGGAAATGAAATTCAAAAAAATTTGCCAAAGTAATCCAAAATATAAACAATCTAAATTAAAATGAAATTTAACTGAAAGGCATTACCTCTTTGGAAATATACTAATAAATAGTCAGTGGAAGAAATAATATGACATGGATCATAAAATAAATTTAATTAAATTATATAACTTGTTACAATTCATTATTATCTATGTGATTTTAGTATACAATGATTCCCAAGATAAATACACCAAACATGTCTCGTGAAAATGAGATTGATACAATGAAAAACAATTAATGATCATAAATTTCTATGTGTAATTAATCCTGGATCTGAGTATGAAAATAAATTTAATTAAATATAAAAATTATTTAATATAGAAAAAACATTATAAATATTTTCACATATAATTTTGGAATTACAATGTAAATGAAGATGTGTTATAAACCAACGAAATAAAATTCTGTTTGTAATGCGCTTATAATGATCCAATCTTGTCTATGTATATCAATTAACACCAATAAAAAATATAATATTTATATTATTTATTAATAATATTTTCTGATTTAATTCTATTTTCTTAAACCATATATAATATTTATATTTATTTCATAATCTATTATGTGAATATCATGTGTTTTGAGGAACATCAATCCATAATGGCAAAACAAATTTAATATGATAAATGTGGTCAAAGGGTTATTTTTCATCATATCTATTGTATTGTTAATGAAACAATTATAATTTTAAAACATGAAATATATTTTTAGAGTTATATATGATTTCTCATTATTTAAATAAAATATAAAGGCTTTTTATGTGGTATTCTTCATGAAACTATGATTGACATTTTTACATTCCATTAGATATAAAAAAATTAATAAAACATTAAATTCAATAAATCATTATAATTTAAAAAAAATCATTATATATATCCCTGTGAAAATAATTGAGAGATTGATTTCAAAATACAATTTCTTTTCTTTGTGGAGAAAAAATTATGTACATAAACATCTATGAGAATTAAGTTTTTAATGAATTTAATGGTATAAAAATACTTTATATATTGTAATAATAGATTGGAAATTATTTCATTATTATAAAATATAAATATTAAATTAATCAATATAAATAATCATGAGAATTAGTGATAGAAAATGAAATAGATCTCTTCATGGAAGTGTTTTTCCAAATCTATGTGTAAAAAAGAACATTCCATGTGTTATTAAACACGATGTGAAAAATGTTTATTAAATACACATAATAGCATTTCATTATTTTATGGAGTTATTATTATTATTTAATCACTATTTAAGAATATCAGAAAATGATATTATGATAAGTTAAATTAAAATTTTTAGTTTTGAGATATACTGATTATTTGAAAATACCCCTTTTGGTTCAACATATAGAATTATTGGATTGTATATATTAACATCCCGACCCGGGTACCACATGTCAGTGCACTATGTTGGTTGATCATATGTCCTTATTCATGTATCCCTATATGCAAGAGGTAACAAAATAGCAGGGACAATTTAATATCGATAATGGGAAGACTATAACCCCTTTATCAATGTAGCCTAACGATAGAAATAAATGATCAATTTCAAAATGAAATTACAATAACCATAATTAAGAAAATATATCAAGATGACTAAACCATTATTATATTATCCCTCAAAGACTTTAGATATTTCATGAATGTAAATATCAGTTTTATAATGGAAAATACAACATAAATTCAACAAGTCACCCAAAATAAAGTATCTACATAAGGTATAGTTCATCATCCATGCACTATATCAACTAAACCATCTATAATAATACTCATGACTTTAAACTATTCTACAATCATTTAGCCTATTCAGGTATCCATCATGAAGCTATAGTGGGGTAGGAGTATAACTCTATAGTCCAACACCAATGGTGTCTAAAACATTCACTCTTCAATAAAAATGTTCCCATTTGTATAATGGATAATGTAACATGAATAAGTAAATAGTTTTCAACTTTTGGATTAATCATTAATTAACCACATAAACACCCATGTCCTTGAGAACTCCATTCTCATCAATACCAAAATCATCCCTTACTGGTTTTTGAACCGTATCACAATTACATGGCCAACATTAATCAATTAACATCAGATCATAACATTTCCTAATGTAACCACAATCCAATTTCACCTCTTGATCATAGAATGTCATGTATAACACCCCGTGGGTACTTGGAAAAAATATCCCTACCCCACACATAAAAGTCACATGGGTATATGGAACCTCATCCCAATCACATTCTTGTCATCTAAGTTAGGTATTCAGAGCCTCAACATTTATACCATAAACATTTAGAAAATATGGGTATTTGGAGCCTTAGTCCAAGTCCCAAAATTGTCTATCACTTCTGGTTATTTGGATCCTCACTCCCCCTCAAACCCAAATTTATCACTTATATCATAAATATCAAAATATCACAGATATTAAAATATGACACACAATTCTTTTTGAATTAGCATTTAACCATTTTTATAAACATTTCAAATGAATGAATTCTATTACAATTCATCCAAAACTGATGGTTATATCATTATGTCACAATGAATGAAAAGAAAAACTCTCTATTTGACTAATTATCAATAATTATTAAAATTATTCATAATGCATTAAAGGTTAATCAAAATAACCCTAAATATTCATTGACAATTAATTCACAACCACATTAATTGGATAATCACACCACCCCAGTTTCTCATCAATTACAACAATCCTCAGATTCAATTAATTAATTCATAACTAATTTAAAACAATTTCAAAAATTCAATAATTACAAAAATTCCCATTAATTAATTAACCAATTAATTAATATAATTAAATCAATTCAAATTGTCCTAAATTTTTACCTATTCATTATCACATTGAAAATAAATAAAATTAATTATGTGATTCTATAAATTATATAATCAATTAATATGGTCAATTAATGATACAGTATTAAGTTATTCCAATTCAAATTTCAAAATACATAAACCCAAATGTAATTATAAACTATATGAATTTAATTTGGAACACATAAATCAAGAATTATGACAAATTCTCGACAATGGAAAACCCCAATTGATGCAAAATTATCATAGAACTAATGATGAATGAGATATAAATATAAAACCTAGACACAAGATCAAACGAACCATGATAAAGAAAACCAAGATATAGATCCTTATAAAACATAGGAATACATCCCTCTATTGAATTATAGAAGTATCTATGAGTGGTATTAGACTATAAGAGTTGGGAATCAACTTGAATGAGAGGTTTAGATCATCACCACAGTCTTCTATTATCCAAAAATGGAGGCCAAAAGACATGGAATCCATCCAAGAACCCATAATATTGAGTGATAACTTTTAGGCCTAAGTTGGATAAAAAATGGTAATGTACGAGGGGTTTGGTATTTAAAAAATTAGAACTTTAACAAATGTGTGCACAGTTTCCAAGGGAGGGGCACAAGGTTTTCCAAAAGTCTATCTGTAACCATGTACCAATTATAAGGGGTGAATGATTAACCCTAATTAGGAAATTTTTTTGAATAACTATGTAATATTCATCAAATCATTATATATTTTGTGTAACATGGTTTTCTGGGGTAGGGGGCAATGTTTTTTCAACATTTGGTCCAATCAGGAGCTACCAAAAACACCTAAAATAATTCAAACATCCACTAAAAACACATCATATAATACAAAATAAGTATATACTATAAAATATCCAAAAGGGTATCTAAATAAAATCATGAGAAAACTATATAAATGGTCGGGATCTAATAATATTTCATCCTTATAATAGCTCTTCCTAGAGCTGTAATCCAAATCATCTCTAAAATATATACAGAAGTAGATCAATCCACTGATCCGGAATCTTTGAATCATTGTTCCGTGTTTCATACAAAACTCATCTATGATACCACAATACCCGAACTGTTGGAAAATTATTTTCCAAAATATTAGTATCTCACTATGATGGAACAAGCGTATCATATTCTCTTCAAAGTATGCATCATTCTCACAATTAATAACAACCACATTGATCATATGAGAAGGGTCAGGATGATTTCACAGGCATTGTTACACATGAAAAATGACATTAATATAACTATACCTAAGAATAAGATCTAATCGTAATTCCATCAACATGATTCAATCCACAACCAGAAACCATCCAATGATATTGAGCACTGGCATTCTCTATCTTAGAATGCTTCAATGACCTAACCTATGTGACACCAAATGGATTACAAAATCACCCTCTTCAAAATATGTGTGGCATCATTGTATATCAAAATATGAAAATATTTACATATATCCATATAAATATGCTTCCAAATAAACTTAAAATTCTTAAATTATCATTCATGAGACTCTGTTATGAATGATTTGACAAAAATGCATCCCTCCATCATAGAAGTTATTATAATTTCCAATCAAAAAGTGCCTCATTTGGTATTGTCTAAATAGTTTTCAAATTAATGTTGTTATATGAGAAAACTTCCAATTCTAGTAGTTTCTCCCATGGACCACCAATTTCTATTAAACAATCTTGAAGAATATCCCCATGAACTCGTATAGTATGTTATGAATCCCAACCTGTTTTTTGGTTGAATTCTATTCCCAGTAAAACCTGTATACCAAGTATCTTCTTCAAACCTTGATAAATGAATGAATTAATCTAAGAGTTATTGTATGAAACTATACTTCATGTGAATTTTAACAAATGAACTATCTACCTAATTCAAAAATCTCTCCTATTGTATAAGGTTAAAGTCTTCAATATATCTAATAAATGTTCTAATGTCCAGTCAGTCCACAATCAAAAAAATTGAATCATTCTTCCAAGTAATCCTATTGATACACACCACTATGTCTATAATAACCATATCCCACTTCCATTCCATAATAGGAAATTATTTTTTTAAACAACCATGTCATTGATGATCATACTTCAGCTGTTGATAGGTGTTAAATCATGTTGTGAACCATGGTATCTCAATTTTCATTTCTAGGCACCAAAAGTATCTTTTTATGTCACAATAATTTTTGGTCCACCATGAATCACCTACCACTTATTGTAATCGAATTATCACATTAAAATATCCCACATACTCATCATCACATCAACATTATATGTGACAGATATGATATCATCCTAATATATGATACAATAAAATTTTCAATCCCAACCTCCATCAATTTTCCTAATACCAAACACCCTAGGTCCTAATACTTCTTTTCTGCAATCCAACACAAAAGTGTAGCCTCCATTTAAATGGATATAATATTCATTTACACCTGAATCATGGGATACAAAACAAAAATCTAATCTAAAAAATTATGTATATTCTACTCCTCACAGTACTCCATAACTACATGAGATTGAGTATTCCTTCTCAAATAAATATCCATACTATTTTCCTTACCGAGAATATCTATAATTTTTATATTATAAGACTAAATATACTAAACCCACATCTAATTAGAAAGTTTCAAATCACGATTTGAAAAGATATAGTTTATACTATTTTGAATAGTAAAAAAAAATTACCAATAGTTAATGTCACCATCACATCAATGAATAAACCTATATAGAAAATTCAAGGTCATTTTTATGGTATTTCAGTTTAGGTGTCCTAAACTGTTTGGAACCTTATTCCATAACTCAGAATCCCTAAATCAATTCATCTGAAGGGTATATCCATGAAATGACACAAACATTGTACACTCATCTCATGGATGGAGTAGAATAATTATCATTGGCATAGAGAAGTGCTTCATTAACTACTCGAATAAATTTTCACATGCAACCTACCATGAAAACATTACTCCATTATTTTTCAATCCAAAAAGTGGTGCTGACACACAAGAAAAGTCATTGAAGACAATATAATAATAATCTTCTAACTATATAAAACTATGGAAATAAAAAATGTTATTTGGTTTTCAAATTATATAACTTACAAAACATTCTCTAGGTCTACATACATATCATCCTCTTAGATTATATTCCACCTGAAGTGTACCAAATAAATCAAAAACTAAATCCTAGGTTGATTCTTTTATATTCTATTCTATCTCAACGTACATAGGATAAGTTAAAGGTGTTATCTCTGATAATCATGCTAATTGGTGTACCCCATTATTTCATCCAATAAACCTACAACAAACTAAAAATGTTAGGAGTGTAAGATTCTATTAATTAATCCCTTAATCATTACTACAACATTCGTTAACTCAAAAAACATCTCAAAAAATGAAATTACGCTATAACTGAATCTAAATACATTTTTTGGTATATCATATAGTTAAAATATCAACTGATGATACATGGATATCATCTCAACCATGGATAAAACACTTTCTCTCCAATATTAGTCAAATAGATTACTGATTCATGGATGAAAAATCCATTATTTCACAATAATCCATTTCAATATCTTGTAATAATCAAATGATCACTATCTCTACTCATTCTAATTTTCAAAAAAAATAGGGAACACCATGGTGACATACATAGAGAGATAAAACCCTTTCTCAACAACATTTCTAGATAACTCTTTATCCCTTGACGTTCTGTTGGATTAATTTTATATAGTGGAATATAAATTGGCTCAGTTACAAGAGAAATATCAATTGTAAATTCCACATCTCTCATAGGTGGAATACATGATAATTCCTCAGGAAACAAATATTGAACTATTCCACTATAGATGGAATGATATTATTCATTACACCACCTTGATCCTGAAACCAACTAGAAACATGGGTTGTATTCTACCCTAGTTGCTGATGAAATGGCCCTAGATAACCCACCTGTATATCCCAATCACCATGATAAATATATTTTTCACCCTTAGAAGATGTACAAATCACCCTCCCATGGTAGAAATATATGTGGGTTTGGTACGCCACATACCAGTCCATATTCAAAATTAGGTCAAATACTCATGCATTTATAATTGTGTTATCCAATAAAAATGATACTCCCATCCTCAAGATAACAAAAAATTCACAAATATATTACTCTTCACTATACTCTCAAATATTTATCAATCTTCATTACCCTACTCATAAACACCTCTACCGGACCCAACCCATTTAGATGTGGTGAAGATTTCAGACAATGACAGTAAATGATATCATATTAGGAACATGATTTATTAGAACCCACAAGATTAGTACTTATAATTGCCTATTGGTTAACATCAATATCCATTGATTATATGGAACTTAATACAACTTTCTGGCCTCTTTTCCGCATCATTCCATCTATGAATATATGTTTTAACACTCTACGGGCATGAGAACTCCTCCCCAAAAGTACCATATCCACAACCCTTACATCCACATCCATTAGAAATCCAACTACTAAACTGTTTCGATTTACATGATACCCATTAAAAACTCTAGTTCATCCAAGTCGATCAATAACCCCATATATGTCTTCGGTTCCTATATTACATCTTATGATTTCCCATCATACCACAAGATCAACACTCTAACGGTGGATTGAGATAATGACAAAAAATATGTCCTTGGCTACCACACTGGTGGGAATGGACAAGGGGGATATCCTATGTTATTGATGCTCCCCCAATGAAACCCGTCATCCAAAGGATCTGGTCATAATTATCCTTAAAATTATTCATAATTTCGAAATATGTACCACTAATCATTCATCTGAAACAATCTATCGTACACTTGAGTCTTCCTTTAGGGTCCCATGTAATATGATCACAAAACACAGTACATTAGGAAATGTTTTTCAATAAAAGATGTTAAAATAATATATAATAACGTTAAAAAATTACCTGATGGTTCCTTTCCCTAGATGTCTCCTTCTATTCCGACACTGGAGAATGAACTATATATTAATAATATGTCCATCGTAGTATATTACAGACGTAATCCATAGAGTTAACCATGTGAACCCAACTAACAACTCAGGTACCAATTTCCCTTGATAAAGGTGCATATGAAATTTTCCATAAAGTTTTTCTATAACATTACCTCAGTCTTCCCATTATGATTGTGAACATACCATTAGTGAATCCTTAATCCTCATAACATATATGGAACTAACGTGAACCGCTGCATATCAGGAGTCACTGAATGGACATGTATAGTCTAGATGAACTTCATCCAGATCGCTGGTTTCTTATGTCTAGCCCCTTAGGTTATGAGAATTGGGTGATATTAATGAAAAACCCCATTTCATCTCAGTAAAACACTTCACTAATTTCTCATGGTATCTATACATGATCTACATTCATTGAGAATAGTTCTCTTGTATTTACATTCCAACAACCTATTCCAAAACTAGTAGTGCCTCTTGTTCTACTATTATTGGACTATCTCCATCCATAACAAACATTAATCCTCTCAATAAAAATCATTAAGGAGAAATATCTATTCAATTAAAAAAACATCTCAAGAAACACAACACAACATTAACACATTAACTTAAGAGGTATTCAAAATAATCCATAATAATTATTTCCCCCAATCCTTGCTAGGTGGTCAAAATCGACCTCTATCACAATCCAAAATGATAACACATTTAGATATTGGTTATTCATGGTCACAATCATTCTCAATATTCATGATTCTCAATAGAAACCAATTTACTCATATACTACATGACTTTATAGCTTTCAAATCTTTTAGGAACCTCAATTGAAATCAAATACACTGGTAAGGAAAAAAATCTCAATTTAAAAAATAAACTAGAAAAATTGTTTTCTTAGTGAGTTCCAAAAATTAATTATGATGAAAAATCATGACATCGTAGAATGATACATGAATTCTCATTGAATATAGCATATTGGCCTAAGAGTGAAAAGAAGTTGAAAAAATAATACAGTAATCACATCACCCAAAAAGTGCATACGTCATTGTAAAATAACATCCAACCTATGTGGGTGAGATACTACCATGAATGTGCTCCAAACCAAGGACCAAATCATATTATTCTCATGTATATGTTTCCAATATAGTGACACAAAATAATGAAAAAAAATCCATCTCATACCACATTTTAACATCCTCTCTCGGGTGCTACATGTTTGTGCCCCATGTTGGTCAGCATTTGGACCATAGTCTCACCTCCCTATAGGATTGATTCTATTTACTGGAAGGGAAGTTATAATATCAATCATTAGGAGACAATATCTCGTTTATCAAAGAAAAAAATTAGTGTAAATAAAAAATAATATCCAAAATATAAAACCATAACCAGAATAAGAAAAATATCAAATGATTATTAAAATATTAATACAATATTCAATCCATAACTATAGTTAGGTCATTCCAAGTATATTTCATTTTTAAAATGACTACCCAAAAATAAATACACACTTATACTCCAAATCATTTGTCGAAACATGGTCTATATCAATCATCAATTATTTATATCTAATTATCCATCAAAAATATGAATCATAAACATATCATATCCTATTAATTTTATTTCTATTTAGGAACCAATATAGAAGATCATGTAAGGTGTGATTAAAACATAATAGACTCCACCAATGGCATCTAAAATGATATACATTTTATATTATTAGTTAATTAACCACATAAAACCCCTAGTTCATTTGACGCCCATACACTAAATATCTTTTGTGACTTGTGATTGTGTCCAAACCATATCACAATAGCATGGTCATTATTTATCATTTCATTTATAGTCATATCTTTGAAAATCATATCTATATTACAATGGAGAATCATGTTCCTAGAACATCGTGTTTAACAACCTTTGGGAATTTGGCGCCACTAACCCTATTCTACATCTCACTATCACATGCATATTTGGATCCTAATTCGGTGTCCCGTTATAATTATCTTATATGGGTATTTAAAGCCTCATTCAGTGTCCCGCACACATTTATCACTTATGTGAATCCAGATGATCCGTCCATTTCCCACACACATTTATCACATATGGGTATTTAGATACTCATTCCCTATCCAACAAACATTTATCACATATGTCGTAGATATCTACTATCTCACAAATCTGGTTTTATCGACATTATAAAATTTTCCTAAATAATTCACATTAAGGTATACTATTTCAATTTTCAATAATCAATGTTTATCTAATTAATTCAAATGAAATAAAATGAAAAATAGACAATTAAAAAATTTATCTACAATTAATCATATTAATCATTAACCCATAAAGGTTATCAAAAACATCCTTAAAAGAAAATTATAAATTAATTCTAAAATATATTAATTTACCACTATGGAACCACTAATTTCTCATCAATTTCACCCATCATAAAATTAAGTTATGTAATTAAAAAATTAATTAATCTAACTACACAAATGTAATATTAAAAACAAATACAATTTATTAATTCAACAATTAATTAATCAAATTCAACTTTTCTAATTCTCCATGATTTGACAAAATTCATCATCATATGGAAATTACATTTAATCAATTCAATGATTCTATAAATTAATCAATCAATTAATTTACTCACTTAAAAATTCAATTTTGAATCATTATAATTTGTAATTTACAACACAAACATGATATTGGAATTCATGAAAATAGGAAATGAATGTAGACCACCAACCTCAAGATTGATGATGAACGGTCACAAATAGAAAACCCCAATTGAAGATGAATGATCGTGAACACGATGAAAAATGAGATCTAGATATGTGACCAATATCCAAGTTAAAAAAATTGATAATTCAACATTTAAAGAGCTAGATATATAATTAATATATAAAAAATTCCCTCCAATGGATGTGATAAATACTATAGAGTTGTAGGAAACAACACGAGATGATAATATCCTATTGAGAGGGGTGAAAACCATAAATTTGGAAATTGATTCACCAAGAACAGATTAAATTCTGGGTTTTAATATGTCTGTTAACTAAAAAAAAATCATTTATGATGATATGGTTTAAAATTGGGTTATTTACTATGGTTTAACCACTTTATAAACTAATTTTTTGAATATTAGAAATAGCACGCATTGTTTCCTTAGATGGGGAACATGGTTTTCTAAACTACATGACATAACCATGAACATATTCTTATGGGTGGGGCATTCACAATTATTATAATAAGGTTCAGAGTTTCAAAAACCATGCCAGATCCATTCCATCTGTCTATATCTGTGTTTTAATGATTTTCTATTTAAGGTTGCATCGTTTGGTTAAACTGTGCGCAAAACATGCACATCCCAAAACATCTCCAATGACATCCAATTTTAACCCAAAGTACCAAATATAAAACCTTTTAAAAATATACTCAAAACCTAAACAAATATTACATCATAGACGTCTAAATAAATATCTTGGAATGGTTATGATGTTACATATATTGATGAGAAATGTGAAACTAAGTCATGGAGAAGAAGGTTAGAGAGGTATTTTTTATTGTCTTAGATGAGATAGAGTGTTCAATGTGGTTGGGGATGATATGAGATATGGTTCCCCTATATAAGTCTATGATCGATAAACTTTATAATATATTAATTTATTATATTTAATTATATTAATTTTCCTTGAAAATCAATCCAACGTAGAAAAATTAATAATTTAGGATGATGATGAGTCTAAATGAAATCATTTGATAAAATTTAAAAAAGAATAACTAATTTTAACAATTATATCATAATGTTAAAAAATTTTATGAAAATTTTCCAATTATCATGATATCATAATATTCTACACATTAGTTGTTAAGAAAGTAAAAATATATTAACAAGTGACCCATATGGGTTAAATTGATTATATTCTATTATATACACTTATAACGTGAAAAATAATAATTTTTTATAAATTTTGTCATACTATTTAAAGTAATAAATCATTAAAACTATTGTTAGGATTATGACTATAATTTTTCCCCATAAAAATAAATAAATTATTTCAATTCATATATAACTATTTAAGAAACCAAAAATACGTTATATTTATATAAATAATCATAAAATACCAATACTCACCAAATAATTATTAATTTGATTGTTTGAAAATTCATTTGCATGATTTTTATTCTCCTTACAACAACATTATGTTATCATAATGTTATAATTTGATATATTTATTTTATCATATGAAATTAAAAATAAATACACATGATAAAAAAATTATATAAAATAATTATTTCTAAGAGTATATAACCAATTTATATATATATGAATAACATTACATTATTTAAAAGTTAATATAGTGACATTTTTTATTTTTTCATTAACATAAAATTATATTAAGGACATTATGAAATAAAAATTAACCATTTATTCATATCATCCAATATTTGATAATAATTTTCATACCTAAATCACCGAATATAAATAACATATGTTTTATATAGATGTTTAATGACCTGTAACATTATTTTTAACCTCATTTATTCAATTTTCCATCACTAAGGTGACAAATATAAACAAATTTTACTATTAATTTTAATGAAATATAAATTGGTCATAATTAAAAAAATTATTATATTTATTTTATAATTTTATTCCATATTATAATATTAATTTACATTAAGGGGTTGAAATACAATTTATAATGAATATGAAAAACATGAATATTTTTTTAAGAAATAATTTTATTTATGTTTAATAATTCTTTTATACCTAAAGAACATATTATTTCAATTATAATGATAATAATTATTGTTGACATATTCAAATGGGGATAATTTAAATTTAAAATCAACTTTTAAAAAAATGGGGCATTATAAAATTAATTGAAATTGTTGTTTTAAATAAAATTTTAAAATTTTCTCAATTATTCATAAAATTAATCATTTTAGAAGTTTAACAAAATCAAACACTAATATAATTGTTTTCCCATGATTCAAAAATTAAAAACGTCTTTGAAATAAATTTTTAAAATTTAATTATATTAATTATAATTCTCACTTATAAAAATAAATATAAATTTGTTTTAATGAAAATATTTTTTTTGATTCCTAACAAGATATTGCTAAATATTAATTTATCATTTCCTAAAAAAATTTCAAAATTTTTACATATTATTATCATTATATACATATATAATAATTTCTTACTCGTATTTATTCTCATAAATTCACGTGTTAGTTTAGAGTTTTCATATTTAAATATCATTATTTGATAGAAATTAAATCTATGTATTTCATGTCTTGTATCTTATCAAATATAGTGTTTTATTAAATTCATGGGGTATAACATTCAGTTTCAATACTATTCAATAAATTAAGAATGATATTGGATTACTCATTAAATCATTATTTTGAATCCCTGATGTGTCTCTTCCATGGATTCAGGTAAAATATTACTTGTTTAGTTTAAAATATAATGGTCTTATATTTTTATGTGTTACCATTTTTCAATATTGTTTAATGAGCTCCCTAGATTCATCGTTTCCTCAATGGATGAGTAGCCTATAGTGTGATACATGATGTATAATGAAGACATGATTCTAAATTTCATTGAATTTTTATTGGGATAAATATGAATTATTGGACAATTATAATTGCATAGGAAACCCAATATAATTAATTATGTTATTGGTTTTGATGGTTTAATTTTTTAGACTCATGAATTCCCTCTTATTATTATTACTATTGTATAGGTTGTTTTATACCTTGCGGCCAGCTAGTCCATGATGTTTTCCATGTCGATTGACAATCAAGAACTATCAAAATCATGTATTTATTATTTTCATATGAAAAAACATTGTATTGGAATCTATATTTATATATATATATATAATGTATTTCAATTGATTAATATTATCTAATGAAATATTAAAATTGATAAAATAAATATTTTAATATATATATATATATACCAGAACGTGAATATTTTTTAGTGGCAATTAATTAAAGAAACTATTTTTTATCCACATTATGTTTTACCCTCACCGAGTTAAGATATCTTTAACACATGTGTAACCAAGATGCTATCACTATACTATTGTAGTTTCAACCCTAGAAATGTGATATTTTTTTCAATTAAATTTTTCTATGGATGTGTGAAATATTATATGGGCTAAGGTATGTTTCATAATCGTTAATATGGTTTTCCCTAGTTCTCTCATTTGGTTGTTAGTTTCTTCTTGAATTTGGATAGTTTATTATCATCAATTATATTGATTTTTATTGCACAGTTTCTTTTTATATCTAGATTAAATATAATTTATTTTGTGTTTTTCATTATGGTATTATTTTTATTTATATTTTTATTTTAAATTATTTCATTTATTTCTAATTTTTCTTAATGTTGATATAAAAATATAATCTCCGCACAATTGAACATTATATATGTGCACAAATGGTCAATAGGATCAAGTGTATAAGGAAGAAATATTTTGGTTATGTGGAACAATATCCAAAATAACTATTTCATTTGCAACATTGTCATGATTTTACAATATGGTATCATTTTATTTTTCTTAATTTTAATTGTGGTAGAATGGTAAAGAAGAGAATGTCAGGGTAATGATATAGATGTTGTGCCTAGGACTTGAAACACCATTTATAAGGGAATTCCATGTTGTCCGGGATTGGATCATGGTTTATGTAATTAAATATTATCATTGGGTTGACTTCATCATGAGTAACCCATTAGATTATGTGGTTTTTTATAACTTTTATTTTTCATCATAAATAACTATTAAAAGATTTTTATGTTCATTAATTGTGTCACACATGTAATATTAACTAATAATTTTTTTTATTTCTAGTGATTCATTGGTTAATTAACATGATTGTGGCATGGGTTTTTTATTTATAATATACACAAGAATTTACAAAAAAATTACATTATATGTGTATGGTCCCATCATATATAAAAAATCCTATAAAAAGTAAAATATAAGATCTTATATACCCCATAGCATGATTATTATGAAGGATAATCTAAACCAAATATAATTTGAATAATTTATGGTATATCACTAATTATCTGAAAATTTCCATATTAGTTTTCCATGTTTCATATAAAAAATAATTGGTTAATCTAAATGGAAATAATTTTATTACATGATAATTTTGGTTAATCATTATGTGTTGTTAGATAATTAAAACCCAATTTCAATATATAATGTTTTCCCTCTTTAACATATAATTTAAAATCCATTTAATTGAGCACCAATTTTGGAAAACATATTTAAATTAAAAAAATTAAAAATTAATTTTCTGAATGATAAATATATGTATGTTGTAACCCATAATAGATTTTTCTGTTTGAGCCTATGTATGGGTAGTTTAAGCTATTGAGAGTTATCGAGTTATGTGTTTTTTTCCATTGAACATGTGACCAAGGAATTGGTTGGGTGTATGTTGTCATGATGTTTTTCCATGACCTATAAATGTGTTAGATGGTTTAGATTTAGATATTTTTTTAGACCCATATTGGGTTTTAGTAATGATAGGTTTTTTCTGATATTGAAATGGGGATGATATTTATATTTAGATTTTTATCCACATTAACTTTATTTTAAAAATATGAGAGTGGATATCTATATTTTATGGGTTCCATTACGTACTTATTTCATATGGGAGGACTTGATGTACATGATTAGGGCACTAAAATTTTTACCTACTATATTTCTTATGAGTATTATATTCCATTGGTTATTAATAATTGAAGAACATATGTGTGGGTGCATTAATGGGAATTTCTATTTTGGTATGGGTAGATTTTCTCAATTTTCTATCCCTATTTACTCCCTTGTCTGGTTTTTGATATGTTGATCGATTATGAAATATTATGTTTGAATTAGATTCAGTAAGGTTTATTCAAATGCTCTATCAAGGACCAAATAATATTTGGAGATCGATGATGTTTTCTTTTAGACATTTGGAAAATATATGTGGTCATAAAGTGTAATAAAATTTATGTTACGATATTTTAGTAACACATATATATTTAGTGGGTTGATCAGGTCAAGAAAACAACATTGTTGACTTTATATATGTCATTATTATCGTACTAAGAGCTTGTGTCTATGATATTGGTTCAGGAAAAATGTAATTTTATGGAAAAAAATATTTAAATCCCTTAAACAAGTGATGTAATGAATTTATGGCCATCAGGGATACTTTGGTATTGAAATGGAATTTACATTCTAGGCGGTTTGGTTAGTTTTTTAAAATTTTCATGAAACCTAGTTTTTTATCTATCATTCACGTGTTTATGATTTTATTATATGATTTCAATACAATGGGCTGTGAAACGACATTGTTTTTTTTGAAAATATGGATGTCATGTGTTGGGAATGTCAATTTTTGACTGGTAAAATATATCATGTCATTGTTTTATGTAAATATATAATGTTTTATAGGATTTGGATTGACTTTGTGGAAATAGTTCATTGTTGTGGGTAATCTCATTACTTCCTAGTATAATTTTATAGAGATATATGGGCTTCTACTTGATTGTCCATAATGGTTGTGGAATATAGATGAATATGGGGATGCAATTTGTTTTATGGACAAAGAATTTTTTGAGACATGAGATACCATTTTAAAAGCTATTAAGACTTCTTGAATTGATTGATGAACTATTGTTCATATAAATTGAGTTTAAATTAGATGTAGGTATCAATGGAAGGTGGATGGGTTCAACATTACTTTGAATGAGTTACATGCAATTATTACAATGTGACATATTAAGGGTATGGTCTAAGAGCAGTTCAAGTAATTAAAAATTCATGGGAGTGCACCATTGATCATTAGTGAGTATAAACTACATTATATGGTGGATATTGTAAGAGGGTGTGGATTTGGATTATCGAATTCAAGAACCATTGGTGACTAATATTTTTCCCTAATTTACATAATTGAGTTGAATGACAGAATCATTCAATTATGATTCAATACTGGATGTACATTGGCCATGAATATTTGGTTTTTATGTCAAATAAATTAAATGAGGAAGAAAATGATAATTATGAGAGAATATTATTTTTGTGGTGTTATTAGCCTCATATGAATGATTTGGGATTGTATTTTGATTGATCCTTGATGATATATTGGAATTTGGAGTTTTTAGATATATATTCTAATTTTATTTTCTTTTATTTGAATGATTTTTTGGGATTCATATGTGATGTTTGGGGGAGCATTGGTGTTGAATTTTGGCTATAAATGAGAGTTGAAGAAATACATGCATTGTTCAGTTGGTCGTGCATTAATTTAAAAATAAATAGCAACTCAATGAATCAGTTGGATATAAGACAAAAATTAAGTTACACTAGAATAAAATATTGAGTTTGTATCCTCATATCTAAACACTATTTATACACCATTGGGGTGTAATATACTGTTATATATTAGTTAGTGAAGGCGATGATAGTTGGAACCATGACATTGAAATCCCAAGTAATTATAAATTATTTTCATTTCATTATATGTTTAAATAGTCATATTCATTATAAATTTATAATGAAATATGGGATATTTAATGAAATTAATGAATTTATAATGATTGAATAGTAATATAACCATAAGAATAATAACATGACCCATAGAAATAAGATTTCTTCGAATATAATATTTATGTCATTTATGAGAGTATGAATAAAATTTTTCTATCTTATAATTGAAACCATGTAATATTAATATCATGGAATAATTAAATAATGGTTTTCAGAATGATAAATTCCGTGTTGGTATTTTTGCGAGTCATAAGTATTTAATTGGAATTTTTTAATTAAATTGTTGATTTTAATAAAATTTATTTTCATTATATATATTCTAAAAATAATTTTTTTTTTTTATAATTGTATGATAATTTTATGATCCAGTAATTAATTATACAATGTGTTATAAAATTAATTATAATTTTAAAATTACTATTTTTTGAATAAATAATGATTTTAAATAAAACATATATTTATAAATATAATGATAATTATTTTTAAAAAGTTTATTTTATTTTTAAATTCAATATATCGAAAAAATATTGGGCTGAATTATTGTGATTTATCTAAAATACATGCATTTTTGTAGAAAAGTAAAATATAATATTTTACAATATATATAGACTCTAAGATAAATAATCATTTTAATGATTAATGACTGATGTAATAACTATAATCTATAAAATACATTAATTTCTCAAATATATGTTATGGCAATGTTCAATATATTAATAATAATAATCTAAATTAATAATCTGGGGAATATAATAATGAAAAAACACCTCTCCCCTCCAATGCAAATAATACTTCCCACCACCTCTTATCCTCACACCTCATAGGTATTTAGAATGAGTAATTAAAGTCTAATTAACATCTAGAACCTATTCCCCATGTCTGAGACTTTTGTCACACCAAAAGGCCAAAATGAAGAGGCTTAAGGTGGTTCTCAAGGATGATGATTAAAGAGGTAAAAACACTCTTCCATTTTAATTTGTTTTATTAAAAATTATTTTTGTTTTTTTATTATATATTAACATCACCTTATCCACAATTGATGAAAAATCCATTATATTTTTTATAATATAATTTTATCATTTTTATTGAAATATTTTTCATCATACTTCTTGTCTACATTATTTTATTCTAAAAATAGAAACATCATCTCTAATGGGTGGCTTTAAAGACATCAGGGATGATGTGCCCTCAATTATCATTATCGCCTTCAAGGATGTTCATAAAACCATATTTAAGATTAAATAATATTTACAATACAACTAATTTGTTATATTGTGTTCTAGAACTAGTTTTTATTCATTATATTAATAAATAAAACAAAAGTGGTTCGAAATGATAAAAATTCACCAAAAGAAACTAATGTTCATAACTAATGTTTTATCTAATGATTCATACTCATAAAATATAACAGAAAAGATATATAATAAGATTTAATATTATTTATTTTAATTAATTACATTTAATTTTAATTATGGGTTCTTTCTCCCTCGCGACATGAAAATCCAAAAAAACCAACCATGATTCCATGAAATAAATGCATCCAGAACAATGAAAATAAAAAATTTTCTTAAAAAAATTCGTTAAATATTACAATATAATATCATATAAATATTTATAAATATGAATATCATCATTTTATATATTAATATCACTCTTTAATCCATTATACCAGAGTTTTGAACATGTTTTATGTTAGATGAACATGAGATAAGGGAATTCATAACCCCATTTCCATTCATAGGGTTTACCTTCTACATCATTAGTTATGAATACTTTTCATGAATTTATTTTTGGTTATTTTGAAAAACAATTAAATTATGAAAAATGCATATTATTTTTGTAGAACAAAATATTTGATCATTTTTGTTGAAATGTATGAATTATATCCTTGTTTTATAAAATCCAATACAAAAAATATATTTGGGAATGTAAGGATGTGAATTCTAAAGTAATTCACTGTATTATGAAATTTTTAATGAAGTTCCCTTATTATTGGTATTAGATCACGATTCAGATATATTTATATATTATGATGATGTTAATAGAATACCATTTTTTTTAAATTATATTAATGATGAAATTTTATAACATTTATATATTACCTTGTTTATTTATCTATGATATCTTTTATTAGAATGGTTTTCTGCCAAAGAGATGGGGATGCTAATGTGGGAATGCACCGATTAGTTTATATTGATCTTAATACACATCTGGGAATGGTATTAATTTGAACTGAATAGTTTGTGCACGTAATAGATTAGTTTTTGTATGATATGAACGAATGTTTAATCCATGAAATGGAGCTACAAGAGATACCACATAGGAACATGGTGATAGTGGAACATTTTATGAGGAAACACCCTCCAACATTAAGTGGATCTTCTAAAGTAGTTTCTACTGAAGAATGGATTAAATCCCTTGAAATGTTATTTTATTTTATGGGTTGTTCAAATAATCAAAATATTAGTCATTCAATTTATAATTTTTTAGGTGAATCAGACCATTTGTGGTCAATGGTTATGAATATCTAGGGTTGTGATGAGATTGATTCCATGGAATGAGAGGAATTTAAAAATATATTCAATGATTTTTATTCATAATGTAGTTCCACATAGGATAGAAAATAAATTCCATGAATTGAATAAATATAATGAGGATTAAAAATTCATGTATATAGAAAACTTCACTCGATTGACAATGTTTTATATAAATCATATTCTGAATATTGATATAAAAATAAACCATTTTTACTTTATATTGAAGCCCCGATATTTATAGTCATTGGACTACCATGAATTAAAATGATATAAGAAATTGTCATGATGTTTTGATAGGGTATAAATGGAGTTTTATACCAATAATATATTCATTGAAAACATATAGAAGAATTGGCATAAATAGATAGTGAGGTGTAATAATCAATCAGTGAAATATGATGGAATGAAATTCTGGTTTCCAATTCACGAAATGTGTGGAAAAAAGTTGTATTGGGAATTATATAATAAAACTGGGAAATGTTTTTGATGTGGTTGTATTGAACATATAGAAAAATATTGTAATGAAAATGATCTTGTGATTAATTCTGATTAGAAAATATTATTGTTTTTTTAAAATTAGGTTGGATGTGTCAGTATTAAAATACTTTCCCAAAATATCTATCGAAAGGTGTAGTGAGATCCTGTGAGACTATTTTAGAAGTGTTCGAGCCATCTAGTTAAGTGGTATTAGGTAATTTTCCTCTTCACTAAGATTTTTCAAAAAATTTATAAGATAATGGTTCTAAAAATTCCTTAAATTTTTTATTTATTTTTGAAAAATGGAAATTTAAATTCCAGAAAAGTGATGAGAACATATTGTAAAAACAACAAAGGAAATATTAAAAAAAATTCATTTTATGAATCATCCAATTATTGGATGTGGAATGAAATTACCAGGAAACCTTGTGGTTTTTACCTTGGTTGAGGATATTGTAATTCTGTAGATGGATTATATTTCCTTTTATCATGTTATTATTGATTATAGATCTAAAGAACATATTTTTATGAATAAAATTAAGTTTGAATATCAGAATAATATTTATTGTTGATATCATATCATTAAGATAAGAAAATATGAAGTGAAGTAAATTTAATTTATCTTACTCATATTGTTTAAAAAAAGAAAATAGTTTATATTAATGATGCACAACTGGTAGATAAGTAAATGGATGTTTTTCCTAATGAGTTTTTTTTATGTTATAGATAATAGAGAAGTTGAATTTTCTATTGACATGGTTCTTGAATATGATCCAATTACACAACCCCATACAAAATGGAAGAATTTAATATTCATTAAATAATTAACCAATTGCATGAGTTTCATAATAAATGATTCATTCGTACAATCACATCACCATTGGGTTCTCTAGTTTTTTTGATTAAAATGAAATATGGTTCCAAATTGATTACATTAATTATAGAGCATTGAATAAAATTACTGTTATAATTAAGTAACATTTTCATAATATTTAGGACATGTTTGATCATTAATAGTGAGCTTAGTATTTTTCCATGAGTGAATCGTGATATGGATACCATCAGCTGAAGGTGAATGAGGATGTCATCTTGAAAATTGTGTTCCATACAAGATATTGGCATTATGAGTTTTTTTATTCCATTTGGTCAAAAAATACGCCTATTATATTTAGGGATATTATGAATAGAATATTACATGAATATTTGGATATATTAATTATTATATTATTTATGATATTGTTCTGTTTTCAAATAGGTATGAGTATCATGAAAAAAAATTAAGGATGTTCTTCCCAACTATCTAATAAAAAAATTATACAGAAATTTTAAGAAATTTTATTTTTGGTTGTAATAGATTTCATTTCGTGGGATCATTGTAAATAAGTATGTAATAACATATGATCATACCAAAAAATAGGTTAATTAACCGAAAATATATTCAAATGTAACAGATATCCATATTTTTCTAGGAATAGAAGGTTATTACTAATGGATTGTAAAAAATATTAATTTTTATCTAGATCGCTGACCAGGTTAACTCTAAAAGGGGTTAAATTAATTTGGATTAAATAATGTGATGATTGTCTTCATGAACTAAAGAAGAAATTAGTGAATACTCTCATTTTCTCCATGCCATCCAATAAGGGTGGATTTTCCATCTGAAGTGATGTTTCATTGAAGAGACAGGGTTTTGTAGTGATGTAGAATGATAAGATCATTTATTATTCTTCTAGACCACTAAAACATCATTAGTTAAATTATAGAACAAATTATTTTTAATGATCATATTTGGCTTTAACATTTAATATTTGGTGGCAAGATTTAAATTTATAAAAAGTGAAATATATAATAAATATTAATGTTTAAAATATATATTCACATATATAGAATTAAACATGATACATGAAAGGTGACATGAAATTATAAAATATTTTGATTCAATGATCAATTACCATCCTACAAATTAGAACAATGTTTTCAATGAATTGATTCTAAAAAAACATGATTCAATAACCATGACATGTATAGAATAATCCCCCATGATTAATTATTTGATTAATTTTGTATTTGATGTTTTTTGGTGAAAGAAATTCAACTGTTTTGTCTCATGTTCTTGTTCAGTTATCTCTATCAGAAAGAATTTAATTAGAATTGAAGGATTATCATTTGTTACACAAAATGGTTTAATTGGTTGAAATGGGTATGTTATAAAAATTTAACATTGATAATGATTATGTTTTATTATTTGGAATGATATTATTTGTGCCTAATGATTTTTTTGATGAAATAGTAGTTATGTAAAGATAATTGTTCTCTATTTTCAGTTCATCCTGGTAACAATAAGGTGTACAGAATCCTTAAGATGTATTAAGTTTAGATGGAATGAAAAGAGTTATTTCATATTTTACAATGAAATATTTGACATGTGAACAGGTTAAAGTATAGAATCTACTACCGAAGAGGATGAATCAACCATTTTAGTTTGCAGTTTGGATATGAGAAAATATATCCATGGACATAATGGTATAAATAATAAAGAATTATGAATATTACAATTTAATTTTGTTTATTGTGGATCTGATGACTAATTATTCACATTTACATCCAATTTGACATATTATGTCATTGGATTAAATTTCATTATTGATCCATAATGAAATTATTAGTTTACAAAGTGTTCCATGGACTATTGTATCTGTCTATGATCTTAGGTTCACTTTTATCTTTTGGAATGACCTTCAGATGTTGTTGGGAACTGAATTAAATTTCAGAACTACCTTTCTTCATAAATCTGATGGACAGACTATGCTAAAAATATTGATATTTGAGGATATTCCTCAAGAATGTTCATTAGACTACAAGATAATTTTCAATCAACACCATTCATTATTTGAGTTTTCTTATGATAATAACAATCATTTCAGTATACAGTAGGATCATTTTGATGCATTATATGGAATTATGTAATGAACACAAGCATCATGTGATGATGTCGAGGAATACATGTTGATGGGACCCGAATAAGTATAAGAAGTTGCTATGAATGTATTGATGATCCATTAACACATAATGAATGATCGGAGTATGATGGAATGTATGGATGATAATCAGAGGAATTCCATTTCATTCGAGGTATGCGATCATGTTTTCAATATAATCTCTCCATTGACATTTTTTATGCATTTTGGTAATAAATTAGAGTTATTTCCATGGTTCATTAGCCTATTGGAAATCATGGAGAAAGTTGGACATGCCGCGTATTGTGCATAATGGATAACGAGTATATCTCAGTTTATAAAGTATTTCACATTTCCATGTTGAGAATGTATGTTCTATAACCATCTCATGTTTTTATCACATAAGTAGTTTATTTTTAAGAGAATCCTTTTTATGAAGAGAAAAGTATTCATATTAATGACCATAGAGACAAATTATTATGGACCATGGAAATCCACAAGGATATGGTTTTGTGGAGAAAACCCATGGTTGATGAAATGTCATGGGAATATTAAAATTATTTTATAGAAAAGTATCCCAACATGTTTAATATGTAAAAAAAATTAGAAGGAGGAAATTAATATAATTTTGGGAGAATTAAATTACCCATGTACATAAAAAATAATTTTTTTCCATTATGAAATTTAATTCATATATTATTTATTAATAGTTGATATTTATTAAAATTAAGGAATTTATATTAATAGAATAGTAACTTGACAATAGAAATTGTATCATGGCCATTTGGAATATTATTTTTGAAAATAGAATATTAACCTCGCCAGTCATAGTATAAATATTTTTTTTGAATCATATATATTTAATCATTACATATTTATATAATGGAAAAGAATAAAATATTTTGCAAGTGATGAATTAACTGTCGGTATTTTTGTATTTCATTAATATTTAATTACTATTTTATAATTAATTTTATGATTTAATATAAAATATATTTTCATAAAATATTTTCATAAATATTTTTTTTCTTATTATTATAAGATAATTTCAATATCCATTAATTAATTTTTCAATGTGTTGTAAATTAGTTATATTATTTAAAATTTTTATTTATTTATTTAATTATGAATTTCATTAAAAATTATATTTCTCATATATAGAATATAATTTTAAAAAAAATTATTTTTTAAAATTGTAAACATCTAAAAATTGTTTGGTTGAATTTGTGGGATTTTTCTAAAATACATAAATTTTTTGTCGACAGTAAAATATTGTACTTTATAGTAAAAATACATTATAAGATAAATATAATATTATATGTGTAATTAATAATATAAGAACCATAATATCATAATTCTATTAATTAATTTAATATATTTTATGATAAATATCAATCTATTCGTAATCGTAAGCCAAATTAGAAAAGTAATGAATATAATAGTGATAAAACACCTCTCTGCACGAATGGCCTTAATGCCTTATTTTTTTGGATAATACCTATTTTAATGGTTGAAGGGGAACCATTACATGACCCATTATCAAATGTCATAAGGCCCATGCACTACCCATTACCATATCTTAATGGCCCAATACCTGACACACATGAAACAACCCCTCCACAACATCTTCATCTTGATGGTGCCTACCTCCCAATATCCCATAGTTGATTGGATATAATTTAACCATGAGGAGATGAATAGTGAATGGTCTTGATTTCAATTTCCTTAACTTATCATATTTCAAATTTGGTTTGATTTTCTCCAGTGCTTCCTATTTTTTTCTCTGTGATGTGTCAATTTACCGACATTGTGGACGATGTGTTTTCAATTTCCAATACAACATTCATGCCCAGTAATATACCACTAATTCAGTTAAATAATATTCCATTATACATATTATCGACTATATTATTTCATATAACTAGTTTATATAATAAATGGTAATTGTTGAAAAAATAGTGTTTCATACTGTTAAAAATCACAAAAATAAACTAATACTCATCACTAATGTTTCATCTAATAATTTATTCTCAAAACCTATAAAAATTATATAAAATTAAATTAAATATTTATAGAACATTATTAATAACCTTTATTGTAAATTTTGTAGTTTTTCTCCTACCGATATGAAAATCCATCAAATCCAACCATAGAAACTATTAAATAAAGGAATAAAACAATGAAAATATAAAAAAAACATAAATAAATGCATTTAATGTCTTTGTTTGAATATCATAAAAAAATATAAATTTTTTTTTTAATAAATTAATATTAATTTTTAAACCATTATTTATTATGTTTGTACATGTTTAAAATAGGATGAACCTGATGTATGGGAATTCTCAACATAATATCCATTCATATGGATAACCATATTATTCAATAATTATGAGGTACTTGGAATAATATTTCAATAAATTTTGTTAATATTATGTTTTATTATGTTGATTTATATTTAATAGTAATATTTCATCCAATCTATTAATACCCACTTCAATTATAAGATAATTTGGAAGGGAATTTTTTTAAAACCCTCTTTTAAATGCTTATTTTTATAAAATTACATATGGTTGTTTTTATGAAATTATTCAAATTTTATGACTATGATATGGATCTTCAGAATTGTTTCTGAAGAATTGTGGGACCTATATCCCTCATCAATACATTGGGTATGTTTATGTTGTATTTTGGTCGTGTGGTTAGCCAAAGTGTAACTATGATGGTGACACCTTAAGGTAGCTGTGATGGGTACCTCATAATATAGAAATGGGGGGTTACATTACATGGTAGTTGTGAGGGTTAAAAATCATAATGTAGTCCTATGGATAACAATCTTAGGTCAATAATTCCCCAAGTTACTTTTATGGTTTTATTTATGTTTTCTATGTTTTATGGAAATCACATGGTTTTTATGTAATTATATGGTACTTGTTAGGTGTGAAGAATGTATTTGAGGTAATGATTTCATATGATTATAATAATTCATATATTAATGGTTTTTATCCATATTTGTATATCTATTATTTATCTTTTGGTTCTCATCCAACATTTTATTATTTTCTCATAGGGTTTAATGATGGGTATGAGAAATTTATAGTCCACGATCATGGTTGTGAATATTTTCATGATAATATTTAATGTTTTTTTAAATGTTATATATTATTATATAATTAGTTATTTTTTAGTTTTAGCGAATTTTTATGCTTATGAGCTGTTATGTATGAATTATTTCATAATTTTTTAAAACCCTAAAACAAAAATATTTGCGAATTTAAATAAGTGAGTTCTAAAAGAATTTTCTTAATTTTGTAATGTTTTTGGTTTGGTCCATATAATTTCATTCTAATAAATATCATAAATAGGGGTCGTGTCAATCATTCCTTTATCAAAATAGTAAATTATCTTTGAAAATAACATTATCTATTTTCAAAAAAATATGAATTGTATAATTAGTGATCGAACTAGGATAATGGGGAAGCTTTATGTGTTTAAGAATGTATAGGCGATAAACAATTTATATCTATGAACTAAATTTGATAGAACCATAATCCAAGAACAGTGTGATTGGTGAATCACTAATTTATAGGTATAATATATTCCACATAGTAACATCTTATTTATGGAATGAAAATGTGTTTCAGATAAAATATCACTTGATTATCAATGTGGTCATGGTCCATGAACATAAATATGTAAACAATTTTTTTTCCAATCATAAATTATCACTTGAATTGAAAATATGTGGAATAAGAACAACTATTTTTGAAGAATGATTTTCTGATATGATAGTGTAAATTTACATAGTGTATAACATTATAATATGTTGCTTTTGATGTATAATTTCATAATCATCATGGATTTGGAATATGGGAGATTATATGAGATTTGTTGTGCCACAAATAGTAGAGAATGATATTTGAGTTGGTTGGATTGGTTGGAACCACTATGCATGATCATAATAGTATTTATAAAATTGATATTTATAACTTTATTACATATGTGATCTTAACCAAATTCTGTAGGAAAACAGATTGATAGATGAGGCTTCAGATCGTAAAGGAGATTATATTGGGGCTGATCATTTTGATAGTGGAATCATTGGAAATCCCTAACGCTTATATTGACCAGACCCCATTTTAATGTTACATAACCAAATGTATAATTCCCTAATGGAGGTTGTAGAGTGTATGAGGTAGGTAAGAGGAATGATGGGATGTGATTTGGAATAACCTAGGATATACATGTTGATGGTGAAAAACTAGATAACCAGTTTAGGGGCATGAGCAAGACAGCGGGCATAGGTATTATCCTAGAATTTTTCAAAGACTATATATGTAGATGGTGTAGTCTACCAACTAGATAATTCCATCATGGGATGAAATTTTAATTGTGTAAATAACATAAATTTACTGATTCCACCCATTATACCATTACATAGATTTTCACCTCTCTCATAACTATTAAAAGTAACTTGAGGTGAATTCTATCCTATTAATCCACTATGTTATATATTTATATATTATTACTTGATTCACATTCAATCATATCAATTAAGAATTATAATGAAATTATAATCATTCACCTTGGTATTTTCATTAATTTCATCATCATTTTATAGTATCTTACTTTTTATCCAATGTTACCAATGTATAATAACTTTGTATGGAATCTTATTTCGATCCATTTAATGCAGAACCAAAGCCTTTTACTATGTGTGTGTAATACAAAGAGGTTAATTTAGGTTTTCCACTAAATTTTCCAATAGTAGTGCTGAAATTTAATGTGAATATGTTGTGATGTCTATCTGGTTTTTCAAATAATCATATCAAACATTATTTTAATTCTTCCACTATATTTCATTCTTATTCTTAGAAAATATATATAATATACCCATTATGTGTATCTATTTGAATATAAATATTTTCATGGAATTATCATTGTACTAGCATTATTAAAACTAAAATTTCAAAAAATTTATTGGTGATAATATATAATTCATTATATATTTATTTAAATATGATAATGCATTTTAAAAATGGATATGACATAAAATAATGTTCATAATTAATTATTTGGAAATAGAAACTCCCAATCACTGATAATATTGTGTTGGGAAATATGCATGAAAAAGAATAATGTATATAAAATGCAATTTAGTAGTTAATTTTGGAATAATTTTGTAATTGATTGAATTTAAAATTAGTGGAATCATATGTGATATGTATAAAAATGATAATTCATCAATAGAAAATAGGATAATAGAAGGATACAAAATGATTTAATGTAATCATTATGGATTTTATGAATCATTTTTTAAATAATGATGGATGAAATTTTATTACCTTGATATTGGATTGTTAAATATTAATCATGTGTATCTGTTATATTAAGAGTAATATGTTATAAATGATAATGTAGTTAATTAAGGAGGTGATTAAGTGGAATGTATAAAACGAAATAAATGATTAAGAGGCATTAGTTTCTTTTATTTAATGATTTAAAATGAATTCCTTAAAAAATTGCTTGGATTATATATATAAATAACTTGTTTTGAATTTTAAGAGTTATATTTGGATTCCATTAAGGTATCAAATGAATATTTTGTCCTCGTGATTCCCACAGATTCATTGATGGATGATTATATAAAATCCCTAGAACAGTAATTTTTTAACCTTATATTAAATATTTTTAATTACATTAATAAGATCCCATTATTTTGGAGTGATATATTAGTTAATGAAGGTCATATATTAATGTCATGGAATCATTTAAGGAATCATTACAGAATTCCAAAGATGGTCTCCTCAGATTCCACATGATCACAATAGTTGGAATGTTCCAAGTGTAAATCATTGAATATATTTATGTCAAGCTTTTGAATGATAAATATGATTCACTGGATATATACTAGTAGTTTGGATTAATGTAATGTCAATGATAAGACATTATATTTTCTAATAAGATTTTGTCGGTGGGATCTTTTGGTTGATCTACAAGGATTATCTATTATAATTTTTGATATAGTTCCATAACTATATACCTTCGAAGGAGTTGAGGAATAATTTGTTCCTTGACTAGATACATAATATCACTGAACGAAGTAGGTATATACCGATGATTGGGGTCACCTCATATCTAGAGAAATTGTGATTTCTTCTACTATTTATTGAAATATTTTAATATTTTCTAAAAAAAGGTGAATTGAAATTTTCATATTTTCTTTTAAATAAATCACCATGATCATTACTATGCATAGTTAACTTAGGGATTCCATTTGTGGTCACCTATAGAGTTCTACTAAAACTTTTCTCGAGCCCCCATAACACAAGTTTAACTGAGTATCTATGAATAATTATTTTTCTGTATTGGGATATGTGTGTTCTAAATGTTGTTGATTTATTGGTTTCTTTTATGGATACTAAACATTTGGTACTGGGAAATGAAAGATAGGCATTGTATAATATTTTCCAAGTAATAAATTTTAATTCCACTATTTCCATAAATTTATTTGTGGGAACAGTGTCAACATCATAACACCTTAAATAATCATGATGCAGGTAGGATAACTCTAGTGTACATGTATGTATGTGTGATGTCATGTGGTCCACACACTAGATTAATGATGCAGTGGCTTATGGGAATGGATGTTAAAGATACATTAACATTATTAATTTTATGTATGAACTTGCTGTATATTTTTTGTTATATTTTTTACCTATTTATTATTTTTTACTATGAAAATGTCATTTGATATAAATATTCATACTTATTCTATAACATATCCTCTTGTTCGTATTTTATAATTATAATTGTTTATAAATTTTGTCTAATTTTGAAAAAATTAAATATTCATCTACAATATATATATATATATATATATTAATATTACATGATAAATTTTTTTCCATTGGTTTATAAAATTCATTTCAAGAATAAAATATAGCCAAAATATTATGCTACATTAAGGTTGTTAAATTTTTTAACAAATTATAATCTTAATTGAAAATAAATATTATGAATAAATCCAATAAAATTTCTACAAACGCAATCCTTATTTGAAAAATAAATTTTATTTGAAAACATATTAAAATTTAATATTCAAATACCCAATAATATTACATATTATTATAAAAATAAAATAGATACATAGTATGAATACCCCAAAAATAATTTATTTATGTTAAATTTATGGAATATTAAATTAGAACACTATGTTTTTGTAATTATTTATATAATTTAGAAAAAAATTATTTTCCATTTTTTAATGGAAAAAATATTTTTTATATATTATATTATTTGAGTTGGTATTGCTATATGACTGTGTGAGAGAAAGAGAAGCATGTAGTGTTGGTAGTGAAGGAATCAATTTCACATCATTATTTATTCTTTTATTGGATATGAGATGATATTACATATAAGATATATGTAAATATTTTGAAACCCTGTATGCCTTGTAGATTTATAAAAAAACTAGTTTTTGAATGGAAAAATTTGTTACAGATATTTGAATCAAAAAAACAAAAATATAATAATTTTAATATAAATTTTGATAATAAAATTTTTAAATTAGGAAATGGATTGATAACACAGACATCATAAATTAAAGATTAAATATTTTAATGATGTATATTTAACATCAATAAATTCAAGAGTAAACAATAATAAATTATTATCTATTGAAATAATATTTATAAATAACTAATATCTACCTATGGTAAGTATATTTTTTTCATATGATAATCAAAAAGCTAATCAAAATATACCAACATATAAAATATACGATTTTTATTTTAAAAAATAATTGGAACCACTATAAATGAATGAATTCCAATATATTTATTTATGGAGATTAATTTTATTTGTTTTGTTAGTTACATTAAGGAAAAAATATTTACTCCATTTGGAATTATATAGAGAGATAATTGAGGGTTATATTAAGAGAGATGAAAAATGTTTTCCTTTTCATATGTTAAATTTTTAATCATTAATTTTTGTTTACTCATTTTTTTTCATCCTAAGTTGATTTAGTGGTGGGGTATATTGGGATAAGATATTAGGTATGATGTTAATGTGAATCAAAAAATATTTTGCAATTGATTAAAAAAAACATTAATTTTCTATGTTTTTCAATGTAGTTATTTTTTATATCATGTGATACATTTTCTTAAAAAAATCAGTTTTTATGTATTTTTATGACAATAACTAATATTTATAGATATGTTTTATTTATTTCTAATAATATATCCTATTATGGTTATATTATATTATACTAATATTATATTATAAAATATCAAATATATATGTGGGACTATGTTTATCAACAAATAGATTTCTCTAAACATTATTTCTAATAAACAATCGTATATGCATGATTAAATTTTATATTTTAAAATCGAATATATTTCTTATTTTTGGCCAAAATTTTCAATTAAATCGTATTTTTTGAGGTTTTTTAGTATAATGGTGTAATTTATGAATAATAAAAGTTTTTATTTAATAATTTTATTAATAACTAAATGTTTTTATAATATTTTTTTAATAATTATATTTTTTAATGAATAAATTAAATCAGTAAAATTTTGAAATTATAATTTATGATAACGATTCATACCAAAAAAATATAATTAGGAATTTTTTTTATTAGAAATTATATTTTCATTAAAAAAAATAATTTTTTTCAAAATTTGGTCAAATAACAGTAATGTTATAAAAGAAATTATCAATTTAAAAATAAAATTAATTAGTAATCACTTTTTCCTATCTGATGGAAAAAACATACATCAATCAATCATTGAAAACAATTGTATCCCACCAATTATATCCATAATATTGTACAAATATAATGAATTATAAATCCTTAAGTTGAAAAAGTATTCTTTTTCTCATATTTTTTGTCACGCATAGTCTACCCTCACCCTTTTTTATATTATATAGAATTTTTCATAACAAATATTTTGGAAAATGATATATTAATTTATTTACTATATTTTACATAAATTATAGTTAACATAATTTAAATTTTATAAATTAATTTTCTAAATTTATTTTAGTTTTTATTGTATATATTTTTAAATATTGTTGAAAATATATATGTTCATATCTTTTTCCTAACATAACATGGGTTAAACTTTTTTAAAATATTTTCCCATATTTTTAATGTTTGGAATAGTATTAATCTTCAATGATTTTTTTTAAAATAATCAGTTTTATTTGTATTTCCATTATCTAGGAGCCCAAATCATAATCCCCTTATCCAGATACCATATACTCTCCATAATGCTCCAAGGTTCAGATAGAGCAATAACAAGTGTTGTGGGACAATAATGATCTTTTATGGAAGGGTTGGACATCAACACAAAATCCCTTAGGATTAATGTTATTATAAAATATAATAAATTTAAACTACGGTTAATTAATATTTTCATGGAATATATATTTAATTTATAAATCTAATAATTCCAAATAAAATATTAATACTCTTGATAACATTAAAAAAAACTAACTCATGTTCAATATTTTAGATTGGATATAATTCTATTAATTTATTTAAAATAATCTCTTCCTCTTTCCTACATCCTAGACAATTGAATCTTCATGACCACTACTGTTATGATGTTTGGGGTCGTTATAAAACTAGTTTGATTTCCAAATTTTAAAAAATATAGTCTCATGAATGATAAATCTAGATTAATAATATATAATTGATCCTAATAAAACATATGTATATGAAAAAAAATTAAATATATTACGAATGAATAAACTTATAATTATTTATGGAAATTAAACATTTCATCTGTCTAGAGGGATACCCAGTAAATAAATCGTAGGCCAAAGGATAAGTGTCCAGTATAGATGGCCAAAATTCATTGAAAATAATACCACATGTCAAAATATAATTTTTTATATCATACTAGATACTTTTGTTATCAAATAATAACCATACCAATGTAACACTCATTCCACTATGGTGTTTCTCTATATAAATAAAAAATTCAATATGTAACCTATAATTAGAGGCATTAAGGTTTTAATATACTTATAGGGAAAAATAATAATATCATTTATGATTTCAAGGAATCCCATGTTTCCTGAAAAATAATTTCCATTAATTCCAATCCCTATATGACCCAACCAAGGTGGTACTTTCTTTAAAAAAAATAGCATACTAGAAATCACATGGACATAGTTAACTTGGGGATACGACTAGTAAAATTATTTTACTATGATCATTCTCATTAAAAAACATATATCCAATACATAATCACATTAACTAGAATATTTTTTATATGAGTCTTCTGGTTATTCCAATACTAATAAAATTTTTATTTTCATTATAAAAAATAATATATAATACCAAGAACCATATATATAAATTCCTAGTAACTATTAAATTAGAAAAGTTATTTCTAAAAAATAAACATTACATTATTCCACATAAATAATGCATAGATACATAACAGATATCGTCATTAATATTAATATAATGTTCTATTTTTATATATTTTCTATGGTGAAATGTCTTTACCCATTTTCATCATTGTCCATATTTATTATTAATTCCCTATATATAGATGAGATATTGAATGAAGATATCTATCATTGACAGTAGATTTCATAACAAAATAATGTTTAATAATATCATTCAACCAAATTGAATATTAAACAATTATAGTTATGTCTCATATATGAAATAAATTCAATGAAATTTTTTATGTTGCAAAATTACGCAAAAAGAATCATGCCTCTATAGTGGCATTGGATTCCTTGTAATGAAATCCCATGAAATTTATATTAATTTCCAAACTAATATTACCAATCTGTATATTAATCATTTGATTCATTAATCCTATACCATTAACTTACGATTAAAATAAATAAATAAATTAAGTCAATAATATCCAATAACATTACCATGCATCATATTTGGATTCTGATTTTATGATAAATGTTTTTTATAATTAGGATACACTTACCAACTCAAAGGGTGAATGTATTGAAAAATTTTACTCATTTTATTCCCATTGAATGTATATATAGAATTCAAATATTGATCAATATGTAGTTAATTAAACTATTAATGTACTTTATATTCACTATATAGGTGTTATGACCCAACCCTAGATGCCTGGAGATAGTGCATTATCTTATTACATTGAGATGAGTAAAAGAAAATAAAATCCTGAAGGATCAATGGGGTTAGTATACGTGGAAGACAATATTATATTCAAGATACCAATATTACATTGGGAACTAAAAATAAATAATGATAAAATAGAAAATGAAATACGCTGCATCCTGGGTTGATTGTTAAGTTTTTATATCATCATAATCATGGGAAAATGATGAATAATATTTTGATTAGATCAAAGGATCAGTAAGAGTAAGAAATAAAATGTTAAATATCCTAATCATAATCACTGAAAATGGTGAATAACTAAAAACAGATGCCTTTAAAATTAAACATGAACACATTATGGAAGGAATGAGAGGTGAATAAATAATTTCATAATAATGAATAATCATGTGTATTATATTATAATAATGAATACATGAACTTTTAGTTACTAGTTTCACATTGAGGGAATTCATAATGTCCGACATCATAACCATACAATCAATGTCTCATGCTAATACTAAAAATATCCATTTCGTCACGACCTCATTCAAATAACACAGTTTTTCTTATAAGACATACCAATTAATCAAGGGGAAATAGCACGCATCATCTATCACTTACCAAGTTCAATTCATTCCTCATATGAATGATGAAAAGCAAAAAAAATATTCTCATATTGAATCAAATATATAAAATTTAAATAACTTTTCATCAACATTAAGCATAAACTCTAACACTTTAGAGTATGATTTTGAGTGGTTTTATTATAACACTTCCATAGTAAAACAAATAATAAACCATTAAATTAAATATTATATATAATTTCATAAAATATTAATCCCAAAAATACTTAATAATCAATAAGTGTGTAGAAATAGATTAATATACTCTATTACAATAATCAAGAAATTCATCAGATAAACACTCTTTTACATTGAAAAGAAGTGTTATATTGGAATAATAAATGTATTAAACACTATATAAAGTTGTATTATATTTTTATAATAAATTTAGTTATTTTAGAATGATAATTCTTGATAATAATTGATTATATTGTTCCCTTATAAATAGTTCTGAATATGATAAATTCCATTGAATCGAGCATGTATTTCTGGAATAATTTTCTAAATATCCATTTAAAATATATAATTCCCAAAACATAAAGACGGATTATGGATTGGAAACCATTATATAACATTCGCATATATTTTATGTGGTATAAAAGTTTACAAATAGAAATTTTATTGAGGTAAGTAGAGAATTTGAGTAACCTGAATGAAAATAGAGGTTCAGGTATAAAACCCTTACCTTTTTTCTGCTGGGGGGTATTCACTTGATCCTAGTGTCCAAAATAATAAAATTAATTTTATTCACTAATAATTAATAAACCTCCTTATTATGTAATTGATGTATTATAATCATACTAAGTTCATTAATGGAATTATTGATGGGTTTAAGAGGATCAATTTTATTGTTTGGGTGTATTTTCTTCCTTGTTATTTATAAAAAGTTTATATATATAGATGTAAGGGTAAAAATGATAGAGAAAATGGTTTTATATAATATAATTTTTATTTTATTTCTAAACAAAAAAAATATTACATGGTTATTAAATTCAATTGTTTATTTAGTGAAATGGTGAATCATTATATAAAATTTTAATTATAATTATTTGTGTTAATTGTCGTTTTTATCAAAAAGAAAAAATATAAATTAATATCATGTGTGAAAAAGATTCTAGAACCATAAAGAAGTTATAGTAAATTTATTATAGTATATTTCAACCATCAATATGTTTTCATTACATGAATTGAATATTGTAATATATGTCGAAACCTTGTTGTCCCTGAATGTGATAAAATAACACATCTCATATGGTGTTCTCATTTATAGTATAAATGAAGGGGAAAGGAGAGATAATAATGAATTATTCCATTATAATAAAAACATTGTACTAAATTAATGGTAATAGATTTATTATAAGAATTATATGAAAGGAGGTGAGTAAAGAAGAATAAAATAATGTTAATAAAAGACATAAAAAGTGGTATTTTCCTCTTGATGTTTTCTTCCTTGGGCGCCTCTTTAGAGAAGAGGTTTTGGTCATTCTACGAGACCATGGCATGCAAGACATGGGGGAATATCTTGTGTGGATATTTGAGTAGTATATATAGAAGACACAAGTATAGATGGTATTGAATAGAAGGGGGAGTGAGGGGTGGTTTTTGTATTGGATGAGACGAGTGATTTTTGAATATCTTATTCATTATTTATTTATTTTTATCAAAAAAATAATTAGTTATTATTATTGTGAACAATATTAGTAATATGTGAATATAAGTTTTAAATAATGGTTTATTACATCATCCATGATTCATAGAATACATTATTTGTCATATAATGTACCTATTCCGTAATTAAACAATTTTACTATTCACTAAAAATTAATGCATCTAAGAAAAATCATAAACATTCCTCACAACCTTTTCTAAAATATTATAATACAAAATAATCACCATTTTTATGAAAATAATTTATCTAAACATGAGTTATTTAATTTTTAGTTAAAATTACAATATTCTTAATAAAATAATTTAAAAATAAAACCATCATATTAAAATTAACTAAGGTATAATATATTTTTCTTATAATGCTTAGACACAAAAATATTGTCTTAGAATTATATTTTTTAGAAATAAATTTTATATTGAGTAGTTATAATAATTATTTAGTTAATAATTTGTAATTTATTTTATTTTTACTATTATATAATTATATCATGATTTTATTTATAAGATTTCTAAATTTTATTTACACATTCATTGGTGATGTTACTATTTATTTGGTTAGTTTTATATTCATTATTGTATATTACAATTCCAATGTGTACATTATTATTCAGAAAGGTTTGTTACTACTCCCAAAAAATGATGTTGAATTTTTCAAACTCGAAATATCACCCTGAATGAAAATGTGCATGTCTTTTTTTAATTCAAATCAATGAAGAAGAAAAATTATGTTTATTGGGCATATTATAACAATGTTTTTTAGGGACCCAATGTTTCAAGCCTTCTATATAAAATTTATTTGTTAATACTTGGGGTCTCATAGTGAATATATTAGTAGCATGATTTAGTATTTAGCAAAACAATTATAATGGATAATAAATATATAATGTTTCTATTAATTTAAAATATTTAATTATATAAATTTTATGATATAAATTATTTTTGTAATAAAATAACTATATATATATACAGATTAAAATATTTTTTACATAACATAATACATCAAAAAAATTATAACATTAAAAAATTTGAATGAAATTTATTTTGAAATTTATTTATATATAAGTATTTTTATTACAAAATATAAAAAATTATTTTTAAAATATGATTTTTCATAACTATTTTTATTTTAAACTATAAATAAATATTGGGGTGTAATATTCTCCCCTTATTTGTTAAATTGTGTCCTAAAAATTTTATATTTCAATTAAAAAATTAAATCATGATACAAGGAAATTATCTTGTGGGAAACCGACATTAGAAATACGGTTGAAAAAATATCCACTTTATAAGAGGGAAAATAAAATATATAGGTTACAAAAAAATATGCAATCTAATAGGATATAATTACTGAGAACATAAAATACAGACATGGAATAATAATCAAACCTTCATGTTCATATGGAATGTGATAGAGAACGTGTTTAGATAAATATTGATTACCACGAATCCATAAACAACAGTTATGAAAATTTTCATTAATATAAAATAAATTATGATAAGAAGACAATATTTTTTACCCTTTTCTTAGATTTCATGAATTATTCCACTCAATAAGAGTGTAAATATATGTTTCGATTTCGAAAACATATTCTAATACTTTCTTGTCTTCTTAAACTATCTACACATCATCACTTAGCACATATTGCATTGCATAGTGTTGTGATGAATTTACATCTATAACCACATACAATGATCAACTAAAACCATTAATAAATTTTTAAACATAGAAAAATATAACAATCAAACTCATTAGAAAGAGGGACACCGAATATCCAGGATGAAATTATCATTATCCAATAACCAGCAAGAAGTAACAATAAATTTTCACATTCTATACATGTGAATAACATCATTATGTACCCTCTGGAAATATGGTAATGAATTGATTAGCATAAAACCTTATTGGAAATAAGAGTTGTTCCGTACTATTAATGTGAGATACATGTTATTGGATAAAATTACTAAATCCTACTGTGGTGAAAAATCCCTCGATGATAACACATTCCACTTATCGACATGTCAATATTCATTTTCAAGGTAGTCAAAATTTATCCGAATCAATAATTTATTCTTTATTATCTCAACATCAGGATTATATTTAGGGTCACCTTTACTTCAATCATGCATTTTCCAGAATGTATGACTTTTGAATAAATATATTTTCTTGTTACCCCTCAACATATGGTATCAAATATGTAATGAAAAAGTATATCATTTCAATCCTCATAAATTATATAATTCTTATATCGAGTATATTACACATATAGTATTCAAATGACATAGTTATTGACTAGTCATATTAATTGTTTTACATTATCTGTTGTACTATCAAAACATGATCATTATCTAAAAATATCAATTGTGGTTTATTCCATTAATTAATGGGACATTAATTCGCATAATGCCAAATTACCATGAAGTATAATAATTTTACATTAGAATCCATTTTTTAACCTTTTAATTATGAAATTTGTTTCCTTTTTCTCTACACTTATAACAAGCTCCCATTCCCTACAAGATTTTATTAGGGTGATTATTTTCATATTTATCATGTGATTAAGTACCCTTCATTCCCTTATTCCCTTTATCCATGTTTTTCTCTTCCATCCTCTTATTCATTTTCATCTCTTCAAATCCATAAGACATATATATTTCATTACATAACTTGTTCACCCATGTTACTATTTCCTCATATGATGAGGTTACATTGGAAATTAAATTCCGTCGAAATTATATCTTAATACAATTAGATATAAGATTCTTTTTACTAATTACATCACATGGAATGGTGATGTTTTCAATATTTCAATTGTGCACCATTTAAAATCAATACCATAATATATAATCGCTCATAAAATTATAAACACTATATAACTCAAAACATGGTTTATAACGTAACATAAAGTTTTGCATTGTAAATCCTTGAACCATAAACAATGGTTACTTCAGAGACAATAATCCATTATAATGGTGAGTAAATTAAATGAAAATTTTCTTAAAATTATCGCCTAGTAGTGTCAAACTAGGTGCAGGGTAAGGCCCCCTGTCATATACCTGGTTACAGAGAGACAGGCTCGGAACAACATGTCTGAGTTGTCACTCATAGAAACATCTACACCTGAACCACATCAACTTGTATTATTTAGACATGGATTTATATTCTATGTTTATCCTCCTAATATTTTCCTTACAAATATTCTCATATGTTATTGTATTCTAATCATCAATGTATAACATAGGTTTCTATTCCCTGTCATATGTTTTCTAAAACATTTTAATAATGTTTTTACTAAACAAACTATGATTCCTAATGTGACTCCACATCCCCAGAAACCTATTTCTAGTGTATTATCCAATTAAATTTGTATTATTAGAAGGAAATATAATATTGATGTAATTATGAATTAATATTTCTTAGAAGAAAATATTATATTCATGATACCCATAATACATTTGGAAACGAAAATAAAACATTATAAAATATTAAATGAAATAATCTAAATCATTAAAAGATTATTCAACGTTTAGATCTTCATAACCTAGGGAGAATGAAACATAAATAAGGGTTATCCTCAAATTCTTAGTAAGGGTATCTAATATAGTAAAAGATAAAACAAATATAAAAATTTGTAATGGTGAATTACTAAAAACACATGCATTTAAAATAAAATATTAACTCCTTATGGCATGAATATAAGTTGAATAAATAATTCCACATTAAATGTTAATCGAAGGTATTCAAATTGTATAATAGATACATGTTATTTATATTACTAGTTTAATAATTATTTAGTAAATTATATCATACATCATAATCATACTATCACAACCTCATGCTATGACCAAAAATAACCATTAGGTCAAGTCCTCGTTCTATGACTGTAGTTAGTTTCATTAGACCTACCAATGCTTCAATAGACTATAGAGGGTAACACCCATCCCTTAATTAGGAAAATTAATTTCTCATATGAATGGGGGTAAACCTAAAAAACATATATATAGATATTGAAACTAATATATTAAATTTTAAATGACATTCCACGAACATTAACAGTACACACTATCCCTTCAGAATAAATTGGTGATTAGTTTTAAGATAGCACATCTAAAGAAAATCTAATAATAATCGATTCAATTAAATATGTTAGATTATATCATAAATGAATAATCCCAATAATAAATATGAATCAATTATATTCTTGAAATAGATGATGATGCTCTTATAAAATCCTTATGTAATTCATGAGAAACATACTAATTTACATCGAAAAGAAGTGTTCTTTTCGAAAAAACATTGTATAAAACCCAATGTAATTTAAGAAAGTATTTACTTAATAAAATGAGTTATTTTAAAAAGAAAATGGTTTTTTTAATAACATTATAGTGTTACCAAAATAATATGTAAGAATTTGATAAATTCCCTTGAATCTGTATTGATTTCTGGGAAATTTTTTTGAAAGATCATTTTATAACAAATAATACCAATAAATGAATATTGTATTCAGGTCAGTGGAAATATATAGAAAATTCAAATTGAATTTAAGTGGATTATATGTGATTAAAATATAATTTAATTGAGAAATGTATAGAATAAAAGTAATCTGATTGAAAATGGATGCTTAGGTAGAAAACTGTTACCTTAAGTATGATGGTGTTTTTCTATTGATCATCGTGTCTTTGATAAACAATTTAAATTCATTAATTAATATTTCTATAACGAATGAATCATGTAATTGATTTATTATATCCATATTAAGTTCATTCAGGGCTATCTTGATGGGTTTAAGAAGTTTAATTTTAATTTTTGGGAGCAATTGCTTTCCATGGTATTCAAGAACTGGACACTTATATACAAGGATAAAAATGTAATATGATAAAGGTTGTTCAAAATAAATTTTTTATTATATATTCTAACAATTATATTATTATATGGTAATAAAATTTATTTGGTTATTTGGAGTGGTGATGAATCATTATATAAAAAATTGTTGATAATTATTTAGGTTAATTGGTGGTTATTTATCAAAACAAACACATGTAATTTAATATAATGTGTACAAAATGATTCTTGAATATTAAATGTGTTATAATTAAAATGTTATATTCTAGTTAAACCATAAAAATTGTTTCATGATATGAATTGAAAATTGAAATATAAATTTATTACTTGTCATTCTTGAATGAAAGAAATTAACACATATCAGATGGTGTTATCATTTATAGTATGGAAGAATTGGATAGGGGAGATGATTACGAATTACAATGATATAATAAAAAATTACATTACATGTATGGTACTACTTTTTACATAAAATTTGGATTATAGGAGTATTAAAAATAAGAAGAAAATAATATTACTTTAATTCATATAAATGAATAGTGGAAATTACCTCTTGATGTTTTCTTCCATGAGAGCCTCCTTAGAGGATATGTATTGGTCATTTAATAAGAGAAAGTGATTTTGGATGTTTGGAGGGTCTTGGGAGGTTATTTGAGCAGAATTTATGCAAGGAATAAGGCATGAGAGGTGTGATGATAAGAGGGTGTGAGTGGTGTTTTTTATAATCGAGGAGAGGAGTGATTTTTGAATATCATATTCATTATTTTAGTTTTTTTCTCAAGAAAAGAAATATTATAGATTCTTGTGACCATGAATAGTAATATGGGAATGTCAGTTCTATCTCATGGTATCATACATCATCCATGGTGTAAGGAATAATGTATTTAACATATAATTGTTTTATAATGTAATTACTATATTTTACATTTCACCAAAATATATGTATTTCAAAAAAATCCCTTAAAATAGCCCTAACCATTTTTCAACACATAGAATCAATAAATTATCCCCATTTTTTGAAAATATTTTTATAAAAATGAGTATTTTAATTTTATATTAAAAGTAATATTTATTAAAAATAATGTTTTTAAAATTAAAACCGATATTAATAAAATAACAATGGTCACATTAATTTAATATATATTCATAAAAAATAAAAATATAAATTTTGAATTATATTTTATGGAAATGAATTTTCTTTAAAAAAACTTACTAATCAGTTAGTAAATAATTTCTATAAAAAATCTTTATTTATTATATGAATGAATTATAACCTCATTTTATTTATAAGATTTCTAAATTATATTTACACATTCATGGGGGATACTGTTGATTTGTTTAAGATACAATTCACAAGGGTATATTATTATTCACAAGGGTACAATACTATATATATGGGTAAGTTACAATTAACATAAAATTATGTTGATTCTATTAGACTACAATTATCACACTAAATGTAATCGTGTATGTCTATTTTTCAAAATTCAATTTTTTGAAGCGGAAAAATTAAATTTTTTGGCTATGTTATTACAAAGTGTTGTTTTGTTGGGACATAGTGCTTCAGGTAAGTCTATATTATTTTTATATGTTAATCCGTAGGTTGTTATATTGAATATATTGTTAGCCTGATTTAGTTTTTATTAACGTAATTATAATGTCCAATATTATTTTTATATTCATTTTAATTATTTAACAATGTAATTTTGTTGATATAAATGAATTTTATAATAAAATAATTAAAAATTTATTATAATATTGAATCTTTCCTTTAAAAAAATAATAATGAAATTTTTATTTTTTAGAACATTAAATAATTTGAAATCTATAAATTTGAAATATAATTATTTATATGTATTATTATTACTAATTAAGACAAAAGATTTAAATGATTATTTTTTATAACTAGATTCATATAAAACATTAAAATTAATTATTTGGGTTTTAAAATAGGGAATCATTATCTTTATGAAATATAATTCAAACAACATTATCCCCATAACACTATCTGTATAATAGTATTTAACATTAAGGATAAAGAGTACATGTCATTATATATCTCTTCTACCATTCCAAGGTTAATTTATAAAAACCCATTGACAATAATTGTTCATCAACGTATATCACTACATTATTTTTGGAATTTCTACTCAATTAATTATCTCTAATATTTCTTGTCCCTATAGTATTTAAATATTAAAAATCAATCATGTATTGTTATTATAAAATCCTAGATCATATCACGATGAAATTATGTCGTGGAAGAACTTAATAAATTTCTTATTAACTTTGTTCACCATTAATTTATCAAATAAAATTTAATGAATATAATTCATAATTTAATTAAATTAAAAATACAATTAAAATTCATGAGTATGGTAATCATTCACATATTATGATAGATATCTATATAAAATTACCATGACATTAGTTCAACACATAAAAGTACATCATAAACCTAATAATGAAAAAAATAGATTTCAAAGCCAAAAATAAATTTATGGAGAATAAAATATTAAACTATTGTAATTTCTTTCTTCACACCCCAAAAGAAATAATAACACTTCACATTCCTATCATATTTTTCTCTATGACATGACAACATTTTTCACGGATAAATTAACATACTTAAAATTTATATTATTTTTTTGTTAATATATGGATGAACATAAAATATTTTATCTGAAATAAAATATTCATTATTTCCTAAAAAATTCATAACATTTGTGTATTCCATAAAAATAATATTTAATACTTCATAAATAAAGGTTAACAAATGACGTAGACATTGTCAATAAATAATATTTATATTATTTTTTATATATATTACTCTCATAGATAATAATTAATATAATTTTTTGTTGTCTCCCAATGACTTGTTCATGTATTTATATTTTGAGATAATAATCCACAAACCCACCAAAACTTTTATCTATATACGAGAGAAATATATGGATCATTATTTATTTTAAATTCAATGGGACATTGGTAACTCCAAATGGAATAAAAAAATTCAATTCCAACACCAAAATGAGAATATTATTTCACAATATTTAATTATATTAATTATAATAGATAGTACCCTAAAACATTTATAATCTTATGAAAACCAATGATCTATCATTTTCTGTCATATAAATCATTAATTTTTAGTAATGTAATTTTTCACCATTAATTACATTAAAATTCAATATTCAATCAATATACTCAAGAAACCATTAATATTGATGCGATATATATATAGTTCTTACAAATGAGAAACCACATGTAAAATAAACCCCATCACAATAATGTTATTAAGATACAATGTCAGTGATTATAGGCCTGATGGGGTAAAGAGATAATATAGAAGTGAAATGAGACACATTCATGGTTGGTTTTCAATGAAAAACTAAAGATATTTAAACTATGATAGCCTTGAATGTGTTTATTAATAATTTGATGTTACATTTCATACACTCAGGAAAGAAGATGTTATACCCTTTATCTAGTTATATATAGAAATCCTAATAAGTTATATGATCGGGATTTTTCACCACCTACTTCAAAACCACATAGATACTCTTGAACATTCCTGCCTCCCATGCCAATTTTTATTCTACCATTTTAATATAAAAACGTTGAACTCATTAAATATATTAATTCCATTATGACCTGAATTTGTTTAGGAAATCCATCCCAATAATCTATTCAACAGTTATTTACACATGATCTCATATTTCCTATGATATGTTGACATTTCCTCTCATAATTGTGCATGATTGTTGTTTTAAAAAATAAATTGTTTAACATAGAAGGGAACCTATTTAAATTTAATATAGAATCAGACCTATGTTAGTTTCCAAATTGTTTAAAAATCATAGATATATTTAATAATTTATTTATGTAATATAATATTATAGGAAGATAATCATATATTCATTAATAATTTTACATCAATGTATAGAATATCTCACATTACCCTCATCCACCTCTAATTTCAACTTTGTATGGATTACTATGAGTATAATTTTAATTGTTATTTTCCTATAATCATTATTTTCACTATCAACTTTTCCTTGATTCCTCAACTTAATCAACATCATGAACCAAAAACATCATTTTTAATATCTATAACTTTTAGATGATCTGCTGTTACCCACCTATAATAAATGATTCTAATACCACATAAAATAACCCAACTTCCTATAGGGTATTCAAATGTGACATGAAAATTTACACATTGACTTCATCTATCCCAATCAACCAAATAATCCACACACCTATAACACTAACCCAAATGAATCATTGCAATCATTACTGACTCATTTACCTCGAAATTATTCATTCTTCAAAAATTAACCTCTATGTGATTTTAAAACCATTCATTGTTGGATGAAAATCATTTACTATTCATATAATTACAATATCTTCCTTTAATATATTATCATTACTATAAAAATCAGAATGAGTATAGTGAATTAGGAAAATTATCCTCGATTGAACCTCTTTTAAAAAATTAAACCAATATTCATTGAGGTTTATGTACACCAATAATTCATCTAAACATTTCAAGTTATTTTTAAATAACAAAAAAGTATTTATAATGTGAATATAACCATAACAAAAATATTGATACTACAACGATGTAGCTAAATACAATTCATCAAGGGAATAATTGTCATTAATTTAATTTTTCAATCCATTCTAGAAAAGATATTTTTACATATTTTTCCCCATGTTTACATCCTATTACATTATATATAGATTCACAAGTATATTTTTGTCCAAAAAAGCCTCTATTTTTCTATAGTCAAAAAAATAAAGGTTATAAATAATATTGTACCGTCACTCATGAATTTTCCCAAAAATGGTTAATCCTATAAAATATTATTTTCACTTTTTTAAGATTTATGCAACATCATTCAACTCCCATCACTTATCCATATTTTTTTTCTCAATACAATATAAATTAATGAAAATAATTCATTCTAGTCTAAAATCAAAAAGAGTATCATCAGACACTTTATACACATGTATAATTGATACTCGTCCTGTTTGAATAATTCTATGACACATAACAGATCTCATTAAAATATGAAAAATTTACAGTCACTTGTCTTTATTATGATTCTATTCCCCACTAAATCCCTTTGTACTATATTAAATTTCTTAATATACATTCCAATCAACACTTACACTGAAATCCATTTTTTTACCATGTGTCCTTGTATTTTTATATTATATGGTTAATAAACATACTATAGAATGACAAGAGATCCACAAGTGGTTCATTATTGACATATATATCATTATGTTAGTTCTTTGGTAGAAACTATATAATTTTTAGGAATATAATATCAATTAATAATACAGTATTTGTTTTAAAAACTCATTAATGACAATTTTGACAATATATAGTAATAAATCTTTGTGAAAGTACAAAATAATTGATTACATCGGAAAAAAATTTTTTATTGAACCCTAAAATTTAATAATAACCTATAAAATTAATTTGATACATCAAAAGTCTCAATTTACCTTAATTTGGATATTTATAATGTCAATTATTTTAATCTTTTATTTATAAGGTAATTATTTCATTATCACTGTGTCCTAAATAAATATATTTAATTAATATCTAAAAAATATAAATAAAATACCCTGATATAAGAAATCATTTTATATTTGTATTTAATATTAATAGTTGAATTTACCTTAGATATTAACCTATTTTTAAATTTTTTTAGAAATTTATTTTTGAATTTATTGCATTTAACTCTTCATTAAATAAAATAATAATCACTATCCTAATATAATCCATGTTCATCAAATAGGATTTTATTTTATTACTAAGGTCTATTATTTTTGAAATACCAATATTAAATAGAACTAGGATATGTGTTAGGGTAATTATAATATCATTTCTATCAATAAATAGTATATTTATTTTTAAATATGATAAATAAAATTTCAAAGATATTATTCCCCAAAAATTAGTTTCATCATATTGAACAATATTTTACATACAGATTTATACCGTGTCTATAAAATTTTTAAAATTCAAATAACATTATAATTAAAACTATGTATTATCCAAATTTACTAACGTGCCTAGAATGTGCGTATAAGGCGTTAAAAATTCAATATATTTTTATACATCTAATTTTATTATAAAATGACTACAATGAATTGCATTGAAAATCTATAGGTAGTATGTATCTATTTTTCATATATAGTTATTTATATAAAATAAATATTTAATTAAATAAAATGACAGTTTTAAACAATAACGCAGTGTTTTTCATTATTAAAAAAATGAAAATTTTCAGAAAAAACCATAACATATCCCTATTGTAATATTGATATTACGAATAAAAATATGATTTCTATTTTACCAAATTAAAAAAAAATTATGTTGCATTAATTGGTATAATATTAATTCCCCTTTTCCAAACCTGAGAGTAGGTTTTTGAGAAGTAAAAACTACTAAAATATTGATATGTATTTGTGTCCAATTTAAATCTGAAATTACATACAAGGACCAATTCTAGATTAATTTATAAAAATATAATCTAATTATACTCAAATCAATTCAAATATTTAATTTACCATGACAAATTATTTTGATTAAAAATGTTGTATTCAATTAGTATTTAGTATCTTTCAATTTTCATCAAATTATTTATGATAAAAGAATAACACAAAATATTTATCGAAATTAAAATTTTATTTCCCAATTCAAAATTTGATTTTTCATTCATCAGATTGAATATATAATGGTGTCGAATATAGGATTTAAAAATGGTTCTCCGTTAAAATGCAGAAAAATAGAATTTTTTTGAAAATTACTTCTTTTATCGGAAAAAATTGAATTTTCCCCATATTATGTCTATAAAACATAAAATATGTATGCTAAAGTTATATGGGATATATATAAAATTCAAAATGTGGTTATTAATATTCAAAACTTATTTTTAAACATCTTTTTATATATGTTTTGGTTCCCTAGAACTCGGTGTTGGGTACATCACATGCTATCATATTTTACAAAGAGAAACATACCGTGGAAGCATTGTATGTTATAATAAAACAATAACCATTGTTAGTGTTTTATTAGTTATGAAATATAAATACATTTATATAAATTATCTAATCTATTCTAGCCTCTAAAGGAAACCATATCAAGTTAAGAAATCTTTTAGTTATACATATACAACTCTTTCATTATTCGGTGGATAATATCTTTCCCAGTACATATCATGAGTTTATTGAACACAGTTCTCCTATGTGCCGATCTTTTTTAATAACCTAGTATGTTATAAAAAAATTGTTATTTTATTAATAATAATAATTAATTACCAAACATAATGAAGAGTCTAAATGGATTTTTATATGAATTTTAATGTTTAACAAATTCAATCCATCAAAAAGATAATATATGATGGAGAAGATGAAATTTTTTTACATGAAATATTTTACTAAAAATGATCAAGTAGAATACATTATGAGTTATAGATATAGAGTTGTTAAAATATCTATAAATGTATTTATGATGAAAATTTTTGAAAATAGTTTTTCAATGATAATTGATGTTTATACCTTATGTAATATATTATAGAACAATATTAAAAAATGAAGATTATTTCTAATGTTATGATGATTCAAACAATAAAGGAACATCATACAGATGTGTTTTATTGTTATTTTTTGTTAATTAATAAGTATTAGAGATGATATAAATGATCATGAGAATGATTTTTTGAAATTATGAAGTATATAAACTATTTGTGGACATATTATAGTTGGATCTGGGTAATTATCATTCTAGATCTACAAAAGAGACATGTATTGTTTGATCCCCATGTTTAGGAAATTGTAATTGATTTGTGTAAGAGTAAATATAGAATATACTTAATTAAATATAATGAAATTTAAATCTATGAATGTTTAATTATAATCTATATATGATTAACTCATCACCATTTGTAAAAATTTTCAAATCATGGAGATATGTCAAAGAGATTCAAATTCATTGTATAAGTCACATCCCAATTTATAATTGAGTCTGTATTAATGTAATGATATTAGTATGTTTCATATAAATCTTATTATGTTTCATCTGAATGTTTATACATTTTATAATGAATATGATATAAATGATATCTATTTGAGTGTTGGAGACTTCAAATGACTGATTTGTGACCCAGTAAGAGTCATGCACATATTTAAATTTTGAAAATGGTAGGACATGAATGTACTGTTATATTTAAAATTATTATAATTCAAAATGGGTGAAATTTTTTATGTTTCATTGAAATGCTCATGATGGATTTGAATATGAAAATTTATGTACATTTATTTAATTCTGGATAAGAAAATTAATCTCTTCAATGTAGATTCATGATAGAGTTCTGATATTATTTCCATAGCCAAATCCTCATTTCATACTTAAGGACTTTAAACACATATGGATTAACTTTTAATGAATTTAGATCCAATGTGTTAAAATATATATTTTTTAAACTAAACATCTACTATCTAATGGTGTTTTAATGATGATTGTGAGATTGAATGAAATCAATTTATTTATTAGGTAATAAAATATTATTATTGAGAAATTTAAAACATTTTGAGTAAAAAAATATTATTTATACAGTTTCCATAATAATATTATTGATTAAGATATTAATGAATATTTTCTATAAGTAAATGTTTGTCTATGGGGAGAACTGATTCTGAAATAATTTAAAAAAATGAGATCCAACATTTTTCTAATGAGAAGTATATAAAGTGATCCAAGATAAGAGGCTTTCGAGAATGAGTGGAAAAATTTTCCAATGTGAATTTATACATTAGATGAATAATTTCATTAATTTTATGTGGTGGGTAATAGAGAATTAAAATGATTCATTTCTGTATTGATTGTCAGCATTTATTGATATATTGTACCCAACAATTAAAATTTATCAAATTTATTATTTGAGTGAAATCTACATCAGGGGTATTAATGAAAACTATAGTGGAGTGATAAAATAATATTTTCGGGACATATATTTATTATGTGATGTGGTAATATTTATTCTTTAATAGTATATTATAGAATTACCATAGTGCTTCTTTGTGATTATTATTTCATTATTTTTGTTTTGTTTTTGGTATCAGATAATTTAGTATAAGATATTTCATGATGGGAGAAACTAACTAATTAGGATTAAGTGTTTTATTTTTTCGATCATCCTGGTTTATTAATTATTTATTTATATATTTTAATCAATTTAAAATAATTTGAATTATAGTAATTAATTTTTAGTTTTTTGTGACATTAATATGTAAAAATATTTAATTTTAAAGAAATTATTATAAATAGTGTATCATTGTCCCCCAAAGATAAGTTGTTCCATCATTCGTGGTTAATTAATTAGTATTTAGGGACAAAATATGTTTTATATGATTGAAACTTGAATATTAATAGTCTGTAGAATATATATTTTGGGAATATAAAATGTGTCCCTATGAATGATAGTAAAAACTATCAAAATTGGAGGAAAACGATATCAATATACCATCTATAACATTGATTGGAAATCATAGATACTATAGTTGTGGTATATACGAATTTTTGTGAGAATTATCCAATATACACTAATAATAAGTGAAGTAATTGAGTAGATGGAAATAAAAAAATCTTCCATTATGATATTATTTTCCTAAATTGATTCTTTAAAAGTTATTGGAAGCTATAATGATTCAGATATTTAGGAAAAATCAACTTTTAGTTATGATGGAAATGTCATACACAATGATGCTTAATTTCATTAATAGGTGTGCAGTAATGAGGATATTAAAATAGGGCATGATTAAAACATTGATTATTTTATCATTTAAATCAGTGAATTTGTGAGTAATAATTTAGGATATGTTGGGAACAATGACGATTATCTTACAATCAAAATTATAATGAGAAACATTTTGGGTAAGATTGATCCAATAATTTCTATATTAAGAGGCTAATAATTCCTTGGTTAGGATGATATGGAAAATATTATAATCAATCTATAAATGAGGAATATTTCTGTTTTCAAGAAGAAAGAAAAATATGTGATATAATTTCAAGACATGAGGAAAGGTATATTTAGGGAAGAAGAAGGTGAATGTTTTATGATATATTATTTAGAGGGGAATAATGAATATTTAAATAGTGTTACTTGTAATTTCCCCATTCTAGATGCTGCCCAGAGGTACCCCTTACCTAGTTGGTCACATGTTCCCAATTGCATTTCCCCGAATGCCAGAGGCTACTAACTAACAATGAGGGAATTGGGTGTGAGAGTGGGGAAACAATTCCCTCAATGGATGAGTAATGAGTGGAGACATTAAACATATACTATAGTGGAAGAATTAATAACACCATACTATATTAAATAGTTGAATACTAAAACAAAGTTCAACTGGAGAACATATATAATGATGCAAGAATCATATGTCTAGGAAAATATCCAAACAAGTCACATTGTTGGAATACAATACAAAACCATGTACAAAAGGAAAAAAAGAATCAACTCCTTAGCATTGCAGGCCTCAACATGGTCCCCTGCTCTGTTGCTCCAAAGCACTCATGTACTTGATTAAGAAGGGTGATTTCCCTTTACTATACCTGCAAGAATAAAATATTTTTGGGACGAAAAGAATGACCCAAATAGTGTATGAAACTTATCCCAGTAGGCAACCACCCATTGATTTGTGCCAAACATGTAGTGAATATATTGCAGGTAATAAGTAAAAGGGAGAAGTAAAGATGGATGTACTCAGTAGTGAACAATTAAATAGTTTCAATGAATTCAATTTCATATACCATGAAAGGTTCTAATAAAAGCAGGTTACCCTCTAGTTAGTACTCTCATCCTAACACCTATGGATTAACTAAAACAACACCAGAAACTCTCTGGGAAGTTCACACAGTCTAACCCCTCTAGTATAGCTTATGAATAGACTCTCTAAGGAAGGACTGGTCATCAATCCCCCCTATAGTGTTGAATCGGTATCTAAAAGGAACTCAGGGGGAGAAATTATGTCACATTCCCCATATGGCCCTTGTTGAGGAAGAAAAGAAACTTGAGAAAACCCTTATGTCAATTCCATCTATGGTCTCGCATCGTAAAAGTAAAAACAGACACTATAAGAAGCCCTTATGTCCATTCTCCCTATGGTCTACAACACTAGGTTATCATATACCTACGTAAGTCAATAATTTATGGAATAGTGTATCATATAATGTAAACCACAGAAATTAGTTGGATAATAGTTTATATCATAACAGAATATTAGATTAACAACACTACATCCTAATATACAAGGAATGGTGAAAAATAAGGAACCCTAATAGGCTAAGCAGGACCGAATGGTCAAAAACTGATATGCATGGGAAAACACTTCCAAAGCATATAAATATACCCTATTCGAATTCAATTAACCACTATTCCAGCATACATTCACAACATGAAAATAATATGGCTAAAATAGTAAGATCATAATACCATATTCTAGCGTTTTGGGTAATTTCACACATATAACACAAAGATATGATATAGAAAGGAACTAACCACATTCCTTGCAACTGGGAGATTGATATACATGAGCCTCTAGCTTTGAATTGACCAAGAACACCGTAGATCTAAAAAACTATCAAAATTATTAACTGAGTATATCTCTTGAAAAAAGAAGAATCTCGAACACAAATCTAGAAGAATGTAGATATTACTGAGGCGATCCAAATGCAATTGATGGTGGTCGAATCAGAGAACAAATTTTTGGTCCGGGTCTCAGGGAAGAATCAGGGATATATGGATGATCTCAGATGAACTAGGTCAAGAAGGAGGTGTTTTTTTCCTTCTGACGTGACCCTGGTACGTTTAATGAAAAAAAGTACGCAGCTTGTACTTTTGAGGTACATGGCCAATACATTCCCTTATTGAGCCCCGCATTACTCAACCTCCAGATCACCACACATGGGAATTTTCAAGGATATTACACATCTAGCACCCAAATACCTATGGTAACCAAGTACACAACATGTACTTATAAATTACAGGACGTGTACATCAAAATTTTCTAGAAACTCCACTTTTCCGCAAAATACACCAGAAAATGGAAGAAATACCTAAAAAGAAGATACAGGTTCTTACCAAAATACCCCTTTAATGAAATTTATCCATGAATTTCCATATAAGGTTTTAATAGAAAAAGAATCCCAGAACATCTTCGGCTATTGCAATCGTAAATCAGCCTCTCTCCCCCATGTCTCGACCTATACTAACCCATGCTTCCATTGCACTTGTACCAGAAGAACAGAACAGCCAAAAATAAACATCAAACAATGATCAACAATCCAGATATGATGCTCCTAAAATGAGGTGACCACCTCTGACTCCACATTGACCTGTTGAAAAACTTGTGATGGGTGTGAGAATTAATGTCGAAGCTAAGAAACATGGGAAACATTGTTCATTTCCTGTTACCTCTGAAGTAACTACAACTAATAGGAAACCGGCCTGACTAACTCCAACAATTCAAATGGACCTATGTACCTTAGTGAATGCTTACCCTGCCTCCAAATCCTCATGTGTCCCATCCTCGATGTGACATGTAGGAAATCATTATTCCTGACCTCAAACTCTAGAGGTCGTCTTGGTCGATCCACAAAAGATATCTGTCAAGACTTTGCATTAGCCATCCTCTTCTAAAACAACTCTATCTTCTTTGTGGTCTCCTGGATATATCATGGTCCTAGCATAACTACCAATTCTACCTCCAGCAAAAATAAGGGTGATTAACCTCACCTACTGTACAAAGCCCCGTAAAGTTCCACCTAAATAGTCTCTTGAAAACTATTATTTTAGGAGAACTCTATAAGAGGTATTTTCTTATCCTATGAACCTCCAAAATCAATGATACATGCTCGAAGAATGTCCCCATGCACTTGAATTGTACGCCTAGACTAGCCATCTATCTGGGGATGGTAAGCTGTACACAAAAGTACCTATATAACCATAGCCTTATATAGCGCTTACCAGACCCGAGAAGTAAAACAAGCAACCTTGTCTAAATCAATGGAGTGTAGAACACCATCAGATATACAATCCCTCAGATGTAAAATCTTCCCAACTCTTTGGTTGGAATGAAGTGAGCAACCTTTTTGATTCTGTCAATGAAAACCCAATCTAAATCATTTCCTTGTGGAGACCACACCAAACCTATCACAAAATCCATCACGACATCATTCCACATCCACTCAGGAATGTGTAACTACTAAAAATTCACAGCTGGTCCCTGATTCTCTTCCAACACCTGCAGACATGTAGAATAACTCATGAAAAAACCAGAATCATCTCTCTTCATACCTCACATCATATTATGACAATGTAGATCATGATACTTCTTGGTGACACCTAAATGAACTGCCCAATCTGAGGAATTAAAGTCTGTCATCAGATCCTCGTGTAGGTGTACTAGCACCCATATGCTCCCATGGAAATGCAAGATTTCATCCTCACCTACTAACCATAAAGGAATAGGGAACTCTCCAAACACACTCTCCCATAGGAATAGGCCATCAGAATCTAATAGCTGCCTCATTCGCACTCGATCCTGAAATGTAGAGGTAACAACAACAGAAGAAAGAAATTTCTACCCTTATCTATCGTTGACCTCCAAATGCATCTTAGATAATAGAGACAAAAGAATCCACTCACTATTGGCCTCTAGAAATTCTTGTATTAGAGTCCTCACACACAATGAATCGCCCACTACATTGTCTTTCACAGGCGTATCGGCAAGATCAATTTCAAAGGACTAAAGGAACTCAAACATCCCCCTATGTTTCAAATTCAGATCACTCTTATTGAAGATTTACTTCAAACATTTGTGGTCAGTGAAAAGAAAATAAATTTTCTCCCATTATATAATTTCTCTAATAGCGTAAGGTATGAACAACTACAGCCAACATGAGATCGTGAATTTATTAATTTCTCAATGGTGGCCTCAACTATTGATACCTTAATGTAAAGTATCATTATCCCTACATTAGCATTACTCCTAGACTGATACTAGAAGCATCAAAGTAAACAATATAGCTCTTTCCCGACTTTGGAAATACTATTATCGGTGTTGAAGTAAACCTTAATTTCAGCTCCTAAATGACTGACTAACAAGAGTCTGGCCAGAAGAACATTGCACCCTTCTTATTCAGTCCTATCATTGGTGATGTTAAGCATGAAATGTCTTGTTTAAAAACATTGTAGTATCCAGCCATCCCATGAAAAAAATGTAAATCAAAGTCATTCTTTTTCAACTCCCAGGATACTACTTCTCTCACATTCTCTGGGTCTACTGATACTCCTATCTCTGAGATAACATGACCTAGTAAGTGAATATGGTCCATAAAAATGTATAATTTTGAGATTTTATCATATAACTAATGCACTCTCAGTTTACTCAAACCAATATCATGATTGTTAGCATGGTCTTGTCGAGATTGAGAGTACACTAAGATATATTCTGTGATGACAACAATGAATGAATCCAAGTATGGATGGAACACTCGGTTCATCGGTTCCATGAAAACTATAGGTGAAATCATGATTCCGAACTATATATTCACTTAATCGTATAATCCATACCTACTCTGAATGTATATAAGAGGTTTATCTGATTGAATAACATCCAACTGATGGTAATCAGATCTCATGTCAAACGTTGAGAACACATGGGATCCTTGAATATGATTAAAGATATCATCAATCCTTGGAATGGGATATCAGTTCATGACCGTCAACTGGTTCAACATATGATAATCCACATTAAGTTTGAGGGCATTGTTACCATTCTTCAAAAACATGACAGTCGAACCCCAAGTAGAAGTACAGGGTCTGATGAAACCCTTTAACTGCAACTTCTCCAACTACATCTTGAGCTCCTGCAACTCATATGTTGCCTTCGTACACGGGGGGATGGATACTGGTGCCACTCCTAGAAAATGATCAATTGAAAAGTCTACCTCACTCTCTAGAGGTAGACATGAAATGTTTTCTTGAAATACATCTCTGAAATGATCCACCATTGGAGGAATTTCCATATATGAAGTCCCCTGGTCATCCAGATATAGACTAGAAATATGGGCTATAACTCCTCCCATCCCATGATGTTCAGGTCCTGCTCTGCATTCCTAGACATTCCACACGCCCATATGAAGATACGATCTCCCTTCTAGTGATGTGAAACTTACCCTATGGCGATAGGAATCGACAACAGCCTGGAAGGGAACTAACAAGTCCATTCCTAAAATGACATCATAACATGTCATATCCAAAACATTGTGGTCCCATAAGAAGTGGAACCCACCAACCTCTAGTGGGAACCCCTTTCACTAATGTACACAATCCGTTCTCATCCCCAATGGTGTTTCTAGTGTCAATAAATCAGTAGGAGAAAATATATAGGGTCATGGGTCTCCACAACAACAACTAATGTAATGCTATAGCAAGCCCCTATATAAAACAACATATGCTTAAACTGAGGAAACTAAGATCGTACCTCGAACTATAGAGGGCCCAAGATCCTAGTCCTCCTGGTTCTGCTCCTCTATATATGTCTAGCCTATACTACGCCCATGTGACCCTTCCTAACCACTCTGAGCTGGTCCACGTTTTTTCACTGAAACCCTAGCGACAAACTACAACGACCACAACCTCCACCTCGGCCAGAACAGCCAAAGGAACTCACGTTCTATGATTGGTGAAAATACGGTGTTGCTGCTCCCAAATGAGGAGTCATAGAAGAACCCATGTCACCATATTCTAGTGAGAATATATGATATAAATGCTAAATATGGCCCATGTTTCCGCAAGATCGGCACTCTACTAGGTCTCTTGAGCAATATGGTGTTGTATGCCCACTCTTCCCACACTAGTATCACATCACCTGGATACCAGAAGAAGTGTTTCCCTTCCATGGATCACCACATGAAGACCCCCGATGGAGCTTCCTTCTTTTAGTTGGAGGGATAATAACTCTAGATTCCGAACATCCATGGCTCACAACTCCAAAACCCCTCATATTGCACTTAGTGATCAGCACCTGGTTGGCTATAGAAGCGATGGAATTAAACCTGAAAATGGTCACCAATGATTGTATTCCATTCCTAAGACCATCCTCAAAAATCCTTTCTAAGAATAACTCATCACCTCTTGGAATAGGTGTGTTTTTCTACAACTCTGTAACGTGAGTGAAATACTCCATAACAGAAAGTGTACCCTACTCCAGACTCATGAACTCCTAGGGTCAATCAACACTCAATGTCTCCATATAGAAGTAGTCATAGAAGGAACTATGGAACTCATCCCAATACATAACCTACTAGAATCCCACATATGAGGTCACATCCCACCATCTCTTGGAAGAATCCCTATGCATATACGTAGGGAGATTTACCCTTATCTCCTGAGGAATTTTCATATTCTCAATGATTGAATGAATGACTTCCAACCCTGACTCTGTAGCCTGAGCTAATCCTACCCTTGTGATGGTGGGAGGATGTTGCTACTAGAAAACCTACATCAGCTCCAACCTAGATGGTGCTACATGTGGTACTCCTTGGAAGGTCAGTATAAACCTAATAAAGCTCTCTCAGAACGGTGCCTCAGTAGCTATGTCGGGAATGACACTTGTTGCCAGAGTGGCACAACTAGAGGATCATCTTGTGGTCCTAGATCCTCCATGTCCAGTGTCTAATCATTACCTTGAAACTGGTGTACAACTAGAGGACATATTGTTTTCGTGACTCTACAATGTCAATCACACACCTTACATCAAGATTAACAGGGACATAAAGTTAGAAGTATAGGAAGGGAACATGTGAAAGAAAGCATTCATGTTTTTCAAAATAGGGGAACCTGGAATGTATAATGCATACACGCCATGTTCCCTTAATCATTTCACATGGGTGTTTACTTCTACTATCTGAGGTCCTGTAACACCCCATACACATGGCATGTTGTCCTAACACATGGTGTGTACATGAATATTCTTCCAATGCCTGAGTTCATCTACATGGATAAGCCATGTGTTTCCCCAAAAACAAGACTACATGGTGTGTTTTTGATAGACATGGAGTGCACTGGACGAGCTCCACCGACCATTGTTGTTAGGGACATGACTGGTTACAAGGTTTACACTATATCACATGTTCCAAATGGACACAACATGTATTAGGAAATACTCAACTGAACAGTGTTGTTAGTGACACGACTAGTTTCCCGGTTCTACAACATGGCTTGTACATCCAGTATATGGTGTGTCCTTCCAGTGATTCCAGACCCTGTGTCCCAACCCACATAGTCTAGGACATGGTTAATGACTAAATGGCGTGTACATACAGTACAAGGTGTGTACTTAATAAAAACTATTTCTTCACAAATACAAGAACAGATGGCATGTATACATCATTACAAGCCATGTTTTTATGGTATTTTCTGACGGTAAGCCTCTAAAACTACTACGGAGCACAAAAAACACCGAAACAAAAAATAAAGTTCCAAATTATGATCTGTGAGGTCCCTTACTCCCCATGAATCAATGGTTGGCTTCTAATACATGTCATATAGAAACAACAATGATCCACCAAATTCTGGCCTGTGAGGGCCCACAAAACCTTGAGAACCAATGATTGGTGTTCAGTTAACCATAACATTCACAATTTAATACCATATAAAAAATCATGTATTATTATCAAAGAATCAATCACAAAATCATGTATTTCTAGCACAAAATCTATCCCCACAACATGTAATCTTTACTGCACACTAAATAACAAGGAAATAATGCATGAAAATGTGATTTCTAGAAATTTCCTATATGATGCATGAGATGGAATACACTCATCTCATATGGTTGGAACATAAATAGAACCTCAATAACCTCAATAATAACAAAAATATATATGTGAATCACTCAATGGTGAAAACAAACAATTGTAAAAATTGCAAAATATGAAAATTTTCAATAATGAGGTAGAATGGATTTTCCCTATACATGGATTAGCTATTCCCAGGAACTACATATTACCAGGTAAATATTCCATCCTATCGCTGACTATAGGATCCAAACAGTAAGTCAAGAAGAAATGAATTCCTCTGATACCGCTTTTAACGTCTCAGTTCTGGATGCCGCCCAGAGGCACCCCGTACCTGGTTGGTCACATGTCCCCTAGCACATTTTCCCGAATGCCAGAGGCTACCCTCTTGAATCAAGGTCCTTGTGTGTGATAGTGGGGAAAAAATTCACACATTGAAAGAGTAACATAGCGGAGGAAAAACAGATATACAGTAGTAGAAGGAGTAGTAATAACATAAAATAGTAAATAGTGGAAGACTATAAGTATGAAAAATAGGATGACATATATAATAACGCATGATACATATGTATAGGAAAATTACCAATTAAGACAAATTAATGAATACAGTACCAACAATAGTACAAAATACAAACAAGAATAAACTCCTCATCAACACAAGCCTAAACTTCGTCCCCTACTCTCAAGTGTCAAAGCAGTCATGTACTTGATGTAGAAAGGCACTTTCTCTTATCTATACCAACAACAATATGATATTTCAGGGCCCAAAATCATAACCCAAACACGATTTGAGGCTAATCCCGTTAGGAAACCACCAAAATATCTATGCCTAACAGTCAGTGTATATATGGAAGATACTAAGTAAAAGGAATCATTAAAGAAGGTAATACTCAGTAGTAAACAATTTGACAATTTAAATGCATTAAATACGATATATCTAACATGATTCTAAACAAAAAAAGGCAACCCTTTGGGTAGAATTGTCATATTAACCTCTCTGGTTCAACAAAAACAACTCAATCAACCCTCTATGATGTTCACACAGTCTAACCCCTCTGGTTCAGGTTAATTATAGACACTCTAAGGAAGCACACAATGTCAATTCCCCCTATAGTCTAGTATTGGTAACTAAAAGGTGCTCTTGGGATGAACATATGTTACATTCCCTCTGTGACCCACGTCGAGGAACTACAAACACTCTGAGGAAGTAATTACATCAATTACCCATATGGTCTCACATTGTAAAAGTAAAAATAGACACTCTGGACAAGCCCTTACATCCATTATCCCTATGGTATACAACACAATGTTCTCACAGACCTTTATAATTCAAGAAATCATGGAAATTCATGTCGACCAACGTAAACGTCAAGAAATACTTAGATAATAGAATACAACATATAATCATGTTAGATAAACACACACTACATCCTACAATACTAGGCCTGGTGATAATAAGCAGCCTTACAGGATATGCAAGACCAAATGGTCATAAAAAATAATTCATGGGAAAACACATCCAAATAATATCAATTTACCCTATTCACATGCAACTAACCTCAATTCCAGCATACAGGCATAGAATGCAATTAAGAGGTCTAAAAAATAGGCATGTAATACCTTGTTCAAGGGTATTGGCCATTTTTTCACATATAACTCAATGACATTCTACGAAAAGTCACAAACCACCAGCCTCGGCACTTGGAGATCATTATACCTTAACCTCAAGCCTTTAATTTCCCAAGAACACCTTAGATCAACAAAAATTCTCAAAATTCTCAACAAATTATATCTCTCGAAGGAAGAGGAAACATAGAACGACGCTCTAGAATAAGGAAGAGAGAAATTAGGTGAATCAAATTCAATCGATGGTGACTGAATCAGAGAACATATGCTCGATTGTGGGATTGGGGAAGAATCACGGTCCTACGGACACTCTCGGACAAACTACGTCAAGATGTAGGTATTATTATTCGTCAGTAGTGACCACAGTTCATTTAATGAAAAAAATAAATTACACGGTGTGTAATTTTGAGAAACACGACGTGTACTATCCCTTACAAAGCCCTACTTTAGGTGGCCTCCAGTACACTACAGATGGATTGTGCACAGCCGTTACATGACTTGCACTCGGCTACCCACGATAATCGATTATGTGGTGTGTACTTTTAATGTACATGACATGTACATCAAATATTTCCAAAAACTTCTCTATTCATAAAAAAAAATAAGAAAAGTAAAACATACATGAAAAGAAGATTTGTGTTCTTACATTACTTCTCATTTATATATGATTTTTATTTATGATAAAGGAATTGAAAGGAAAAATAAAAATAATGATTTCATAATATTATTTGAATTGGATATATTGGGAAAAAAATGTTATATTTGTTGCTTTTTTAATATATAAAAAATTCTAAAGATGGCATACCTAATAAATAAATATGAGGTAAAAAATTTGAAGTATAAAAAAATGAGTTGAAGGAGAATCCATGATCAAGATCACTAATCATCATCTAACTAATTATAATTTTAAGTTAAATTTATATTTGATATTGATAATGGTTTTGATACATCATGTAGTGACGATGGATCACACATTTCAACCCCCATATTAGTCAGTGAAATATGATTTGGAAGCCTATATTCCATATAAAATATTTCTCCAGAAATAAATTTGATTAATAAATATTGAATACAAAAATATATCCATAAAGTTGTAGTTTATGTCTTCAATAATCCGAAATACAATAATGATATTATGAATTTTAAAATAACAGGGTATTATAAAGAGAAAAAAATATAATAGATCATCGAGAGAAACATCATAAGATTGATGATGATCTAGAAAATACGTAATAACTGTTTCTTGGATCCAGTAAATAGTTATATAAAATCATAGATAATATTAATAGGAGTATGTTGTTAAAGGAGATTGTTCCATAGTTATGAGATGAAGAGATATATTTTGAATTTTAACAGTAAACATTATATGTTTCAAAATATGTCCCTTATTTAATATTATTCATTTCATAAAAAGAAGTAACATTTATTTTAAACTAATAATATAAATAAGATCTATTATGTTAAATTAAAATAAGATAGAAACAATTCAAAATGACCACCACCCCAATGAAAAATCTAAATCTGTATGAAGAAGTGTGAAAATAAATAATCTAGACAGATTTATTATCAATGTTAATGGTAAATATTATCATGTTGTCATTCTATGTTGTGGAAGGATTGATCATAATGTATACCTTTTTTATTTAATATGAAATTTCCTAGGAATAGTCTAGAATGAAGGTTTATAATTACGGATGTAATGAGGATATATTACTAAATATTATTTTCAAAATTATTACATAAATCACAACAACCTAAAATATAATAATAATCCTAGAAGACATATATTAGTGATATTAATAAGAAGGTGACAATGATAAAAAAATATATGTGACTGTTATAGTGAGTCAATTCTCCTATAGTGTGAGAGGTATAAAAATTTAGTAGAAAATTGGAGGAATCTATTGTTGTGTTGGGGAATCTAGGAAATAGAGTTGAAGGGATCATTATTCTATAAGTGTTTAGAATTTATTCATTAACAATTTTCCTATAGATAAAAAAATAAAAAAAATTTAATAAAATGTGATGTTGACAATGGTATGATAGTGATTTCACTTGAAAATGAAAATAATAATAAAATTTTGTCAATAAGTGATCACACAGAAAAACATAAAAATCCATGTAAATGATGTATAATTGGGATAATGGTAATTTTATACTATATAATAAACCTTCGCGGTGAAGAGGATGTGATTTGAATGTTGATATAGAGTCCAGGCATTGTATTTTCAATTATGAATAGTGTCAATGAAAGTTTTCCACATAAGAAATCCATTTATGGAATGTAAAATTAAATGAATTATATTATAGTTCATAATAGAATGGTATCACAAATAAATATTCATATGATAAATGTATAAGTAAATAAAGGATTTTTTTTGAAAACACGCATCCATGTTGATTTAATTGAGAAATTAGGAGGTTTCACTTTATTATGATAGAGCATATCAATTTTTTTCACTAACCAGTAAGGAAAATAATGATCCTTAGGAGGTATTTTTATAGTTTAAAAAAATTTAAATATTAAATTCATGGAGTTTTTGATCTACCCTTATTAAGAAGAATGAATTTAATCACTATTGGGTGAAAAATATTATGATAAACATATCACAATTTACAGTTTCATGAATATATATATTTCTTGAATACATTGAAATATAGTTGGGTGTTTTGGAATGAGAAAAATATTTAATCCCTATAATGATATATATATATTGAAAATTATCATGGTTGATTATACATTTTTTGGAAATGGGGGAATTGATATTCAATCATAGGAACCATTCAAATGGTTTTTATCCAGGTGAGTTCATATAATAATTTCATTTCAAAACGATATGTGCATCCCAAAATATGTGTTCCGATGAGTTGGTATCACATGTATTTTATTTTTTGGTAAACCATAATCACCAGAATAGTTCAATATTGTTATATATAATGACATTCATATAAAGACCTAGAATATAATGACTGAAATATTATTATTATTGATGAATGTGAATAAAAAATTTTATTTGTAATTTAGTACAAATAAAATATATAATATATGAAATAGAAGAAGAAGAAGATATTTGGTAACATTTTTTAAAAATTTATAATTTGATTATACAATCAAAACATATAGAAAAATTGGTACCTATTATCAGTAGGATACTGAAAAATTCTATTTGGATGAGGTAGTATATTTATAAAAAAACATTTTGGGAGTAGAGTTCCAAAATAGTTTTTTTGACGTGGAGTTTTATTATTTGTTAATTTAATAAATTTAAAACATAATACATACTTGATAAGTCAATGGGCTAATACATAGAAAATATTTACAGACAATTTCAATGAGAATTTGGATAATTTATGGATATAGAGTTAATTTTAATTTTTTATACATGTTAAATTTATAATATTGATGAATATAATAAATTTTAAAACTATTTTGATGTTACTAAATTATAGAGAATTAAGGAAAAATATTAATGAATATATATTCCAATACATGTGAATAAGATGCAAACATTGATGAATGATCATTTGGATGATGCCTAATGTTAATGTAAAATTATTATTAATTCTTAGAAAAAGAATAAAAGAAAAAAATATTGATTTTTTTAATCATTTACATTTAGAATTGAGTTATAAATTTAAAAACGGACTCTATATATATGTTATTTATTTATGTATTTACATAATTCTCAAATTCAAAAATAAAATCCAAAAAACTAAATCTCCTCATTAGTCAACCAAGACTTTATTATTGTCAATTTTCACAAAAGGTAATATATAAGTGTAATTATGATCTACATAATATTCAATCGTGAATTTTATTGAAAAATTTGAAATGTAAAATGGTTTCATAAAATAGTTTTTAATTAATTATATGTGTCATTTACCGATTGAATATTTAAATTGTTTCATGGAAAATATATGTGTATAAATCATTTGGAACATCTCAGGAATAATTATGTTTTAGTATCGTATAACGAAGAACATTTTAAGAGATTTTTGTGTATGAGTAAGTTGAGGACATAAAATTATTGTTTTTAGGATATATGAGAGATATGTACATAAAAAAATTATAATATTTTTTTGACAATAATGTTTAAAAATGATATATTAAATTATAAACAACTAATGAATAATTTAAATGATGAATTGGACTGATCATTAGGGATTAAAAAATTATTACATTATTATGATTTTGATTGATGATAACATAGTGAATCATATTTATGTAAATTCTTGTATGGGTATATGGATGTTTTTAAAAACTCATTATATACATCCATGTTGTACAACATCAGTTCATACACATATGAAGAATGATAAAAAGTAGTTAAATGCATGAATATCTTGGAGTTTTGTTACATTGAAATATTTTATCTATATTGATATGGATTTAAATGTTCCACATTATAGTGAATTTTTTGAGGAATTAATATTATTTCATTCCAAAATAACATGTAGGTCTATATATGTAGATAATCGTGAAAGAACCCTAAAATTTTATAGTATACACTTTTATACTGTATAAAATTTTTCTAAAATCAAATGTATTTTAAATAAAAAATGTTTTTTTTCATTTTATTTTAACAAAATTTTATTAATGGCCTCATTGTTGTTCATTGGCTTCCATGAAATATATGTAAAAATTTAATAAATCAGTTGATAAAAAAGAAATAATTGGAAAAATAATAAAAAAACACATGTCTTTGAAATAATAAAAAATATATTCTTAAATACATTAATTTTTACCCAAAAAGGAACAATAATTTCGAAAATATCAAAATACTACCTTTTGAAAATCAAATGTTTTTCGTGAAAACACATTATAAATAATATAAAAGATAATTTTCTATCATGGGACACCATTTTCTATAACCAACCTATGAATAATGTTTCCATCTCCACTACATCAGTGCATCCATGAATGAAAAATTTGGAATTACCACTATAGTACTTTTCATATAATATCTTTGGAGAAACCTAATATTTTAACACATTCCCATTTTCCTATACATTTTATATAATTAATGGGGCTACCCACATTGAGTTTTGCGGGGAACCTACTGTCCTCATAAATTGATCCCATGATCCATAATATAATCCTAAAACATGTATATATATTATAAAATAAACATTCATGAGGACTGTATATTTTCAAATTTGAAATTGTAAATAATATTTATAAGTCATCAAACACATAAACTAAAAAGTATTATTGGAAAATTATATTTTATAATAATAAATGAAGCATAAAAAATATTTCTTTTTTAATGTAGGAATGTTATTTCATTCCATATATGTTTCAAAAGATATTATTTTTTAAATTTTTTTTAAACTATTCTATTATAAATTTTAAAAGATTGATTTTAGAAGATATTACCTTATTGAAAACCAAAAAAAGACTCATTTTTTGTATTTTTTGGATAAATTAGATAATTATAGTTTTAAAATAATAATTTCTATATAAATTCATTAATAAATATCATTTTTTAAACGTGGAAAAGAAAAAAATAGTTAGATGAATAAATCATTATGAAATTGAAAATGATTTTTCTGTTAAAGAATCCTTTATAAAGAACATATTTTTAAAAAAATTGTTATTAAAATCACTCGAAGTTGTGTACATGATATAAATACAATTATAAAAATATCAAATATTACATATAATAATAAAAATTACTTTCATATATAATTGTTGAATGATATCATCGATGATTTAGAAGTTTAACCCAATTAAAGGACATTGAGTTAAGAAATACTTTAATATGTTATAATCAATATAATATTTTTCCACGTGAAAGTGTCACATTTGAAAAGATTTAATTATAATGATAATAAATAAATACATTATATAACATGTCAATGGTCAATTATATACACATAAAAATAGAATATTGGTGCATAACATAAAAAATATGACTCAATGAAATTAAATTGAGATGAATTTCCTTACATTTAGTTGAAAATATCAAGTACATTATTTAACATATTGAATAATAAACATAGGTAATTTATTTAACTAATTCAAAACCACTCTCTTGTTTTTTATTCCTTTTATGTCACTTATTTTAATTTATTAATAATTAGTTAATTAGTTATGTTCATGTTTTACTTTTTGACGATATTTGGTACTTGAGTCCAAAATGAAATTAGTATTACGTAAATATTCAATGTGGAATTAGAAAATAATCCTTATAATATTATTCATGAAATAATTATCACTTAAATAAATCAATTATTATTTAGATCCAAAAATTTTATATGGATATGAAAAATTAACTATGTAATAATCATTGATTTAGTAGGTTGTACGTATGCATGTGTAACATTATAATTTCTCAATGATCATGTTGGAAGGTAGGTAAGTATTATTTTATCTTCTAAAAATGATCATAGTATAATTATTATAATATTAATTATTTAAATATACATACATTGATAATTAAATTTATGTGGTGATGAAAAATGATTCACATCGCTTCGTGAAGGTAATATTTAAAATGTACACACAAAGGGCATTATCAAGTTTTTTTTCATTAAAATTTAATATTTCAAATGACATGTTTTATTTAAAAAATTAAAAATATGTCATTAATATTGTAACTCAAATTTATATTGCATTATTATTAATATTCATGATAGGCTATAATAGAAAATGAATTTCATCGATTCACAATGTGGTGGTCTACCATACATACGAATGATAACTTCCTTTCACATGGTTTAGGGGAGGAGATGTCGATAAATCATTAAAATAAGTGAATAAAATATTCTTATATAGAGGATATTTGATTTGTTATTTTATCAATGTCGATTTAGGTATGTGGTATGTGGAATAAGATACAAAATAGAAATTAATAATAAAAATTATAGACTTTCTTTATAAATCCCCCTTTCCCAACTAAATAACACTGCTATGGTTATTTCTATTGGAAAAAAAACTATAAATTTTTCTATGGAACATGTTAATTTATTTGGTAATATATTGTCTAATCCAAATAGTTTTTGAATTTTTTTAATTAAAAAATAATAGGATCCTGTTTATATGAGAGTGGAGGTGACCTTTTTAAATTTATCAAAATATTAAACTATTATAAATTAATATTCATTTAAAATTTCCTCAAAAGTGAGACAGTTATATTATAGGATTTGTATGAGTCATAATACCCTCATAAAATGTTAGGAAATTCCTTCATCAATATGACTGATGGAAAATAAAAATTATGGGACCTTCCTTCCTCAAGATGAAGGAGAGATAATGACTCCAGAGTCTGACCACCAATATGCCCCATGGTGGAAACTAGTACCAAGGGTATATAGTCTTGAAAAAATGGAATGTATTCCCCATTTTTATTAACAATTATCAATAGATTAGATGTATTGACCTCAAAGGCACTCTGTGATATATATATAAATGAAGCCAAAATTCATCCCACATGCTTTTTTAAATTAAAACATCTAGAAATTCAATGAAAAATACCAATGTAAATACCAAAATTACCAGGCTATGTGGTGACACAAAAATTGTACCCAATGTTAATGCTAGCATGGTATAACATGATATAAATAAATCTCCCTAGAAACATGAAAACCATTATATATATAGATGGTGATAATAAATGTAGACTTGATAAGAAGACAAAATTAACTTGTGGACAAGTGGGAGATGTATACAATTGGCCCAATGAAAATAACTCAATATCACATAACAATGTATACTATCCACCCCAACCTCACTAAGAAATCCTCAACAAATAACTCATGTAATTTAACGTAAGGTAGTAAAATTAATGATAATTGGGTACCCCATACAATTTCCCACTAGTTAATGAGTCACATGTAAAAGTTAAATTCTAGATACTACCACGCTCTTCCAAAGCCCCGTTGTCACAAGGGGGTTGCACAAACCTGGGCCTTAGACCATTCCACATTCAGGCCTGCACACAGCTGGGCCACATGTTACACCACATTCCTGGTCACAAACCCCACCGCCACATGCCACACCACATTTCTACCCGTAAACACCTAGGCCACAAACCACCCCACATTGCTACCCAAAAACAAATGGACCACATCCTAAAGAAACATGTGAACACACACCTCACAATTACAAACCTGGCCCCTGCAACCACACCACAACCTGCCCAATGATTCTGTGGCTACCAATTCCTAGAATAGGTAAATGTGATTATCCAATAACCATCCATCTCTCACATATTAGGATATTGGGAGAGAACACCCTCCACTATAAAAATGGTTGTGTTATGCTTATATTTCTCCACACGGGAGGAGTGCATATAAGAAACAAATTTTTCTAAACTTATATATATATATATATATATATATTTAACACCCACTCTGCCCATCTGATGAGTTTTCTAAATCTATTAACCAGCCCAAACTAAACAGCCCTCATTGCCAACCCTTCATGTACGCATCACCACGAATGATGGTCAATTCTGTAATGATAATGGTATACATTATACCATTAAATTTCATGGATATATCATGAATTTACCAGTTCTTTCATTAATACCCTTGAAGCCACCAAATAAAACACAACATAAGTAACATAATAACCCACAAAAACATCACAAAAGTCCCGAAACACCAGCTAAAAGAACCATAGAAGGTAACAACATCATTTATAAAAATCATCAATCCTAAACCATCGAGGGAAGCCGTGCCACATAAAACCCACCATATCTATAAAAACAAAAAACACAACCAACATGAAGTAAAACTGCACAATCCCCCTTCCTTGAACTACTGATCATCCACTACCAACATAATTCCTCAACGTAATGTCTCAATCTCCTCTCTCTCTACAAGGAAACCTCCAACACACCTCGTCATAACCACACTCTACAAAACCACTACATAATTAAAACACCACACCCAAAAAAAAAATTATGACATAACACAAGCAAAATCTACATCCATAGTGTCGAACTACTACTCAGCTACAGTCCCACTACATTATATGTTCATCCACTCCACAATAAATCTATATCTCAACCTGAGATACCATCACACCACACATTCCACTCCATACTCATAGCCACACTCCCACCCACATCACCACACAACCAACCCAAACACACAGTCATAGAGAACCATACACAACACACAACAACACCAAACAATACATGGTATTCCGATTTTGCAGCCCTCATTCTTTAATTGAAACAACATTATTCAAGTGTGATAAAAAAACAAGTATGATCATGGGGTGTCCATATATATTATAAAATATATATGATTAATAAAATTTCCATATTTCATATATTAAATAATGAAAAAATGACATGTGTCATCAATTCATGCTGGTGTGGAAATATAGGCCACCAACATCAATGAATTTCAGAAGGCATACAACTCTTACAAAACACACCCTGGATTAGGGATAACATATAGAAAAGAGAGATCGTCATCTTCCAAACCCATCATTTATTTCATCTTATTATCATAATTAAATTATTATCAACCATAACTATATGAAGATATCAGTACACTTACTTTTCATGATATACAAATTAAAGAGTGAGGAAGGGATCTCTACCGGGAATAACAAATGATCAAAAACTCCTCTTTTTGCGAACATTTAGTGTCATACGAGTAGTAGGAAAGAATATAGTGGAAAACAAAATAGACTAATACAGAACCGGAACACGACTCCTTGGAGAAGAAAGGTTCTAAACACACCATTAGAATACAAAAGGGTACAATATAAAGAGGATTTCATCTTAAAAATCCAGATCCTAAATCTATGGGTAAACGGTTTCAAAGTTCATTTAAATGAGATCATGATCATGACCAAAAATATTTGTATCCAAATGAATATTCATGATTATAAGAGATAAATATAATTACATAATGAACAAAAAAACACCTTAAATATTGAGTTTAACTCATTTAACTTCAATGGAAATGTTAAAGTGGTGATACTAGAAAAAATGGAAATGTATCACTGATGGGTGAGTCATCGACAGTGTGTCATGGATGCCTGACTCAATTATGTGATTCAACAATCTAACTCACTATCTCATGTAAACTATATAACTCACCAACATGAGTCACTAATACCACTATGTGATGCATGTCCTACCGAAACATTGAACTACCGACTCCCTGAATCACTGATGCAATGAGCCATTGATTCCCTGAGTAACCGATGAAGTATGTCACTGAAACTAAATTCTGATGTGAGCTACCAACACCAATATACGAATGTTGAGGTTTAAATGGGACTCTCTGATGCCTTACTCACGGATGAAACACTAAAATTTTTGAAAACACTTATAATGAGATATTGTTTCCTCAAAAAACACCCCAGAAACTATATTTTGAAAAACTAATGGAACATGGAGGACCAAGACCTTACATCAGATACATATCAAACAATTATTTCCCTTAATAATTCAAAACCAAACATATAATAAAGAATAGTCCGAACAGCCACCCCATAATATACCTCTTAAGGATAAACCACCATGTGTTGTTTGGAATTTTGAGTGAAACCCCAACATCTAAGAATACCTTCTGCCACATATGCTAACCCAGACATCCACATGATACCCTTGAATAGTAACGCTTTTCCAGACACATGAATCTGGGATTTCATTCCACTATGTCAACATATTATCCACTCATAGTGGCACACACTTGGGCTGATAGGTTTAATTGGATATAAATTAGTGTGTCTTGATTCATAATTAGTTCTCCAAATTATTCAATTATTAGAACATTATAACAAATTATAGAATAAGGAAAAAAATATAATCATATGTAAAAATGTTCATGGAATACATAACATGGAATAACTCACAAGAAAAACTATATAAAACTCTATATACTGGGCATATATCTCCATCTCCGTTTACCATGTACTCTACTCCAGGACACCATGCCTCCACAAAAAAATAATCCAAGGTAATGGTACATCCATTTTGAACATTTTACCCAATGATCTAGGATCTACACTAGATTATCCATGATTTTCGTATCGTCCTTGATATCCAGTTCTCCCAATCAATGACATGGGAGTCATTGTGAAGATACAGATGAATAAGTGAGAAATGAATGAGGTAATAAAACTTCTCTAACTATGGTGGAAACACCAATTGGTATTCCACCTCACAAAATTTCACCAGCACCACAAATGTTCTGATGAACCTCAAATAATATTTTCTCCCTCTATGAGATATCTGATGCCCACGATTTAGGGAATCAATCAATAACACATGGTCTTGAACAACGAACTACAATGGCCTCATCCAAAGATCGACATAAAACATCTTCAGATCATGAGGTTCCTTCATCCTATCATGGAAAATATTCACCTTCACAATGATACTCTACACCATGCCTAGACCATGGAAGACTACCTCCCCAACTTATGTCAATCATAATAGTGAATGACATGGTATCCCATACCAGGCTAGAAATAGAGCCATTTCAATGGAAGAGTGATAGATAGTATTTCTATAAAACATTACCAAAGTCAAGTTTCATAACAAATATCCACCAATTACCATAAAAAATTCCTACAATATTTCCACTAATGAAAAGATGGTACTCTCTGTCATCCCATCTTTCTGAACGTGGAAAGAGGTGCTGAGGTGTAACTAATTGATAATGGCATGTTGTAATCACTTCCATACTGAAGGAGTAAAACACAACTCCTAATATGAGATACTGGATCATAGAACCCAATATAACCATACCACCTCAACCACATATCTCTACGTTAAGGCATCCACTACCTTTGAGACCTTGATTTCTAATAAGTGAGTAAAATTGATCAGATGATCCACTACTACCCATATAAAATCGAATCCTCCCTGAGCCCTGGGTAATCATTAAATAAATCCATTATTATATCAACCCACATCTACTCAAGGTCATCTATGGGATACGAAACCCACAATGAACCTAGTGTTCAGCCTTTACTTTCTAGAACACCAAACACTTTCCCACAAACATCGTCGTAGCTCGATTTATCATAGTCCACTCAAAATGTTTTTTTAAATCCACATTACATATTCAACATTCTTGTGTTTGGAACTAAGGGTGAGCTATGAAACTCATAGATAACACTATAACACATCTCCACTACGAAAAAACATATAAATATCTAACATCACCCGATCTTAACTATACTCTGACCATACCTCTGGAGCATCACCTTGGTTAATGAAATCATGCATCACCTCTCCCTCTGAGTCTCTCCACTGATAAGTCTCCTCCTATTTCCACATAGATGAATACATTGTCATCTGAAATAGAAAACCTTTTCTTCCATCCATTATGGAATCTTTTTGGAAGGAATATACGTCCTCCATTTCACTCCAAGTGTCCATAGATTCTCAAAATACCTCCTTATGTGACTTTCTACTTTTTTCATATGCCACAATATTCCACATTCATGGGTTATAAGATATTTCAAAATAATTTTACTAATGAAACAACATCCACATCTTCTAAAAAATGTTCATATCTTTCTGGGAAAAGATATACCTCAAGCTCATGTGATCTATGCACTACACAATGCACTCCAAAATGGGGTAATGCCACCAAAAAACTAGGGAAAACATGAACACTGAGAGCTCCAGATCATGGGTCGCATATTTAAAACATTCAAAAAACATACTAGACCCATAATAGATCACTCCCCAATATTACATCAACGCAAAACCCAATCCTTGATGAGAAGAATTTCAAAACATTGTGAACATCACCCCTTCCTCTTGAAACCTGTGAAATGATTAATATTCCTTTTAGATCGATAAATGATAAAAATATCTACTAGCTACATACATATTCATGGACATTTGGAGTAGTAGCTGTAAATGGAGATATATTCAGTAAAAATTGAGTACGAATATCTCATAATAGTCTTCCAGTCTGGGAAAACTAAAATCCTCTACCAAATTATTATGTGCTACCCTGTAAACAACTACCTCATCCTTCGATGAATCCACAGCTCCACCATTCTAATACAACACATTTCTATGGATGTGGACCACCAATGCCCAAAACATGCACTTGGAAAACATTCCATAGAGATGGTGGAATAGAAAGTCTTCCATGATAGTATTTAGATGCTTTGTATTCCCCTCCTATGACTTCATGTAGATTATAATTCCATCAATTAATTTGAATACATTCTAGTCTAGGAATATATTAATTACATTTTTTATAAGTCACATTAACATGACCAGTGTGATCGTATCATTAGAAAACATAACCAAAAACTCTATATTCCTATACCAACATAAAAAAAATTTCTTCGGGATGTCACCATTGTTCACCATCAACTACCGATACCCTTATTGTAGATAAATCAATGAAAACCAGGTTTCTCCCCTCTACTAGTCAAAATGAATGTCTATCCGAGAGAGATGGTTACAGTTCATTATCTTTACGTAATTAATTTTTTGGTAGCCAATGTATATCTATGACCACCATATTCCTTCTTTACAAACAAGACCTGAGCACCCCAAAGTGGAACATTGGACAAGATAAATACCTTCTTCATAAAATCGACAATCCATATTTGCAACTCCCGCATTTCAGAAGGTTCCATCCAATAAGGATCCATCAAAATCATACTTACACTGGATTTCTAGTCTATCCCCAACTCAATGTCTAACTGAGGGGGTAGAATAACCTCCCCCTTGGGAATAACATCGATGAAATATAAGAAATATTTGGGAACACCCACCATCCCATCAACCAAAAATTCCATTTAATATTTGGTCAACATGGAATGAATAATCTCCACACAACGACTGCTCTTCAGACAACTCCGCTCGCCAATGAATGCCACACGTTGGCCATCCAGACTGAAATCACAAATCTCCAATGGAAGAATTTGATAACATCATACTTTGAAAACCACTAGTCTATTCCAAGGATAACAATGTATGGTTGCATCTATAGAAGAAAGAGTACCCCACTAGATTGATGTGGCACCAAAATCATTCTACATCCCATGAAAAGATCAAAAATGTAATGTTTTCTTCAGAATAGTGGACTCAACACCAGGGGAAAATAATGTCTCTCAATGTCGAGTCCAAGATCATGGGATAGACTTAGTGTGAAAAAGCTATGTGAACCTCCAAAATCAAAAAAGAATTAGATAAGAGCCTTGAACACATTGTTCATACCTTGAACAATATCTAGTACTTCTATAAATGTTTCCTCGGTGGTGTGCAGAAGAACACACCCATATCCTCTACCCCTATTCTGTTTACCGCATCCAAACCACACATGGGTTTTGGTCACTAAGGACCACCTTGAGGTTAGATTCTTTCAGCTCAGTCTCCCCTCAATGGAAAAAAGAGCATCATATTCCTGCTGTTGAAACAGCCTGACCAACAACTACTGTTGAGGAGGGTGTTAAAACATCCCACCCCCACCATATTTATAGTGTACTAGCCAATGAATCTTAAGGTTCCCTTGGACTCCATAAGAGAAACTCTTCAATCCCAATCCAATGGGAAAAGGATGTGGACTAGATGGTCAAAATTTTTACTTCTGGGGTCAGCCCCTGATTGGTGGAATCCTGGACGGTCTTAATGTTAGTGACATATTGTTGACTTCCATATCCTTTGATAAAATTTCTAGTTCTTTACTCATGGTTAACCTCATCATGAGTGCATCTTCTCCACTACCATTTTCTTATTTTGAACAAATATGTATGGATGAAATTTTAAGGGAGTAACTATGTAATGGAGTGAAGGAAAAAAGTGACTTCTATAAGAATCTTCCCTAAGGCTCCTCATATAAAAGGATGTCTGAAAAAAATTGAAGGATATATATAATGTTAATCCCTATTTCTCTCACTGACATACTCCTATACTAGAGGGAGAGTTTATCCAGCCTCTTTTCGTCCATCATTGTAGAAGATATGAATTCCACTAGAAACACATTCTTAGTGATATCCCATGTTACATCAGTATCCTTCCTCTCCATGTTGTAAATCATCCACCACTAACCTACTTTCCCCTTATATAGATCACCTCTAGGGGAACCTTATAATCTATTGTATCCTCGATGAATTTGAATGTGTTCACCCTCTGCCCATGACAACACTTCGTCTTTGTATATGACACACTGCTTTCATAATTTCCTAGAGTCTTCCACTAGAAACCCTATAGTGTCTTATGCCATTTCTTTTTCTCCTCCTATGGATGAACCATCATTAGATTTGTGGGATTGTGCTACTAATATTCCAGTGCTAGTACCACACACATACAATAATCTTGTTCCACAACAAAAAAATAAAAATGGAATTCCTAATCAGGAGAATTATGGGACTTTATTTATGATTAATTTTCAACTAGTAGATTATTTAAATTTATAAAAAACCAGTAAAAACAAACATTAACACAAGTCATCATGATTCATGTACCTTCCCTAAGGGCTCAACACCTCAAAAGATATAGCCTCACTTGATGATTCATTATGTTCAAAGTCCTTACATAAGATCACAAGGTTCCTTAAAATCCCCTATCCTAGAATGTCTTATATAGGATATGTCATGCAACAAGATAAACTAACACAATTTACCTACCATCCCATGAAATACTCATTGTTCCTTACACCAAACTACATATTATATCTAAACCATCAAGTTTTGATAACATTCTCTCAAGACCAACATTATTTAAGATGATGGAAGGGATAGAAATGTTTCATGTCCTTCCATCCTCCAGATGAATGATATATAATGTCCCCCTAGTCCCGACACCAATAGGAACTTGGGTGGTAACCAACAACAAGGTTATAGAGTATCCCAAACACTGATGTAATTTCCATTGTTATAGTAACCATGATAGAGAGATAAGATGAATTGATCTCAAAGAAACTCCATGAAATATATATAATAAAATCCAAATTCCAACCCACATGTTTGCTTAAAGTAAAATAGATTTGAATACAGTGAAATACACCAATGTAATTATAAAAAGTACAAGACTTTGCAGTTAAACTTAAATTGTCTCCAATGTCTAATAGTATGATCTAGCATGGTCTGCTTAATCTCCCAAGAAACATGAAATTTTTTTATATAAGTAGGGTGAGCATACAAGTACACTCAGTAGGAAGACCGAAGTCACTAATGTAAAAGTGGGAGAATAATTCAAATTATACTATGGTAAAACAACATCAAATCAAAAGCAAATTACAAGGAATACTATCAAATATAACCTCATCAAGTAATGATCACCAAATAGAACAAGTCAATAAATGTAAATTATAAATCACATTGATATTTGGGCACCCCACACCACTTCTCACTGGTTAAATACTCATCCCTAATGGTCAACATACCAACTCTTCAAAACACTTCTACAATACCCAATATCCAACCCCAACCACACTCACATTGGACACAAACCACATCTGAATCCTGCTAGCACACAACAATGCTCCATGAAACACCACATTCTTACCCACACACACCTAAGACTTAAGCCGCACCACATTCTACCCCACACACCCTTGGGACGCATGCCCAACCACATTCCTATCTCTAGAAACCTGACCCACATCACAAAGACCCCTTGGAAAACTCCCCTCCCACACAAACACATGGTCCCCAAAACCACATAGAAACCTACCTAATGAGTCTTGGGCTTCCAATTCATAGAAGGGGGAGTTGAGTAGAGCCAATAACCATCCATCCATCCTCCCACTATGTTGTTGGGAAAGAACACCCTCCTCAATATTAATGGGGTGTTTGACACCTTGTTCTCAACATAAGTGGTTTCATATAGAAAACACAAGGACCCAAATGTATATATACATGTATGTAAAAAGTCCTCATCCCAAATGATTGGTTTTGAAAACCATCAACCTCCCCACAAAGAACATCCCCAGCTGCCGACACTAAAGAAATACATCGGCACGAATGATTGTCGCATCCGTAATGATCGAGGGAAACAACCCATCCTTTAATTTCCTAGTTCTATCAAGAATTTACAGGTTATTCCATCCCTACATAGTTAACAACCAAACACAACACACTACAAGTGACATCATAACCCACACCCACTTCAAAAATGTATGGATACACCAGGAGAAATTACCACACGTTGTAAAACCATCCTTAACCGTCCTTAGTATACGTACTGGATGAAAAGAACCCCATCTAGAAAAACCAAAAATCTCAATCAAATTCCATTTCCACTGCACACTCCCCCTTCCTTGAATAACTGTTCAACAACTACCACCATCATTATTCAATCTAATTCCAACCTGTACACCCAAAAAATATGAAAACCCCCAACACACCTTGTCAAAATCAGACATCCCAAATTCAGTCCCACAGCATAAATAGATCATCCATTTCACAATCAGTCAATCTCTGAATCTGAAAAACCATAACCCCAAACATTCCACCCCATAATCACTGCCACACTCCCAACCACAACACCACATGACCCACACAAACACATGGTAAAACAAGACCGTACACATCACACAACCATACCAATAAACAAGGTGTACTAATATTTTGTATAAAACATTCTTTAATTAGAGATTAATTTTTCAGTGGTGATCATAAAACATTCATGATCCTGAAAAATCCATATATTTAACCGAATATATATGATTAATAAAATTTTCATATATCTACCTTTAATCAGGGATATAATGACAAGTATTCGCAAGTCCTATATGTGCTCAAATATAGGCCACCAACATCAATGATTAATAAAAAATTTATATTTAAACCGTTCAACAGGGATATAATGAAAAGTATTCGCAACTCCTAGAGGAGCGCAATGATATGCCACCAACAACCATGAATTTTAGATGGAATAAAAAAATATTAAAAATATTATGAATCAACTATAACAAATAAATAACCGATTATCATCTTTTATCCCTTCATTTATTAATTCATATTATCTATGTTAAATTTATTACAACCACAAGAATATAAAGATATCACTAAACACAAAGTGTATGATACAAAAAATATATATATAGAAAATGAGATCCCTCCCTTGAACAAAAAATGATCATAATTTCAATGTTACATCCAAATAGGGGGTCTCACATGTTTCATGGATGAATCTAGTGGAAAATTGAACAGACTACTACAACATAGTTTCACGACTCCATAGAAAAAATGGTTCTCAGTGCACTAGGAGAAATTATAAGGGTTAAATAGAAATATAGATTTTGTCTTTATTATGGTCAGATAGTAAACCTATGTTGAAATTTTTTCAAAGAATATAAATTGTGGATCATAATAAATATTATGAAGTTTAAAAGTTAGAGGAATATTCTGGTATTTTGGAGATAAAAATAATTTGAAATAGGCCAAATACTAATTACATATTGTATTTAACTCATATAATGTCAATGTAAGTATCAAATGGGTGATACTATAAAAACTGTCAAAAATGGAAATTACTCACCCATTGGTAAGTCACCTATGTGAGTCACTATCCATGAGTCACTGATCCCTGATTCACAGACATGAATCACCGGCACAATTCACTAACACCACTCAACGCTACCCATCCTTTTGACGCCCTAATTCAATGATGACATGATTCACCAATGCCATGGGTCACTGATGCCCTGAGTCATAGATTTCTTGAGTCAATGACATATGCTAAATATTTGATCTACAGATTCAAATCTACCGATACTGAGCTACCGATGTGACTCACTGACTCAAGACTCATTGAAGGAAAATTACGAATTTTGGAAAACTATTGTAATGGGATATTGTTGCCTTCTAGAATAATTGAAACACTAAATTAGGATAATATAATGGACCATTGAGATCTGGTCCTTTAAAAAAAATTCTAAAATTTTTACTTCACATTATTTCCCTTATCATTTATTGTATACACTTATTTAACCATGTTAAAACATACCATGACAACATTGATTATTAATATTTATGTTTTTTTTTCTGAATTTGATTTTACGAATTTTATTTCATTTATTAAATTATTATTTATCTTAAAATATCATTATGATCTTTTTATAAACTATTCATTACAATGACTATTAAAAACATCAGTAAAACAATAAAAATTCATGTAAAATATTTTAATACATATCTAATATTCAAATAATATTGAAAATTCTGGGATTATATTATGTATCAAAATTTATATTTACATTGAAAATTTTCAAATCATTTATTTTATATTTAGTTAATTAAATTATAATTTTATTATCTTTCTGTGGAATTTTAAGGAAATTATTACACCTTTAAAAGTTATAAATAAATTACCATAATTTAGAAAAATATTTTATATTTCAAATTAAAAAAAAATCTATCAATTTCTCATCTTCAAATTCCAATATTAAAATTAAAATATTAATTAAAATTATTAGCTGTATACTTTTGAAATTTCTTTAAACAAAATATTTCAATTGTTTAAATCTTATCAGAATGGAGGAAAAAGTTTATAATTTCAATACATTGATTACTATAGTATAATTTAATTCATTAAATACATTTGAGTCATGTTTTTTGTTATTTTCTATAATGGCCATAATTATTAAATGATAAAACAATGATTGTTAGAGTATGCGTTAAGCAACACTGATCCCAAACAAACAGTGATTATTTATATATGACCATTATAACCTTCCTGTTATATTTTCATATATTAGTATAATTAAATAATTTATGAATCATATATGTCATAAATATATGAATAATTACCTAGTAAATTTTCAATAAATTTTTTGTTTTGTTTTTTTAGATCTCAAAAGAAATTACAAAATTATTCATTTTTATAATATTAAAATAATATTATAATGTTTCATTAGAAAATTTTTAAAATGTATTATATTAAACAATTTATTTATTACCATGGTTAGATGAAAATATGTTAATATAGTGTAAAAATAATTTAACAATGTCTAAAAAATGTAATGCAAATAATATTAATATTTATATTTAATATTTATTATAATTATTTTAATATTTTGTCTTTATTTTATTTATTCCATAATTTATTATGTAATTTGTTTCATTAAAATTATATTTTTTTAGCGTAAAAAAGTAATATTATTTTTTAGTAATATCCAATTTTAACTAATACATTCCTTTTATTGAATTAATATTTTGATGAAATAAATTATATTTAACAAGAATATTTTTATTAAATTATTATTGTAAAATATAAATAATAAAATAATGTTAATGATTTATAATGTAATTTTTATAATGGTCAAATATTTTCATTATCCAAAAATGCATCAGTTAATGATAAATATATATTCATATTTAAATAGGTATAATTCATAAATTTATAAAATTATATAGATAAATTGTTTTTATTATTTAAATAATTATATTAAAATGATCCAATGAAATTTTTTTCATCATTTTCTTAGACATTATATATTTAGTTAAAATTAAAATATTGTATAAATATATGATGTGTATTATAACATCACACTGACACAAAAGTTAGGTAATAAATTAAAAATGTTGTCCATGAAAAATATATATATTCACAATTAAATAATGATATTTTATGTCTATTTGATTACATTATTAATCCTCTAAAACAATTAAAAATTTTGTGGTTTCAAATTTATCTCATTGAGAGTATGACTGACCTCCACATCCTTATGGGTATTACTTTATTACATTGGTCCGTTTTTAATAGAAAATAATTAAAACCAGTTCCCTATTGTATAAACCATTTGAAGACACATGGGAAAAAAATTTGTTGGTCATATTATTATATAGATAATAAAAAAATTGAATTTTTTTTAGAAAACTAACCAATCCATTCCTATATAAACCCAAAGATGATTCTATTTCAGTTTAATAAAAAACACCAAGATTATTTCACTTCTCTTACCTCCGAAATATATATTCCTCCCATGTTTCCCCATGGTAATAAATAATCTCAGCCAAAACATATGGGTTCACACTCTAAGGGTATATGATTTATCTATTTTTTTAATTCATGAACTTCTTTTATGTTATGCCTCTTAGGTTTAATTTGTTGTTGTTTAGTTATCTTTTCCTATAAGCTTCTTACATTAATTTTTCCCATTTTATTATAAATCAATTTCAATCATATATATTCCTACCTTGATACTTTATTAACACTTATTAACATGAAATTTTTTTAAGGGGTCTCCCTCTCTCCCTTTTATTCAAGAACATCATTTATGCCATTCCTATTAATTAAAATTTGAAGATATGGGTATATGATATTCTATATCATCTATACTATTAATTTTATTTCTGAATGATGAGGTACCCATTTAAATTTCATTAATTCCTCTAAAAAACTATTATATACATCTTTTATTATACCTAAATTCAGTAAGAGATCTGCGAGTATGTTTTTTATTCTAGAACCACATGATATTATGCATCTTAATTTCAATTGTTTCTTATTTGGGGTATGAATTTATGAACCCATACTAATTTTTTCTCTATGTAAATCTTATTATATAACCTTTTCACTTTCATTATTTCCCCATTATGCTTTTTTTACACCGGTTTCCATTGAGAAATTTAGTAAGGAATCCATTCCTTATCTATTGTATCCATGTTTTTTCCTTATCTATTGCCTTCTATTTACTATTATTGTTGTCGGTACAGGTTTTTACATGTCCTTATTACCTTAATTTTAAATTTAATATGATTATATACCCCATTAAATCAAATTAAACCTTATCATGCATATTTAACTGACACTATTTTTATTTTTAAAATTTACAGCAATTTTCCATGCCAAATTTTTTAATGAGTACCATAACAATTTACTATCAACAGTTTTCATATTTATGAACATAGACATATTTATTGTGTATATACATGAAATTATTTCGTACAAAATGACAATGAATTTAATTTTATGATAACTAATTTCATGACATATGATATTTGTCACACACATAATTATGAGAATGAAATGAATGTGGCCAGTGTACCCGTGATTATATAGTTCACCAACGCATTATTTAATATTTAGTCTCATGATATATCATGATGGGAAAAGGAGTTAATTTTATTCCTTTATGGGTATTTTTCCATCATGATGTCTTGTTAGATAGCCATTCCTATGACATTGATGGAGTGTTTTATATTGTTTCCATAGTTCCCATGTTGCATTGATGATTATTATTCAATATGAGGTCTCACTGATCATGTTTATAATTATAATCATTTTTATGCCCCATTAATATAAATATATTATTACATTTACTATATTCATCATTTTACACCATTTTTACTATTTTATATGAATATATCACTCAAAAATTCTTATTTATGTCCATAGGTTATCCCATTATGATTTAACTATAATGGAATAATATGATCATGTTATGAATGCATTCAATAAAGATAAAATATTTCATATTTTATTTTTTATGTAATGCACCTAATTTATAATGACACTGTATTACTCAATCATCCATGTTGTACTATGTGTATCTTATTTAATAAATAATTAATTAGTGTGACATAAAAAAAAGTTTTTATAGTTGGAATTAAATGAAATGTTTAGTTTTTTTGGTATTCAGATTAGAAAAATGTAGTGAATGACTTATAGAGAAGGCTATTTTTATGAACAAATCCCTATATTTTGGTATGTATAGAGTAATTTGTTTATAATTAAAAATACATCATTCTACAGATAATATATGTGGATGAAACTCGGGCACATATGTACATAGTGTTAAAACATAAACACACTGCATTGAGGTAGCCATGATCATGAACACATTGTTGAAAACGGGCCTTACATCACACTTGGTTTTACACTCCAAATTGATATGAATTATTAGTTTCACTATCTCATTATGAAAATTTTTAATGGATCATTAATGGCTACAAGATTATTTTTTTGGAAATAGTTAATTTATATAATTTATTATTTCTTAGAAATTATTATGTTAAGGAAATTCATGTCGTTTATATTGTATAAAATTTTAGTTATTATATTTAAATTTATATTTTTAATATTTTAAAATTTCTTATCCTTAATTTTCCCTTTATTGTGGTAAATGGTTGGAAATTGGGAGAACCTTCTCAAAAAAATACGTAATAGTCATTTTTATGACTTCACAAATAAGATACTAAATATGATGATATCTCAAGAAGACAAATTTTTATTCGGATCATGTAACTAATAAAAATAAAAATTATTAACAAAAACATAGTTGAACATCCAATGAAATAAAAAAGAGGATTAAATCTCAATCATGATCACCTGATAAATGTAAAAATTGAAAGAATATTCAATTTTTTAAATTTCAAAAATTTGGGAAGCGAGAGAATGGGAAATTCCACAAATAAAATGGAATAAGTTTTATTTCTATAAAAATTGGTTATAATGTAGTAAGTTTACATAAAAAATAATTATTAGTTCTAGGAAAGGGAATAAATCTCATTGAAGAGAACCCATTTTTGTTAAATGATTTTTTTGTAGATTAAATGGGAATTATATGACATAATTCCATAATATAAGTCTTAAATCATATACTACGCCATATACTATAGAAATAGTTGAAGGGTAAGGATTAAAAAGTTTATGTGTGGTTTTCTGAATGTTGCTTTTAATAAGTAGAATATTAATTACATTTTTTATATTAGAATCATGAAACATATAAGTATTGTTCACAATAGTTTATATTTAAGGATTTGAATCATATTTTTAATAGTAAATATTACGAATAAATTCTAATTATGAATATTGTGTTATTTTATAAAACACATGATTTATGGATTGATAACCCATAAAAGGTGTTTGACATTGGCATAACAATAAGGAGTATTTGGATGGGATATATATATTAATATTTAATACCGTAGATATCATTTTTTATTATTTATATGATTAAGGATTTTTGGGAAAACATATTACAAGATAGAATCTTTTTATTTTAAAGTGATTATTGATATTTAAGGAAACTTTTTATTTGGTTATGTTATATATACCCATTAAGACTATTTGAGATGAGTTATTGATGTTATTGGAGGAGAAATATGAATGGGCTGAGAAAAACATGATGGTTGAAATAATAATGAATTTTTTGGTTATTGGTCATATATATGGCAAAATATAAAAAAAAATTATGTTATTTCTTTTATATTATTTGTGGAATTTTTTTATTATGTTATTAATGTATTTTTGTACAATAGGCTATCAATTATGGTCTATGTGAGGATATTAGGAATACACTATTTTCCGTTGGTATAATTTGTGATTAGTTATAATTGTATTCTACTACTTTATATGTAAAAGAACCCCATCATGAGTTTTTATCATTCAGAGAATGATGATATTATGGAAGAAAATTATTATATTATTAAATAATATTTTTAATGAATTTATATTTACTTATATTACTAGACTATATGAAAAACATATCTATTAACTATGTGAAGCTAACATTGAAGAAAATATTTTGTCATATTACGATTATTTCTGATGAATTGTTGTCCATTTATCCCCTAAAATATATTTGGTTTTTTGGTTATTAAATTTCTATTATACAAGTTCTCTATCACAAAATATTAGTCCTTTGGTGTCAGTTTTATTATCCATATCTTTATTTATACATCCATATAATGTTCTCCAATTGGGAAACCATGTTATGGTATGACCTTTAAACATCTTATTACCTGATTTTATGAGGCTGTTTTATAACGCTTTTTATGATTTCGGTTTTTAATAAAGATGTTTTCATTTGTAAAAATATATCTTATTGAGATAATGATTAAATTTTGAGGTTGAAATTTATTGTATTGGGATGAATGTATCATCACACTTTTTTACAATGGAAAACAATGTTTGATAGTGTTTGGGTTATGCAACACCAAACCCAAATAAAAATAGATTATTTAAATATGAATAATTAAAACATTCCATTACAGTTTATAATATAAGTATTATTATGTATATTATCGAATAATAAAGTCATAAATATATTTAAATGATCTTATTAAATAATCAAAATATTTTTGGTAATGAATTCTTGTTCTCCAAAAAATTATTCAAAAAAATGTTTTATTTCTTTTTAGGAAAAAAATATTATATTTATTTTCTACAAAATATATGAATTTTTTAAAATAAAATAATCTATGTTCATGATATATTTATATTAAAATAAACTTATCATGGAAATTTATCATTTATTAGAAAATATAGATTTCGTAGTGAAAATTGGAAATTCTATTTTTATATAAAATTGTCATTATATTAATAAATAATTGATTTGGAATAAAAATTATTCTATTCATTTTTTATAAATTGAAATAATTATTCATTACAAACATACAATTAATTTTATTACATTTTATCTTCTATATACCACATTTTGTATAATGCTATTTTTGGGATTGAAAACACATTTTATTGAAAAGTATTTTAAAATGAATAATGTATCTCAATGTAAATTAATTAAAATAACAGATATTGAGTAAATACATAAATAATAATTTTTCATTAAATATATATATTAATGAATTTAAAATCCTAAAATTATATTTAATTTTCTTAGAGTTATCATAAAATCATATTGTCCTTCAAAAATGAATTTTTAGAGAACAACATTCTATTGTGAAATCATGTTTCAAAATAAATGAACTTATTTGGACAATTTGAATTTATTTTAATAGTATTAATTACATATTAAGAATCATCATTATTAATATTAATAAATAAGGGATTCTTAGCTTTTGGAAAAAATGAATAGAAACTGTAACAAATATTTATTACCATGTTAACTAGAAAATAGGATAATTAAGGACAAAATAAATTTAACAAATAATGGATTCATATTAACATTTATCTATGAATATTTATATTCTATTTTCTCTAATATTACGATTATAGTTTTCCATATCGTATTTACTTTATTAATGATTATGTAATTAGTTTCGTAAAGATTATATTTTTATATGTGAAAATAGAAATTATATTTATAGGTAACATGAAATTTAAATTATTACAACCCTTTTGATTAATTAATGTATTTTTGAAATAAAATATAAAAAAAATTATTATATAATTATTGATAAATTTAATCGATAATATAATGTTTATTTTTGTAATGTAATTTTAAATATTATTTGAAAACTGTTATTGTAAAAAAATCAAGTATTTCCAAATAAATGTAAATCCATATTTTAAAAGGGTGAAATAAAATTTATATAAAATTAGATAGATAAAATTATTATTACTTATTTCTTTATTATTTTAAATTTCTTCAATGGATTAATTTTCTATGATTGTTGAATTTTCAGTTAAAATTTAAAAATGATAAAATATATTGTGTGGGTTATTACATGAAAATTACCCAAAATTGTTGTATTGAATAAAATTATGGTTATTAACCCCCATATATATCTCATAAATTAAAAATAATGATTTTTATTTTTTATTTTATTAATATCATAATTATATTATAAATCCTCCCAAACCATAGATATATTTTACGGTTTTAAAATAATTTATTTAAGGATATGTATCACATAAAAATCATCATGGGTGTTATTTTGTAATGTTAGGACTATAACCATATAAAATAATTAAAATAACTCTCCTAATGTTGAAAACATCGGAAAAACCCGGGGTATGGTTTGTGGCAATGGTTATTTTATTATTGATATTTATAAAACTGTGTTTGGGAATTTGTATTTAATTCTCCCATGATTTCCATTATAAAACCTTACAAGATCCAATTTATCTTCACTAAAAATACTTGGGTAATGTCCTTACACTATAGTTACCTATATAGAGTCATCTCAGGGTTCAACCATCTTCTAAAAAATTACCTCCCAAGCATTTATAGTCATACTCTCAAGGTATGGAATTTCCCTCTTCTTTTTTATTCAAGAACATCTTTTATGTTATTCCTCTTAACATCAATTTTGGGATGTTTATGTATGTTTTCCTAAAATATAATTATTTCAATTTGGATTGAAATATTATTATTGAATCATTTCACTCTCATTAATCCCTCCCATTAGACATTAGGTAAACCTATTACCATGCCAATTTTAGTATGGTATCCCACCTCCTTTTTATTTAATTGTGAATTTTTTGTTATTCAATTTAATAACATTTTTTTGTTTCGATATGATATTACATGTCCCCCATACGTTGCATTTGAATTAAAAAAATTTAACTATCCCTTTAAATCTCATTAATCTCCCCCATAAACTATTATGTGAGCATGTTACCTTGACGAAATTTAGAAAGGGATCATCCATTCTCCTTTTTATTCACGTCAATATTTTGAGTTATAATAATTAATTCCAATTTTTTGGGGTATATTTTTATACAACCATATAAATTAATTACATATTTACATGGGATGAGAGATATAATTCAAACATAGTAATACATCCCATGAACTGTTATGTACACCGATTACTATACCGAAATTTAGTAAGTGATTATTTCATTATCATCATTATTCATGATTCTTCACTATCTTATTCCTTCTATTTCAAATTAATATTTTTGTGATTTCTTTTACCATGCCCTTATTAAATTAAATTTTTAGTACTAATTATGAGATACCTCATTCTAACTCAGAGAACCATTTTATGAATATTTTATTAACTCTATAATACAACCATAATTTTTCCTGAAATTTCCATGAAAACAATTTGTGACTAAATAGAATACTAATTTAATATCATTGGTGTTGTACATTATACAATTATACATATAAAATAAGGATATACATTTATTTATTCTACTTTATATTAATTTGGAATAAAATATTATTATAAATGACGAATATATTTTGTTATTTAATTAAATATAAAAAAAGAACCATAATTTTTCTTAATATCTATAATTCATTGTGATAGGAAAAAATAATTTTAGAGGTTATAAATATATTTTTTAAATATAATCTCTTTTTTATCCTAATAACATAATTTAAATTTTTTTTGTGGAATTTTTAATTCAAATCTATATTCAAAGCCTTCATAGAAATTATTTTGTTAGTTGGAAATTAAAATAATTGATAATAAATGATGATAATGTTATGTAAATTGAATAATTTATTGTGCCCAATTATTAATTTTATAGGACTATTTCATGTTAAAAACGTATCAAAAAAATTATTCTAATTACATCATTGGATAGAAAAATTCTAAATTCTAATTAAATAAATCGTTTGAAAATCGATATTAATGTTATTTAATAGTTAATGTTATTTTATTAGATGATTTATAATTATTAAAAAAAAATCTTCCAAGTTATTTTTAATTTATAATATATATCTAATATGTTCTTCAAATGAATCAATTTTTTTATAATTAATATATTTACTCCCATGTTGTAGAAACTAAATTAGCCTCGAAGGGTTGATAAAATGTTTTTACATGTTACATGGGATTATGTTGAAATTAATTTACATCACACAATGAGTTATTATTTTAAAAATAAATATCATAATTATAAATAGTGGTTTTATGTTATCTGAATTGATAATTTTATTTTAGTATTTAAGGATAAATTTACTAGTATATAAATATTATTTACAATAGTAAAAAATTAAACTAGTATAAACGATGATCCCTAGATGTTTAAAAATTACATGTTTATAACATGTGTTTTATTGTATGGTGTAGATTTATATTGACATTAACCATGAAAATTAGTGGAATACATAAAAAGTCTCAAATTACATTTATTTGGATATTAAAAATATCAATTATTTTAATATTACATTAATTTGGAAGTTGAAGCATCATCATTGTGTCCTATCTAAATTAAATTATTTAAGGTCCAAAATATATAAAAAAATAAAAAAATGTCAGAAATAGTTTTCTTTTTCTAATGAATATTTATAGTGTAATTTATCTTATTTTTAACCAAATATTAAAAATGGTTTAGTTATTAAACTTTGAATTTAATACTTTTAACACATCTTTGCATTAAATAAATATAAATATCCTAATCTAATCCATGTGGACCTAATGGATCATATTTTTTTCCTAAGATTATTTATGGTTGAATTACACTTATCCAATAGAATTAGGACATTTTTTAGGGTAATAATAATATCTATTTTACCCTTAATTACCATATTTACTTGTAACCGTGATAAAAAAGTAAAAAGTAACAATTCACTAAAAATTATCTTCATCTTATTGAACCACATTTTACATACTAAAATCTACCATGTCTCTCGGATTTTTGAAATTCAACTCACAAAAGCTGTAAATTGGACTTTTATATAAATTTTCAAATGCTCCTAGGAGGTTAGTAAAAGATGGTAAAAAGATCAATAAAAATTTTATATATAAAAAAATATTATAAACTGATTCCAATTAATTACATTGAAATTATATATGTATTATGTATCTATATCGACCTAAAATAAATTTAAATAAAATAAATATTTATTGAAATAAAAAATCCGTTATAAAGTATAACTTAGTGTTTTTCACTATTTTTATAAAATTTAAACATTTCATAAAAATACCAAAAATTCACCCTAAGATAATTTCGATATTCCGAATCGAAAAATGAAGTCCATTTTGAACGAGAAAATTTATAAAATTTCAAAAAGTGTGTATTACTATTCAAAATGGCTAGTTTGATTGGTTGTGGTGTGTTATAACTCAAAGTTGCGTACAACACACACTATTGTATTATTCAAAGAGAAGGGTATCGTGGAATTTATGGGTGTTACATTCTCCCCTATGTCAAATAATTTAATCCTTGAAATTTCTAGAATATTACAGCATTAAAAGACGTGGGTGGTTATTCATCATACATTCCATGGGTTCCCACATTTCCTCTTCTATCTTATGGTTTCTCCATAGAACATTTACCAAAAGAGTCATCCGGTTTCAAAACACTTGTTCTCTTTTACCATGAACCTTGACAGGATCTTCGCAATAAGACAAATCAGGTACGAGTTCTAATTCCTCATAGGTGAGTACATGCGTAGGGCCAGGAATGTATTTTCTCAACAATGATTCATGGAATACATCTTGAACTTTTGAAATACTTGGAAGCATTTCCAAACCATAAGCTACAACCCCAATTAGTTTAATAATTTTGAAAGGTACGATATACCTGAGACACAATTTTCCCTTCTTACTGAATGTTTCAACACCCTTCCATAGAGATACCTTAAAAAATATATAATCTTATATATGAAATTCCAAATCCTTCCTTCGATTATCGACATAGACCATCTTCAAACATAGAGTTGCTTTGATGTGGTTTTGGATTACCTACACATTTTCCATAGTTTCCTACACAAGTTCGGGGCCTATGAGTTTTCTCTCACCAACATCATCCCAATAGGTTGGTGTGCAACATCTCTTTCCATATAACGCTTTATATGGTCCCATCTGACTACTTGATTGGAATCTATTGTTATAGGAAAATTCTACCATAGGTAAATATTTATCCCACATACCTTGAAAGTCATGTGATCATGATCTCAACATGTCTTATAAGGTTTGAATCGTCTATTCGGATTGTCCATCAGTTTAGGGGTGGTTGGCAGTGCTCAAACGATATTCAGTATCCAAGGCCTTTCGAAGACTTTACCAGAATCATGAGGTAAAATGGGTATCATGATCAGAAACAATTGATACTAGTACTCCATGTAGTCTTAAAACATCATTAATATATATTCTTGCTAAACGTTCAAGTGGTAAATCTTCTTTTATAACATGAAAATGTTCTGACGAGGTAAGACGATAAACAATGACCCATGATGCATCTTTTCTTCTAGGATTCATTGGTAGCCCCATGACAAAGTACATCGAGATATCATCCCATTTCAACTCTGGTATGTGACGAGGTTACATGTCTCCTCCAGGGTGTTTCCGTAAAACATTCACTTGTTGAAAAACAATACATCTTCACACAAAATCAGCAGTCTCCCTCTTCATGTTGTCCCACAGAAAATGTTCCTTAAAATCATTATACATCATAGTGCTACGATGGTGTATAGAGAAATTGGAAATATGAGCATCATCCAACAATTCCCTTTTTATATCAGGTATATCTGTAACACAATTTCCCTTCCCAAATTTCAAAATTCCATCTTTAGACACAAAGTAACTCAATCTACCATCATTCATAGCTTTAATCTTTTTTAGAAACACTTCATCACTGTTCTGAGAACTCATTATCCTTTCTCGTACAGATGGTTTGGAAATCATTTGAAAATGTATTGATGTCTCAAATTCCATGGTTATTCCCATATCTATCTTTAATAGATCCATGAAAATAGGATCCCTTTCAAATCTTATCTTGTTCAAAACTATATGATATTTTCTAATCCAAGCATCTGCCACATTATTTTCCTTCCTTGGGTGGTATTGTATAGGGAAATCATAAACCTTGAGTAGTTCAAGCCATATCCTTTTCCTCATTTTGAGTTTTTTCTGTGAGGAAATATACATCACAATATTGTGATCGTAATATATCTCAAATTTTTCACCATAGAGATAATGTCTCCATATAATCAAAGAAAATAATAGTGCTTCTAACTCAAGATAATTTGTAGGATAGTTTTGCTCATGAGTTTTTAGCTTTTGTGATGTGTAGGAAATTATCCAATCTTTCTGCATAAGGACATAACCATGTCTTTTCTTTGATGCATCACTACATATAACAAAGTCATACTTCCCTGATGGTTGATTCAATATAGGATCATTTACTAATCATCTCTTCTATTCTTCAAAAAATTCTTCATAATCTTATTTCCAAAAAAAATAACCCATTTTCGAGTGAGCTTTGTTAATGGGTTAGCCAACTGGGCAAAATTCTCAACAAAATGTTGATAATAACCTGCTAAACCAATAAAACTATGTACCTCAGTTATACTCATCGGTGCTGGCCATTAATGGATTTCCTTGGTCTTAGAAGGATCAACATATATTCCATAATTAAAGGCAATATAGCCAAGAAATGAAATCTCCTAAATCCTAAATAAACACTTTCTATACATCCCAAATAATTCTAGTCTTCTAAGAGTCTCTAGGATAATGCGCAAGTAATTTTCATTATCTTTGTAGCTTTTTATGTATACCAAGATATCATCAATAAATATCACTAAAAAGTCATTATTATATTCCTTGAAATCTCTATTCATTAGATCCATGAAGATAGAGGGTGAAATAGTTATTCGAAAAGGCATTATTGTAAACTCGTAATGCTCGTACCTGAAACGAAATGATGTTAAAAGAATGTTTTCCTTCTTCAAACACAACTGATTATATCCAGATCGAAAGTCAATATTTGAAATTTATTGAGCACCATGATGTTGGTCAAATAAATCATCAATGTGAGGTAGATGATTCTAGTTCCTTATTGTTACAGCATTGATCTCCCTGTAGTAAATGCACAACCTCATAGATCCATCTTTCTTCTTAAAAATAAGGACATGGTCTCCCCATGAAGAAACATTTGGGAGAATAAATCCCTTATTACTCAATTCCTCTAGTTGTTTCATTAGTTCCACTAATTCCACATTGGACATTATATAAGGGGACTTCGATATGGGCCTTCATCTAGGAATTAAATCCATGAAAAACTCAATTTATCTTTCTTGAGGATGTCCAGGTAAATCATCCAGAAACACATCAACATATTCATTCACAACAGGTTCATCCTCAGTTTTAACATTCTATTCCTCACCCATAGTTATTTCATTCTCTTCCTCACCAATAATTGAATTTAGTTGAGCTATTGTGGGTGGATCTATAATAGAATTAGGTGGTGATAATTCTTCTCAAAATATAAGTTTTTCTTTATCATCATCATCAAAATAGTAACCTCCTTCTTCATACAATAAATTTTTGCATCGTGTTCCGAAAGACAATACATACCAAGAATTATATCAAATTAAATCATGGGTATGACGATGAGATCAGTAGATAAAGAACATTTATATGCCTCAATGTGGACTGATTCATAAAACATTGTTGTAATGATACTTCCCTGGAGTTTTGACTGGAAACTCCCTTCTTAAATCAAATTGGAAATATCTAATTTTAATAGAAAACTGGGAAGATATGAAAAAATATAATGATCCAGAATCAAATAAATCATTAGAAAATCCTATGTAAACCATTAAATTACCTACCACTTTGACTTTCATAGCTTCAACCTCAGCAGTAGTAATAGCATAATTTTAGCCTTGATCCCTTGGCCTTTTCTGATGTATGTTCCCTTGATTCTTAGGACATTCATTTTCATAATGCCCCATTTCTCTATAGTTGTCACATTCCACATTGTCAACATCTTTCTTCCATTTGCAATCTCGAGCCTGGTGGATTTTTTCACCACACATGTAACAAATTCCCATTCCCTTAAAGAAAGTACTAGGGTGTTTCTTCCAACATTTAATGTAGGATGGATATTCAACATTCCATTATTCCCCTTATTTCCATTTCAAGGGTATTCATCATCTCTCTTCTTCTTATGATTTTCTTTAATGGCGTAATACATAGAGATTTTTTTCAATCTTGATAGCACATGAGACAATATCTATTTACAATGAGAAGGATTTTGAGACTAATGCTCGATGGAGAAATGGTATTAAACAATAAAAGAAATGATCAGTCTTACTTATTGAGGTAAATGTATAATCTGCAGTATGCCACGATATCCATGTAATGTTAGCTTCATACATTTCAACATTCTCTTCATCCTTTTTCCTTAGACTCAAAAATTGAGTTTCCCTATCCACTTGATTGTCACGAGGAAAGTATTTTTATAACAATACATCCTTAAAATCTCTCCATTCCATATTCGATACTTCCTCATCCACCATTGGGTTTTGAATCAATTACCACCATTGATCAACATCTTCAGTGAGGCTATAATGTATCATGCCAACATTTTCCCTTTCGCTACTACCCACGGTGTGGAATATTTTCACTAAGGAATTTATCCATTGCTCTGCTATTAGTGGATTTGAACCCCCTTTTAATTTTAGTGGTTTTTCTTCATTAAGTGATCTAACAATGATCCTCCTCTCTGTGGATAAGGATGCCCCATATGGGTAAAGTTTTATTTCCTAACCTGAGTGAGTTGTCCCCATGTGATGATTATCTAATCAGCAACTGTTGCAGCATCACCTCCACTATAATTATCTTGAGTAGGTGGGAAATATCAACATGGATTTGATGCATTTATAAGGTTTTGATTCCTTCAACTAGTAACCATTTCTAAATAATAGCATAAAATAGATTAGTTTATGAATAAAAATAAATAATTCCAAACTTGTAAAACACTTAAAATAAATTTAACTATTTAACGATATAATACATAATCGTAAAAAATGTTTTTTTTTGACGTAGTATATACTCATGAACCCTTCATAATGTTTTTTAAATAAAATGAGAATTATCCTATGCATATCCCCCGGGAGTTTCATAAACAAGAGTGCATCCAGTCCCGTTGTCGTGCACCAGTTCCTATTCGAGTCTAGATCAAAGTGGTGTTTTCGAGTTGTACCCCTTGGTACATATGTGCAAGATCCACCTCTACCTATTCGTATATAGACAGGGATGTATTTCAGGGAAAAATCAAATAATTGCTACAATACAAAAATTCTAGGAAGTTCTTCTATAATAATCCTCAATGTAAATATTTGGGCTAGGTACTCTTATCAGAGTTTATCTATATCTAGTTTCCATTGTCTCTACTAAAATTCCTTTGATACCAACTATAATGTCCCAACCCTAGAAGCCTAGAGTTAGTGCATTATTACATATCATTGGTATGATCACAAAAGATCAAGTCTCAAATGAACGATATGTTTAGTAGCTTTGGAATTACTAGATACATTCATAAGGGTTACATTACATCATAAAATGGAAATCTACATCAACATTGTTTCCATTGATGGCACTGATATCCCAAAGACTATCCCTATAGTTCAGTCCTAATATACATCTATGAATCCAAGGAGAAATAAAACATAGAAATGGGTGAGCTCAGATGTTCAGTAAGGATAATAATAAAGCAGAAATATTCCTAAATAAGCATAAACATTTAAGGCAATGTATAATACTATAAAAAAATCCTTTTAAACATAATATTCATTATTATATGGAAAATATAAATCAAAGAAATTCCATTTACTTACTCAAAAAAGATATTATACTAGTCAAATAATCACATGCAATATCAATAGCAACATTCATAATGATAGAATGCATAATGCATGACTTTCGTAACCACATTGTCAAGGCCTTGTGCCAAGACTATAAAAAATATTTTTAATGGCCTTGTACCGAGACACTAGTTTGTCTCATGAGACCTAAAAATCCATTGTGAAACTATAGCAGGCTCCTCTCATCACTGACTAAGTCCAATTAATTCCTCATATGAAAAGGTTTAGACATATCATAAATATTCGTATTAAAAATGTCATAAGAAATGTCAATAATTTATCCATAAACCATGAATGGTATAAAAACAACACATCCACAGTCAAACATATTACAAAACCTTCAAAACAATATTAATTATTTGTATCATAACAAATCAACTTCAAACAAAATTAAAATCTATCAATGGATGTTTACATAGATGAAATCAAAACCTTTTTATAGAAATATCTATTTCTATTTTGATATCTAATAAACTCATGTCATTATAAAAGAAAAAAATTATATTTGAAAATATTCTTATAAGCTTGTAAGGGAAGCTTTAATGATTTTATAATGAAGGAAAATATCCACACCTGCCGTATAAGTTATAAAACATTCTAACCTTTATTTTTCGAAAAGGTCATAAAGTACCTTGTTTGGAAATTGACAGAATGATTCCTTTATAAACATCTTATAAATGTAAAAAAAACATTACAATTGACTTTATCCCATAATCTATAATATATGAAGACTATTTTGGAATAAATTTTTACGAATCATGGTTGTGGATGATAATGAGGTCCCCGTAGATACTTACGTAAAAACAACATCGGATAACAAATAGATTATTAAATTAACCCTTACCTTATACTTTTCCTTGGATGAGGGTAGGTTTAACTCCAATATAATGGGGAATCAAATTGTAATTAAATTATACAAGAATCATATACATTAATTTGATATCATATATAATTTTTTAACATTTCATTGTTAATAATATCTTAGTATAATCGTCGTTTCATGTGTTAACTGATCCGTTTTCCATTATATGGATTGTTATGAAAGTAATGTTTGTTATGGATCAGATGTGTCTTATTAAAATTCAGAATGATATAAAGTCACAAAAATTTATTTTTAATAATATAATGATAATTAGTCTTCAATGGATACGATGGGAAAAGAATCGCATCGCGTTCCTGGAGATAGTAATCCGTACGTACGCACGATCTACAATATCATTATTTTGAAATTAAAATAATATATAATTGAATGTTATATCATATATAGAGAATAATTATAATGTTATATTTATTATTTACATCAATTACATATTATTATTATACCCATCCAAATAATAATGTATTGAATAACAATTACACCTCGACGTGGAGAAGGTAAGCCATACATACGCATGTATGGTGACATGTCATTCAAAAGATTGACAGAATAATGAATATGGTTGTAAATTTTTTTAATAACATCATATTATATAGAAGATACTTGAGATATTATTATATAATGGAAACAACAATGAATGATGAAGTGGAAGAATAAAGGAACATGAAAGAGGTGATGAAATATTTACCTCTTCTTCGGATTCATCTTTTTCATTTGAACAAATGGGTTCCATAGGATTGATTTCCAAATAAAGGAAGGCCTCTAGGATGAAGGGAGGATAGTTGAGAGTGTATTTGGGTAGGTTATGGCAGAGAATAAATTCATTTTTGTGGTGAATTAGAGAGAAGGGGAAGTGCCTATTTTATAAGAGGTGTGAGGAGAAACTTTGGAAAAGCTATAAATATTTTTTTATAATAAAATATTTTCCAGTTTATAATGGCTCCAAAAATAATTATTTGAAGTCTACGGTGGGGATGGGTTGAAAAACATTACACCAATAGGTTTTAGAGAGTTTTGGGTCACTATATTAACCTTATCTTTTAGATTTAACTCTTATTTAAATAGTTTGACATTTACCATGTCTCTTTGTATTTTTATATTATGTGGTTAATAAACATACTATAAACATCCAAGAGAACCCAAAGTGGTTAAATAATGATAAAAAAATATTTATATAACGATTTTTGAAAAAACATACATTTTTAGGAACAAAATATCAATTATTAATATAATATTTGTTTTAAAAACGCTTTTATGTCAATTTTGACACTATTTGGTTTTTTTCTAAATTCATAATAGCATTATTAATTCAAAAACAATTCATCAAACCAACCCTAACATGTCCTATTAACCCAAAAATTTTGTTTCATTCATAAAAATCATCAAATTACATTTATTTGGATATTTATAATATTAGTTATTTTAATATTTCATTATTTAGGTAATTACTGCATCATAATTGTGTCATAAATTAATTTAATTTATTAATGTCTAAAAAATATAAAAAAACCAAAATCATGTAGTAAATATTTTTATCTTTATGATGAATATTTATAGTAGAATTTATATTATGTGTATTTTAATATTAAAAATAGTTTATTTATTAATATTTGAATTTAATACTTTTAACTCTTCATTGAATATAATAATAAAAAATTCCCTAATGAAATCCAAGGGGATCTAAAGGATCATATTTTATTCCTAAGGTTTTTTATGGTTGAATTACACTTATCCAATTGAATTAGTATATGTGTTAGGGTAATAATAATATCATATTTACCTTTAATTACCCTATTTAGTTTTAACCGGGGTAAATAAAATTAAAAAGTTATTATTCACTAAAAATTATTTTCATTTTATTAAACCACATATTACATACTGATATCAACTGAGTGTCTTGGATTTTTTAAATTCAACTCACCGAAGACGTTAAATTATTTTTTATGTATATTTTCATATGTGCCCAAGAGGTGGGTAAAAGATGGTAAGAAATTCAATAAATTTTTTATTTATCTAAAAATATTATAAACTAACACAAATTAATTACATAGAAATTATATTAGTATTGTGTAAATATTTTTATCTAAAATAAATTTAAATAAAATAAATAATTATTTAAATAAAAATTCGGTTTTAAACTATAACATAGTGTTTTTCACTATTAATCAAAAATTGAATATTTTCAAAAAAATACCAAAAATTTACCCTAAGCTAATTTCAATATTCTGAATCCAAAAATGAAGACCACATTGAATGACAAAATTTAAAAAATTTCAACAAGTGTGTATTACTATTCAAAACGGCTTGTTTGATTGGTTATGGTGTGTTAGAACACGAAGATGCGAACAACACCCGCTATTGTATTATTCAAAGAGAAGCGTACCGTGGAATCATGGGGTGTTTCATTCTACCTTATTTCAAATAATTTAATCCTAGAATTTTCTAGAATATTACTGCATAATAACTACGTGGGTGGATCATCATCATATGTTACTCGGGTTCCCATGTTGCCTCTTCCTTCTTATGGTTTATCCCTAGATAATTTTCCAGAAGAGTCATCCAATTTCTCAACACTTGTTCTCTTTTATCAACAACCGTAACAAGCTCTTTACAATAAGGAAAACCAGGTTCTAGTTATAATTCCTCATAGATGAGTACATGCATTGGGTCAGGCATGTATTTTCTCAACACTGATACTTAGAATTCATCATAATATTTAGAAAGACTTGGCCGCATTGCCAAACGGTAAGTTACAACACCAATTCGTTCTAGAATTTCGAACGGTCCGATATACCTGGGACTCAATTTTTCCATCTTACTTAAATTTATAAAACCCGTTCATGGAGATACCTTTATGAAAACATAATCTCCTACCATAAATTCCAAATCATTCCATCGGTTATCGGCATAGCTCTTCTTCCAATATTGAGTTACTTTGATGTGGTTTTTGATTACCTTCACTTTTTCCATCGTTTCCTCCACAAGTTCAGGTCCTATGAGTTTTCATTCACCAACATCATCCCAATATGATGGTATGAGACATCTCTTTCCATATAACGCTTCATATGGTGCCATCTGAATACATGAATGGAAGAAATTGTTATAGAAATATTATAATAGAGGTAAATAATGATCCCACATACCTTGAATGTCAAGTGAGCATGATATCAAAATGTATTATAAGGTTTGAATAGTTTTTTCGGATTGTCCATCACTTTGGGGGTGGTAGGCAGTTCTCAATCGATGTTCTGTATCTTGGGTCTTCTGACGACTATTCTAGAATTTTCATGTAAAATGTGGATCATGATCAGAAACAATTTATAGTGCTACTCCATGAAGATTTACTACTTCATTAATATATAGTTTTTCTCAACATTCAAGTAGTAAATTTTCACTTATAAAATGAAAATGTGCAGACTAGGTAAGACGATCAACAATGACCCATATTGGATCTTTCCTTCGAAGAGTCTTTGGTAGACCCATGAGAAATTATATCATGATATCATCCCATTTCTGCACTGGTATGTGAAGATATTGCATGATTCATCTAAGTTGTTTCCTTCCAGCGTTCACTTGTTGGAAAAAATACATCTTCACACAAAATCAGAAATATCCCTCTTCATGATGTCAGACAAAAAATGTTCCTTCAAGTCTCTATACATCTTAGTTCTACTAGGGTGTATAGAGAAATTGTAACTATGAGCATAATCCAATAATTACCTTGTTATAAAAGGTATATTAGGAACAAAAAGCCTCTTCCCAAATTTCGAAATTCTATCTTCATGGACAATGTCACTCAATCTTCCATCATTCACAACTTCAATCTAGTTTTGAAACACTTCATACCAGTATGAATACTAATTATTCTTTATAGAAATGATGTTTTTAAAACCATTTCAAAATTTATTAATGTTTCACCATCCATGGTAATTCCCATAACATATACTAGATCCATGAAAATGGGATCCCTTTCAACTCTCATTTTGTTCAAACCTCTATAAACCTTTCTACTCAATGCATCTTCCACCATAGTTGCCTTCCCCAGGAGGTAGTGAATAGTGAAATCATAATCCTAGAGTAGTTCAGGACATATCCTTTGCCTCATTTTGAGTTCTTTCTGTGAGAAAATATACTTCAAACTCTTGTGATCGGTATATATCTCACATTTTTCACCATATAGATAATCTTTCCACATCATCAAAAAAATTATTAAAACAGCTAACTCAAGATCATGAGTATGATAGTTTTTCTCAAAAAAATTTAGTTGTCGTGATGCTTAGGCTATAACAAAATTATTCTGCATAAGGACATAACCAAGTCCTTTATTTGATGCATCACTACAAATAACAAACCCATCATTCCCCAATGGTAGAGTCAATATATTATAATTGACTAATATTCTATTCAGTTCTGCAAAACATTATGCACAATATTTTTTCCAAACAAATTTAACCCCTTTTCATGTGAGTTTTGTTAATGTGTTAGCCAACCAGGAAAAATTCTGGACGAAACGTCGATAATAACAAACTAAACAAATAAAACTGTGTATCTATGTTATACTCATTAGTTATGGTTATTCATGGATGAACTTGGCCTTAGAAGTATCTACAAAGATCCGATCCTTAGAGACAATATGTTCAAGACAAGAAATTTCCTGAAGCCAGAATTCACATTTTCTAAACATCCCATATAATTTGTGTCTTCTAAGAGTCTTCCAGATAATGATCATGTAATTTTAATGTTATTAGTAGCTTTTTGAGTATAACAAGATATCATCAATAAATACCACTACAACGTCAACATGATATTCCTTGAAAACTCTATTCATTATATCCATGAAGATAGAGGGTTCATTAGTCTTTCAAAAAGGCATTACTGTAAACTCGTAATGCCCGTACCTGATTCGAAATGATGTTTTTGGAATGAATACTTTCTTCACACAGAACTGATGATATCCAGATATAAAGTCATTCTTTGAAATTTATTGAGCCCCATGATATTGGTCAAATAAATCATCAATGTGAGGTAGAGGATACTTTTTCTTTATTGTTACAACATTGAACTCCCACTAGTCAATTCACAACCTCATAGATCCATCATTCATCTTAACAAAAAGGATAGGGGACCTCCATGGAGAAAAAATTGGGTGAACAAATCCCCTATTACTCAATTCCATTAGTTGTATCATTAGTTCCACTAATACCACAATGGCCATTCTATAAGGGGTCTTTGATATGGGCCTTGATCTTGGAATTATATCCGTGGAAAAATAAATTTCTCTTTCCTAAGGATTTATATGTAAATCGTCTGGAAACCCGTCAACATATTCTTTCACAATAGTTCTATCCTCAATTTGAACATTCTTTTCCACTCCAACATTTATTTCATTCACTTCCTCCCCAATAATTGAATTTAGTTGAGCTATTGGTGGTGGATCTAGATAATAATTAGGTGGTGATGATTCTACTCTAAAGATATGGTGTTCTTTATCATCGTCATCAAAAATAGTAGCATCATTCTTACAATAAATTTTTTGTATCACGGTTTGAATGCCAATCCATACTGAGGATTATATCAAATTCAATCATTGGTATGATGATGAGATAAGTAGATTAGGAACATGTATATGCCCTAATGGGGACTGATTCACAAAATTTTGTTGCAATGATACTTCCCTTATGAGTTTTGAATGACAACCGTCATGACCCGTCCATGGGGCCCATGTTGTGACTACCCCAATCCCACCTTCAATATGCCAGGGGTTAGCGACTGGCACCAAAGGGGTAAATCCCAATAAATAGAGAAGGCATTGCCTTTATAAACTACAAAACACAATAGAGTACACTACTAAAGAAAGCACTATGTAAACTTGGTAAAAAAGTAAGTGTTGAAAAGTAAATGGGCCAGTATACTATCCCAACTGAATGTACAGGACTACTAAAAACCTAAAGTAACATTATTAAAGTAAAGCAGCAACAACCAAGTTTTCCTAAATGAATCCCACTTGAAGGGTCGGTACAGATAGTCTCTCCCAGCACCACGGGTCCATTTGTCTTCTCCGTGTACATCACACCAAGAGATCCACCTCTAGGTACTGTCCAATTATATAACCCTCTAACATGATCAGCGTTGTCTTCTGTCTTCATCCAACACAACGTAGTGCATGCATTACTCGTGTAGGGGTGAGTATAATGATACTCAATAGGGACACTGAGACCCCTGAAGGTCTCCTAGAATCAACAAAGGATAAATCACAATGAAAGATGTAATCACGAAGCATCATCCCACTCTACTTAGGTATATGACCATACATGTACCTAAGTCATCAATCCCAGTTCGGCTCCTACTCTCGAGCCCAAGCACAACCCCGTCCAAAGAGGATGAAAATCAATCACACCATTGGTAATGATTAAAAGTCAAGACTCAGCTCACACAGGTATACAACTTTTGTAGAGTGATAGGGATGATCAGATGTAGTCACTGATTCATCTATGCTATCAGACCCACATAAGATTCAAGACCAGCTAAGCTGTCAGACCCACACAGGATACATGACCTGCTACTCGGCCGGACCCACTCAGGATTGATGTAACGAGGTAAAACTGACGGACCCACATAGGATACAAGAACAGTTGTCATCGCTGTCGAACCCACAAAGTATCCTAGTACAGATGTCATCTCCGTCGAACCAACATAGGATCCTAGTACAGAAGTCATCATCGTCGAACGTATGAAGGATACTAGTACAGTAGACGTTGTCGTTGAACCCATGTAGGATCCCAGTACGATAGTGGATGCAGTCGCAACTAGCTCTAGGGATCCCGTACACAACACGCTCAACTCTGGGAGGGTCCTCTTCTTGAGCCAAAGGGTCGATACATCAACCATCATGATGTCAAGAGTTGATGTATCCTGAATTTCCATCTCGTCATGAGGAAACCAACGCGACAAATGGTGCGTCAATCAGACACCTGATTTGAGTGTTATTAGCTTTTCCTTTCCAGGGGACCGGTTGGTTTTTAATCTTAAACCAACCCGAACGTACTCCAGCTACGTCCAACCTCAAGTGGTGTATTCCAAAATAACTATCTCAAAAAAAGGAATTCATCATAGTTGAATTCACTTTAATCGAATGTCTGGTCCTTATGTTATAATTGTTTCTGCTCTATGAGCCCAGTTGGTTTCGGGTTTGAACCAACCCGACCATACCAAAACATTGCTTAAACCATGAGTCTTACATACCAAAATGACTACCTCGATCCAAGGATTCCAACACCACTGTAGGTGAGTTGATAGGAGGTCTTTAGCTCATGTTTTGGGAAAAAGACCTAAAAACAGTCTGAAATGGGGGGTGTGGGCCCGGTCTGACTCGGCCCAACCCACCCTGTGTCGGCCCGAACAGGGTCGACCCGACCCTGGTCTTTTTCCGGCCTGTCTAGGTGTGGCCTGGCCCGGCTGGGAGTGACCCAGTCCACGTGACCCGCCCCGGCCAGGCCGGGGGCGGGGGGGGGGGGGGGGGTGCCGGCTCTACCAGCTGGCCGAGCGGGGTGCACGGCCCCCAGTTTCGCGAACACTGTTTCATTTTGGTGCTACTTGTCTCTTGGATCCTGCACGTCCGTGGGATCCCCTCCTCGCCACCGCAGAAAGTGCCGCAGTGGGCTTCTACCGGCGGTGCGTTGGAGCGCCGCCACCTCCGGTCGTCGGCAGCAACGCACCGGCGACCCCACCGGTGCGGTCTTCTGCGGGCCATCAGAGTCATTCCAGTGGTCCGTTTTTTCTTTCATTTGCACCTGCGGTATTATCGGGAACTGAAATCCACTTTGAAGATTCCAAATTCCTGTTGCAGTCCCGTTTCGCAGTCATGTACATCCCACTCATCAAGAACGATACAGCGATGGGTCTGGCATTGTTCGTTAGTCTGTACCCACCGCGTTAGTTGTTCAAATCATCACCCAAAAATTAAATTCCATGCTCGAGGATATAAATCACATAAATGAAATATAACAATCCCCCTACCTCGTATTTGACGTCGTTCGACGTCAAGCCGCAGAAGATGAGAATCGTGGCAGTCGGGCATCACGGAAGAACGTTGTCATCCCATCGACGATGGAGGAAGAGCCTTTTTCGTAGGTTATGTGGGATCCTTGACGTTGAGGCATGTCTGAGTAAGAAGTCCTTCACGTTCTTTGATAGGGATGTTCTTCATTGAATAATGGAGTTCTTCATCGGAGAAGGACTGCCTCCCCTTTTATTTATCCAGAACATTTTCCCCAAAAGTGATTTCCAATGCAAAAGAAATAAGGAGGCTCACCAATTAATATAATTTCAATACAATTCATATTAATTCAAAAGTGGTGCCAATAAATTAATGATGATATTAATTATACTAATTGTCACAATTTAATGGGAAGAGGGAGGTGGGAGGGCTCTACCGTCAATGAGGAGTTGTCAAAGAAAACAACAAAGAATTAATGGGGAGTTGAGGAGAGTTTTTGGGAGGTGAAGGTTGGGGCTCGTGTCTGCCCCACCTCATAGATATCCACACATTGGAGGAAAGTGCTAACTCACAATATAAAATTGTGTACCACACATTTTTATTTAATTTATGATTAAACTCCAAAAATTTACATCCGACCAACATTAAACACATCTATCATAAAGGTCCCCTTAATCGAATACCAGCGCTGCGAGTTCATCGGTGCCCTCGTATTTCGATTTCGAGCACTGGTTCAAAAGAAAGTAAAACCCGCTCGTACATTTACTGAACGCACCCGAACAAAACATAAATAATTGATTCCGGGCACACCGGGCGTCAGATTCAGGTGCCGTCAGAAAATACATACCCATAAAATAACAACGTATTTATGAAAAAAAAACTTCTTTAAATTTCTGAGTTTGACATTACTAACAAATCAGGGCTTTATGTCTCCGTATAGCTACAACATACACTAGGGAAACAAACAGGGGTACTGAGAATTCATCTGAGCCTCTCGTTCCAATGTGCTCTCTTGAAGGTTCCCGTGCTGCAGAGAACGCGCACTAGAGGAATCAACTGTCCACAAAGGACCCCCTCCCATTGATCCTCGATCTCCACCATATCCCTCATGAATGTCTCCATGTTGTCGATGTCCAGCTCCCCATGATTGATGATGTGGGTCGGGTCGTGCGCGTATCTCCTCAACTTAGATATGTGGAAAACATCAATCACCCGGTGGAACTCAGTAGAAAGGGTCAGGCGGTAAGCCACCTCGCCTACACTACTCCGGACATGGAATGGTCTGATGAATCATGGAGATAACTTGCCGCCCCATCCAACTCTCCATAATCCACGTCAAGGTGAGACCCTTAAGAAAAGGTGGATTCCATACTTGAACTCCAGTTGTCTCTGTATCCTATCAGCATGGGACTTCTGTCTGCTCTTTGCAGTCCTCATCTGCTCCTGGATGATCTACACCTTCTCCGTCATTACATGAACCATCTTTAGTCCAACAAGTGCTAAGTCCCCTGGGTCAGTCCAGCACAGAGGTGATCTACATGTTCGGCCGTATAGTTCCTCAAATTCTTCCATCCCGATGGTGGAGTGGTAGTTGTTGATGTACAAAAACTCCACCAAGGGAAAATGATCCTCCATGGTGAGACCAAAGTCGAGGACACATGCACGAAGCTAGTCCTCGAGAGTATGAATGGTCCTCTCTATCTGGCCATCCGTCTGAGTATGAAAGGTAGTTCTCAGGCATACTTGCGTCCCAAATGCCTCATGTAACCCCTTCCAATGTCGGGTTTTAAATCGAGTGTCCTGATCAAAGACGATAGACGATGGCACACCATGAAGCCGTATGATCTCTTGAACATAGAGGCGTCCCTATCTCCCTACTGAGTCCTTCTCTCTAATCGGTTGGAAGTGGTCTGACTTGGTGATTCGGTCGACAATCACCGGGATAGAGTCATGACCTTTGGATCTATGTGGAAGACCCATCACGAAATCCATGGATATCCTGTCCCACTTCTACTCCGGGACCTCTAAGGGATGTTCCAAGCCTGCTATTACCTAGTGCTCAGCCTTCACTTGCTGACTAGTGAGGCATTGTGAAACAGACTCTAATATAACACTCTTCATACCCGGCCACCAGTGCTGTTGTCTAACGTCCTGATACATCTTCGCCACTCATGGATTTACCGCTAAAGGGGAAGTGTGGAACTCCATCAGCACCTACTCATGTAGTGAAACATGTACCATCGTACGTCCACAGAAGAGAATGATGTGCTCCCTGCCATCAGAAAATCCATTAGGTGAATTCCTTGTGGAAATCTAAGCACGTCGCATCACACAGTCAACATCCCCATGATGTGCCTCTAAAACCCACTGAAGTAGTGTACGAGTGACTGTGAGAGACTGTAGAATGTTTGATTCATCTCTATCCACGAAGGATATGTGCAAAGGGACTAACTTCTCTTTCGCCTCTCCAAGTAGTTGAATGCCTGATCTCTTGCTGAGAGTGTCAGCCACAAAATTCCCCTTCCTAGGAGTATAAACTAAGTGAAAGTCATAGTCCAGGAGGAACACGAGCCATCGCCACTATCTCATGTTCAGTTCCTTCTGCGAGAAGATGTACTTGAGACTCTGGTGGTCAGAGTAGACTGTAAAGCACTCTCCAATCAGATTGTGATGCCACATCTTCAAGACGAAGACCACTACTACTAACTCCAAGTCATGGGTAGCATATTTCTTCTCATGTTGTCTCAACTTCCATGAACCATAAGCGATCATCGCTCACTCCTACATCTGGACACACCCGAGTTCAGTCCCTGATGCTTCACAGTAAACTATGTACCCAATGCCCTCCTCCGATATCCTCCAGATGGGTGCACTGTTCAATTTTCGCCTAACCTCCTGAATGCTATACTGAAATATATCTGACCACACGAAGGGTTTCACCTTAATCCTCAAAGATGTAAGCTGTTCTGCAACTCTGGATAAGTCTGGCACAAATCTCTAATAATACCCATCCATACCTAGGAAACTTCGCACCTTCATCATGCTCCAGGGTGGCTCCCATGAAAATAACGTCTCGATCATTGATAGATCCACTACAACCCCCGCCTCTGAGATGACATGTCCCAAGAAGGGAACCAGTCGAATCCAGAACCATAACATCAAGAGCTTACCATAAAGCTGGTACTCTCAGTGTGTATCCAATACAACCGGTAGGTGGCAGGCGTGCTCCTTCTCAGTGGTCGAGTAAATCAGTATGTCATCAATGAAGACTACGACAAAACTATCGAGGTTAGGCTGGATGATCCTGTTCATGAGACTCATGAACACTGCTATAGCATTGGTCACACCAAAGGGCATAACCAAGAACTCATAGTGGCCATACCGACACATGATGTCCATCTTCTTCACATCCTTGTCTTGAACACTGAGCTGGTGATAGCCTGACCTCAGGTCTATCATTGATAACCTTAGTTCACCCTTGAGCTGATCGAAGAGGTCCTAAATCCTCAAAAGTGGGCACTTTTTCTTTACGGTCACATGATCCAGGAAATGGTAGTCGACAAATAGTCGCATGCTCCCCTCTACCATCATGGCCAACAAAATCGGAGAAGCCCAGGGTGAAACCTAGGGTCAGATGAATCCTTTTCCCTGCAAGTCCTCCAGCTATACCCGCAGCTCACGAAGCTCGGTAGGAGACATCTAATATTATGGAGTAGATATCGGTGTTGTCCCAGGGTACAAGTCTATGTAGAAGTCTACCTCTCTACGAGGAGGGAGTTCTGGAACATCGTCAGGAAAAACATTCTCATACTGATCCACCACAATAGGAAAACTCAGAATCCACACATCTACTACTCCGAGGATGAGACTAGCCAACTGATGTGTGATTGGCTTCCCTCTCCTCTGTGTAGGTCCAACCGTGCGGATACATTTTACATTGCGCCAAATACAATTAATCTGAGCATGGACTGAAGATAACCAGTCTATACCCAAGATGAAGTTGTAAGGACTCGATGCCACTACAAGAAGATCCATGTCGAAGCTCTCGCCTCATAGAGTAATCTCACATTGCCAGAACCAGTTCATAATTGTTGAGACTGCTCCTGTAGGAGTATCTAGCCATAAGGGTTGAGCTAATAGCTCCGTCGGAATCTCTGAGCTCCTAACAAAGGCGTCGAAAATAAAAAAATGAGTTTCACCTCTGTCTATAAGAACTGCAGTAAGGGTGGAGTAGACATAGATAGTACCTTGAATCATCTCACATGAACCGTGGTCATAAGCCTCCGCTTCATGGAGTAGAGCCTGCCTCTGTCCGCCAACTCCCTGTGGTCGGGGTGGACCTCCGGGGGGTGGTGGTGGTAGAGCCTCAAAACGGCATCCACCATCCACTACTCGTCCAGATCATCTTCCTTGTCCTCCTGCTCACTGCGAACTGCCACGGTCGAACCTCTGCCTCTGCCTATGCGGTCCCTCCACAGTCTGCTACTTGTCTGCATGGCGGGTCTGGCAGTCACGATCCATGCTGCACTTCCCGCAGCATGCATAGCACTGTCTTCTCCTTTTAAGGATGGCTCTTTTTCATGTGCCCCACAAAACTGAACATGTATCATGAGGTTTCCCACTTGATGGCTTGGTCCGCCTAGACCCCTATGACATTTTTCTACTTCCAGTTGTAGAAGACTCTCCTACGTGTCACCCTGTAGTGGGTCTCGCTGCTAGTGGCTGCTTAGCGAGAAAGCTCTCCACTAAAAGGGATCGCTCCAGCACCCCTTCCTATGTCGGGATGCTGAGGGGAATCATCAAAGCCCTGATCTCATGCCTTTGTCCCTAATATAAGGTCCGAGCTCTGAAGAATGAGTCCCATACCATGTCTGTGGAGTAGAATGAGAGGTCAGTAAAACTCACCACCTACTGAGATACTATCATGTTGCCCTGCTACAAATGCAGTAACTCCTGAATCCAGACCACAAGAAGGGTGGCTGGAACAAACTCCGAGCAGAAGAGACTCTCGAATTCTGTTCAAAGAAGAGATGCCTCATCGTTCACCTGGAGAAACAAGTTCCACCATCTACCTACTACTGCGTGAAATAGACTCACGGCAAGGATCACCGTAAGTTTAGCTAGTGTCTCTACCAATCTGAAGACTCTGACGATATACTCCAGCCAATCCTCAGCTTCCTGAGGTTTCGTCTCTCTACGAAACCTGAGTGGCCTCTATCGCCGAATCTCATGCAGTGCGCTCAGTCGGCAGGCACCCTCCGCTGCTGGGGCTAGTAGTATCTGTGGCTCAGCGGGTAGTGGTACCGCTGGTGCCTTCGTTGTGATGGGACCCTGCACCGAGGCCTCGTCGATCGACAAGATGTCATCTCGCACATAACATGGAACCCCAACTGGATGCATCCATGGGGACACTATTGCTTCACTGAATGGAAAGATTAGAGTCCCGAGTTCTTTGGTAGAACCGACTCCTCTTATACCAATTTGTCACGACCCGTTCTTGGGGCCCGTGTCGTGGCTACCCCAAGCCCGCCTTCCATAGGCCAGGGGCTGGAGACTTGCTTCAAAGGCATAAATCAAAATAAAAAAGGATGGAATTTCCTTTATCAAATTAAAGAACACAACAAAGTACACAACTGATGCAAGCAATAAGTAATCCGGGTACAAAAGTAAGTTCTAAAATGTATATGGGCCAGTATACAAACCCAACTGAAAGTACAGTACAAATGAATATCTAGATCGATAGCAGTTAAGTAAAGCATCAAACACTTAGTCATCCTCCAGGAATCCCACCTGATGGGGGGGTACAAATACTCTCTCCCACCACCACAGGTCTGTCTGTCTGCTCCGTGTACGTCACACCAAGTACTCCACCTCTAGGTACCGTCCAGCTGTACAAGCTTCTTCCACAATCAGCGTTTTCCATCATCTGCATCCATCACAATGTAGTATTGGCGTTTCCCATGTGGAGGTTAGTATAATGATACTCAGTAGGGACCCCGAGACCACCGAAGGTCTCCCAGAATCCACAAAGGATAAACCACAAGAAAATGTTCAATCAAGAAGCATCAACCCACTATACATAGGTATATACCCATACATATACCTAAGTCATCAATCCAAGTTCATCTCCAACTCTCGTGCCTAATCACATCCCAGTCCACATATGAAGGATGTCAACCACACAGTTGGTAATCATTGAATGTCAAGACTTAGCTCACACAGGGATACAACTTTCGTAGAATGATACGGATGATCACATGTAGTCACTGATTAATATAAGCTGTCGGACCCACATAGGTTACAAAACCAGCCATGCTTTCGGACCCACACAGGATACAAGACATCTACTCTACCTAACCCACTCAGGATACAAGTACAATGGTGAAGCTGTCGGACCCACTTAGGATACAAGAACAGTAGTCATCACTGTCGAACCCAGAGAAGATCGCATTACAAATTTCATCGCCGTCGAACCCATGTAGGATCCTAGTACGGAAGACATCATCGTCGAACCCATGTAGGATCCTAGTATGGTAGACGTTGTCATCGAACCCACGATGGTTCCCAGTACGGCAGTCGATGCAGTCGCAGCCAGCTCTAGGGTTCCCGCACACAGCACGCTCAATTCTGAGAGGGTATTCTTCTCAAGCCAAGGGGTTGATACATCAACTGTCACGAAGTCTATTTTTATTTATACTGAATATCTTTCTTTTCTAGAGGAACCCGGTGCGGAAGACGATGCGTCAATCAGACGCTCGGTCTGAGAGTTATTGGATATTCCGTTCTAGGGGCCCGAATGGTTATTAAGATAAAACCAACCCGATCATATTCAAGCTGTGTCCAACCTCATGTGTAGTATGAAAAAATAAATGTCTCAATAAAATGAATTAAACATAATTTATGTCATGTCAATCGGACGTCCGGTCCTTATGTAATAAGCATTTCTACTCCCTGGGCGTGGTTGGTTTAGGGTTTGAACCAACCCAGAAATACCCAAACATCGCAGAAACCTCATGTGTAATATTCTAAAACCACTACCTTGATCCATGGATTCATACGCCATTGACGGTGTGTCGATCAGAGGTTTTTAGCTCACGTTATGTGAAAAAGACAGAAAAATGATCCTAAGTGGGGGGTCTAACCTGATCCGACCCGGACCCACTCCCTTGGGTCGGCCCAAACTAGGTCTGGCCCGACCCAAGTCTGAGTCAGACCCAGGAGGGTGTGACCCGGCCAGCGTGGCCCGGTCCGCTTGACCCGCCCCGGCCCGGCCAGGGTGATGTGCCAGCTCGACCAGCAGGAAGAGCAGGGGGAGCGACTCTCAGTTCAGCCAATGCAGCGCCATGCTCACGCCGCTTGTCTCCCAGATCTCGCGTGGCCATGGGATCCCCTCCTCTCCACCATGGCTGGTGCTGTGGTGGGATTCTGCCGGCGGCGCGCTGGGGTGTCCCCGCCTCTGGTCGTCGGAGGCACCGCGCCGGCTACCTGTGCCGCCGCGTTTTTCCTTGGGCCACCAAATTCATTGTGGTGGTCCATATTTTTCTTCTGTCTACTCCTGTGGTCGTCTCAGGATCTGAAATCTACTGCGAAGGCTCCAAATTTCTGTTTTTGTCCCATTTTGTCATAGCCAACATCTCGCGCATCAAGATCGATACGATGATGGGTACGGAAATATTTGTTACCCCATACCCACAGCGTTAGTGGTTCAAATCACCACCCAACAATTAAATTCCATGCTCGAGAGTTTAAATCACATAAATGAAATATTAAAATCCCTCTACCTCATATTTGATAGCATTCGTTGTCGAGCCTTGGAAGACATGTGTCGCGGTAGTCGGGCGTCGTGATTGAACGATGTCCTCCCGTCAATGATGGTGGAAGAGTCGTTGTCATAGGCAACATAGGCTCCTTGACGTTGAGGTGCATCCAAGGAAGAAGTCCTTCACGTTCTTTTCCGGGGATGTTCTTCGTTGAAGAAAATTTTTCTTCATCGAAGAAGGATCGCCTCCCTTTTTAATTCTCCATATCCTTTTCCCCAAAAGTGATTTCCAATGCAAAAGAAATAAGTTTGCTCACCAATTAATAGAATTTCCATGCAATTCATATTAATTCAAAAGCGGTGGAAATAAATTAACACTGATATTATTTATACGAATTGGCCCAATTTAATGGGATGAGGGAGGTGGGAAGGCTCCACCATTAATGAGGAGTTTTGAAATAAAACAACATGGATTTAATGGGGAGTTGAGGAGTGTTTTGGGGAGGTGAATGTTGGGGATTGTGTGGGCCCCACATAAAAAATATCCACACATGGGAGGAAATAGACAACTCACAAAATAAATTTGAGTACCATACAATTAAATTTTATTTATCATTAAAACCTAAAAAGAAACGTTCGACCCACATAAAACGCATCTGCGGTAAAGGTCCTCTTAAGTGAATATCGGTGTTGCGAGATCATCGGTGCCCATAGATTTCAATTTCTAGCACCTGTTCAAAATATATAAAAACTCTCTTGTACGTTTACTGAACGTACACAAACAAAACTTCAAAAATTGATTCCGGGCACATCGGGCCTTAGATTTAGGTGCCATCAAAAAATACGTACACATAAATTTCAAAGTATTTAAGAAATAAAATTTTCTTGAAATTTCAAAGACTTTACCAAAACTCCATTGTTAAATCAAATTGGATATATATAATTTTCATAGAAAACTGAGATGATATGAAACAATGTGATGATCCATAATCAAATAAAGCATTGGTTAACATGAGTAATCCATTAAATTTCCTGCCAAAAAGTCTTTCGAAGCTCCAACCTCAGTAGTAGTGATATCATAAGTTTATCCTTGATCTCTTTCCCTTTTCAGAGGTAAATTCCTCAGAATCATGTGAAATTTATTTTTATAATTCCCCCATTCTCTACAATTGTAGAATTCAAGATCAACAACCTATTTCTTCCTTTTTCAATAATGAGATTAGTGGCCTTTTTCTCGACACTTGTAATAGACTCCGGTTCCCTTCAGGAATGTACCAGGGTGTTTCTACCCACATTTAATGCAATAAGTATGTTCAACTTTTCCCTTCATCCCCTTATTTCCATTTCCAAGGTGTTTATCAGATCTCTTCTTCTCTTTCTTTCCTTTAAAGTTGTAAGACTTAGATAATTATTTTTCAGACTTGATAGCACATGAGACAATATATTTGTACGATGATAAGGATTTTGAGACTAATACTCAACGGAGAAATAGTTTTAACCCAGCAAAGAAATGAAAAATCACACTAATTGGGTTGTGTATATAATTTGTAGACTACCTCGCTATCTTGGTAATGTTAGCTTCATACTTTGTGACATTCTCATCCTCATTTTTCCTCAGACTCAGAAATTGACTTTCCCTGTCCACATGATGGTCACGAGGAAAGTATTTTTCTATGAAAAGATATTTAAACGCTCTATATTCCATATTTTATACTTCCTCATCTTCCATTGTGTATTTAATCATTAACATCCATTGATCAGCATCTCCAGTGAGGCTGTAAACTACCATGCCAACTTTATCCCATTAGCTACACCCCATGGCATGGAATATTTTCTCTATGGAATTTATCCATTGGTCTACTATTAGAGGATTTGTAAGCCCATTTAATGTTGGTGGTTGTTGCCTCATGAACCTATCTAACATTGATCTTCTACGCTACAGATTAGAGTGCTACATAAGGGTAAGGTTATTATTCATAACCTGAGTGTGTTGTCCCAGTATGGTGATTAGCTGATCAGCACCAGTTGTGTCACCAGCTCTACTATAATGATCTTGAGTTGTTGGGAAATCCCTACATGGAGTTTATCCATTGATAAGGATTCCATTCCTCCCACTATGCACTATTTCTAAACAATGGCATAAACTAGATTAGATTATGAATCGAAATACATAATTCCAAACATGTAAAACACTTAACATAAATTGAAATGTTTATGGATATAATACATAATCATAAAAAAATTATTTTGAGGAAATATGTACTCATAAACCATTCATAATAGTTTGTAAATAAAATTAGAATTATCCTAAGCATATCCCCCAGGAGTTTAATAACCAAGAGTGCAGCAAGGCCCGTTGTCATGCACTAGTTCCCCTTAATTTCAAGCTTAAATCAGTGTTTTCAGGTTTTACCCCTAGGTACATATGTTCCAGATCCTCCTTTACATGCTCGTAACTAGATAGAGATGTATTTTTTTGGAAAACTCACAAAATATCTACAATACCAAATTTCTAGGATGATCATTAATACCAATCCTCAAAGTTTATCTTAGGGCTATGTGATCTTATAAAAGTTTATCTAAATCTAGTTTCCATTGATTGTACTAAACTTTCCCTGATAACAACTATAACTCCCTGACCACTGAAACCTAGAGTTGGTGCATTATTATGTATCAATGGCATCATCAAAAAAGACCATGTCTCGATAGACCGATAAGTTTAGTAGCATTTGAAGTGCTAGATACATTCATAAGGTCTACATTACATCATAATATGGAAAACTACATCAAGATTGTTTCCATAGAAAACACTGAGATCCCAAAGACTATCTTTATAGTTCAGTCATTATATACTTATTTTCATCCTGCGAAAAATAAAACATAGAAAGTGGTGAGCTCAGATGCTCAGTAAGGATAAGAATAAAGCAGAAACATCAATAATTAAGCATAAACATTTAGGTAATTGTATAAAACTAAAACAAAACCCTTTTCAACATAAAATTCATCATAATAAGGAAAATATAAATCAAAATAATTTCATCTAAATACTCACAATGATATTCTACTAGTTGAATAATCACATGAAATATCAATAGCCACTTTCATAATGATTGAATGCATAATGCCTGACTTTCATAACCACATAGTGAAGCCCTTATGCCAAGACTACAAATAATATATTCTCAAGTCTTTGTGACAAGACACTACTTTGTCGCATGAGATCTACCGATGCATCGAGGTGCTATAGTGGGCTCCAGCTGTCACTTATTAAGTCCAATTCATTCCTCATATGAAATTTTTTTTAAAACAAAATAAACATTCGTATTAAAACTATCAAAAAATGTCAATAATTTATCCACAAACCATGAATGGTATGAAAATAACACATCCAAAGGAGAAAATATCACTATAAAATCAATACAATATTGAATATTTTTATCCTAACAAATCAACTTCAAACAAAATTATAATCCATAAAAGGATGTTGACATAGATGAAATCAAAACCATTTTAGAAAAATATCACTTTCTATTTTGAAATCATATAAAGTCACGTAATTATAAAAGATTTGATTTATATTATAAAATATTATAATAATCATTTAAGGGAAGATTCGACAATGTTATAATGGCGGAAAATATACACAACCACCATATAAGTTAAAAAAACATTCTTACCTTCATTTTGTCAAAACGGTGATAAAATACTTTTTTTGAAAACGATAGAAAGATTACTTTATTAACATCTAATAAAAGTCAAAAAACGGTATAAATGACCTAAATACATAGTCTATAATATAGTAAGAATTTTTTGGAATAAATTTTTATGGAACATGGTTGTGGATGATAAAGAGGTCCCAGTAGATACTTACGTAAAAACTACCTCAGATACTAAAGAGATTGTGAAATTAACACTTACCATGTACATTTCATTGGTTTATGGTAGATTAACCTAATTTATAATGGTGAAATAGTGGTTATTAAATTACACAAGAATCATATAAATTAATTTTATATCATATATGATATTTTAACATTGCTTTTTTAATAATATCTTAGTATTATAGACGTTTTTGGTGATAACTGATTTGTTTTACTTTATATGTATTGCTATATAAGTATTTTTTTTATGCATATGATGTATCTTATTCAAATTAAGAATTATATTATGTCTTTAAAAATTATTTTTAATTGTCTAGTGAAAATTATTCTTGAATGGATACGATGGGGAGTGAATCTCATTTTGTTCATGGAGATGTTAATCTGTACGTACGCATGAGAGAACATATCATTATTTTGATATTAAAATAATATTTAATTGGATGTTATATAATATATACAGAGTCATTATCATGTTATATTTATTATTTACATCAATTAAACATCATTATTATACCCATCAAAATAATAATGTATTGATGAACAATTACACCATGTCGTGGAGATAGTAAGCAGTACGTATGCACGTATGGTGACATGTCATTCAACGAATCGATAGAATAATGAATACAGTTGTACCATATTTATAATAATATCATATTATATAGGATATTCTGGAGTAATTATTTTATAATTGAAACAACAAATAAAGATTATGTGGAAAAATAAAAGAACATGAAAGAGGTGATTAAATATTTACCTCTTCTTCGTGTTCTCCCTTTTGATTTGATCAAAAGGGATCCATAGGATGGATTTTTGACTAAAATAAGGCCTCTAGGATAAAGGTAGGAGAGTTTAGAGTGTATTTATTTAGGGTTTGGACAATACATAAGGCATTTATGGTGTTAATTTGAGATAAGGATAAGTGACCTTTTTATAAGAGGGGTGAGGGGAACCTTAGGAAAAGATAGAAATATTATTTTATAATAAAATCATATTAGGTTTATAATGTCTAAAAAATGAATTATTTAAATGCTAATGTGGGGATGGGTAAAAAACCACTCAACCAATAGTTTTTATAAAGGTTTGGGTCACTATATTAACCTTATCATTTAGATTTCACTCTTATTTTATTAGTTTGACATTTACCATGTCTCTTTGTATTTTTATATTATATGGTTAATAAAAATACTATAAACAACTTAGTGAACCCCTAATGGTTCATTAATGATACAAATATCATTATATAACTGTTTTTTGCAGAACTTTAGATTTTTAGGAATAGAATAGCAATTAATAATATAAATATTTTTAAAAAACTCTTTTATGTAAATTTTGAAACTATTTGGTATTTTTTTTCTATTTTCATAACAGCTTTACTACATCGAAATGAATTCATCTAACAAACCCTAAAATTTCATATTAACCAATAAATTTAGTTTAATTTTAAAAAAAGTCTCAAATTTAATTTATTTAGATATTTAGAATATCAATTATTTTAATATTTCATTAATTAGGTAATTATTGCATCATCATTGTGTCATAAATAAATTATTTTATATTATGTCTAAAAAATATAAATAAAATACCATTATGTAGGAACCCATTTTATCTTTATAATTAATATTTATCATCAAATTTATCTTTTTTTTATCCCTATATTTAAACTGGATAAGTTATTAAACATTGAATTTAAGACATTAAACTCTTCTTTGAATTAAATAATAATAAATGTCCTAATCTAATTAATGTGGACATAAATGATCATATTTTATCCTTAAGGTTGTTTTTGGTCGAATTACACATATCAAATTGAATTAGGATATGTGTTAGGATAATAATAATTTCATTTATACCCTTAATTACCCTCTATACTTTTAACCGTGGTAAATAAACGTAATAAGTTACTATTCACCAAAAAAATTTCATCTTATTGAACCATATTTTTCTTACTGATATCAACTGTTTCTCTCATATTTTTGAAATGAAACTAATAGAATCTGTAAAATTATGTTTTATGTGAATTTGCAAATACTCCTTGGAGGTGGGTAAAAGACGGTAAAAAGTTGAATAAAATTTTTATATATATAAAATTATTATAAATTGATGAAAATTAATTAAATTGAACTTATATAGGTATTATTTATATATTTTGACCTAAAATAAATTTAAATAATATAAATAATTATTTAAATAAAATTCCAGTTTTAAACTATATCTTATTGTTTTTTCCTGTTAATCAAAAATTGAATGTTTTCCAAAAAATACAAAAAATTCACCCTAGGCTAATTCTGATATTATGAATCCAAAAATGAAGTCCATTTTGAATTATTGAATTTATAAAATTTTATAATGTTGGTATTATGATTTTTAACGGCTAGTTTGATTGGTTGTGGTGTGTTAAAACTCGACGTATCATACAACATACGCTATTTTATTGTTCAAAGAGAAGCGTACCATGCAAGCTTGGGGTGTTAAATGAAACATGTTGGATATGAATTAATGGATTCTTTTTTTTTTCATTGATTGGTTGTCTTCATTAAATTCCCCACTGCACGAGGCATATGTTCTTGCATACCTTTCTTTGAAAAGGGATGAAGAGGCGTGGGGTTTGCTAGATTCTTTCCTTGTTAAGATTATTTAGGGAGGATGGGTCTATGCTCTTGTTATAGGCATCAAAGACTCGAAGGGTAGTTATCTACAAACCATGTTGATCCCTCTTGTGTTTATTATCATAGAATTCTTTTAACGAATTCCTAGGAATACGAGAAAGTAATGTTGTAAATGAATAAATGAATAAATGATTTTAACCCATGGGGTTGGAGCTTGCATGACTGAAATTTGGAGGTTACAATTTTAAAGGGACAACAGACATCGGGGGTGATGCTAATTATATTTAATGTGGAATTATAATGTTTAATTAATGTTTAAATAATTAATCTTTGTAAAGTGGAACTAAAAAAATTAATTAAGTAAGGAAATAAATCTCTTTAAATGGATGTGTGCTTATAGGATCCCATGTCTTAAAGTGGCAACCGGGAGTCCCAGAGACATTAGTTGCAGTTGAGTATCGGACTATGTTATGCCCATAGCGTGGTTGCGAGATATAGTATATTCTGTAATTTTTGTGTTTCTATATGCAACATCACCCCTATCAGTTACAGAAACTGACACCCTGATGATTCCGAGACATGGGTGGGTGTTTTCCCCAACATTTAGGTGGGAGGATGAATGGCTGATAACCCCCTTCGGCCATGCTCAAGACTCATGGTAGTTACTTGTGCTGGTAGGTACAGTGGTTAGTTATCCACATATATGTGTGTAGAGGTCGGAAATGACTAATGGTTATTCACACACATATATTATGGATATAGTATCCTATGGACTACTATATGTGTAATTTTTATAGGTTGTGATGGATTGAGGATCCTTACTCGATTTATGGGATCTAATGGATTGAGGTATAATACCCGACATTTGATACACATTATTTGTGCTATGGTGGCTCTCAGAAACTACATGGTTAAATTATAGTGTGGACATTTTTGGTTTTTTGCATGAGGTTCATGTTGTCGTGATTCACCTATGTGTCTGCAGGCAAGCCTTTTTGGAGAGAGATTCATAGAACGTGCTACGTTGGGGAAAAGTAGAAAAACAATGGGGAAGTAGTGGTGGGGTACCCTTGATATTATTTAATATATAATATACTCTTGAATGCATTACATGGGGAGATTGTCCATAGTGAGGGAAAGAAATTATTATACATGTTTAGGTGATGAGTTAGTATCACTAGTTGTTCAATCTGCTTTAGAATGACTTCATTACTTTTGCACAAGAGGATCCCAGGAGGATCCAACTGTTATAGTGTTATACTCACCCTATGTATATATAAACTATTTTTCAGGTAATTTGGAGATGGTTTGAGATCAAGCTAGTTTCTACTAGGTTGGGGTTGCAAGAGTTGTTTGGGTTTGTGGTGGCTTCTTTTTTTTACCTCGTTTAGGGTACTCGTAGTTTTACCCTTCCAGTAGTAGTAGTATTTTAGGACATTACATATGTGCACTTGGGTATTCATTTATCTTTCAGTCAGAGTTGGATTTGGTTGGTTTCTATCATATATCTCTCATTCAAAATTGTTCTCTTAGAGGGTAATTTCTCCCATATATGTGTGTAATATACCCTTGGTGCATGTCTCCAACCCGGGACCCACTAGAGGTGAGACTCAGGGGTCATTTTCTACATTCACACATTGACAGCCTAGTAAGGGTGCACTTTGTGGGGAGGGGGTCATGACAAAGTGGTATAAACGGTCTGGTTGATAGATTTGATGGAGTATAGTGTTAGGAACTGGTGAGGTTTCATGGGTTGATAGGGAAAAGGTGTAAACACAGGAGTATAGTGTTATCAAGCGATGTAAACATTGGAGACCTACTAAGACATAGGCATTTAGGGACCCCTCTGATCTGATGTATAGACATTTTTGTTTACAATTTCTACCAAACAAGGTTAAACTATTTTTAGGGTATAGACATTGGAAAGGATCATGCATCATTCTTATTTTTTCCTATGGGTGAATGGGTAGGCCATGGTATAAAATAACCTAAAATGAATAAAATAAACCAACTAATTAATTAATTCCTAGTCTTCCATGTTACAAGTTTTGGAGCTCTAACTATCTGTTATTTTACAGTTATTTCTACAAGTCGACTTCCTCATCTAAATCACATAGAAGATGTCCTATAAGATGTTCCAGTAAGTCGATGTTGGATAGAGGTTGAAGAAAATGACACATGGAGGAGGAAATTCTATGTGTTTCAGCACCCGAGTCTATAGACGAATGAGGGATTTGTTTCAGATGCAATCATATAATTCTAGTAGGAGGGGGTAAAGATTTGCATTAGTTTGATCCGTGCTCGGATGGAGCATTGGGTGTCCTTGGTTGTGAAAATGATACATGGATTAGTGAGGGAATGGTGTTTATTGTTCCTCGGTGTCACGACCCGTCCTCGGGGCCCGTGCCGTGACTACCCCAAGCCCGCCTTCCATAGGCCAGGGGTTGGCGACTAGCACCAAAGGCGTAAAATCCCGATAACTGGGAAGGCATTGCCTTTATAAAGAAAACAAGCACCACAGAGTACAAGCGGAAGTAAAACACTAAGTACAAAAAGAAGAGCTGAAAAGTAAAAGGGGCCGGAAATACAAGCCCAACTGTAAAGTACAACTCGAAAGGGAAAACATCGACTGAAAAGTAAAGCTGCTACGCTGAGATGTCCTCTGGAAATCCCACCTGAAGGGTGGGTACAGATAGCTCTTCTGCTCCTCGGGTTCCGCCGTCTGCTCCAAGTATGTCCCGCCCAGTGGTCTGCCTCTGTGTACCGCCTCGTCGTATAGTCCACCTCCAGGTACCGTCCAGTCCTCGAACACTCGGCCTCTGCCAGTACTGGCCGTCGTCTGCAACCAACACAACGAGGTGCGGGCATAGCCCGTGAAGGGGTGAGTATAACGATACTCAGTAGGGACCCCGAGACCCTCAAGGTCTCACTAAAACCAACAAGGATAACCACAAGAAGATCACAACAGATAAACTCTACTTAGGTATATGCCCATACATTTACCTAAGTCATCAAGTAACCCATCTCAGTCATGAGGAAACACAAGAATCATGAGATCAACGGATAACCACTACCCAGGTATATGCCCATACATATACCTAAGTTATCAAGTAACCCATCTCAGTCATGAGGAAACACAAAGGTCAAAAGTCTCAGCTCAAACCAGGATTTTCATTATCGAAACCGTAACTGCTGAAGAGCTCCGTCTCTAGAGTGTACAGTGGTCCTGTCACGACTCCGAGGTACTGCTCACTAACCTAAGACTGCTGAAGTACTCCTCCTGTCGAGTACTGCGGGCCAGCCACCCAAACACAGTAGTGCTTCCCGCCGAGGTATGTCACCCAAACTCCGTAGTGCACACCCCCTAGTAGCCTGTTGAGGTACTCTCCGGACGAGCACCGCGGGTCTGCACTGTCACACAGGTAGTGCTCCGTCCGCCATGGGTCTGCACCTCAGAAAGTAGTGCTCCGTCCACTGGGCTAGTCGACTCACTCCAAGTCGAGTCGGTCAAGCAGTCGTCAGGTCTCAGCCAGCTACACGGTCTTCGTACTTCGCACGCTCGTCACTGGAGGGTCCGCTCCACGAGCTACAGGTCGATACTCCAAGTATCACAAAGTCCCACGAAGAAATTCCTCAAAGGTCCGTCTCGTCATAGGGGTCTCAACGCAACAGACGGCGCGTCGATCGGACGCCCGGTCTGTGAGTTAATAGTCTTTTCGTCCCAGGGGCCCGGTTGGTTTCGAGTGCGAACCAATCCCGGCCGTATCTCAACTGTACCCCGAACTCCCATAGGGTAAACTCAAAGGGACCGTTACTCAACGTAACCACCAACGCCGCTGACGGCTCGTCAAGCGGACGTCCTGTCTGAAAGATATCAGCTTTCCCGTTCCAGGGGCCCGGTTGGATTTCGGGAACAATCCAACCCGGCCATACTCCGACTGCATCCAAAACTCGGTCGGAGTATGTCAAAAGTTCCGTCTCATCAAGAGGAAGTCAACGAAACAGACGGCGCGTCAATCGGACGCCCGGTCTGTGAGTTATTGGCATTTTCGTCTCCGGAGCCCGGTTGGTTTTTAAGGAAAAACCAACCTGACCGTACTCCACCTGCGTCCAAACCTCGGGCGGAGTATGCCAAAAGATCCGATTCACTAAGAGGAACACAACGCGACTGACGGCGCGTCAATCGGACGTTCGTGGCTCAAGATATGAGCGTTTCCGCTCCGAAGGCCCGGTTGGTTTCGTGAACGAACCAACCCGGCCGAACTCAAAGTAACCCGAAACCTTGAGTGCGATATATCGAAACGACCGACTCGATCCAAGGATCGTGTTGCCGCAGACGGTTCGTCATTCGGAGGTCCGAGGCTCAAGTTATGAGCCAAAAACCAAATCAGGTTCGAAACGGGGGGTCCGGTTCCGGCCGACCCGGCCCGACCCCCCCCCCCCCCCCCGGGTGGCGCGGTGGCCGGCGGCGGTGGCCGGCGGCGGCGGGCGGCGGCGGCGCGGCGACCGGCGGCGGCGCGCGGCGGCGCGCGGTGGCGGCGCGGCGGAGGCGGCGGAGGGCCGCGGGGGCGGCGTCGGCGGGCCGCGCTGGCGGCGGCGGCGGGCCGCGCTGGCGGCGGCGGCGGGCCGCGCTGGCGGCGGGGTGCCGCGAGGTGGGTGGTCACGCGGGGGGCAAGGCCCCCGCTTTGCTTCAAGTGGCGCGGCCTTTGTGCCGCGCCTGGGTAACAAAAACCGCCCCACGTGGGGGCCGGTTTTGGAGGGACAAACCGGGGGGCTGCTGCCCCCCTTTCATGGAACCGCCCCCTCTTAAAGAGGGGGGTTTTATGTGCTGGCCGGGGGAATTATTTCCCCCGGTTTTAAGACGTCCGGCCGGCCAGCTGGCCGGCCGGTTTTCTCCAACGGGACCGGATATTCCGGTCCCCTCCTCGGCTTCCGACGTCGGCGGCCCGGCAGCCGGTCTCCTCTTCCGTCGCGGCCCGGAACCGGCCGCGGGCTCCTCGTCCCGCCGCGGCCCGGAACCGGCCGCGGTCTTCTCGTCCCGCCGCGACCCGGAACCGGCCGCGGTCTTCTCGTCCCGCCGCGGCGTTCGTCATCCGGCGCGGTGCGACGGCACCGCGCCCCTTGCCGTGCTTCGATTCTTTTCAACGCGGCGCGACGGCGTCGCGTTCTTGAAGATTTTCCTCGGCGTGGCGCGCCGGCGCCGCGTAAATTAAACGCACGGTAAACCGCGTGGTGCGACGGCACCACGCCACTTTGCTTCCATCGCAAGAATTAAACAAGAACGTTGGAGGGGGGTTCGGCCGTGTTCGTGCGGTCCGGCCCCCCTCGCGTTAATAATAATAACACAACTTAAAGAAAAACATGCCACACGTTAATCTTGTTAAAAGCACGATCAAGAATAAAATGAGGAATCCAAAAGAAATTTGACAACCCCTACCTCGGTTTTAAGATTCGAAGAATCGTCTACGATCCGCGGAAGACGGCGTCGCGGAAGTCGGGCGTCGCGGTCGTCGTTCGTCAAATCCGTTGACGAAGAGACACGTCCGAAGAGGCACGTCGTTGGCGAATCCTTGTACGCCGACGAAGGTTGTCCGAGGAAGGTGCGGTGTTCTCTCTCGTTGACACCGAAGACGAAGACGAGCGGAGCGGCGTTCTTCGTCGGAAAAAGAGCGTTCCTCGTCAAGTCTTGAGGAAAGTCAAATTAAAAGGAAACAACGAACTCAAGAACCCTTACCTCGATAGTCGCACGTTGACGGGTCGTGGAATATCGGTGTCGATTCCTTTGACGTCGGAGGAAGATTCGTTGTCGATGGTGTTCGTCGCGGAAAAGATGATACGGAAGAAGAACGTCACGTCGCAGATAAGGCGTCGCGGAAAGTCCGTGTTCTTCGGCGAAGAAATTCTTCGTTGAAGAACGACGTTCTTCGCGTTCTTCGTTCTTCGAAGGTTCTTCGTCAAGTTGAAGAAGAAGAAGAAAAGCTTCCAAAGCTCTCAAGAAATCCTCCCAAGGTGACTAAGAGTTCTAACCCAACAAAATAAGATAAAGTCTTATTTTATTCACAAAAATAATTTCAAAGGTTTGAAATTCAAAAAGGGTTTAACTCCCTTAATTAACTCACTTATTTAATATACATGAATTGTATAATTAAATAGAAGTTAACTTGTCAAGACATTAAGAGGGAGAGTGGGGAGTTGAAAAGGTGGGGGGGTTCGTGTGGGCCCCACCACACTTAATCCTCCCAAGGGAGGTTATGTGGGTGTGGGTCCCACTTCCAACCTCCTTTGAGAGGAGTTAACCTAAAAAAAGTAAAATAAAAAGAATTACACTTTTTATTCAACTTTTTTATAAATCTCCCAAAAACTATCTTTCAACCCGCAACAAACGCAACTCCCGAAAAGGTCTCTTTAAGCGAATATCGGCGCTGCGAGTTCATCGGTGCCCTCGGATTTCAATTCCGAGCACCGTATCAAAAGTTAGGAATTCCCGCTCGTTCGTTCACTAAACGTACCCGAGCCAAACTTCGGAAATTAATTCCGGGCACTCCGGGCCTCGGAATCAGGTGCCGTCTGAAACCGCGCTCTTGTAAAATTCTAAAGAAAATTAAGAAAAAAATTTCCTTGAATTTTACGGGTCTTTACATTACTCCCACCTCAGGGCTTTACGTCCCCGTAAAGCTACATCAAAAACTAGGGAAACAAAAGAGAGTACTGAGCACGCATCTGAGCCTCCCGCTCCCATGTGCTCTCCTGGAGATTCTCGTGCCGCCATCTGTTGCGCACAAGAGGAATCGATCGCCCATGTAGGACCCGCTCCTGGATGACATGGACCTCCTCTGACGTGGCCCGGACCATCTCTGGTCCCACATGAGCTGCAAGATTTCTTCTTTGCCGATAAGAGAAACCTGGTCTCATCCCCTGGATGAACCACATTCTTTGCCTAAAACAGTCAATCCTGACATGGATGATACTAATCCATACCAAGGATGACGTCGTAAGGCCTCGACGCTACTACTAAGAGATCCAACCGTTACTCTCGCCTCCAAGGGTTGAGTCACACTGTCGGCATCAGTGTGTGGTAACTGGGTCTCCTCCAGTAGATGTCTCACAAGTGAGGGTCAAGTCAATAGTCAACTGGAACCTCTTAGTAACATCACAAAAGAGGACAGGAAAGAAAACATCACAAAAGTATGCGTCTTTTATTATTGCAGATCATAATACAAGACGCTACGCAAAAGCAACATCAACATGGAACTAGAAGTACAAAAGACGTATCCACTAGTTCCGCTCCTGTCCACCTGCTCCCAGAGCTCCAGCATTTGTCGCTGCCTCAACCTCGGTGGCTCCTCAAAAGCCTATGGATCAACTGTACGAGGAGTCGGACAGTCACGTGCCAGGTGCCCCTTTCCACCGCACGAGTAACATTGTCCGTTTCTGGCACGCCTGGCTCTGACCCCACCTCGGGTGCCCCGCACCACCGGTCCTAAAACCCGAGATCGCCCAACTGCTCGTCTGGTCCTCCTGGACCTCTGCATCATCTGTCTACTGCCCACAGATGACTCGGCTTCTGATCGAAAAACACGCGGCAAAGGCAGAATCTCCTGTACACGCTAGGGGTGTAGAGATACTGGCACAAACTCCACCCTGAAGAAGGTCTCGAAGTCTTCCCATGCGAAGTTCATCTCATCGCAAAACTGAAACAAGTGGCTCCACCACCTACCTGCTGCTGCGTGTAGTAGGCTCGCAGCGAGGATCACCATGAGGTCTGCTGGTGTCCTCACTAGCCCAAACACTCGTACCACTGCCTCTAGCCAGTCCTCTGCTGCCTGGGGATCCGTCTCCCCGCGAAACCTGGGCGGTCGCTGGCGCTGAAACTCATGCAGTGCGCTGAGGCGACGTGCATCGTCAGCGGCTGCTGCTGGAAGCATCGGGGGCTCGGCGGGTAGAGCTACCGCCGGTGCCACTGCTAACAAAGGGCCCTGCACCGAGGCCTCGTCGCTCGGTGGGCTGTCGTCACGTTCGATTCTCGGAACCCTAACTGGCTGCCATCGTGGGGCCATCCTGAAAGAAACAACGTAACACGATCAAACGATTATACCTGGTGAGCTGACCTGGTTTGAGCTGTTTTAAGGGAAAAAACTTTTGAAAACATACACGCAATCAGTGTTTTCGTGCACAAAGTCGGAAATCAGTTGTCAGGGTCCTGGTGTATGGATACGTCGGCCGCCCGCACCAACACTGGACTCCCTGAACTGAAAACCACACTCGGTACTCTCAACACTATTGCTTCAGAGAAAGAAAAATCAGAGTTATAAGTTCTGCGGTAGAACCGAACTCCTCTGATACCAATTTGTCACGACCCGTCCTCGGGGCCCGTGCCGTGACTACCCCAAGCCCGCCTTCCATAGGCCAGGGGTTGGCGACTAGCACCAAAGGCGTAAAATCCCGATAACTGGGAAGGCATTGCCTTTATAAAGAAAACAAGCACCACAGAGTACAAGCGGAAGTAAAACACTAAGTACAAAAAGAAGAGCTGAAAAGTAAAAGGGGCCGGAAATACAAGCCCAACTGTAAAGTACAACTCGAAAGGGAAAACAGCGACTGAAAAGTAAAGCTGCTACGCTGAGATGTCCTCTGGAAATCCCACCTGAAGGGTGGGTACAGATAGCTCTTCTGCTCCTCGGGTTCCGCCGTCTGCTCCAAGTATGTCCCGCCCAGTGGTCTGCCTCTGTGTACCGCCTCGTCGTATAGTCCACCTCCAGGTACCGTCCAGTCCTCGAACACTCGGCCTCTGCCAGTACTGGCCGTCGTCTGCAACCAACACAATGAGGTGCGGGCATAGCCCGTGCAGGGGTGAGTATAACGATACTCAGTAGGGACCCCGAGACCCTCAAGGTCTCACTAAAACCAACAAGGATAACCACAAGAAGATCACAACAGATAAACTCTACTTAGGTATATGCCCAAACATTTACCTAAGTCATCAAGTAACCCATCTCAGTCATGAGGAAACACAAGGATCATGAGATCAACGGATAACCACTACCCAGGTATATGCCCATACATATACCTAAGTTATCAAGTAACCCATCTCAGTCATGAGGAAACACAAAGGTCAAAAGTCTCAGCTCAAACCAGGATTTTCATTATCGAAACCGTAACTGCTGAAGAGCTCCGTCTCTAGAGTGTACAGTGGTCCTGTCACGACTCCGAGGTACTGCTCACTAACCTAAGACTACTGAAGTACTCCTCCTGTCGAGTACTGCGGGCCAGCCACCCAAACACAGTAGTGCTTCCCGCCGAGGTATGTCACCCAAACTCCGTAGTGCACACCCCCTAGTAGCCTGCTGAGGTACTCTCCGGACGAGCACCGCGGGTCTGCACTGTCACACAGGTAGTGCTCCGTCCTCCATGGGTCTGCACCTCAGAAAGTAGTGCTCCGTCCACTGGGCTAGTCGACTCACTCCAAGTCGAGTCGGTCAAGCAGTCGTCAGGTCTCAGCCAGCTACACGGTCTCCGTACTTCGCACGCTCGTCACTGGAGGGTCCGCTCCACGAGCTACAGGTCGATACTCCAAGTATCACAAAGTCCCACGAAGAAATGCCTCAAAGGTCCGTCTCGTCATAGGGGTCTCAACGCAACAGACGGCGCGTCGATCGGACGCCCGGTCTGTGAGTTAATAGTCTTTTCGTCCCAGGGGCCCGGTTGGTTTCGAGTGCGAACCAATCCCGGCCATATCTCAACTGTACCCCGAACTCCCATAGGGTAAACTCAAAGGGACCGTTACTCAACGTAACCACCAACGCCGCTGACGGCTCGTCAAGCGGACGTCCTGTCTGAAAGATATCAGCTTTCCCGTTCCAGGGGCCCGGTTGGATTTCGGGAACAATCCAACCCGGCCATACTCCGACTGCATCCAAAACTCGGGCGGAGTATGTCAAAAGTTCCGTCTCATCAAGAGGAAGTCAACGAAACAGACGGCGCGTCAATCGGACGCCCGGTCTGTGAGTTATTGGCATTTTCGTCTCCGGAGCCCGGTTGGTTTTTAAGGAAAAACCAACCTGACCGTACTCCACCTGCGTCCAAACCTCGGGCGGAGTATGCCAAAAGAACCGATTCACTAAGAGGAACACAACGCGACTGACGGCGCGTCAATCGGACGTTCGTGGCTCAAGATATGAGCGTTTCCGCTCCGAAGGCCCGGTTGGTTTCGTGAACGAACCAACCCGGCCGAACTCAAAGTAACCCGAAACCTTGAGTGCGATATATCGAAACGACCGACTCGATCCAAGGATCGCGTTGCCGCAGACGGTTCGTCATTCGGAGGTCCGAGGCTCAAGTTATGAGCCAAAAACCAATTCAGGTTCGAAACGGGGGGTCCGGTTCCGGCCGACCCGGCCCGACCCCCCCCCCCCCCCGGGTGGCGCGGTGGCCGGCGGCGGCGGGCGGCGGCGGTGCGGCGACCGGCGGCGGCGCGCGGCGGCGCGCGGTGGCGGCGCGGCGGAGGCGGCGGAGGGCCGCGGTGGCGGCGGCGGCGGGCCGCGCTGGCGGCGGCGGCGGGCCGCGCTGGCGGCGGGGTGCCGCGAGGTGGGTGGTCACGCGGGGGGCAAGGCCCCCGCTTTGCTTCAAGTGGCGCGGCCTTTGTGCCGCGCCTGGGTACCAAAAACCGCCCCACGTGGGGGCCGGTTTTGGAGGGACAAACCGGGGGGCTGCTGCCCCCCTTTCATGGAACCGCCCCCCTCTTAAAGAGGGGGTTTTATGTGCTGGCCGGGGGAATTATTTCCCCCTGTTTTAAGACGTCCGGCCGGCCAGCTGGCCGGCCGGTTTTCTCCAACGGGACCGGATATTCCGGTCCCCTCCTCGGCTTCCGACGCCGGCGGCCCGGCCGCCGGTCTCCTCTTCCGCCGCGGCCCGGAACCGGCCGCAGGCTCCTCGTCCCGCCGCGGCCCGGAACCGGCCGCGGTCTTCTCGTCCCGCCGCGACCCGGAACCGGCCGCGGTTTTCTCGTCCCGCCGCGGCCCGGAATCGGCCGCGGCCCGGAATCGGCCGCGGCGTTCGTCATCCGGCGCGGTGCGACGGCACCTCGCCCCTTGCCGTGCTTCGATTCTTTTCAACGTGGCGTGACGGCGTCGCGTTCTTGAAGATTTTTCCTCGGCGTGGCGCGACGGCGCCGCGTAAATTAAACGCACGGTAAACCGCGTGGTGCGACGGCACCACGCCACTTTGCTTCCATCGCAAGAATTAAACAAGAACGTTGGAGGGGGGTTCGGCCGTGTTCGTGCGGTCCGGCCCCCCTCGCGTTAATAATAATAACGCAACTTAAAGAAAAACATGCCACACGTTAATCTTGTTAAAAGCACGATCAAGAATAAAATGAGGAATCCAAAAGAAATTTGACAACCCCTACCTCGGTTTTAAGATTCGAAGAATCGTCTACGATCCGCGGAAGACGGCGTCGCGGAAGTCGGGCGTCGCGGTCGTCGTTCGTCAAATCCGTTGACGAAGAGACACGTCCGAAGAGGCACGTCGTTGGCGAATCCTTGTACGCCGACGAAGGTTGTCCGAGGAAGGTGCGGTGTTCTCTCTCGTTGACACCGAAGACGAAGACGAGCGGAGCGGCGTTCTTCGTCGGAAAAAGAGCGTTCCTCGTCAAGTCTTGAGGAAAGTCAAATTAAAAGGAAACAACGAACTCAAGAACCCTTACCTCGATAGTCGCACGTTGACGGGTCGTGGAATATCGGTGTCGATTCCTTTGACGTCGGAGGAAGATTCGTTGTCGATGGCGTTCGTCGCGGAAAAGATGATACGGAATAAGAACGTCACGTCGCGGATAAGGCGTCGCGGAAAGTCCGTGTTCTTCGGCGAAGAAATTCTTCGTTGAAGAACGACGTTCTTCGCGTTCTTCGTTCTTCGAAGGTTCTTCGTCAAGTTGAAGAAGAAGAAGAAAAGCTTCCAAAGCTCTCAAGAAATCCTCCCATGGTGACTAAGAGTTCTAACCCAACAAAATAAGATAAAGTCTTATTTTATTCACAAAAAGAATTTCAAAGGTTTGAAATTCAAAAAGGGTTTAACTCCCTTAATTAACTCACTTATTTAATATACATGAATTGTATAATTAAATAGAAGTTAACTTGTCAAGACATTAAGAGGGAGAGTGGGGAGTTGAAAAGGTGGGGGGGTTCGTGTGGGCCCCACCACACTTAATCCTCCCAAGGGAGGTTATGTGGGTGTGGGTCCCACTTCCAACATCCTTTGAGAGGAGTTAACCTACAAAAAGTAAAATAAAAAGAATTACACTTTTTATTCAACTTTTTTATAAATCTCCCAAAAATTAACTTTCAACCCGCAACAAACGCAACTCCCGAAAAGGTCTCTTTAAGCGAATATCGGCGCTGCGAGTTCATCGGTGCCCTCGGATTTCAATTCCGAGCACCGTATCAAAAGTTAGGAATTCCCGCTCGTTCGTTCACTGAACGTACCCGAGCCAAACTTCGGAAATTAATTCCGGGCACTCCGGGCCTCGGAATCAGGTGCCGTCTGAAACCGCGCTCTTGTAAAATTCTAAAGAAAATTAAGAAAAAATTTTCCTTGAATTTTACGGGTCTTTACACTCGGAGATACTTAGGATTCAGGGATATCATTGGAGGAGTTCCAAAAAAAAATTTATTGTTGAAATTATTTCTTTGACCACAAAGGCATTCAATTTCCAGGAGCTTCTTACCCTTTAAATGGGGAGCTCAAGAGTGTGATGGTTTAGAATCTATTTCAGGAAACTTTTACGATATGCTTCAGACCTATTTCTTGATTAGGAGGCCTTAGAGAGGAATTTCGAGGATGCTTTGCATCCAGGGATCTAGACCGTGGTCACCCCACATATGCTGAAGACATATCTTAAGGTGATGGCAGGGGAAGAGTTCGTCGAGAGGAATTTAAGATGAACCATATAATCATGAGAGGGGAGTCTTCATGATTCCACACAAAGATGATATATGGTCTGGTATTCCCTATCTTTAGAGCAGAAGAGTTTCAATTTGGTCGGGGATAAGTTCTAGCCCTCAACATCTCATTTCATCAGGGGAATCTACTCTCTAGAATATTACAATGAATCATTAGCTTGTTTTTATTGTGGTGGTTGAGGTCATCAGTAGCTAGAGTTCCCAAACATTCAGAGCATTCATCATGCACCAGGTGTTCCACTCTAGGTTCCATCATTAAGGTAGTTCCAGTAGAGGAAGTAGAAGCCGGTTCCACCAGATATAGATTAGTAGAGGGTAGATAGGGTAGGTAGAGGAAAACCGTGTAAATATCTCCGTCCATAGAGAGTAGAGTGTTTCAATGGTGGTGGTCATCATCATGGTTAGAGAGGTCATGGAGGAGGTCATGGAAAGCTTCATGCATTAACCATGCCTATGCCAATTGATCCAAATGTCATTCAAGGTACCCTTTGTTTGTTTTATACCTAGGTGTATGCCTTGTTTGTTTCAGGAGTGACACAATCCTTCATATCACCTACCCATGTCCTTGCATTGGAACATGAGGTAGAGAGACATCTTGTTCCCTTGGCATTGACTACGCTTGTGGGAGGATGAGAAGAATTGTTTGAAGTATGTAGAGACTGTGAGCTAGTGTAGGGGAAACACAGATCTTGGGGATATTTCCTATGTTTATGAATACAACCATTTGATGTCATCATTGGAAATGATTGGTTGTATTCAGTGTAGGCTATCATCGATTTCTTTAGGAAGAATGTCATTTTCGTTGATGGGGATGGAGAGCCAGTGGAGTTTGATGGAGAGCGAGATCCACGAGTGGGTCATAAGCTTGTTCCATCCATATCATCCATGATGTCTTAGATGATGTTGACTTCTTTATGGGATCAGGAATTGGTATTTCCAAGGTTCAAATAAGAATACCATGATATCTTTCCATAAGAGGTTGAATCATTACCCCATCAATGAGAGATCAAGTTTGGGATAGAGCTACAACCAAGAGAGTCTCATATCTCTATGTCTACATATAGAATGACCGCTTCTGAGTTATGAGAGATATGGATAAAAATTGATGGTCTGTTACAATGAAACTATTTTTGGCCGAGTGTGTCACCGCATGGTGTACATGTTTTCTCTATAAAGAAGGCAGGAGAAAGATTGCAGTTGTGTGTCGATTATCGTCACTTGAACAAAGTGGCAATAAATAATTGCTACCTATTCCACGGAATGGTGATTTATTCAATCAACTAATTGGTGAATGTTGGTTCTCAATGTTGTACATGAGGCCAAAATATCATCAGATGAATGTGAAAGATGAGGATTTCCCAAAGACTAAATTATGTTGTCATCATGGGCATTTTGAATTCATTGTAATGTCGTTCAGCATGAAAAATTATCCAGCAATGTTCTTGGTATTGATGAATGCTTTTTTCTCTGAGTTTATGGACATGTTTTTTGTAGTTTTCATCGACCACATCCTTGTGTACTCCACTCCGATGAAGAGCATGATGAGCATCAACACTCCATTTTTGTAGTTCTTTGTCAACATTAGCTATTTTGGATGTTTTTTAAGAGTGATTTTTGGGCACATGAAGTCTATTTATTGGGACATGTGTCTCCCATTAGGAAGTCTCTTTGGATCCATCGATGATTGAATAAGTTGTGTCTTGGGAAGCCCACATGATAGTGTTAGATGTGAGATGGTTCCTTGGTCTCTCATGCTACTACAGGTGGTTCGTAACCAATTTCTCACGAGTTGCAAATCCTCTAATATATTTGACCAGTAAGGATCAGGAATGTATATAGACAGATCTGTGTCAAGAAGATTTCGAGTATATAAAGGAGATGTTAATATGTGCTTGAGTTCTTTGTCTTCCAACTGAGGGAGTTCAGTTTGATGTTTTCTGTGATGCTTCACATTTGGGTTTGTGATGTGTAATGATGAAACAATGATCAATTGTTTCTTATGGGTCTCATCTATTGCATCCTCATGAACATAACTATGCCACCCATGATCTTGAGTTGGAAACTCTGGTTTTTTCTATGAAGTAGTGGAGACATTACCTTATTGGTGAGCGCTTTGTGGTTTTCAGTGATCATAAGATATTGAGGTATGTTCTATCCCAGTCTGACTTAAACTTACGGCAGCATCCTGGGATGGAGTTCTTACAGGAATATGACATAGAAATATTGAATACATCTGGTAAGGGGAATGTTATAGCTGATGTGCTGATTATGATGTCATGTAGTGATGCAATGAGTGAATCTGATGTCTCTATGAGAGTAATGGAAGAATTTTTATCATTACATATTTATAAGGGAGACAGTGGTGGAAGTGGTTTCCTTTTTTAGATGATGGTGCAGAAATCTCTAGGGCTGTAGGAAGAACAGTCTCAGTTGGGGGATCTAGAGTTGGAGGTCTGGAGAGACAGAGTTGTTTTTGGTGAGTCCCCTGAAGGATGGTACGAGGATAACAACACTGAATTTTGTATCATGGATGGATTTGTGTTCTTTTGATGATGTTCGAGGTAGTTCTCAGAGAGTTCCTTAGTTCTCTTATAGCAATGCATCATGCCATGGAAAAGATGTACTAGCCTAGAGGAGCCAGTTGTGGTGGCTAGGAATGAAGCGTGCAATTATAGATTTTGTGTCTCGATGTTTGGTCTGCTAGATGGTGAAGGATGAACACCGTGTTCTAGGTGGTCTGCTTCTGGCATTAGATGTTCCTCAGTAGAAGTGTGAGGACATATCAATGGACTATGTAACTAGTTTAGCTCATGATCAGGGAGGAAATGTTGATATTTGGGTTGTAGGGGGTCATTTAACAAAATCAGCCCATGTCATAGAAAACAGGTAGTCACACACAGTGGAAGTTTTGTCGTGGTAGTATTTTAAGTAGGTGGTGAGACTTCATGGAGTCCCAAAGATGATAATTTCTAATCGAGATCCTCGTTTTACCTTTAGGGTGTGGAGAGGTCTCCAACATGCTTCTGGTTCTCATCTATACCTTAAAAATAATTTTGATCATCAAATTGATGGTCAATAAAGAGAACCATCCAAATTATTGAAGACATGTTACGCTCTTGTATCATGGATTTTGGAGGCTCATGGATGGGGAACTTACCCAAGGTGGTGTTTTCTTACAACAATAGTTTTCACTTCACCATCGGTATGGAGACCTTTGAAGCCTTGTATGACCGACCTTGTTGTTCTTCATTTTGGAGGAATAGGGTTGTATAGACATTATTGATCATAATAGAACTAGTGAAGAATACAACAGAGATTGTTCATGTGATTCATGAGAGGTGATGATAGCAGCAAATTGAGAGAAATGACATGTCGATCAAAGGAGGAGACACATAGAGTTTGATGTTGTGGACAACGATTTTCTAAAGGTGACTCCCCATCATGGATAGTGATGGTTTGATCATGGGAGTAAGCATTCTCCCTATTTTTTTGGGCCTATCGAGGTGTTAGACTATGTTGGAGAAGTGGAGTATCATGTATCACTCCCCCGCAGATGATATGGATACATGATGTTTTACATGTATCACATCTTTTCCATTATGTTCATGAGGACTCTCACATGATCTATTGGGGAGAGATTGAGGTTGAAGATGATGTGAGAATTAAGGAATGACCTTTGGATATCCAAGACCGCAAAGAGAAGGTGTTTCACGGGCCTTCAATATTCTTGGTTCGTGACTTGTGGCGACATGGTGTCATGGAGGAGAGTACCTGGGAACATGAGTCACATATAATAGCTTAGTAATATAGTTGTTTGATTTTTAACTCTATTCATGTATCGAGGTATCCTTTGTGGTTATATACCTTATATGTTTATAATATGGATATATTTTGACAATTCTTGTGGTTTTCCCTCTTTTGAGAGGAATCTTGATCAGTGGATTTTAGACCTCATTTCATGTTCCCTATAGTTGGGTTTTGAATTCTCGAGGATGAGAGTGATTTGAGAGGTATTAGATGTAATGGAACGGCCCTCTCTGGTCCATTATATTTCAAAAATCATGTGTATATGGTTTTTTTGGTGTTCAAGGTGTCTTATCAACAATACATATCCAAATTTCCATTTCTGTGAACAGTTCAATCAGTGAACAGTTCCCACTGTAGACAATTGTGAATAGTGCAACGGTGAACTTTAGTGAACAGTGTCATCAGTAACCTTTTTTGAACTATTCAACCGTTACCTTATGTGAAAAGTGAATTAGTAGCCATATCTGAATAGTATCATCAGTTTCCCTAGGCGAATAGTTTCTTCAGTAGCCCAAGATGATCAATGACATCAGTAACCTTATGTGAAAAGTGAAACAGTGACCCTATGTGAACAGCGACAATGGTGACCACATGAGAACAGTGAAAATCAGTGATCTTATGTGAATAGTGTAATCGGTATCCTTATGTGAACAGTGAAATGGCGACCTTATCTGAACAGTGCATCGGTAGCCCTCAGTGAACAGTGTCATCAAAAACCTTCTGTGAACAGTATAACGGTGAGGTTCCAAAAATGTCTATTATCCTTTGAAAAATATTGAGTTCATAAACAGTGTATATAGAATAGTTATGTCACAATGATGACCTTTTTCCTTTTCAAAATTTAGGGTTCATGAAAAATGTTTCCAGAATGGCGAGGTTCCAACGTTGAGCTTTTTCCATTGCCAAATTTGGAGTTTGTGAATAGTGTGTCTTGAACGGTGAGGTTCCCACAGTTACCTTTTTCTTTTTCCAAATTATGAGATCAATAATAGTATTTCTAGAATGGTGAGGTTACAATGGTGACCATTTTCCCTTACCAAATTTTGATATCATGAACAATGTTTCCAAATCGGTGAGATTCCAAGGGTGACCGTTTTCCTCGCCAAATTTTGAGTTCATGAACAGTGTTCCCAGAATGGTGAGGTTCCAATATAGACCTTATGTGAACAATGACATCAGTGACCTTATGTGGACCATGACATCAGTGACCTTCTATTAACAATGTCATCAGTAACCTTTTGTGAATGGTGCAATTGTGACCTTATGTGAATAGTACATCGGTAGCCCTAGGTAAAAATTTTCATTGGTAACCTTGAACAGTGCAACGGTGGGGTTCTTATGATATAATTTTTCCTTAGAAAAATATTTATTTCATGAACACTGTTTCTAGAATGGTGAGGTTCCAAGGGTTACCATTTTTCTTTTCCAAATTTTGACTTCATTAATAGTGTTTCCAGAATGGTGAGGTTACAATGGTGACCTTTTTCCCTTTCAAAAATTTGAGTTCATGAAAAGTGTTTCTAGAAAATTGATGTTCCAACATTGACCTTTTTCCTTCAACAAATTTTGTGTTAATGAACAGTTCTTCCAGAATGGTGAGGTTCCAATGGTCACCTTTTAGCATTTCCAAATTTTGAGTTCATGAATAGTGTTTCCAGATCATTGAGGTTCCCATGGTTACCATTTTCCTTGCCAAATTTTGATTTCATGACTAGTGTTTCAAAAACAGTGAGGTTCCAATGTTGAGTTTCATGAATAATGTTTCTAGAATGGTGAGGTTCCAATGATGAGGTTCATGAAATGTGTTTTTTTCCATTTCCAAATTTCTAGTTCGTGAAACGTGTTTCCAGCTTCCTACAATTTCATAACTTTTATGTTTCCTTTGATGTAAAATGCATTTAAAGCCTTGTTTTAAGTACTAATTATGATTTAATTTCCATAACTCCTATATTAATTTCTCCTAAGGCTCAAGATATTTTAACTTGTTGAAACCATGTGGTTTAATATGATCCTCTCTTAATGGAAAACCAAGTGTATCTTAAACCACTGCTCCATTAAATCTTCTAAATAGACGATATATCTTCCTCCCTAGTACTTAATCCTTGTTCTAGTGTGTGAGATGATCTAAGATCCCATTACTTCCCGTAAGAGTTGAGAAATCAAGCATTCTTACTAGGATTTGTTCCGATTTGTTTTGATGCAACCATGAAATTTCGATCCGTCATTGATATAAGGTTTGATCTATATTCATTATTTCATGTTCATATGGTTCTTTCTCCTTTCCATTTTCATTTAATTTTACAACCATATTCCTAATGGTCTTTTCATAGTTGTTGGCCAATATGCTGGTGTCTCTACATCCTCAGGTGGAAACATTTATCACAGGGGAGGAGATTGTAACACGTTATGTGGATCGTTCTCATATAAAGAACGTTAGTAACTGTTTTAGGTAGGGGATTCAGTGCTTATCTTTTTTGTTAAATGAAACTGTAGATTTAGCATGTTTTATCCCACAAGATCATAATGAAATTGGCATAATAGATATTTGAATGGGATAAATACATTGAGATCAATCATATTTTGTGGCCTCCAGTTTTTCTAGGCTGTGTGATATCTATTCTTGCTTGCATATATTTTAAAATCTCGATCGAAATTGGTAAAAAATGAAAAGGAAATAATTAATTGATAATTTTTGGCTAAAGATAAAAAGGCTTGTAAATGAATATAGTTCCTCTTATTGTAATTTGATTTTAATCAAATTGATGCAGTCAACTTGTTTAATTATTTTTGATAGTTTACGGATTATGCTTTCCAAGTTTGGAACCTATGAATAATAAATCTTCTAATCCAAGATGGAATAAAGAACTGGTTGTTTGAAAAAATATAATTCATTATAGGTTTTTGAGTTACCCTCATCCTTGTTTAAGGGACAAGAGCCCAATTGGCAAGATGATTGTTCTTATAGCTACATGGGTTGTGATGTGAGCATGGATGGAAGTCTTGATATGTGGGGGTAGGGAGGCCTATTGGTTGAGGAAGAAGATGATCCCTAGAGTTGCGAGATGAATCAGTTTATGCATCTGAGTGTTAGAGAGGACACCAGGGATGATGGAACGGGTTGGATGTGAATGTTTGGATGCTTTCTATTTCTTTCATTGGTTATCTGCATTACATTCCCCAATGCTCGAAGTAGCTGGTCTTGCATACCCTTCTTCCAAAAGGGGAGAAGACGCACGTGGTATGCCATGTGATTTCTGGGTCTGGATTCTCCGAGGATAATGGGTCTGCACACTTTCTATGGGAAGAAAATACTGTTTGTATTGTTATCTACACACCCTTTTGAGCCCCAATATGTTCAGTAGAATTGAATATTTTTCTATAATTCATGGGAATATGTGAAATTACTGTTGTAAATGAATAATTTAATAAATTATGCGAACCCTTGGGGTTGGAACACATTTGAACAATATGTTGACGTAACAATTTTAAAGGGACAATTGACTTTGGGTGTCATGATAATTACATTTATTGTGTAATAGTTAATGGATAATTAATATTTAATGAATTAATTAATATAATGTTGGACTTATAAAAAGGAAATGATGTAAGGAAATAAGTCTCTTTAAATGTTGTGTGCTTATAGGATACCTAATCTTAGAGATTGCAGTCGGGAGTCTGAGATACATTAGATGTAGTTGATTCTATGACTAGGTTATTCCAATACGATGGTTGTGAGATATTTTATATTATGTACATTTTGTGTTTCTATACACTTATCCACCCCATCATTTAGGGAAACTAAACCCCAGGGATTTTGAGACCTAGAGGGGGTTCCCCAACATTCTTGTTGGATGATGGGTGGCTGACTACCTGCTTTGGCCCAACTTTCTTCACTTTGTAGTTACTTATGTTGGTATTAAAAATGGATAGTTTTCCCCATATATGTGTTTAGAGAGATGTAATGTCTTTTGTTTCTTCACAGACATATATTCTATATATATTATCCTATGAACTGTTATAGGTGTAACATGTATACATTGTGATGGCTTGAGGATCCTTATATAGTGAATGGGATGTAATAGATGGAGGCATAAAACAAAGCATATGATACACATAACATGGGTTGTGGTGGCTCCCGGAAACTACAGGTTACATTCATGTGTGTATGTTGTGGTTTTGTTGCACGAGGTGAAAGTTGTGGTGCTCCTACGGTTTTATGGGAATGCTTTTTTTGAGAGTGATTCATAGGACATGCAACATTGGGGCTGTAGAGACCCAAATCATGACGTACATGGAAAATACATTACTATTGAGGAATTATTAATATAAAAAAAACCAAAACATAATGATCTAAAGAGTTTAGGGTCTTTGGAACTCAGAATATAATCTTCTAATCTTGGTGAAAGATCATCAACAAATCCCATAAAGATCATCCCATTTTGTTTTCTTACCTAAAACCATTCTTTAAATCCTGGGGAAAAGAAAACATTTAAAGGATGATCTCAAAAACTCAGTAAGTGTAAGCATGGAGAAAATAAAACAAACCTCATACCATTGAACTTAAAAACTTGAACATAATGTTTAAACATCAAAATCTTGAGAAAAGACATAAATCATGTATGTAGGTAAGGAATGTATCATAATGGAACATAAATCTTGATAAAATAGAATGGGAATAAAACATGTAATTGTAGAAACCATCCAGAACTTGTTATGATTTCCATAGTAGCAAAGGCATTGTAGCCAAGACGATCTTAGTGGATAATGTCCCTTTCTGAATCGAGTTCACTCCTCGTTCCAGTCATGTATCACTGAACCAGATTAACTTACTGTTCCAGACATGTCTATCTCATGAGATATAAAATCTATACCCAGTTCATTGGAGGGACATATAGGTCCCACCAATATCATAATGAAATCATTCTTACCTGTGCCACAACATAAACATAAATCATTCATCATAACCCAAATAATAAAATGTGTATCATAAACATCATCCCATCATAACATAATCCATATAAAAAAATGGATATCATTTCAACATACGAACAGTGAAACCAGGTAAATCATATAGACATTATACTTGTAACATACACAGAAGAAATAATGTCATCTTAGATGAAAAAATGGTTTTGATAAAACATTTGAATTGAATTCTTGAGTAAAATATAATTTCTTCTTTAAAATCAATTTCTTTTCCCAAAACATCATGAAATATTAAAAGAAAAGTAATTTTTTGAAAATATTCATACAATTTTGTGGAGGAAACATCATTCAAATAAAGTGTTATGAAACCGTAAAAATCCATTCATGTCATATTAGTTAAAAATAACATTCTTCTCATACTTTTGTCGGAAAAGTCAAAAAGTTCCTCGTATGTTAAACAAAAGAAAGATTCCTTCCATAACACAATGTAAATTTCTAAGAGGGGTAAACTTGAAATTAAACATACATGGAAGAATATTATAAACTTTATGAAAAACATTTTATGGGCATGGATGAAAAATATAACCCCAGTAAATACTTACGTATAAGAAATCTCAGATAAAAATGTGATTTGCAAAATTATCCCTTACCTTATGTCCTATATGCTTCGTATGTATCCCAAACTCTTGTATAATGATTTAAATAATGTTATTGAGTTATTAAATAATCATATTAATTGTTATTATATCATATATGGTTCAGTTACGATATTTATATTACCCATTCATTTGTCAATTCCATGTTAAAGTAGCTTTTTTTGGTAAAATCGTTTCATTTATCGTATGTGTTTGGACTTATTGTTATTGATATTATTATTACATATATCATGATTTACCTACTTAAAAAATTTAAAACAATATTTATATATCATATATATTCAGTATATATATATATATAATAGATAGATAAATGAAATGAAACACACCGTTCATGGAGATGGTAGGCTGTACGTACGCGTGAACGCTGTTTTCCATTCCTTATTGAGTTGAATGGAAGTAAGTAGATGACACATATATATACACACATAAATTCAGTAGCTTTATAATGTGATATACTTCATTATTATTTCTTTTATATAATTTATAATCATTCTTGAATGGTTAACATGGAGAATGAATCTCATCGCATCGTGGAGACGGTAGTCCGTACGTACGAATGAGTGATGATATCATTCCCATAATTATTGAATTGATTTTGAGTGGATGATAAAATATATAAAAATAAACATGTTGTTATAATTACTATTTATAGTTATTCTTTACACCATTATACCCATCCAAGTACGGTGGTGTTGGAAAAACAGATTACACCACGGCGTGGAGACGATATTCAATACATACGCATGCGTGGTGATTTCGTTTTCTGTAGGATGGATAGAATGTGAAATGGGGTTGTTTCATATTTATAATAACATATCAGTATATAAGTGATACTGATTTTATTTCTTTATAATGAAACAAATAAATAATAAGAAGTTTAAGAAGAAGGAATCTTGATAGAATCTGTAGAAGAGATTACCTCTTCTTCGACGTACCTCCTTTAAATTTATTCTTAGGTTACTAGGGTTGGTCATTTGAGAAGACCAGAACATATATGATATAACTAATGTGTTTTAGAAGAGGAATTGGCAGGGTTTGGTCGAGATTCAAGGATCAAATGGGTGTGAAGAGAAATGGTAAGGGGTTCCCTTTTTATAAGGGAGGAGAGTGTCACTTTTGGAAATATTAAAAATATTAATTTATAATAAATCTATCACCTCATAAGAACCTCTAGAAATGACTCATATTCGAATATTAGATGAGATATGGTTGTAATAACATCAACCAATACAATTTAAACATGTAGGGAATTTATTTTAAACATTATCAACTTGATTTATACTTATTTAATGTATTAAATTTTATTTTTGGTAATAAGATTAAATATTTTAAATTATTATAAATAATTACTTATGTGTTCTGAATTATCCATAATTAGATAATTTATGAAATTTTCGACTATATAAATTCCAATTTATAATTTTTTAATATTTTTGTGATTGTTTAACAATTTAATAATATATTATTTTTATAAAATAACAATAGTGTCAATTTTGACAATATTCAATAATTTGAATTTAAATAAAATCCACACAAAGGATATATTAGAAATAAAATATTCAATAGGTTCCTATCATGTCATAGTAATCTAGAAAATTAGTGGATCCTAGTAAATAGTTCATATAATATTTATTTTACTATTTGTAAAACCATTTATTTGGTATTTCTCTTAATAAAATAATTACAAGAACATTTTTTTATAATTATTAAATATACTTATTTGTAGCATAAAAAATAAAAATAAAACAATAGGATGATGATAAATCTTATATCTTTAATAAGAATACCCTTAGTCAGATTTATCTTCTAAAACACCTAAATTTTAAAATGTTATATTTATTAAATTATGAAGGTGACAACTTTGACATCATATGAAATAAAATAATATAAGTGTCATAATCACATATATAAGACTCCAAACGGTCATATATTCGGTCATTGGATGCTTATGGTGTATATATACACTACCAATAATTTTTGTTCAGGGTTGAGAGCCCTTTAATATGTATTACTATTTCCATAAAAACAATATTATTGATAAATAATTTCTTGCATCATTAATGTATAAGATAATAAGGTAATTAAATAAATCTTAAAAATTACAAAAAAAATTACCATGATAAAGAAAAACATTTTAGCATTCAAATGATAATTTATTACCAAATTTATATTTTGTATAACCTTATATTAAAAATACATTAATTATTAAAGATTGAGTGAGACATATTTCACTTTCCTTTAAATAAAATAAACTAAAGGTCTTTATCACATCCATGTGGGTTTTAATGGATTCCATTTTGACCCAAATAAGAATTAGGAAGAAATATAATTATCCAGTTGTATTATGACAAGTGTTAGGGTAATTTCATAATAATATATTTACTCTTAATTACCCATTTTAACTTTTACTATGCTAAATAAAATTTACCAAAGTTACTATTCATAATGCCCAAAAATAAAAAGTATTATATAAATATATTTTGGACCCACTGATTCCAAATATTGAATCCATTTTTCCAAATTAAATACACAGAAGCTACAGAAATTAAATTAAAATTAATCTCGTTGTCGACAGAAAACAGGTTTTTGTTTAAAACATTGCAAAAGCTTGAATTGATTTGACATATGAATTCAATTAAAATCCATGATAATGACATACAATATATTAAATGGGAAAAATATATTATATTTATACTTTAAAACCATTAAATATTATAATTTAACCACATAATTTATTACGATGAAAAAAGATGTTTTTAATTAAAATATAGCATGCTTTTACTATTCATTAAAATATGAATGTTATCAGAATAATATGAAAAATTTATCCAAGGTAAAATTTTATATCTTGATTCCAAATAATAATTTAATTTTGTAAAATTGATATTATAAACTTGTCAAAAACTAGATTTAATGTGGGTGCGCCATCAAAATGCGACAGAACTGCATTTAAAAAAAAAACTTATTGTACCCGAAAAATTTAGTTTATTCTCATATCATGTTCTAGAAAATGAGTAAGATGAATAATAGTGTTATAAAATTAAAACTATAGTTAATACTATTCATAACGTCTATTTCGTGATAATATTATAACCATATATCGTTGTTTAGTAAACCCGGTATTGCGTACAAGACACGCTATCGATAAAGGTCGCGATTGCGTGTAATTCCAGCCAGGGCAGGGTTGTGTGTAGTGAAATATCCCTTTGGTGTTGCGTATAACATAATTAAAAACTTATTTCCTTTATAAATTAAACAAAATCTATACATAATACTGCGTAGAATAATTTCTACAAAACGAACTTGAAATTGTGTGTAACACGAGCCAAGAATAGTGTTGCGTATAATGCAACCTAATAAGGTTTCACGTATATCAGAAGAAAATTTTTGTGTAGCATAAAACATAACACATCAAAGAAATTAAAATAATATTCTTCATAAAATCTTGGGGTGTTACATTCTACCTCCCTTAAAATGAATTTCGCCCTCGAAATTCATTGGGGTTATAAATGGTCTACTACTTGAAAGTTTCATTAACAGAAACCCACATCGTAAAAAGGAATAGAAAAACATAAATTTAAAAAATAAATTATGAAACATAATGGTTACCCAAGTTAACTAATCATTGGGTTTCCACATTGGAGACCATAGGTGAAAAATATGGATATGGAAGAGAAATTTAACCATCATGTTATGATGGAGAATGGTAGAGAACATGGCTATGAAAAATCCCACAATCACAAAGCCATAAATTTGTGATGATCTAAGGTACCATCGGATTAATCAGATATGAGAGTACTAGGACAATATTTTTGGTTTTCAGGATCATTTACCTAATGTTGATGATTTTTTGTATAAGGATAAATACTTACTTGATTTCAGTGTAAAATTATCTTTGGTCATTCCATGAACAATTTCCACTTCATCTCTTATTTAAAGATATGAAGCTGAATTTGACATTCTTGAAGTATTATAAGATCACGCGATAGAATGATAGGTCATTTAATCTATCTCTATCATAATAAAAGTTGATTATAAGATATTAAATATACATAAGTCCATCTATGGTGAGGTTAATCGTACATGGTTCCAAAAATTGACTTATACTTCATCTATCATACCACGTAATAAATTAAAACTGATTTCTAAAAACCAGGGACATCCTGTAGTCCAGTGGTAGGTGAAGAAGGCATGTCGCACTTCAAATGTGGGTTCGATTCCCGCATCCTTATCTGAAACGATGAGTTGTCGCTCGTCCTGTAGGTTGTCCTTTATTCTAAAACTATACTATCATAATATCAAAAATATCTATCCTTAAACAATACTCTCTGATGATCAACTTAATCCATTCCAAAATTTAAGATTATCGAAAATACTTCATTCTAATCTTAGAGTATAATGAAAACGATTACTATAAATGTCATCAAAAAAGCATGTGAACACCATCATTTATCCCCCATATAAGATATATCTTGTTGGTAACATTTCGAACATGTGAATACCTTAATCATGTATTCTTTTGAAAAATGAATACACATTGAACCATAGTGAAAACATGAATGTAGTTAAAAGTTAACTGTTTCAACATACCAAAATCCCAAAAATTCTATATACTGAAGCCATGATATCACATAGACCTTATATCAATCATGAGTTCAAGAATACTATCAAACATAATATTTTATCCTTATCCATTAATTATGCTCATATCACCTTCTTTCCAAAAATATTTGAATAACCTTTCATGATTACCGGTACCATTCAACATATTCATTCAAATACTTTAGGAAAAACAATAGTGTAACAATCTTTAGATGTGTCTTTTCTCTATAGTACCATTACCTATAAAACATATCTCTTGATAAACACAAATCATTCCACTACCTTCTTAAACCATTTACCAAGCTTCAACACTTCTTCCAACTCATATATCATTTGTATTCTCCTCATCATCATCCATATAAATACTACACATATAACCATTCTGATTCTCTTCATGAGATTTTCACTTAAGGCTTTTGTTTGGATAATGCCCACACATTCCACATTTAAAACATCTAATCATTGTTGATGTCGTAGCAATACAATTATCCTTCTCTATGGTGTTACCTAAACCTTTTCTTTTGCACTTACTGGATTTGTGTCCTTCTTTTCCACACCCAAAGCAGCTTCCAAATCCTTTGAAACATTCTCCCTGATGCCTCTTCCAACATGATGTACATGAGGTAAATTGAACATTCTTTCCTCTATGATCATCATGAAACTCCATCTTTCTCTTATTAGCTGAGTCGAGAAACTTTTCTTAGTTGAGATTATTGATCATAATATGAGATTACTGATTGGGCATAATTGTGATATGTGGACATCCAGATCGGATTTCATTTGGTTGCTCATGAAGAATATCTTTCCATTTTCCATCATATCCTCTATTATTATGAATCTTCCTGTTTCTAGCCATTTTTGAAAACCCAAAAAGAATAGTGTGAGAGGCAAAAATCATAATCAAGGGGGAGTACCTTCAATATCTAATATATAGGTTTAATTCTAATATTGTGACCGTAATTTTATGAATATAACATCTACTTATAATTAACCTTAGAGACATCCCTAGACATACCATAGAAATATCTCTAGGGATTTCACTAAAGTTGTCGCATCCTTGTTTCCAAAGGTTGATTAAACCATTCCTCTGATACCAATTTTAGAGACCCAAAGCTTGATGTACATAGACAATACACTACATTTTCAGAATAATTAATGCATAACAAAAACCAAAACTCAAAGATCGTAATAGTTTAGTGTCTTTAGAAACATGGAATACAATCTTCTAATCATGGTGAAAGATCTTCATCAACTCCTGTAACGATCCTCCAATTTTGTTTTCTAACCTAAAACCATTCTTGAAATCATGGGGAAAAGAAAACATATAAATGGTGAGCTCAAATTCTCAGTAATGGTAATCTTAGAGAAAGTAAAACAAACCATGTACCATTGAACTTAAAAACATGAACATAATGTTTAAACATCAAAATCATGAGCAAAGACATACATATTAGACGTACGTAAGGAATGTATCATAATGGAACATAAATCTCGATAAAATAGAGTGGGAATAAAACATGTAATTGTGGAAACCATTCATCACTGGTTATGATTTCCATAGTATCCAAGGAATTGCTGCCAAGACAATCTTAGTGGACAAAGTCCCTTTCTGAATCGAGTTCACTCCTCGTTCACGTCTTCTTTCACTGAACCAGATTAACTTACCGTTCAAGCCATGTATGTCTCATGAGATATAAAATATTAACCGATGCATTGGAGGTAGATATAGGTCCCACCCATATTATAATCAAATCATTCTTACTTGTACCTCAACATAAACATAAATAATTTTTCATAACCCAAATAATAAAAAGGGTATCATAAACATCATTCCATCATAACATAATCCATTTAAAAAAATGGATATCATTTCATCATAAGAATAGTGAAACCATGTAAATAATAGAGACATTATACATGAAACATACACATATGAAATAATGTCATCTTAGATGGAAAAATGGTTTTGATAAAACATTTGAAATGAATTCTTGAGGAAAATATCCTTTCTTTTTCAAAATCAATTTATTTTCACAAAAACTACTTGCAATTTTAAAATAAAAGTATTTTTTTTGGAAATATTTATACATGTTTCTAGAGGAAACTTCATTTAAATAAGTCGTTATGAAACCGTAAAAATACATTCATGTCGTATAAGTTAAAAATAACATTCTTCTTGTAATTTTGTCGGAAAATTCAAAAAGTTCATCGTATGGTAAACAAAAGAAAGATTCCTTCCATAACACAAAGTAAAAGTAAAAGAGGGGTAAAAATGAAATTAGAAATACATATATAAATATTAAACACATTATGAAAAACATTTTATTGGCATTGATGAAAAATATAACCCCAGTTAATACTTACGTATAAGCAATCTCGGATAAAAATGAGATTTCAAAAATTATCCCTTACCTTATGTCTGATATGCTTCGTATGTATCCGAAACTCATGAATAATGATTTAAATAATGTCATTTAGTTATTAAATAATCATATTAGTTGTTATTATATAATATATGGTTCACTTAGATATTTATATTACCCGTTCATTTGTCAATTCCATGTTAATGTAGCGTTTTAGGTAAAAACGTTTCATTTATCGTACGTGTTTGGACTTGTTGTTCTTGATATTATTATTACTTATATCTTGATTTACTTACTTACAAAATGTAAAACATGGTTTATATATCATATATATAAAGTATATATATATATTAGATAGATAAATGAATTGAAACAAACTGTTCATGGAGATGGTAGGACGTATGTATGCATGAACATTGTTTTCCTTTCCTTATTGACTTGAATGGAAGTATGTAGATGACATATATATATACAAATAAATCCAGTAGCTTTATAATTTTATATATTTCATTATTATTGCTTATATATACATTATAATCATTCTTGAATGGTTGATATGGAGAATGAATCTCATCGCATCGCGTAGACGGTAGTCCGTACGTACACACGAGCGATGATATCGTTCCCATAATTATTGAATTGAATTGGAGTGGATGATACAATATATCCGAATTAGTATGATGTTATAATAACTATTTATTGTTTTTCTTTACACCATTATACCCATCCACTTAAGGTGGTGTTGGAAAAACAAATTACACCACGGCGTGGAGAGGGTATTCCGTACGTACACATGCGCGATGATTTCTTTTTCCATAGGATGGATAGAGGGTGAAATGTGGTTATTTAATATTTATAATAACATATCAGTATATTAGTGATACTGATGTTATAATTTTATAATGAAACATCTGATGAAGAAGAAGTTGAATAAGAAAGAATCTTGAAAGAATCTGTAGAGGAGATTACCTCTTCTTCGACGCACCTCCTTTAATCTTCGTCATAGGGCACTAGGGTTGGTCATTTGAGAAGACCAGAACCTATATGATATTACTAGGGAGTTTTAGAAGAGGAATTGGCAGGGTTTGTCATATTTTAAAGGCTCAAAAGTGTGTGAATAGAACTGCGAAGGGGTTCCATTTTTATAAGAGAGTAGAGGGGCACCTTTGGAAATATTAAAAATATTAATTTATAATAAATCTAACCTCACTTAAAAACCACCCAAAATGAATCATATTCGAAGATTAGATGAGATAGGGCTGTAATCTCATCAAAAAATACAATTTAGAGATGTAGGAAATTTATTTTAAACATTATCAACTCAATTTATCTTTATTTAATCTGTTAAATTTTATTTGTGGTAATAAGATTCTAAATTTTAAAATGTTATAAATAATTACTTATGTGTTGTGAATTATCCATAATTAGTTAATTTATGAAATTTTCGACTATATAAATTTAAATTTATAATTTTTAAATATTTTGTGATATTTAAATAAATTAATAATATGTTATTTTTATAAAATAAGAATAGTGTCAATTTTGACACTATTCAATAATTTGAATTTAAATAAAATCCACACAGTGGATATATTCGAACTAAAATATTTAATAGGTTCCTCACATCTCATAGTAATCTAGAAAATTATTGTAGCCCATTAAATAGTTCATATAATAATTATTTTACTATTTGTAAAACCATTTATTTGATATTTCTCATAATAAAATAATTACTACAACATTTTTTATAATTATTAAATATACTTATTTTTGCATAAAAAATAAAAAAAATAGGATAAAGATAAATCTTATATCATTCATAAGAATACATTTAGTCGGATTTATCTTCTAAAACCCCCAAATTTTAAAATGTAATATTTATTAAATTATGAAGGTGACAACTTTGACATCATATAAAATAAAATAATATAAGTGTCATAATCACTTTTATAAGACTTAAAACGGTTATATATTTGGTCATTGGATGATTATGGTGTATATATACACTACCAATAATTTTTGGCCAGGTTTGTGAGCCCTTTAATATGTATTACTATTTCAATAAAAACAATATTATTGATAATTAATTTCTCCATCATTAATGTCTAAGCTAATAAGGTAATTAAAAAACTCTTAAAAATTACAAATAAATAACCACGATAAAGAAAAACATTTTTCCTTTCAAATGAGTGTTTATAACAGAATTTATATTCTGTATAATGTTATATTAAAAATACTTTAATTATTAAAGTTTGAGTGAGACATATTTCACATTCCTTTAAATAAAATAAACTTAAGGTCTTAATCACCTCCAAGTGGGTTTTAATGGATTCTATTTCGACCCAAACATGAATTAGGACGAAATATAATAATCCAATTTTATTAAGACAAGTCTTAGGGTAATTTCATAATATTATATTTACCCTTAATAACCCAATCTACCTTTTACTATGGTAAATAACATTTACAGTAGTTACTATTCATAATGCCCAAAAATAAAAAGTAGTCTATTAATATAATTTGGACCCACTGATTCCAAATATGGAATCCATTTTTCCAAATTGAATATACAACAGCTGCAGAAATTAAATTAAAATTAATCCTATTGTCAAAAGAAAAAACGGGTTTTTGTTTAAAACATTGCAAGAGATTGAATTGATTTAACCAATGAATTCAATGTAAAATCAATGCTAATGACATAAATTATATTAAATGGTAAAAATATATTCTATTTTTATTATAAAACAATTAAATATTAGAATTTAAGCTCATAAATTATTATGATTAAAAAAATTTTAATTAAAATATAGCTTGTTTTTACTATTTATTAAAGTATGAAAGTTATAAGAATAATATGAAAAATTTATCAAATGTAAAATTTTATATCCTGATTCCAAAGAATAATTTTATTTTATAAAATTGAACTTATAATCATGTCAAAAACTATATTTAAGGTGGGTGTGCCATCAAAAGGTGGAAAACTGCATTTTTTGATAAATACTTATTTTACCCGAAAAAATTATTTTGTTTTCATACCATGTTCTAGAAAATGAGTTAGATGAATAATAATGTTATAAAATTCAAAATGTAGTTAATAATATTCATAACGACTACTTCGTGATAATATTATATCCATATAGCATTGTTTAGTTAAACCCAGTATTACGTACAACACACGCTATCGAGGAAGGTCGTGATTGCATGTAATTCAAGACAGGTCAGGGTTATGTGTAGTGATATCTCCCTTTGGTGTTGCGTATTACATAATTAAAAACTTTTTTCATTTATACATTAAAAAAATCTATACATAATGTTGCGTAGAATATTTTCTACAAAACGAACTTGAAATTGTGTGTAACACGATCCAAGAATAGTGTTGTATATACTGCAAGCTAATACGGTGTCGCATATAGCACACGCTAATTTTGGTGTAGCGTACAACACAAGACATCAAAAAAATTAAAATAATATTTTTCATAAAATCTTGGGGTGTTACAGGGAAATGCAGTAAACCATTAGGGATGTATAAGCGGGGTAACCTTGATATTATTTATTATATTATATACTCTTGTATGCATTAAATGTAGAGAGAATATACATAGTGAGGCTTGGAATATTGTATACCATTTTAGGTGATGAGTTAGTTTCACTTGTTGTTCATTATGCTATAGCATGTTTTCATTACTTTTGCACGAGAGGGTCTAGGAAGGATCATACTGAGTATAATTTTATACTCACCCTATGTTTATATAATCTTTTTTTCACATCACTTGGAGCAGATTTGAGATCGTGCTGGTTTCTATTAGAATGGGGTTGTAGGAGTTGTATGGGCTTGTGGTTGCTGATGTTTTTACATTATTTTGGATACTTGAAATTTCCCCATCCAGTGGTAGTCATTTATCATGACATTACATATGTTCACTTGGGTATTAATTTATATTTCAGTATGAGTTGGATTTTTTGGTGTCTATCTTATCTCTCTCAATTTATTGTGTTCTTGTAGAGGGTAATTCCTCCCATCTGTGTGACTACTATACTGTCAATGCTATTTGCCAACCTTTGACCTACTGGAGTCAAGACTTAGGGGACGTTATCTCCCTTCTCACATTACCAGCCTAGGATGGGTACACTTTGTGGGGAGGGGGTCATGAGATATTCGAACAGAAGTAATATTACTCATAAATTAAATCAATTAATTTATATATGAGGAATTATTTTTAATTGTATTGATGGTTTTGTCCAATAAATTATATCTCCCCTTGGTGCATTAACATTTCTAATGAGATAAATTGTTTTACGAAATTTAATCATTTAAGACCTATATATTTAATTGGTCTTGTCAATATTCTTAACAGTAGGGGTATCAGATTGTCCTTTACCAAAATGTTTTATATAGTATGGTAGGTATATATTGACATTATATGTTTTCATGTTCCAAATACATGATAAAAAATAATTTATTATTTCATTCATTTAGAATCCTATTATTTTGTTGTCTATGATATTTCCATGTGATTGTACATGGATTCCACTCATTCTCAGTTTATTAATTAAATTGAATGTGATTAACATTATTTATCATTCTATACTGATTACAATATAATTAATAATGATACCTTCATCATTACATAATCCTTACAAAGAATTTGACTTCACCCTAATTTTATTTCCTTTCTCATGAATCCATGAAGTGTACTATGAATGATATGTTAAAGTATCCTAGTGTGAAGAATGATATTCTGAAAAAATAATTATGTTGTTATTTTTTTCAAGTGTAATATTGTAATCATATTTGAATTTAGTTCACAATGTGTTCTACACTAATCAATCCCATGTAATTTGGTTCCTTGTATCTATTTTAATGTAATCAAAATATATCAAGACAAGACAAATGAATCAAAAATATTATTATCAATTACTGAGAAGTTTCATTCGATGATATTCCAGAAGTCATAATACATGATTGCACCAAATCGTTGAATCATCATATATCTGTCGAGAATAATTATAAATCAATACACATACTAATAGTGGTTAATATTGAATTTCAGCATGCCCAAATATTATTGGGATGAAATGTAGAGTGTAGAAATTTAAAATAGATCAAGATATTTAACCAGATCAATTTTTAAAACATCAACCCACCATTATGATATATTAACAAGATGATAATAGTTATTCCACAACATAATATTTACCCTATAGAATAATACAAATCATTAAAAGGAATAATGTGTTTATTTTATAAAGTTATATGTGAGATGTAGTTATTCCAAGTATCTAATATGTGAATGAAAACTATTGGGTCATGCTATAAATGAATATATATATATATCTATGTATCTTATAATACATAACAAATATGATTCAAAATCCATAGGATCATGGAATTGTACATGAATTTCATAATTTCTCCAAATTCAATTTTCATGTGGTGGGTACATAGTTTCATGGATACGTTATATTGCAATAATGCTTTCGTAAAACAACATAAATCATACCAATAAAGTTTTATTTATTACTATAATGTTTGATCAACATTGTAAGAACCATGTAATACATCGAAAAATAACTTTTCTATTCATTTGAACATTATCTTCCAAAATTAAATAAAAATAATTTTTTAAACCATTATAAAATTACATTTTAAAAAAATAATTATAAATGGGAATCCAAATAGGAATAAAAAATCAATGGGGGTTCTAGATTATTGAATCAATATATAGTATGTATTAACTTTTTTGTTTGTCAATATAATTAATAAATTTAACTTTATTATTATTTTTGATACTAATGATGTGAAATAATTTCCTTTGAAATGTTATTATAATAGTAAATTATAATATTAAAAAATAAACAATTATTAATTAAAAAAATGGATTTAATACTTTATTTTTAATTGTGTAATTATTTATCTACAGACATGTTATTGAATTAAGAAAACTTTTTTATTCATTATTATCAAATAATATACAATGATTTTTTAGTTATCCAGTTATCCATTATGTATATAAATTTAAAACATTCAATAATCAATAAATTATTAGCCCCACAAAATGTTATCTTACAAAAAAATTATAGTAGAATCTTGTCTCAAAAAATAAGAAGATTATGTATAATATGAAGAGTAAATATTATAATAATAAAAAATGAATGATAAAATAAGAAATTGAAATGTATTATTTAAGCCTAATAATTATTAGTTTTATCTCCCTATTACACACTTCAACATATAGACAATTTATTAATTAAAACATAAAAAAATTCATTGTAATAAAAATAAAAATCATTTTCTATTATATTAAAAAAAAGGAACATGATGTTTTTAATGTATTGTTTTTATAATAAACTATTCTAAAAATAACTATCATTAAAGGTCAAAAATATGATACAAATCATTATATTTTTTTATGTAACGATTCTATTAGTAGTTTTTTTTAAATGTATTATTCTTACATTATAAAAATGTTACATTAATAATATCAAATTCTCTTAAAATCTATCAAGTTAATGAACAATGTTTATTATATTATAAAAAATATGATGGAACCATTTTCATCTCGTTAGAGGGATTCCATTTGATTACTATAATGTGTCCACATCATAATAATTATATATTAATTACAATATAGATGATCTAATACGGGTTATTGTTTAATATGGGAATTATTAATATTTATTTAATAATATTATATTTTTTAATTCCTTTAACTTGTCTGTAAAATTGAAATATTAATGAAAATTTTAAAATTGATTTTTTGTATCAAATTAAAAAATAAATTAAATTATATAATTTTTAATTTTCTTAAAGATGGTTAACCACTATTGATTGTTATTATATAAACTAAAAATGTAGACTTATTTTATATATTTTGTTTATATGTGATATGAATCTATCTTATTTGGAACCTGATTGATCTAATAATAAGGTCATCTGAATTATCCTAATTTGAAATCTAATTAAGCTAGTAGAGATTAAATAAACATTAAATATATACACATGAAAATGTGATGAATTTATAAAAAAAGATAAAAAAATATTTCAATGATTTCAAAAGAAGAAAATTAAAAATATAATAGTGTAAAATAAATCAATAATTAATAAATGTATATATTCATGCAATACCATAATTAGAGTCATATAGTAGAAAAAAATAAATAAATTATAATATTTCCTTCATTGAAAAAAATGAAATGGTGGGAAACTCCAAAACTAACATAACTATTTTCCCTTTGAATAAAACAACATATAGAAACTAATAATAATAAATAGATATGTGGTCTAGATGGAAAAAATAATAACATATAATGTGAAAATTATACCCATGGTCTAATGTGTTTCATTATAAAAGTGTACAACTATTTTTTGTTATGAAAACACCTTGTGGGCCATCCCATGTATTAAAAAATACAAAGTTTCATAGAGATGAATGAAAAGTAATATTGTAATGAAATAAATTAAATGTTTACAATATATAATAAAGCATGATCAATCTGTGTCAATCCTTTGTTAGAACCCCACATAGGAATGAATGATCATATCATGATCTATAAACAAGATATCCCACAAACACTAAATACATTATTTATCTTAATATATTATTGTATGAATCAATATAAATACCATACCAAACCCACTCCATTAGTAAAGAGACATCATTGATGAATTAAAAATTTAATGGATGATCCATAGAATAATACTGAATACCCTATAGATCAAAATTCATGAAATATGAACAATGATACCCTCATTATTTTATAAAATACATAATATTATAAAATAATTCTAAAAATTTAATCAAATTATCATATCGATATAATATCAATATCTAGAAAATTATTATTCAATATCATCTCATTAAAACCATGACATACAAGTAAATATTAATGGTCTTAGATGTATGAATCCCAGGGATATGATTTTTAGTATCCCTTGGTAGAAATTATAGTTTTCTAAAGAATTTATATGTTCCTAATATGAAGTAATCCTTAACATGAAATTGACTTATATAAATAAGGATTTTATAATTTTAATATCACAGAAACGCATATTAGTGAATAATATTTCGATAATGAAATGTGTAATCCACATAAAAATTCATCACCTAAGACAAAATTTTGAATTTTATGACTCCATTAATTAATAAAAAGAGTCATGACTGAATATTCTTCCTTTAACTTCAAAAAATCTAATAATATTTTCAATTTAATTTTATAATAATGAGAATAATACAACCATGTTTCCATATAATGAATATTTTTGTATGGTTTTGGCTCATCATTTGACACATATAACTCATTTGTATCAATTATGTGGTCGTCCTTAACATCTATAATTAATATAAAAAACATATAATGGAAAATTTGTTAAAAAATGACTACATGGAATCATAGTACATATATTATGTAAAGAACTTTAGGATTCATTATAATATAATAATGGGTTCACATCACATCCCATAGTTTTTATATAGTTCCATTGTGAACTTATCACATAAATATTGATGTGAACATCTCAGTATCTATGTCCATGGAATGGAATGATCTCAATAATGATATAGTGTATGGATCAGTTGTAATTAAACAATATAGTTCTAATAGGGAAGGACTAAAAAATAACCTAATTATTAATGAATATAACTAGGATTCAAATATTTAAAATGATATATGTCCCATTTTATATTCACAGAAATATTTGAGATAAACAATATATTTTAATGAAAATTTATGTTTTCATGGTATACACATTTCGAATTATATTAATTTAAGGGAACTTGTTAGATATCTGGTGAAAATATATATGAAAATATATTTTTATGTGAATAATTTCACATATCACATTTAGAGACATTCAAAATACCATCATGTTTCCAAGAATGTAAATTTAATACTATCATTATAGAATATCAATTATAAGATGTGTTATTTCATTCAAAAATTGATCTTGGAATAATTTGTTTGTGTTTATCAAAATAAATTATATATTAAAAAGCCATAATAATGAATGGAATCCATTAAAAATTAAATGGGTACATTTTTGTTACCATAGTGGGAATTAAAATGGATTAGTATCTGTTGGGACACTATATGATGATATTATGATGGGGGATTTTAATGAAATAATTTACAATAAAAAAATAAAAATTGAAATATATTTACAAATTTTATTTTTATTTTAATCATAATTGATTCCTTTTAAATATAATTTTGGTTATATTAAATTAATTTAACACAATATAATTGATAATATTTTTATAAAATCATCACATTCTAGAATTGAATCCCCTACTATTGAACAACATTAGTTGTTCATTTATATGACATGTACATAGTCATTTCCATTTAGATTAGATTAAAATTAATATGTTCATCATTTTGTTTTTCAAAATGAAAATTAAATTATATTATATGTGAAATAGTGAGATTAAAATAGATGTAAATGAATGATTGAAAATTTTTTAAAATATGATAACAGCGTAATAATCAATTCTTCTAAGGGTGGAAACACATGGGAGGAAATGGAGATTAAAAAATATAATAATTTCATCTAACATCACAAGAATATATGATTATGTGTCACCACTGATCAGCATGATATGATCTCTTGATACATATTAATGTCATTTTGTGAAACCACATTCCTCCTTACCATTATTATGATGCCACAACTAGATGTATTAATTAAAATATTTTGTTATGTTAACTAATGGTAACTATCTTAGACCTGATTTTTAGTTACATGTTTCATACTACCACAACTATGGATTTCAATCACATTGTGTTGGTGTCACTAACTATACTAACCTAATAATAATAAGAAATAATTTTTCCCTAATGATAATATATTTTTCAATATTTATTTTTTAAAGTAAAAAATCATTACCGAATAAAAAAATAAGAATATAATTTTTTAGTTGAATATATGATTTCTTTTCAGTCACCAATATAATTATCGTCATACATTTAAATAAAAATTTACATCATTGTATATATTAAATTGTAATTGTAATTTATATATGACTAACTATGGAAAAATACTATAAATTAATTCCAAATTTTTAAATTATAAATATCATTTGCAATAAAACTATAATAAAATTGAGAAAAATATAGTGAATCTGTTATAGAATATTCCTAAAATATAATATCAATATATCATTATGTTTTTTAGAGTCCATATCCCCAATGCAACAACTTCCCTGGAAATTGGAATAGATTGCATCTTCCTTTCCTAAAAATTATTTATATGTTTATATTTATTTTTAATTAATTTTTATTGAGTATTGTTTAAATGAAAAATGGAATATTTATTCCATATTTTTTATGAATTAATATTAGTATAGGATACTTAGATCATAAATATTCCCCTCCATACTAAATATTGCATCTTCAAAAATTTATTTTTCATAATAACTATTTTTTTGAATGTAAGTACTCATGAATAATCATGGTCTCATAGGTTGTATAAGATCACCATGGAGTGGTGATGATCCTAGTAGTTCTACCTTATAAATCAACACATTTTCTCCACATACCATGAATGTGATGAATCTTATCTAACGTTTTTGTGAATCATGGAATATGAAATTAAATAATATGTTTTATAATAATTTAATTATATATTTTTAGTGGGAATAATATTTTCAGTTGACAAAAAAAATTGTGGAACCGGTTTTCAGTTAAATTTTTTTTGGATATTTCATTATAATGAGAATTAACCTTGTATTATCCTCTAAGGATCCATTTTTAATCGAATAATATGACGAATCAATATAGAAAAACACTAGTTAATAACAATGACATATGATTATAGGAATCATTATCATACAAAATGGAGTATCTTAATTCTATTGGAATCAATGATATATTTTTTTATCAAAATTCACTAGTGTATAATTATTGATAGATGTATTCTATATCATCATCATAATGTTTCTTTCACGTATGACTCAATTGAGATATTATAATGTGGATACATTGGATCATTGAAACAATATTTAAATAAAATTTATTCATGTATTGGAAAGAATACACCATCTCTTGAAGTATTCTATGATTATATTGGTGGAACAAAATTACCTAATCACTAAATTGTTAATATATTATCGGATAGATTTTTTTAAATACCATATTCTTCCATTTATAATCCATAAAAAGTAAAATTTGTAAAGATAAAATTAATACATCTAAATCATAAATAACATGATTTCATATAATCAATGAAAATAATAACTTTTGGATATGTTTCATGAATAAGATCATTATATAATCAGAATTTATTAGAATTAATTAACAAAAAAGATGCAAAAATATTATTAATAATCTAAATAAAATAGTGATTAGAATATAATCAATATTCCTACTCAAAAAGTAGTGATCACATTTAATTATATAATTAAATTAAAATATGAATCAAAATTATTCAAATTACATATAATTTGAGTTTAGGTTACTGAAGGTAGAACGATATGATATTAGTTGAATCCAAATTCGAACAGCCCATAGTGTTTTAATTACTTCTACCTCGTGGTCGTAAGCAACCACTACATTATATACAATGTTGATAAAAAAATCGATATTATATATATTATTCATTTTTCAATTGAGTTCAATATTCATATCACTATAATCTCCATCAACAACATGGTATAAGGAATTTTCATTATTAGTATGAAATGAATTGAAAAATTTAATTTAATTAGGGAGTCTAACTAACCTAGAACTCAAATATCCATTATAAAAGTTTTATATTAGGCCCAATTGAAAAATTTATGCCATAACAATTGGGATTGGGTATTTATCTCTATATTAGTAATTTTAATCTTATTAAGGGATATTCTTTTCCACACCAACTCTTATTAACAAGATATCATCAGAATATTCTTCTGTGAATATATTATCTCATTATGATAATGTTCAAATAAAATATAGGATTACATTTCATTTTGTCTCTCCCAATTATCTAATTATTAATGATTAAAATTTAACCTAGAATAATTTCAAAAATATAGTCAAAGCATTCCTTTTATGCTACAAAAGTATATCGTTATACATAATACAATTCTGTCTCAATCATTGTTTTTATTGAGGATGTGGGTATATTTTCCTCCTATATCATGATGGATAAAACATATAATATTTCATAATTCAGACATATTACAAATTAATTCAGATTACTATCCACCAAAAATCATTTCTATTTCATATAAAAATTCATAGAAAATGGGTATTGAATTGAATGATTTCATACAAATTAAAAATTTAATGGATCAATATTGTTAATAGTCGACTCCCATAAATATATTCCCATGAAATGTATCATCCAAACATCATTTTTGAATAGTTTACCTAGTAAATCCATCCTAACTTGAAGAATATTAAACTCATTATAGTATAATCTATTATATTTGGAATAACATAATGATATCAAAGGTAAAAAACGAAAAATATCACTAATTTCATTAGGATTCCCCAAAACAGTGGCATGGGATTGATGTCTTTCTTCAAGAACATATTTAAAATCCATACCTAGTCATTTGGGGTGTTTGGATTCAGTAGTTTCAATAAACACATTATTAATGATCCACATGTTATTTTAATGAAAATTACATGATATTCACTGAAGGATCTTTTAGAGTAACAACTATCATAATAATTTAGCTAACCCATTATTGATTATTATTTCTATTTAATCGAGGAATTCAATATACCCTTTAAAATATTTATATAATAGTATTTCTATATTGGGAGTGGTGTTTTTTTGTGGGGATATCTTCTTTATGTTATCCTTATTGTGAAAATATTAATTAAAAATCCACATGGATCTCTTCTTTATTTTTATATATTTAGAAACCACATTCTATTTTATTCAACAAAATTGATCAAAGAAACATAAAAAATAGATGACTAATTATTGAATATATGTTTCATATGTAGCTATTTGGAACCTTACTATTGAATATTTCTATTTAAAATAATGTATAATATGAATAATTGAATTATTTAGATGAATGAATTCATTAAATGATATAACAATGACGAATATTTTGTTTTGTTTTTAAAATTTTATAAATTGTATAGTATTTTTTTTAATTATTTTTGATTTTTGTTTTCGAAAATAAAAATTACAAATTCCCTCATGTATCACTATAAATTGTTCCAGAATTATAGGAAAAAAATATACAATTATAGGTCTAGCTTCTTTAAAGGGGCATCAGGTATCTACAATAATTAATTATTTAGTAATATTTAATTTCCACTAAGAATAAATAAAATTAATAGTTAATTCAGTTTCAAGTTTTTAATAACGTTTAAAGAGTTTATTTCATGATATTATATAATATAAATTTATTGAAAATAATAATTAAAATAAATTTATTTGATGTTAACAAAAAAAGCTTATTTCCTCATTTAGTTGATAATTATTTATAGGTTTTGGAGATCAAATAATATATATAATTAATCTTAATGATAGAGAAAACATGATAATTACATACCATGGATTACCATATATTCCTTAGTCATTATATCCCAAACTCTTAAATATGAATCATAGTTACCCTTAATGATTCATATCATCGAAAAATAAATCAACTAATTACTCTTATAGGATGATACCACTTCACATAACATTCTTTGGTCACATTTCTTGTATGGGATTTCCAATACAACACTAGTGTGATTCTAAATTATTATATGTGGGTATAACACTATCCGCTCCCATGGAAAACATAAGTAATTATCTCTCTCCTATCCTTTTTTGTTTTATCATCCTTTTATTTAATTATATTCATAGTTCAATATATAATTTAAAAAATAAGAACATATGTATTAAATAGAATCACTGGATTTTTATATTTACTCTCACAGAAAGACATCCACTAACTCAAAACAATATTAACTATATTGAATGGAGAGTTCCAATAATTAATAAAAAATATATTATAATAAAAAATAGAAATTAACTTTTGTTAGATACGATTATACACATTTCAAAAATTATGATTCATTAAATTATTTTATTCTCATTCTTATTGGATAGAAAATTGTTTAGATCACTTCTAGAAATAGATCTATATTCCTCTTCATAATTATAAAATTTATTATTCAATCTTTCACTACATTATAGAAGTTTCTTATGGCATCTAGTTATTCCTTCTCATCGTCCCCTAAATGACAATTTTCATAGTATATTCACCTATAATATATAATTTCACCCATTAAAATTTATATATTTTTAGTAATTTTATTATTGTTTTAATTGGATTTATCATGAAATTTTATAGCTAGAGTATGGATTAAAATCATATAAGGTTCATGATTTATTGTTACAATTTATGTTTAGTGACTAATACAATGAACTTCAATTTTCACCAATCTTCTCGATCACCCTCCAACAAAATGATGTTCCATTAATTTTATGATTTTCATTGGTAATAATTATAAATAAATATTAATGTTCAACTCATCTGAATAATGTGATCAATTTTTATTGAAGATGATATTAGTAGTTTTCTGTTGTAATTTTGTTCCCACACTTGATTCATAATTCTTATGATGACGATATTGAAATGATATAGTAAATCATGGGTGTTTAATGTGGTAAATATGATTAAAAATGAAAAATTTATACATTTGAAGGAATAAATAATATTGAGTTTGGTTGTGAGAAATCATTGAGAATAAAATTAAAATTATTACATTTTCATGACATAACATTGTCATGAAAAGATATGGTATGATATGATGTTAGCATCCTTCCACAATGCACATCCTAGGATACATCATTTTGAAGTTATATATTACCATAAATAGAGTACCCCAATTACATGGGAATGTCAGGGGCATTTGATGCATTAGAGAATGAGGTAGTGTTTTCGTGTAAATTATATTTGATCATCACTATAAGGTAATGTTGGAATATTTGCATGATGTTAGGTTGTAATATGATTTTGTGTGGGTTGAAAAATGATTTTTCATGTGATAATTTTATACTATATTGGGTAGTGATTTCTCACTTATAAACATGAGTTAGTCAACATTGGAAAAAACATAGAATGATACATTGATAGATAATCATATATAACATGATATATCATTTGTAAAATTATATAAATGTTATTCCCAATAATATAAATTCATAAAATTAATGAAAAATAGTATATCAAATTACAAAATCAAATAATATTCAATAATATATTAAAATCATTACATTTAGACATGTTTTAAATATAAATTAATTATTACATAAAAAATATAATATTTAACAAAAACTAATGAAATTAATATAAAAGAAAACTAAATGATATTGAAAAATAACCAAATAATATCATTTATAATTTGGTAACCTGGATGGAAGGATACTATACCAATATCTTAACCAACAAATGATTTGATTATATGAGAATATTCTATATATTATCATTAATAAATAATGAGTAATATAGTCTTAAATAAATATTTTTAAATAATTTTATTTTTATGTGTAAATATTATTATCTTTTTAGTTATCACCCATTGAGAAAATTAATTTCTTAAAGAAACAAAATGTAGTGAGTTTTTAATTTCATGTCCTTATTTTTGAAAAAAAAATTCAGCTTCAACTTTTCAGGAAAAATTTAATTATTCAGAAATAATTACTTATGATTATTAAATTCTTTGTATATTGGTACCAAATCATATTAAAATATGGGAATCCTATAATATATTATTTAAAAAAAATTTGAGTCAAAATCATGATATAAAAATTAGGAGGTATTTATTTATAATTCCAAAAAAATTAATATATAAGGGAAATCAAAAATATATAATAAACATTATCAGATGATAAATAAAATCAATAAATATTTACCAAAAAATTAGAAAAAGTAATAGATAAATAGTGTTATTAAAATTTTTAGGTTATTATATTCTACCAAACATTCAATAGTAATCCTCACAAAAGTTATTAATCATTCAAATTGTGGAGGGAGATATTCTAGATTATTCATTTCAGCAACAAATATTATTTACAATATGTTTCATACCTATATTGAAAACACATGATGAATTTATTTAAAAAACAAATGAAATTTTGTTGATATTATTAATCCAAAAAAATAACATTTTAAACATTGAAGTATTTCCATTTTTAGAATGACACTATAAGATGATGGATAATATATTCAACAAATAAAAAATGTTATTTTTAACTCTAGAACTTTTATAATATATTATTTATTTAGGATGATAATGTGATTAGTTTAATTAACTCTTTATTCTGAATAAAAATTCAACTAGATATGTGGATGTGTTTGAAAATAAATTTTATCCATACTAATATATTTTGTGACCTAATCATCAAATACATTATGTGGTATTTTATTTTACTGACTATGTACATGATGTGTCTTTAAAAATTTACGAAATCTATAAAAAACCAAATACTGGAAATATAATCATTTGAAAGATGAAACATTTATCCCATGACATGTTTTAAATTTCATTAATGTATATATTCCGTAAATAAAATGGTGGATAATAAGTAATCACAAAAACCTCAAGAGGATTTAATGATATATATAAAACATTTAATTTTAATAATTACCCATAAATATTAAATTACCAATTATATGATATAAATTATAAAGGTAGGCCCAAAAATTTCCCATTTAATTACTCTATCATATTATGACCATGATTTCTACATTTACATATGGATTAGTTTTGGATTCTTATGCACATAATTTATTACATGTATGGAACATAAAAATTTTAAATCCATCAATAAAATTAATCCTTCTCAAATATTCTAATATTTTTAAATTCAACTTATTCACGCATTACCATATAAAAATTGTATTTTTCAATATTAATAATTATCAAATCCTCCTATATCAATGCGTCAAAAATTATTACGGTTCATTAATTGTCGTAGGTACAATAGAATATACTAGTGATATGTTTTCGATTTCCAAAAAGGGATTCCATTAAATATTATATGTTATTTTTCTTATCATCAATCAATATACAATAATATATTAACAATACAATAAGAATCAATAATAGTATCTAGGAATTTTAAAAAACAATTGGTTCACTTATATGGAAAAAACTACATGATCGAAAATCCTATAATAACTCTTATTACTATTCATAAAACTATAACGGAGATTGATATTATTACCCTTGTTTTTTGCTCAATGTCATATAATATGGCATGGATACAAAATCACATTGGATTATCTTTAATGTAAAGAAAATATAGTGTTGGTCGTACATGCCAATAATAATACATCCCGGATATATTTTTCCACCTCATTTGTGATAATAGTTTTTTATTTCATTTCAAAATCACATAAGAAATTATTATATATATTACAGTTACATAAATAAATTTTAATTCGGTTTCATTATTTTATTTCATATTGTAACAATGCATATATCAATGATCCAAATTATATATATTTAAGTATTTATTTAAATTTTATTTTATTATGTATTTATGCATGCATGAATTCATATATCAATATATATATCATTTTTTGTTTGTTTTTTTTATTAAGAAGAATTTATATTAATTAACAAATTTTATTTATATTTAAAACATATACATTTTATTTCCATTGTTTTTAATAAAAATAATGCTTATTAAATTTTTAGAAACCCACTTTGAAAAATTTATTTTAGAAATGAAAATATATTTTATATAACAAAATTTTACCATCAATTTGGTTTGTTATATTTATACACTACAATCATAATGGTTTGAAGAAATATTTATTCCTCTCTAATATATTTATGCACAATAAATTCCAATCACCATTATAGATAATTTCGTTGAATAAGTCAATTAAAAGGACACATCACCCAATCTTAATGGTTAATACAATTATCAATAATTATTATATTATACAATACATATAATTATTTGAAATGCATTCTTCCCACATAAGAATTTCAATGTCATCTTATATTTTATTATCATATGTACTGCAGTCTATGATGATTTCATTACCAGGTGAATTTTCCTTCAATGAATATATTTATATATTTCATGGACCAACAACATGAAATCCCCTGACATGGTACTCCTGACATCCCATTAAATAATTGAGTGGAACTCATAATTAATAAATGATGGGGAAAAATGATGAATACATATTAAAACACATCATATTATTTTTTCTTTGTAAACATGATTTATAAAGAAGAATATTTCATAGCTAAATTTTGAGATTTTCATTCTATATAGATGAAATCATTACAAAAAAAATATTTACCAGTCAAAGAACTCAAATTAGGATTTAAAAAAATTCATCCCGAAAAAATATATATTACCCAAAATGAAATTGATGTTGTATGGGATGCATTGGTCTATATAATAAAAATTGAGGGGAAAATTGAAAATGTAATCTCTCATTGATAACACATGTAATCATATAACCACAAAACCACCATCATTTTCTTGAAATCATATTGACCAAAAAATTAACCTGAAATTAAAATATATGGAAAAGTGTGAGGGAAGGTATTAGAAAATATTCTATTAAAACAAAATCCCCATTTGAAACCCATAAGTAAATAAATAAATATAATTCAAGTATAAAATAAATTTTACAATTTTTTTAAATATAGATTAAAAACCAATTGCAATTTTAGTACATTATTCTTATAAAATAGTTTGTTTGCAAATACAACTTTACAAATTTTATAAAACATTTTTCATTAAAAAACAATTTCTTTGAGTTCATAAAATGAGATAGAAAAAATTACAAAACGTCTTAAAATTCATGAAAACAAAAAAAAATTATTTTTAAAATGATAGATGATTCAACAATTTTTTTTTCAATAATAATAAAAAAAAATTATAATTAATGAATATTAAAGTTTATTCAATGAAATAAATTTGAAATAGTAACATTAGTAAGGAAATCATAATCCCCATAATAAATTCCGAGGTGGTATATAATTGGAGTTCCAAGGAATTGGGGAAATTTATATTAACATAAAACATATCCTTCACATTGTTGATTCTGATGTAAATCATTCTTCAATAACAATAATTCATACCGTACATGGTATTTGGTAGGGGAAGATCACATAACATGGTATTTCTATACTATCTTTCTTTATTGGGAGCATGATCCAAATATAGTATATCATGTGTTCATGAAAATTCTAATATCAACACCTAATTTTATAAGATATGTGTATTGAATTTGAGAAAGTATTTGTGTTCAAAATATAATAAAAAAGTATATATATAAATTATTTCATGAATATAGAACTATAAATAATTCCTCACCCAAATCAATCCCTCTAAAGAAAATAAAATTATTAAATTTTTCATTAATATGAAAAATGTTTCTTATATCCGTGACACCTTAACCCATAACAAAAAAGTATCAAGGGTTATATTAAAATATAATTTTCAAAAACAAATTTTTTCATTAAGAGTTCTAAATTTGTATCCAAACATTCAAATAAAACATATCATTTAAAATGTAGATTCATTAAAACATTTCCATAAAATGAATTTGCATATTAATAATTTAGGTTTTTTAAAATATATATTTATAAATGACCAATTAACCAGGTTAAATTTCAAGATATTATTTATAAAACCTTGAAAAAAAATTTCAAATCACACAAAAAATTATAACGGCCATCATGGTTGATCTGTCAACCATTCGATGTGCATTATTATGTTAAAAAACATTTCGAAACTATGTATAATGGAGAAATAATTTAATATAATAATAACCAAAAGAAAATATTTTCTATATTCTAATTTATTTAAAATCACAATTTATATTGTAATTTTTTACCTAAATTTTTTTTTAAAAAATATATAAATCACATTTCCAAAAATGAATGACAAATACAAGGGGAATTATTCATTGGAATCATCACATTAAATATCTGTGAAGCTAGACCAAATAAAAACTAAATAATATTCATATGTGATCATGATAATCCCTAACAAAAGAGGAAAACTAAATAAAAAAGGTATTAACTTATGACCCTAGGACTCTTGTACCAAATATGGAAAATAAAAAATGAGGGAAATAAAATAATATGAAAACATATTTTATTTAAATGGCCTTAAATTGTGTATTCATAATTTAAATTGAAAAATAAACCATATACACAAAAAATGAGGGGGTGGAGATGTTGAGAGATCCTCCAACATATAGGATAAACTAAATGGAGGAATAAGTAATAAAAAAGAATGAATATTAAGAGGGTATATGTTAAAATTTAAAAAAATAAGTCTTCCTAGGGTCTCTAATGGAGTCAAACCTGATTCTATGAGTTGAATGATAGAAACAAACATTTGATAATGTTGAAGGATAATGTTAGGACTCACACACTATATCACAATGTGAATGAATAGATAATTAATTTTCTAAAGGGAAATTAATATTCTGAATACTATAATAGTGAATTAAAGGAAAAAACTTCATAGTTTTGATTTAAGGGGAGTTCATGTACACAATCCCACATTACATTTCGAAGAATATTCATCATTAACTTTAGCCTTTTGAATGCTCTTTAGGAAACCCCAAAATGTTGTTTAATCATATGGAATTACAAAATATACAAAAAAATTTAATAAACATGAAAATAATTAGTTGGTGTGATTTTTCGTGATAACATATACTTTTATACACCTTGAATGTATCCAAGATCATTTATAAGACACTATTAGTACATTCATTCATAACGTAAGAACAAACTATTATAATTACACCAAACACATCTAAATTACATTTTTTTAAAAATATCACATAACTATACTTTTCCAAATTCAACAAGTTTCACATAATCCCTATAATGAATGATATGTACTTGAAATATCTGGTTGGGAAGAGTCACCATTTATGAAAAAACTAAATTAATGGATTGTTTTGTCATGTATAATGGAATCAAAATAATTCATGGATCAAAATTTTAAAATGAATTGAACTCAAAAGAACATACAAAAAAAAGTTCAAGAATAATTCCTATATAATAACACACATTTCTCAATATATGATATGGATATAAATTTTTTAAATATTAAATAACATTATTAATTAAAATAGAAATTAATTAATAAAAATGATTGTAATAAGGGAGACAATAAAAAAGGGGAATACCCTAAAACTTCATTGAAACATAAATTATTCAAAGAGAAACCTTATAATTAATCCTAAAATATGATATTATATAACATCTATGATCTCATCATTATATTTAAAATATTTAATTATATTGGATGTAAGATACTCTATCAAACTTTCATATAAAATAACATTGTTACAAAAACTATTTATTCAATAAATGATGGGAAACCAAGGTCCTCAAAATAAATAAAAAACATAGAGATCCCAACAAATATGAAGGATGCATAGGATTGTTTATAATATTAACAGCTAAAATATTTGGAAATGTAACATAAATTTAAAAAAGGCTTCCCATAAATTTTCAATAAAAATATTCCCAAATCACATCCTTCACTATATAAAACCATTAATATCCATATAAAAAAGGTCAAGTAGATACAAAAAATTATCAAAATCCAAGAGGAAAATAGAAGAGGAAACTAAGGAAACATGCTAGAACATATATTGTGTTGATAAATTGTTGATTATGAACCCATAATATAAATTTGATTGTATAATTCAACACATGAGAACATTTTTTTTTCATTTTCACTGATCATAAAAAACATAATTTATATAAAAAATATCATTAAAAAATAAATGAAAATATCTATTTACATCCAAAAATCAATCCTTTATTTTAAAAATAAATCATTTAATAAATTTATTCCCTGATATTTTTTATTCATTATAAAAATAAGTAAAACACAATTAAAAAAATTTCCAAAATAATTGAACATTGATAAACAACTGAATTGAGTAAACCAATAATATTATTCCAGAAGATAATAATTCTTAGAAAAATATAAATGTCCCAGATTTTGTAAGATTTAAAAACCATAAAATTTATTCTAAAAAATATAAAATCATATATTTGTAATTTAAAATTTTTAGAAAATTAATATTGAAAATATTATCAATTTCTCATTGAATATTATCATTAATTCCTTGTAGAGTGTTTAATAATAATTTTACAACTAACCCTTACCATTGATAAATATAAAAAAATATTTATAATATAATATAACCCAATGAAAATATATAAATAATACACACTATATATTACATTATGTAATAGGTATTAATACCCATTCCTAGCACGAGTGCAAGGCATGGTTGAATGTGATTTACTCATGTGGTTTCCCCTTAGTGTTATACCCAACTATGCACTTAGGATACAAATGGTTTATGATTACTTGTAAGCTCACAGTGAACTATTACTTTAATCTCCATTAACAAATGAAAATACTAGAAATATAAATATGATCCCAACGTCGTCAATAGTTTCTTCTAAAAAATTCTATAAAAATGATAAAAAAAAATGAAAAGACAGGGATAACGACTCAGAATCCAATATTCCCTAGAAACTCGAGTATCTAAATATGTATGATGTAAACATGAACTCCAATAAACAATATATTTTGGCCTAAAATATATATATAAATAAAAAAACTAATTCCAAGACATCATAAGTCACATTGAAACAAATGCCATCTTATGAATGTATTCTTTGGGAGCATTTATTAATAATCATACTCTATGATACACTATAAAATGGTAACCAAGCTAGACTATGACATACCATGGTCTAATTCATGATCCATTTTATATGTATATAATAATTAAAGAATTAGATACTTAATAATATGAATTATTTAAACTTAAAATAATAATTTAGAATGAATTGTAATTCCTTTAAAAAAATTTATAGGTACCATCAATAACATGGACCCCCAATACAAATATAACAAATAGTTTTGTAAAAAAATGAATCTCAAAAATTTTATAATGAATTTTAATATTTATACTGTAATATAATATATATAAAAAAGATGATTGATATATATGTGGTGTCATCATGACCAAAACAATATTGAAAAAGAAACCTAAAAAAGAAATAAAGATCTCGACCTCCATGCGACACTTGAAGTCAACCACCAACCTTACCAGTACCAGCAATCAATGTTGTTTAAGATGAAAAAACAAAAAATAACATTATTGCATTTAAATTGAAGGAAAAAAATCTAATTAAGTGTTTGTTGAAAAAGAAAAATCCCCACGCATAACCCATAAATAAAATGTATTACACTTGATGTTCGGAAATATATCTCTTAAATAATGGGTTTTCAAACTATAACAATAACAAATAAAATTTCATTTCCATTATTATATTTTAATTAATCATTTTAAATTATTAAATTTAAACTACATTAATATGATAATTACTTTAAAATAACTATGTCCTTGTGTTAGTAATGAATGATTGAAACCCATTTCAATATAAATGTCCATTCATCTAAAACAAAAAAGTATTCACTGTAAAAGATATTGAATTTGTATAAATAGTAACTATAAAAATAAAATCAATTAAAATAGTGAATCTCTATACCAATATAAAATTATATTATTACTAATCATCACAGAATTATAGGAAATAGAATCCAAATAATAATGAAAATTACAAGTGGTCATTGAATAACCTAAGAGTTGAGGTTAAATATTGTACATATTAAACATAATCCACATTATCAGAGTTCAAGATGAATATCCAACAAACAAAATTATCATGAATACCATACCTAGACAAAATAAAAATAAAATTACCATATCCACTTAATACTATATAAATTAACCATTAGATTGAGAGTGACCTTATTCTAGGGAATCATTAATTCTCATAAATTCAACTAGATACTCATTTATTCCCTTATATATAAATTGGGTGGTGATAAAATATACATTATCAAACAAACATATAGAGATAAAAAATAATAAATTGAATTTTATTGTAATTTTAATCATGTTCTCAACCAGGATAACGCCATTTAGGAATAAACTCATACTCATAAGGTCATCAATATAATTAATGTATCATATATCATCGAAAACCACATCCATTTGAAAACAATACATAATAACTGAATAATCAATGGATTTTTCATGAAGAAATACATTCTTCCAAAGTTTTTAATGAAACAACAAAATATTCTTTCAAATATATATGTTATAAAATAAAATCTATAAACAATTTCCATAACAATGAAGAATATTGTAATCAGTTACAGAGTTCAAAAAAAATTATAACGGACTTAAATATCAATATAAAATTTCATAGAATGATTATAAATGTAGAAATAAACCAAATATCCATTTTAAATCAATGAATAAATTTAAAAATTCAATTCAGGAAATCGGTCAGATAGTTGGTCAGCATGGTTGAGAGAAATAAGCTGTATTAAATTTTAAAAAATAGATAATCTCCAACATAAATGGGAATAAAAAATTGACTTATATTATTTTCCATATAATCCATTGAAAAATTTACCTATATCGTTCTAAATACTATAAATATTTTTAAGAATGAAATCAATCTTAGTAAATATTTAATTGTAAATCAAAGGGGAAAAAACCATGGATTTAATTTTTTCACATCCATGAATCCAAAAAAAATTATTATGAGTAATGTATATTACTTGGGGACTATGTGTAATAGTAAAATATTATAAAACCCCATAATAATTGAGTTACATGGTACAATGGATTTTTGTAAACCAATTAGGTTTTTAAATTAGTGGGATATGAAATAAAAGATAATAGGAGATGATTTTTAATTACATAACTTAAGGAATCATCTATGAAATATGTGATGAATATATGGATCTAAAGATGTATGAAATGGAAAAAATATGATCTCCCTCCATGGATTCAATTCATGAAATAGAGGAATAAAGAAACAAAATTGTGCTAAATATTGTGATTAAAAATGATTCAATTTATGAAATTATATTTCACTTTAGGGGACCATACATGGTGTGTAACCCTATGTCACATTTTTAATAACCATATAAAAAGAGGGGAAACTATAGAAATGTAATTTGGGGATAAAAACCTACAACATGACATGAGTGGTCTTTTAATGAAACGTTTTTAGGGTAATTCATAGTTTGAATCCCCATTAATGTACTTAATTTCTGAATGATGAATTTTATGTTCTATGGAATGGAATTTGTTAAAATGAATTCCCCCTTCAGAGCATCAACTACTTCTTCCTATAATTAATTTTTTTGAGAAATTCTTAACACATAATATTCAATGAAGAAACCTAAAAAAACATATTATATCAAAATATCATTAGTATTAATCATAATAGTGATGTTATTAAGAAAAATGTATCACATAAAAAATTATCCAACATTCATATATCCCCTATTAGTGAAAATTTATGACTAACATACCATACTTTATTCAGGGAATAATTAATTTTTTTATATAAAAATTATTATAATTATTTTTTTATCAATATATGAGTTACTGTATCAAAATTAATTTCACACATTGAGTAAAGATCAGTAAAATTTGATTCAATGATAATAGTTAACGTAATTTTCCTATTCGTCAAAATAAAAACCTTATTCTATAAGGACATTACAAAACCCACCACAATGCACCATGCACAATTTATAAGGGATGTGGATCAGTTTATAATCCAATTCCCATTTGACTAGGCTATCATCCATACCAATCTATAGTATCCAATAAATATAGCATTCAATAGAACATGACACATGTATAACCTTTATTGATGAGAACCTTAAATAATCACATCATATGTGGATATACAAAACAACGCCGCTAGGAATATTCATGTCATGTAATTAATGTAATTAACAAATAAATAGGTTATGAACATTTAAAAATTTTATGACACTAACAATACTCTTGTTTCTAATTCAATATATTGATATCACAATAATTTATTATTTTTGAGTTATTTTAGAAAATGATTTTAGATACAATACATAAAAAAATAATCAATATATATATATAGTCCATGATATATATTAATTGTAATTCATCAAATAAATTATAAAAAATTATTTTAAACTTTATTATCTCATGATATGATTTATAAATAATATAAATAAATCATTACAAAAATACTCGATTATAATCCATAATCATTTTTATAGGTTCTTAAAATCACACCTGATTTAATATAATCTGAAAATTTCACTAGATCAAGGAATCATTCGTCAAAAATAAAGACAGTCATGTAACTGTTATAAATATAATATATACTATCGCATCATATGCATCAATAGTCTATGTTATTATATTCTTATCATGCTATTTTCACTAGATCCACCCAATGATAAACTACCTCATCTTGTTTTCATATATCCATTTTATAACAGATATGGATATTACTAAGGGATGAATTAATTACAAGGATATTTCATTAGGTTGAATGTTTGATCATTAATTTCAAAACCCTCATAAACTGATACAAAAAATCCATTATAATCGATAAATAAAAAATTCTATGAAGATTAATTAGGGTTTTCAAAACACTAAATGAAACACTTAATTTACAATGATTACATAAATATAATTATTAAGATACACCAATACATTAGTTTCATATGTAATCCCCCCATTTACAGATCCCAAGATACCCATGTAATCATAACATGGGAATCTAATGGCCGAACCAATGAGAAAAGTTAATCCTTAATATCTACAACATGTATGTACTAATATAGTGACTACATCGATATATAATAATTTCAAAATTAATTTATGAAAACATTTTCATTAATTAAAAAAAAAATATTTATTATTTGAAAAAAGAGCTAGACATTTTGAAAAAACCCAATATATTATAAATTATATTGCGAAAATCTATTTACATGAAAAATAATATCCTAGATTTCATATTACAATTTATATCATAATGAATATATTTTCTATGATCAATTATTTGTTTTCCTATATCGTAAATCAATTGATTATATTCCATTCATTGGAATTCCCTAAATATCAGAGGCATTATTTAGTCTCATTAAAATATATAGTAAGATATTTTTCATAGATCTCATAATTTATAAAAAAAACATTTAATTCCATAAATTTTAACTTAAAAAATAAATCAAATTACCAAATTTCCTTCATTCTACAAAGATACTTATCAAAGACATTCGAAAACCAATATAAACAGTCAATGATATAGATTATTTCACCATAAATACACCTATAACATTCTAGTTGATGATTATTAGAACAGATATAAAATATTTACTTATTTGTGATTAATATTCCTCATAAAAATTTCAGTTAAATCAATTATTTAGGTAATTTTAATTGGAATAGTATAGTAATTTTATATTTTTTTAATAATGTGTTGATGGTAAACACTAAAAAATGATTTCAATTCTAATTAATATTCAAAAATTATGACTAGAATGAGCATATTCTAATCATCAAAATCAACTCTACTAAATCAATGACTTCCATGATAACATGAATAGTAATATTATCTAATCAATAATAACAAGGCCACCAAAAAAGTATCTAATTTTTTCAGATTATAATAAAACAAATTATGAAATATAATGTTCTTAAACATACAAGTATAAAAATACAGATATGAAATAAATGGAATAATGTCGTTATCATACCAGACAACCCCATTCCTAGAAATAAATAAGTTAAAAAATTTCATTGAAAGAATAATTCTATAAAACCCTAAAATCATCACACATAAAAAGAATTTTCATTAATTTTTTTAAAAAATACAAACGAATAAAAAAATTAAAATATAAATCCACGTGATAAATATATATATATTTAGAAAATGGGGAGAACACTTAGTCAAAGAAATATGACTTGATCATTATAAAATATTTACAATGATAATTACACTATTGAGTGAATGGGAGGCCCATAAAAACAAACATTACTAGACACTCATAGACACAATCACCTTAATTAATTTTCTATGTCCATGAATCAACCAATTCATCTCTTATCATATAAAATTTAATATAATTTATTGGGGTTACAGTCAATTTAATTAAAATTATAATTTAACATTTACATTAGTCTTATATTAGTAACATAAAAATTAAATATGCAATCCTTATCCAAAATAAAATTGACATATTTAGTTGTATTGAACATCATGAAATAAATATTATAACCATGAAAACCATCAAAAATAAATCTTATAGGATTCTATGCCCATAGTGAATAATTCAATCATATATTAAAATTTATCATCGAAAGTATTTTTCAGAATTCAATATTTTTAAACCGCGGAATTTTTTTAATCTCATTTGATTTGAATAATATATTTTTTTATTTAAAAATAAAATTGAATAAACTTGTTTTATAGATTAGATACATTATTTTAATGAATTTTATATTTTATAATGTTATTGAATAATTTTAAGGATATTTTATTAATATGTTTATTAGTGTTTAGGGATTTATATTTTTTTTAAAATAAGTAGTTTATAAAAATTTTAAATACATTTTTTTCAAAACTATTCAATAAGGCTATAATACCATATAACATTTCTTATTATATATAATGATAAATATGATTATCTTAAATGGTTTTTAATATCACTATAATTAAAAAAGATTATCATAATTATTAAAATTTTAATTCTATATCTCAATTATTTAACACTCTCTTTTCTTATGATGATTTTGTGAGCCCTAAAGTGGATCCATTTAGTTACTCATTAATATTAATTGGAATTATTTCGTTATTCAAGTAGTTATATTGTAAATTAATCTTAATTCACATATTAATTATACTATAGGTAATATGATTAATTATTATTATTGATCTTGTTATTTTATTGGTTTATTTTGTTGGAGCCTGAACAAACCAAAAATGATAAAGGATATATTTAATTTCATGGATATATGGGGGACCATTTTTTGTGTATTTATATTTTGGTCTAATTTTTATATACAATTACTCAACCGAATGTGTTTTCAAAACATTTATCATATATGGGGATTTTAATATATTTTTCATTTTATAAATTTGTTTTATTTAAACACATAGGTGTATTGTGATGGATCAATAATCTATATGGAATCTATATTGATTTATTGAATACTAAGTATAAACATATTCCTTATTTCAATTAAATTTCATTTAGTTAAAAAATCAATAATCCTAAAATCAAATTTTAAAAAACAACAACATTGTAATCCAAATTATAAATTAATAAAAGAAAAACAATTTTGACCATCAGTTATTATAGAATCACTGAAAATATTTAGTAACATAAAATTGAAAGGATATTTTGTTTTAGTGATTTAAATGGGTTTTAAAAAGTATTAACAATGATTCTAATTGAAATAAAAAATTAATTTCATTTCAAATAAATATGAAACTATTTAATTTATAATTTTTGTTAAACATCTCCAATAAAAATTATCCAAAAAATATATTATTTTATAAATATAATCTGTAATTCATTTCAATATATCTTAGTTAATTAGAAAATTAGATGACATGGGTTAAATGTTCTGGAAATTTTTATCATAATTGATAATCTTCGATAATAATCATTGGAAATAATATAAGAAATAATTAATATTTTAGCAATAGATCACCAAAATAATTCCATTATCAAAAGAGGACATTATATAACATAAATGTCATTCACATATCAAAAAATAAATTGGTGGATCACAATAACTACTTTTAATCAATGAAATTTAATATTTCAAACAAATAATTCTATTTCAAAATACTATACATAATGATCTTCCAATAACGTCTCTTTGTTTAGTCAATATATTGTAATACTTCGGAATACAAAAAAAATAAATAATGTTCATTGTCTCATGACACATAAAAATATATAAAATGAACATTCCTTGACCAAATAATAAAAATTAATTCCTGAACAATTCATAATATATATGAATTAATTAAAAGAGATAATACATATATAATATTCACTAAAAATCATTCCTCTTTAATATTATAATGAATAATATAAAATTAGTAAAAATTTCCACCCACAACAAATGGAATATCATTCTATGTATGTATACCCCAATATAACACCATTTAGAGATATTGTTAGTTTTTTATGTCAATAGTTCACTGAATAAATTTATATATGTAATCCAAATTAACACCCTTCACTCAAATTATTCAAATAAAAAATTTCGTCGATGATAATGGTAATAAAAAGGAAAAAATTGTTCATATAAATGACATATTAATTAATAAAAATGGATGGAAAATAAGTAGATGATAATTTATCAATGAATTGAATGGTGAGATTGTGAACATATGTATGCAATATAATCATTTAGGTAAAAATAATTTAATAATGTGGATAGGATAAAGGATTTTAAAAACCTATAAAATAATTATGAAATTCAACATCAATCATTCATAATAATTGATAAATCATTATTTATATAATAGAGTATTAACATGTTTGTTTACAGCTCAATAGAGTAAAATTCTGTTACCCAAGAACCATACATTTATTATATATTGATAAAAATTAACTAGAACATATAATATAACAAATAACAATATTAACCTCCAATTATATAACCATTTAAAATTTATTACAATTTATTTCCTTCATTTATGATTATTTACAAAAATAATTTTAGTTATTAGTTATATATTTTCAATATTTGGTGTGACTAATTGTTACATCCCAATTAAATAACGAACATGAAAATTTTCATATTTATTAATATTTTTGAATTAAATTTTTATTATACATTAAATAGGACGCAATGTTTGATGGAGTACATGATACGCAACAATGGGATTCTATGGAATCTTACATTGCACACTAATACTATAATATTATTATTTTAAATGGAATGTAAAACCTAGTCGTTGAATTAGCATAAATTAATATAACTAACTAAAATATTATTGTATATGTTTTTTGAATATTTTTACATTTATCAGATAAAATTTATATGCTTAAAATAAGAAAGAATTTGATTTTAAGCATAAATACTCTAATATTTAATAAAAGGTGGATTTACAGCCTTTTAATGGATAACCCTCATAGAATCTAGTTTTTGGTCACATTTATATGTTATATTTGACAAATTGAAATTATTATTTGGAATTGGGACACCAAAATTTACTTTGGATGAAATTTTGGTATTTTTATTATAATGTTCATTTTTAAATGAACAGTGAAAATTTCCGTATTTTTATTCAAAATAACCTTTTAATATATTTTATTTATATTTTTATATTATCATTAAAATTGGTTATGAAGTGTAATTATAATATAATTTTACCAGATTATCCAATTTATGTAATTTTAATTAATTTCACTTTGAAATTGGAAATACACAAGTGTCAATCTTTTGATAGTTATTATTTCATAGAAGCACGTTTTTTGTTTTGAAAGCAGGAATTAATTTTAAATTAATTTCAGCCAGTTTTGTGTATTATATTTGAAAAAATGGATTCCATTTTTGGAATTTGTTCGTCTAAATTTTTTAAATAGTTAACTTATATTTTTGGACATTTTAAATATTTACTTCGCAAAATATTTTATTTAACATGTTTAAAGGGTAAATATAATAAATAAGGGTAAAATATAATATTATAATAATATTAAATTACCCTTAATTGTGTGATAATCCTATTGGATGATACCTATCCATCCATGGGCACCATTGTGTCGAATTTGGGAACCCATGGAGCCACATGGGAGTATTAATGAAAATTTATATTAATTAATTTAAAGTAAAGAACAAAATGACATAAACAAATATCTTACAATACATAAATTTTTACAGGGGGTTATATAATTTAACATTTCGACTTTAAATATTATTTGGAAACATAAAATTATTTCCTACATCATGGGATTTTTTTATAATTTTTTGACATCAAATAAATTAAATTATTCATGACACAATAATGATGTAATATTTACCTCATCAATAAATTATTAAAATAAATAAGATTATAAATATTTAAAAAATATCCAAAACATTTCAAATTCTTATTTAATGATTTTATTTCGAAAAATATTCATCTTAAATTCTACTTTAATTATTATTTGACATTTTCAAACTGAATTTGAGTTTATAATAAAATAATTATTCTAAACATTCCTAAATATCCCCTCCTATCCCTTATAAAAAGCTCTCAGTTCCTACCTATTTCTCACACATATCATGACATGGATCATAAAAAATCTTCTCCAATAATCTCCCTAGATAACTCTATTCATCCTATAATCCATAACATATGCATAAATCATTTTGAGAAACCATTTTTGTTCAAACCAAAGGGAGTTACCTGATTTAACGGTAATGTCTTCTCTTAAATTATTTGGTTTTATTTTACTTATCTAGCCCCAAAAAATATTTTTTTCCTTGTTTTATAACAATGACAGATTCCTAAATAAACTAGGGGGTTTTTATGAGATTTATTCTATCTACACTTACACACACCTCCATCTAATAGGTAAATAACATTATGTTTCTATGGATGAAAAACTAATGCCTCATGAAATGATGATTTATCAATTAACTCCTACCACTTCTAATGGTGGTTATTATGATGGAAATTTATTTATATATGATTTATATTATGGTTATGATTTCTTTATTCTTCTTTATTTTCCATTTATAGCATAACTTTATTAATTCCATAGTGGGTAAACACAATAATTTCATTTTAGGCATTGTGGACTAGCACCCCCTCAAAGTGATATGACTCGTTAATTCCACATGTGGGATATATAAAGGATGGAGTTAATGATTTGATATATAATATTATATTTTTATTATAATATAACTATGTATCATTAATTTTAAATTCTATTAAAATAAGAAATAGAAATGGATGTAGCGTTCATGTGTACGTATGAATTACCGTCTCAATAAATGGTCCATTTCATTTTTTATCTCTAAATGTTATGCACTGTTATAAATACATATATATATATATATATATTGGATATATTTGATTTATATGATATATATATCATGAATAAAATTCTGGAGATAATGGTGTTTTGACCACAAGGACAAATTGTAATTATAAAAAGTTCATTTTTAACTCGAATTCTGAACATCGACAAAATGTATGATACGAACTAAAATAGTTAACAAACTGTTATTTCTAGGATGTAAGTGATATAATAGTAATAATAAAAATTAACAAGGTTATTAATAAATTTCAAATTAACTTAATTTTATTATTTAGGTAGAACAAGGAACATACGAATCATGTTGGACATGAGGTAATGTATTTCTTATCTCTCTTTTAATTCCATGAGATTTCCATCATTCACCACTTATTTATTACATGTGGTGTATTTTGTACTTCCATTTGATATATTTTATCATGTTTATATTTATATTCATGGTATTCTATGATTCATTTTGTGGTTATTAATGTTTTCTCATACAACTCGATAGATTTAAACATGGTCAGGTTTTTTCATCTCACTTTTTATTACAGTGAGATTCATGCGTTTTTAGCGACTATTTCTTTTTGTGTGGAGGATATACTTCCCAGGATTTTATTATTTGTGTGATATAATTTAATTAATGGGTATTTATATTTTCATCGTGTGATCATTCTTTCATGGGGTGTATGTTTCGTAAGATACCAAATCGGTAAGGGAACATTTCACCCTCCTCTTTTTAAATGACTTATTTTTGTTATGTATTTTAATATAAATCTAATTATGTTCGGATATGTTAGTATATAACCATATAGATTTAAATTTTATGTCAATGTGATGATATATAATTTTCACTATCATTAACAAATTTTTTGAATTTTAGGTGACACCGTTAGGTTCTCGAATTTTTGTAAGAAATCTTCTTAACCCAATATCCATTTTTGGGTTAAACATCTACTTGTATAGGGTTTATTAATATTTTTCAAACATAAATGTGTAGTTGATATATCCTTAATCTAAGTACATCGTCTTTATAAGGGACATCATCTCAATCTCCTTTCATTAAGGAATATTTTGATTTAACATAAACATTATTTTATATGGTGTATAAATACCTATGAATTTTCTTTTCATTCAAAGGGAATATTTTCTTATGAGGCTGTTTACTGAACAAAAAAGAAGAATATTTTTAACTTAAGCGGTGACAATGTCCTTTTCTGACATCGCGAGTATTATTTGATCTTTGGCTTCCTTAATAATCTGTTATGTTTTTAGTATGAAAAGAAATACCATATACTTTTTCAAGGTATTTTCTATTGAAAGTGGTTTTGATAATGTATTTGTTATTTCATTATATTTAAATGATATATTGTGATTAAAATGTAGAAATTTTATCTTTCCTTTATTTTTGTTTTATGAGTTATGAATATGATATGGTTCTTGGTCATTGTTTATGTATACAGGTGGTATCATGATAAACCTAGGGCAGGTGAGCCCAAGATAGCTCTTCAATTCATTGGGTAACTTGACAGAGGTAAAAATGAATGTTTCTACTAAGATATTTAGGGAATACACTATGTTGTGTATTCCAAATGTGACTCCCTATGTAGTTGTTATAACTACTATGTATGTTTTATATGGATTCTACAGGTTACCTTTATGATTTATGATTGCTATTTGTTATACATAAATATTATTATTTCATGAGGTATGTTATGATTGAAAAGTATGGTTTATTGTATTGTATTTATTTATGGGATAATGTTTTCATTCATTATTTTATATCCATAAATGAGATTTTCATGCTCATCCCATATTTTTGAAATGTTTTCCATAGGACATATAGGTTAATAAGGTTCAAGGGTGGGATCAAGGAAACGTCATGTTGTATAATATATGGAACTAGACATGACACTTTTGTTTTCAAGAGTTTTTTTATGAAGAAATGGATATTGATTATAATTTCCAACATTTAATATCCATGTTTTTATGTAAATGGTATGATCTAATTCTCAAATACTCTAAACCTGAAAAGATCTCTATGTGAATTATACATTTAATTATAGATTATTTAATGTTTAAAGAAAGGACCTTAATCTAATATGGTATCATATATAGTATATTAATAATGGTGATGATGTTCATCAATATTACAAAAAAATTAATCATTATTAGATCTTTCTATAAAATGGAATTTATTTTTATTAATTTTTTACAATGTTATAAATTAATTTTAAATCTGTGTTGGTAAACATTGAAAAATAAGAAATATATTGTGAGGTCATTTGGGTTTTTAAGTTGGAACCTACATTTGAATATTTAATAATGAATTTAATATTAATGATAAAATTAAAAAAAATAGATAATATTGTAAATATTTAAATTATATATTACTAGAAATTAAATTCATATCATCTCCATTTATATAAATTAATAATTTTATTTGAGTTTGTGTCTAAAAAGACATAATGAAGAAAAAACCTTAAATAATTGATGATTATGAATTTATTTACCTTTTATACGATTATACATGAAAAATAATGGTCAAATTGTATTTTTAATTTTTTGAAATATCACAATGTTAAATAATTATTGGATGATTTAAATTATATGTATGATCCTGACCTTCTCTAAAGTCATATCAAGATCATATTCATGTACATTTTGAGGATTTTAACTACCATTAACATGGAGTAGTGTCTTGGGGTGCGTTTGGGTGAACAATTAATGAATCCTAAAGAATTGTGGCTTGTGCATGGTTTGCAAATAGTTTGACAAACCATGTGATCAAACTTTGCCAAGTGTGAATAACTGGACAGAGGGGACCGAATGGTTGGAACACATTTTTCCTAACCGTGTGACCAAACCATTCCAACCATACAACACTAGGTAGTGGAGTCTGCACTCTTGGCACATGATATGTCTAATCAGAAAGCATATCCCAAAGAAACCATGCGCACAAGATTTAAATTTCAAAAATTCATTTTAAATTCACCTGAACCCCCAAGACTCCAATATTTATGCCCTGGGTCATTCTTGATATATTTTAGTTGTTCCCAAAATCCTTCTGGAGGTATTACAAGGCGATATGAACACCGATATTCAAGATTGAAAGCTCGAATTGAAGATCCTCTCTTGTCCCAGAAAGTGGATTTCATCTCATTGCTTCTACTGTTCCTTCTCTTATCTTATATAGATTACTTCATAGAAGACCTCAACCATTTATATGTATTTAAACCTATTATTTTAGATCTAGATCTTGTAATTTATATGAAGATATATATTTTCAATATCTTGATGGCTTTGATCTTAATTTTGGTTTTTGGGATTTTGATTCAGAGCTTGGTTGACGACGTTTTGCATCACAGATTTTAGGTATTTCTATTGGGATAACATCCATCAATAAACTGAGGTAGGTGGTTTTAATTGAACACCGGTACTCATGATTTGTGGTATTTGTATGAGTTTATGAAATTTATATATTCCCATGATAATTTAAATTCTAAATATGAATAATAAGGAATACAAATTTTACTGTTGATTTTCCATGGTGGTTAATTGATGATTGATCATTGGAGAAAATGATGTTGTTTTTTCAAAATTGATCTATGGAGATTTGATATTGTAATTGATAAATTTAATTGAATGTGAAAAGATAATTAATTGGGGGATATTTATTATGAAATTATGTATAGCTATATACGATAATTATTTTTGAGAATTAATTTTGTGACAACAAGATAACCTAAGGTAATTAATTTGTAGAATTAATAATGATTAATGATGTAATTAAAAATAAATAATTTTTAGAATTAAAAAGGACTTGGTGGTTTTGAAAAGAATAATTAATTGTGAAGAAATAAATATGGAATTTAATTAGTATTGATTGAACAATTTATTGGTGAATTAATTAATGGGTTATGAGCTTAGTTTCTTGATAAATTAACCAGTGGCCTTTGAAATGATTTAAAAATAATACGATTGGTAGATGATTAATTTGGAAAATTCATGATAATTATAAAATGATTAAATGGAAGAGATTTTGCAGTTTTTTACATGGCGTCATAGAATCATTAGATGTTGGGACTTGGACATTGTGTTCCTCACAAATAGTTATCCATGCTTGAGATTATGGGGTTCTATGAATAAAAACCTACACTAAATAAGAATTTGAGTTCTAGGCATGATGACCTACACTCAATGAGATTTGTGGTGCTAGTCATGACGACCAACACATAATGCTTAATGAAAATAATGAATGACTATTCAATATAAAATTGGTGTTCTATGCATGATGATATACAATAAATTATTAATCCCAATAATTAATGATGAGTCAAATGGAAAACATGATTTGAACATGGCCTATTATGATGATTAATCAATAAATTACAATGTGATAATTATTTAAATTATGTAATGTATTTATTGCTTCATTAAACTAAAAACACTATATTTGAATGGACACATTTTAGACACCATTGGTGGTGGCCTACAGAGTTGTACTCACACCCTATTCGGGACGCTTGATCAGCACCCGAGCAGACTTTTTTATTGCTGGAAAGGATAAGGGCAAGGCACTGGGATTGATTTCAATTTTGGATTATAAAATGGGAGAGGGAACGAGATGGGTTTCGTGTCATTTTTTAGAGTTGTTGTGTCATTACGTTCAGTTGCATTGTAGACACATGGTCCATTCATTACATAGCATTATTTACCTTTTAGTTGAATATTTTAATTTTTTGGTTTGGACTATCATATGTGATGGATCTTCTTGGGTTATTTATCTACACATCTACACTTGGTTATTGTTATTTTCATCTACTTGTGTTTATTCTGATAAAAAAGTGTATAATCTCCCAACGACTAACTTATTCGACCCTCACTACTAGTCGACACGCTGTAGCATATAAAGAGCTATGTTTGAGGGCATGTGGCCAACCTGATCGAAGACTCGTTCAGTGGCACCAGGGTTGGGACGTCATGAAGTGGAATCCGAGGCTGTTTACTTTTAATTATTCTTATTATATCATACTTTTTTGTGAAAAGGTAGACAGTAGAATAGGAATAGTCAATGCATGGTAATGATGTCGTGCATGGGAGTAGAAAAACCATGTATGGGGTAAAATCTAAGTACAGAGGGTTTGATTGTTGTTATTTCTGTTTTTTGATACAGAATTATATAATTTAACCTAGGGTGATGAACTTGTTGTGTGATGTGATATTTGTTTTGAAAAATTTTTTAATTTTTATTTTTGGACTTAAGAGGCATGATAGTTGAGTCTACCTTCATCTTTATAGGCTCTCAGGGTGGTTGTAACATCCATCATTCTAATAACTCATGGAAAAATGGGTTATGGTTACGTTTTTTATTTGGACTATTTTTCCTTTTTGTGTGAATGAAATAATGATACAAAATGAGAATAAATGGGTGCCTAATGGGATCATTAGTTAATGAAATGAGAATGAGAAATAAATTAATTGTACAATAAATTTTTTTGAAATAATGTAATTAATTGATGGATGATTTAATTAATGAGAATGAATATAACCCTATTAACCTAGACATATGAGTTGGATTGAAAAGGTTAGTCATAAGGCCTCATTGTTGACCATGTGGCAAGAAAAAGGAGAAATGACATGTTAAAACTTTTTTTGGGTTTCTCCAATTACATAAATGTTATATGGTAGAGTTATGAGACCAAAGATGTGTGTTTCGAATTGTATATATATGCCTCCATGATGCTTGTTGAGGGATAGACCTAGGGGTATGGCCTGAAATGAACTTCCAGATAGGGAGCATGAGGCACCATTGGTGAAGGAAAAGGCTGAGGGAAATAGTTCCAATGGAAATTTTCTCATTTCATGAAATTCATATAGAGAAACCCATGACAGGATCAAAAAATCATTTCAGAGTTGACACGGGAGTTTCATCTACAAAACCATCATACTTTTACTAGAGAGGGTGGACTAGAGGGATGTGAATTCTTGATTCAATACATAGAGACTATACATGTCCATTTTGAGACTCCAGTTGAGAGGAGGGTCAATATGGATGTTTATATGCTGTGGGGTACCACGAAGTGCTGGTGAGACTTTCAGGTATGATCTGGAATGTTTAACGAGATGTTTTGGAAGGATTTCTTGGAAATGTTCTTGGAAAACATTTATCTAGATACACTAAGTAAATATATGGATTCCGAGTTTATGAATATGACATAAGGAAGAAGGTCAATAATGGAATATGATGGACATTTTAGAGATTTATAGCATTTTTCTCCCTTATTGGTGGAAGTGGAGTCTTCATATGAAATATGAGTACAACATGGACTTAAGTATGAAATTATGTCCCAACTGAATATTTTTAGGCTGAATAAATTCTCAGAAGTGGTTAATCAGTATCACATTTCAGAGAGGAACCTGCAGGAGGATTCCAGTACTGGACATGTAGCTGGACGATGAGTGAGAATGCCTTCGGAGAGTAGGAAGCTAGATCATGAGAATCATAGCTAGGAGAACAGAAAGCATGCTGGAATGATAGGAGAAATAGTTGCCCAATATATTTATCATGTGTTTTCACACTAGTGTGGTAGGTAGAGTCATTATCTTACACATTGTCTTGGACCACCAGTAGAGTTCTTGTTCTATGGGTATATGGGAATTTTATAGAGGTTCTATAGGAGGAATTGATAGGCTTGTGTTGAGGGGGAAGCTTTGTAGATTCTGGTTGTGGGAAGGGGCTCTTCAACACCATAAATGTCTGGAAGCTACATTTCTACTGGAAGAGGCGGTAGAAGAAGTAGGTGTGGTGCTTTATGGAATGAGAACCTATAGTAGTAGGGTGGTGTTACTTAGGGGAGTTAGACGAAACCATAGGGAAGAGGGGTAAGATATTTATATGCAGTGAAACCTACACTTGTTGATAATGAGTCCGAACTATCTACACTGAGAGGTATTATTCTAGTAGCATCTACATGACCTACTTCCTTGTTTGATACTGTTTCCTCTAATCCCTTTATAACTTAAATGTTTTGAAATGGCATGATCCTCGAGGTGGAGTCTATATGTGGGATATGAATATCAAAACACCATTGGGAGCACGAACTGTGGATATCTGTTTATATAGGGGATATTCTCTAGAGATTCTAGATTATCAATTCCTATGGGATATATATTTACTTATTATAACGGGATTTGACTCGATTATGTGTATAAACTGGATAGTTTCGTACTGATCCAACTTTTATTGTTATCACATGAGTGTATTCTTTGTATCTCCTAAGAGATATCAATATATCCTTCATGGAGAATGGGATATCGAAGCATGCAGAGCTGGGCTAATTAATGAGCAACTGGGAGAGCTCATGACCCAAGTAGCTGGTCTTTTTCTCGATGATGGGAGTTTTAGGCATGATGTCCTTCAAACAGTAGTTGAACTATTTCAGGATGTATTTCTTGAAGAGTTTTTTAGTATTCCACCTGAGTGATGTAGAAATCACTATTGAGCTCATTCCAAAAGCTGAGAAGGTATCTTATCCACCTTATAGAATGGAACCAACTGAGCATCAAGAGCTCAAAATGCAGTTAGAATAAATGAAGGATAAAGAGTTTTTCCATCCATGTACATCGCATTGGGAATCACCTATTTTGTATTCAAAGAAGGTCGAAGAGAGTCAATTCATGTGTTTTCATTACATGAAGTTGAAAAAATGAATGTGAAGAACCAATATCCTCTTCCGCATATTGATGTTCTGTTTGACTAGATGAAGGAGTATAATGTTTCCGCAATGATTGATCTGAGATCATGGTATCATCCGGAGAGAGTTTGGACTTCTAATAAAACATAAAATGCTTTCATGAGCATGTATAACCTTTACGTGTCTGTAATAATGTCGTTTGAGTATAAAAATGAAGTAGTAGTTTTAATGGTCTTGATGAAAATGATCATTCATCCTACCGAGATTATAATGTGGTATTTTTTGTGGATGAAAACATAGTGTACTCTAAGACTCATGATGATCATGCTCAACATCTTGACATCATCCTTGGTATACCGAGAGAGAATCTGCTATATTCCATGTTATATAAATGTCAATTTTTGGATGTAAATTGTACATATTTTGGGGCACATCATCTCAAAAGAAGGTGTGGTCGTGGACCCTAATAATGTGAAGGCAGTCATTTCGTGGGAGAATCCAAATAATTTTTTTTGATATTAGATTCATTTTGGGACTAGTTGGTTATTATTGGAGGTTTATAGAGTACTTATCCAGAATGTAAGATCCTCTTACATGTTTGACAATGAAAGGGATAAAGATTGTTTTTACTGAAGCTTGTGATAATTCTTTCAAGGATTTCATGATGTGCTTGATATCGACACTAATTTTGATCTTACCAGAGTTAGCTGAAGAGTACATGATGTATTCTGATGCTTCTAGGGTCGGAATCAGAGAAACATTAATGCAAGGGTAATAAGTCGTTGCTTATGGGTCTCTATAATAGAGGCCACATGAATAGAATTAACTTAGGTATGACATCATATTTTCAATGGTGGTATATGCTCTTAAGTGATGGTGACACTATCCTTTGGGTGAAAATTTTATAGTTCTTATAGATCGCAAAATCATGATGTACATCTTTTCACAGCATTACATGAATCTTCAGTAGCAAATATGGGTTGATTATATATAGACATTTGATAATGAACTGGAATATACACCCCAGAACTTGAATAGTGTGGTAGATTCCTTGAGAAGAAATACTCAGAATCAATTGGTACGTGAGACGAGTGCACAGTAGAAGATGATGATTTTTCTTCTGGAAATGCATGGTGTAAAAATGTGTTGTGACATTCAATGATAGTTTTGGTGGATAGGCATGAAAAGGGAGATAGCAGGGTTTGTGACAAGATGTTTCACCTGTCATCAGGTGAAAGAAGATGATCAAAGACATGGAGACCTATAAATGTTGTGACCTATTCTAGAATGGAAGTGGTATGACATGATTAACTATTTTTTGGTAGGAATTACAGAGACACATTGGAATAATGACTATATTTTGGTTGTTTGTGGACCAAATAAAGAAAGTATAACACTTCTTTCCTTTCCAGGAAACCATACAGTAGAGCAGTTTAGAGAACTATACATGAAAGAGACTGTTCATCTGCATGTGGTGCTGCTGACTATTGTTTCAAATCATAATTTTAGCTTTACATTATGCTTCAGAAAGTGATTACTGAAGGCACATCGTACACTATTTCTATTATGTATGGCCTCCCACACATAGACCGATGGGTAGTCATAGCTACCATACAAGTGTTAGAGGATATGCTGCGAGCATGTGTGCTTGATTATGGTGGTTCTTGGGAGAAGCACTTGGGTTTAGTGAAGTTCACCTATAAAAATATTAATTAGGAAACTATACAGATTTCAACTTATTAGGAACTTTATGTTTGTCCTTTCATTTCACTGCTATCTTGGTTATAGGTTGGTGAGACAGATTTATTGGGACCGAGTTTTGTTGAAGAGACGTTGGAGATGGTGTAATTAATTCAGAAATGTATGGCTATGGCTCAGAGTAGGAATAAGTCTTATGATGATTGTTAGATACAACCCCTAGAATTCAAGGAGTGTGATATTGTATTTATTTTGGTGTCACCTATATTGGGTCACCACTAGATAAGGAAACATGGGAAGCCGACACCCATGTTTGTGAGACTGTTTGAGTTGTACGAGAGAATTGGGCCAGTGGCATACTGATAAGAACCTCCAATGAAATTTATTGAAGATGTATGATGTCATCAATGTGTCACAACTACGATGGTATCACCCTGACCCTTATCATGTGATTTATGTGAACAAAATTGATATCGATATTGATGTGGCCTTTGAGGAGAATCTTATATGTGTGCTGGATCATAATGGGAAAGTGTTATAGGGAAATACTGTGTTGTTAGATCTTGTGTTATGGAAACATGGTAATGTTAAAGAGGAAACTCAGGAATGGTAAGAATATATGGGGGATCAATGGCCCAAACTTTTGGATCATAATCATAGTGATGTTTGGGAGTGCAGCAATATGACGAGTTGTTATTTTGTGTGGAGATTGTAAGATCTTAACCATTTCTGGAGTCATCTCGGTCACATTTTTAGTTAAATTTTTAAATTTTTAATTACCAATAACGTTGAGTAGTGGATTGGGGTGAATTTTATTGAACTGTTTTAAAAAAGTAAATAATATTGGGCAGTGCACGGTTTGCGCATGATTTGACTTACTGTGCCCCTCTGCATAGGAAACCATGCGTCCTAGATTTTAATTCTGAAAAATCTTTTTAAAACCACTTAAACCCCTGAGACTCCCATATTTCGACCTTGACTCAGTATTGAATGAGTTTAGGTGTTCCCAAAGCCTTATGGAGATATTACGTGGTTATTTGAACTTTTTTCATTGACATTGAACGCCGAGATTGAAGATTCCCTCTCCTCCCGATTACTGGATTTCACCCCACTGATTCTCCAATTCTTTCGCTTATCTTATCTATATCATTTCATGGATGGTCTCCATTGATTTTATTGTATATTAGAATTTGAGTTATGATTCAGATATAGTATTGTAGTTCTATATCCATATAATCAAGAACATGTATCCTTTGATCATAATTTTGGTTTTAAGAATTTAGATTCAGAGATTATTTAACGACGTTATGCTACCCAAGCATTGGGGATTTCAGTTGGAATAACCTTCATCAATAAACCAATTTAGTTTTTCTAAATAAAACACCAATAATCATTATTTTTGATATATTTATGAGTTTTTGAAATTTCTAGATTCCATTGATAATTGAATTCCAAAATTGGAGTAATTAGGAATGTGGATTTGACTCGTGATTTCCATTGGTGGTTAATTGATGATTGATCATAGAGGAAATGAAGTTGGTTTCCCCAAATGATCTTCAGTTATTTAGTAATGTAATTTATATATTACCTTGAATGTGGAAGGATAATTAATTGTTGGAAAATAATTTGAAATTATGTTGGGCTATGTATGTTAATTAATTTTGAGAATTAATTATGTGCCAATAAGTTTACCTATGATAATTAATTGGGAGAATTAATTATGTGTAATATGTTATTAATGATAAATAATTGTCAGAATTAATTATGAAATGATTGTTTTGAGATGGATAATAAATTGGGAATAATTAATTATGAAATGATAATTGTATTGATTGATTAATTAATTGATGAATTAATTATTTTGTTACATGCTTAGTTAATTGTTGAATTTACTATTGTTCTTTGAAATGTTTAACTAAAAAATATATTAGTAAATTAATAATATGGACAAAAATTTAGAATTAAAGAATGATTAAATGGATGATATTTTTTGGTACATGGGAAGGAGTCGTAGAACTATTTGAAAATGGGACATGGACATAGAATTCATCCCCAATAGTCATCCAAGCATGAGATTATGTGGTGATAGGCATGAAAACCTACACTAAATTAGAATTGGTGTCCTAGGAATGAATACGTACAACCAATGAGATATGTGGTTATAGGCATGATGACTTACACCAAATGATTAATGATAATATTGAATGATTATTCAGCTGAGAATTGTGGTGCATGACATGACGACCTACACCAAATGATTGATGATAACAATGAATGGTGATTAAAATTGAAAAAAAATATTTTTAACTTTGAATATTGTGATGAATAATGAATAAATGACACTGTAATAACTGTTAGAATTATTCATTGTATTTATTGCTTCATAAAACAGCGTGCACTATCTTCTTAATGGACTTGTTTTAAAAACCATTGGTGGTGGCATACATAGTTTTACTCACACCCTATTCGGGCCACCTGATTATAACCGAATAAGACATTGTTTTTTCAGGACAAGATAAGTGGAATGAACTATGATAGATTGATTTTTATTGATTGGATCATTGGAGAGGGAACCTGATGTGGTTCGAAACCTGTTAAAGAGTCGTTGTGTCTTTACTTTTAATTTCACTGTAGACACATGGAACATTCATGGTCATAATATGATTTACCTTTCAGTTTAATACTGTATTTTCTTGTTTTGACTATCACATTTCATGGATCTATTATGGTGATATATATAAGCTTTTGCACATGGTTATTGTTATTTTCTTCCTCTAATGTTTTATTCTAATAAAAATTTGTATTGTCTTCCCAAGACAGTCTTACCAGACCCTCGCTTATAGTTGGAACTATGTAGCATACTAGGAGGTGTTCTTGATGTTGTGTGTTCAACTGGGTCGGGGTTCCATTCAGTGGCTCCCCGGCTGGGTAACCACATTATATAATTTTATTCTTTATCACACAAAAATCATTTTTTTCTCATAGAATGATATTTTGGATGGATGAATTTACCGTGGTTTTTTTATGACCCAATTGATAATAGTTTGTAAATTTTGTATTAATAGACCTATAATAATTTCATAATCATCACATTTATTAAATAAAACCATTATCTAACCATCCATAAATGATTGTTGGGAAATAAAAAAAATGAAATTAATAGTTATACAGAGGTAATAGCTTATACACACATAGGGATGAGGAATTAATTTTCCATTGAACAATATATATATAATTTTTTTGTCATTTTATAATATTATATATTGTAAAAATATCCTTATTCTATATTTAATTATTTTAATATGTTTTTTGTATGGTGGGTACGGAAAATGAAACCATTAAGCTTTGTAGAAATGTAAATCCACAAAGATACATGAATAAAATTTTAGTTTCTATTTATAGAAAATGGGATTGGGGTTAATAGTAATTTCCTGAGAATAAAAAAATATCTATAAAAAATAAATATATAGTCACATATTAATGAATAAAACATATTTTAAATCATATTACATTAAATAATAGATATTTATTATAATATCACATCACATGGAGGACATAGGATTTCCTGCGAAGAGAATCATAGAATAGAACAATTGTAAAATATATACAGGAAAAAAATATTAATATAGAGAAATATTATTCTTGTGAGTAATTAATGGTATATTTTCAAGAGGAAACTTATTTTTTAAGTTGTATTGATGTGGCGAGGGTGGGAGTCCACTTTTATATGTTGTGAAAATGTAAATTTTATAAATATTCAAGTTAATATAATGATATAAAATATTTAAAATTTAATGTGGATCTAAAAATAGATAATTATTTAATGGGGGATTCGGTAATACTTATAATTCTTCAAATATTTAATTTCAAATTTTTTTGAAATGTCCATACAATTTTGTATAAATTATATTTTTAACTATTAGTATTTTTTGGTTTTACCATGGTAACTAAATTTTACATATGGAATTTAATTTTAACATGTAAATATAAGGAGGTCCTTTTTATAGAAATTAAAAATAATTATAAAAATAATAAAATAATTTTATCAAAAAATAAGTTCATGTTTTTGAAAAATAAATCATTAAATTTTCATATTTAACGTGTAAAATAATAATTTAGAATATGTTTTGTATTTGCATCAAAAATATGTATTGGATACCATAATAAATGTATTTTAATATTGGGACAAAAATTATTTCTATTATAATAAAAATAATTTTATTTATTTCATGTAAAAAAATAATTTTCCAAATTAATAGTAAATAAATGGGAAAGACCCAAAAGAGTTTATGTTATTTGAAATATTGATAATTTTTATAAAATATTTGATGCAGGTTTTAAAAATTTATAATTTTTAATTAAATTTATATTAGTACTAATCAAATAATATTTGATCAATTAATTTTTTTATAAGAGTCTAGGCCATTGTTATAAAATGATCAATCCATTATAGTAATAGTTTTAGTAAAAAATGTAATTTTAAATTTTCACATTAAAATATAGAATTAAATAACGTTTAAAAACAACTTATCTTATTCAAATATTGACAAAATAAATATTTCAATTAAATATAATTTACAAAATTAAAATTATAAAAAATTACAATTTTATCTTCAAAGAAATATAAAATTTATTACAAAAATAGTTTCTATATGAAATTAACATTTTTTAAACAAATAATTACAATTAGTTTTTATATTTTAAATAAATTAATTATAAAATTTGTGTTAATATATTAACCAGATAAAGAATATATTTCACCCTTAATATATATTTGTCATCAAAATACATAATATTAATATTTTTAGAAATGATACATTTAAATAATAATTGGTCCTCAATAGTAATTTAAAGACAGTAATTTTTTAATAACGTGTTTTCAATGATTGTAATATATATATATATATATATATTTCATAATTCAGAAAAAATTATTTCTGGAAACCTATTCTATGGATAAATTTTAATTGTTATATATAGTTCCATGATTTTCTTAGTTCGGTGTGGTTTGTATTAAAATCCATCAAACACATTATGTTCTAATAGAAATAAAATATATAATATTTTGTAATCAAGGGTTAAATTCCCCCACACAAAATATATTTTTTCCTTCTAATTTTTAATTCCACTCTTATAATAATTAAAATTAGTTTATGGTTAATATCTAAGGTCTAACTAAAAATGGTAAATCAAATTTACTATTTTAGACACTAAAAAATAAGGATTTAGTGTAAAGATATATATAATAAATGTAATTTAAATTCGATGTCAAATGCTTATATGGGAGAATGATCATGACTTCTAATAAGGCATGAATTTTCATTTCCCAATATGAAAATACATATTATGCCTTTGAAAAGTGACCCAATGCATTCCTAAGACCGCATCATATTGAGGGAAAATAAGAGCGTGCATATTAAGTGACATCTAAAAAAACACAAAGAGGTTTTATTTAAAATCATATATTTTATTTATATTTTCATATCCGTGATATAATGAAAGCATGCACTACATATGGAATTTTAAATCCTTATGTGATGAATCTATATCCTATAGAATAGTATCCATTGGAAATTATTTTAATTTATTCCCATATCATAGGTATTTTATCCTGACTGTTTTCCATGGCGGTCATTGGATTAGTGTATTGATTTTCATAATGCCCAATTTCATTGATATTGAAGAATATAATTTTTATAGAATCTATATCTCCCTTAAACCATTGTTGTTTATGACCTCCATTATCACCCTTATTGAAAATTCCCAATCCCATTATGGAAGCACTTATGTTTTTCAATCCATGTTGATGTCTCTTCGAGAATTGAATCATCATTTCTTCATATAATTTCTTCCAAAACAATGACCTCATTATACTTTTTTATTTTTTTTGGGTTTTTACAGGATTCAACATTGGTAAATTTTTATTATTAATCCATCATAGAAATTTATTTCTTAATTATATGAATTCTCAAATTAGATCATATCCCATTAGGTTTCATATTTGGGAAATATCAATATTTTACACGAAAGCCTTTTTTTCTTGCATCAATCATATATTTTCCATTATGAATAACATAGTTTATCATTAATGAAAAACTCTATAATATGATTATTCTACATTGATTTCATTAAAATTAATCATCTAAAATTATTACATTCTAAAATTAGTAGATTTCTTTTATTTTCTATGATAAATCACTATAGATTCAATGTAAGGTATATTAGGCTGGGTTTACTATTATTCCATAAACTAATTTCATTACATTATAAATCCATCATAATTTCCTTAATTTAGAAGGTGATTAGCCAAATAATTTTTACTAGTAGTGTCTATATACATGTGTTATCTTAACCAAAATCTTCCATCACTGGTGTATTGATTTGGTAGATAGTGAAAAATTCATTTTTAAGGTGATTACCCAACAGGGAATTTGTGCCACAACTATACCCTCTTTACAACAACCAAATTGGGATGAAATTAATTGGAGAACCATAGATAAAAAGAATTACAAACACATTATTATTTTTCATATATAAAGAGTTATCCTTTAGGAATATATTTTTTTATTCATGAATATTATATTATCCTTGCACCTAAAATATTCAATATTTTCTTTACTAACCTAATGGGACATATACTTTACTTCATATACATTCCACAACCACAATGATGTGATTACCTATTTTTATTATTTGCATTATTAATGTATTCAACTATGTTCATTTTATTAATCTTAATTTTTAATATATATTTTCTCATTATCATATGAATTATCATAGTAGATCGTATCCCATTAGGTTACACATAAGGAAAATCTCAATATTTTACATGAAATTTATTTTTATCTGAGTTCCATCATATTTTTTCTAGTATGAAAAAAATAACAAATTGTCAGTGACTAACACCATAATTTAATTATTATTGGTTGATTTAATTAAAAATTAACCATCTAAATGTCATACATTTTATAATTATTAGATTTTATTTATTTTTATGAAAAATATCTATATGTTCATTCTAGAATTCCTTAGGTTGGGTTTTCTAAAATTATATAAACTAATATCATATCCAAAGAAATCCATCACATGTTCATAAAAAGAGAATATGAAAAGACAAATCATATTAAATAGTAGTGTCTTGATAGATCTATTTTCTTAATCAAATTCATGAATCACAATGGTAATTATTAGGTAGATAGTCAAAAATTACTTTTTATTGTGATTACAAAATTAAGAATTTGTGTTGTAATAATATTCACTTTAAAAAATGTAGATTGTGATTAAATTAATTGGAGAACCACCCATTATAAACATTACCAACACATTGAGATTTATCCTATGTAATAAATTATCCCTTACAAATATCTTTGGTTCATTCACTAATGTTATATTATCATAATATCAAAAATGTCCAATATTTTCTTAAATAACCGACAGAGTATTTTATACATTTAATGTCATTAAAAACCCTAACACATCAACACATAAGTATATATATCATTCATAAAATATACTAATCTAATATTATATGATATATTAACACTCCATTGATATATATTATGATTCATTGGTCCAAAACACATGTCATATAGATTAAATAAACAAATTATTTACTTACCATATTTGAAATAAATAGAAGTGACCCAATTTTAACAATTAATTTAATTAAATGTTGGGGCCAAAGCCTCATTTTATTATTTAAAGCCAATACCTCTTCAGACAAGGTAAAGGGACACCCATTACATTGCCTGAAATACCAAGGCCATGTGGCCTGAATTATAGGCATGAAGGCCCATTTTATTGGCCCAAAGGGCCCCATGGTGAATAGTTCTGCTACAGAAACCAAGATGCTACATTAATCACTACAATATCCATAAGAATAAAAATTAACTAACACATCTATAATATATCTCATAAAATAGAAATTATTTCAATTATATAATTATCTATTTAATCCATAACATGTCTTTATGATATCCGATTAAATTATATTCACATTATATTCTACTAGATATATTATGTGTAATACTGTTTCCATATCATATTTTAATAGAAACGTAAATTTTTCTGAGCTAAATTTATGAGTACTGATAACATAAGAGAAAATATTAAATGATCATGAATGAAAAAATTATTATAAAAAATAATACGGATGTAATAGTATATAATTATAATTAAATAATTTAAATAAATTATTGGAATATTATATCAATGGTTGACATATCAATAAATAAATTCATGGAAATCAATTCATTTTTTAATTTGAATTAATTTAATTATATCCGAAAGATAATTCCACACCCCATTCCTAAAGTTCATGATAATAGACATATTGTTCATACCCTAAAGGCCAAATTTTTTTTGTAACAGTTAGTTCAGGAATCCAACGAACAAGATAATCATGCTTCACTTTATCATCAGAACTATTGATTCATCAAGGGAAAATTTTGTCCACTAATAATTAATAATTATGTACTATTAATTTATATAATTATTGATTCAATATATTTATAATAAATTCATATTTTCTCTTCATGATCCCTATGAATTTATAATTGAATAATTAATATATAGATATTAAATATTTCCCCAGTAATAACTTGAATATCTTTATATGTTATAATCCTTCATACAAACAACATGTAGAGAGTGGTGAATATAGTCAAGTAAATAATTTTTCAAATCAAACAATTTATAAAATCTTTGTGAACACCCTTCTATAAAATGGAATGAAATATATTGACTTGATAGAGGAAATGAAATTGAATTAAAATTACCAATTTCACTGATAATGATTTATAATTAAAAATTTTATAACTTATTGCATATAATTTGATATCCTAAAAAACAATATTAGTGTATTAAGAAGTAAATCTATGTCCTATAAACATGAAAATAAAATGAAATTGTATATGATGATCAATAATATATCAGTATTGAAACATTGATATATAAATATGGGAAAATACTCTCCAATTTTATTAAAATTTGATACAATTAACTCTAAACAAAATATAATCATTATGGAATGAAACATTATAAAATATGGTTGAATGTAATAATTCAAAAAAATGAAAAAATAAAGTTAATATACAATATCATATATTTTTTAATTATAGAAAACAAACTGTGAACAAATACAGATTCAATAAGTATGCTTGTTACTCAGTAAAAAACATTCACATAGCACAAACCCTTACATTAAAAACTATTTAATATAAATAAAATATAGCACCCTATATAGCAAAAATAAATAACTTAAAAACACATTTCATATCATTTTTCATATCTATAATGTTTTTTAAACCTCATTTATAATAATTCCATATATATATATATATGAGTTAATTATTATTTATTTATGTTATTTGGTTTTTGTAATCATGATTATTTTGAAATAGTATCATAATATCATTATTGTTAAACATTCATTTCCAAACATTCATTCTTCATTGATATTATAAGGTAACCAAATTTAATTTTAATATTTATTTTTAATGTTTTAATTTTATTCTCTGGTAGTTTTAGTTAGATTCACTAAATATGAAATAAAATATAATCATATTTTAGTGATTTTTCATGAATTGTATTTAGTATCTTATCAGATATGTTATTAATAAATTATCCATTATAAAAATTTAATAACATAATTATATCATTTTCTATAGAAAATAAATTATCATTGTGTAACTTCGGGATATTTTATGAAATATATTTGTTCTATTTATTTTTTATAAAATAATAAATTAAGTGACATGAAAACAAGAGTTTATATTTCATCACACACAATGCCAATTTTATATTTAATTTCATTCAACATTGATCCCATTGATAACTTTTGTCACACACAAGACTATAGCTTAAAAGACAACAATATACTGTATATAATATTTTTATAAAAAATAGTTATCACCATACCATTGGAATGGATGGAATGAATATAATTAATGAAATAATGACATAATAGTTGACATATGTTAATTAAATTAATTAATTGGTTACCAATTGATTACAAATGATAATAAAGATTCATTAAATATAAAGGATATGTTTTTACGAAAAACTATTTTTTTCAAAATGATTTTTTATCTTATAAAATAAATTTATCACTATTTGTGAATTATGTTAATTAAATTTATATTTAATATATTTAATATAACATTTTTAAATTCTTATAGTATTTTAATTATGCATATTATAAGAATAATTCCAATTTTAAGCAAAAGAGGCTTTACATTTTTAAAAGGCATATTGACCACATTTTAATTGGATGTTTGTATTTAAAAATATATTATTAATCTTATATTATATTTCAATTAAAAAATAAAAGTCAATTTTGAAATAAAGATATAAAAATTTATATTGTGTTATTTTTTGGTATGTTTCGAAAAAATTCATATTTATAATGAATAGTGAATGACACAAAATGATCACAGAAAACTGTTCTTTCATCTAAATAATTAATAATGATAAATTATATATTTGTTTTTAAATTTTTATTATTTATATCAATTCGTGTAATTTGAATTAATTTTACCATGAGGTTTTACTTAAAAAATTTATAACTATTGAACTATACTTTTGAAAAAACTATTGACTCGTTCGTCTTATAAAAATAATTTGGAATGAATTTTTACTAAATTGGTATTGATAATTTTGAAATAGGTATTAACTATTATAAATCATAATAATTCAATGTATATATTAATTATATCATAGTTTTTTACTAAAAATATTCATGAATACAATTAATATTAATTATAGTGATAACAATAAAAACAAGAGTCCTTAATGAATAAATATAGAATATATGGTTCAAAAATTACAATACAGCTGTGTAAAAATAGTTTACTATCATTATGTCTAGAATTAAACATCTTAGGATATGGAATAGTTGATTTTTAAAAATTTTGAGATAGGTAAAACATAGGGAGTAGTCAAATAGTTACATGAATACCCAATGTGACATTTTCCCCATATATAAATGTCATCTTCCTCTCCTCCTCCACCAATAAGACCTATTATTCCATTTACTTCATTGAAAACTGTCCAAAATAGGATCCAAAAATAACTACAATAATTTAATATAACTTACATTGTCTTGAATGAAAACCATTGATGTAGTTTGGTGCAACTGGAATGATATTACCTGAAACAGAGGTAATATTTTTCAATGATCACATTTGTTTTTTTTCTATCCCATTATACATAAATTTTTAATTTTTAATTATTTTATAAAATAATTATTATCATAAATATAATAATATTTTATTGTTATTTTTATCCGAACCTACTCACATTTCTTTTAAATGGGTAAAAAATTAATTGTTCATGTGTACGACAAACAACTTCCTCACGAAATGATGAATTTCATTTTCGAGGACCACCACATATAGATGGGAATTATGATTAAAATACTTTTTTCATTATATATTATACATATATGATATTAATAATATCTTCATACTTATGTAATTATAATAAAATACATACCTAAATTCATTTCTTTTTTGGAAGTATAATAACATCATTTGTGGACATGTGGACTACCACCTCCTCAATGTTGTGTGATTCATTCAAAATTTTCATGGATTTAATTAATTATTAATTTAATATAATTGTATTATAAAAATTTAATATTTATGATATTGTAGTTATAATTTTCATTATATATATATAACATATTATTTTCTTCTTTCATTTTAGATATTCAAAAAATTATATCGTTATTCGTGGAGGTGTGGACTACCACCTCCTTGAAGATTTGTGATTATTCCTTTATCATCGAAAAATAATTAGAATTATAAATATAAGAATATTTAAAAAAGGGTATTTATGATAAAAATATTATCTGGTAAATATAAAAAATACGTAAATTCTTTCCATAATGGTTATTGAGAATTTAGAATGAGACTCATGAATACATATGGCATACTCCCTCCGTGTCATCAATGATTGATAATTTTTTAAACCATATTTCCAGTTTGATTTTAAAAGTATAATTTATGTACAAAATACAAATTTTTTTTCTATTTTAGAATATATATTTGTTTAAATAATGATCTCATTGACAATTATTGACCAACCAAAGAAAATTTTGACATAAAAATGATTATGGTCAAAACAACCATCATAAACATAATTGAATTGTTAGTTGTTTACAACATAATAAAAAGTTTAATAAAACAAATTTTGAAAATGTAAATTTATTAGATGAAAATAAATAAATAACTATAGATTATTATTATCTTATATAGAGTAAATTAACGATGAATCGTTCTTATTTTAAGGTGTTTCATCTCAACATACATTCCATTGATAAATATTTGTTATTATGAAAATATATGAATTTATATGAAGTATTTACTACTATATAACTTGTAATATCATAAGTATCATTTATTTCAGTATATTTGTAATTTTCATTTATGTTATGCTTTCATGGATCTTGTCATTCAAATTGTAATCATGTTGTAAGGTACTTTTTAACTCAATATTCATTCTTTGCCTTAAACATCTAATACATTGGTTATGTTATACCACAAATATGTGAAAAATGAATAATGATTGTATTTTCCAAGATTTTCACTTTTATTAGGATGATTTATATTTTTCAAAATGAATTATTTCATTGATTTATTCTCACAATAATGATACAATCATTGTAAGGGGATTTTCAGTCACATTTTTATTTATATGAGGCTTATATAATATTCAACACATCTTTTAGTGTATATAAATCAAATGATTGTATTTTAGGATTATTATAATTTCAATTATAGTTCTTTACATCCCCTTTTTTGATATCTCATTTTGGGAGTTTACATTTCAATGTAACTGAATCGAAAATTACTTCTTTTCACCATTTTATTTCCATGTGACATTTGTTATGTTATAAAATTATTTCCACACATGAGGTGTATATACCACTACTCTAAAAATTTATATAATGAATTTAATTATTCTCATGATATTTCAAGTTTCATTTTATTTTATTCATTCCTAGGGAATATGATTCATATTTTCAATGTTGTTGTGGGATATTTTTTAATTTTTAATGGATAATTTCATCTTGAATTTTATTAATGATATTGTAAGGGTATTTACATACATCATTGTCAAGAAATATTATTTGTATGGTTCTCCACATGGTATGATGATTATTGATTCTGTCCTCATTCTCTTATGGATGCATTAAAGTTGTTACAATGAAATTTTTTTGGAACACATTTCTTTTGTATATATTATTTGTATTCTAAAGAGATTATCTTGGAACCGATTTAATTCCATGGGTTAATCATGTTTAAAATATATTTTTTTTGAAATCATTTATTTTATAAGGATTCATCATATTTCAATGATATTTTTATGGAACCCATTAATTTTAGAAGGGCAAATAATTTTCTAAAGTGATTTTTATAGAACCCATTTTCTTTACATGGGTTAATTGTGCTTCAATGATATTTTAATTGAAACCATTTTTTTATTAGTTAATCATATTTAAAATTTAATTATATTAAATTCAGTTCATTTCAAAGTGTAAATCATGATTCAAATATATTATTATTGAACCCATTTATTTTCCATGGGTTAATATTGTTCAATTGATATTATTATAGAACCCATTTCTTTTCCATGGGATAATCTGTATTTGAATATATTTTTATTGATCCCATTTATTTTAAATGGGGTAATGATGTTTCAATGATATTTTTATTAAACTGATTTATTTTCCAAGATTTTATCGTATTTTAAGAATATTGATAAGAAACCCTTTTCTTTTTCATTAGTTTATAATGTTCGAAAAGTGATAATAGTTGGTACTATGTGTTTTTATGGAACAAATGGATTTTCTACTTGGATACTTTTTTGTGGTTATGAAATAAAATAATTAATGGTCATTTGATGATTAACCAATGATGGGTTGTTCTGTGATAATCTATGTAGATGTGGTTACAAGATTATCCAATGATGGGTGGGTCTATGATATACCTCTCAAAAATTGGGTATGGAAGACAGTTAAATGAAAATTTCATTTGTAATATTGACATGTATATATGTTGAACAAGTTTTTATTAAATTTATGAGGATGAAAATAATAATAATGTCATAAGATTCCTTGATGAGTTTTATAAGAATTATATAGGTTAATATTGTTTATATTGATTGATATTCATATAAAATGGATTGAGATTATTTATTCTAATTAATCATTAGTGTTCTATGTTTTTTTAATTTATAAAACAGATAATGATTGATGTGACTTGTTTTATAACTCTCTCATGAACCTTTATTATGTAATCAAACCATTATGAACTCTTATGCTCATTTTATTTATTCATTTATTTATGTATTCATTTTTTCTTACTGATCATTTTAGATCACCCTTGTTATGTTTAATTTTCCACAAGATGAAATTAATTATGTTGAACTATTTATATATGTAACATTTTTAATAAATAATATTTTAATGACATATTGTGAAATATTAAATGAAAGGTTAAATTGGATATGTTTTCTTGTGATTGAATTTGTATTTTTTCTATAAGTTTGTTTCTTAATTTTAAAAACTATAATCCTAAAATTTCCCCTAATATGTAATTGATCCATGTTTTTCTTTTCATGTTGAAATGTTTAGATGAATAATATGGGTCAAAATTGTAGGCATCGATACTACGAATGTCTGGTTATGGATGTCAGTGTAGGATCTGAGAGTGTGGGTTTTGTGATGTTGTAGTTGGTGTGAAAGGTTGATTTAGATATCTTTGTAGATTATGATGCTTCTCAATGAGGTTATATTAAGAGTTATGGATAGATTAATTGAAAATAATCAAATGGTTGATCATATGATAAATGTCTTAAGACACCCTCTTATATATTTTAATGATATAAAATTATTTTGTTCATCAATGTTTACTTTGGAGAAATTATTTTTGATGATTTATTTGCAACCCCTGGGATCAACGTGATTTTTAGGGATGATTTATTTATTAATATTATTTAATAATGTTGACAACATATATGCAGAGTGAGAACCCATCACATCAATCTAGGTAGTGGGTCTTGAACCCAAGACTGATAGAAAATAAGGTTTTAACTCATGACTCCTGACTTACATGAAGTCTTCATTAACATGATTTTTTATAATTAATCATTTTGATTATTATAAAAACATATGGGATTTTATTTTAGGAATAATAGTTTATTTGTCATGGTGGAATATATAATCAAATCTTTCTAATATTATCATTTCAAACATATTCAGTTAAATTTTGAATTTTTTTTAATTTTTATTTATTGATTAATTTCTTTTCAATAATGGTTATTAATTTATAATATTAATATATCATATCTTGTTTTACTCATTTCATTAATCATTAAACAATGTTTTGTCCATATTCATTTTGGATAAATAAATAGAAAATTGGAATAACTCGAATATCCCTTTTTTGGATGTGAGGTATTTAAATGTATTATTATAGTTCTTTAAGAATTAAAAATTAATCTAAAATACTCATTTTTTTACAATTGGATTATTTTTTTGGGAATTTACTAATCGATGAAATTGTACTAAAAAGGTAAGATAATTTTAATGTTTTAATAAATTGATATAGATGTTAATAGATTTCATTAACAAAAGGAAAATGATCATAAAATAAGATATTTTCATATTACTCACTTTTCTGGAGATAATAATTATCTTTTACACAACTATTTGTCAAATAGTGTATTAATAATTGAATGACTCATGACCATGCCCTCTATCAATATCTATTATTCCATTACAATCAGTTTTCCCTCAAAATACAACTTTTTATTTTCCACAAAATTTCTCCCTTTTAGGAAACATATTAATACACATTATCATATAACCTTTATGTTTCCAACAATCCCTTTGAAATAGGAAGATTTATTTACCCTCAGGATGATGTTGGTTTCAATAAATGAATTATATATATTTTATTCATTTGATAACATATATGAATTTTGAGGGAGAGAATCCCTTGGTGGTAGGAGGATGTAACATTAAATGAATTTTTGAAATATATTCTATTAAATTTATTTTAATTCCTAAATATATTATAGTAAACAAAATTGTTTATCATTCACCACAAGAATCAACATTTATTCCTTTATTTTAATGAAAAATTGAGTACCATTGATGACTTTCATTAAACACATGGTTGATTATTACTAGACATCAATAAAATATTATCAATATTAATTTAAGGTAATACTTATCAGATTAGAATTAAAAGGGAGGGAATCATTATGATTATAACAAATTATTAAATAACAGTATATAAATGTTTTTAAAAGTATTAATTTTTTATGAATATTTGATAAATTAAAATTATCACTAGATCAAATAAAAATTTATCGTTATGGAAAATATATTTTTTAAAAGTATGGCGTTTCCTATTAATAAATCAATTCGAAAACTAATAGTTGAAGAAATCGGTGAAATTTATATTTTATATATTTAATGAATTTTTTTGAAATTCATCCATTTTGTTTTATTATCTTATGTGAAGAGTCAATCCAATTTTATGATTTAAAAAGTGAATATTTTTGAATGGATATTGTATAGACTATTAGGGTAAAACATCTTTTAAAAATATAATTTTATACTTTTTATATTTTTTTTAAAAAATAAATAATTATTAGGAAATTGGAATTTAAAATTTTTCTTTGGGTTATTTTTTCTAATTTTTTTGTGAACATTGATAATTTAATGAATACTGAATAATAATTAATATTAATTTAGAATTTAATTTTATTAAAATAATTTATAGTGATAAATTATATTTTAATTTGTTTTAAAGTATAAATAGATCAGTTTTATATAATCTAAATAAATATTGATCATTTTAAAAAATTTATCAATGACATTGGATTTAATAACATTTCAATTGTGTGATGTTTTCTCTTGAAATCCATGCAGTCCCATCATGTATATGAGATTATTTTTTAATTCATTTATTCGACTTATGTGAATTGAATTTGGGAAAAATCATCCCAAATTAGAATCATAATCAATTTATTCCACTGATAATTGTAAATTTAATTGTACAGGTAGCATCATGATACCATTAGAATATTAGTTTGAATTTAATGTTCATAGAAATGAAGAGTCAAATTGACAGTAGTAGTTGTAGGGTGGATGATTTTATTCCCTTCCAATATGTTATTACTGCACACATTTTTTGAAATATTTTTCCCAAGAGATTTCCCTTTTTCATTCAACTTATGAGGATTTATATTTTGATCATAATAACCGAATATTTAATTTGTTTAATTTTTTATATAGTGATCATATTTCTAGAATATGGAAACAATAAGGTGAGTGGTGTATTGAATGTTGATTTATCTATAGTTACGTCATTATATTATTTATTCATGTCATGTCAGTAATCAATTTCCAAATTCGCTTCCCATATACACATAAAACATTTACATTTAAATTATTAATATTTCCTCAATAAATCTTCTATCACATTGGGAATTACATAAATCTCCAATTTTCACCCTATAATTATTATAATTTCTATATAATTCCATTTTTCTCAAATTTTTAATCCATTTGATTGATATTTAAATCCAACCATTATTTCCACCTTTATAATACATTGAAAAATATCATCATAACTTCTGAAGTATTTTTTTCCTAACACCATTTTTGGAATTTGTGTTATGGCAATGAATAATTGATAAACCCTACATTTATGTTGGATGATTACTCTAGATGTGTACTTCATATGTATTGTTAAATTTTCATCAGATGTATATAAAACATATTCATATTTCATAAGCTCAATGAACTATATATTAATTTTTATATTAATAATATGTTAAACATAATTGTTGAACTTTATTTCATGAGAGAATCAAAATCTATAGATTCAATTTAAACAGGTTTTCTAGTATTATTGATATGATTCAACCAATGATCATGATGTTTTGTTATGACAATGAATAATTGATCAACCCTATATTTTTGTTGGATGATTACTCTAGATTTGTACTATGTATTAATTGTAAAATTTCCCTCAAATATATGAAAAACATTTTAATATTTCATAAGATCAAAGAACTATTTCTTCATTTTTATATTAATAATATGTTAAATGTAACTGTTGATCATTATTTCATGAAAGAATCACAATATATTGATTCAATTTAAACATGTTTCCCTGTATTATTGATATTATTCTACCAATGATCATATTCATCTTCCAAACTGTAGACATCAAAAATTAATTTTTCATGATCCGAACACTATTGAATGTAAAACATCAATTTGAGAATCAGGTTCATTTTTCAGAAACTAGAGGATTATTTTTTCCACTAAATTAATGTAGAGATTTCATAATGAATGACTCAAAAAATTATTCTTCCATCTTTTATTCATTTATAATTAATTCATGATTTATAGTTTTAGAAATGTGTGTTAGAATAATAATGATATTTTTTATTCCATCTCAAATTTTTTTTGACTCTCTTGGGTAAAATAACAAAATTTTAATCACACATCTCATTTTAATAGTTCCTCACTGTTTCATCAATGTATAAAAATAAATATATTTTGGGAAATACATAGTGGGGGCACCAAATAATAATGAAAAAGCACAAATATGATACGAACATCCTGAAAAAACCATTATGAACACTGACACCATAGGATTATAACAGATCATTCACAGTCATCATATTGTGAAAACATTTACTATGGTTCATAATTTTTTTGGGAAATTGAAAACCATTTCCCTTGTGGGTTTCAATCTAGGTGTATAGTAAGGCCCATCATCATGCACCATGTTATGATCAAGAATAGATCAATGTGTCATTTTACATTCATAAACCCTAAATACCGATATACTAGATCCAGAACCACATGTATGATCAAGTTTGAAACATAATTAGATGAAAACCTATCTTTCTATCCCTTACCTAAATTCCATGAATTGTTCTAATAAATTTAATCATCATTTGATCGATGTACATAAATATATATAAACATGTCGTTTAAAATTATACATAGAAGATCACCTTATTTTAATATTACTAGTTTACAAAGGTCGTATGAGCCTATAATATGATACAAATAATTGAAACATAGGGTAAATATATATGGATATCACATCATTTGTATTGATTAATTATTAAAATACAGATATACGTAAATGATGATTCTTAAAGTGGGGTGATATTGGAAACCATAAAACATGATAAATCACTGGATAGGTTAACTATGTCACCTCCCACTACATATTTAATATCTACCACCCTATATAGTTGTATTATAAAAAAATAAATTATTCCAAACCTAGTGAAATGAAACAAAATATAGTATGAGATTATATGATAAGTATTTTAATCATGGGAGGTCTAGAATAATGACATGAACTTAATTGTAGAAGAACATGAGAATAAAATTTTAAAACAATAGAATTAATATGAAATATAATATTATATATTAATTTAATAAATATTAGTTTTTTAATGTTCTTAAAATTTATGTTAATCAATGATAATTATCCACTAGAGCCTAAGATTTGAAGATGATATTGATTTTTATAATACACATTAGTATAGGAAATCATTTCAAATGTAGTCATGGATCAGCTCCAAGGATATCATTGTGGAATGTTTTATATCCCCAATGCATCATTGTATTAATAATTAATTTACAATACTATCATAACATATAATGTTAAGTACTAAACTAGGCTTACATCCTATTGTAGTTCTATCTGTTACATGAATTTTAAATATTTTCCCAATACATTTGAGAGATATATAGGTACCACCCAGATCATAATAGAAACAAAATTTATATATTCTATAATATCAATAAACATTCATTATATCATACATTGTTAAATGAAATGAGTTTCATAAAAATTTTAGCATATAATAACTTCAGAAAAATTGACATGTTTTGTAATACTTTATCTTTTATACATATAAACATGTGGAAAAAGAATTGGGATATTTTTATCACTACCTAACCCATTGTAGAAAAATGTGTTTAATTTACATATAGTCATAATATAAAATTATGATAAATAATAATAGTTGTATCCCTTGTTTATATCCCCTAAAATTAATAGGTTACATCAACATATGTCATGAAATATGGTAAATAATATAGATAGTTTATTGGAAACATTTTATAATGGAAATAACATTTTACGGGGAAAAAATTTTAAATGGAAAAATAAAAAAAATTATTTCAAAACCATTTTTATTTCAATTATCCTAGAATCCTTCTAAAGTAATCTCTATAGAATTTAATTTTTAGGTTTATTGAAATATTCTTTCATTTATTTCTTGTAAAAACAAATAATACATTCACATGCTCAGAAAAATAACAAAGGAAATTGATTGGAAAACAAAATTAAATTCCATTCATTTAAAAAAATCACAAATGGGTAGAACAATCATTTAAATATCTATGATAATAGATAATTTTGGTAAAAACAAATGGTTTTGCAGGAAAATGATTTTTTGACCAAAGGGACAAATGAAGACCTTTTTTATTTAAATAATATTATAAAATACATTATTTAAAAAATAGTGTAAAATGATACTATTAATATCATGAGTACTGAGACGGATAAAAATTAAAGAGTTTTTTCAGATATGGATTATAATATATCATCATCAGAAAAATAATCACAAATAATCACAATATATGACATGATTGAATCGTAAAATTGTTACCACTTTAATGGATTGAAACATATGAACCATGAAATAACATAATTAAATGAAACATTAAACATCACAAGGATACATAATATATAATATGTAAAATGGTATGTATATACACCTTTTAAAGGATGAATGTTTCATAATAAAACAAATTACTCAAAGAAGGAAAAATGAGGAAACAATACCTTAAAATAAGACTCAACATATTTTCCACACATTAAAAAATAATTTAAAATAAATATAAGATTATAATATCTCTATTAAATTAACATAATCATATATATCATATAATATTTTTTTACATCGAATATTTTATTATTCACTTATTACATATTCTATGCTTAATTCATGATTCCTATAATATCTACTCTTCCATTCATATATGTTTTGAATTTTTATTTTAGATACAATTATATAATTCTTGGTTTCAAAATAAGAATAATTATTACTATTATATAAATATCATATATAATCAGTTTTTAGGGGTGTATATTGTTACATTGATGTTAGATATATATAATTAAATTCACTATTCTTAAAGATCGTAGGCCGCACATACACATGAAAAGTGTTTCCATGTTCTAGATAGAATGAAATAAAGTAAAATAATATGTTATCATTAGTGAATAATTTTTTATTTTGTATATATCACATATTTTCATTAAAACTGTCCTTATTACCTTCCATGTAATGAATTATTGAATTACTTCGCTTTACAATGCAGTTGTCCTCTATACAAATGAGAGATGTTATCGTATTCCCAAAAATATCTTGTTTTAAGTGTCATCTTATATAATTATTCCAAAATAATTATAAATTCATTAATATAACAAACAAATATATTATATATAATTATAACTATTACTATTAGGCATTAATGAAAAAATTATATTGGTTCATGAGGTGGTAGTCCACCATACATACAAATATTGATTTTGTAACACATTTGATGGGAGTAGAGATAATTGTAGGTAATGAAGATATCATAAAAAGAATATATATATATATATATATAAGGATGTTAAATATTTATTAAATCTTAATGGTTTAATAAAAATTGAATGTTTTATCATATAAAATAAATAAATTGATGAATGATCAATTTTACCTCTTCCATGGGTAACCTCCAAATTTTTGAATGAAATACCTTCTTATGATGAATTTCTCCTAAATTTTTTATTTAATGTTGAGTGTATGGAATTTTTTATATTATTTTTTCAAATCATGGAAAATGTAGAATAATTATTAATATGTTACGATTAGATGATTGGGAGTTTTATTTAATAAGTAGGGTGAGTAGACGATGTGTAATTTTGTGAATTAAAAAGGTATAGCGACATTTTAAACATTTCATCAAGCTCAAAAAGGATCATTATTGATCCTTATACATGATAAAGTCAAAATATGTCCATATAATATATTTCATACATGGTATTTGGTCATTTTAACACTTATATTTTTAGTTTAACCAATATTAAAAACATTTTTACTTTTATGTTGGTAAATAATTATTACTATTTTCATTATTCACTGTGTCTAACAATTATGTTTTCCATAATAGATGTTATATGTAATGGTAATCCCATATATGGAATCCCTTTATTCCAAATTCCAATATCAAAAGTGATAAATTTTAATTCATAATTAACCTCATAGATGTTATAATAAAATGTGATTTCAATGTGATAATGACAAAAAATTTGAAATGTCTTTAAAGAAAACATTTTCATAATTGATGAATGTATTTGGTATTTATGGTTAGTATAACCTAATATAACTAATATGATATTTTATATGAGGATATATTGATTCTTATAGTAGATATTATTTGAGATGTACTATGGATGATGTGCCGATGCCTGATTAATTGTTTTAAACACATATTTTTATAGAATTGTAAGTCATTACTGGATAATACTTCTTATTATAAATTTTCATAACTAGTGGAATAATCCTCATGGATAATATATGTGTAAAATATGATACAATGTTTTAAATAACTAATAATAAATTTTTACGTTAATAAGATATTTGGAATTTGGAATCTATATTTTATAAAAGAATTGTTGAAGAAGGTCTAAAAAATTGTCTCTATTCCATGAGAAACATGAACTAACTAAATTGAAGGATTTTAAAATTTTCATTTTCATGATAGAGAACCATGAAAAATAATTACTATTTCTAAAATTTTAAAATGATGATAAATAAATATTTTCAATAAAAATTAATTGTTTAATTATAGTTGATATATAGTGGGATTTTATTCTTACATCATAACATATTTCACATCTAATATCTTTTAAGTTGTACTAATAAATTGGAAAACCCTCTAAGATGAAAGATAAATCCTTAATTGAAGTATTATATGGGACATAGAGGTCAACTATTCATCAGGGTTGATAATTGTATTCCCCCAGAATGATACATGTAAAGAGGGGCATGCATAATCCCATAGAAAGACCATCTTTTAGTCATGTGGTGTATACTACCAAAGACATTCAGTGGTTGTGCCAAATGGCCATATTTATGTGCCTGTGGGCCAAGTATGTTGCATCTCGTGTGGGAATTTTATTTGTAGGAATATGTGTGCCGACCATGGTGCTGAATATAAGGTGAATCGCCAAGACATGACTCATAAAATAAAGGAACACCACATTGAATGATTGATTTATGGTGGTTCTTTATGAGTACTATCCACTCGAATTTAAATAAATCATATAACATTTTCTAGTTGATTATATTTCCATTTTAAATGAGATTCATCAGGTCATTGTAGGAGATCATCTTATCCCTCCATCTGAATAAACCATTCGTGAATGAACACCTAATAAATTATTGATTTTTGGATGAGAACCCCTAAAATCCCATTTTTATATGGGATTTCCATGAAATCTATAGAGTATAAATATTAGTTTATTATTATTGCCATTAAATTAAAAAAAGGATTTATGATGATAATGGAGATAGGTTATTGTGGAAGGATATTTTGTATATAGACCTACATTTAAGTGTGACTATTAATAAAAATTCATTGGGAAACCATTTACATGAGGATGATATGTAAAATACATGAGTTCATATGATGCCCAATGTGAATAGAGGAATGATATGTTTCATTGGTGAAATGTATTTTGTGTGAGAGTGTATTCAATGTATCAATAAAAATGAATTAATATTCATTATGAGATCAAGTATATGAAATGTGAACTATATATAAAATTCAATGGAGAAATAGAATGTGCATTTGTGCTCAATTCATTTTTGGTCAAGAATTAAGTTGAAAATAATATATGAATTGAGTTATTGATATGTTGGTGATAATTGTTCACGGTGATGCTTTCTTTATGTGACTCTATACAGTTATTGAAGATCTTATAATGTTTATTTAATGCTATATAGAGAAAAAATTTATCTCTTAGTCAACATAAAATACATGTAATACACAGTGAAGCTACTATACACACGAACCAGTAGAGTTCCCAAACCTCAAGAGAATCCATTTAATTATGGTAAATAACTAAAATTAATCTCTATGAAAAAACTCCTTGATGATAGATATTTTTTTGAATCATTATCAAAAATGAAATACGTTATGGGAATAAATTTTATTATGTACATAATATACATTTCCTAGAGAGTACTACAATGTTATTATGCTGATTCCATTGAACGTATTTGAACATCATACCATGTTCAATGATTTTATCATTTGATAAATACTTGATTAACTACTATTTATTTCCAATATTACAATGTTAATTATATTGCTAATTGTGATCAGGAATTTTGGTCAATTGTATCATCAAGAGATAATGCTTTAATATTACTGCAGTTAAGCTCCACATAGAATAATATGCTTTTATAGATATAGGAAATTCCATGAAGATAAATTTTATGAAAATGGAATTCTATTATAACTATAATTTTTTTTTTTACCAAATGAATGGGTGTCTTAATTGAAAAGAAACAAAATTTTATTTTAGGTATTAGTTTGCTAAGAATATTGGATGTGGGTCAATAGTACGAAAAAAATTAAATATGATGTTATATTACCATTTGACATATATAGGTTCAATTTATTAAAATTTTTAAGGATTAAATTATGGAGAATAAAATCATATCTCCATGAAATACTATTTATTTTAGGATTTTTTTGTTTTAAGATTGAAAAGAATGATTATTTTGGGTTGTTAATGTTTCATTCATTCATGAAATAATATTTTATGGAATTTTTTGAAATTATTTCACATGATGATTGATATAGGGACATCATTATAAGAAGGAATAATCATTTCCAAACCATTAGAATGAGATATAAATGATCAGTCACTAATGAACAGATGATCAATACACTAAAGAGAACATATAATTCTAGGAGATGACTGTAAGGTCTGCGTGTCCAATAATTTGAGATACTTATATAATTTATGGTCTGGTCTGAATGATTAACAAAAAAAGTCTTACTTTATGATACTATTGAATATCATGATAATGCACACAAGTTATATATACCTAGTACACTCATGGAGGACAACCACTTTCAATTTTTTATAATATTACTTTGTTCAAATTGAGATATCTTTTTTATTGATCAACATAATTTATAGTAAATATCCTTTTATTATGGTTAAAAACAATTTTATGAATAGGATAAAAGATAGGGTTTCTAATAACTCTAGAATAATGTGAAGAGAATTCTTATTGGGGTGTAAAACTTACCAATGAAAAATATTTAGCTTCTATGTTGTATAATCAGAATCAATTAATGGGTCCTAAATAACATAGTATAACTAATTGAAGATTTATGAATTATAATCACATTTTTATATAGTGGAGAATAATAGGTTGGTGGAACAATGACAACAACAAGGAGTAAAGATTTTTAGGGATCATTTTAAATACCCGTTATTGTAGTCATAACATTTATTTCAGTATATGATGTGAGATTGTGTTATATCACTATATGGATTAAGAAACCTAATATGTTTGAGAGTTTTAAATGAAAAACACATTATTATGTTAAAATTGAAACAAAAATTATTCACCAACTCCACTATAAATGATCTATAGAAACTATTAACTATAACTGGTATCAAAGTATAGGTCCCCTCTAAATATCCAACTATATTACATGATTTTTTAATATTAATTATAATGAGTAAATTTGATTTTTATTTTTAGTTACCTAACATTGTAGGAAATGTAATATACTCCTAAGGACACAAATTATGGGAGTTGTTATAAATCTCAGAATAACATGAACTAAAGAGTTCAATTGAAGTTAAATAATAATACAAACGTTAATGGATAATAATACATCTAGAAAGTAATCATAGTGTTATATGTAGTAATTATTAATTGTATTATGATTATTCTATCAAACCATGTTCATATGGGAAGGATAATGAATCAATTGGTGATCATTTATAATTCATTGAACATCTAAGGAAATATCTAAAGGAATAGTTCATGTGTATTATTAGTACCATAATGGGATTAATTTTTTAAAAATCATACCTAGATTCTGAATTTTATGAATTAAATAGTGTACTAGATTTGATGCTTATAATGTTAATCAATCACTCAAACCATGTGATGACATAGAAAAATCCATTTTTCGAACCAAATAAGATTTTCTATGGTATAAAATTGATAATTTTGTTTTCATGATTGTAAAATATAATCTATTAATGCTCATGAAAAAATTAACAATGTTACTATGGAAATCTAGAATGACTTATTGGATAAAAATATATGAGGATCAAGGATATTAACTAATTTTTTGAAAAATGATAGTGTATCATGAATCAATTTTTGAGAATAAGAAAAGAAAATGTGATGTTGATATGGAATTCTTTGATGATCATATAAATTACCTCAAAATGAGATATCATGAATTGAAAAATAAATTTTACCACATTGAAGAGGCTTATGTTGAGACATCATAAACACGGTTGAATTTATATACTAAAATAGAATTATCTTTTAAGTAGTATACAATTAAAAACCCATAATCGTATGGAATGAAGATAATTAGAGAATATAGATATCTTTATTATGTATTAGTAAAGAATGTGGTATCATCCATATCTCAGTGTGATAATTTTTCTAAATCATTTTTCTGAAAATGTAATGGTTTAACCACATCATCATTACAATTTTGATGATTAGAAGTAATGAAGATGATACCACCAACTCTATGGTGGAAATGGGTTATATTAAAGAAATAATACCCCACATGAATCCCAATAGGTGGATATAGGTTCTAATAACAAATTACTACCACATTATGAATAATTATATAAAATAAAATAAGACATTGGTTTGTGGGTCACTGTTGTTATTGCAACTGATTCAATCATTTTGAAGTGGGTGTTAGTAGCAATCCATTAAATTATTAATCATAAATGATTCCTATATCATTGTAAATAAATAAAGAAAATAAGAATCAACAATGTTTATAGAAAAAAATTGTCGAAATGACTTGTTTTATATTTGATGTTTACAAAGAAAATGTGGACTAATATGTGTTTTATATAAATATCAACATGTATCAATAATTTTTCATACCATATGAGAATGTTTCCAAATCCTTCTATATAAATCTAGAAAATTATTTAAATCAGATTAGTCACAATAATTTTAAGAATAAGTCATCCATGGAATCCACAAATTATATAAATATGAATCAAATTACACCCATGAAAATTAAAATTATCAATATATATCAGAAGAAATATAATAATAGAATAACTATTGTGACTCTATATGGAATATCTAAATTAGATATTCAAATTACAATAAATATTCAATGGATTTTATAACTTATATGGTGAATACCAAAAATAATGATGAAGCATGAGAAAAAAAGGAATATTAAATGTAAATTTAATATTATAAATAGATAAGGTGAATTATATGAGAGGATGACTAAAAATGAACAAAAATTAGTTGACATTTTCAATGTGATAGGTGAAATTAATCTATTCAAAATACAAGAATATGATTAAAAACATTTCAAACTGAACAAGACCTCTTGAATAGAATGAAGCCTGAATCAATTGATTTACATTTAGAGGTGGTTAAATAAATAATAAATATCTCAAAAAATTGAATTCTCTACATTATAGGATTTTTGTTACTAAATGATATTTCTTAAAAACTAAATTATTAAGCTTGAATACTAGAGAATGTGATGTAACATGGATGAGTAAATCATCTCAACCATCCTATTCAAATTGAGAAATAGATAAATACAACTTATTTGATTATATATTTTTTGTATGTATTTACCTAAATAATGTAGTGGATTGAAATTGTTTCATGGACTTAGTGGAGAAAAAAATATTAAATACATGATAGAATCTTCTGGATAGAATGTTGTTGTGAATATAGAAAAAATGGGACCTACAAAAAATTATTTCCATTTTGGAGTTTTCTAAAAATTGATTATTTTGAAATAAATTCCTTAGTTGAATCCCAATGACGAAGAAGATGATGATGATGAATTTTTTACCATAAGGGTGATCCATTTAATGGTTGAGGTATTCCAAAACATTATGAATTCTAAATTTCTAGGATTGATTTGTATATATAATGATTGAGATATGAATATATCTCCAAAATCCATACACTAAATTATTTGTTATTAATTATCAATTCGGAGTACATTTTGTAATTATATAGTGGAGTCACATCTATTTCAAAAGAAATTTTCAATCAGTTTGTTGATTTCTATTAAGTATATAACAATTCTAAGAATGAAAATATTATTTCAAATACCCTAAAAATATAGTGGACATTTAGGAGCAAGATTTTACATGAATTATATTTTCTGGATTTATTATAAATTCATGGTTCTATATCTCTTTTTTTCTACAATGGGTTATCCCACATAGATGTAGTGTTTATTAAACAAATAATATTTCTAATAGAACCATTTGAGATCATTTTATTATTATAAGTGATTATAATTTTTTTATAAGAGATTTAATATGCTATTGAGAATAAATATGCAATGAGAAGACCACATATACCCTTTTAATTTATTTCAAATAAAAGGAGAATAATGTTGACATTACAAATTGAAGATGTATTAACCCCAAATACAAAAGGGGAGTTTGAAGATAATGAGTTTATGATTCATTATTGAATCATCCAATTGAATTTAGTATATCATTTAGTGAATATATACATTATACATAAATTAAGACAAGTGGATGATTAAGGTGGTGGTTCGGGATAAATATACATGGATGAAGTGGAGAATCATAAAGAATTTTTAAATATTATTATTTATGTGGAATTGTAATTCAAAATAGGATATCATTTCTGGGTGTAAACTCTTTGGATTTGTGAATTTATCCTCTTTAAAATAAATGTATCAATGATTATATAGTGTTTTAAATAATTAAGACAATAGATTTTATTCTTTGAATATATTTTCAATTTATATTAAAAAAAATAACTAAGATGTGTTGATTAAGGCCATGAAATATATCTTTATTGTAGGAGACCATTTCAGGAGCCATCTTTATGAATGTCCATACATTTATTTTCATGAAGGATAACCGTTCATAAAAATTAATATTTTCATCATATTTTGATGAATTTGAAAAAATATGGCCCACAAATTTCAAGGTGTAATTATAGTTGATATGTAGTGGGATGTTTTTTTACATCATGTCATATTTAACATAGTATTAATTCTATGAGTTGTAATAAATGTGGCAACCCCCAAAGAATCCAGATCTAAGCTCGTCATATGGAACATGTGTGACCAAATGGTCAAGCATGAATCATCAAGGATAGTAGGATCCACCTATCTAGTTACTTATAAAAATGTTTTTGTAGAATCCTTATTAGAACTCATTTATATGGTCTAGGGTGTGGATAGCCAAATGCAATAATTGGTTGGTCCAGAGGGCCTTTAGGATATTCTTGTGAACCTCATGTTTCATGCCCCATTTTGGAGATTTGTTTCATGGGTTCTAGGAATCGACCACAGTGTTGGATTGAGGGAGTAGTGGCAAGAGATGATTATAAATCCAAATAAATCTCATGTTAAAGAATCAATGTGGGTTAGAGATTCATGTGTATTTATCACACATCCATTAAAATTATGCATTTATAACAATCAATACAATATCTTTTCCCCATTAATTTATTCATATTGAATCATCACATTATATATTCTTATTCATCATTATTAATGATTCTTTCATGAATTAACCCCCTATGAATGAATATTTTCAAAACAAGATCCCCCAAAACTCCCAGTTCCATTGTAAGATATTACAATATATCTCAAGATGTTAAATATCCTCTATTTACATTTTCTCACAATGAATCCAAAATGATTTAAATTTTTATAGGGATAGGTGTTTGTGGATTGATCCACTATGTGAGAACCTACTTTACCGTGTGTCTATTTATGAATATTATTTACGAAACAATTATCAAGAAGATAATATGTACAATCAGAAAAATCTTGTGAAATTCTATGAATAGATATGATTGGAATGTTTCATTAAGGAAATGATTAACCTGGGAGTTTTTAATTCATGAAAAATATTCGATGGATTTCATATACCATATGAGTTCATATAGATTATATGAGTAAAATAAATATAGTTCACAAGAAAAAAAGAATGCATGTTTTTTCAATTTTTGTTTGTGGTCTCGAGTGAAGTTGAAAATGCTATGTAAACCATGTTAGTTTTTTGAATGTGGTACTAGTTTATATTGAATCTCATTTTCTAGGATTAGAAACATCCATATATGAAATTAGGTTTTTTATTACATTGTATATGAAAAAATAAATGAACTCGTAGTCAATATCATATTAATCGGGATCAATAAATATGTTTTTTCAATATGAATTATGTTATTTCTACAAGACTGGTGAAGCACTTTTATAGAAAAATCCACATTCTGATATTTTATATTTTTATTTCTACATGAATTTCCATTCTTAATTTCCAATAAATAAAACGATAAATATCACATTAATTGGGATCAATAATTATTGATAATCCTATCATCATCACTATAATATTTTATATTTCTCCAAATTGAATTCGAAAAAGAACATTGATCTAATAGAAAATGAGGGAATTAATTTTTGATAATATGTATGAAGATGGACTGGATATATAATAAAACATTAATGTAGTCTAATAATGAGGTGGTTATTTAATTGTAAAAAAACAACATTCTATTTGTTATAGTAGTATGTGAATCTTTAAGTATTTAGACCAATAATAGGTAATAAATTGTAAATTATATTGTATTATCATTAGATGAGTACATGATCAATTCAGAATATCTTTTAATTTTAAAAAAGTAGTGATGAATATTAGAATGAAAGGAAATAATCATGGTTTTATGATATATATATATATATGTTCATGGTGAAATGAAATATTATCCTCTGTTTGTAATGTTTCTATATTTTAATATTGTTAAAACTATGTAGATTAGTGAAACACATTGTCTGAGTTAGGCACATATGTCACGACCCGCCCTCGGGGCCCGTGCCGTGACTACCCCAAGCCCGCCTTCCATAGGCCAGGGGCTGGCGACTAGCACCAAGGCGTAAATCCAAACAAAAAGGGAAGGCATTGCCTTTGAAAAGTAAACAAGCACCACAGAGTAAGCAAGCAGAAAAGAAAACACTAAGTAAAAACTGTACAAGCTGTGCTGAAAGTAAAAGGGGCCGGAAATACAAGCCCAACTGTAAAGTACAACTGAAAGGAAAAACATCAACTAAAAAGGGAAAACTGCAGCGTCGAGCCGTCCTCTGGAAATCCCACATGATGGGTGGGTACAGATAGCCTCCACTGCTCCTCGGGTCCACCAGACCGCTCCGAATACGTCCCGCCCAGTGGTCCACCTCCAGGTACTGTCCTGCTCCACACGCTTCCTCCACGATCAGCGTTGTCCGTCGTCTGCAACCAACACCACGAAGTGCGGGCCTAGCCCGTGCAGGGGTGAGTATAAGCTACTCAGTAGGGACCCCGAGACCCCAGACGGTCTCCGGAAATCCACAAAGGATAAGTCACGAAGAAGAGATGCAATCACGAAGTAACATCTGACACGGCTTAGGTATATGCCCATACATATACCTAAGTCATCAATTCCCCGATCGGCTCCAACGTCCGAGCCCTAACACAACCCAGTCCACACAGGAAAGCAAAACGAATACCCACGCAGTATAGAACAACACAATCCACAAAGGACAGTAAACAGTAAATCCACACAGGATAGCTCAACACAATCCACAAAGGAGAGAAACACAAGATTCAGCTCACACAGGTATACTTCTTCGGATGACGATAAAGATGATCACTGAACCATCTATGTCGTCGGACCCACGAAGGATCGATAGGTACTAACCTTGCAGTGACCCACACAGGATCGGAACCACACAGGATCGGGCCCACGCAGGACCTGTAGGAGTTGGCTCACACAGATTTGCTGAGAGATGACCCACACAGGATCGGGCCCACGCAGGACCTGTAGCACTGATCCACGTAGGATCGCTGAGTGCAGTAGTCGTCGCAGTCCGCTGAGGATCTCTGCACAGTCGTCGCCGCAGTCCACTGAGGATCTCTGCACGGTCGTCGTCGGAGTCCACGGAGGATCTCTGCACAGTCGTCGCCGTAGAGGGAGCAGTCGCAGCCAGCACTAGGGTTCCCGCACACAGCAAGCTCGCTCGGGAGGGTCCGCTCCACGAGCCGAGAGGCTGATACATCAACTGACACAAATTCCGAAGTTGATGTATCCAAAAGTTCTGTATCGTCAACAGGAACTCAACGTCGCAGACGGCGCGTCAATCAGACGCCCGGTCTGAGAGTTATTGGCATTTTCGTCCCAGGGGCCCGGTTGGTTTTTAAGGCAAAACCAACCCGACCGCACTCCACCTGCGTCCAAACCTCAGGCGGAGTATTCCAAAAGATCCGTCTCACATAGAGGAATTCAACAAAGCTGACGGCACGTCAATCGGACGTCCGTAGCTCAAGATATGAGCGTTTCCGCTCCGAGGGCCTGGTTGGTCTCGTGTACGAACCATCCCGGCCGAACACAAAGTATTCTGAAACCCTGAGTGCGATATACCGAAACGACCGTCTCGATCCAAGGATCGTTTTGCCGCTGACGGCGAGTCGTTTGGAGGCACGAAACTCATGTTACGGGCGTTTGAACGAAAACGTCTGAAGAAGGGGGGTACGGGTCCGGGCTGACCCGGCCCGACCCCCCCTGGGTCGACCCGAACCGGGTCGTCCTGACCCGGGTCCGACCCGGTTGGCCCGGCCCGGCCCGGCCAGGGCCGGTCCGGCTCGGTCGGCTCGGCTCGGCCGAGCGGCGCGGGTGGAAGCCGCGGGCGTTGACACGCGGCCTGAGGAAAACTGCGTCCCGCGTGCGGGCCGCGCTGGCGAACCGCGGACGCGGCTGAGCCGCGTCCCGCCTGGATGACCCGGACCCGCACAGCTGCGGGTCCGTTGGCCGCCGCCGCCTCCGGCCGCCGGCGCAGCCGACAACTTCCGCGGTCCGCCGGCGTCGCTCCGGTGGCCCGTTTTCCTTCCCGTCTGCGCCATTGCTCCTCCCGGGATCCGTTCTTTACTGCGGGATCGTCAAACACCCATTGCAGCATGTTCCGTCGTCCCCCGCCAAATCCACACAAAACGAAGAACGACGTAGGGTCGGCGGGCCGTGTTCGTTTGGCCCGCACCCTCCGCGTTAGAAATAAACAACCGAGAGAAATTGTTCAACACATGAACCAACAATTTTAATTTTAATAAAATAAAATTGTTTCCTTGAATTCGGTTCTTTAATTTTTAAAGAAAGTTCACGGGAATAACAAGGAGGGGTATTCCAAAATTATAAAATCCCTACCTTGATGACAGTCGTGCGCGGGCGTTATTCGCGGATAAGATCGTCGCGGAAGAGAGGGATCGTCGCGTCGTCGCGGGGAGGCATCGCGTCGTCGCGGAATCTGGCATTGAGTCGGCGAGCTCAACGAACCAAGAACAACAAATTTATAATAAATTAAATCTGTGTTTAAACCCAAAGAAAAGAACCTTGAGCGGAAATCCGAAATCACTCACCTCAAATGGTCGGTGATCGGAGATCGGAGATCGCAGATCGGAAGAACGTCTCGGACGAAGGCGTCGTCGATTTCCGGGTTCGGCGTTCTTCGCGTTCTTCGCGTTCTTCGCGAGGGAGCTGAAGAAACAGGGATCCTCTCAAATCTTTTCAAAAGATTTTGGGTTGGTCTTATTTTATTAACATGCCAACACACGAAAACCGGTTAAGAAACGAATGAATTAATTCGTTGAATTAATTCAACGAAAGAAACAGGCCATTTAATTCACGAAAGAAACAGCCCATTTAATTCACGAAAGAAACAGCCCAATTAAATGGTCTGTTAAGAATTTAGAAAACGCGTCGGTTGACTTCCATTAAGACGGGTTTTCACGGGTGCGTTTCTTAGCGGAAAGAAACGGCGGGGCTCATGCAGGCCCCACCTCACAAATATCCTACCAAGGGGGTAGGATATTTCTGGATAGCATTCTATCCAGTTCAACTCAGTTCAAGCCGCCTTTAATTGGCTTCAAGTGGCTTCCAAGTGGCTTAAATGAAATAAAATAAAGTTGTCGCAAAATTATTTTATTTCTTAACTTTAAGCCCGAAAATTTAAAACCACACCCGAGAAAACGCAACTCCGGAAGAGGCGTTTCTAAGCGAAAACCGGCGCTGCGATTTCATCGGTGCCCTCAGAATTCGATTCTGGGCACCGGTTCAAAATTTAGAAAAACCCGCTCGTCCGTTCACTGAACGTACCCGAGCCAAACTTTGGAAAATGATTCCGGGCACACCAGGCCTCGGAATCAGGTGCCGTCAGAAACTGAGCTCTTGTAAAATTCCAAAGAATATTAATAAAAAAATTTCCTTGAAATTTACAGGTCTTTACATTACTCCCACCTCAGGACTTTACGTCCCCGTAAAGATACATCAAAAACTAAGGAAACAAATGTGGGTACTGAGCACGCATCTGAGCCTCCCGCTCCCAAGTCCTCTCCTGGAGGTTCCCGTGTTACCATCTGATGCGCACAAGAGGAATAGATCGCCCATGTAGGACCTGCTCTTGTCAATCCTCTATCTCCACTGGGACCTCCGCAAAAGTCGCTCCATCATCCACGTCTAGATACCCATAGTCAATGATGTGCGTCGGGTCGTGCATGTATCTCCTCAGCTGGGATATGTGGAAGACGTCGTGCACCCGGTGCAACTGAGGTGGCAGAGCCAGACGATAAGCCACCACGCCAACCCTGCTGAGGACCTGGAAGGGTCCGATGAAGCGTGGAGACAACTTGCCGCCTCGGCCAAATCTCCTCAAACCACGTTGAGGTGAGACCCGCAAGAAGACGTGGTCGCCATCCTCGAACTCTAGTGGCCTCCGCCTCCTGTCAGCATATGACTTCTGCCGGCTCTGTGCTGTCCTCATCCGCTCCTGGATGACCTGGACCTTCTCTGTCGTGGCCCGGACCATCTCTGGTCCCACAAGTGCTGACTCTCCAGGGTCTTTCCAGCACAAAGGAGATCTGCAAGGCCTTCCGTATAACGCCTCGTAGGGTGCCATCCCGATGGTGGAGTGGTAGCTGTTGTTGTACGCAAACTCTACCAAGGGTAGGTGGTCCTCCCAACTGCGACCAAAGTCGAGGACACATGCGCGGAGCATGTCCTCGAGGGTCTGAATTGTCCTCTCCGTCTGACCATCCGTCTGACGGTGAAAGGTGGTGCTCAGACGTAGTCTCGTCCCGAACGCCTCCTGCAACCCCTTCCAAAGCCGGGAAGTAAAACGAGTGTCCCGATCGGAGATGATAGTCGATGGCACACCGTGAAGTCGTACAATCTCCTGAACATAGAGACTCCCCATGCTCTCCACTGAGCCCTGCTCTCGGATGGGCAAGAAGTGTGCCGACTTGGTGAGTCGGTCAATAATCACCCAAATGGAATCGTGACCTCTGGAAGTGCATGGAAGTCCAGTCACGAAGTCCATAGATATCCCATCCCACTTCCACTCCGAGACCTACAAGGGCTGTACCAAGCCTACTGGTACCTGATGCTCTGCCTTCACCTGCTGGCAGGTGAGGCATCATGAAACGAACTCTGCCACAGCCTTCTTCATGCCCGGCCACCAGTGCTGTCGTCTGAGATCCTGGTACATCTTCGCCACTCCAGGATGTACCACTAAAGGAGAAGTGTGAAACTCTCTCAGCACCTCCTCTCGTAAAGCGACTGGTACCAAGGTACGTCCTCTGAAAAGGACATCGTGCTATGCTCCAAGGGAGAAACCATCAGGTGCCTGTCCCGAGGATATCTGTGCACGCCGTGTCTCACAGTCAATGTCCCCATGTTGTGCCTCTCTGACCCGCTGAAGATGTGGAGGAGAGACTGTGAGATACTGAAGGAAGGCTGTTCCGTCTCTATCCACGAAGGATATCTGCTGAGGGCATCAGCCACCACGTTCCCCTTCCCAGGAGTATAGACCATCTCAAAGTCATAGTCTTGGAGGAACTCGAGCCATCGCCGCTATCTCAGGTTCAGGTCCTTCTGAGAGAAGATGTACCTGAGACTCTGGTGGTCAGAAAAGACTGTGAAGCGCTCGCCCATCAGATAGTGTCTCCATGTCTTTAGGGCAAAGACTACTGCTGCCAACTCCAAGTCATGGGTAGCGTAGTTCTGCTCATGAGGCCTCAACTGACATGATCTGTAGGCAATCACGACCTGCTCCTGCATCAGGACACACCCGAGTCCGGTCCCTGATGCATCGCAGTAGACTATGTATCCAACTCCCTCCTCAGGAAACCTCAAGATAGGTGCGCTGGTCAACCTCTGCCTCAGCTCCTGGAAGCTCTGCTGACATCTGTCTGACCACACGAAGGGTTTCCCCTTCTTCGACAACGCTGAGAGTGGGGTCGCAACTCTGGAGAAGTCCGGCACAAATCTCTGATAGTATCCGGCTAGGCCCAAGAAACTCCGCACCTCTGTCACGCTCTTGGGTGGCTCCTAAGATAGCACTGCCTCGATCTTCGCGGGATCCACTGCAACTCCCACCTCAGAAATGACGTGCCCCAAGAAGTGGACCTCACGTAACCAGAACTGACACTTCGAGAGCTTTCCATAAAGCTGGTGCTCTCGGAGTGTGTCTAGTACAACACGCAGGTGGTAGGCGTGCTCCTCCTCCGTCGTCGAGTACACCAAAATGTCGTCGATGAAGACCACGACAAATCGATGAAGGTATGGCTGGAAGATCCTGTTCATGAGGCTCATGAACACTGCTGGAGCATTGGTCACGCTGAAAGGCATAACCAAGAACTCATAGTGGCCATACCGACACCTGAAGGCCGTCTTCTGCACATCCTCGTCTCGAACTCTAAGCTGATGATAGCCTGGCCTGAGGTCTATCTTCGAGAACCACCGTGCCCCCTTGGGCTGGTCGAAGAGGTCATCAATCCTGGGTAGCGGATACTTGTTCCTCACTGTCACCTGATTCAGGCGACGATAATCGACACACAGTCGCAAGCTCCCGTCTGCCTTCTTGGCGAACAAAATCGGGGAAGCCCAGGGCGAAACACTGGGTCGGATGAACCCCTTGCCCTGTAAGTCCTCCAACTGTACTCGCAGCTCTCGAAGCTCAGCGGGGGCCATCCGATATGCTGGAGTGCATATCGGGGCTGTCCCAGGGTACAGGTCAATATAAAAGTCTACCTCTCTGCGAGGAGGTAGTCCTGGAACATCGTCGGGAAAGACGTCTGCGTACTGATCCACCATTGCAGGAAAACTGGGACTCCGCACATCAACTGCTCCCAGGATGAGGCTAGCCAACTGATGAGTGATGGGCTGACCTCTCCTCTGCGTGATTCCATCCTGTGCTGCTAAGGCTCCCTTCTCGCCGGTGATGGTGAACCTGCTCCCGTCGGTGCGCACACATCGCACCTTGCGCCTAATGCAGTCAATCTGAGCATGGACCGTAGATAACCAATCCATGCCCAAGATGACGTCGTAAGGCCTCGAAGCTGCTACAAGAAGATCCCAGCCGAAGCTCTCGCCTCCTAGAGTAAGATCACACTGCCGACACCAGTGTGTAATCGTCGAGTCTACTCCCATAGGAGTCTCTAGCCGTAAGGATCGAGCCAACGGCTCTGTCGGAATCTCCGAGCTCCGAACAAGGGCAGTGGCTATGAAAGAGTGACTCGCTCCTGTGTCTATCAGAACTGCAGCAAGGGTGGAATAGACACAGATCGTATCTCGAATCATCTCTGGTGCACCGTGGTCGTAGGCCTCCGCTGCCTGGAGCTGATCCTGTCTCTGCCCGCCAGCTCTCTGTGGTCGGGGCGGGCCTCCTGGTGGTGGTGGTGGTAGAGCCTCAAAGCATCGCCCACCACCTGTTGCTCGGCCAGCTCCTCTGCCTCGTCCGCCTCCTCCATGAGGACCGCCACGGTCGACCCTCTGCCTCTGCCTGGGTGGTCCCTCCACCGTCTGCTGCCCCTCGGTACGACGAGTCGGGCAGTCACGAGCCATGTGGCCCCTCCCGCCGCACTCGTTGCACTGCCTGCCTCTCGGAAGACTGGCTCCGGGCTGGGTGCCCTGCACTGCTGAGCCAGTGTCTCGAGGTCGCCTGTCGGATGGTCTGGTCTGCCTGGAACCCTGAGTCATCCGCCGGCTACTAGCTGCCGAAGACTCCGCTATCTTCCGCCCTGCGGTAGGTCTCGCTGTGGACTCAGCCAGGAAGCTCTCGATCAGGAGGGCACGCTCCAGTACTCTTGCTTGGGTTGGGATGCTGAGGGAGATCAGCGATGCCCTGATCTCATGTCTCAATCCCTGCTCGAAGGTCCGGGACAAGAAGAAGGGGTCTCGTACCAGGTTTGTCGAGTAGCGAGATAGGTCGGTGAACCTCGCCGCGTACTGAGCGACCGTCAAGCTGCCCTGCCGCAGCTGAAGAAGCTCCTAGATGCGCACCGCATGGAGGGTGGCCGGGACGAACTCTGAGCGGAAGAGGCTCTCGAAGTCCGTCCAGATGAGGGTGGCCTCATCGTGTACCTAGAGCATCAGGCTCCACCAGCTTCCGGCTGCTACGTGCAGTAGGCTCGCCGCGAGGATCACCATGAGGTCTGCTGGTGTCCTCACTAGGCTGAAAACTCAGACGACCGCCTCCAGCCAGTCCTTGGCTGCCTGGGGGTCTGAATCCCCACGGAACCTGGGTGGTCGCTGGCACTGGAACTCGTGCAGAGATCCGAGGCGTCGTGCGTCGTCAGCTGCCAATGCTGGAAGCATCGTGGGCTCGGCGGGTAAAGGTACCGCCGGTGCCTCTGCTGTCAACGGACCCTGTTCCGAGGCCTCGTCGCTCGGCGTGCTGTCGTCGCGCCCTACTCTAGGAACCCTAGCCGTCTGTTGTCGTCGTGCCATCCTGAAAAGGAAAAAAGTATGCCACGGTCAGAACAGTATACCTGGTGAGCTGACACAAGTAATCACAAAGAAAACATCAAACACACATGCAATCAATGTTTTCGTGCATTAAGTCAGAAATCAAAAGTCAGGATCCTGGTGTATGGATACATCGGCCGCCGCACCAACACTGGAATCCCTGGACGGATAACCACACTCAATACGCTAAACACTATTGCTTCACATAGAAGAAAGATCAGAGTCTGCGGTAGAACCGACCACCTTTGATACCAATTTGTCACGACCCGCCCTCGGGGCCCGTGCCGTGACTACCCCAAGCCCGTCTTCCATAGTCCAGGGGCTGGCGACTAGCACCAAGGCGTAAATCCAAACAAAAAGGGATGGCATTGCCTTTGAAAAGTAAACAAGCACCACAGGGTAAGCAAACGGAAAAGTAAACACTAAGTAAAAACTGTACAAGCTGTGCTGAAAGTAAAAGGGGCCGGAAATACAAGCCCAACTGTAAAGTACAACTAAAAGGAAAAACAGCAACTAAAAAGGGAAAACTGCAGCATCGAGCCGTCCTCTGGAAGTCCCACCTGAAGGGTGGGTACAGATAGCCTCCACTGCTCCTCGGGTCCACCAGACCGCTCCGAATACGTCCCGCCCAGTGGTTCACCTCTAGGTACTGTCCTGCTCCGCACGCTTCCTCCAAGATCAGCGCTGTCCGTCATCTGCAACCAACACCACGAAGTGCGGGCATAGCCTGTGCAGGGGTGAGTATAAGCTACTCAGTAGGGACCCCGAGACCTCCGAAGGTCTCCCGAAATCCACAAAGGATAAGTCACGAAGAAGAGATGCAATCACGAAGTAACATCTGACACGGCTTAGGTATATGCCCATACATATACCTAAGTCATCAATTCCCCGATCGGCTCCAACGTCCGAGCCCTAGCACAACCCAGTCCACACAGGAAAGAAAAACGAATACCCACGCAGGATAGAACAACACAATCCAAAAAGGAGAGTAAACAGTAAATCCACACAGGATAGCTCAACACAATCCACAAAGGAGAGAAACACAAGATTCAGCTCACACAGGTATACTTCTTCGGATGACGATAAAGATGATCACTGAACCATCTATGTCGTCAGACCCACGAAGGATCGATAGGTACTAACCTTGCAGTGACCCACACAGGATCGGACCCACACAGGATCGGGCCCACGCAGGACCTGTAGGAGTTGGCTCACACCGAACCGCTGAGAGATGACCCACACAGGATCGGACCCACACAGGATCGGGCCCACGCAGGACCTGTAGCACTGATCCACGTAGGATCGCTGAGTGCAGTAGTCGTCGCAGTCCGCTGAGGATCTCTGCACAGTCGTCGCCGCAGTCCACTGAGGATCTCTGCACGGTCGTAGTCGGAGTCCACGGAGGATCTCTGCACAGTCGTCGCCGTAGAGGGAGCAGTCGCAGCCAGCACTAGGGTTCCCGCACACAGCAAGCTCGCTCGGGAGGGTCCGCTCCACGAGTCGAGAGGTTGATACATCAACTGATAAGAAGTCCGAAGTTGATGTATCCAAAAGTTCCGTATCGTCAACAGGAACTCAACGTCGCAGACGGCGCGTCAATCGGACGCCCGGTCTGAGAGTTATTGGCATTTTCGTCCCAGGGGCCCGGTTGGTTTTTAAGGAAAAACCAACCCGACCGCACTCCACCTGCGTCCAAACCTCGGGCGGAGTATGCCAAAAGATCCGTCTCACATAGAGGAATTCAAAAAAGCTGACGGCACGTCAATCGGACGTCCGTAGCTCACGATATGAGCGTTTCCGCTCAGAGCGGCGCAGGTGGAAGCTGCGGGCGTTGACCCGCGGCCTGAGGAAAACCACGGCCCGCGCTGACGAACCGCGGACGCGGCTGAGCCACGTCCTGCCTGGACGAACCGGACCCGCGCGGCCGCGGGTCCATTGGCCGCCGCCGCCGCGGCTTCAGCAGCGGCGGCCTCGTCCGCCGGCAACTTCCGCGGGCCGCCGGCGTCGCTCCGGTGGCCCGTTTTCCTTCCCGTCTGCGCCATTGCTCCTCCCGGGATCCGTTCTTTACTGCGGGATCGTCAAACACCCATTGCAGCATGTTCCGTCGTCGCCCGCCAAATCCGTACAAAACGAAGAACGGAGGAGGGTCGTCGGGCCGTGTTCGTTTGGCCCGCACCCTCCGCGTTAGAAATAAACAACCGAGAGAAATTGTTCAACACATGAACCAACAATTTTAATTTTAATAAAATAAAATTGTTTCCCTGAATCCGGTTCTTTAATTTTTAAAGAAAGTTCACGGGAATAACAAGGAGGGGTATTCCAAAATTATAAAATCCCTACATTGATGACCATCGCGCGCGGGCGTTCTTCGCAGATAAGATCGTCGCAGAAGAGAGGGATCGTCGCGTCGTCGCGGGGAGGGGTCGCGTCGTCGCGGAATCTGGCGTTGAGTCGGCGAGCTCAACGAACCAAGAACAACATATTTATAATAAATTAAATCTGTGTTTAAACACAAAGAAAAGAACCTTGAGCGGAAATCCGAAATTACTCACCTCAAATGGTCGGTGATCGGAGATCGGAGATCGGAGATCGGAAGAACGTCTCGGACGAAGGCGTCGTCGATTTCCGGGTTCGGCGTTCTTCGCGTTCTTCGCGTTCTTCGCGTTCTTCGCGTTCTTCGTGAGGGAGCTGAAGAAACAGGGATCCTCTCAAATCTTTTCAAAAGATTTTGGGTTGTCTTATTTTATTAACATGCCAACACACGAAAACCGGTTAAGAAACAAATGAATTAATTCATTGAATTAATTCAACGAAATAAACAGGCCATTTAATTCACGAAAGAAACAGCCCATTTAATTCACGAAAGAAACAGCCCAATTAAATGGTCTGTTAAGAATTTAGAAAACGCGTCGGTTGACTTCCATTAAGACGGGTTTTCACGGGTGCGTTTCTTAGCGGAAAGAAATGGTGGGGCTCGTGCGGGCCCCACATCACAAATATCCTACCAAGGGGGTAGGACATTTCTGGATAGCATCCTATCCAGTTCATCTCAGTTCAAGCCGCCTTTAAGTGGCTTCATGTGGATTCCAAGTGGCTTAAGTGAAATAAAATAAAGTTGTCGCAAAATTATTTTATTTCTTAACTTTAAGCCCGAAAATTAAAAACCACACTCGAGAAAACGCAACTCTAGAAGAGGCGTTTCTAAGCGAAAACCGGCGCTGCAATTTCATCGGTGCCCTCAGAATTCGATTCCGGGCACCGGTTCAAAAGTTAGAAAAACCCGCTCTTCCGTTCACTGAACGTACCCGATCCAAAATTCGGAAAATGATTCTGGGAACACCGGGCCTCAGAATCAGGTGCCGTCAGAAACTGCGCTCTTGTAAAATTCCAAAGAAAATTAAGAATGAAATTTCTTTGAAATTTACGGGTCTTTACAACATAATCAGAAGAAGTTCAAATAATATCCATAAAATTTTATGAGAAAGAAATAATCATTCACTATAGGTAAAAAGTGGAATACATTGAATATATAATATACATGAAGGATAATATATTAAGGAGTGATAATTCGACAATTTATGAAGAACAAGATCGTTCATGATCTGGAAAGAATGAGTTTCAAGACCATAATTCCTACATTAGAAAGATATTCATGATCTTCATTTTTCAAATGAGTATTAAATATCACGTAAACTCATTATAGATGACCTATTTCAAATTTTGTGTAAAAATAGATGAATAAAATATATTTATAATGGTGGATCTGTAAAATTTTAAAGAAAGGTCTTATTGCTTGGATTTGTATCCAATTGTAGAAGTTGGTCATAGCTGGGCTTTCTAAATATCATAGAAAATAGAGAAGTGAAGGGGATTGGAGAATCTTACCAAAAAAGATAAAAGGGTTGATTTATGGGATGTGGAATTTGGATAAATTGGTGGATTGAATATTATGTTGTTCAATTGATTGGTGACCTTTTCCTTATAACCAAAATTTAGTATAGTGGAGAATACATGTAGAGGCGACTTACAATCATTGTATGGAGTAGGTGTTTGTAATGGATGCCATTAATACTATGTGGAGTTCCCTAATTTACTATTTTTTCTTAATAAGTGATATTTCAGATATCACAGTGTTGATCATGAACCTTGACTTGTTTGATTGTTCGAATTAAATAAATATGAATTTGTAAATGGAAAACCACTTATTCACCATCAACCCTTTTCAGTGGTTAATCTAGCCTGGGGAAATACAATTTTTATATCCAAATTGAATATATTATATATATTACAGTGACAAAAATTTTACTAATAGATATATATTTGAAATTTTGATTCATTAAAACCAATTTAGATTATAATATATCATTATAAATAATTTAAATGGAAACATAGTTTTTAATCAAAACACTGAAAAATTTAAGATAAATCTAAAATTTTCTCCAAAATATAAATTTTTTTACTTGCAAATTTCTAAGTTGAATTTTATTTTGTCAAATTATTTTTCTAAATTTTTAAAATCTTTATATTATTATTTTTCAAAAAATAAGTATATTTTTAATGTAATTCTTTTGAAATATATTTTAAAATTATTGAAAATTATTTATTTTATTATCAATATGATTAATTTAAAGATAACAATTATAGTTAATATATAATAATTAGTTATTTCTATTTTTAATTATATTTTTAAAAATATATTTAATAACATCCATATTTAAATTTTTATATTTGGAATATGTAATGATCATTTAAAAACATGGTGTTTGGTGAAATTTGATCCTAACATGATTATGTGTATAGTGAAACCTATCGATGAAATTTCATTTATTAAAAAATTAAAAATATAAAAATTTTATTTTTCTATGGGGTTTTATATACTTTTCCCAATTCCATTAAATTTCATTAACATGATTACACACATGGACAACACAATAGTTGGAATTTATATTGTACACCATATATCATTATCTGGGAGGAAACATAGTGCATCCAATGGAAATATTATCCGTCTCATTTCAGGATACATGACATGAATTTCTAGATCATTCCAAAATATACATTAATTAGTAAAATATAAATATTATACCATATTTATGAACTCGTATCTTTTTATCGGGTATGTTTTCCTTTTTCTGGTGCTTTTGGGATAAAGATGAATTTCTGGAAGCTTCATAAGTACACTCCATGTACTTTAAAAGTACATGTCGTGTACTCGGTTACTATGGGTATTCATGTTTGGGCCCTGTAACGGCCATGAATATGGCTATGTGTGGTGACCTGGTGACTGCCTAATGCATGGGCCGATAAGGGAATGTACAAACAGTGTACTTAAAAAGTATATGCCATGTTCATTCTGTATTTTTATTAAATGTGCCAGGGTCACATCTAATTGGAAGAAGTGTCTTTTTCATTGCCTTATTTGACCAAGAGCATCTGTACAATGCTGATATCACCCAGAGACCTTGATCGATCACCAGTTCTCTGATTCGATAATTGTCAATTGCGTTGGGATCAACATGGTAAGCTATTCCATCTTCTATAGATTCATTTCTGGATTACACTTTTTTAAAGAGTCATCCCTGCTTGATCATTGTGATTGTTTTATAGATAAACATTGTTATTGCATGATTCAAGGATTGAGGATCACGTATAGAGTCCCTGCCACACCGAGGTAGATGGTTTGAGTCTTTTCATAGATAGTCTTTGAGTTATATGTGCAACAGTTTCCAATACCTGTGATTGGGGTATTGTGTGATTAGAGTTTTGACCTAATTAATTCTTATTATGATTAGAATGCTATAGTAGTGTTAAATTGTTGTGAATATGGTTTTTTACAATTTTATGGATGTAATTTCCCAATATTTTACCATTTATGACAGTTTAGTCTAGCTATGCATGTTAAGCTATTGGATTAATTTCCATGCCTTATATTGTAGGACGATGTGATTGTATTTGGACATGATGTTATGTTGTAGAATGTTTATCCATGTAGTTCATGATGATTATCATGGCCTCTATGCATTTTTATGCTCAATTGACTTACACTGGTAAATAAGAACCTGGTGTAGTAGACCATAGGAAGAATGGATGTTAAGAGCTTTTTCCAAGTGTTTGTTTACAGTTATGATGCAAGTACATACGAGGAATTTTTGTAAGTGTTTTCTTAGAGTGTCTGTACTTCCTTTACATGGGCCAAAGGGGAATGTGACATTGAGTTCTTCCCTAGAGTTTCTTTTATTTAATGATACAAACCTAAAGGGTGAATTGTTAATGACTACATCCTCATAGATTCTATGCTTAAGCTAAACCAGAGGGGTTAGATAGTGTGTGCTTCCCCAAAGGATTCTTGTTCATGATTTGTTCAACCATAGTGGTTAGGCTCTGAGTACTCCCAGAGGGTTTTCTACTTATTTTTAGCTTCTTACTTGATATCTGATAATTGAATTCATTTGAAAATGTAGGATTGTTTACATTTGAGTATATCCTTTTTCAGTGCTTTATTTTGAATATATCCTGCCATATTTATTCAATGAATTTTAGGAGCAGATCCTTTTGTGGCAGCATACTGGGATATAGTCTCACACTATATTTAGGAAATGATTTTGGGCCCAAATAGATTATATTACTAAAGGAATATATAAGGGCAAGTGCCCTTCTACATCAGGTACTTGATAGTTGTGGAGCTGGAGGGAATGGGACCAAGCTGAGGGCTGCAATGCTGTTGGATTTTATCCATTTCTTTTTTACATTGGTTATTTCTGTATTCCAGCATTGTGATTTTTTTGGATGCTTTGATAGACATATGTTTCACACATCATCATTATATATATGTACTCCATCTTATTCTTTTATTCTTCTAATTTTTACTGATGTATGGTATTATTACTACATCCACTATTGTATATCTGTTTACTTCTGTTGTGTTACTCTAAAAAAGAAGGAATAGTTTTCCCACTATCAAACCCATAGACCTCACTACTAGTCGGAAGCCTCTGGCGTTCAGGGAAGTGTGCTTCAGGCCATGTGACCAACCAGGTATGGGGTGACTTTCGGAACCAGGATGTTACAAAGTGGTATCAGTTGATTCTATTCTTCTTGTCATAATGTTTGTAGCATATAGTCAGGGATAGGATGGAATACATACATGGTAATAATCTGCACCTGGGAGTAGCTAAATCATGTATTGAGAAACACCTATTTACCTCATTTATTGCAATTTTTATTGATTATCAATTTTACTATTGATTTGATTTTCACAATTGGGGGTTTCACATATATTGTGTTCTTATTTTTGATGTTATTTTGGATCTATTTCTATTGAAATCTGATGAGATGAGGGTAATATGTCTCATGCAACATATAGGCAATTGCTAGAAATCACATGTCACACATTCATGTCATTATATTTAAGGAGAATTATAGATTTCATGTTATTGTGATAGATGTTGTGTTAGATATACATGATATTGTGATGGACTCGTTGATAAAATACATACATTTGATAGGGTATTTCTTTGTGTAAGTATTTCTATGAAAGAATGCCAAACCTTGGTTCTTGAGGTGTTATGGTCCCCCATGGACCGGAATTTGGTGGACCATTGGATTTTTTTTCCATGCAAATCACATGTATATGTTTCCAGTCATTGAATTATGGTGTGTATGGGCCCTCACAGATCGGAATATCACACATTAATGTTTTTTTAGTGTTTATCTTTGTTCTATAGAAATTTTGAAGGCTTAATATCCGAAAAAACCCAGAATACATGTTGTGTAATGATGAATTAACACCATATGTTTTTCTGTTTAGGAAGAAACTATTTTAGTTAAGTACATTGTGTGTATTATATGTGCACATTTTGTAGTTTCGAACCATGTCACAGACTGTGTGGGAAGATACACGGGGTTGGGATATCTCTATTATGACACACCAAGTACAAGATGTTAACGCCGTATTGTTGAGCCGTATAATCTACCGTGTGACTAACAACAGGGGTCAGTTGAGTGTTTTCTAATACATGACGTGTCTATATGAAACATGCCATGTTGTGTAAACTATGTATACAACCATGTCATGAACAATATTGGATTGCAAAAATCTACTATTACAAGCCATGTCTGGAAAAAACACATCTTGTTGAATCATCTATTTAACTGGACATGTCACTAAGGACACGGGTCAATAAAGCACATCTAGTACACATCGTGTCAGGAATGAACACACTGTGTAGCTTTGTTATAAGAGAACTGAGTGGCCTAGAGATGAAGAATAACTCGGGTTGTGGAAGAGAAGTCAAGTAGACGTCTTGTGTTTAGACAACACGCCATGTTTTTGGGGTGTTATTAGACTAGTTGTGGAAAATGTAGAAGCCCATGTGAAGGCCTAAGAGAACTCTCAGTGTAGGTATTATACACACTATATATCCATGTTTTGAAAAACCAGATTTATTTCATGCTCTAGTTCCCTTATTACACTTCTAGTTCTCAGTCCTTGACAATCATGATCTATGGTGTGAACTACACATTTTAGAGTCATGACACCAAGACGCCCTCGGGTTGTCCCCCTGTTATATGGAAATGATCAGTGATGGACATCGCCGATCAGGGACTACCAAAATATCATCCACTTGTTCCAGTCATGATACCAGCTGTCATTCTTGACATAGCTAATGATGCATATTTCTAAGGGGGATTTATATGTTTAATACAAAGCATCTGAGGAGTACCTCATCCTGCCCATTATAAAGAAGAGTTGATATGGGTTTTCCAGCTGCAGCATCACACAAACTTCATAGGGGAAGGAGGACATCGGGATGCTGGGTCATGGTTACTATCCATGCATTCTATCTTCGAACATCTGAAGACGCCTCTAGAGAGGATGGTGAAGCTCACTATGTAAATTCTTTGGGTTTCCACCAAGAGATGGTGGGATGAGATCTCAGAGGCGGGATTCTAACCGGTTATGGGAAGGGATGATTTACAGTATACCTTATATGACTACATTTACTCAGAGACATGGAGAGTCGATCGATCCAGAGAGTACATGAGTCTAGAGAAGGGTACTCTTTCTATTATGGAGTATTCCTCTTACATCACAGAGCTACCAAATCGCACACCCGTTCTAGTAGGTGATGAGTTATTTATGGAAAGGATGTTTGAGGATGCTCTTTGGAACGACATCCAATCTCAGGTAAACATCTGCAGGTTGACATCCATCACTTCTATCATCAACCAAAAGCTGATCACAGAGTGAAATCTGAAGGATTTTGGAGTTGTGAGCCAGGGCAGCTCAACATCCGGAGTTGGTATCCCCCCTACTGACAACAGGAAGTGCCACTTGGATTCGACGCACGGGGATCCAACGAGTTGTGACACTTCTTCTAGTATACATGTGGTGTGCTACCAGTGTGTAAAGAGTTGGAATACAAGGCCACATTGCCCGAGAGACCCAGTAGAGTGCCGATCATGCGACATGATGGGTCATCTACAGTGTTTCTACCAGATTTTCTCACCAGAAAGAGGCGATATGGGTTCATCTATGACTCCTCATTCTGGAGCAGCGCCACCAGTTTCTCACCAGTCGGGGAAGTAGAGTTATTCCAACCATTCAGGTCGAGGTGGAGTTCATGGATGTGGTATCCAGTCACCATTCATTCAGTGACAACAAGGAGGATCAGCTCAGTGTGGTTGTCCAAGGTCACAGGGTCATTGTGTAGGTCAAGCATTTTCAGTGGATCAGAGCTAGCAGGAGTAGGATCTAGGACCCTCTATAGTTCGAGGAGTGATCCATGTTATCTCCATTTTAGCTTCTACTCTTTTCGATATGGGGGATTTCAATATCTTTATGTCTATAGCTGTTGTGGATAGCCTTAGACACTGTATCTTTTACTATGTTGATATATTGATGTTAGACATGCTATTGGTGATAAGGATAGCTAGTGTACGGTAGTGCAAGGAGTTCCCCCTTGGGGTTGGTGGGTGTCACTTCATATTGGACCTTTATGTCTTCGAAATCACAGGCTATGATTTCATTCTTAGAATGGACTGGTTAGTTCCCTTCCAAGTATTTTTGATTGATATAACAATAGGGTGAGTTTCACATCACAAGAGGGAAGATCGTTTCTTCATAAGGGAGAATGGGTTGTTCATGAGAGAAGAGCCAGACCTGAGCATCATGGGTTTGGAGGAGTTACAGCCCAGATTTCTAGTCTACATTTGGATGACCGGGGGACTCCAAAGCTGGACATTCCTCTTCTGGTGGATTGTATCAGGGACATCTTTCAAAAGGACCTTTCTGGTTTTCCTCCAGAGCGAGAGGTGGAATTTTCTATTGAACTTGTTCCACGAGTGGAACTAGTGTATATAACTTCCTATTGGATGGCTACAACTAATTTGTTAGAGATCAAGAAGCCATGGGAGGTGTTTCAGGTAAAGGGTTTCATCATACCCAATAATTTTCATTGGGGTTCACCTATCCTATTTGCAAAGATGGCAGATGGTACCCTCAGATTTTTTTGGATTATTGGAAGTTGAACTAGTTAATGGTCAATAACCGATTATCCTTGTTGAGGATATATGTTTTCATTGATCAGCATTGAGGATCCAGGGTGTTCTCAAAGATCGACTTGAGTTTTGATTACAATATTTTGTATGTTAGACCATCTGATATACCTCATACAGAATTCCGAATATGGTATGGTCTATAAGAATATGTAGTTATGCCGTTCGGGCTCACGAAGGCAATTGCTGACTTTATGGAACTGATGATCCGAGTGTTCCATCCATACATTGATTCTTTCGTGGTAGTCTTCATGGATTATATCCTGGTGTACTCTCACACTCGACATGACCATTCCACCAATATTGAGACAATTTTGAGTAAACTGAGAGAGCATCAGTTATGTGATAATATCTCAAAATTGCACTTTTTTATGGACCAATTTAAATTCATGGGTCATGTTATCTCAGAGACAAGAGTACCAATAGACCCAATGAATGTGAGATCAACAGTTTCTTTGGAGAATCCAAACAATGTATTTGAGGTACGATGTTTTCTTGGGCTGGCTGGAGACCACAGACGTTTCATATAGAAAATTTCCCACTCAGAAGTGCCAATGATGGACTTTACATTGAAGGGTGAAAATTTCATGTTGTCAGGTTCATGTGAGTTAGCCTTTCTGGAGCTAAAAGGGAGGTTTACTTCTACACCGATAATAATATTGCCAGAGTCGGGCAAGACCAATATTGTTTACTGTGATGCTTCAGGTATCAGGCAGAGAGATTTTCTTATGCATTGAGAATGATTCGTTACGTATGGGTCTCGGTATTTGAGGCCGTATGAGTTAAATTTTCCAATGCACAATCTCATGTTTGCAGTAGTTGGTTAGGCATTGCGTTGTTGGTGAATATATCTTCTGGGAGTGGATTTTTCTGGTTTTCACTGACCACAAAAGTCTCAAGTACATCTTCACTCAGCATGACCTGAATTAGAGATAGTGAAGGTGTGTTATGTACCTTTAGTCTTTTTACTTTGAGCTTGCCTATACTCCTGGGAAAGGAAATGAAGTGGCTGATGCCCTGAGTAGGAAGACTGAGATACCACCGGTTCAGGAGGACAACAATGAGTTGCATCTTATGGATCTGTTCTCTGAGATGCATTTGGAGGTGCACAACAGACAAGGGTATACATTACTATCTTTTATAGATGTAACCTCTATTCTTATTGATCGAGTGCGATTGAGGAAGCTATCAGATTCTGATGGCTTAGTCCTATATGAAAGCGTGTTAGGAGTGGACCCTATTCCATGATGGATTTCTAGTGAGGATGAGATCTTGCATTTTGATGGGATTGTATTGGTGACCGAAGTCATGCACAAGGATGTAATGTGGGATTTTCATTAATTAGTTTTTCCATTACATCATGGGGTCATGAAGATGTATCATGATCTAAACCGTCAGTTTTGTAGGCTAGGTATTAAGAGGGATGTTGTTGGTTCCATAATGATCTGTTCCACCTATCAAAAGGTGAAGGCTGAGCATCAACAACCAACAAGGTTTTTACATCAGTTACCCATTCCCGATTGGAAGTGGAATGACATCGTGATGGATTTTGTGACACAATTTCTGAGGTTTCCTCATTGAAATGATCAGTATTGGTTGTCACTGATTGACTCATGAATGATTTTCAATTTTTTAAATCATGGAGACCTATAGTGTTGCTGAGCAGGGATGGTTGTACATTCGAGAGATTGTGCATCATCATGGGGTTATACACTCCATTTTTTTAGATAGAGAAACACATTTTACATCTCGGTTCATGGAGGGGCTACAAAAGGCCTTTGGTAAATAGGTACATCTGGGAATAGCTTACCATCCATAAAAAGATCGTAAGTCTGAGCGTATGATTCTAGTGCATGAGGATATGTTTCGAGCATGCATCTAGGATTTTGGAGGTTCTTCGAAGAAACACATACCTCTTATGGAGTTTTCCTATAACAATAGTTTTAAAGAAACTATTCAGATGGAACCTTATAAGGCATTACTTGATAGACCATGTCAATCACCCTTATGCTGGATGGAGGTTGCAGAGGGATCTATGATGGGACCTCTACTAGTCCATGAGACCAAAGAGCAGATAGAGTTGATTTAGAAAAGGATTTATTCTGCACAGTCTCGATAGAAGTCTAATGTTGATTGATGGGGGCGACCTCTGATGTTATAGGTCAGAGATCAGGATTTCCTGGGTCTCACTCTGAGTTTGGAACACATGAGGATTAGTAAGCATGGTAATCTTTTTTCGAGGTATGTCGGGCCGTTTTAGGTTTTGGAGAGAGTTTGGCTAGATGCCTATCGGTTACAGTTACCTCAGAGGTACCAGGCAATGCAAGAAATCTTCAATTTTCTCAGATTTGGTGTTACTTCTCATAATCGTCTCATGTTTTTTAACTTGAGGATATTGAGTTAGAGGTAGATTAGTTGATTAAGGAGAATCCTATCTGGATTTTTGGTTGATGTAGGAAAATTCTCTGTGGTCGGTTTGTTCCTCTGGTACACATGATATGGCAACACGAGCATGTATAGGTTGAGACCTGGGAGAGTGAGGTCGATGTACGATCGCAGTGATCGAAGCTTTTTTAGGAATATTCTTCTACGCCACCTTGTTAGGGTAATTTGGGGACATATATTTTATTTATATTTATAAATATATTTTAAATTGGTTCAAAATTTTAAATAGATTATATATTCACAAATTAATCAAATTTAAGTCACTATTAGTAATTTCATAGTGAAAATTGATATAAAAACCTAGTAAACATTTATTTACATTTTACATGGAAAACATTTATTATCTAACTGACTGTGGGATAAAATTAATATTAATATCAATAAATTATGTTCTTTGAATTTGTAAAATGGGTATCAAAATTGGAATTATTATTATTTATAACATAAAATAATTTAAACTTAATTTTTACCAAAATGATTAGTTAATGTAATTAAAATTGATTACCCTGATTTAGGAACAATTAATTACACTGAATTCGTTAAAATTAATCATAATAAGGGAGTAAACCTTCTTCTTATGGTCTCAAAAAATAGATAAACATGTAAAACCCTGATTTTATGGAATAATTTAAGACAATAAACTTCAATTATCACTATTTTTTGGTCTGGTATGACTTTTGATCAATAAAAACAACATTACACCTAAATTGTTCTAAAAATTGAAAAGGATAAGCTTTCCCTTCCTTATAAAAGGCCACCAACTATCCCTCTTCTTCAAACCTCTCAAACCACATTGGATTATCTAAGCTCTAAAAATTACACTTCCAACCATCCTTATACTCATCCTTGAAAACTCCATTTTGGTTGAAATAAATCCATGGAATGATTTTTTTCATAATCCAAAAGGATTTACCCGATTTAGAGGAAACATCTTATCTGAAGCTCGGTTCTATTATTCTATTCTCCACCATTAAAATATCATTATTACATAATTGATTTAAAACAACCATATCATCAGATACAAGGATATTTTTTATGATATGGGACTAACATATTCATTAACACACTTCCAACTAATGGGTAACAGACATATTTTTTATGTGCAAAACAAACTACCACCTCACGAAATATTGATTTTTCATTTTTCCATTACTGCCTCTCATTACAGAAATTTTGATGGAAAATTTTTTTATATATTAAATATATGGTTTTATAATGTATTTATTAATATTTAATATTTTTAATAACATACACTTTCGTTTTTTATCTTATATAAATATTATAATTTGGTTTTTTGATGTGAGGCATATAACCCCCTTGAAGATATGTGATTCGTTCAAACACTACAAGGAATTTATTAGGAATATGTTTAGTGAAAATATATGACATCTATGAAATATTAATTCTAAATTAATGATATTTTATACATATATACATATATATATATTTCATTTACATTATTTCTATTAGAACCATAATAAAACAAAAATAAAGTGCATGTTTACGTACCATATATCATCTACATCAACTGTGTATTTTTTTCATACTTATATATTATATATATTATTATAATAAATTTGTAATTAATATTAAATATATATATATCATTTTTAATATTCATGAAATTATTTTATTAGTATTGGGACCAATGACATATCAAATTATGACACTTGGAAAAACTATGTTAATAATATATAAATCATAACCATAACTAAATTTATTTACATGGGCTAATATAAATTCATAATTAAACGATATATTTAATTATATATTACAATATATTTATATTAGAGATTTATAATATTAATATATTTATTTTAAACTATTTTCTTAAGAGTAATAAGAGATTCAATCCAGTTTGTAAGGGGATTTATCTTGATTTTTATTTTAGTGAGATTAATGCTTTATTCAACAACAATTAATTTTTTGTGGTGTGTATACATTGTATGAATGAAAATAATTTTTTTACTACTATTTTTGTGTATTTTCTTATCCAATGAATTATTATTATTTCTTGGGGTTAATGATTCAAACATTATCAAGTTGGTAAGATTGTTTTGTCTCAATTTTCCTTTGTTGAGACATATGTATTTCTATACACCTTCATTTTTCATCAAGAAATGTGTATTTCCATTTGAAATATTATATCATGATTCTAATTCATTTCATGATATTTTATGATTCATTTAATTTAATTTTCATTCATGGAAAATATGATCCCATGTTACCATATGGTAATTGTCTATTAAAACAATATCATCATTTATAGAGATTGTATATGATTATAGATACATTGCTTAAAAATAGTGATAAATCTCTCAAGAAAACCCCTGAATGTTTCTATCATCTATTTATACATGATATACCATTGTATTATTACAATTTTATTACTTTTTTTATTTTGAAAATAGGATAATTATTTTATGAAAAATATGGCAATATCTCTCTCTTCTATCAGAAATCAATTTTTTCTAGACAATCCAATTTCAAAAAAGGATTTCAAACATGTTTTAATAATATAAATGAATATTATTTTAGTGTAAAAAGATGTTTAATTTTTTTAAGTAATTTAAAAAATTCTTTTAGTCTTTTTCTGTCCCATTTTCATGGAAAACCTTTATTAAAAAAATTTTATTCTAAAAATTGTTTTCCATGCAAAAAATGATAATTTCCTCTGGAAATATTATTCAAAATATATATCCATGATATGTTCCATTAAATATGAATTATTTTGATGATACTCATTCCGAAATATAAAGATATCCAAATTTTTGATTCACATTAATTCTCTGAATTGTATATAATTTGATTGAATGATGTTTTGGAAACTAGTACGTCTTTCATGGGTTATGTACTTTTAAACCACATTATTCTTCCTTTGATTTTATGCTTTTCAAACCACATTGTTTTCACATTTTATTATATCATAAATTTAATTTGAAACAAATCAATTTTCATAGGTTATTATTTTATGAAATATAAACCAAACACATCTCATTTAATGGCTTACGATTTGAGGGTTATTAAAACATTCTATTTTTATGGTTCATGATATGATGTTAGTGTTATTTTATTTTACATGTATGAATTATGTTATAATGAGATGGGTGGAACCTATATCTCACTCAAATTAATTGTTTAATGATGTATGACTAATTAGTATAAATGTTATGCGTCAACCTACTTACATGTTCAGAATTTCAAGCATAGACCTAGTTTCATTTCCATATGATTACTGGTTAATCGTATTACATTTTCCTAATGTTATGAGTTGAACTTATTATGTGTTCAAAATTTTATGTGTGAACTCAGTTAAACATTACCAATGATTTGAATTTAGCTTTTTATGTTCTAATATTTATTTTTGAACATGATAATATGATCACAATGTTATGCATGGACTTAATTTCACTCGCATAAGACTATGTAAGGGAATTATTTCATGTTTTTAAATTAATTTGTGATCCTGATTCCTCTTATTAATGTTCACTATGTAGTATGATAATGTGTATATCGTAATTCCATGTATTATTTATTTATTATTATATCATGTATTACACTTTTGATTTCATTATTATTCATGTACTATGGAAAATAAACATGTATTTCACGATTAATTATTATGATCATTTATATGAAGGGTATGTTCTTATAATGATTTTTTAGGTTATTATACCCTTATATTAATGATATGCTGACACTTTTCAATTATTTAAAATTACTAGGAATTTAAAATCACCCATTTCTTATATTTCCTTTCCCCATGTAATGATGATTGGTTTATTTATTGAATTATATTGGGGGAAAAACTAAGTAGGAAAAATTGATGATATTTCACCAAGCTCCAAGATTTTTATTTCATGTTTCTATAACCACTAATCTAATACATTATTTATGGGTATATTATTATAATGTTTTAGGAATTGCAAAAAAGTTATGTAATATTAATGTATAAAAAGAAAGGATCTCAATAGTTTGTATCAAAATAATTGTTTTGTTAACCATTAAAAACTAGGATGGGAAAACTTTAGTGATATCCCTAGGTGTATTTCTAGTTATATGTCTAGGGGTGTCTCTATGTATATGTATAAGGAAGGCATATCATTTGGAAAATGATTAAGGATTTGGTAAATGATAGAGTGGGTGGTTTCTTATAAATACATCCCTGTTTAGATAATACATGTGGATGTGTCTCTTGCATAGAAGTACAAAGGTGTAACAAATCTGACATAATGATCCAATTTTGACTTAGGGTAATCTTCTACACAGCTATGGTCTTTACAATACAACTAGATTGAACCTACTGGGGGATATTCTTTGTTAAATTACAATCTCTTCAATAACAATCACGACTGATTTAAATATAATTTATCTATGAATAACTTATGATAACCCTGATGTTTCTGAGTTTAAATAATTGATCAAAAACTAGACATCACTAATATATATATTTTTCTTGATTACACAGATTTTACATTGATAATTATTGTTCACAATATGGTGTATTCTTTTAGTAAATCATTAAAAAAACGAATTGTGTTAATGTTTAATGTGATGGAAAAGTTTATCATGATTAGTAAAACAAAATGATCACAAGACTGAATGACATTGTGATCATGCCTGATTTGTTTTCATGAAACATTACTCACAACTAGTACCTTATCCAACAATCATACTCACCAAGGATTATAGGGAAAGAGTTCTGTTAGAGTGTGCGTAATGTATACCATGGGAAAAATAAGATTCAATTTCATTTGTGTCAGGAATGTGGAAATAATCACACATGTGAAATCCTAAGAGGAATATAGTGATATTTTTATTGTAGAAAAGATAGTCTTAACTCAAATAAATGCCAAGGTAAAATTTGAAGATCATTGAATTCAATATATGGGAATGTTGGCCTCACTATTGTATTATCAGTTAAAGACTTCATTAAATGTGGAAATAATGGAAAAAAACAAAATTATTTCTTATATATAAGTCTCCTAAAAATAATTGGAATGGATGTTCAGTTAATGTTTTTGTTGCTACTAATGAGGGGGACACAAACATTAAGTGAAAGCTAAAATATTTTCTTCATGTAAGGATAACATTTTACATAATAATAATTAATATATTGTATTTTATTATCCATAATATGTTATTCATATTTTATATTCTTCGAAATATTTATTAAGGAATATTTTATTGAAGACTTAGTTATTGTTTAACAATAATGATTAATTAATAACGTATTTATGTTTTATAAATGAACGATTATATTATATGATTCATGAAATATATAACTATTTTTAGTATAGGATTATATTAAATATTAAAATGGGCATGTTCAATTGTGATAATGACAAAGAAAAATGATTTTAATGAAATGTGATATTTTGATTAAGGGATTATAACCATTAATTAATTCATAAAATTGAGATAATGAACATTTGGTAAGGATATATTATATATGAATAATTAAATTGGATGTTATGGGTTAAACTATAAATATTTATGGAAAAATTTGTTTATTTCATCTATGATGATGTTTATAACCTCTTTTATTTAATTAATATATCCACTAATCATTGTATTAAAGATGAATTCAGTTTTTATAAAATGATTTATGGTAATTAAGGTTATTAAAATTTTTAATGGGAATACAATATAAGGTTGTTCACATGATTCATATGTGACAACCAAGTCAAAAATTGTGATATATAGGAGATCAATGATCATCTGACTTGATGATTTTATTTCTAAAGATTTCATTTTTCTTCTCTCAGAAGTGTTGTATGGTTAAACATTTTTGGAAAGTAGATGTTACACTTCATAAGAAGTTTGTAGGATTAATTTGTTTTCTATTAAAATGATTATTTATTCTATTTTTAATTCATGTTCAAATTAAATTTTTTTTATGGTAACTATGACAATTTGGATGGAATTTCATGAGTCTCATATTCTATTAGTACCCCAGGAATGAAAAAAGATTCTTCATTTGTTGTGAAATAGGTGATGTGGATTGTTGAATGATAAATGATGAAATTTTCATGAAAACATAAATGAAAATTTTTACATGAAAATTCATTATCATTTAGAAAAAGGATATTGAAAAATAAAATTCATCGTAGCTTTCTTTCCAATGAATCATAAGGTCCCTTAGGTTGTTACATATTTATAGATTTTTTATTGTAAAAATTCTAATGAACTTTTTATCTATTACTGTACATATAAACATTATTGTAATATCAATCTTATGTTGTAGGTTTTTACATCCCACAAATGTTATCATGTATGGAAATATCATTATTAGTTACCTTTGGTGAACATTGTGGTTCCCAAATTCCCTTTCAAATGAATTTTTCAGTAATAATTTTTATATTGTGGGATCTGTCGAATAAAACATTCATCTATTAAACAATCAATAACCTAGAAGAATATAGAGGTAAAATTATTTTTAATTGGGGGCTAGGGGTATAATGTAACACTCTTAGATTTTATGTTTCTTTTTTTAATTAATTTATCCATATTGATATTTTTCATTTCACGCAATACTGAAAATAGTTTATTTTAATGCACCATGATTGGATATCATTATATTCAAAACCAATTTAATAATTTCGTACATTCAAGATATATTTTAGAATTATTGATACAGAATATTTTTGTTATCTTTTATTTCATACACCAATGACTATCCTTGATGGCCTGTGTAACATGCAAGACTGAGTTTTACCAAATAGATGAATATAATTAAAATGTTATTATTTAATATATTAAGATAAATAATTTCATTTACATTATAGGATATGAATGGTGTTAAATACTATATTGGAATATTTAGTTTTCAATAATATAATATGAAATCATTGGATATCAATTAAATTTCAATGAATATAAAAACTAATATAATATAAAGTATAATTTTATTAAATCATTGGTCATAATGGTGTTTTATCTAATTAAATTTAATAAATTTATATTAGTTAGTGATATTAGTTTAATATATATATATATATTATATTCAATCAAATATTTTTAATATTCATATGAAATATTCGATATATCTGACATTAAAATAAACCCAATTATATGCATAAGACCTATATTTTTTATAAATTTAGTTTAATAAACTTTAAATGGTGAACCAATTTTAAATAAAATTTTTAGACCATTTATATATTTAAAATTTTAAAATAAAATTCATTTCTTGGAAAAAAACATAAAAATTGTGTTAGGATTATATTTTCAAATTTCTTTATGAGGATTCGATTTTTAATGATTAGTTAAAAATATTGGTTTTTGAATCAATAATGATTTTTCATCTAATTTTTCTATATAGATAAATTATATTTTAAATTTTTTGAAATATTAATTAAATAAAATATTTATCAACAAATAAAATTTAGGACATTTGGAAAAATTTCAAAATATAATTGCATTTAAAAAGGTAGAAATCTTTTGATCATTCATTTAATATAAAAGACCTGCATTGTCAACTGAACTACGAGATTATTTTAAAATTAATTTATTCCAATTCTATGATTTTAATTTGGAGAAAATGATTCCATATTTGGAATAATAATATTTTATAATTTCTAAAATTTTCATCTTTAGGTTTGACTAAAAATTTTAGTGATTGTTGTTAAAATTAAAAACACTAATTAAGGATAAATTAATCTTAATAATGGAGTAATACATATTAATATGGTCCCAAATAACCAAGAAACATTTAAAACCCCCATATTTTATAAATATTTTGGCCACACATCAGGGATTATTTAGTTTTTTTGTTAATCATATCTTTTTTAAGGATGAAGCATGGGTAAACCTAACTTGTTCTAAAAACACCATATTTGTCATTTCTCTTCCCTATAAAAGGTCACAAATGTTCCATAATCCTAATACCTCTAAACCCATTAACTAACTGATAATATATTCCCAATAATATTCCCAAAATTCCTCCCCCACTTCTTCAGTCCTACCTTCGTAATATAAGCAGTCAAACTAGTCCTCTTTGGAACAAACCAAAGAGTTACCCGATTATGAGGTATCATATTCTCTCACTCTCATTTATTTTATTTTCATTCTCCTACACTCCAATTTTATTTTTGAATTATTGTATAAAAACCAATACTCAATATTCTATAATTTTCTTATGATATGTTTTATACATACTCTTACACACACAATCATGTAGTGGGTAAAAAATATTCTATTTATGTTTACAACAAACTATCACCTCACGAAATAATGATTGTTCATTTATTCATTTTACACCTATATTATATGAAATTATTATAGAATATATATTTATATACGATTTATATATATATGATATTTATAATTTATTTTTACATATAATTTTTTTAGAACATAGTCTTATGCTTTCAATCATGTTTATTACGATAATTCTGTTACAGGATGTGTGAACTACCGCCCCCTCAAAGTGATGTGATTAATTCACAGACTACATTGAATGTATTAAGGATATAGTTTGTGATACAATATGATATATTATTAATAATACTTATACTATAATAATAATATATAAATATATAAAAATATATATAATACGTTTAATTTCATTTATATAATACATCAATAAAACAGAAGCAATGTTCATGCATACGTAGAACATACTATATACAGGAATTGTGTATTGTGACTCAAAATTAAAAAATAAAAAGATTATTAAAATAAAAATACAATAGATATTAACTATTTTTATATCATGTGTTACATTTTGTAAATCATGATATAAGAATATGGACCAATGCTAAAAAAGTTATGAACCATGTGAAAAACAAAACACATATTATCTGATGCAAAACCATAACATAGAATTTATTAAAAGATATTAATATAAAGCCATAATAAAAATATTTCTAGTTATATATAATCCTATTGTAATATTATGTATTTATAATAACAATATATTTATTATATAGACGTTTCATAAGAGAAAATAGTGATTTAATACACAAGGTTAGGGGATTTGATCTCACTTTTTATATTCATAAAATACATGATATATTCACTATCAATTCCTTTTGTGTGGGGTCTATACTACACATGGATGAATTCAATGAATATTATTCATAATTTTTTGGGTATTCTTAGATCAATTTAATGTTATTTATTCCATTTTGTTAATTTTTCAAATGGTACCAAACCTGTTAGATAGTTTTTTCTGAATTTTTATTCACTGATAAACATGATTTTCAATACTCCCTCATTATTTTTTAAGGTTTGAATATTTACAATTGAAAAGATATATTGTGAATATAATTCATTTTTTGATATTTTAAGTTTAATTTCATTTCATTTCATTCATGAAGTATATAGTCCTTTGTTATTATATAGATTGAATTTATTGAAACAACTTCAAATTTTAACGATATTCTTATTATTATTACTTCTTTTATTGAAATTGTGAGATCCAACTATCAAGAATAGTAAATAATTTTCTCCAATCTAGATATTCATGATATATAAATATATATATTATTACCATTTACACTCTTTGATACTTATGTAAATTATGAAAATGTTTTTTTATATATCAGCCTATATATATCTTTATTTGGAAATCATTTTTATTTCAATAAATTATTATTGTAAAAATAGTTATCAAAAATATTTTTATATTTTCCATGATGATTATTTTCAACAATAAATGATTTTATAATTGTTTTATGTTTTTTAAATTTTCCATTATATGTTTTCAAATCTATTTAAAAAAACGTTTTTTCAAATAGTTTTGTTTTTTAATAATAATATTTTATTGTATAAAATATATTTTCCCTAATAAATTTATTCAAAATATATTTCTATGTTAATTTACATTTATGATGACATATCTGTATTTTACTCATTCCCTACAAGGAAATTATCTTATTGTTTCATTCCTAATATTTCCATAAATGTAATTTTTTTTAACATATTGTTGTTTGTTAAAGCCATTCTTATTTCATGGGTAAAATGCTATTGATTCCTATTCATATTTCGTGGGTTTTATGATTTTTAAATACAATTTTTTCAATGGTTATAATTTTATGAGGTTATTATTAATTTTATCTCTTTTCATAGGATATTAAGTGTTCACATGTTAATAACATGAATTACATTTTATGGGTTATGATTTGTTGATTATAAAAATTAACTCTATTTATGGTTCTTTATATGATAATTTATTTTATTTTATTGAAAATGATTGAATGATGTTATTCTGAGATGTTGGGAATAATAAATCTTTCAAATGAATTTGTTAATGATAGATGAATAGTGATTATAAATATTATGTGTGAACCTAATAACGTGTTCACAATGTTATGCATGGACCTAGTTATATCCAAAAGTTTTTGTGAGAACCTGATTATAGGATAAAAATTATATGAATGAATCACATTTTGTGTTAATATGTTTTTCATGTACCTCATTACATTTTTCCAATGTTATTCATGGATGAAGTTTCATTTCTATAAGATTATGTGTGAACCAGAATTCATTTTCACAATGTTTTTAATGAACATGGTTACATGTACATAAGTTTTTGAAGGGGAATGATTTAAAATTCATAAATTAATTTGTGATGCCTTTAAACATATACATGATCACTATATTATAAGTTCATCTATATGCCACAATTCCATGACTTATTCCTTTCCTATACTTTCATGTCATATGCTCTTGATTTCTATATTATTCATGTCTTTGTATATGAAAATAATCATTCCATTAATCATGTTTATGATCTTGGATATGTTGTGTATGAACTTTAAATGATATTTATCCGTTTCTTATTATATTATTTCCATGATATGAAAACTAAAATCCTTTATTTACCCGTACTATTAATTTGAGCGCACAACTTTCTTAAGTCTCCTTTCCTTTTGTTAGAAGTAAATTCTTTGTTGTATAATTAATAAGGGAGATGATATTTATGAGAAAAATTTTACATCATCTACTTAGCTATAATATATTTATTCTATATTTCAAAATTCATTTTACTAATACTATCTTTGGGAATCCATTTTTCTAAATTTTTATATATTCCAAAAACGTGATGTAATGTTAATGATTGAATATAGAAGGTCAATATATGACCTCCTATTGAAAATATCAATCTAATAGAAAATATTTCATTCCATTAAATTTAAATTATCCCTCAATATTAGATTCATTGAAAAAAACATTATTCAAAATTTCAATTCCTTGATCGTTACCCATATATTTTATCAGCTAACCCCCCAATTAGGGTGGTATATTTATATTTCATGTGTCTCAAACATAGTTTTTTATCACATGCTACATGTGGGGAGGTGGCCTTGGGCCCCAGTACAAATCCTTAAAGATTTACAAAAAATAAATTTACTTATATTAGAATTCAAATTAGTATTCAAAAAGTATATTAAAATTTTATTCATTGTTAAATTATTTGAATTTTCAATAGCTTTAAATATTATTGAATTTTACCACAAGGATTTATCCCTTAATTATACTAGTCATATGACTTCTCTATATCCCCATGACATGAAAACATTTTGTTAAATAAAATCAGGATTTTCTATATATATAAAATGTCTCATATTAATGCTCTAAAATATTTTTTTTAGATTTCACCAAATAGACAAAAAGTTTCAACAATATTTAGTAAATAGTCACTGCATGAGAAATAGAATATTTCCATTTCCCAACCCCAATATCATCATATTATTCTATAACATTAATTAATTACATTTAACTATGAATTTTATTTTATAAATTTTATTTCCCTTATTTTAACTGAATAATAATTTATTTAAATAAGTAATAAATAAAACTAAAAACATTTCCATAAAATATATAAAAAATATATAAGACTCCTATAACTGAATATTTATTATTAATGATTTTCAATTATTAATTTTAAATTTAAATTAAATGATATTTTATAAAAAATTTATCATTAATAAAATGTACTAACTATTAGATAATAATTAATAACTAATATGTACAAATTTATAATATATAATAATTATTAAATATAAATAAAAATTAATTGTTAATTAAAAAATATTATAGTATTAAAATTTATTATTTAAAATTATTATATATGTAAAAATCAATAAAATCTAACAATTACTATTTTTTTCAATTATGGTCATAGAGGGTACAGGAAAACAAAACAACAATCACACACTTGGTTCAGCAAGGATTGTTCAGAAACACGTATAATGTATGAGGTACTTCATTGTTTGACCATAAATATTTTTAATAAGTAATAACAAAATGTTAATTTGCTAAAAATAATCATGGCTCTTTTGCCCAATTTCCATGTCAATATGTAGTTTTGGGAAAATTAATTTCATTCTAGTACATCCTCTAACATTGTAGCCTGTTATTAATGTATTTTGTGTTACAATAATAATAGATATTGTTCATACCATTGATATGATGATATAAAAATAATGAAATTAACATCTATTTTGATTTGAAACCATGTTTTTTCACAATTGGTAAGCCATTCAGCACCATCAGACAACTAGTGCTATGCTAAAATGTAATCAAGATCCATAGTACCTCATCCCAAAACCCCCATTTACGTTTGGCCCCTCATTAACCACCAATTGTATGTATGTCCAGCATAAAACCTTAGTAGTTCCCCCAAATTAGTAGAAAGACCACCTAAACTGTGAATCCTAAATTGCCCAAAGCGAAAGTAATATTCAGCATACCTATCACGTCAATAACAAACACATGTCTTGGCTACCCCCTATTTCCCAAAAAAATTTGATTGTTGAATTTCTAAATCATTGGATGTTCTTCCCATAGTGTATTTCTACCACATAACAGTTATTATTAATTAATAATCAATATATAATAATTATAATTTTATAATTAATAAATAATAATTAACTAATTAAATTAAATAATTGTACTGAAAAAGCTGTAATAATAAATAGTTTGTAAATAATAAATAATAATTAATATATAATGACAAAATTTTATTAAATTATATATATATATATATAAATTTTCATAACTCTTATAAAAATTGTGAATTTTTAATTACAAAATTAATACTATTTATTTTTTTAATGTGTAAAATTTTATATTTGATATATAATAATTGAAAATTAGTAGTATCATAAATATTTATATATTATGAATTATTTATTATAAAGAAAAAATCATTTTTGAAATAAATAAATTTATATATCATAAAGGAATCGATTATTGTTTTTATTAAATGGAATACAAGTGAGACAAAGGGAACATGATTATAGATATGAAATAAATTTCAATTATAATGAATAAAAAATAAACCCCAAAATCACTCATAATGTTGAATTATATTACAATATGCCACCTCCATATGACCATAATCCCATTAATAGTTATATGTTGAAGAAGAAGACATAATCATTACAATTGACTTTTATTGAGAGTATTAATTCATTATCCTCGATGTTTATGGTTGGAAAATATAAATTCCATACATATTGAGTAAGGATCCATTCTGATGAATCAATAGAATGGTATATATATCCATTATTAGATATTTAAAATAATATCCATCCTCAATGTCCACAAACTAAAACTAATAATATTAGTCTCCTTCTTCTAGTTTATTTTTTATTGGAATGGATTTATTTATTCAAATGATCACTCTTATATAACCTGAATTGAATCTACCAATGTGAATAAAACATATAAGAATGTACCGTATCTTTTTTATCATATTAAATATTTTTAGTTGCTTTATCACCTTGAAATCGCTTTAAAAATATGTTGTGGCCAACCACATAATAAGTTAGTATGAAACATAATTCCTTTACAGTTGATGTATATGTCATTGACTCTACCCTCGATAAACCATGATATTTTATGATATATTTATCATTATATATTTTTCATGTCTTTCATATATTTTATTATATGAAAACCCATGAATAATATATCCATAATATATTATTAATATACTTTTATTAAATTTAATCAATTACTTATATATGATGTATTGGTATGAATAAATTATAAAATCCAACATATGAAAATAATCTTTAAAATTATCCTTTAATAAATATGTTTTTATTAATTCATATGAAATAATTAAAATAAATGAAATATTAAAAAGAAATACACTTTTTAAAAATATCATTTGTTAAAAGTGTTTTATTATTCTACGTATAAGGTATCATTATATATAATGAATATGTATTTTGATAAAATTTATTTGTATTAAATAATAATGTATATAATTGTTATTAATATAATTGAAATAAAGTGAAATTGATTTAAATACTAAAAGGTAAATATATAATAAAATATGTTAACATTGATCTCGTGGATTCTAATTGGTATATAATACCTATAAATTATATATTATTCAAACAATATTTTTTTTAAAAAAAATGGATTCATTGTGTTTTATGAATGTAAAATAATATTATGTGATAAAAATTATAAAAATAAAATATTATAAAATAAATTATATATTTTGAATATTAATGTATATATTTATTAAGTAATTAAATATCATATTGGTCAATATTAATAATAATAGATGATTAAATTTATTAATATTGTTAATCATAAATAGCTTAATGAGGGGATAATATAAATTAATAATTTTTTAAATGACGTAAATAAATTTATAAATAAATTTATTAAATTTATTTCTACCCTATCATTTACCATCTTTTAAATCTAGCAAATTTGGAGCCACATTTAGATCAGAGTGACTTCATTATATTTTAGTATGGTTTATAATTATAAATGATCCACTTCCCTCAATTATAATACTTAAACTCTTATACTCCGTTATACACACAACAATAGCCCATTAGGTCGAAAAATACATAACAAAATACACTAAATAATTTATCCTCTTCTCTATGATAATTTTCCCATTCATAAAATACCTCTTCAATATAGCATATGTTTTAAAAAAAATACATTTTTATCCAAGATAACATATATGTTCGTATTTAAAATATTATATAACTTTATAATAAAAAGTACTCAAATTATTCAACAACTATTTTAAAATGATAACATAATTATATTCACTATATTAATATTTTTTATGATATTTTATTAGGAATTTTTTATTTTCATCAAAATGATATCATAACATCTGCTTTTGTGGAGAACACCACCTCCATGAAGAGATGTTATTTGTTTATCATTTTCTCTTTTTATATATTGATATAATTATTTATTTAATATATATATATGTGATATTTCTTATTTAATTTGTAATTTATTAATTTTAATTATTTTATACATTTTTTTCATTCCATAAATCTAAAATTTAAAAAATCACTTCTTTTAAGGTATTTCTTATGTTATCCACATGGTAATAAAATCAATTCTTCATTATTTATTTATATTGTTTTTTATAAAGTCTTAAAATATTAATAAATGTAGTTTAAATATCATTCTTATTATTTTATATATTTTTAAATTTTTATCATTATTCAGGGACTTCATATGTCAAATTGAAACTTGAATAAAAATAAAATTATGTTTTCCAAAATAATGTTTTTAATGAAATGTATCTAATTGAAAGGAAATTTTATATTAAAAGGTAATTATATATAGTAAAAATATTTATAAATATTTATAATATATATTTAAAATAATTATATATATTATATATTATATATTAATTTCATATGAAATAATATAGGTTCTGATGTAGGGGTTCTTCTTCTAAACATTTTCTAATGAGTCTTGATTCATGATATTTCACCTTTTAATTTATATATTTTATATACTTCATTTTTGACATATTATATCATGATATTTTTATATTAATGGTATAAGGCCTCAGCCTTAAACATTACTTAATATTGAATTAAATGAGTAATTCACATTGAGGATCTTTTCAGGTTTAGAGTTTTAGAGAATTAGGACATAACTGTTACATCTCAAAATATTACAAAGTAGACACTTTTACTGAGTTTCCATAGAATAAACAACTCTTAAAAAAGAAACATGTCTGATTCCACATTTTATATAGCATGACTTTCCCTTGATCCCATCCATGACCCTATTCCACATTAAGTCCTATGAAAAACATTTCAAAAAAAACTTGGGGTGAGCATAAAAAGATCAGTAAGGGATACACAAAGAATGAAAACTGTTAGTTTTGCAAACATCAAGTAAACCATGTATACTTTATCAAAGAAATACCTTCACCTTCATGAAGTAGTAAAAACTCTTCACTGAATAATATATCATTACTTACCCATTTTATCCAAAGGTTTACCATAAAACCCATATAAAGAACACATAACATATAAAGGTAACTTGGGACATAAACATACTTAAGTGGAATAACCATACAGTCGAATTCCACACATATCACTTAATGGAATAGACATACGGCCAACTTCCATACATACTTAATAGAATAGCCATACAGCCGACTTCCATAACCAATTAATTGGAGGTTATAACATAACCACCAATCCTGGTATTCACGGCACCACCCGTCATTTGGTTTATCATGTAACCACCCGTCAAATGTCTAAGTACCATTATAAAAATCATAAGACCTAAAACAAATATAATGTAAAGAAAACATTTCCACACTTTGATCACAAAATATCACTTAAATATGTTGACATAAAAAATACATTATAAAAACTATTTCCAATTCCAAAATACATGAAAGAGTATATGGTATTTATTTCATTTAAAAAACATTATGACTTGTTCAGGAAGCCAAAGAACAAATAATACTTGCGGCGGCGAAAAAGGTCGTTTTCACCGCGTACGTTAAACGAAACATTCCTTTTTGTCGTTCAGTAAAACAATTAGTAGAAAAAGATTCCTTTTGTATAAAAGTAAAATTCAAAGGGGTTTATAAACCATATAAGATATAGTTGTGTATAAAACGAAATGTGCCTCAATAAAAGGAGATTGAAACGAAGTCCCTTACCTCGGGTCCGACTTGACACGATCGGTCTTTAACGTCATGAATAATAAACATGAGTTAATTTATATTTTATTAAGAACCTTTTCAAGTTCATTATTCCATTTATATCACATATTTCCATGTTATAAACATTATGTAATCATTTAAGTTAATAATGATGGTTTTGTCGATATTTGGTTCTTTAGTCGAAAGTGGACTTCTTATAATTACATGTTGTTCGTGTGGTCAAAGATTCTTTATATCCAGAATGACATTCCTGATTTGGATATCATATATATCATATATATCCAGCATATACATGTATTAATAATAATACATAATCATTTTTAGGTAAGAAACGAAATGCACCGTTCATGGAGACGGTAAGTCGTACTTACGCATGAACGCTACTTTCATTTATTTGTCAAATTAATGTAATTAAAACTAAATGAGAGGTATGTATATTTTAATTCCAGAATTATATTCATAATTTAGATGTATCATTATTCATATATATCCATTATATACATGTACTTATAATAGTACATTACATTTGGGGACAAGAAATGAAATGCACCGTTCATGGAGACGGTAAGCCGTACGTACGCATGAACGCTACTTTCATTTCTATATCATACTTTAATGGAATGAAATAATAATGATGTAGAGGTATATTATAATTCCAGTATAAAATCATATATAATAACTTTAAATCCATCCTTTATACGTCTCACATATGGCATTAACGAATCACATCACTTTGAGGGGGTGATAGTCCGCACTTTCAAAAATGAAATTATCGTGTTTACCTACAACGGAAACCATAAAGGTATACCACAAATGAAATATAAAGAATCATAAGGAAAACATAAACATAATATATATCATATATACAGATAGTGACATCTTAATGGCCACCATTAAAGGTGTTTGAAAGAAGATTGAACAATCATCGTTTCGTGAGGCAGAAATTCGCCAACCGCAGAAACAGTATGTTCTTTAACTATTAGATGTAGATGTGTGTAATTATGGCTCGAAATATTCTTATACAAACATCCTAGTATATTTAATATACTGTGTATGTTACAAAATAAATGAATAAAAAGAGTTTAGGGTGTTGGAGAAGAAAAATAAAACAAAAGAACACAAGTGAACACATTACCTCAAAATTGGGTAACTCTCTTAGATTTGAGATCAAAGGCTTCCTTGGGAAGACTTCTGCCCAAAGTGAGGCATCACGGAGTAATAGAGGTATGTGTAGAGACAAAATGGGAAGGGTTTGGCTAATCCAAAGGCTTTGTAAGTGTGGTTAAAGAGGTATTGGTGGGGTCCTTTTATAAGAGGAGAGGAGGGTCACTCTTGGAAAGTAAAGAAATGTTAATTTATTTTAAAATGAGATTCGGATTTAAGAGGTCCCACATTGATATAATTATAGGATAAAGTGATAAGGGTTCTAAATATACCCATCCAATAGGTTTTGGACATGTGTAGGTCATAGATTTTACATTATCTTTTCATTTTATAAAAATCCTTTATTAATTAGGTAATCGCTGCATCATCATGATGTCATAAATAATTTAATATATTTAATGTATAAAAATTATAAAAAACCTATCATGATGTAGTAAATCTTTTTATATTTCTAATGAATATTTATAGTAAAAAATCTGACTTGTATAACCCCATGTAAAAATTGTTTTAGTAAAACATTTCATGTTTGTGTCATTTTTACTTCAACATTTAATAAAAAGTTATTTATGTCATTCCCCAAACAAAGTGGCACCATGGGGTCCCCAAGTTTACCCATGGATTTTATTGGTCTTACATGACACATCAAATGATGTTAGGACATGTGTCAAGCTCATCTCATATTATTAAAACATTATTTTTACCTTAAACTACATTAATTACCTCTAATCGCGATTAAAAGTTTAATAAGTTACTATTCACCAAAAAAATATTTTAATCCAATTGAACAACATTTTGCTTCATAATGACAACCATGTATGTTGGTTTTTTGAAATTCAAGACACAGAAGTGGTAAAATTAAATTTAAATGAAAAAATTAGTTTTTATAAGTACAACTTAGTGGTTTCACTATTCATCAAAAATTGAAGTTTTTCAGAAAAATACCAAAACTTCACCCTAAGCAATATTTAATATTCCGAATTCAAAAATGATTTCTATTTTACAAAATTAAATTCATATAAGTCACATTAATTAATTTAATAATAAATTTCTGTTGTCATGACAAATAGCCTGTTTTTATGAAACAATAAGTATCGAAAGATTGACACTAGTTTAAATCCAATTTCAAAGTGAAATTGATTCCAATGACCAATATTTGATTAAATGGTAAATATATATTCTAATTTCACTTTAAAACCAATTCAAATGATAATCTAATAATATAATTAAATTATATTAAAAAGAGGTTTTGAATTAAAATACAACATTTTTGCACTATTTATTAAAAAATGAACTTTATCAGAAAAATACCAATAAATCACACAATGTAAATTTTGATGTCCCAATAATAAAGAATAAGTTTAGTTTGACAAAAATAGCTTATAAAATTGTCAAAATATACATTTAAAAATGGTTTTCCATAAAAACGCAGTAATATAATCTTTTAAAAATATTAGTGTATTTCATGCTTAAGATTGAATTTATTTCCATTTTAAGCCTCTAAAACACTGTCTAATTCATTAATAGGCATAGATAAAAATATATATTATTCATTACTTTCTTGGGATGTTACATCCTTCCCCCCTTTAGAAAATTGTGTCCTTGAAATTTATTTACTTATCGAATAAGTGGGTGTATTTATCCCTCATTGCATTTTTAGATTCCCATGTTGCCTCTTCAATCATATGGTTTTTCAAAAAAACCTTTACCTGATGAATCACCTTATTTTGTAACACCTGCTCCTTGTGGTCAAGAATTTGGACCGGTTGTTCCTCATAAGATAGGTTCTCTTCCAGCGAAACCACCTTTGGACTCAAAACATGAGATGGATCTGGCATATACTTTATCAGCATCGAAACATGAAAAACATTGTGTACCTAAGATAAAATCAGAGGTAATGCCACTATATATGAAACTGATCCAACTCTCTCCAGAATTTCATATGGTCCAATGAACCTTGGACTCAACTTTCCTTTCTTACCAAATCACATCACACTTTTCCATGGAGAAACCTTGAGAAAAAAATGATCACCTACCTCGAAAGATAGATCCTTTCTCTGGTTATCCTCATAACTCTTCTGCCTGCTCTAAGCTGTTCTCATGTGTTTCTGAATCAACTGAACTTTTTCTGCCATCTCTTCTACCAATTCTGGTCCCATCAGCTTCCTTTCACCAAATTCATCCCAAAATGCTGGAGTTCAACACCGCTTCCCATATAATGCCTCAAATGGTGCCATATGTATACTGGAATGAAAACTCTTATTATAAGAAAACTCAACCAAAGAAAGATGTTGGTCCCAACTTCCCTGATAATCCATCGAACAAGCTCATAGCATGTCCTCAAAGTTCTAAATTTTTAGTTCTGACTGCCCATCTGATTGAGGATGAAAGGTTGTACTAAAATTTAATTCAGTACCCAACAACATCTGAAGGCCTTTCCAAAAGTTAGAAGTAAACATGGGATCACGATCGGACATAATGGAGAGAGGAACTCCATGTAACCTAACTATCTCTTTAAGATACAAACGGGAAAGTTGATCTAGTGAAAAAGTATCTCGTATAGCAAGGAAATGAGCAGATTCAGTCAAGCTATCAACAATAACCCAGATAGCATTATTAACATGAGATGTCCTCGGTAATCCCACAACAAAGTCCATGGATATGTTATCCCATTTACACTCTGGCACTAGTAAAGGCTGAAGCATCCCTTTCAGTAACTGACGCTCTACTTTAACCTGCTGACAAGTCAAACACTTCACAGTAAAATCAGCAATATCCCTTTTCATTCCATCCCATCAGTAATACTCCCGCAGATCTCTGTACATCTTAGTACGTCCAGGATGAAATGAAAACGGTGAACTATGAGCCTCACATAACAAATAATTCTTCAACTGTGAATCACAAGGCATACATAATCTCTTCCCAAACCTCAAAACACAATCATTATCAATGTTGAATTCAGGCAACTTACCCTTCTGAACCAGCTCTACCTTTTTCTGCAACTCACTGTCTTCCCTCTATGCTTTCTTAATTCTGTCTAATAGGGATGATCTCACTGATACCTGAAACAAAACAGATGATCTTCCTGCCCCAACAACTTCTATGCCAATGTTAATCAATTCAAAAACCAAAGGATCTCTTTCCAAACATATCATGGTTAATGAAGCATTACTTTTTCGACTCAAAGATTCGGCTGCTTTATTTTTTTTTTCTTGGATGGTAATGAATTGACAATCATAATCCTTGATTAATTCTAGCCATCTCCTCTGTCTCATGTTCAATGGTTTCTGAGTGAATATATACTTTAAACTTTTGTGATCAGTATATATTTCACACTTTACTCCATACAAATGATGCCTCCAAATTTTTATAGAAAAAACAACAGTACCTAATTCCAAATAATGTGTAGGGTAATTTACCTAATGAGTTTTCAACTGACGTGAAGCATAAGCAATTACCTGATCATTCTGCATAAGGACACATCAAAGTCCCTTCAACGAAGCATCATTGTATATAACAAACTCACCATTCCTGGAAGGAAGTGCCAAAACTGGAGCATTCACCAATCTTCTTTTAAACTCCTGAAAAAAATCATCACATTCTTTTGTCCAGATGAACTTAACACCTTTACGAGTTAGCTTAGACATTGGACTAGATAACCGTGAAAATTTTTCAAAAAACCTTCAGTAGTAACCTGCCGAACCAAGAAAACTACAGATCTCGGTTACATTTGTGGGTCTTGGGCATTCTTCAACAACTTTTGTTTTAGAAGGATCAACAGTTATGCCATATTTTGAAACAATGTGACCCAGGAAAGAAATTTTTTGTAACCAAAACTGACACTTTCTGAATTTTCCATATAGTTTCTTTTCTTTTATGGTTTGAAAGATAACCCTTAAATGACTTTCATTACCCTCTTTACTTTTAGAAACACCAAAATATAATCAATGAAAACAACTACAATCTTATCCATGAACTCATGGAAAATTCTATTCATTATGTCCATGAATACAGAAGGTGCATTGGTTAACCCAAAAGGAATAACTAAAAATTCATAATTGCCATATCTAGTACGGAACGCAGTCTTCGGAATGTCTACTTCTTTTACATTCAACTGATGGTACCCCGACCTCAAGTCAATCTTCGAAAAATACTGAGCTCCCTGGAGCAGATCAAAAAAATCATCGATACGAGGCAATGTATACATGTTCTTAACAGTAATATTATTCAAGGCTCTATAATCAATGCAAAGTCTCATTGATCCATCTTTCTTTTTAAGAAACAAGACAGGAGCACCCCATGGTGATGTGCTAGGTCGAATGAATCATTTATCTAATAACTCCTGCAATTGATTCTTTAACTCTAAAAGTTCAACTTGAGCCATTCGATAAGGGGGTTTTGAAATTATCTTAGTATCAGGAACTAAGTCAACATTAAATTCAACATCCCGATCATGAATAATACCAGACAAATCATCAGGAAAAACATCAAGATACTCATTTACCACTGGCACATCATTAATCAGAATAGTTCCTTTATTTTCAACAATATGTGCAACGTAACATTCATTTCCATCTTTTACTAGTTTCTCAACTTCCTGATATGTTATCAAAATCATGGGTTCATTCTTGTACACAAACTGAAAATCCTTCTGAAAAGAAACCATTTTAGCTCTGCATTCAATCTTACCATGATAAACAGAAAGACAATCCATGCCCAAAAAAACATCAAACACTACTAGAGGCAATACAATCAGGTTTGCCGGTAGATTCTTTCCACACACAAGGATTGGAAGGTTCTTATAATTCCTTTTTGTCTCAACGTTCCCTCCGAGTGTTTTTACCATAAATTCAGGGTTCATATCGTGAGATGGATTTTCAAATTTACTAGAAAACTTCTCAGAAATGAATGAATGTGCAGAACCTGAATCAAACAACACATTTACATAATCTGAACAAACAAACAATGTACCTGATACTACTTCATTCGATGGCCCAACAACTGCTGAAGTTGTTGAAAAGGATTTCACTACCCTTTTCTGCTTGTAGTCTGGCTACTTTCCCCCAGTCGAGTTCTTCGTTAGACACTCATTTGCATAATTACCCATTTCATTACACTTAAATCATCTTACCATTGGATTTTCATTGCCTTCTTGATCATCTTCCTTACAGTTACGAGAAATATGACTAGACTTACCACACCGAAAGCACTTACCAGACTTGGATAAACATTCTCCAGGATGCATTTTACCACACATCTCACAGGATGGATATTTGGTTTTCTTACCTCCTTGCTTATTTGATGAATTCATCCCCTTTTCCTGCCAACTGGACCTCTTATTCTATTTTTTTCATAGAACACCTGATCATCGACAAACTCCATTTCCACCTTCTCCGCACATCGAAAATGTTTTTCATAACTTTTGAACTCACGAGATATAAAAGCCCTTCGATACTTTGGCTTTAACCCTGAGTAAAAACGATTTATTTTACTATCAAGATCATGTATGAAGTTTTGAACATACCTTGCCAATCGAGTGAACTTTGCTTCATAAGCAGCCACTGAATCATCCTCCTGCCTTAATTCTAGGAACTGTTTTTCCATCCTAAGACAAACCACCTTAGGAAAATATTTCTCAAGAAACATACCTTTGAATTTGTCCCAGTGAAGATCCTCAATCTCATCACTATCCCTGATATTTTTCACCATCGACCACCATTGATCTACTTCACCTTCAAAACAGTAAACAGCAAGACTAACCTTTTGATGTACTGAACACCCCATGACATCAAAAATCCTCTCCAGTTCTTTAATCCACCCTTCATCTTTCACGGGGTCAGATGATCCTCTGAATGATGGGGGATGTTGCCTCATGAAATGTTTCACCACTGACATATTCCTCTGTGGTTGATCTGGCTGATCCCATGCATGGATACCACCACCATTTATAGCCTGATTCAACTGTGCCATCAAGTTAACAAACTGTTCAGTTCTGATTCCGACCATCTCAGGTTGCTGATTTGGAAGGATGTCTTCCTCTCGATGTCGTCCCAACATAGCTACTTTGTTTCCTCTGCAGAAAACGATTCTGAACCCAGAAATATCTTAGGTGAAGCGACATGGTAATCTTTGAATGCTATATCATTTCAGTCATACCATAAATTAACTTATAATTTAACAATTTTCTAACTCCTAAAGTTCTCTAAACCGACCTTTGATACCAACTATAAGGCCTCGGCCTTATACATTACTTAATATTGAATTAAATGATTAATTCACATTGAGGATATTTTCAGGTTTAGAGTTTTAGAGAATTAGGACATAACTGTTACATCTCAAAAGATTACAAAGTAGACACTTCTACTGAGTTTTCATAGAATAAAAAACTCTTAAAAAAGAAACATGTCTAGTTCCATGTTTTATATAGCATAAATTTCCCTTTATCTCATCCTTGACCCTATTCCACATTATGTCCTGTGAAAAACATTTCAAAAAAAATTGGGGTGAGCATAAAAAAGCACAGTAAAGGATACACAAAGAATGAAAACTGTTAGTTTTTCAAACATCAAGTAAACCATGTATACTTTATCAAGGTAATACCTTCACCTTCATGAAGTAGTAAAAACTCTTCACTGAATAAAATATCATTATTTACCCTTTTGTAACCAAATGATTCCCAAAAACCCATATAAAGAACACATAACATATAAAGGTAACTTGGGACATAAACATACTTAAGTGGAATAACCATACGGTTGACATCCACACATATCACTTAATGGAATAGCCATACGACCAACTTCCATACATAATTAATGGAATAGCCATACAGCTGACTTCCATACCCAATGAATTGGAGGTTATAACGTAACCACCCGTCCTGGTATTCACGGCACCACTCGTCATATGGTTTATCACGTAACCACCCGTCAAAGGTCCAAGTACCATTATAAAATTCATAAGACATAAAACAAATATAATGGAAGGAAAACATTTCCACACTTTGATCACAATATATCACTTAAATATATTGACATAACAAATCCATTATAAAAACCATTTTCAATACCAAAATACATGAAAGAGTATATGGTATTTATTCCATTTTAAAAAAACATTACGGCTTTTTCAGGATGCCAAAGACCAAATTATACTCCCGGCGGCGGAAAAGGTTTTTGTCACCACGTACGTTAAAAGAAACATTCCTTTTTTTCGTTTAGTAAAACGCTTCGTATAAAAAGATTCCTTTTGTATAAAAGTAAAATTAAAAGTGGTTTATAAACCGTATAAAAGATAGTTGTGTATAAAACGAAATGTTCTTCAATGAAAGTAGATTTAGACGAAGTCACTTACATCGGGTCCAACTCGACTCGATCGTTCTTTAACGTCCTGAATAATAAACTTGAGTTAATTTCTATTTTCTTAAGAACCTTTTTCAGGTTCATTATTTCTTTTATATCAATGATTTCCATGTCATAAACATTATTTAATCATTTATGTTAATAATGTTTGTTAAGTCGATATATGGTTCTTTAGTCGAAAGTGGACTTCTTACAATTACATGTTGTTCGTGTGATCAAAGGTTCTTTATATACAGAATAAAAATCCTGATTTAGATATCATATATATCATATATATCCAGAATATACATGTATTTATAATATTACATAATAATTTTGAGGTAATAAGTGAAATGCACCGTTAATGGAGACGGTAAGCCGTACGTATGCATGAACGCTACTTTCATTTCAATGTCATATTAATGGAATTAAAACTAAATGAGAGGTATGTATATTTTAATTCCAGAATTATACTCATCATTTAGATGTATCATTCTTCATATATATCCATTATATACATGTACTTATAATAGTATATTACATTTGGGGATAAGAAATGAAATTCACCATTCATGGAGACGGTAAGCCGTATGTATGCATGAACGCTACTTTCATTTCTATCTCATAAATTAATGGAAATAAATAATAATTATATAGAGGTATATTATAATTCCATTATATAATCATATATAATAACTTTAAATCCATCCTTTATACATCCCACATATGGCATTAACGAATCACATCACTTTGAGGGGGCGGTAGTTCGCACATCCAAAAATGAAATTATCGTGTTTAACCACAATGGAAACCATAAAGGTATACCACAAATTAAAAATAAAGAATCATAAGGAAAACATAAACATAATATATATCATATATACGGAGAGTTACATCTTAATGGACACCATTAAAGGTGTTTGAAAGAAGATTGAACAATCATCGTTTCGTGAGGCAGAAATTCGCCCACCATAGAAACAGTAAGTTATTTAACCATTAGATGTAGATGTGTGTAAGTGTACCTAGAAATATATTTATAAAAACATACTAGTATATTGAAGATACTGGATTTGTTACAAAAGAAATTAATAAAAATATTTTAGGGGGTTGGAGAAGCCAAATAAAATAAAAGAACACAAGTGAACACATTACCTCAAAATTGGGTAACTCTCTTAGATTTGTGCTCAAAGGCTTCCTTGGGAAGACTTATGCCCAAATTGAGGCATCAAGGAGTAATAGAGGGATTTTGAGAGACAAAATGGGCAGGTTTTGGCCAAGCCAAAGGCTTTCTATGTGTGGGTAAAGAGGTAGAGGTCGGGGCATTTTATAAGAGGAGAGGACGGGCACTCTTGGAAAGTAAAAAAAAGGTACATTATTTTAAAATGAGATTCGGATTTAAGAGGTCCCACATTGATATAATTGGAGGATAAGGTGATAAGGGTTCTAAATACACCCATAAAACAGGTTTTGGACATGTGTAGGTCATAGATTTTACCTTATCTTTTCAATTTATTTAAATCCTTTATTAATGAGGTAATCGTTGCATCATCATGATGTCATAAATAATTTAATATATTTAATGTCAAAAAATTATAAAAAAATATCATGATGTAGGAAATATTTTCATATTTCTAATTAATATTTATAGTAAAAAATATGTCTTGTATAGCCCCATGTAGAAATTGTTTTAGTAAAACATCTCATGGTTGTGTCATTTTTACTTTAACATTTAATAAAAAGGAATTTATGTCATTTCCCAACCAAAGTGGCTCCATGGGGTCCCCAAGTTGACCCATGGATTTTCTTGGTTGGACATGACACATCGAATGATGGTTGGACATGTGTCAAGATCATCTCATATTATTAAAACATTATTTTTACCTAAAACTACACTAATTACCTCTAATCGCGATTAAAAACATAATAAGTTACTATTCACCAAAAAATTATTTTAATCCCATTGAACCACATTTTACTTCTTAATGACAACCATGTATGTCATATTTTTGAAATTCAAAACACCGAAGTGGTAAAATTTCATTTAAACGAAAAAATCAGTTTTTATAAGTACAACTTAGTGGTTTCACTATTCATCAAAAATTGAAGTTTTTCAGAAAAATAACAAAACTTCACCCAAAGCTATATTTGATATTCCGAATTCAAAAATGATGTATATTTTACAAAATTCAAATCATATAAGTCACATTAATTAATTTAATAATTTTTTTGAAGATTGATGACATGGATTGGTTACCCACTCCATGTCACCAATGGAATTTATTAAAAAATAAAGAGTAACATTACAAGCTCGAGGTGTAAAACACTTACACCAGCAGGGATATGTCGACCATAAAAAAAACTGACAAACAAACAACTCAGAGATGAAAAAATCAAAATAAAAGATCACCAAGAGACTGTGTGGTCCATCCATCATCCTAGTGAGTCATCATGATGCTGCCTTGAATATCATTCAGTTGCCTCAAAGCTAGACCTTCAGAAATGAAGTCCATCCATAAAAGCAGCGAGCTCCCCTATTGTATAGACCGAACCTTCCTCCCCAAAAAGCATGAACTTGTGGCTTCTTATCAGTAGGAACACCGACATCAGGACAATACCGAGGAAATACTGTACTCCAATCCAAGAATTCAACATCAACCTCCATAAGAGTGCAGAAGGCATATAGATACAGCCATCCTTGATTTCTCAAACTGAAATGTTGGAAAAGAGAGAAAATAACAACACCTTCCATGATGTTGAGGATTCCAGACAAATAAACCATCAAATCCGGAGTCTGTAGCAAGTGAACCTGCAGAATCCAGTATATGCAGCAACTCCTCAACCAGAAATAAACGGAGCCTCCAAGTGGATCAAATCCAGGTAAACAACGTAGATACACAGGCAATCTGAACCAGTAGCCCACGCAACGAGAAGCAAAAGACGAGCAAAATAGTGACTTGGAGCTGGACAGAAGGCATAATCAGCAGAGTATGATACAATTCCAGTGATGAACCTCTAAACAGATCACCAAGCCATCCAGAAAAAAACAATGCGTGCAGGACTCCATGAAGTAAATATTCCAGTAGATCAAACAGATGTTCAAGACTGAATAATTGTTTCAGAGTGAGATAAGTAGTTCATCCGACAATATATAGTAGAAATCCAGTAGAAATTTGAAACTGATTCATAAAAAAATCAAGTCAAACTGAGAACACCAGGACCAGCCAAACTGATGAGCAAAAACCAGAGAAACAATGTAGTATCACACATAAATCCAGTACAATATCTATGCAGCCATGTTCATTCTTCCCAAAATCAGAACAGAAACATCAAGGATTCATGATATCATAAAAGGGTGGAGGACCCAAGGCTGAAGATTGCATCTAGCCAAATAAAAACCTTCCAGTCCAAGACTTCTACAACAATAAACAAGAGTATATCACTCAAACAGAACCAGTGCATAAATTAAGAGATACCAGGACATAGATCATCAAGCCCAGTAATCAGAAAAACACCCACTGTGCCATCATAAAACTATTTCTTCATGCTGGGAGCAAATAGCGTGTTTTCATGAAATAATAAGTATCAAAAGATTGACACTAGTTTAAGTCCAATTTCAAAGTGAAATTGATTCCAATGACCCCCATTCGATTAAATGGTAATAATATATTCTAATTTCACTTTTAAACCAATTCAAAAGATAATCTAATAATATAAATAAATTAGATTAAAAAGAGGTTTTGAATTAAAATACAACATTTTTTCACTATTCATTAAAAATGATCTTTATCGGAAAAATACCAAAAATTCACACAAAGTAAATTTTGATGTCCCAATCATAAATAATAAGTTTATTTTGACAAAAATAGCTTATAAAATTTTCAAAAGATAGATTAAAAATGGTTTGTCAAAAAAAGGCAGTAAAACAATCTTTTAAAAAAATTAGTGTATTTCATGCTTAAGATTGTATTTTTTTCATTTTAAGCCTCTAAAACACTATCTAATTCATTAATAGGCATAACTAATAATATCTATTATTCATTACTTACTTGGGATGTTACAAATGGTGTCAATATTCTACTTTCATGATATTTTATTCTAATGGATTGTGGTTAAAGAAATACAAAATTAGAAATCGTTTATCTAATAATATCATTTATTTAATGGATTATATATGTTAAATTAATATTATTGGAAATTATATAGACCATATTTTTAGAGCACATAAAATTTTTTCTCATTTTTTTATTCCATTAATTTTAATTTAAATGTACTATTTTCCTTTCCTGGCAGTATAAATTTAACAACTACTTTTTACGTATTATTTTATTATATTTCCTCTTGGGTTGATGAAATGTTTCTTACATGTTAATGTTAATTTACATATGTAACTGAATTTTAATTATAAATATAAATTTTAGGGTATCAAAAAATTAAATCATATTCAATATAATAAAAAATTATTAAATATAATATTTAGAAATTAATTTTATATGATTCCTTAATTCATGTTTACCATTGTGTGAAATAAATATCATTTTTTCAACTATATTTAATGATCGGAATTCTAATCCATGATAAGGATTCATTTTAGTTGACCTCCCATTAAATAATATATTTTTTAAATTCATTGAAATTATTTTTTTTTTAAAATATGTATTAGTTTATATATATATAGAAAGAGGATGATATAATTCTAATTTTTAATCAAAACGCCCAAAGGGTCTTTTAAAAATATAACCCATATAAATATAAAATATATATTTACATGATAATATTTATATATATTCATATGATACCATCCACTTCCATTATTTCAATATACTTTGTTGATGAGTTTTTATAAATGTTTTTTAATCACCCATTTATAGTCAACTATTAATAATGTCATGATGAAATCATTATGAAACATGATTCATTTCCATTTTTTCTACTATAAGTATACTATTTATTATTTGGGTATAATAAAACATAAATTTATATTTCTTCAATTATGTGATTAGAATTACCAAAATTATACATATATTTTACTCAGAGTCAAAAGATTGATATCTCCTCAAATAATATGAACTGCAATGAGAGGTGATCCTAATAAGGTATTATATGTTTTCAAAAATTAAATTCCTCAAATAGATCCTTGAATATGGAAAATAATTAATGGGGATTGACCCCAATTCTATATGTAACATATTCAACATTGATGTTGATTGATGTGAAACATGGGTAAAACCATTATTTGTAATTCTAATATATAAACCAAAAATATATTTCTTATAGTGATATGGTAATGGAACTATTAACAACTCAACTGTAACGCCCTAACCCCAGTTACCTAGAGTTAGTGTATTATTACATAACATTGGCATGATCACAATAAGGATCAAATCTCGAAAGACCGATTGGTTTAGTAGCCTTGGAATAACTAGATATATTCATAAGTATTACACTACATCATAAACTGAAAAACTACTACAACAACATATTGTATCCATATTCCACACTCATATCCCCACATAATATCCCTGCAGATCATTCATAATTTACTTCTTCACATCCTGGGAAAAATAAAACATAGAAATGGGGTGATCTAAAATGCCCAGTAAGGATAACAATATAGTGGAAACTTTCATAAATAAGAATAAACATTTAAGGCAATGTATAACGAAAACAAAAGCCTTTTAAACTTGAACTTCAACATAGTATGGGAAAAGTAAAATGAAATAATGTCATTTATATATTCACATGGATATTCTACTAATCAAATAATCACATGCAATATCAATAACCACTTTCATAATAATGGACTGCGTAATGCCAGACTATCATAACCACATAGCCAAGGCCTCGTGCCAAGACTACAAATAAGATTTTTCCAAGGCCTTGTGCTAAGACTACAAATAAGATTTTGCCAAGGCCTTGTGCCAAGACACTAGTTTGTCTCATGAGACCTACCGATGCATCGAGGAGCTATATCGGGCTCCACCTGTCACATATTAAGTCCAATTCATTACCATATTAAAAGGTTTAAACATAACATAAACATTCGTATTAAAACTAATATACAAAATGTCAACACTTTCTCCGTAAACCATGAATGGTATAAAAATAACACATCCACAGTAAAACATATGACAAAACCATCAATACAATACAAAAGTTTTGTATCATAATAAATCAACTTCAAATAAACTTACAATCCATCAAAGGATGTTGACATAAATGAAATAAAAACTATTTGAGTGAAATATCTCTTTTCTCGAAATCATTGAAAAGTCACACATTTATAAAGTAAGTAATTTAAAAGAGATTTTTGAATCAAAGTGTCACATACCACTTTGAAACTATTGAAAATAAAGATCATTTCAAATACTTTATGTCCATATAAATAAATCCTTAAAATCATTTTGAAAACATGGACATTAATTAAAATGATTTAGAAAGATACATCTTTAAAACATTTAAAATTATGTTCTTGATAAAGAGTACCTTTCACAAATTCTTAAAATATTCATTTTGAAATCATTTAAAAATTACATAATTATAAAATAAAATATTTACATTGAAAATATCCTTGTAAGCTTGTAAGGTATGCTTTGACAATTTTATAATGGTGGTAAATAGCTGCACCCTCCGTATAAGTTAAAAAAAATTATTATCATAATTTTGTCAAAAAAATTAAAGCTGGCTTGGTTGGAAAACGACAAAAATATTCCTTTAAAAACACATAAGGATATAAATGAATTTTACTCATTGTCTAGTAAATATTAAAAATGTTTCGAAATTCATTTTTAAGGAACATGGATGTGGATGATAAAGATATCCTAGTAGATAATTACGTATAAACAACCACGGATAATGAAGAGATTGTGAAATAAACCCTTACCTTGTACTTTTCCTTGGTTGGGGTAGGTTAAACTCCTGTATAATGGTGAAATAATTGTTATTAAATTATACAAGAATCATATACATTGATATGATATCATATATGCTCTTTTAACATTGATTTGTTAATAATATCTTAGTACTATCGTTGTTTCGGGTGTTAACTTACTCATTTTCTTTTATATGTTTTGTTACGTAAGCCATGTTTGTAATGGATAGGTTGTATCTTAATCAAATACAGAATCATATCAAGTCCTTAGATACTATTATTAATCATCAAATGAGAATTATACTTGAATAGATACGATGGAGAATGAATCTCATCGCATTCGTGGAGACGGTAGTCCGTACGTACGCACGAGCGACAATATCATTCTTTTGATATTAAAATAATATATAAATGGATGGTATATCATATATACAGAATAATTAACATGTTATATTTATTATTTACATGAGTTACACATCATTATTATACTCATCCAAATAATAATATATTGAATAATAATTACACCACGACGTGGAGACGGTAAGCCGTACATATGCACGTATGGTGACATGTTATTAAAAGGGTGGATAGAATACTGAATATGGTTGTACCATATTTATAATAACTTCACAATATATATATTACACTGGATTTATTATTTTAGAATGGTGATAACAAAGAAAGAAGAAGTGGAAGAAGATAGGAACTTGGAATGGGGTGGTGAAATCATTACCTCTTCTTCATGTTCTTCCTTTTGATTTGATCCAAAAGGCTCCTTAGGATGGATTTATGATCACAATAAGGCCTCTAGGTTGTAGTTAGGGTTGTTGGGAGAGTATTTGGGTAGTGTTTGGCTGAACCAAAAGGCTTTGAAGGTGTGAAGAAATGAGAAGTAGGAGTGTCCTTTTATAAGAGGGGTGAGGGGCACCTTTGGAAAAGCTAGAAATATTAATTACAATAATTTCATATTCAGTTTCTAATGGCTCCAAAGTTGATTATTCAAAGTTTAATGTAGGTACAGGTCGAATAAAAATCAACCAATAGAATTTAGACTGGTTTGGTTAACTATATTAACCTTATCATTAAGTATTAACTCTAAGTAAATTAGTTTCACTTTTACAATGACTCTTTGTATTTTTATATTATATGGTTAATAAACGTACTATATACATCCAAGAGACCCCCATGTGGTCAATTAATGATACACCTATAATTATATAAGTCTCTTTGCAGAAACATAGATTTTTAGGAATTTAATATCAATTAATAATATAATATATTTTTTAAAAACTCTTTTATGTCAATTTTGACACTATTCAATAGTTGATTTATGTGAAACTCATAAAAGAAATATTACTTCTAAATAATTTAATTAAATCAATCTTAATATGTCATATTATCCTAGAAAATTATTTTAATTCATTAAAAGTCTCAAATTATATTTATTTGGGCATTTATAATTTCAATTATTTTAAATTTTAAATATTATGGTAATTACTGAATCATCATTGTGTCATAAATAAATTAACTTCTGTGATATCTAAAAATTATAAATAAAAGATAATTATGTAGGAAATCCTTTTAGCTTTATAGTGAATATTTATAGTCGAAAATACAACATATATAACCCTATGTAAAATTTGTTTTTCTAAAAGATATATGCTTGTGTAATTTTTTTTATTTTAACTTAATTAAAATAATGTGTCCCTATCACCTACAAGTGGCTCCATGGGGTCCCAAAATCGATCCAAATATGCCCATGGTCGGACATGTATCATCCAATAAGGTTAGGACATGTTTTAGGGTAATTTTTTATTATTATAATATTATTTTTTAACCCTTATTTACCGGATTTACCCTTTAACCATGGTAAATAAAATATTTACCGCAGTAATTATTCAAAATGTCTATAAATAAAAGTTACCTATTTACAAAATTTGAACATCCTAATTACAATTATGGAATCCATTTTTCCAAAATTCAAAACACAGAAGTGGCAGAAATTAATTTAAAATTAATTCTCATTGTTAAAACAAAAAGAGTGTTTTTAAGAGATAATAACTATCAAAAGATTGACACTTGTTTATCTTCTGTTTAATTGTAAAATTATGTACAATGACCAAACTTATATTAAATGGTAAAAATCTATTCTAAATATACCTTAAAACCACTAAAATTCATAATTTATCAATATAAATTATTTCAATTAAAAAAGTTGTTTTTAATTAAAATTTAGTAATTTTCACTATTCATCAAAATATAACTGTTATCCGAAAAGTTCCAAAATTTTACCCTAGGCTAAATTTGATATTCCAAATCCAAAAATGAAATATATTTTGAAATATAAAATATAGATAATTTCAAAAAGTGGGTATTACTAATCATAACGGCTAGTTTGATTAGTTGTGGTGAGTTAGAACTCGGTGTTGCGTACAACACACGCTATCACATTATTCAAAGAGAAGCGTACCGTAGAAGCTTGGGGTGTTACATTTTAAATTTTTGATGTCACCATTTAGTCAAAAAGTTTAAAATATTGTATTTAAAAAGTGTTCACTATTAAAAGATGGTAAAAGTGCAATACTGAAAATGAATTTGTTCTTACATTATGTCTAAGAAACTGATAATATGGATTCTAAAATTATAAGGATTATATAAAGTTTAAAATTTTGTTAATACTATTCATAACCTCTTTTGAACGGATTGTTTGGTAATTCATGGTGCGCTTGAACTCGGTGTTGCGTATAGTGCTAGTTATTGAATTATTTTGAAAAAATAACACACTATGAAATCATGGGGTGTTTCATTCTCCACTCCTTCAATAAATTGCGTCCTCGCAATTTGAAATTGTTCTTTGAAAGGGTCACCACCAAATTATGATCTCGATTAGGAGAACATTGGTGGAAATTAGAGACATATAATTGGAGGAAAACGTAAATATTTATAGGTAGTGATTGAGGTCATCAATCACAAACAAGTGTTAAATTGAGGTTCTTAAATTCATCAATCTATGATGATTTGAAATACCATCAGTTCAACAAAACATAGGGTATTAGGATAACACATTTTTTGTTTTATGATTCCTTAAATAAAGTATAAGAAATAATTTCTTCATAGAATAAGAGAAGAAGAAAAATATATTCTTGACAAGTAGAGTTCCATCCTTTAACTAATTTCTACCACAAACTCATCTTTCACTATAAAAGATAATATAACGTAAAAAAAATATTCTATTTATCCTATTCGTATAGGGTTCCAAAAAAACGAATTTATAATTCATCTACCAGATCATTAAAAAAACAAAATTATTTAATCCCAGACATCACGTGGGTCAGTGGTAGGTGATACACCCTTGTCTCCCTTTGGTTCTGGGTTCAAGTCTCGCGGCCTTGCCGGACGCGACGGGTTGCCGCCTGACCTCCGGGTTGTCCTTTTATGGCAATCCAAAATAATCCAAAATAGAACTATAAAAATACTTCAGTCCAAAATTTATAAGGAAGTTAAACACAATGAACATCTTTTTTTTCGTGTAATAACATGTGAACACCTTCATTATGTATTCTTTTAAAATAGTACAACATCCTGAATTATCATAAAACCTTATTGATTACATTCATGATCCCTTATTACTTATAGAATAATATATATACTCCATCAATCCAAAAATGTTGTAAACACTAACAATGATGGAATATACAGATCATTAATCAGCTTCAAGGTAGTCAATAATATCCAATATAATTTATCCAAATCAATCATGTATTATTCTAAAATCACTACCTCGGTATTAGAACCATATTATGGTTTATCTTTCTCTCAACCATATATTTTCCAAAAATTTAACCTTCTATTGAGTCACTTTTCTTTGTTCCACACAATCTCAAGTCCTTAATGAAATAGTACTGCAGTACAATCCTTATATACTCCATAATTATTATAACAAGTACATTGTTGACACAACACTCAAATGACATAATAAACATAAGAACTCTAATTATTCTTCTTCATCTGTGGCAGTATCATAACTTGATTATTATCCAATAGCATCATTTGCGGAATAGTCTGATTACTGGGACATAGGTTTGTGTAGTGTCCAATCTTCTTGAAAATGAAGCATTGTACATTTGAAACCATTTTCTTACCCTTAAAGTCACGTACTTTGTGCCCTTTTCCTCCACACTTATAAAAAAATCCCATTCCTTTCAAGAAAGATCCAGGGTGTTTCTTTCCACAGTTATTACATATGGGAAAATTCTTCTTTTCCCTCTTCCCTTTATCCATCTTTCTCTCTTCCATCCTTTTCTTCTCTTGCTTCCCTTAAAAGTCATAGGGCTCAGTAAACTCTTTACTTATCATATCAACACATGATATTATTTCATCATATAATGATAATACATGCGAGACTATATCTCATATAAATTATGGCTTAAGACCATAGAATATATGACCCTTCTTTCTCTTTTTATCATGTGCATTGCTGTAGTTCTCATTCCTTCTACTGGGCACCATTTCTAAACAATGACATACACTAGATTAATTTATGAATAAAAAAACCTAATCCTAAACTTATAAAAGACATAACATAAATTAAATAGTTTATGGATATAATCTATAATCATTAAAATGTCTCCTTTGATGAAGTATACATTCATAAACCCTTCATAATGGTTTGTAACGAAAATGAGAATTATCCTAAGCATATCCCCCAGGAGTGTCGTAACCTAGAGTGAAGCAAGGCCCGTTGTCGTGCACCAGTTCCCGTTCAAGTCTAGCTCAAAGCGGTTTTTTTGGGTTTTACCCCTAGGTACATCTGTGCCAGAGCCGCCTCTACCTACTCGTATCCAGACAGGGATGTATTGCTCGGAAAACTCACAAAATCTCTACAATAAAAAAATTCTAGGAAATTATTCTATACTAATCCTAAAATTCCATCTTCAATCTATGTGCTCTAATCCGAGTTTATCTAAATCTTGCTTCCATGGTTTGTACTAAACTTCCTATGATACCAACTGTAACGCCCTGACCGCAGTTACCTAGAGTCGGTGCATTATTACATAACATTGGCAAGATCACAAGAAGGATCAAATCTCGAAAGACCGATTGGTTTAGTAGCCTTGGAAACACTAGATATATTCATAAGTATTACATTACATCATAAATTGAAAAACTACTACAACAAAATATTGTATCCATCTTCCACACTCATATCCCCACATAATATCCCTACAGACCATTCGTAATTTACTTCTTCACTTCCTGGGAAAAATAAAACATAGAAAATGGGTGAGCTAAAATGCCCAGTAAGGATAACAATATAGTGGAAACTTTCATGAATAAGAATAAACATTTAAGGCAATGTATAACTAAAATAAAATCCTTTTAAACTTGAACTTTAACATAGTATGGAAAAACAAAAATGAAATAATGTAATTTACTTATTCACGTGGATATTCTACTAATCGAATAATCACATGAAATATCAATAACCACATTCATAATGATGGAATGCATAATTCCAGACTATCATAACCACATATCCAAGGCCTCGTGCCAAGACTACAAATAAGATTTTGCCAAGGCCTTGTTCTAAGACTACAAATAAGATTTTGCCAAGACCTGGTGCCAAGACACTAGTTTGTCTCATGAGGCCTACCGATGCATTGAGGAGCTATAGCGGGCTCCACCCGTCAAATATTATGCCCAATGCATTCCCATATGAAAAGGTTTAAACATGACATAAACATTCGTATTAAAACTAGTATACAAAATGTCAACACTTTCTCCATAAACCATGAATGGTATAAAAATAACACATCCACAGCAAAACAAATCACAAAACCATCAATACAATACAAAAGTTTTGTATCACAATAAATCAACTTCAAATAAGCTTAAAATCCATCAAAGGATGTTGACATAGATGAAATAATAACTATTTGAGAGAAATATCTCTTTTCTCGAAATCATTGAAAAGTCACACATTTATAAAGGAATTAATTTAAAAGAGATTTTTGAATCAAAGTGTCCCAAACCAATTTGAAAATTTTGAAAATAAATATCATTTCAAATACTTTATGTCCATATAAATAAATCTTTAAAATCATTTTGAAAACTTGTACATTAATTATAAATATTTAGAAAGATAAATCTTTAAAACATTTAAAATTATGTTCTTGATAAAGAGTACCTTTCAAAAATTCTTAAAATATTCATTTTGAAATCATTTAAAAGTCACATAATTATAAAATAAAATATTTACATTGAAAATATCCTTGTAAGCTTGTAAGGGAAGCTTTAACAATTTTATAACAGTGGTAAATAGCCGCACCCTCCGTATAAGTTAAAAAAACATTATTACCTTAATTTGGTCAAAAAAATTAAAAGTGCCTTGTTTGGAAAACGACGGAAATATTTCTTTCAAAACACAGAAGGGTATAAATGAATTTGACCCATTGTCTAGTAAATAGTAAAAATGTTTTGAAATTCATTTTTAAAGAACATGGATGTGGATGATAAAGATATCCCAGTAGATAATTACGTATAAACAACCTCAGATAATGAAGAGATTGTGAAATAAACCCTTATCTTGTACTTTTCCTTGGTTGGGGTAGTTTAAACTCCTGTATAATGGTGAAATAATTGTTATTAAATTATACAAGAATCATATACATTGATATGATGTCATATATGATCTTTTAACATTGATTTGATAATTATATCTTAGTACTATTGTTGTTTCGGTTGTTAACTTACACGTTTTCTTTTATATGTTTTGTTACTTAAGCCATGTTTGTAATGGATAGGTTGTATGTTAATCATATCCATAATGATATAGAGTCCTTATATAATATTATTAATCATCAAATGAGAATTATACTTGAATAGATATGATGGAGAATGAATCGCATCGCGTTCGTGGAGACGGTAGTCCGTAGGTACGCACGAGCGACAATATCATTCTTTTGATATTAGAATAATATATAAATGAATGGTATATCATATATAAAGAATCATTAACATGTTATATTTATTATTTACATTATTTACACATCATTATGATACTCATCCACATAATAATATTTTGAATAACAATTACACCACGAAGTGGAGACGGTAAGCCGTACGTACGCACGTATGGTGACATGTTATTCAAAGGGGGGATAGAATACTGAATATGGTTGTACCATAATTATAATAACATAAAAGTATATATATGATCCTGGAGTTATTATTTAGAATTGTGATAACAAAGAAAGAAGAAGTGGAAGAAGAAAGGAACTTGGAAAGGGGTGGCGAAATCATTACCTCTTCTTCAGGTTCTTCCTATTGATTTGATCAAAAGGGCTCCTCGGGTTGGATTTCTGATCACACTAAGGCATCTAGGTTGTAGTGAGGGATGTTGGGAGAGTATTTGGGCAGATTTTTACTGAACCAAAAGGCTTTCAAGGTGTGAATAAATGGGAAGTAAGAGTGTCCTTTTATAAGAGGGGTGAGGGGTACCTATGGAAAAGTTAGAAATATTAATTTATAATAAATCAATATTCGGTTTCTAATGGCTCCAAAGTTTATTAATCATTGGTTAAGGTAGGAAAAGGTCGAAAACCATTCAACCAATAGAATTTAGACAGGTTTGGGTTACTATATTAACCTTATCTTTAAGTATTAACTCTAAGTTAATTAGTTTCACTTTTACAATGTCTCTTTGTATTATTATATTATATGGTTAAAAAACATACTATATACATCCAAGAGACCCCCAAGTGGTCCTTTAATGATACACCTATCATTATATAAGTCTCTTGGAAGATAATTAGATTTTAAGGAATTTAATATCAATTAATAATATAATATCTGTTTTAAAAACACTTTTAAGTCAATTTTGACACTATTCAATAGTTGATTTTTGTGAAACTCGTAACAGAATTATTACTTCAAAAAAAGTTAATTAAATCAATCCTAATATGTCATATTATCACAAAAAATTAGTTTAATTCATTAAAAGTCTCACATTATTTTTATTTGTGTATTTATAATATCAATTATTTTAAATTTTCACTATTATGGTAATTACTACATCATCATTGTGTCATAAATAAATTAACTTCTGTAATATCTAAAAAATATAAATAAAATATAATTATGCATTAAATCCTTTTATAATTCTAGTGAATACTTATAGTTGAAAATCCAACATATATAACCCTATGTAAAAATTGTTTTTCGAAAAGATATATGCTTGTGTAATTTTTGTATTTATTTTAACTTAATTAAAATAAAGTGTCCCTATCACCTACAAGTGGCTTCATGGGGTCCTGAAATCGACCCAAAGATGTACATGGTCGGACATGTTTAAAAAAATAAGTTTAGGACCCATTTTAGGGAAATTATGTATTATTATAATATTATTTTTGACGCTTATTTACCGGATTTACCCTTTAACCATGGTAAATAAAATATTTACCACAGTAATTATTCAAAATATCTAAAAATAAAAGTTACCTATTTACACAATTTTAACATCCTGATTCCAAATATATAATCCATTTTTCCAAATTCAAAATGCAGAAGTGGCAAGAATTAATTTAAAATTAATTTCCATTGTTAAAACAAAAAGCGTGTTTTTAAGAGATAATAATTATCAAAAGATTGACACTTGTTTGTGTTTGGTTTAATTGTAAAATTATGTAAAATGACCAAAATTATATTAAATGGTAAAAATATATTCTAAATATACATTAAAACCAATCAAATTAATAATTTATCAATATAAATTATTTCGATTAAAAAAGTTTTTTTTAATTAAAATTTAGTAATTTTCACTATTTATCAAAATATAAGTGTTATCTGAAAAGTTCCAAAATTTCACCCTAGGCTAAATTTGATATTCCAAATCCAAAAATTAAGTATATTTTGAAATATAAAATATATTTAATTTCAAAAAGTAGGTATTACTATTCCTAACGGCTAGTTTGATTGGTTGTGGTGTGTTAGAACTCAGTGTTGTGTACAACACACGCTATCACATTATTAAAAGAGAAGCGTACCGTTGAAGCTTGGAGTGTTACATTTTAAATTATTGATGTCCCCATTTAGTCAAAAAGTTTAAAATATTGTATTTAAAAAGGGTTCACTATTAAAAGTTGGTAAAAGTGCAATACTGAAAATGAATTTGTTCTTACATTATGTCTAAGAAACTGATAATATGGATTCTAAAATTATAAGGATTATATAATGTTTAAAATTTAGTTAATATTATTCATAACATATTTTGAAAATATTGTTTGGTAAGTCATGGTGCGCATGAACTCGGTGTTGCGTGTAGTGCAAGTTATTAAATTATTTTGAAGAAATAACACACTATGAAATCTTGGGGTGTTACATCAACAATATCACAGGTTCAAGCTATTTTGCAACCTTATATTTTAAATATATTCCCATATGCAATATTTTTATACTATTTGGTGGGTGCTATAATTTTTCTTTAGGTATTTAATTTTCATTACTAACAATATTAGTATATCACAATAGAATTATATCCTAAAAAATAAAAAATAATCAAATAACCACATATCTATATTGTGGGAAATAAAAAATATTACAGGTTTTATTTGATGGAATACTAGAAATATAAGAAAAACAAACGAACTCCCAATAAGTATAGTCAAAAATAGTATGATGTTAGAAGAATATACTCCAATTACAATATAAAAACGGTCCTGATTTAATCCTACAATCACCAATGTCCTGAAAAATTCACAGTTATAGATGTGTACAACATAGACCTTTCACAAATTTGGATTCATAATCGTTGAATCATCTTGATTCTAAAAAATTATCATATTTGATGTCATTAAAATAAAATAATACAACACTAATTATTTTATTACATATGACTTGAAATATTTGAAAATTAATTACAAGAAAATATAGAGAATTCAAAAATAACCATTCAAATTTCATGTCAAAATTTCATGATTAATATTCTATAAACCCTAGATATACCTACATTAGTAACATGCTAGAATGAATGATTTTTTTTCATTTATCCATCGTCCAACATTATGGGAATATTTCATTACTGGTATTAATGATAGGGAAAATCATATATTAATGAGTATTCACCAAGGTCATCCAATCAAGAAATACATAATGGATATAAATCATTATTATTATGGTATATAAATGAAAAATATCAGAATTATTTGTAATATTATCAAACCATTGTATATTCCCAAACAACTATCAATGTACAACATTCCAAATCATGGACCTCTTCCAACATTACATGCTCATTCCCACATTTATTGAATATCCCAGATGTAATGATATCCATAATTAAACATAATTATATTGGCCTAAAATCAAGACATCTATGAACTAACACTATATATAAGATGATCCAATTTAGAGAAACATAGTGTTCATGATATATTATGAAGAGTTTCACATGATATGAATAAATTCACACATATGGAATAGTGTATTAAGGTGCATTGGGTATTATCATGAATTGGATTATGGGACCCACATGCACCCACATATATATAAATCATTCATTGTATTCATGGGACAAACATATTCTGACAGTAATGTTTTAATAAGTTATGTTCTAACTGAACAAAAATTCTCCCACATACATATCACACACAAAAATTAATATAAACTCCCCTAATGGTAAGGAATTCATAAATCGTGATTTTTGATCCCAATCACCTTGAATACCCATTAATATAATCTAATTAAATAAATTTCATATAACCTATCCAAATTTATCTCACGGGGGATTATAGATTTTATATAATAGAATAAGGACATATTTGGTATATAAATATATAATACGTAGATAAGGAGATACTTTGTTAGTAATAAATATGTATATTATCTATGGAGAAAACGAAATTCTAAATATAAATACGATTAAATAATTTAATTATCCATTTATTAATTTTTTTATTATGTAGGCATCCAAAGATCTTATCATTATAACACATATCTATGATACTACCCAAGAGAAATAAGAGATTTTTGTTAAAAAAATAATCATAACAAAACAAAATATTAGTGATGAATTAAATAATTATTCATTGATGTGGTGGGAATATGAGAGAAAAGGAAACATTAGAGGGGAACTTGAATTCATTTTAAGTAAAATGTTTGTTGTGTTAAAAAATAGAGGTATTCTATATTTTATTTAAAGGGAAATTATTTTGTTTTACCAACTCAATATATCTTATGGGGCATATTATTTGGACGATGGTTAAACATAAATTGATCTATAAGGTTAGGAAGAGTTTGGGACTACTGAATTTCAACCAACTATCTAAGGGGATATGTAGAGTTGTTGGTCCCATAGAATATCATCACCTAACTAATGGGACATAGTCAGCTTATTGGTTGTGAATTTGTTGCACCAATGCCACAAGTTCAATTATAACATCCTAGAAATATTATCCTAAGATCTTTTAGACGCCTCTAAATTATTCCTTGTTATATATAAAATAAAAAATTGTTATTTTAATACTAATGAACAATGTTTCCAAATTTTTTCGGATATTACAAATCTCCCCCTAAAGTGTTATCTCATCATCAAGATGTTTTTCTAGTTTTCATACTTAGGAAACATGAACCATTATGCCCAAATATTGTATTCTCATTCCATATTCTCTTTTTGTATTTGATTTCACATATAATGAAAATAAACATGTTTTATCTCCTTCACCCATAAAAATTTCTGTCTCTACTCCATAATTTTTAACAAATTTTCTTTAGAGTTTGAATCTAGCCTTATCTCGACATCCTCATCCTTGATCACAAACATTTAATAAAAATAATAATTCAGAATATATGACACATGTAACATGTTATGAATACCTCAATATCATGGTGGAATGTCTTTTGAGTATTATACCATCTAGATGAATTTTGAAATCTAAAATGGTCCCACAAAATATGCAATAGATATTCCCAATTTTTGTAGTAGGTGATGCCCCAACTGAGGTCACAATAAAAAATAAATGCCCACAATGAAACCTATGAAACTATACCTAAAATCATAATATTAATGACTCATTCTCTTTTTTGTCTCCAAACACGTCCAAATCAGTGACACCAACTCTGATGTCTCAAATACAAAACTCCTCCCTTTGATATATGACTCATATGCCTTATCCACACACAATATTGAATGAAAATGGCAGCCTTAGACAATTGTTTTCTAAATAAATTTCTAAAAACACTTATTATATGTGAAAAATACCATGTATAGATGATTATCCAATTTTCTAGAAAAAATAATAAATATTCCTTGAGCACATCACCAAAAATAGAGATTGTTCTTTCTAATAATCAATATGAAATCCAATTATATGTTTTAATCAGATTCAATTGAGTCTATATCCCCATCCATAGTAACTACCAAATTAAGAAACAATATTATAAACTATATATTTATCATTTATAAACCTAACATAGAGATATTATATGTCATAAATATTGTTTTCCTAACTGATCTAAGAAATGACTCTCTAATATTATAAATATGTCTGACATATTTTTCATGAAATCACCTACAACCCATATATCCTCTCAGTCAATTATAATTTTAAGAAACCATATTATAAAATCAATTATAACATTATCCCACTTATACATTTGTATCAAAAGATATTGAAGTAATCCACCCCAATTTTGGATATCCTCCAAAATTTATGATATGTAATATAGAGACAAAAAATAATAATGTCCCTCTTAATATTTGGGAAGCAAAAATCACAATTATAGATTATAGATAATACTTGGTGAACCACACATTATAGTTAATGATATTAAAACATCAAATTCTGTTTCATTAATGCAAGATCCACTACCCTATTGTGGATATAGATTTCATCATTCATATACATGTTCCATATGAGAATGTGGCACTTCCCTACTATCCATTCCCACCACACTAATTATTTATGAATCAGAACCCTATATATATTTCAATCCATATACCTTGATATAATTTATGGATATAGTATTTTTGGTTATCCCCATGGTTCTCAGGTACATTTATCAACTAATTCAATATAAATTTCATCAACACTAACACTTGTTCTAATGATATCTCTCTATGATCCAGCATATACCAACTCAGATAATCATCTATGAATTTCCCATTATGAATATAAGAATCCATATTTAGGTTAAAAATAGTAATGTATTCAACTAATACTCTCTATTATAGGTTCATGACTCGATTAGAGAAGATATACCATAATATCTTATGTAGAGTATAAATTAAAAATCATTTAATATAATGAAATTTCTAAAACAATTCCATGTAATAAAATATTTCAAAAAACTCATATTGTTATTAACATATCATCACTTGTGGGAACATAAGTTATATGATCTATTTTATGATACAAAAAACTTGGTAATAGAAAAAGTCTCATTCGAAAACTAGAATCAGAAATGTAAACAGCATATCCAATCATAGGTTCATTGAGAAATAAAATTGGGAATGAGTTCAATACGGCCTTCATCTCTATTAATTCCTCTTCACACTAATTATTCCATTCAAAAAATATTATATTATTGATAATGCCAAAACCTTTTGCTACTAATTAATAGAAGAATAGAATTAATCATATTTTATATTCCACCTTGCTAAGAAATCTGAAAATCATGAACAGATTCGAAGATCATGTCCACAACATTAGTGAAACTTCTTTATCTATATGTACATATATTTCATTCTCATAACTCACATTTTACAATAATAATATATATTTAATCCAATATTTATACTTTTGATGATTTCCATAAATCTAATGCCTTATATATATTATTAACAATATCTCAAGGTTTCGTTAATGGGGTTATATGGATTGTGATTTTATGAAAATAAAATTATTTAATTTTTTTAATGAGTCTTGTTATATTAGTTAAATATATTATTCATTACATTCATGAACACATATAAAGTATATATCAACCAAAAAATAATATTTTGATATTCCTAAAAAACATTTCATCTTAAAATCAATGTATTTTTATGTTTTCATAATTGGGTTTATGATGGTTGTTCATATAAATCTTAACAATGATGGAGAGACCAATGACCCACATAATCTAATAATCATATATTTAAAATATTTAAAGGAATAACCATTCAACACCATTAAATAGTTGAACTTACTTCAATATATTATCAAGAGGAAAATATTATCTTCACTCATAGATAAAAAATATATAATACTATATAGATATGTTGTAATTAAATAATGTTTTTTTGACTCTATATATACTAACTTCACCACTTGTAATTTCAAATATACCAATTCCACTAATAAATATTAATTTAATTAGGATGTGTACAATTAATGGATTAAATATTAATTTCAATCACTCTATGATTAGTTATACCATAACAGTTCTCAAAAAAACATTAGGACAATGATCCACTTCTAGATAAGTAGGTATGGAAACTATTTCCTTATATTTTATATTAATTATAATCACCAAATTGTATGTAATGATTCCAATATCGATAATGTCTTATCCAAATATTCATGTTATTAAATTCCATGATCTAGTTTATATATTATTTTCACTATTTAGAGTGGTTTGTGTCCCCCATCTTATATAACAGTTGATATTAATTCATTAACTAGTAAACTAATCCATATTAATGATTACATACTATATATTAATTTATGAGTCTCTAAAATCACAAATATTTTTCATAACATCAAATAAAATGAAGAATTATTATCACCTCATTTTATTATCTACCATCCTTCCCAATGGATTTTTATGAGAATGAATGTCTCTGGAAGATATAGCTAGAATGACTAAAAGGACCATTAAATGTGTTGATATAAATGTAGAGGAGGATAATGTATCAAACATGAATAAAGGTTTATAAGACACAATCAAGGCCATAAGACAACTATTTTATGGTACTTATAGACCAATTTCTGTAATATTATATTCTATTAAAACCATTCATGCATAAAATCCATGGACAGACCTTATAGTTCCACAACATTGATGGGTTTCTGAATTGTTCATTCTCTGTATATTCCTGTTATGTTCCATGAATATATCCACGATATAACCCCAAAACACATCAAAAATAGTTTATAAAATAATAACTGAATATTAAATTTCATATAAGATTGATGAAACTCCTTAAATGGGTTTATGTTTTTAAGTAAGATAAAGTCATTTTCACCCATAGTTATAACACCTGGAATCACTCCCTCTTATGGAGAGATATGGAGATAATATTCTTTTGTTTTTTAAATATCCTTCCGTCTTGCACATTTATTTTTATTTAGTAATTTTTATACTCGAGAAGGTATCTAATTCACTGTAGGTGATACCACTAACTAGTCAATTAAAATATAGAAAATAAAATTCTTTTCTATCATTCACTTGTCCCTTCTAAATCAAGAAAGCATTGGTAAATTCCAATGAATATATTTTCATGTTAAAATTGTTTAACTACAACCATATATCAAGATGATAGAAAATCTGAATAATTTAAGGATTTTGTACGTTATTCTTGTGTAGAATTATAGATAATTGATGTAACTCTATATAATAAGAAGCACATAATGGAACTGTTATAATTATTTACTAAAGCATCATTTATTCATGTATATGATCTGGATTTATAGTTTTATTTAATAATACATTAAATATAATTGTGTTTAAGGTCTTACAAATCATTTCACATGCCTCCTATAATTGTTCTTCATAAACCACCAAATTAGAGGTATTTTTTGAAGGAAAAATGTAATAACTTTTTCCATAGATCACTTGGAGTCTCCTGCAAGACATTGATTCCTTTTATTATTTTATCCTATCCATTGAGTCATGGGGGACATTATTTAACCTAATGTTTTTAGGTGATGATGATGATAATATGATGAAATTTACAACATATAATTCCCACCACAAATGGGATCCCATTATCTATATAATCAACAACCCTAAGTCTTTATCCAAATGAGGTTCCCCTAAATAATGCAAAATATAGAATATAGTAGAATCCACAGATTCACCAGCTTTTATAGTCAGAGGTAGAATAGGTCTATCCTCATTGGGAAGAGTTTTATCCCACTTCTTTCTATTGTTATCTAAGAGGATTTAATGGTAAAGTTATCTGAAATTATATAATTTAAAGGTAAAATCATATTCAGTTTCTTAAATGGTAATATCAATACAAATTTTTATAATATATCATATATGAATCCCATCACAAAGACTCCACATTAGAGGATACACATGTCTAAAATAGATACCCCCATATATATTAACTTGACCTAACCCATGTATCTAGTTACATCCCATTAGTTTCAGTCATATACAATTATGAAAACAAAGAATGATCAAGTTCATAATATTTAATTGAGCACATGAATATATCATAAATGACTGGGAAAATATTTGTAAATGAAATTTTTTTACTTTAATATTATTTATGAATCAAAAAACGTAATATGAAATGTGAAACTACATTGCCTATTAATATTTATTGAATGAAAAAACCCAAAAAAAGTGATATCAAAATGTTAATACTCAAATTATATTTTATTTAATTAAATATCATATTCTAAAATAAATAACATCCCAAATAACATGGTTGTTTGTCAGATATGAGATTTCAAAGATTATGTGTTACTACCCTGCACTAGTATCATAATATCTGCCTTCATTTTAAAATTGCCCAATTGTAATAAGGAATAAATTAAAAATAAAACCCCATTGATATAACTTTTTAACACTTTAACCAATCACAGGTTCTAGTTTATGTGTGAAATAACCTCATGAACATCTCCATATATACAACATTTTTTATCTAGTTGGTACATACTAAGTGATATTGTGTGGATATATTGACCTTAGTAATAGTAGTGTTACATTAGAATAAATAATAATTGTTCAATAAATTAGCACATATATAAATATAAAAAATAAAATAAAAATTTCATGTAATATAAAAGGGAATACAATTCATATAATTGAACCAATGTATAGATAAATTGATATTTCAGTAATATCATAAAGAAAAATTAAAATAAACAAGGGAAACTACAAAAATATTAAACAGTTTAACCAAAAATCACCCAAATCCTCCAATATAGGATTTCTTTGTTTCCCAACAAAAGTCAATTTCCCTTTTCTCGATCCATGGCCATAAAATCAACATGTGAATTGAAATTCCAATTATAGGTGTGAGTATGACCTAGTTAGACAACAAAAAATTAAAAATAAAATTATTGAACCAAATATTTATTCGTATCACATGAAAATAAATTAAATTTATAAATAAAAAATGAAATTCTAAGCAATCATGTTGTAACAAACCATGCACAATCCTCGACAATATAATCCTTAATAAAATTATAGAAAAAAGTAGAAGTATTCAATATTTCTTTCTTAAAAATTTTTAATGTATTTTTCTGCATATTTTTTGGGAAGGATGACATAATTAAGGATTATCCACCTTACACATCTCATTCTCCACAACAACATATATATCCATAATTTTCATGATAGATCATACACATGAAATTCCAAAATCATTGGAAGTATATAACATTGAAATAGAGCTCCCTATCAACATAATGTTAAAGAAAATTTAATTGTGGACATCTTCCAATGGCCCATTTTTTATTCTCATACCTATTGAACATTCAATGTATTTACATAAAAAATGATTCCACGTAGATCCATATTCCTCCAATCACTTCAATAGTTTTATCTATATATGTAGACAATTATTCATTCTAGTGAAATATGTTAAACATGATATTAGATTTAGGGTTACCGAATTCTGTATTCAAATTAAAATATAATTTATTAAATTGTAGGGAAATACATGTAATTCCATTCATAGTCTCATGGGCCTAACATGTACCATCATGAATGAATTAATTGGGGCACACAAACTCCCATATGCATATCATATAATGAAATGATATTACTAGATACACAAAAACCAAAATTGATATCCAACATATGTATTCATAAAAATCAACCAAATTTTAAAAAAAATTATACAAGAAGTGTATCAATCCTCAAATTGAATAATATCCTCCCTTATGAGGCACACACAAGGAATTCCCAGTAATTAATTACAATTAATCCCCTAATAGATTATAAAATAACAATAATTTAATAAGAACAAGTTGGGGAATAAGAAAATATTCAACATTACAATGGTTATCTAGATTCACTAATGGATGATGTTCCACATTAGATGTATAAATGATTCCTTAATATAATTGTGTTTAGATCATTTAAAAATCCATTACATCTACATTTAATCATGTTAGAATCAATAGATCTATATAGAGGATATAAGATATATTATATTAAGTTTAAGGACTGTATATTTCATAAGATGAATATATATATATATAAGGTTTTTTTTAAATTGGAATGGTGTTTAGGTGAAAGAATATGTAGGTATTAATATATTAAATTTATTGAATTTATTAAATAATTTTACTAAAAATTACCCTTAATAAATATTTTTCTAATATATTTGTTCCTGAGACAAAAAAAATAAAAAAAACACAATTGATTTTAGGATTATCGGATTACCCTAGGTACAATATAATGTTGGTCAGTGTTAGGAATTCTATTTAGGTTTTATCATTGGCCTATGAATGTTAAAAAATAAACTATCAATTTATTCAATGTAAAAAATTAGTATACCAAAACTATCCACAATATATATTTAATTTTTGAAAATTCAGGAGATTAGCTTAATTATATTTGGATATTAGATTGTTGAAACATTTCAATTATCGATTTTGATGTGCTCGGGATCATGTATTGATGGAAAATAGTCAATGGGGATTATGGGATGAATAAAAAAATAGGTAAACATTCAAAAAGGACTCTAAAGAATGTGTTTCTCAACAATTATTGATCCTTTCTAATTGTAGGGATCATTAAATTTAATATTTTATCTACTAGGAGAATTTTTTTAGAAAAACTATTGAATATCTACATAATTCATTGAATATCATTTTCTCCATGATGCATTGATTAAATTTTTCATTATTGATCCTACTTATAATTTTTCTGTTTGAAAATATATATTTCTAGATTTTGATTCCAACAATAGATTTTTTTTATATTTTAATAATTTCTAATGACAATATTACTTGGTTATTTCTTATTTCACACCTCTTTAATTATCCTTCATTATAATTATCTCTTATGTTTATCAGCTCTACATTTCTATACCATGCCACGAATGATAAAACCTATGTTATTATGATGGTTATCTTAATGATGATGTAATCCCTATCTTTCCAAAGTAATAATGGGGTATGATAGTATTGCAGATGATTTTTCTAGATATGATGATCCGAAATGGAAATGATTGTAGAATGAATCAAGTGAGAGTCAATTGAAACTCTAATTTATATAATTTTTAGGATAGTAATAAATGATATATAGATTCTACCATTATGATAAGGCCATGGGTACAAGTTTATGATTGATTTTAAGTAGGGTAAATGGATGAAACAGGGATTTGGGAAGAGGATGAGGTTTATACAGAAATCCATACAACACAATCAGTATTCTGAATACTTCACGTTTGGTTAATTTTATTTTGGAGATAGTGTTTTGAAAAAAATTATATATATATATATAAGTACGTGTGGAGAAACTCACATAAAATTTCAATCTACCTTTTAATCCCAACCATCCTCTGGGAGTATAAAGTTATGACCATATGTGATATGACTGATATTGTACTCAAAGGGACACACTCTATGCTGGAAATCACCTTCTGCACCATGTAAATTGAAGAGTATACTTAGGTCCTCTGGTAGTTCTAATAATTGTGTTACTTGATGAAAAAATAATTTTAATCATCCAGAATATCATACCATGTATATATCATACATATAAATTCATAATTTTTTCAATCATGTATTATATTTTGAGTAAAATGTGCTACTATAATTTCATTAGGCTTTAAAGATATGTCCCTTGCTTAATAATGTTGGAAGGTTCTTCCAAAATATTGTTAGTAAATTGAAGTTTCTATGTTCGATCATACAAGTGTTTTTGGTGTTGATATTTCCATGCATCACCAAGGTGGAAATCCCCCATATCCATTTTAGAGGAATAGTTTTTAATTCCGTACACCATTGAGGAAATGATTCCTCAATATATTTATTGGTACTCCCCCTTCAACATTATATGATATTGAGTGGGACCACCACTGGTGTGATAGCTACATCAGATATAGTATGAAATAGGAAGGATAGATTATCCTTTTAAATTTCTTTTGAGGTTCCATAGGGTTCTTGAAATTAAATATGGTTCCTCTGGTGATATAGGACATCTCATAATTTATATATTTCTATGTATATAATGATTTTTCTATTTTTATTTTGTTTTTAATAATGTTAATATATATCATTTGGTTTTTTTCCCTATTTGATATATTGGGTTTGGTAACTGTTATATTATATTTATTTCCCCTCGGTTTTTGGTGTGTCCTGAATAGTATTATTATACACAATATTGTATGGGATTTAATCATAAATGTCACAAAAAATATACAATACGACGATTATAATAGTATTATAATGAAATTTTATTAGTGGGGAGGTTCAGTAAATGTAATTCCACGTCATGTTAGGTTGTTATAATTAGGGATCATGTTCTTGGATCTCTTTTTCATATCTATTTTTTAGTTGAAGTAAGGAAGGGACCGATTTTCCTTATTTTGGATGGGGTGTGTATTTTTCAATTTATAATTCCTGGATATTTATCCATCACACTATGAACTACTTAATTGATATTATATAATTCATTTTCATCACCCCAGAGGTTTTAGTCATTATATATTCATTGTTTCATTGATATAGGGGATTACATTTATATATATATATATATTATAATAAGGAGGATCATTTTTATAAAATGACAACCACTTGATTTTATCCAACCCATAGACTATTGTATGTGTCTCGGGGTGTTACAATCACTATACTAAAATACTTGGAGGGTCCTTGATCAGTAGATTCAAGAATGAGTGGTTTCAAAATAGATATATACAAGGAATAGTGTTTAGATTAGTTGGATCATTAGTTTTGATTGGAGATTTAGGGAAATGATATTGAACTGTAACATTATTGGTTCTCAATACTGAGATCCTAGTAACGTGTTGGAGACCAATATATCACTACATAAGGACTCTAACTATCATAGATTTTTCTAGGAATTATAAATAATCATTTTAAAGAAATAAAATGGTAGATATATTTTATTATATTGGGTCTTTTGACATCATTTTCTAACATCCCAAGTAATTTTAAAATAAGAATTTATGAAATAATTTAATATTTAGAAGTTAGATATTAATTTTACATTAATAGGGATGTTATTTTTGATAGTGTACTTGATAGACAACAATGGGTTTCTTCGAAATTTTTGTATCCATATAAGACTGAGTTATACAAAAAATAAGATATTTTTATTGTTATTTTTGAATAGTAGTTATCTCTAGGAAATTATTTTGAAAGAAATGGACATAACTAAAAATAATATTTTTATAAAAAAATTTAAATATATTTAAATTCTTCAAATAAATATTAGTGGCTTAATATAAGAATAAATCCAATTATCCGCTTAAAATTCTCTAATATTTTAAAATGGTATTTTATCTACATATTAATGGGAAAAAAATTTAAATATACTTTTTATCATTAATATATTATATTTTATAAAACCTACATATTTTTAGGAAAAAGTACATCAAAATTTTTTTGTTTTGTTTTTGGTATTATTCAGAATAAATTCATATTTAAATGATTATTGAAAAGTTTTGCATTTTAATTCAAAAATACTTTTTAATCTAAATTATTTATAGGGATAAATTGTCTATTTAATTTTAAAAAAACTGTAATTATATTAAAATTTTATCATTTAATATTATTTTGAACAATCATTGCAATTAAAATTTTAAATTTAATAAAACAACTACATAAACATATGAAATTTTTTCTTCCAAATCTGCTTTTCTCATTCCAACAAGAGGTTTAATTTTAAATATAATTTTGAAATTTATATGAACTATGTTTTTTAAAACTAACATAAATGGTTGTAATCAATGTGAAATATGTGACCCAATAGGGTCAGAATAATTTTGGGGGGATATTAACTATTGTATTTTATTTACCATGGTTAAAGGATAATATGGTAATCAATGATATATATAATTTTATAAAACTACAAAACATCTCTAAAAGATGTCCAAATCATATTGTATGAGTAATTTTCTACCAATAAAATCCATCAGTCAAAAGTTTTTCCTTTTGATCCCAAATGGGTGTAATTATGACATTTATAACATATAATTTAATGTGAACGGAAATAAGTCATTATCATGTCACTTATTAATGAAATAACGTTAATATTTGGTCAAATATGTGATATATTCGACTATTTATATTACATAAAAAGATAAAAAAATTATTCATATTATTTTAATTTATTAATAATTTTTAGTAATTAAATAATTAAACTTATTATTTGAAAATTGATGTTGCATTAAAAGGTATATTAAATAAATAATCAAATAAATGATATAAATAATATTAAAATAAATATAATTTAAATATTTAATGACATAAAAGGGTTTTTTGGATTACCATGACATGTTAGTATTGACATAAATTTTTTTCATAAAGGAATTAATTATTAATGATTTTTTTTTTAAATTCTTGTTTTGAGTAGTGTCAAAATTGTTATATTTCAAATTTTACAGTATAAAATAATTAATTAAATGATATAATTTTTTTTAAACACATTGTTGACCAAGATGATTTGGTAACTCTACAAATATAATTAATAACTCATTAATGGTTATTTTCGTATGATTTTGAATCTATTTTAACTCTTAATGTTTTAATTATCAAATAAAACAATAATAGATAAAAAGGATAAAATAAAATGATAATGACTAAAAATTATTCAAAACATGTAAAATAATAATTGAATTCTTATATTTCAACAAATCGTTGTCCCATGTTAGATTTAAATAAAAAATGATCCATTTTTAATATAAATATAATTTATATTAATTTAATACTTCTTATATTTCCAAGGGTGCCCCTGACATCTCATTTAAAAAGGCACTCATTTCTCCCTATTACATACAATTACCAAACCATTTTATTTAGCCTGTATCTGAACAAATAACTTCTTAGAATCACAATCCAAAATGGTTTTTCATTAGTATTGTTATAAGACCCTCCTTATATGTGTTTTTCTATTCTGCATAGGTGATGAACTAATGAATATGTATCATGTTCATTATGTATGTATATTTTATTTCATCTTTGACATCCTTCAATTCATCTTCTTCCAAGATGAAATTAAAATACCAGTATCTTTATTATACTGAGATGTTATTAAGATAATATAATCACATAAATCCATCTCTACATCTATTAAATGGTAAAGGAAATAATATTTTGGGTGTACGTGTGAACTGTCAACTCCACTAACTGATCTAATTTGTTTTTAAAAACTGTCTCACATGAATGGTTATAACAATGGAATTAATGTTCATATTTTATATTACTGAAATATTAATACTTCTATGATCATTATATATCTATTATTTTCTTACTTTCCATTACCATAAATATTATAATTTTATTCCTATGTACATCAAAACTATCACCTCCACGTAGGAATATGACTTATATTTATAATCTATATCCATTGTATGATATATATAATTATTATTCAATTAATTATTTAATATTAGAAATGTTATGATCATTAGGGAATTTAAAAATAATTCTTATCTTCCTTCCACAATGATCTATGAAAAATGGAAATGATACTCATGCAAACGCATGGCTTACCGTCTCAATAAATATACCATGGATATTTTTTCATAACCAAAAATAATAGTTTTATTTAATGGTATAATTTTTGTATAAAATTGATGAAAATGTCATGAATATTATTCTAAAGGTGATAGTATTATGAATCCAAGGACTAGTGACATCAAACAATGTTCATTTTTAGCTCAAGTATTGAATATCGACAAAACAAATTATATGAACTTAAATAATTATGTAATTTTTATTACATGGTAATTATAAATATAAAAGAAATAATAAACATGAGAATGCTTCTAAGGAATGTAAAAAATTTCCTGTTTTTACTTTTCTAAAATATAAAGGTTTTACATGATGAGTTTGACACATGGTAATAGTCTATTTCTCAATCACCTATCATTGAGGAATAATTTTATATTATACTCATATTATTTATTAAGTTGTTTAATAAACAACTTTTAAATTATATTAAATACATTTTTGTTTAAATGTAACTTTTTTACATGGATCCTTTTACTTTATTTTTAAAATAATAATTTTTATTTTTTTAATGTATAAAATGACAACTACTTCTCCACCACCAGAACCGTTATTTGTTATGGGGCTTCCTCTACAAACAATTCTTTTTTTAAAAATGAAACCCCTTATTCACTTTTTTGGTGTTTTGGTTTTGAAAAATATTTTCCATATGGATTGACTATTTCATTATTCTAAAATTATTTCTTATGTCTATAATTGTTTAAAATTATGTGTTATTGTTATATAATGGTACTTTTAAATTTGACAGGTGGTTATGTGATTAACCAATGACATACGATTCCATGACAAACTATGGAAATGTGGTCAAATTATGATCTCTAAATCATTGGGTATGGAATTCGTCTGTATGGCCATTCCATTTAATGATATGTGTGGAAGTCAACAATATTATTATTCAATTTCACTATTATTATGTCACATGTTACCATTATATGTTATACGATTCATTCAATGGGTTTTAAGGTAATATATTGATTAAAAAAATGGTAATAAAAGAGCTTAAATTTGATTAAGTGTATTTACTACTTTTTAATGGTGAAAATTATTACTTTATGATAAATTTTTCATGGTCTACATTTTTCACAAGGCTAACACTTTTATTTCTTTTTGTATCCCTTACTATGATTTTTATTACCATCCCTTATTTTGAAATGTTTTCCTCCAGATATAATGTATAATATATTCATCGATGGAATCAAAAAAATGTTATGACGTTTAAACATGAAAAAAACCATGCTTTTTTTAAATTATTTTTTTCGTTTAATGAAAACATAGATAGTGAGTAATATTTTCTAATATATAATATTTGTGTTGTTATTTGTAATATATGGAATAATTCACTAAATATCGTATCCTGAATGTATCCTCGTTGTGAATGATTGTAAAATTATTTAGTGAACTCAAGATTAAGTAATAACATTGAATGGGACCTTATAGTTGGTATGAGAGGCTGATTTATTCAACATTATGAGTTAGAATATTGTTAATGGAATATCCATAAATTATTTTTACATTATGGTTTATCTAAAATGATATTGAATATTAATATTACAATGTTGCTTCATAAAAGATATATCAATTCAGTATGGGTTACCACATTGGAAATAGGGAAGTTGTGCTGGGAATGCATACAGAGGAAATAAACCATCCAAACTAGCATCCTAAGATTGTCAGAATAAGAACTGAATGGTTTTTGGTAGTGATGGATCATTTGACGAAGGAGATAAATGTTGATGGTTTCCATGCACGACATCATCCAGAACAACCAAAAAGAAGTATATTAATAGGGTATCATTTAATGAGTCAACATACCTCATCATTCAATTGAACATTTCACCTTAGGTAAGCTAATGGTTGTATTAATGAAATAGGAAATAATTTTTATCTAAATTTTAGTTTAGGTAATCAGAAGGTTATTCTTGGTATTTATAATTTTGAAGGAGAATATGGATAATTGTGGTCCCTGATTATATATATTAGGGGATTTGAGAAGATTGATTCCATGGAATGGGATGAATTGAATAATATATTACTTGAGAAATATTTTACTATGGATGTTCAACATATGAAGTTAAATTAATTTTTCTAATATGCACATAAGAAAAAAGATTCGGTGGTTGAATATAAGGATAATTTCATATGTTTTTTATGGTACAACAAAATATTATATGGGATATTGATAGTAAGATAAATCAGATTTACTAAGGATTGAAGCCGATATATTGATGGACATTATCTTCACATGAGTTAAAATGATATGGGAACCTTTTTTGATGTGCTGAGATGGTTGAAATGGATAATTCTAAATCTGATTTATTTCAGGAGAGCAAGAAAAAAAGTGATCTAGTTATCATGTAGTGATAATGAATTCATTAAATAAGTTTATAGGTTATAAAATTGAATTACCATATTTTGAGAAGTGATGTAAATATCATCCAAGAGAATGTCTCTCAATCTCCTTGATGCGCTTAGAATGTATAAGGTTGGTCATAATACTTTTGAATTTAAGAGAGATCATCATGCATGAAATTAAAATATAACAATATGATGTTTTAGTTGTAATTAGTTAGGGAATTTCCCAATGTGTGTCCAATGTTGATAACCCAAGGTGAAAACCAATAGGATTAAATGAAGTAGGGAATTGAAAAATAATTTTTTACTTCTATAGTTCATGTGTAACCATACTATTATGTGGTTTCATGTATGATACAAGTTATTTTAAAATATTAAAATAATATATTACACCTTGTATCTTCATCTTTATTCATTTCTGAGATAATTTCAGGTAAAATGGAAACATATCCTTTTGATGTTGATAAAGACAATTTGGTAAAAACATAGGGTGAAGGTGTTAACGAAACAAAAATTAATGGAAATATTCCTATTCTCATTAGTGGGATGGTTTTTCCTAAATATATTATCGAACATCCCATTATGCAATTTTATATCATTTTGGGTCTAGATTAGCTTTTAGATTATCATGATATAATAGATTTCAAATCCATGAATGTTTTATCAAATGATTTAATATGGTTAATAACATACCATGAAGCAGATTTACTGATATAATAAATTTTTGTATATTCTAAAATTTTGGAGGATAATGAATTTCATCTAAGGATTATTTTTTACGAATTAAAAGAAAATAAACAATATGGGAAGTGTAGTAAACGTGGATTTTAGATGAAAAAAAATTCATTTATTTTTAATATTATTTGTAACTATGCCATAAATATTTACCCTTCTAAATCAAAAGATGTTGGGGAGTGGATATGACCTACCAATAAAAAAATTTGGTAGTTTTCTTGGATTATCAGTTTATTACCGATGTTTTGTTCAAAAAAATTTAGTTATATATCTCTCTATCAATGTAAACACATAATGGGGATATGTTCATCCATATAAAATAATTTGATTATTTTTTTCAAGAAATGAATATAGATTTGGTAAATGACCATTTTTGGACCTACCTTCTTGGAACAGAGAATTTTTTATCTAGATTAGTGCATTATTAATAAGACATGGTTGTTTCATAATATAAAATGAAGATTTAACTTCTTATTGTTCATGTTATTTGAGACATCGCGAGTTAAATTATCCAACACATGATTTGGAATTAGCTACTGTTATTTTTTATTTAAAATTTATTATTTATCATTTTAATGTTTTATATGTGAAATGTATACAAATAAAAAAAAATTGTATATATACACTCATAAATAAATGAACATGAGGAAAAATAGATGGATGGAATTAATCAAGGATTATAACTGGAAAATTGAATAACGTCCAGGAAAGGAAAATAATGTTCCTAATGCTCTGAGTCTAAAAAGAAATGCAAAATTAACAATGCAACATTTTAAACAAGATCCCTTGGTTAATGATTTGATGAACATTGAAGTTGATGTAGTTGTGGAAGAAAATTTATTTATTTTGTTTTAGGTGTTAATAAAATAATAATTATATAATAGAATTATGAACATGTACAAGGAAGATAGTGACATGTTGAAAAAGTTAGAATCAGATCAGAAGGGTAAGATACCTATATTTTACATCGAAAATGATAGTGTTTTTAGATTTGAAAATAGATTATCTGTGCCTCATGATTCATAGTTGAATAATGATTTGTCCAATGATACTAATAGTTCACCATTTTCTATTAATCTATAAATCACAATGAAGTACAGAAACCATCATGAGTATTACTAGTGTGATTGAATGGAATAGATATTTTTGACATTACATTGAGGGGTTTGATTTTTCCACATGTTAAATCATAGAGGTAGTTACCAGAAGGGATGATTTAGTATTTTCCAATTCATGAGTGGAATTGTGAAAATATATCATTGTATTTCATAGTTGGATTACCATAAAATTCTCAAGGGAATAATATGATCTCAATTATTGTTGATCAATTGACTAAATCTACTCATTTTATTCATATTTGAGTTACCCTATAAATAGATAAAAATTATCAATAACAAATTAAGTAGATATTTAAATTACATAAACATCCCAAATAAATTTTTATTTTTCATAATCCAATGTTCACATATAACTCTTGGAAAATTCATTAGAAGTCATTGGGTACTGAATTTAATTTCAACAAATCTTTTCATCGTAAACCTAATATGAAATTGGAATGAACCATTTTGATGATGGAGGATATGCTATGTAACATCCCAGGTAAATGAAGAATATTACTTTTTAATATTTATTAATATATGTGAATAAAATATTAAAATTAATTTAAAGGGAACTCTATGCTCGATGTTGTACCCAATACACAACAATGAGTTTCTTTGAAATCTTACATTGCACTCTAATAATAAAATAATATTATTTTAAATGGTAGTTTAACACCTAGCAGTTGTAATGGCGGGAATGAAATGAACTAACTACAAAATTATTATATAAGATTGTCAAATATTTTTACATTTATCCAATAAATGTTAGAGGCTTAAAATGCGAATGAATCCAATTTTAAGCATAAATATTCTAATATTCTTTAAAAGGTTGATTAACTGCCTCATGATGGAGAAACATTTTTGAATCCACTTTTTGACAATTTTATATGTTATATTGGACCAAATAAAATCCTTCTTTAGTATCTGGACATCAAAATTCACTTTCTGTATGTTTTTGTTATTTTTCTGATAAAGATCATTTTTACTGAAAATGTTGTATTTTAATTCAAAACCTCCTTTAAATCTGATTTATTTATATGGATATATTATCATTTTAATTGGTTTTAAAGTGTAGTTAGAATATATTTTTACCATTTAATCAAACGGTGGACATCGGAATTAATTTCACTTTGAAATTGGACTTAAACTACTATCAATATTTTGATATATTTTTTTTCTTAAACACAAGCTATTTATTTTGACAAAGGTAATTAATTACTAAATTGATTAATGCAACATATATGTTTTTAAATTTGTAAAATAGTTATCATTTTTGAATTTGTAATATCATGTATAGTTTAGGGTGAATTTTTTGTATTTTTCTGAAAAACATCAATTTTTGATGAATAGTGAAACCACTAAGTGGTAGTTAAAAAACTGTTTTTTCTTTTAAATGAAACTTTACCAGTTCTCTAATTTTATTTTAATAAATCAGACATACATGTTTGTCATTATGATTTAATATGTGGTTCAATGGGATTAAAATAATTTTTTGGTGAATAGTATCTTTTATGTTTTATTAATCGCGATTAAAGGTAATTAGAGTAATTTAAGGTAATGATAATGTCAAAATAATATGAAATGCACTTGATATAAGTCCTACCCTTATTGTATGAGTCATGGATGACCAATAAAATCCATTTGTCAACTTGGGGACCCCATGGAGCCACTTGGGTAAGAAAATGACATTAATAAGTTTTTATTTAATGTTAAAATAAAAATGTCACAAGCATGTATTGTTTTACTAAAACAATTTTTACATGGGGTTATATAGGTAATATTTAATACTATAAATATTCATTGGAAAGATAAAATTATTTCCTACATTATATTTTTTTTTTAATTTTTTTAATTTAAATAAATAAATATGTTTATGACACCATGATGATGCAACGATTACCCCATTAATGAACGATTTAAATAAAAAGAAATGATAATGTAAAATCCAAGACATACACTTTTCAAAAAACTATTTTATGGGCGTATTTAGAACCCTTATCACCTTATACTCTAAATATATAATTGTGGGACCTTTAATATACAAAAATCGTTTTATAATAAAGTAATTTTTCATGACATTCCAAGAGTGCCCCTCCTACCTCTTATAAAAGGCCCCCACATCTACCCCCTTACCCACACCTCTCAAGCCATTGGCTCGACCAAAAACTTATAATTGTATCTCTCCACATCCCTCTATTCATCCTAGAAGCCTTCCCTTAGGAAAAAATCTCTTCAAAAAACCCTGTTGGTTCAATCCAAGGGGAGTTACCCGATTTAACGTTAAAGTCATCCCTAATGTTCTTTTGTTTTATTTTTCTTCTACAACCCCCATAAACTATTTTTATTCACTTATTACGTAAAAAAACAGTATCTTCAATATACTAGGATTTTTTTATGAGAATTATTAGAGCTACACTTACACACACCTCCATCTAATGGTTAAAGAACACACTGTTTCCGTGGATGTCGAATTACTGCTCACGAAAGGATGATTATTTATCTTCTCATACCACCTCTCATGGTGGCCATTATTATTGAACTATATTTATTTATGATATATATTATATTTATTTCCTCTATATTCTTATGTATTTTACATTTAAAACATACCTTTGTGCTTTTCATGTTGTTCAAATGCGCTAATTTCTTTTTAGGAAGTGTGGACTACCGCCCCCTCAAGTGATGTGACTCGTTCATGCAATACATGGAATCTATAAATAATGAAATTAATCAAATTATGTTAACTAAATAACATATATATTTTACTATAATTATAATATATATATATATATTTCTCATTTTTTTTAATTCCATTAATGTGACAATGAAATGAAAGTAGCGTTGCGTATGTACGGCCTACCGTCTCCATGGACGGTGCATTTAATTTTATTATCTCCCAAAGTAATGGAATAGTATAAAATGAATATATACTTAATATATATTATATTTAAATCATTAATACATTTCTTGAGATAGTGTAATTATAACTACATGGACAATTCTTTTCAAACAAGTACTTTTTTAACTCATGTACCGAGCATCGACAAAAACATCAAATATGAACACAAATAATTAAATAATTATTATAACATTATAATTTGTGATATGAAATGAATAATAATATTTAAAGGAGTTACTTAATAAATTATAAATTTACCAATGTTTATTATTCAGGAATATAACAAAACGAACAAGACAGGTCAGACTTGGGGTAAGGGATCCTACCTCTCTCTTTCTTTTTAAGTACTCTCTTTTATTAATTTCTTTTAATCTCGTATTTCATATGTTTGGGGATGTTGTTTTATATTCCTCATAATTTAATTTTTATGTTTATATTATGAGATACCCTATTTTATCTCATATACAATTTTTGGATGTTTTACGTGACGTCGTTAGGATGCCGAGTTTTCGTAAGGGATTTTTCACCTCACAGTTATTCTCGGGAGATTTATGCTACATTTGGTACCATTTCCTTTTATTGGTGTATGTAATACCCATTATTATACTCTTATTGTAATATAATTTAATTTATGGGTATTTACATCTTCATTGTATGACCCTTCTTCCATGGGGTGTACGTTTAGAAAGTTCCCCAAATCGGTAAGGGGACCTTTCACCCTCCTCTTCTTTAAAATGACTTCATTTTTATGTCTTTTAATTTACATCTTATTATATAGGGATATGTTCTTAAATATACTTATTTCTTTAAATTTAATTTATAAGTGATGAGATAACCTTTTTTTATCTCTCATCAACTAATTTTCTGAATTTTGAAGTGATGCCATGATGCTATCAAATTTTTGCAAGGGAACTTTTTAACCCAATTTTGATTCGTTGGGTTAAAATTGTACTCCTAGAATATGTCATTCTATGATTATGTTTGAATGACCTCTGACTATTTTACACTTAATATCCACTTACATTTTGTGTATTATTTTGTCACACATAATAGTTTAATTTATTTATCCTTAATCTAAGGATACCGTCATTGAACAGGACTTCGTCTCAATCTCCTTTCATTGAGGCATATTTTGTTCTAATACAAGACTTTTTTATATGGTGTATAACCCCCTTTTACGTTTACATTTAATTAAAAATGAATCTTTTCTATATGATGCGTTTTACTAAATGACAAGAAGTATGTTTTTTTTAATGTACGTGGTGACAACGACCTTTCCGCCACCGCGAGTATTATTTGATCTTTGGCTTCCTTAACAAGCCATAATGTTTTTAAAAGGAACTAAATACCATATACTCTTTTATGTATTTTTGTATTGATAATGGTTTTGATAATGGATTTTTAACGTCAATATATTTATGTGATATATTGTGATTGAAATGTGGAAATGTTTTCTTTTCCAATATATTTGTTATATGTATTATGATTTTGTAATGGTACATGGAAATTTGACAGGTGGTTACGTGATAAACCATATGATGGGTGGTGCCGTGAATACCAGGATGGGTGGTTACATTATAACCTCAAATTCATTGGGTATTGAAGTTGGCCATATGGCTATTCCATGTAGTGAAATGTGTGGAAGTCGATCGTATGGTTATACCATTTATGTATGTGTATGTCCCAAGTTATCTTTATATGTTATGTGTTCTTTATATGGGTTTATGGTAATATTTTTGTTACTAAAGATAATTAGTGATCTTTTATTCAGTTAATAGTATTTAATACTTCATAAAGGTGAAAAGTATTACTCTGATAAAGAATTCATGGTTTACTTGTTTGTTTGAAAAGCTAACAATTTTACTTCTTTGTGTATCCTTTACTGGGCTTTTTATCCTCATCCCATGTTTTTGAAATGTTTTCCACAGGGCTTAAAGATGAATAGGGTCAAGGATGGGATCAAAGAAAGACATTTTAGTGGCGCGAAGCTTGACGTACGTGGACATTACATTACTTTTGTGGAATACTTATTACATAACAAAAACAGTCAGAAAAGGACCGTAATAGTTTAGTGTCTTTGGAAACATGGAACATTATCTTCTAATCATGGTGAATGATCTTCAACATCTCCCATATATCTTCTTCCCCATTTTTTCTTACCTAAAACCTTTCTTCATATCCTGGGGAAAAGAATCACAAAAAGGGTGAGCTCAAATGCTCACTAAGTGTATGCATAGAGAATATCAAACAATCCATATACATTTGAATGCAAAATCTTGAACAAAAAATCTAAACATAAAAATCTTGTGCAAGGACATAAATCATGGAAGTACGTAAGGAATATATCATAAAGGAACATCAATCGTGATAAAATAGCATGGGAATAAAACATGTAATTGTGGAAACCATTCACAACATGTTATGATTTACAAAGTAGCCAAGGCATTGCTGCCAAGGCCATCTTAGTGGACAAAGTCCCTTTCTGAATCGAGTTCACTCATGGTTTCAATCCCGTAACACTGAACCAGATTAACTTACCATTACAGCCATGTCTATCTCATGAGATATAAATTTTTACCCAATGTATTGGAGGGAGATATAGGTCCCACCCACCTCATAATGAAAACATTCTTACTTGTGCCAGAAAAAAATAAATCATACATCATAGCATAACCCATGTAATAAAAATGGGATTCTTAATCATCATGCCATCATCACATAATCCATATAAAACAAATGGATATCATTTCATCATAAGAAGAATCAAGCCATGTAAATAATATGGACAATATACTTGAAACAAACACATCTGAAAATAATGTCATCTTAGATGGAAAATGGTTATGATAAAACACTTTAAATAAATTCTTGAGGAAAATATCCGTTCTTATTCAAAATCATCTTCTTCTCACAAAATGCCATGAAATTTAAAAAGAAGACAATATTTTTAAAAATATTCATGAAATCATTTGGAGGAAGCTTCATGAAAATAAGGCTTCAAAAAACCGTAAAAATCATTTCATGCCATATAAGTTAAAAAAAAACAATCCCCTCGTACTTTTGTCTAAAAAGTCAAAAAGTAATTCGTAAAAGAAATATTCCTTACATACCATGTAGTAGAAGACAAAATGGGTAAATAGGACTTTAAACATACATGAAATAATTTTTGGAAAATAAGGAAATGTATGATAAATACATCCCCATTAAATACATACGAATAAATAATCTCGGATAAAAATGAGATTGGAAAAGTTATCCCTTACCTTATGTTCGATATGATTCGTATGTATCTGGACCTCCTGTATAATGATTCAAATAATATAATTGACTTATTTCAGAATCATATTCATTGTAATAATATCATATATGATTTATTTAGATATTTATATCACCCATTCATTTTTCAATTCCATGTTAAAGTAGTGTTTTGGGTAAAATTGTATCATTTATCATACGTGTTTGGACTTGTTGTTCTTGATTTTATTATTACTTATATCATGATTTACTTACTCCCAGAATTTAAAACGTGATTTATATATCCTATATATTCAATGTATATATATATATATAATAGATAGATAAATGAAATTAAACACATCGTTAATGGAGACGGTAGGCTGTACGTACGCATGAACGCTGGTTTCCTTTATTTATTGACTTGAATTGAAGTAAGTAGATGAAATATATATATATATATAGATAAATCAAATAGGTTCCTTATGCCATATATTTCATTATTATTCATTATATATACTTTATAATCATTTTTGAATGGTTAATCATGGAAAATAAATCTCATCGCGTTCGTGGAGACGATAGTCCGTACGTATCCACCAGCGATGATATCATTCCCCTGATCATAGAATTGTATTGAAGTGTATGTGTAATATTAAAGAATAAATATCACTTTATATAACCATATATAGTTATTTATTTACACCATTATACCCATTCATGTAAGGTGGTGGTGGAAAAACTGATTACACCACGACGTGGTGATGATATTCCGTACGTACGTACGCGCGGTGATTTCATTTTTCGTAGAATGGATAGATGGTGAAATAGGGTTGTTTCATACTTATAATAACATATCAGTATATATTTTATACTGATTTTATTACTTCATAATAAATAATCTAAATTAGAATAAGTGGAAGAAGAAGTAAAGTTGAAGGATTCGGTAACGAACATTACCTCTTCTTTGAAGCGCCTCTTTGAGACCTCCTTTCAGGGCACTAAAATTGGTCTTTGAAGAATACCATGACCACTAGGATGTTTCTAGGGAAGTGGAGAAGAGAATTTGTCAGGGTTTTGCCGATCATGAAGGCTCAAAGTGGTGTGAGGATGAGAGGGAGGAGGTTCCCTTTTAGAAGGGAGGATATGGGCACCTTAGGAAAAACTAAACATATTTTTTATTATAAAGTGATATTCGGTTTTTAATAGCTCCAAAATGATTTATTTATAAGATAAGGTGGGGATGGGTCTAAATAATCTCATAAAATAGAATTTAGACAAGTTTAGGTATTTATTTTAACCTTATAATTTAGATTTAACATTAAGTTAAATAATTTATTTTTTACATTGTCTTCTTGTTTTCTTACACTATAAGGTTAATAAACTTACTATAACAATCCAAACGAACAAAACATTGTTTATTATTAATATATATATCCTTATCTAAGTCATTTGGCAGATATGTAGATTTTTAAGAATAAAATAACAATTAATAATATAATATTTGTTTTCAAAACTATTTTATGTCAATTTTGACACTATTTGGTAATTGATTTTTGTGAAAATCAAAACAGAATTATAAGTTCCAAAAAAGCTAATTAAATCAGTAATAATATGTATTATTAACCTATAAAATTATTTTAATTCATAAAAAGTCTAAAATTACATTTATTTAGGTATTTATAACATCAACTATGTCAATATTTCATTAATAAGATAATTATTGCATCATCATTGTGTCATACATATATTAAATTATTTAATTTCTAAACATTACAAATAAAATACCATTATGTAGGAAATATTTTAATCTTTCTAATTAATATTTATATTAGAATTTATCTTATTTATAACCCAATATTAAAAATGATTTAGTTATTAAACTTTGATTTTAACTATTTTAACCCTTCTTTAAATAAATTAATAATAAATGTCCTAATCTAATCCAAGTGGGCCTAAATGGTCATATTTTATTCCTAAGGTTGTTTTTGGTCGAATTACACTTATCCAATAGAATTAGGACATGTGTTAGGGTAATAATAATATCATTATTACCCTTAATTACCATATTTTCTTTTAAACATGGTAAAAAAAGTAAAAAGTTACTATTCAACAAAAATTATTTTCATCTCATTGAACCACATTTTAGTCCTAGATATTAACCATGTTCCTCGAATTTTCAAAATTAAATTCACAAAAGTGGTAAATTTTCATTTAAATGAAAAAGTCAGTTTTTTTAACTACCACTAAGTGGTTTCACTATTCATCGAAAATTGCAGTTTTTCAGAAAAATACCAAAAATTCCACCTAAGAATTATTTGATATTTCGAATTAAAAATTTATTTCTATTTTTTCAAATTCAAAACATATAAGTGGAATTAATTAATTTTAAAATTAATTCCTGTTATCAAAACAAACTGCATGTTTTTTATGAAACAATAACTATCAAAAGATTGATACTTGTTTATATCCAATTTCAAAGTGAAATTAATTCCAATGACCAAAATTGTTTTAAATGGTAATAATATATTCTAATTAAACTTTAAACCCAATTAAAAAGATAATATATCCATATAAGTAATTGTGATGAAAAAAATTGTTTTTAATTAAAATGTTTTTACTATTAATTAAAATATGAAAGTTATCAGAAAAATATGAAAATTTTATCCAATGTAAATTTTTATATCTTGATTACAAAGAAGAATTTCATTTTTCAAATTGAACTTATAAACATTTAAATAACATGATTTATTGTGGGAGCGCCATCAAAATGCGGCAAAACTACATTTTTTAAAAAATACTAATTTTACTCGAAAAAATTGATTTTGTTCTCATACCATGTACTAAAAAATATGTAAGATGAATAATAATGTTATAAAATTCAAAATTAAGTTGATAATATTAATAAAGCCTAGTCCATAATAATATTATAACCATATTTCATTATTTAGTGGAACCTGATATTGCGTACAACACACGCTATCGAGGAAGGTCATGATTGCGTGTAATGCAAGCCAAGTCAGGGTTGCGTGTTGTGCAAGACTCCTATGATGTTTTGTACAACAGAATCCATCCATATTTCATTTATACCTTTAATATATATATATATACCCTCAATGTTTCGTAGAATAACTACTATCAAAATTGCGTATAACATGATCCAAGAATAGTGTTGTGTATACTGCAGGCTCATACGGTGTTGCATATATTGCAAGGTAATCTTTTTTTAGCTTACAACACAAGACGTCAATGAAATTAAAAGAATATTTTTTATAAATACTTGGTGTGTTACATTCTACCCCCCTTAAAATGAATTTCTCCCTCGAAATTCGTCGGGGTTATAAATCGTTTACTATTTATAGAAACCAACATTGTGAAAAGGAATAATAAAACATAAATTTAAAAACTAAAGTATGAAATGTAAAAATTACCCAATGTAACTCATCATTGGGTTTCCATATAGGGGAACATAGTTGAATATATGGATATGGAAGAAAAATATAACCATCAATTTCTGATGTAGAGTGGTAGAGAACATGGCTATGAAAAAGCCATCAATCATAAAGCCATATATTTTTGATGATCTAAGGTACCATCTGATTCAAAGGATATAAGGGAACTAGGACAACATTTTTGGTTTTCAAGATCATTTCCTTAATGTTGATGAAATTGGAATTAGAAGAAACACTTTCGTGATTTTGGTACAGTCTCACCGTTGGTCATTCTTTGGAAAATTTCCACTTCATATCTTAATGAAATGAAGTTAAATTAGTCATTCATGAAGTGTTAGCAAATCATGTGATAGAATGATGAGACATTCTATCAGTCTCAAACATAAGGTTATAAAATTTATCAAAAATACATAAGTCCATCTATATTGAGATTAATCATATATGGTTCTTAAAATGGACTTATATTTTATATATCATACTGCATAATATAATAAAACTAGTTTCTACTAAACAGGGACTTCCAGTAGGACAGTGGTAGGAGATAAAGGCCTGTCACACTTCAGTTGTGGGTTCGATTCCCACAGCCTTCTACGACGCGACGGGTTGTCGCCCGTCCAGCAGGTTGTCCTTTTTATAAAACTACATTATAAATAATGTCCAAAAAATATAGCCTTAAACAATACCAACTTATGTCCAACATAATTCATTCCAATCATTAGGCTTATCCAAAATACATATGTCCAATGTCATAGTATAAGGAAAACAATTATTTGAAATTTCATCAACCAAGAATGTGAATACGATCATTTATCCCCCATATATCTTGTTGTTCACATTACAATCATTTGAATAACTTAATCATGTATTCTCTTGAAAAATGAATACCCATTAAACCATAGTGAAAACATGAATGCTGTCAAAAGTTAACTATTTCCACATACCAAAATCAATTAATTCTATATACTCAAACCATGATATAACATTCTCCTTGTATCAGTCATGAGCTCACGAATACTATCAAACATTTAATTTTCCGCTTATCCCTTCATTATGCGCATATCAATTACTTTCCAGAATTATCAGAATAACCATTCATGGTCACTAGTCCCATTCATCATATATTTTCAATACTTAAGGAAAGACAATTGTGTAACAATAATTAGATGTATCTTTATTCCATAGTACCATGAGATTACTTATACAACATTCCACTTGATAAACATGTAATCATTCCACTACCTTCTTAAACCATTGACTGAGATTCAACAATTCATTCATCTCAAATATCATTTGTAGTCTCTTCATCATCATCAACATAAGTACTACTCATATGACCATATTGATTCCTTTCATGAGACTTTCCATTAGGGCATTGGTTTTCTTAATTCTCGTACATTCCACATTTAAAGCATTTAACCATTGTTGATGTCGTAGCAATACCATTGTCCTCATCCACGGTGTTAACTGAACCTTTTCATTTTCACTTACTGGCTTCGTGTCCTTCTTTTCCACACACAAAGAATCTTCTAGTTCCTTTGAAACATTCTCCTTGATGCCTCTTCCCACATGATTTACATAGGGGAAATTGAACTTTCTTTTATCTATGATCATCAGGAAACTTCATCTTTCTCTTATTAGCCGAGTCTGGAAACTTACCAAATTTGAGTTTATTGATCATATTATGAGATTTATAATTCGGCATAATAATGATGTTTGGACTTCCAAATCCCATTTCAATTGGTTTCTCATGAAGAATATCATTCCATTGTCAATCATATCCTCTATTATCGTGAATCATCTTGTTTCCATCCATTTTCTAAAACCCAAAATGAATTGTGTGAGAGACAAAAATAATAATCAAGGGGGTGTAACATCAATATCTAACATATTAGGTTTAAACTAATATCATTAAAATAATTCTACGAATACAACCTATACTTATACATACCCTTAGGGACATACTTAGACATACCTTTGAAATATCTCTAGGTATCTCACTAAGGTTTTCGCATCCTAATTTCCAATGGTTGACTAGAAGTTTCCTATGATACCAATTTTTGCGGCCCAAATCTTGACGTACATTGACATTACATTACTTTTTCGGAATACTTAGTACATAACAAAAACATACACACAACTACTGTAATAGTTTAGTGACTTTGGAAACTTGGAACGTAATCTTCTAATCGTGGTGAAAGATCTTCAACATCTCTTATATATCTTATTCCCTTTTTTAATACCTAAAACCTTTCTTTATATCCTTAGGAAAATAAACATAAAAAGGGTGAGCTCAAATTCTAAGTAAGGGTAAGAATAGAGAATATAAAACAATCTATAAACATTTGAATGCCAAATCTTGAACAAAAAATATAAACATCAAAATTTTGAGCGAGGACATAAATCATGGAAGTACGTAAGGCATATATCATAAAGGAACATCAATATGAATAAAATAGCATGGGAAAAATACATGTAATTGTGGCAACCATTCAGTACTTTTTATGATTTCCATAGTAGCCAAGGCATTGCTACCAAGACCATCTTAGTGGATAAAGTCCCTTTCTGAATCGAGTTCACTCCCCATTCCAGTCCTGTAACACTGAACCAGATTAACATATCATTCTAGCCATGTCTATCTCATGAGATATAAATCTTTACCCAATTCATTTTAGAGAGATATAGGTCCCACCCATCTCATAATTAAATCATTTTTACTTGTTCCACAAAATAATAAATCATACATCGTTGCATAACTCATGTAATAAAAATGAGATTTTTAAACATCATGCCATCATCACATAATCTATATAAAATAAATCGATATCATTTCATCATAAGAAGAATCAAACCATCTAAATCAAAGTTCCATTATACTTGAAACATACACATATGAAAATAATTTCATCTTATATGGAAAATGGTTTTGATAAAACACTTGAAATTAATTCTTGAGGAAAATATCCATTCTTATTCAAAATCATTTTCTTTTCACAAAATGTGATGAAATATTAAAATAAGAGGATTTTATTGAAAATAGTAAAAAAAAATATTAGATGAAGCTTCATGAAAATAAGGTTTTATAAAACCGTAAAAATCCTTTCAAGCCATATAAGTTAAAAAAACATTCTCCTCGTACTTTTGTCGGAAAAGTCAAAAAGAACCTCGTAAATGAAAGATTCCTTACATACCATGTAGTAAAAGAAAAAAATGGGTAAAAAGGACTTTAAAAATACATGAACCCATTTTTAGAAAACAGGGACATGGATTATAAATAAAACCCCAGTAAATACTTAAGAATAAACAATCCTAGATAAAAACGAGATTGGAAAAGTTATCCCTTACCTTATCTCTGATATGCTTCGTATGTATCTAAACCTTTGGTATAATGATTTAAATAATATCATTGACTTATTATAGAATCATATTCATTGTTATTATATCATATATGGTTCACTTAGGTATTTATATTACCCATTCATTTGTCAATTCCATGTTAAAGTAGCGTTTTTGGTAAATTTGTATCATTTATCATACGTGTTTGGAATTGTTGTTATTGATTTTATTATTACGTATATCATGATTTACTTACTTAAATATTGTAAAAAGTGACTTATATATCATATATATTATGTATATATATATATATAACAGATAGATAAATGAAATGAAACACACCGTTCATGGTGATGGTAGGTCGTATGTACGCATGAACACTGTTTTCCTTTCTTTATTGACATGAATGAAAGTATGTAGATGATATATATATATATATCCTGTAGCTTAATTATTCCATATATTTTATTATTATTCATTATATATACTTTATAATCATTCTTGAATGGTTAATCATGGAAAATGAATCTCATCGCGTTCACGGAGACGGTAGTCCGTACGTACGCACGAGCGACGATATCATTCCCATGATCATGGAATTATATTGAAGTGAATGTATAATATTAAAAAATCAATATAATTTTACAATAACTATATATATTTGTTTATTTACACCATTATACCCATTCATGTAAGGTGGTGGTGGAAAAACTGATTACACCACGGCGTGGAGACGATATTCTGTACGTACGCACGCGTGGTGATTTCTTTATCCGTAGGGTGGATAGATGGTGAAATAAGGTTGTTTCATACATATAATAACATATCGTTATATGAGTGATACTTATTTTATTACTTCATAATGAAACAACTAAAGAAGAATAAGTGGAAGAAGAAATAATGTTGAAATAATCGGTAATGGACATTACCTCTTCTTTGAAGCGCCTCTTTGAGACCTTCTTTTAGGGCACTAAAATTTGTCTTTGAAGAATACCAGGACATCTAGGATGTTTCTAGGGAAGTGTAAAAGAGAATTTGATAGGGGTTGGCCGATCATGAAGGCTCAATGTGGTGTGAGGAAGAGAGGGAGGAGGTGCCCTTTTATAAGGGAGGAGAGGGGCACCTTAGGAAAAACAAAAATATGATATTTAATTATAAATTCATATTCGGTTTTAATTGCTCCAAATTAATTTATTTCGATGTTAAGGTGGGGATGGGTCTAAATCCTTTAATCCAATAGAATTTTGACAAGTTTAGGTATCTATTTTAACCTTATCATTTTCATATAACTTTAAGTTAGATAATATAACTTTTACTGTGTCTTCTTGTTTTCTTACACTATAAGGTTAATAAACATACTATAACAAGACAAACTAAACCCAATATGTTTATTATTGATATATATAACTTTATATAAGTAATTAGGCCGAACCATAGATTTTTATGTTTAAAAAAACAATTAATAATATAATATTTGTTTAAAAAACTATTTTATGACAATTTTGACACTATTTGGTAATTGATTTTTTTGAAAATCATAACAGAAATATTAGTTCGAAAAATATTAATTAAATCAGTACTAATATATAATATTAACCTATAAAATTATTTTAATTCATTAAAAGTCTCAAATTACATTTATTTGGGTATTTATAACATCAATTATGTCAATATTTCATTAATAAGATAATTAATGCATCATCATTGTGTCATACATAAATTAAATTATTTAATGTCTAAAAATTAAAAATAAAATAGCATTATGTAGGAAATATTTTTATCTTTATAATTAATATTTATAGTCGAATTTATCTTCTGTATAACCCCATATAAAAAATTATTTAATTATTAAGCTTTGATTTTAACTATTTTAACCTTTCTTTAAATAAATTAATAATAAATGTCCTAATCTAATCCATGTGAGCCTAAATGCACATATTTTATTCCTAAGGTTGTTTTTGGTTGAATTAAATTTATCCAATTGAATTATGACATGTGTTAAGGTAATAATAATATCATTTTTACCCTTAATTACACTATTTACTTTTAACCGTGGTAAAAAAAAGTAAAAAGTAACTATTCACAAAAAATTATTTTCATCTTATTGAGGCACATTTTATTCCTTGATATAAACCATGTCTCTCGGATTTTTGAAATTCAATTCACAAAAGTGGTAAAATTTCATTTAAATGAAAAGGTCATTTTTTTAACTACCAATAAGTGGTTTCACTATTTATCGAAAATTGCAGTTTTTCAGAAATATGCCAAAAATTTTGCCTAAGCATTATTTGATATTCTGAATTCAAAATGTATTTCTATTTTCCAAATTCAAAACATATAAGTTGAATTAATTAATTTTAAAATTAATTCCTGTTATCAAAACAAATAGTGTTTTTTAAGAAACAATAACAATCAAAAGATTGATACTTGTTTATATCCAATTTCAAAGTGAAATTAATTTCATTGACCAAAATTGGATTAAATGGTAAAAATATTTTCTAATTACACATTAAACCCAATTAAAAATATAATCGATCCATATAAATTATTGTGATGAAAAAAGTTGTTTTTATTTAAAATGTTTTTATTATTCATTAAAATATGAAAGTTATGAAAATAACATGTAAAATTTATCCAAAGTAAATTTTTATATCTTGATTCCAAATAAGAATTTTATTTTTTTAAATTGAACTTATAAACATGTCAAAAACAGGATTTAATGTTGGTTCACCATCAAAAGGTGGCAAAACTACATTTTTTGAAAAATAATTATTTTACATGAAAAATTGATTTTGTTCTCATACCATGTTCTAGAAAATGTGTAAGATGAATAATAATGTTATAAAATTGAAAATGTAGTTGATACTATTGATAACGGATTTTCCATAATAATATTATAACAATATATCTTTGTTTAGTGATACTTGGTATTGCGTACAACACACGCTATCGAGGAAGGTCGCGATTGCGTGTAATGCAATCCAAGTCAGGGATGCGTGTTGTTCAAGACTCCTCTGTTGTTTCGTATAAAAGAAAATATCCATATTTCATTTATACATTGAATATATATATATATATATACTCAATGTTTCATAGAATAACTACTATCAAATTTTTGTGTGACATGATCCAAAAATAGTGTTCTGTATACTACAAGCTCATACGGTGTTGTGTATAGTGCAAGGTAATCTTGTTGAAGCTTACAACACAATACATAAATGAAATTAAAATAATATTGTTCATAAAATCTCGAGGTGTTATAGACATGTTATCTAAAACATGGAACAAGACATGTTTCTTTTTATGATTATTTATATTATATAAACTTAGTAGAATTGTCTACATTGTAATCTTTTGAGGTATAATAGGTATGTCCTAATTCTCTAAAACTCTAAAACTGAAAATATCCTCTATGTTAATTATTCATTTAATTCATTATTATGTTATTTTTTAAGGCTGGGTCCTTATGGTGGGTATCAGAGGTCGGTTTAGATAACTTTAGAGGTTGGGGTATTCTCTAAGCATAAGTGACATTACCATAATGGTTAGGATTTCAGAAAGAGTCATAGTTTTTAGATAAAGTGAATGAGTAACTATATCTTAGTGTTTATCTTCTTCATTACTACATGATGATTTTGTTGATATACTCACACTGACATTTTTGGTTTTAGTAAATGGATGGAACAAGCATGCACCAAAGTTACAGTGGATGTGAAGGAAACTGTGACAGTTTTCTATGCGAGCAACTGAATGGTATAGAAGCTTCAATGAGAACTCTTGTGATTTTTCCCAACCAAATATCAGGAGTCATTATTAACCACATTAACCTTGGTGAGTTCTCCAATGCATCATGTAAGAGATAACCGACTCGATGTAGATGTTCAGGTAATAATTATAAAGGTAAGCATTGGGCTTTATATAATCCTTACTTTTGAGGTAATTATGGGTTACTATATGTTATGATTGTTAATGAAAGGAAAGAGATAAACATGAGATTAATTATGTTATGGTTATTTTTGAATATTTTATATCTTTTTGGGGAATGTTTTTAGAATTATATAGTTTTGGAAAAATGACAACTCACAGACTGTGTGATAACCCGTCACGTCGAACAAAGCTATGGGAATTGAACCCACAACCAAAGTGTGACTGGTATTTATCCCCTACCACTAGACAATGTGAAGTCCCTGGTTATTATGACAAATTATTTTTAGTTATATAATTTTATTAATCAATAATATGTTGATTTGGTTTATCTCGGAAAATATTGACCTATCATGGAGGATATATGATTAGGTTAATTAATTTTAAATATGAGACTTTAAGAGAAACTGATTTTATTTGGAGATAAATATTAATTTTTACCGTGGAAGACAATGTGATTAAATCCTTCAAAGAATTGGGTTTCAATCTTAGTTTGGATTACTTTGAATAATTTTATGGACAACTTGTTTATCGAATGGTCTTTGTTGAACATTGGGTTATGTTGGGCAAATTTTGGAGATTATGAGTTGATTTTCTTTTTATAAAGGATTACCATTCTGTTGATTACCGGAACTTGTTCTAACAATTTTGGTTTTGTGTAAGGCCTAAATACATGAGACATATATTGTTCTCTTTTGTGGATTAGGATATTCTCTATAATTTTGTTTTTAACGCACTTAATGTGATCAAGTCATCCAAAATACTCGTCTTTTGGAGGGAAAAATGAGTTTGTGAAAGAAATCTAGTAAGAGATGAAATTATAAACAACAAGAAAGAATGTTTCCTTGTGATTTAGTTAAGCTAATAAATAAATTCCTCAATGAAAATTAACATAAAACTAAAATGTTGTCTGTTAACTTTTCCTACCGAGGAATCAAATACCATTTAACCTATCACAAGTTTGTGATTTTCTGGTGTTTAACATTCTACTAAACATGTTTCTATCACTCTCCATCAGAAAATAACCCTTTGTTTTTTTCTTCTATATCTAGGTTTTCATGGAATCCTAGTACCTGTTGTCTCAGGTGACCTTGGTACTTTTCTTTTTTTTAAAGTGATTATTTAAATTACTTCTTTTTCAATGTGGGTCTTTCAATGAAGTTTCCAAGCCCAATTTTAAAATTGCAAGGATGAAATTCCCAAAAGGGGGGAAGGATGTAACATCACAGGTAAATAAAGAATATTATTTCTTCATATTTATTAATATTTGTGAATAAAATATTAATATTACTTTAATGGGAATGCTATGCTCGATGGCCTACCCAATAAGCAACAACGAGTTTCTTTAAAATCATACGTTGCACTCTAATAATAAAATAATATTATTTTAAATGGTAGTTAACGCCTAGAAGTTGTAATGGAGGGAATGAAATGAACTAACTAGAAAATGATTATATATGTTTTTCAGATAGTTTTACTTTTATCCATCAAATGTTAGAGGCTTAAAATGCTAATGAAACCAATTTTAAGCGTAAATATTCTAATATTCTTTAAAAGGTCGATTAACCACCTTTTGATGGAGAAACCTTTTTGAATACACTTTTTGAAAATTTTATATGTTATGTTGAACCAAATAAAATCCTTCACTAGAATCTGGACATCAAAATTGACTTTGTGTAAATTTTTATAATTTTTCTGATAAAGATCAATTTTAGGGAAAATATTGTATTTTAATTCAAAACCTCATTTTAATATGATTTATTTATATGGATATATTATCTTTTTAATTGGATTTAGAGTGTATTTAGAATATATTTTTTCGATTTAATCCAATGGTGGTCATTGGAATTAATTTCACTTTGAAATTGGACTTAAACTACTGTCAATCTTTTGATATATTTTGTTTCTTAAAAACACGCTATTTATTTTGACAACGGTAATTAATTATTAAATTTATTAATGAAACATATATTTTTTGAATTTTTTAAAATAGAAATAATTTTTGAATTTGGAATATCATGTATATCTTAGGGTGAATTTTTGGTATTTTTATGAAAAACATCACTTTTTGATGAATAGTGAAACCACTAAGTGGAAGTTAAAAAACTGTTTTTTTCTTTTAAATGAATCTTTACCAATTTTGTGATTTTATTTTAAAAAATCAGACATACATGGTTTTTATTAGGATGTAAAATGTGGTTCAATGGGATTAAAATAATTTTTTTGGTGAATAGTATGTTTTATGTTTTATTAATCGCGATTAAAGTTAATTAGTGTAATTTAAGGTAAAGATAATATTATAATAAAATTAAATTACCTTGAAACATGTTCTAACCTTATTGGATGAGTCATGGACGACCATCACAATCCATGGGTCAACATGGGGACCCAATGGAGCCACATTGGTAAGAAAATGACATTAATAAGTTTTTATTTAAAGTTAAAATAAAAATGTCACAGACAAGTATAGTTTGACTAAAACAATTTTTACATGGGGTTATATAGGTCATATTTTTTACTATAAATATTAATTCTAAAGATAAAAATATTTCCTACATCATAGTATTTTTTTAATTTTTAGACATTAAATAAATTAATATATTTATGACACCATGTTGATGCAGCGATTACCCCATTAACGAACTATTTAAATAAAATGAAAAGATAATGTAAAATATAAGACATACACTTCTCAAAAAACATATTGGATGGGTTTATTTATAACCTTTATCACCTTATCCAAGAAATATATAATTTTGGGTCCTTTAATATCTGAAAATAATTTTATAATAACGTAACTTTTCATGACATTCCAAGAGTGCCTCTCCTGCCTCTTATAAAAGGCCCCCACCTCTACCCCCTTACCCACACCTCTCAAGCCATTGGCTCGACCAAAATCTGATCATTTTATCTCTCCATATCCCTATATTTATCCTAGAAGCCTTCCCTTAGGCAGATATCTCTTCAAGAAACCCTTTTGGTTCAAACCAATTAGAGTTACCCGATTTAAAGTTAAAGTCCTTCCTAATGTTTCTTTGTTTTATTTTTCTTCTCCAACCCCCCTAAACTCTTTTTATTACATTATTATTTAAAAAACAGTATATTAAATATACTAGGATGATTTTATTATAATTATTCATGCTACACTTACACACACCTCTGTTTAATTGTTAAAGAACACACTATTTCCTTGGATGATGAATTATTGCCTCACGAAACAATGAATATTCTATATACTCCTAAAACATCTCATGGTGTCCATTATGATGGAAATATATTTATTTATGATATATATTAAATTTATTTCCTCTCTATTCTTCTGTATTTTACATTTAAAACATACCTTTATGCTTTTCATGTTGTTCAAATGTGATAATTTCATTTTTGGAAGTGTGGACTACCGCCCCTCAAGTGATGTGACTCGTTCATGTAATACATGGAATGTATAAAGAATGAAATTAATGAACTTATGTTATCTATATAAAATATATATTATTCTGGAATTATAATATATATATATCTCATTTATTTTTAATTCCATTAATGTGATAAAGAAATGAAAGTAGCGTTCATGCGTACGTACGGCCTACCGTCTCCATGACCGGTGCATTTCATTTTCTTATCTCGAAAAGTTATGGAATAGTATAAAATTAATATATACAGGATATATATGATATTTAAATACTTTATACTTTTCAGGAGATGGTTTAATTATAACTACATGGACAATTCTTTTGAAACAAGTTCTTTTTTGACTCATGTACCGAACAATGAAAAAAACGTCAAATATGAACTCACATAATTAAATAATTATTATAATATTATAATATTTGATATGAACTGAATAATAATCTATAAATTAGGTCCTTAAGCCATTATAAATTGACCAAATATTATTATTCAGGAATATAAAGAAACGAATAAGACAATTCGGACATGAGGTAAGGGATCCTACCTCTCTCTTTCTTTTTAAGTATTCTCTTTTTTTAATTTCTTTTAAGCCCATATTTATTATTTGTGGGGATGTTATTTTATATTCATAATAAATTAATTTTTATGTTTATATTATGAGAGACCCTATTTGATATCATAAATCCATTTTTGGAAGTTTTATGTTGCGCCTTTAGGCTGCCGAGTTTTCGTATGGGATTTTTCATCTCACTTTTATTCTCTTGAGATTTATGCTACATTTGCAACAATTCCCTTTGAGTGGTGTATTTAATGACCATTATTATCCTCTTTGTGTAATATAATTTCATTTATGGGTATTTACATCTTCATTTTATGAACCATCTTCCACGGGGTGTACGTTTCGAAAGTTACCCAAATCGGTAAGGGGACCTTTCACCCTCCTCTTCTTTAAAATGATTTAGTTTTGTTGTGTATTTTAATTTACATCTTATTATGTTGGGATATGTTCTCGTATATTAGTCTTGCTGAAAATTTTATATACGAGTGATGAGATACACTTTTTTTATCTCTCATCAGCAAATTTTCTGAATTTTGATGTGACGCTATGAGGCTGTTGAATTTTTGTAATGAAACATCCTAAACCAATTTTGATTCTTTGGGTTAAACATGTACTCCTCGAATATGTCATTATATGAATTCGTGTGAATGACCTATGATTGTTTTACACTTAAAATCCACTTATATTTGGTGTATTCTTTTGTCACAAATAATTATATTATTGATTTATCCTTATTTTAAGGATAACTTCTTTAAACAGGACTTCTTCTCAATCTCATTTCATTAAGGCATATTTTTTTTTTAATACAAGACTTTATTTTATATTTTTTATAACACCCTTTGACTTCTAATTTTATTCAAAAGGAATATTTTCTATATGAAGAATTTTACTAAATGATAAAAAGTATGTTTCTTTATAACGTATGTGGTGACAATGACCTTTCCTTCGCTGCGAGCATTATTTTATCTTTGGAATCCTTAACAAGCCATAACATTTTAAAAAATAATTAGATACCATATAATCTTTTATGTATTTTGGTACTGAAAATGGTTTTGATAATGGATTTTTTATTTAAATATATTTAAGTCATATATTATGATTGAAATGTGGAAATGTTTTCCTTCCATTATATTTGTTTTATGTATTATGATTTTGTAATGGTACATGGTCATTTGATGGGTGGTTACATGATAAACCATATGATGGGTGGTTCCGTGAATACTAGGATGGGTGGTTAAATTATAACCTCCAACGCATTGGGTATGGAAGTCGGCCGTATGTCTATTCCATGTAGTAATATGTGTGGAAGTCGACTGTATGGTTATTCCATTTAAGTATTTGTATGTCCCAAGTTAAATTTATATGTTATGTGTTCTTTATATGGGTTTATGTTATTATTTTGGTTACAAATAATAAGTAGTGAACTTTTATTCAGTGGAGAGTGTTTACTACTTTATAAAGGTGAAAAGTATTGCTTTGATAAAGTATTCATGGTTTACTTGTTGTTCTGAAAAACTAAAAGTTTTGATTCTTTGTGTATCTTTTACTGGGATTTTAATGCTCATCCCAAGTTTTTGAAATGTTTTCACAGGTCATAAAGATGAATAGGGTCAAGTATGGGATCAAGTAAAGACATGATATCTAAAACATGGAACTAGACATCTTTCTTTTTAAGAGTTCTTATTTTATGGAGACATAGTAGAAGTTTCTACATTGTAATATTTTTTGATGTTATAATTATGTTCTAATTCTGTAAAACTCTAAACCTGAAAGGATCCTCTATGTAAATTATTCATTTAATTCATAATTATGTAATGTTTTACGGTCGGGTCCTTATATGCTATGTGCATGATCAATGAATTACAATCGAATTTGCGATCAAAATATTTCATCGGTTTAATTACCATGTCATAAATGTTTTCATACAAATACATAGATGGAACCATTTGATGAATTATATAGAAATTGGTGTTGAACTCTATCATTTGGTGACGATGTCATAGAATTGACGTTTATGGGAACAACGTTGGTATAAGAGATGGAATAAAAAGTTCTGTTGATTAAGAAACACAAGATCATAACTCAGAGTAGGTCGAAAATTTGTACAAATAACCAGAGGAAAGATAATTATTTTAAGGTGGTTGATTATGTCATTATAAATTATTCTACCTAGAAATGTTTGATGCATTTTGGAACGAAAGGGATGTTGAGTATAGCATTCACTGCACCCAATGGAATCAAAGATAATGCTGGATCAGTTGCCTATATATTTCATTTACCTCTAAGACTATTCCATGGACACAATTTTTTCCTTGTTTCAATTTTAATAATGTATATACAGGATCTATGTCATGTTTTGTGATTATAAGTAGTTCATTTGGAAGATAATATTTCATATGAGGAACATCTAGTCAAGATTCATAATAATAAGTCGACATTTTTGGGGAATTAAGTGATTCATTTAGATAATGATTAATGAAAAAACCATATGGATTAAGATGAAATAGGTGAATCTAAAAATTATATGAGGGATAAATACACTAAGATATTTAATATGTAAATAAAATTGAAAGGGTACACTTTCCAAAATGGTGGATGGAAAAAATTCCCTGGTAAATAAATAAAATTACTTTTTAAAAGATACTAACATTATTTAATTAGATTATGATTTAAATTTAATCAGGATTTTATGTATAGTAGAATAATTTATATAGAATAATGGACTTCATTGAATTCTTATATTGCACTGAAGACTGGGTTACACATAAAAATAACATATTATTATTATTATTCTTAATGGAAGTCATCACTTAGATATTATATTGGAAGGAATGGATATAACTAATATTTAAATTTTATACATATTTAATAATATATGTTTACCCTGTCACATTAAATTTTAGTGGAATAAAACTAGAATAAATACAATTTAAAGCCTAAAATACTCTAATATTTTTAAAAGGTTGTTTTACCACCTTTTAATGCAGATCCAATTTTAGATCTTGTTTTTTTCACTCTTATAGGTTTTATCTAATAATATAAACATTTTATTTGAAATTGGGTCATCAAAATTTATGTTCTATTAATTTTTGTAATTTTTCTTGATTTAATTGATATATTGGTGAATTATGAAAAATAGAGCACTTTAATTCAAAACAGGTATTTCATATAACATTTTTATAAAGATAAATTTTCTATTTAATTGGAAATAATGTGTAATTAGATTACTTTATTATTATTTAATACTATGTGGTTAATTTTATGAAATTTCATATTTAAATCGACTAGAAAAACTATATGAACTTTTGAACGTTTTACTTAACAACACATTTTCTCATTTGGACAACGAGATTAATCATAAATATAATTCTACCACTTCTGTGAATTGTATTCTCAAAAAAACCATACATTGTTATGGCCATCATTTAATATGGGATCCAATAGAATCAAAATAATATTTTGGGAATAGTGACTTAATTATTTTATTTTCCATTATTAAAGGTAATTTTGGAAATTTAAAGGAAATATAACAATATAATATTAAAAGACTACCCTAAAACTATTACAAATATATTTTGGAGGAGTCATTTCCAAAAAATAAAATCTCCCGGTCTAAATTGTTTCTTTAGAAGGAAATTGGATGTGATTATGGAAGTTATAATGTTTAATTTAAAATAATGTAAAATATGTCATAATCATATATCTTAATAAAAATAATTTTAAATGGGCTTATATATGTTACATAATTGACTACGAATATTTCATTGAAATATAAAAAAGTATACCTATGTCATGATTATTTATTTATAATTTTTAGGAATTCAATAATTAAATTTATATATGGCATAAATATGATGTAGTAATTGGATTATTAATGAAGGAATAATAAAATTGATATTAATAATATACAAAATAATAATATTTTTAAATATTTTATTACATCAACAATTTTTTGGGATTACATTTATATGATATGATTGATTTAAAAAATCTTTAAAATTTAATCATTTTTTTAGATTTTTTAATAATTTGTGATATGAATATTTTTCAAATTTTCATAATTCATACTTTCAAATAATATATTATATTTAAATGATTAATTTATATTGAAAATAAAAAATTCTGCCAAAATATTGATATAACTCTTGATATTTCAATAATGACTCATTCAATGGTCCTTTTTCACTATTTGGTAATTATTTTAACTCACAATGTATAAATTACTTGATAAAATGATTATATTTAAAAAGGTTATAAGAAAAATATAGGGATTGAAAATAATTCAAAACTTGTGTAATTATCAATATATGATTATATTTAAACCCCAACACATAATATAATCTTTGTAAATAAACATGGACCCATTTGGAAGCAAAATTTAATTTATATTAATATAATACATTTAAAAATTTTAAGTGTGACCCTCCCCTCTCTTATAAATAGAATCACATTCCTCTATAAAAAATATACTTCCAAACCCATTTGGTTTTTCCATGATCAGTCCAAAACAATAACCATAATACATTTTCACATTATTGAGGAATTATGTTAGAATGAACACCCTTCTTAGATGGGTTAATTTGGTCTTCAAATGTGATCAACCGGAGACGGGGTATTGTTTTCTGTAAGTATTTATATTTTATTAAATATTATACTTCCTTTAAATAATCTTAATACTAGAAAATTTAATAAATAATGTATCCTTATTATAATGATATCTTATTATGATAATATCATCACCTAAATAAATCACAAATTACCTTTAATAAGAATATAATTAATCCTTCATGTCTACGTGTGAACTATCACCACCACAAATCAATCTAATTAGTTTTTCTGAAATTGTTCTCATGAAATATTATAATATTTGAATTAATGATCATATTTGATGTTTATGTTGTATTATAAATACTATGATAATCATATAGAAAATATTTTCTTACATTCTAGGCTCATATGAATGATAACGTTTCTCGTGCGTATGTGTGAACTATCACCTCCATGAATCGATGTTACTCATTTTTATTATTTATAACAAAATTGTGATATGTATAAGTACCATTAAATTGTTAATATTATATTAATGATTTTATCATAATTATGAACTTATAACTTAATTCTTAATATATTCCCATAATGATCAATGAAAAATTGAAAACATTACTTACGAATACATAAGGCATAGCATTTTCATGACTATAATGTTTTTCTTTTCTTATAAGCACACTACATAGTTAGTTTTACGGTGTAATTTATGTATAATAATGATAATAATTTCATGAATATTTTTCTGGAGATTATGGAATTATGACAATATGGAATAGTGACATCAAACCATATTCATTTTTTACTCATGTATCGAATATCAACAAAAATATTGATATGAACATAAATAATTATGTAATTTTTATAGTAAGGTAATAGCTGATAATAAATAATTAATAAAAATTATATATGTTCTCATAAATTCTGAAATCACTGCATTTTTATTATTCAGGAATATAAATGTTTTTACTTGATTGGTCAGACTCACGGTATGGAACATTGTCTCAATATTATTTCATTGAGGCATAATTTGATATTATACACCAGTTTTTTAAAATAGTGTATAATAAAATCCTTCAAATTTTAATTAGGATCCTGGTTTTCAAAGTGTTTATTTCTATAGGAACTATTTTACATTATTTATAAAATGTCTAAAGGAATTGTTTTTAATGTATACTATGACAATGACCTATCCACGACCATAACCAATATTTGGAATATGGATTCCTCCGCAAGAAATAATTTTTTTAAATGGAAAAGAAATATCTTATTCTATATTTGGGTGTTTTGGTAATGAAAATTATTTTGAATGTGGATTGACTATTTCAATATCATGAATTGATTTCTTGTGTATATAATTACTATCATATATGTGTTATGATTATATATTGGTACTTGGATATCTGAAGAGTGGTTCCATGATAAAAAAAAGATGGGTTGTTACAGTATTAACCAAATATAGGTGGTTCTATGATAAACCAACGAAAATTGGTTATGCTATATCTTCAATAGCATTGGTTATGGAAGTTAGATGTTGGGCTATTCCATGTTGAGATATTTGTGGAAGATGACTATATTGTTATTCTATTTATGAATGATTATGTCTTAGTATACCGTTATATGTTTTATATTTCTTTCTAATGTTATTAATGTAATATTATGAATATAAAAAGGGTATGTGATGAGCTCATATTTTGTGAACTATATTTACTACTTCTTAATGGTGGAAAATATTACTGAATGATAATGTATTCAAGGGTAACATGTTTTCCCAAGAATAAATGATTTCAATATTATTTATCCCATATTGTTATTTTTATGTTCATACCATGTTTGGAAAAAAAATTCACAATGTTTAGATAAAAATTTAGTAAATGATGGGTTTACGGAAAATATATGAAGTTTAATCATGTAACCAAACCATATTTCATTTTAAATAATTTGTTTTGTTTTATTAAAAAATGGATAGAGAGTAGAAGTTTATATTTTTTTATATTTTAGTTTTTATGTATGAGTTATGGCCTATTTCAAGAAATCACAAACACTATAAAGATCCTTATCATAGATGAATGTAATAGTATTGAAATAAGTAATGAAAAATGAATGTTTATGTATAAGGCGTTATAAATTTAATTCAAATGTCGGCTCCCTATAGATTCCCACTTAATCAAGGAACATCTTGTAAATTTTATGTATTCCTCTATGAAAAAAGAGATATAAAATTATAAGATAGTTTTAAGAAGGAAAAACATTGATTGGAGATGGAATGTTATACTGACATATTTTTTATGTTTTCCCACTAGGTGAAAATATAAGATTACATCCACCAGATGGGAACCAGATAGACCCACCTCATCTTGTTATGATTTGGATCATCTATATATTGAGTAGATGATTTCTCCTATGGGTCTATTTGATTATGTTCATAAGAATAAAATGTTTCATAATTTCAAGTGATAGGGAAATATAGGTATTTTTTGTGATATATAACCTCAAGAAATAGAGGATTAACTAATGTATGTGGCTTGAGTTTTCTATATTTTATAGAACCTAACAAATTATATGGTTTTTCATTCAACAAGCATTCATTGAAGAGAAGAATAGACCTATTGATGACTAATCATCTATATACATGATGAGGAGACTATCTCATGGATAGTGTTTTATTAATTAATAAAGATGAGTATAGTCCTTTGAATTATCACCATATGTCGATATAGGAAATTATTAATCTACACCAATGAGTATTTGGAGTTTAGGAGTTTGTTTTGACGTTTGATGACCATGCACACTACCCAATAAAGATAGTGTATTGTGGTTACTTATATGAACAATATTTAAACATGAACACTATATGGTCATATAGAATAATGTATTCCCATTATGTATTCACCCAAATGATAGAGTTTTAGATATAGCCTTGGTGACTGAGGGATTCCTATAAGTGGGATATAGGGTAGTTGGATCATGCAATGGATTTCATGGGGAAGAGTAATTTATAGAATATAGAAGGTGTTAACCACGTGTTTCTTGGCATATTATGTTTAATCATGATCATATTACTTGTTGAGTATATGTATATTAAGGACCACATAGGTGGTACAATCATCCTAGAGATGGATGTTGTTAGGATTAAGATAGAAAGGTCCTATGGATCTTGATTCCACAACATTGTGCTAAAATGGGTATGATGATACTAGATAATCCTCAATAAAATAGGAATCATTTTTATATATTATATACCATGAATAGATAGGGTTTCCACCCATAGAGGTGTTATAAATAAACTATATATTAGTGAAACATAAGGATATATCCATATGTTGATGATAATGCTCTCACCTATACCAATATCCCCCACTTGGCGGACCACCCCAGGATTAGAGGGTTGGTGGTAGTGGGCATAGTATTATACAAGATACATATATACTCATGGTAATTATGATCTATAGCTCTCAGTTCATAGATAGAATAATTATTCTATTTCCACATCTATCAGTAGTGATAATAGGAACATGATAGAGATATTTAGACATGGGAACTCATGGTAATTGTAATTATTTAAAATGAAACCATCAAGGTTATCAAAAAAATATGGATTCCCAAATAGACTATACCCAGATGATATTTATATTGTTGTGGGAAGATAGGATATGGTTCCACATCAATGGTGAAAATGACATATTGGCCGAATTAGTTGGAATGGTGATATGAAAAATATAAACTCTCACACATAATTTTTGGAGTATTAAGTTTGTGGTAGTGGACTCCATATAAATGTAGATACCTGTGGTTGTGTAGGATTATATAGAATTATTTAAAAAATATTTTCTTATACTACCTCTAATATTGGATATCATAATCTTCATTGAACTACAATCAGGGACTGCATAAATATCTAATGTGGCATATGATATTTCAATTTCTAACCACCAAAAGTTGTGGGTGAGGTTAAAGGACTATTGTGAGATTGGATTTATCACACATAGTTTGACTCCCTAGAAAAATCTAGTATTGTTCATTAAAATGCCATACAGGAAATTGTTTCTATGAAATGTTTAACATGTCATAAATTATAGGATGACCAAGAGCATGTACCAATAACTATGGATAAATTTCTTATTGAAAATTAAAAAGTGTAAATATGGTTCCAAATTATATATTTTAAGTATGAATACAATAATATTTGTGTTCATGGGGATAATTCTACAAATATGATATTCTAATTCCACTTAGAAATTATTTTAACATAATGGTTCTTTTGATTTTTTCATTCACCCTTTTTTATTATTTGTATATATGAATTATATCATCATGAATTTGATGGATATGTTTATGGTTGAATTTTTAATTTAAAATTTCATTTACTCAATTTTTGGGGATGAGAATATAGAGAATTTGAGGATGGTTATATATTATCTATAATAGAACCAAGAGAACAGTACTCTCATGATGTGTAATTTATGGATTCCAGAGGTTCACTTTCATGGAAATGTCATCTATGTTTATAGTGTGGTGCTGGAACATAAGATGTCATGTGCATTAAATATGTAACACCCCAAGCTTCAACGGTACACTTCTCATTGAATAATGTAATAGCGTGTGTTGTACGCAACATCGAGTTCTAACACACCACAACCAATCAAACTAGTGGTTATGAATTGTAATACACACTTTTTGAAATTTATAAATTTTATTTTTTAAAATGGACTTCATTTTTGGATTCGGAATATCGAAATTAGACTAAGGTGAATTTTTGGTATTTTTCTGAAAAAATTCATTTTTTGATGAATAGTGAAACCACTAAGTGATAGTTAAAAAAACTGAATTTTTCATAAAACTTAATTTAACCGCTTATGTGAGTGGAATTTTGAAAATCCGATAGACACAGTTAATATCAAGGACTAAAATGTGGTTAATTGAGATGAAAATAATTTTTGGTGAATAGTAACTTTTACTTTTATTTACCACGGTTAAAAGTAAATACGGTAATTAAGGGTAAAAATGATATTAACATTACCCTAACACATGTCCTAATTCTATTGGATAGGATTAATTCGACCAAAAACAATCTTAGGAACAAAATATTATCATTTAGGTCCACCTGGATTAGACTAGGACATTTATTATTATTTAATTCAAAGAAGAGTTAAATGAGTTAAAATCAATGTTTATTTACTGAATCATTTTTAATATAGGGTTATAAATAAGATAAATTCTATTGTAAATATTCATTAGAAATATAAAAAGCCTTCCTACATAATTGTATTTTATTTATAATTTTTAGACATTAAATAATTTTATTTATTTATGACCCAATGATGATGTAGTAATTACCATAATAGTGAAAAATTAAAATAATTGATATTATAAATAACCAAATAAAAATAATTTCAGACTTTTTATGAATTACACTAATTTTATAGGTTAATATGACATTTTATTAACTATTTAATCAACATTGATTGAAGTAATCATTCTGTTTTGATTTTCACAAAAATCAATTTTCCAAATAGTGTCAAAATTGACATAAAAGAGTTTTTAAAACAAAGATTATATTATTAATTGATATTCAATTTCTAAAATCAAAGGATTAAGAAAGATGCTTATATCATGATAGGTGTATCATTAATTGACCACTTGGTGGTTTCGTGGAGGAATATAGTATGTTTATTAACTATATAATATAAAAATACAAAGTGACATGGTAAGTGTCAAACTAATTATCTAAAAGTTAAAACTAAAAGGTAAGGTTAATATAACGACCCAAACCAGTCTAAATTCTATTGTTTGAGTGGTTTTAGACCCATACCCACCTTAACCTTTAAATAATTCACTTTGGAGCCAATAGAAACTGAATATGAATTTATTATAAGATAATATTACTAGCTTTTCCAAATGTTCCCCTCACCCCTCTTATAAAAGGGCACTACCCTTTCTCATTAATTCACACCTTCAAAGCCATTTGGATCAGCCAAAATCTGCCCAAATACTCTCTAAACTTCCCTAAAATTCATCCTAGAGGCCTTACCTTAGTCCAAAAGCCATCCTAAGGCGCCCTTTTGATCAAATCAAAAGGAAGAACCTGAAGAAGAGGTAATGATTTCACCACCCTTTTTCACGATCCTTTCTTCTTACACTTCTTCTTTATTTGTTATTACCATTATGAAATAATAACTCCAGTATCTTATATATATTATGATGTTATTATAAATATGGTACAATCATATTCAGTATTCTATCCATCCTTTTAATAACATGTCACCATACGTGCGTACGTACGACTTACCGTCTCCACATCGTAGTGTAATTGTTTTTCGATAAATTATTATTTGGATGGGTATAATAATGATGTTTAATTCATTTAATAATAATTATAACATTATAATGATTATTTATATATGATATACCATCCAATTATATATTATTTTAATATCAAAAGAATGGTATTGTCGCTCGTGCGTACGTACGGGCTACCGTCTCGACGAACGCGATGAGATTCATTCTCCATCGTATCCATTCAAGTCAAATTCTCATTTGATGATTAATAATAGTATATAAGGACTTGATATCATTCTGGATATGATTAATATACAACCTATCCATGACAAACATGGCTTTCGTAACAGAACATATAAAAGAAAATGACTAAGTTAACACCCGAATCAATGATAATAATAAGATATTATTAACAAATCAATGTTAAAAGATAATATATGATATCATATTAATGTATACGATTCTTGAATAATTTAATAACAATTATTTCACCATTATATAAGAGGTTAAACTACCCTCAACCAATGAAATGTACAAGGTAAGGTTTTATTTCACAATCTCTTCATTATCCGAGGTTGTTTATATGTAATAATATATTGGGATCTCTTTATCATCCACATCCATGTTTCTTAAAAATGTATTTCAAAACATTTTTACTATTTACATGAATATAGATTAAAGTCATTTATAACCTTTTTTGAATTTTTATAAGATGTTTATAAAGGAATCCTTCCGTCATTTTCCAAACAAGGTGCTTTTTAACCTTTTCGACAGAATTAAGGTAAGAATGTTTTGTTTAATTTATACGGCAGGTGCGGCTATTTTCCACCGTTATAAAATCGTCGAAGATTACCTTACAAGCTTATAGGAATATTTTCAATGAAAATTTTTTATTTTATAAATATATGACCCTTAAATAATTTTAAAATAGAATGAGATATTTCTCTAAAAAGAGTTTTGATTTCATCTATGTCAACATCATTTGATGGATTTTACGCTTATTGGAAGCTGATTTATTATGATTGACTGTTTGGTGATATGTTTGACTGTGGATGTGTTATTTTTATACCATTCATGGTTTATGGATAATGTATTGACATTTCTTATGCTAGTTTTAATACGAATGATTATGTTATGTTTAAACATGTTCATATGAGAATGCATTGGACTTAATCTGTGAAGGGTGGAGCCCGCTATAGCTCCTCGATGCATCGGTAGGTCTGACATGACAAAATAGTGTCTTGGAACAAGGCCTTGGAAAAATCTTATTTGTAGTCTATTCAAGAGGCCTTGGCTATGTGGTTATGATATCCTGGCATTATGCATTCCATCATTATGAAAGTGGTTATTGATAATGGATGTGAATATTCGATTAGTAGAATATCCATGTGAATAAGTAAATGGAATTATTTTATTTTATGTTTGACATACTATGTTGAAGATCAAGTTTAATAGTCTTTTGTTTTAGTTAAACATTTCCTTAAATGTTTGTTCTTATTTATGAACGTTTCTGCTATATTTTTATCCTTACTGGGCATTTGAGCTCACCCCTTTTCTATGTCTTATTTTTTCCCAGGATGTGAATAAGTAAATTATAAATGACCTAAAGGGATAGTATGAGGGGATAAGAGTGTGTATTATGGATTATATGTTCTTGTACTTTTCATTTTTATGATGTAATGTAAAAAATTATGAATATATCTTGTGTTTCCAGGCTACTAAACTAATCGGTCTTTCGAGATTTGATCTTTCTTGTGATCATGCCAATGTTATGTAATAATTCACTGACTCTGGGTTACTGGTTCGGGGCGTTATAATTGGTATCAGAGGATGTTTTGTACAAACCTTGGAATCTAGATTTAGATAAACACTGATTAGAGCACATAGACCTAAGATGGACTTTGAGGATTAGTATAGAAGAAATTCCTAGAATTTTGGTATTGTAGAGATTTTGTAAGTTTTCCGAGCAATACATCCCTGTCTGGATACGAGCAGGTAGAGGTGGCTCTGGCACAGATGTACCTAGGGTTAATACCCGAAAACACCGCTTTGAGCTAGACTCGAACGAGAACTGGTGCATGAAAACAGGCCTTACTGCACTCTTGGTTATGACACTCTTGAGGGATATGCTTAGGATAACTCTCATTTTCTTTACAAATCATTTTGACGGGTTTATGAGTATATACTACATCAAAGAAAACATTTTTATGAATATGGATTATATCCATAAATAGTTCAATTTATGTTAAGTGTTATATAAGTATGGAATTATGTATTTTGATTCATAAACTGATCTAGTTTATGCCATTGTTTAGAAATGGTACCTATTGGACGAAATGAAAACTGTATCAATGCACACACTTCATGTAGGGATTTCCCTCCTACTCAAGATAATGGTAGTGGAGCTAGTGATGCAACTGGTGCCGATCAGCTAATCACCATATTGGGACAACTCACTCAGGTTATGAATAATAACTTTACCCCTATAGAGCACCCTGATCCACAGCGTGGAGGATCAATGTTATATTTCTTCATGAGGAAGCAACCAACAACATTAAATGGGAGTATAAATACATTAGTATCTGAGAAATGGATAAGTTCCCTAAAGAATATATTTCAGGCTTTGGGAAGTAGTTAATGGGAAAAAGTTATCATGGAAGTTTACCGCCTCACTGGAGATGCTGATCAATGGTGGTCATTTATTCGAAACATGAAAAAAGATGATGAAGTATTAAATATGGAATGGAGGGAGTTCAATGATCTGTTATTAGAAAAATACTTTCCTCATGACCATCAAGAAGATATAGAAAAAAAATATCTGAGTCTGAGACAAAAGGAGGATGAGAATGTTTCAATGTATGAGGCTAACTTTAAAAAGTTAGAAAGTTATGCTGGAGATTATATACATAACCCAAGAAGTAAGATTGGTCATTTATTTGATGGGATAAAACCATTTCTCCGTCGAGCATTAGTCTCACAATCCTTCTCGTCGTATGAAGTCCTTTTCTCATGTTCTATCAAGACAGAGAAATAATTCTCTAAGTCATATGACTTTAAGGAAAAGAAAGAGAAGAAGAGATAAGTTGATCAATTTGGGAATGGAAATAAGGGGAAGATGGGAAAAGTTGAATATCCAACCTGCAGTAAATGATTGAAGAAACACCCCGGTACTTGCTAAAAATGAACGACAGTCTGTTACAAGTGTCGTGAAAAAGGCCACCAAGATCGTGATTGCTAGTGGAAGAAGAAAGATACCGATGTCCAATGCTACAATTGAAGTGAGATGGGACATTATGAAAATGAATTCCCTAAGGGTCAGGGGAAATTACCTCAGAATAGGACAAGGGATCAAGGCCAGGTTTATTCTATCACTACTGCTGAGGTAGAAGCTCCGAGAGACGTGGTGGCAGGTAATTTAATGGTTTCCCCAAGTTTAGAAAATGCATGATTTGATTCTGGATCATCACATTGTTTCATATCACCCAAATTATAAAAGAAAATTATATATTTCCAATTTGATTTATCAAGGGAGTTGTCAGTTAAAACTCCTAAGGGAAGTATTATTGCAACAATGTTTTGTGAATCAGTCCCCACTAGAGCACATAAATGTTCTTTATCTGCTGATCCAATCGTTATACCTATGATTGAGTTTGATATAATCCTCTATATGGATTAGCTTTCGGACCATGATGCGAGGATTTATTGTAAGGAGAAGGAGGTTATGATTTTTGATGATGATGATAAGGAACCCCTTATATTTAGAGTAGAATCGTCACTACCTAATTCTTATCAAGATCCACCCCCTATAACTCAACTAAATTCAATTATTGGGGAGGAAGAGAATGAAATGATTATGGGTGAGGAAAGGAATGTTAAAATAGCGAATGTACATATTTTGAAGGAATATGTTGATGTGTTTCTAGAAGATTTACCTGGACATCCACCAGAATGAGATTTTGAGTTTTCCATCGATTTAATTCCTGGATCAAGGCCTATATCGAAGACCCCTTATAGAATGACCACTGTAGAATTTGTGGATCTAAAGAAACAACTAGAGGAATTGAGTAATAAGGGATTTATTCTCCCTAGTGTTTCTCTATGGGGAGCCCCTTTTCTTTTTGTTAAAAAGATAGATGAATCTATGTGGTTATGTATCGACTATAGGTAGATCAATGCTATAAAAATAAAGAACAAGTATCCCCTACCTCGCATTGATGATTTATTTGACCAGCTGCATGGAGCTCAAGACTTTTCAAAGATTGACCTTAGATCTGGATATCATCAGTTGTGTGTGATGAAGGAAGACATTCTGAAGACAGCACTTCGAACAAGGTATTGGCATTACGTTTTTACAGTAATGCCTTTTGGATTGACTAATGCACCCTCTGTATTCATCGATCTAATGAATAGAGTTTTCAAGGAATATATCGATGAATTTGTGGTGGTATTTATTTATTATATCTTGGTATACTATAATATATATGAAGATCATGAAAATCACTTGCGCATTATCCTGAAGACTCTGAGAAGACATGAATTTTATGGGAAGTTTAGCAAGTCTGAATTCTGGCTTCCAGAGAATTATTTTCTTGGCCATATTTTCTCTAAAGATGGAATCTATGTGGATCCTTCTAAGACCATGGCAATACAAGAATGGCAAGTACCTATGAGTATAACTGAGGTTTGCAGTTGTATTGGTTTGGTAGGTTATTATCGACGTTTTGTCTAGAATTTTGCCCGATTAGCTAACCCATTAATAAAGCTCACACGTAAAGGGGTTAAATTTGTTTGGAAAAAAGAGTGTGAAGAATGTATCGAAGAACTGAAGAAAATATTAGTCAATGCTCCTATATTGAATCTACCATTGGGGAATGATGGGTTCGTTATTTATAGTGATGCATAGAAGAAAGGAATTGGTTGTGATCTTATGCAGAATGATAGGGTTATTGCCTGTGCATCACGACAGTTGAAAATTCATGAACACAACTATCATACTCATCATCTCATGTTGGCAGCGGTGATCTTTGCCTTGAAGATATGAAGGCACTACCTCTATGGTGAAAATGTGAGATTTATACAGATCACAAGAGTTTGAAATATATTTTCTCACAAAAAGAACTCAACATGAGGCAAAGTAGATGACTTGAATTACTCAAGGATTATGATTGCATGATACACTACCACCTGGGGAAAGCAAACAAGGTGGCAGATTCTTTTAGTAGAAAAGACCATGGATTTTTGAACAATATGAGAATTTAAAGGGATCCAATTATCATGGATCTAGTGAAGATGGACATGGGAATAACCAGGGAAGGTGAAACATCAATTGATTTTCAAATGGTTGCCAAACCATCTTTACTAGAAAGGATTAAGAGTTCTCAGACTGATGATATAGAATATCAAAAGAATATTAAAGCTGTGAATGATGGGAGATTGAGTGACTTTGTGTATAAAGAAGGAATTTTGAAATTCGGGAAGAGGCTTTGTGTTCCCGATATACCTGATCCAAAAAGGGAATTGTTGGATGATGCTCATTGTCTGAATTTCTCTATAAACCTTGGAAGCACCAAAATTTATAGAGATTTGAAGGAAAATTTTTGGTGGGACAACATGTAGAGGGAGATCGCTGATTTTGTGTCATGATGTATGGTTTGTCAAAAATTGAAAGCTGGAAGGCAACAGCATGGAGGAGTCATGCAACCTCTTCCCATACCGGAGTGGAAATGGGACAATATTACGATAGACTTTGTCATGGGGCTACCAAAGACTCCAAGAAGGAACGATGCAATATGGGTCATTGTTGATCGACATGTCAATTCAGCACATTTTCATGCTATAGGGGAAGATTTACCACCCGAATAACTAGAAAGACTATATATTAATGAAGTTGTGAGACTTCATGGAGTACCCCTATCGATTGTTTCTGATCGTGATCCCCGTTTTACTTCAATATTCTGAAAAAGTCTTAAGAATGCCTTGGATACTAAACTTCATTTGAGCACTGCCTACCACCCTCAAATAGATGGACAATCATAACGAACTATTCAAACCTTAGAAGACATGTTGAGATCCTGTTCACGTGACTATCAGGGTATGTGGGATCAATATTTACCTCTAGTAGAATTTTCCTATAACAATAGCTTCTTTTCGTGTATTCATGTGGCAACATATGAAGCGTTATACAGAAAGAGATTTTTCACACAAACCTGTTGGGATGACATTGGTGAAAGAAGACTTATTGGCCCAGAACTAGTGGAGGAAATGATGGAAAAGGTGAAGGTAATGCAAAACCATATCAAAGCAGCTCAAAGTAGGCAGAAGATCTATGCTGATAAATGAAGGAAGGATTTGGAATTTCATGTCAGTGATCATGTTTTCTTGAAGGTATCTCCATAGAAGGGATTCATACATTTTAGTAAGAAAGGTAAATTGAGTCCCTGGTACATCAGACCTTTTGAAATTGTAGAACGAATTGGGGATGTAGCTTACTGATTGGCAATGTCGCGAAGTCTCTCCAAAGTTCACGATGTGTTCCAAGTATCACTATTGAGGAAATACATGCCTAACCCAACACATGTACTCATCAATGAGGTATTAGAACTGGAACCTGATCTTTCTTATTGTGAATATCCGGTCAAGATTCTTGATACGAGAGAACAAGTACTGAGAAACCGGACGACTTGTCTCGTAAAAGTCTTGTGGAGAAACCAAAAGATGGAATAGTCAACGTGGGAACTTGAGAATCTTATGATGAATAACCACCCGAGCCTTTTCATGTGGTAGTATTCTAAAAATTTAGAGGATGATATTATTTGAAGGAGGGGAGAATGTAACACCCCAAGCTTCTACAATACGCTTTTTTTTTGAATAATGCAACAACATGTGTTGTACGCAACATCGAGTTCTAACACACCACAACCAATCAAACTAGCCGTTATGAATAGTAATACCCACCTTTTGAAATTTATAAATTTTATTTTTCAAAATGGACTTCATTTTTTGATTAGGAATATCAAAATTATCCTAGGGTGAATTTTTGGTATTTTTCTGAAAAACATCCTTTTTTGATGAATAGAGAAACCACTAAGTGGTATTTAAAAAAACTGAATTTTTCATAAAATGTAATTTTACCAATTCTGTGAGTGGAATTTTGAAAATCCGAGAGACACAGATTATATCAAGGACTAAAATGCGGTTCATTGAGATGAAAATAATTTTTGGTGAATAGTAACTTTTTACTTTTATATACCTCGGTTAAAAGTAAATAGGGTAATTACGGGTAAAAATGATATTAATATTACACTAACACATGTCCTAATTCTATTGGATAAGCTTAATTCGACAAAAAACAACCTTAGAAATAAAATATAATCATTTAGTTCCACTTGGATTAGATTAGGACATTTATTATTATTTAATTCAAAGAAGAGTTAAAAGAGTTAAAATCAATGTTTATTTACTAAGTCATTTTTAATATAGGGGTATAAATAAGATAAATACGATTTTAAATATTCATTAGAAATCTAAAAATATTCCCTAAATAATTTTATTTTATTTATAATTTTTAGACAATAAATAATTTAATTTATTTATGACCCAATGATGATGCAGTAATTACCATAATACCGACAAATTAAATTAATTGATATTGTAAATACCAAATAAATATAATTTGAGACTTTTTATGAATTACACTAATTTTGTAGTTTAATATGCCATGTAAGGAATGATTTAATTAACATTGTTCAAAGTATTCATTCTGTTATGATTTTCACAAAAATCAATTTTCCAAATAGTGTCAAAATTGACATAGAAGAGTTTTTAAAACAAATATTATATTATTAATTGATATTCACATCCCAAAAATCTAAGGTTCGGCCAAGAGACTTATATCATGATATATGTATCATTAATTTACCACAATGGGGTCTCTTGGAGGTATATATTATTTTTATTAACTATGTAATATAAAAATACAAAGTGACATGGTAAGTGTCAAACTAATTAACTAAGAGTTAAAACTAAAATATAAGGTTAATATAATGACCCAAACCTATCTAAATTCTATTGGATGAGTGGTTTTCGACCCATCCCCACCTGAAACATTAAATAATACACTTTTAAGCCATCAGAAACCGAATATTAATTTATTATAAATCAATATTTCTATCATTTCCAAAGATACCCCTCACCCCTCTTATAAAAGGGCACTCCCCCTTATCATTAATTAAAACCTTCAAAGCCATTTGGCTCAGCCAAAATCTGCACAAATACTCTCTAAAAATCCCTCACTTAATCCTAGAGTCCTTATTTTAGTCAGAAAGCCAACCTATGGAGCAATTTTGATCAAATTATAAGAAAGAACCCGAAGAAGAGGTAATGATTTCACCACCCTTTTTCAAGATCATTTCTTCTTCCACATCTTCTTTCTTTGTTATTAACATTCTAAAATAATATATCCAGTATCTTATATATACTGTGATGTTATTATAAATATTTTACAATCATATTCAGTATTGTATCCATCCTTTCAATAACATGTCACCATACGTGCGTACGTAAGTCTTACCGTCTCCACGTTGTGGTGTAATTGTTATTCAATAAATTATTAATTGGATTGGTATACTAATGATGTGTAATTCATGTAAATAATAAATATAACATGATAATGATTCTTTATATATGATATACCATCCAATTATATATTATTTTAATATCAAAAGAATGATATTGTCGCTCGTGCGTACGTACGGACTACTATCTCCACAAACGCAATGAGATTCATTCTCCATCGTATCCATTCAAGTCTAATTCTCATTTGATGATTAATAATAGTATATAAGGACTTGATATCATTTTGTATATGATTAATATAAAACCTATCCATTAAAAAAATGTCTTACATAACAAAACATATAAAATAAAATGAGTAAGTTAACACCCAAAACAACGATACTACTAAGATATTATTAACAAATCAATGTTAAAAGATCATATATGATATCATATTTTTGTACATGATTCTTGTATAATTTAATAATAATTATTTCACCATTATAAAAGAGTCTAACCTACCCTCAACAAAGGAAAAGTACAAGTTAAGGGTTTATTTCGCAATCTCTTCATTATCCGAGGTTGTTTATATGTAATAAGCTATTGGGATCTCTTTATCATCCACATCCATGTTTCTTATAAATGTATTTCAAAACATTTTTACTATTTACAAGAATATGGGTTAAAGCCATTTATACCTTTGTTTGACTTTTTATAAGAGGTTTATAAAGGAATATTTCCATCATTTTCCAAACAAGGTGCTTTTTTACTTTTTCGACTAAATTAAGGTAACAATGTTTTTTTAACATATACGGCGGGTTTGGCTATTTTCCATCGTTATAAAATCGTTGAAGCTTCCCTTACAAGCTTATAAGAATATTTTCAAAGAAAATGTTTTATTTTATAAATATATGACTCTTAAATTATTTCAAAATAGAAAGAGATATTTCTCTAAAATGTATTTTTATTTCATCTATGTCAACATCCTTTGATGGATTTTACGCTTATTTGAAGTGGATTTATTATGATTGAAGGTTTTGTGATATGTTTTACTATGGATGTGTTATTTTTATACCATTCATGATTTATAGGGAATTTATTGACATTTTGTATGCTAGTTTTAATACGAATGATTATGTTATGTTTAAACCTGTTCATATGAGGAATGCATTGGACTTAATATGTAACGGGTGGAGCCCGCTATAGCTCCTTGATGAATCAGTAGGTCTCATGAGACAAACTAGTGTCTTGGCACAAGGCCTTGGAAAAATTTTATTTTTAGTCTTGGAACGCGGCCTTGGCTATATGTTTTTGATAGTCTGGAATTATGCATTCCATCATTATGAAAGTGGTTATTGATATTGCATGTGAATATTCGATTAGTGGAATATCCATGAGAATAAGTAAATGGAGTTATTTTATTTTATTTTTTCCATACTATGTTGAAGTTAATGTTTAAAAGGATTTTATTTTAGTTATACATTTCCTTAAAAGTTTATTCTTATTTATGAAAGTTTCCGCTATATTGTTATCCTTACTGGGCATTTGAGCTCACCGCTTTTCTATGTTTTATTTTTTCCCATGATTTGAATAAGTAAATTATGAATGTCCTACAGGGATAGTATTAGGGGATAAGAGTGTGTACTATGGTGTCTATGTTGTTGTAGTTTTCATATTTATGATGTATTGTAATACTTTATCAATATATCTAGTGTTTCCAAGGCTACTAAAACAATCGATCTTTCTAGATTTGATCTTTCTTGTGATCATGCCAATGTTATGTAGTAATGCACCGACTCTGGGTATCTGTGGTCAGGGCATTACAAAATAATTATGATCTGTAAAATGTATTGGTATATGATCATATTATCCTTGACTTATAAGTGTATTATCAAAGGATATACATATTATTTTCTATGTTTACACCCAAAATGTCTTAATTGATGTGGATTGGGAAACTATTTTATTTGAGTGGAAAATAATTTGGAATCATCAAATAGATGAGTTAGAGATAAAACTATTATACAATTACGAGACTACAATAAGATATTATAGAAAACCTATTTTTTGTCATTCCCCAAAATATATAATCAAATTCATATAGATGTTGTGGTGGAAACTGTTTTCTAATGGGATAAGGTTGTTAATAACACATAATAAGAAAGATATGACTCATGAATTTGAATAAAATTTTGTATTATTATCCATAAAGATATAGTGGTATAATATACTAGTTGGGAAAAAATTTTTATACAAAAAATGTATCAGGTATATCTTTACCTAGTGAAACCACAGTCTATGTTAGATGTTTTATTGGGATTTATTTTATGAAATTAGCATCATGATTAATTATACTTTTGGATTGTGAAATTTAATGGATTATAAATTTAGTATGGAAATCTTATTCCTATAGTTTATGGATATTTTAATGTATTTAACATCATTGTAGATAAACTTGGTGTAGTAATAGGGGATAATTATCTACAGTAAATGTGGTGATTGAACTAGTTCTGTTGTGCATGAGTGAGGGTTAATAGTATGATATAGACTATGAATATTGTCATGAATATATTTTATTAATAGATTACTAGTATTGATACGCTAAATATGGGGAGCATTACTTACTTTTCATGAAGTGGATATTAGTTCTTGTCACTTTTCATGGGGAGGTGCTATGGGATTTTCTAGAAACCAAATGGTGGTACACCCAGAATGAAAAACTTGTATAAACATCTTTTGTGGTATTTTTAGCTGGATGTAATGAGATAATAAGTTTTATATTATTTTACATAATATGTCAATTTCCATCATATAAATTCACAACATTATTTTCATAGATGTTTAAAATCACCACAATAAGATCCCATAATAAAAGTGGGACAACCAGTATATGGACATTGTTATGAGGAATCCATGAAAATTTAGATGAATAAATGATATATGGATATTTTTTCAAAGATTTATCTTGTTTACACAAATCCATTTAATTGAGGATAAATTTTCAGTCGAGATTTTGGGGAAATTATATATAATTTAAATAATCAGTATTCATGGGTTATCGGTAACGATCTTCACTGTCCAAGATTCATAGTTAACATCATATATGGGGATTGTTATATTGGAAACTATCAATAATTAATAAATTATGATCAAATAATTTATGTCTCTATTGGATATCAAGATGGAATGAACCATCCTATTTTGAGAATATGTATGGATATCGATCAGGGTAGATTTCTTCAAAAGCTAGGTTGATCAAAATCAATTACTGTAGTTTTCATATAATATTTGAGGTGACGCAAATACGAGTTCATTTCCATTCCAGGAACAATAAGAAAGATGATACATTCCATTATTGTGTAATTATCTAATTGAATAGACATCTATTTTTAGAATATATTAATTTTATGTTGTGGTGAAGATTGAAATAGTGATCCACGAGAATGCAAGGATAGCTAAATTATAGAGAAATAATATGTGGATCAACAAAATATGATTTTTTTTGATCTTGGGGTCCACGTATTCTTGATATTCTCCCTCCGAGGAGGATTGTAGAGATCTAGTTAGTGTAGCATGTTATCCTTGATAGTCATCAAACTTTCCATGATTTTTTTGTTGGTTTGGTGATGATTCTTAATGGTTTTTGTTTTACATATTGTTGGATTATGTAAATGAAAACGTACATGTTCTATAGATAAGTAGATATTTGAATAGACCCTCACACATTACTGAATAGGATGAGTTATACGTTAGGGATGCTAAAACAATTTCGGTGTTCCGGTTTGTGATTGAGGATCGGCATATTGAAATGTGGTCTAGAAGAAAAATTAATTTTTTCATGTTTTTTAGAATTATTGTAAGATCAGGGAGTGATCTAGGGATAATGAAATATTTATGTGGGCTTAGTATCCTCAACATTCATTGTAACTTGTGCTTTTTAAGGTAAAATTACTTAGTGGTGGGGACAATTTAATAACTATTTTTTCATAAGATGAAAATTTGAATATTTTTATAAACATATTTTTCATTTCTTATAGTTGGAATACTATTATGGGTGTCTCATGACCCCATAATTAATATATTAAATATATTTTTAATAGTTTATAATGACATATAAATATCTATCGATAAATAAATTTTTAAATTTGTTTTATTGTCAATGAAAAATATTAGTCTGTGGATTATTTTTGGACTTTTGGATTTCCTTTAGAAGGAAATTTTTTGGTTTGATCAGATGTTCCAGTGAGTTTCATTTATTGGATGGTGCATTAAATAATTTAAATGATTAAATTATTTAATGTATTTAATTCCTAATTATAATCTCTCTTATATAGGTATTTTATTATGGAAACTCCTACTGTTAGTTGTTTAACCACAGTAGATTTAGTTGTGGGAGAAGAGAGCCTTTTTCATGTTGATGATCATTGAATAATCAATCAAAAATAAAAATTCTTGAATATTAATTGGATGGATGATAAACACATTGAAACTGTTACTGGCATCTCTAGTGAATGTACTATTCCACATTTTTATGTTAATTCTATAAATACAACTCAATTTTTTAGATATTCGTGTCCGTATGTTCTAATTAATTGATAATTGGTTAAATATATACATTATTCCTTTAATATTGACACCCACAAGAACCACAAATTTAATTTTATTTCATGAACATGAATATCTATTATCATATCACTGATTAGTAAGAATGGGTTTGTTTTTTTGGAATTGTAAACAGTTTTTTTGTTTCTTAGTGGGAAATGATAACACCTCATTATTATTGATCCCCATTCACCTCTTAGCGTCGAATTCATTATCATTATCCATTATATTGAATGATTTTACCTTATAAATCATTTTCATCATGATCATACTTCAATATTCCTAATGGTTATTCAATTAATGAGGTAATCCATTATATAAAAATTGATTGAGGAATGATGATGGATTCACAGATGATGTTCGCTTGTATATGTGACATTAATGGTGTTGGAGTCATTATGGGCCTTATGTTGATCAATATAAACAACAATTTCAACAAAATCATGCATGGGATCACTGAGGATCATATGATCCAAATGATATAGTTACTTAAGAAAAGATTTATTTGGGATTTGGGGTGAGATCCATAGAGGAAATGTTTATTTTGGAAGAATATGAATTTTATTAAAGAATATCAACCATAATAAATATATTATGGAAAAATAATAATGTATATTGGTTTCTAATGGTCGCAAGATTTTCGATATTGAGTTAAATATATCACACTATTTGGAAGGGGATACAAACCATATCATACTACTCGGTTGTTTGATCGATTTATTAGGTGTTTATTGAAGGGTCCTTGGGTGATAAGAGACACAAGGTCCCTTTATAGATTTGATTTGTGGAGGAACATGGATAATCAATCTATTCCAATTGAATAACACGCCCTAGTCCTAGAGAGGTTCCAAATGAAATGTTCTATTATTTACTTATGATTTAGTTCCTCATACACTATTATCCAACCAATAACCTTTTTTAAAATGCATATTTAAGCTCGTGTGTATCCCATTAAAAGGTAATTTATACATAGTGAATGCTGGAATATTTTTTATGAATTAATAATACACTTCTAGTTGATACAAGTGAGGTGTTTCTTCCCATAAATTTGTTGGCAAATGGCTATGATGAGGATTGATCATCAATGTGACCTATGTGCCAGTATTATGATTTATTACATGGGTGATAGTCCCTAACATATTATATATAGGTGGTGTTGATAGTTCCCAAAAGTACAGAGGGTGTTGTTCCTCAATCTAAAGAGTGGTTTTCCCCCATCATCAGGATTTGATTGGGAGAAATTCCTCAACGAGTGTCAGTTCACTCTCAGCTATGTAACTCTATAGATAAGTGGATTGCCCCACATTATAATTCTTTTCAGGTTATGTTGGGATATTTGAAAAATATATGTTTCTGTTTAGGAAGTCGGAAAACCAATCATTCATATACATATATGCATATTGAAATTTAAATTTTTTAAGGGGGGTTTTATTTATAAGCATTCCTATCATTTGATTCCATTTACCCATGCGAATTATTCGGTGATATGACTATTATATTATATTACTTCCAAATTAGTTTTTCGGTTATAATAATAATAATTAAATAGACATCCATGAATTATCATTGATCTCACATTACATTCCTTTTTAATATAACAAATTGATTATCTAGTTCCATAGTGGAACATGAAATAGTGGATCATATTGGTGTATGGTGGTACTAAATTTTTTTTCTAGTCATAGTAAGGGATCATGAGATGGAATGTCCATTCAATATCCCTTTTTAAATTTAAACTAATTTCAAATGTATTTTTCTTCTTCATGGATGAACATGTATTTTTTCTTTTTCATTACACGATATTTATCTATCTCACAAAAGATTATTTCATAGAGTTTATTTGATGAATTGTTTTATCCCTAGAGGGTTCATTTATTTTATAACTATACAATACTAAAGAGTTGGTTGTGAGATTGTGTATATGTACATTATGATAAAAACTCATATTTTAGTCACATTATTATATTCCAATATTCACCTACCCCTCCCCAATTATTGGTGGTATTGGGGCGACACTCTCACATTAATGTTAGCCTTGGCGAGGCCATTATGGTTTTAGACATGAAACGACCGAGGTGAAAGGGCATATTTTTGTTGTAATATCCAAAAATTAACAAAAATGAGTCATCCGATTTATTCATTTTTTAGGAATTGAAGATATTCTATGATGATATTCAATTAAAATATATAGGGGAACTTCATTTTGTTTTCTTCTAATTGGGAACACAACAACAGTGTGGGGATGAAATCAGGTCTTTAATGGAAAATTACTTGGTCTCCCTGACATAAAATTATTTTGACATCCCAATGGTAAACAAGTTTTTAGTGCTGAGATAGATGTTAGCTCCATGAAGAGCATAAGTCAATAGACCTTATAATTGTTAGGCTACTGATATCGGTATAGTTTAAGGACCCATAACTTAGAAACACTATGGGAGGTAGTGCTATATTTTCTAGACATTGGGTCTCTAATAACTTCTAATATGGTTTTCAAATCCTAAATTTTATGAAAAGGTAATCATAATTCATTTTTATTCCTTTATTAAATATTAAAATAATTTATTAATGTAATAAATGTTACCTGAAAATGAGATCACAATATTCCATAAAATTTAAGGATGTCAAAATTCCAAAGTATGATTAAATATCTATTTTAAAAAAATTATCATTTCAATTTGTTTAGTGTTCATTGACAAATTGGGTTTTAATTTAATATTTATTATGATGTTCTCATACACATATTAAAATAATTCATCAAATTATGAACATTTTTTAATATCTAACATGTTTACCATTATTGGTCATCTATGATACACCATTCCAATGTTTCCATTTCACCGTAGTTTTAAACAAATATTTTACTTAAGCTATATATAATATTGGATAAATGTGAGTGGAAAATTGTGACATATTCTAATGAGAGTTTATGAAATAATTTCATTATATGTATTGTTTTTAAACACATCAAATTTTAACCATTATCTTGGAAATATTACTGTCAGATACATTGAATCCTAATAAATAATGATGTAATATTTATTATGTAATACTTGGATCACAAAAATTGGAGTCATATAGGAATCTATTTATTTCATGATAATAGGATTTGAAATGAAATTTATGAAAACCATCGGGATAATAAAATGTATTGAATAACATTCTGATGTTTTGATAATGCAGATATTATTTAGTTTTCTATGAAAAATAAATCTATCTAAATAGGAACACGTGGATGTATTCCTGATTAAATAAACTTATATATAATAACACTGAATGGGATAGTTATATATTAACTGAATCATCACATGGCACACCATAACTAGTCTTAAATACCTACCATGATTGACACCAATAGTTGATATTCATTTAAAATTGAATATTTCATTTTTGAGCAATTAAGAAGAATGAGGGTTATGAATCTATGAAATCCTATGATAAGATATAGTAATATGAGAATATGATAATGTGGACCGGATTGGGATATTCAAAACCAAGAATATATTTCGTTATATTACACTATAAATTTCAATGGTGGTTTTGATCAACACCAAGAAATAGTAAAATGTTCTTACATAAATAAATATCTTACATTAGAATTTAGATTGTTCATTATGAAAATCATTGTGGAAGGATGTAGAGAACTAAAATGTGACTGGATGAAATTATATAATGAAATGAATTGGGACATATGTTATCTGAGGTAATGGTTGTTCATTTTATACCTATTTGAAATCACATTATGATAGCTCTGATTCAATTATTTTTGCAATCATCAATGAGATCTCGAATTGTATGTTAGTCATAAGTTATTCCATGGAATATTTTTATATTGGTAGATTATAATACTTTGAATGAAGGGAAATATGATCCCTAGATATATTATCCAAAAAATGATTGTTCTTCATATAATAATAGTTTATTATTACAAAGTCCTTCCACTGAATCACTTATAAGATCATGATATGTTCTTGTATCACTCTCCTCACCTATAAGTGGGAAACTCCTCTCAACTATTATTCACAACACATGAAAATTTTATCATTACCATGATCTCCCCAAACACTCTTCTGAAAGATTTCCACATTTATAATGGTTCTATTCATCATTATAGATCACATCGTGTTGGATTAATGTGTAATCCAATTGTGTATTCTATATGAATATGTATATGTTCACGCAGAAAAGATCTTATGTCATTATACACAAACCTCATAAAAATAATTTTTCACAATAATATCATGATGATGTAATTATATTTAGAGTAATGAGTTTTATTTATGTTTATGGTATATTCATTTTCGATCATTGTATTATCTATTGTGATATGAAAACACCTCTCATGTATTGGTAAAATATACCACATCCATAAAGTGGTGTATTTTACATTTTATATATTCATTACATAAGAGATAATAAGGATTTATTTAATTAATAATAATTAAATTTGTATTATAATTATGATTTTTTAAATGTTAATTAAAATAAATCATTATTTCCTTTAATCCATCTAAAATTGAAAATTTCACACATCACAATATACAAATGAACATTGTTAAAATATGACATTATTTAGTTTTCATCATTGATTTCACACATCACTATGTGGAATTTTTCAATATTATAATATTAAAGGTGATCATTTTGTAGGGAAATATGTTTCTCTACGTATGTGTATGCCACTATTTAATATCTTATGTTATCATGGTTAATTATTTATTATTGATGGTTGTTACACTCTTATGAAATATTAACATTCTTCTAATAAGGAATTATTCCACGACACTAAAATAAAGTTATTTGATAAATTTTGATTGATTTTTTTATGTTATTACCATTTCTTCATACCATTTTGCTTATTTTTTTGAAATATATTATCATTTTTAATATCATTTATGAGTACCGATACTGATCATCACATTTGAACCTTTTATTGTTTATATTTTCTCAACTCTATGATGAATGGTTTTTTGTATGTTATATAGTTGATAGGTTCTATGTGGGTTGTAAAATATTTATAATATTGGATATCATTAAATAATTAATTTAATTAATTAAGTAGTCCAAAAATTCAATCAACCATTATGGTATTAGGGACACTATTATTATTATTGGAATTTAATATTCAAATATAATTATGTAGTATTTTTGTATGTAATTATTGGGGATTGTTAAACATAAAAACACACACTTATACACTTGGTCAAGAATTTTCTTCTGAGAACCACCTTTGGGGATCCACAAGTTGGTAATGAATTATACCATTTCTATAATCCATTATGTGACCACTTACAGTCCTTACAATAGGCTATTTCCCCTTCCCCTAATCATCATGAACATCCCGATTCATTGATAAATTATCATTGAACAATGATAGAACAACAATCACCATCCCTTTTCTATGAACACTTATAATACAATAATAAGACACATAATTTCTCTAACTATAGTGACTTGTCGATCTATGAAAAAACTATTGATCACTTTTTCATCATCCACTCCTCTTTTTAAAAAAGTGAAATTTACTATTTCTAGTTGTACATAATGAGATTTTATACTATTTCAATTACTCACCTCAAGAATATTCATTCTCATCTTGTTACTATTTTCATGTGTGTGACCCTTCGTAGAGTAAGATGAGCTGATTAGTTCCACTATTAACATAAATTTAGAATATAGTATTGATAAATAGTTGGACCAAAATATATGTTGTTTTTCTAGTGTGTTTGAAATTTAAAATTATATTCAGTATCAGATAAAATATCATAATATACATTGGTTGAATTTATGACCCATTTTATATAAATTTTATTAAAATACCTATACATAAAATTAATAATGTACTATCAAATTTTTTATATTTTTTTATTTCTTATGTAATATCAAACAAAATTATTTGGGGTAATAAAATTCAATTAATACTTATATTTCAAAAATAGGGTTAAAAATCATTTAATATTAAAATAATAATTAATTAAAATATCCCAAACTATTATAGACAAGATTCCTTGATTAATATATTCTGAACAAAGAACAGAATCCTTATCCCTGAGGTGAACTGATGAAAACATAATATAATAGTAGCCTCACTACATTGCTATAAACATAAATATACTTGATCCCCATAAAATGGATATGTGATAGGAGGATCATAAATGTTACATGTATTAGAACCTAAAAAAATTATAATATCTGTAGTGATAAAAAGATAAAAAATTATATACCAATTAAAATTCACATAATTAATAGTGGTGATGTGATAAGTATATTCCATTTTGATAAATATTACTATATTTATTTACATAATTATTTAGAATTACTTAAAATAATGAAGTTCAATTTCAAACATACATTAGGTAGTGCATCATGTAATATACATAACCCTCTCCAAAAACATATCTATAAATGTTGAACCTCTTTGAGAATCTCCCCATAATTAATTTTTTCACCAGATCTTGAGGAAAGTTTATTTCGTTAGAAATAAATAAATTTAAGTCACAATCTCTGAGGAAGATAAGGATTGTAAACCATAAAATTAATATTAGATATTAATTCTCTCAAAAAAAATATTTATAATAAATAAATAATAATTATTTATTTAATAATATTAATAGATTTGCCTATAATAAATACTATTTAAAATTTTTTAAATAATTTATCAAATTATAAATTTTTTCATTGAAAATTAATAATTACTAATTTATACATGTTATTAAATTATTTATAAATATAATATTGTTGTTACATAAATTTTTAAAGAAAATTATAATTATAATTTTCAAATTTATAGAAATAAATAAAAATTTATATATAATCATTTCATTTTTTTAATCAATAAATATTTATAAATAGTCCAAATATTAATTAATATGTTGCAATCCATGATTAGTAATAAATAAATAAGAAGTTATATTAGGTTGTTAGATAATTTCTAATTATTGATTTTTAGAGATAAATAAATAAATGTTAATTTTATTCTATATTTAAATAAATATATTTTATGGTACATGAGGTTCTGGTCATCTATAACACTGCCCCTAGATGACCAACAACCATTTTTTAGGGTGACTGTAGATATACGGTCACATGTGGAAATATACTATCATTTATATGATCATATATCATTATATCAATACATATAGATGAAAAATTGTAGATCACAGTAATAATTAAAATTTAGACATGTTTTGTATGCACGTGGAAGAAAAATGGTCATAACCTAATTTTCACATAGGGATTTCAATTTTAGTTCTTATTTCTGAGACCCTTAAATTATTATTTTTGGGTCTCTAATACCCCAAAATATAATTTTTTTATTATTTGTTAATGAAAATTACCTTTTCATGAAAAAATTTCTAAAAAAATTACCAAAATATTCATATCAATCAATATATTTTTAAATAATTGAGGAAGTAAAATCTTTATAAATATAAATTGTGGAGGTTTATAAAAAATAAAAAAATCATTAATTTATAAAATATATTTTATAAACTAAATTAGGATTCATGGTTTTTTGAAACTTATTAAAAAGGATTCTAAAGACCACAAAATGTGATAACATAAATTAAAAAATGTATTAATAATTAATGTGTCCCTACCATATATATATATATATATATATATATGTATGTATTCGTCAAATGTATATTTAATTTTTTATTTTGAATTTTATTTTTTTAGAAAAAATTCATTTCAAACATTAAATTTTAAAAAATTTTAATTCCACTATATTATATATCATTGAGTATCTCAAACATTAAATAATTATTAATTCTGTGGTCACCATTCAGTTTTTTAAAAATAATGTATGGTTTTGTTTTTTTTCTCATAATCACTCATATATATTTAGTAGTGTTAATTAATTACATTTTCTAGTTTTTCAATGCGAGAATCTAATTATTTAAAACATTTATAAATAATATTTCAATAATTTTAATAAAAATATTTATTAAAGTCATAAATAACATATTTCATTAATAAAAAAATTTATAAATTGATTATAACGTATCGAACATCCAAACCTGATAGATTATATTTTTTTGTCCTTTAATCAATCTCTATTTTAGTATAAGGGATAGTATAATTTTTAGGACAAAAGAACATTAACTAATGTCTTAGATTGTTGTAAATTTTTTAAAACAAAACCCCAAGAAGGTTATGATTATAATGATTCGATAACTAATACCTACATTGAATAATAAAAATAACAATAACAATATATAATGGGGGTATATATACAATAAAATACAATATTTTGGTGGTAATATTTAATCCCCACAATTTATATTATATAAAATAATATATTATTGATAAATGATCAACTAAATTTTATTGTTATATTTTCTTTATGACTAGTCTTGGTATGTAAATTATATATTCGGTATAATTTTATAAAATTTTGAATGAAATTATTTAGTGATTACAATATATTGATAGTTAATTATATTTTTTTATTAAAATTTAATAGTATATAACATTGTAAAAAATAATGTTAGAGTAAATAGTTTAAATTATTTTTTGTAAATTAATTTAATTAAATTCTATAGGGAAAATGTCTGATAGAGATTAATGGTTAATACTATTAATAAATTTTTAATTTGAATTTAGGTTTTCAATGTTTAAAATCATAAAATTTATTATAATTTTCTAATTCTTAATGAATAAATTTATATAAAAAACATAAATATATAAAATTTGTTATATACATGGGAGATTATAATATTGTTGATTAGTTTTATAATATATGTATAATTGAATATATTAAAAAAAATGTATGGGGACAATGATAAATTTAAAAAAAATTAAAATTTGAAACAATAGATTTTATTTTAGATAAATGGTAGAATGAAAGACGTCAGTAAATAAACACACACATTTTAATAATTAAGGTATTTTAGATAATTTTCCCATTATTAATTTCTAACATATTTTATATTTTTTTCAAATAATACCTAATTTTTTATAGTCGAGTAACATATTATAAATAAAAAATAAATATTACAACTTGCACAAAATAACTTCAATATTATATATTAATTTTGTAATAATTCAATTAAAAAATATCAATTTACATTGACTTATTTAAAATAGTGGGGAAATATAGTAATGATATTCCTGAAAACTAAGAATTCATATTCCATATAGAAATGATAGAAAAATACATAATGCTGCATGAATAATTGATAACAGGAAAAACACCATTTGTAAAGACATAATAATCATCAAGAAAGTCATTATGTTTTTTGAAAAAATATTATAGAAATTTATTGTATATATTTATGTAAATGTATTATGAAATTTTTATAATAAATGTGACCTCATTATTTTAATTGTTTTTGAGTAAAAATGATGTTGTTAACAATTTAATGTAATTATGAAAAAAGTAATTTAGTTTTTAAATGTAATAAAAAAAATTTTATCAAATAAATCCAATTTAATATATATTTATTTTTATATAGATTACTATTAAATTTCACATTGTTAGTAAAAAAGTCATTAAAATAATATTTACTTTCCAATAACATTTCATAATGATAAAACTACATATTTTTTATAATTATTTTTTTTAATAATAATTTAGGTTGATTATTTTAGTGTTATATTATTTTATATTATAAGTTATGAATTAATTATTATGGTGAATTTTTTTGATATATTAAATTTCACTACTTGAATCTAAAATTTATTATATTAGTCATATGTTTTATTTTCAAATATTAAATTCAACATCCAAAAATTCTTCAAAATCAAAATAAATTTTCATAGGATTGATTAAAATGTTTTGTATTCCTAATTTATTGCCTCTATTGTAATTTTATTATAATGAGAGGAATGTAGTTTTTTAGTTGAATAAATGTAAAAAAATGTTTATAATAAAATATTTAGTAATGGTTATTTAATACATTATGTTAAAAAACTTGTTTTATTTTAATATACCATAATTGTAAATAACTAATTTCATGTTTTATAAAAAGATATATATTAATAAATATTTCAAAATAAATGGAAAAAATAAAACCATTTATCTTCATTCCAATATTGTTTATATTTTACCCCTTTTTTCATCAAAAATATATTTACATTATTTTTCAAAGTGTTTAATATTTTCATTTTCGATATCTAGAAAATGATAAATAACATTTCATATATTTCACTACATTCTATTGTCATGTAATTTTTGTATATTTTTAAGAAACAATTCCATGTAATATTGAATCAATATCCATTTTTTATTTTCTTTATCCATGTATGAGTTATTAAGGAAAATGAAATAGATAGTACACAAAACTAATAGTTGTACTTTGTATGGAAAATTGGTATCAATTATACAATTTTTGGAAATTCTAAAAGTCATAGTTAATACTCATGGTATTTATAAATAATTCAAAAATGTGTATATTTATATTTAATTTGAGTTATAAAAAAGGAGAAAATATCTAATTATAATATTTATTATAATAATGGTTGAATAACATTGAAAAGTAAGCCAGAATATATGACTTCCTTATTAAAATATTAAAACGAACCTATTAAACACATACCCTTTAATGATATTATTTTACTCCCCGATTAATTTATTTTTTAAAATTTTATTGATGGATGGTTAGTAATATTTATTCTATACCTTTTTTTTATTTTCATGAAAATTTCCCACTCCACTCATTTTATAGAAATAATATTGGATCACATGTTAAAAAGTATTTTTATTTTACATTTATCTTTGAACTGTTAATAAAGTTAGTAATTAAGTTTTTAAAATTTAACATGATGGGTAAAGTCCATAATAAATGATAATATAATTAATTTCAAAATAAATATATCAATTGGGCCCCACATGGTAATCCGAGAAGCCAAATCATCCCATAAGAACATCACATATGAGATAACAAAGAACAATTGGTTTCCATTTTGACCCATTTTATCCCATCTATCCCCTGACCAGTATTTGTAAATGGTTAAATTTCAAACTATAGATTTTCCTTATAAGTTAAAATATATTAATTTACATGATATTTCCTAACTGAAACACACTTGGGAAAATATATCAAGAGGAAACTCATCATAACATGATACATGGCTATGTAAGATTAAATATGATGTTTAATTTAGTTTTTCTCAAAGAAGAATGCTTCACCATATTAAAATTAGAAATATAATTTTTTCCATTTGTATTGAGTTTTCAATAGGGGTTGTACATTCCATCTAATGAACCAACATTTATTAATCTATAGACCCTCAAAACAAACCATGTAACCACCTCTACAATGAATGATATGTATTGGATCTGAGGATATTTTTAATATTTATTTCCTAAGAAACAAATACGAATCCCAAACATCTTATTTTCCCCTCAGGAGCTGGAATACTAGGAAAACCCAGTTCTCTAAAAGAAACTTGTGACCCAATTAATTGGATCAGTCAAATTCTTTAATTATTAATTATTTGGCTATTGACATTCATCATAGGCTAAAAACATTGTTTTAGATTACCTTATCCAAAATCATTGATAACCCTAGATACATCCATGGATGTCACATATCATGAAACTATTCTAGGCCAAAAATTATTTATAATTGTGTCCAAATCCTATAGTATCCTCAAAATAAGTGTGCACCATTAATTCATAGTGGTATAAATTATTATATATCAATTTTATATGGTTTATCATTTTTATCATTAATTATATTCTGTATCAGGGTTGTCATATATATCAATATATATTAATACTATTAATAGAATTTCAATTTGAGGTATTAGTAGATAATATTTTCTTTATGGTTAGGATATATAAATTAATTCGTAATAATTTTTTATTCTAATTTATAACTAATATTTTTACAAATTATTATATCTAGAATACCTTTTTTGTCTTTCAATGGATCCCTTATTTTAATGTTATCTAAATTACAATATAAAAATCATTTTGGGGGTTTTTAATAAAACTTTTTCTTATTCATTTTATTCATTGGGAAATAATGAATATTATTACTAGAATAATATCAATTCATTAGAAATAGAATGATGGAACATCTAAAAATTTTATATATTTTTCATTATTTTTTACAGATCCATAAATACATAAATATATATTCTGGGATATGAATAATACAATAAAATTTATTTTATTTATATGAAATTAAATATTAATAGTGATAAATAAGATAATATAGGTTTCAAGAATCATTGTAGATTTGATAGTAATGTTTAATTTTTTTTATAATATAATATAAACGGAAATCTAAGAGATAAAAATTAATAATAGATTTATTGTTTTCGGTATGGGATAGATGTTATATATATATATATATTTTTATTATATATATGGTCATATAAGTTTTACATTATTAACTTAAATGAAATTTATAATTGGTGGAGTTAACAAATTTTATTTCCAGAATAACAACATGTTATAAAAAATAGGTCTCATATTGATATCAAAATTCAGCATAGAACATTAATTGTTATATTTGTATAGAATATATTGTTCCATATATATATATTTGATTTATTTTGTTCATAATAAATATAAGAATGTATGGAAATATACTTCTCCAACTAAAAAACAATCGATAATGGTTTTGTTTATGTGGATGTGTCTTCCATAATTTTGTGGGTTGATCCATTCACTAGTTAATGTATTCAGTTTTGTTGAACGATAAAATTATTTAACTACCGGGATGATATTTTATCAATTATTGTGGTTATATTGTAATAATTATAAAACAAAAAATATTAATATATAATATTAACTCTGGGAGATTTTTATAAAATACACTCCATTAGAAATATCACACACATTGTGTTCATCGAGGTATTGAAAAAATTAGTTGGGATGGAAAATAAAGACATAGTTTTTATATCATATTCTATTATTTTTGTGGTATAATATAATTATCGAATTTTTTCAATTATAAATATTCTAAAATAAATATATTCATTAATTTACCATAAAAATCCATTCATATTACATCGAACATCAGGTGTTTTAATATTTGATTCGAAATAATGAATATATTTTAGTAGAATTAAAAATATGATTTAATATTCTATATGATATTAGGTGAACATGAAGAAGAATATTGATATGTAATATTATAGATATTAAATAAATTAGGGTACTACTAAGTAGGGATGGGTGAATTAGTAGTACATATTTTTTCTTTTTAGGAAATCATAATTTTGAAACAACCCCTACAAAGGATAAATATGTTGTTTCACACATTCAATAAAAACCTCAAAAATATTCAATAATATGAAAGGAAAATTAGACAGAAGATATGTTTTTATTGTTCATCCCCAACATGAGAGACTAATCATTGTCATGATCAACCCTTAGTTATATTGTGTAATTTATTATCAAAACAATCTCTATTTATTAAAACACATTTAATTGGAAACCATTTATCAAGTTGGGATTTACGTGCATGATTAATTTTAATGTAAGACCCCCTTCCCACTACAACAATTAATGATGTTATATATACATGTTTCACAAGCTCTTCAAGAAATCACCATTTATCATTAATATGAATCGAATATCTATAGTGAATCAAATTAAACCTATTATCTATGTTATTATATGATTATATAAATGTCATAACTATGGGGACATTAGTATTAAAACAACACCCAAATTGGATTCAATAGAAAATTATTGAATATGATCACATCATTCATGCGAGTATGTACAATGGTTTACAATCTCCATTATCTCAGTAGAAGGTGATATCACCTAAAAAATTAGAGACACCTCACCTCTAAATATATTAAAAACCATATATTTATTGTAGGTCAATATTTAAGAATCTATTAAAACTAAAAAAATGGTTTTTGATGTTATTGTGCATTGAATAATTTCCTATAACTAATAATGAAAATATTTCTTTTAAATTAATATCAATATGATAAGAAAAATTCAAATTATCTTCATTTCTAGAATACTTTTTCAAAAATCTTCATTCATGTGTGAAACAATGTTCTCGGTCAATTCCACCATGGATCATTTCAACAAAAATTTTGGATAAAATAAGAACACATGAATTCAAAATCATCATTACATTCAACAATATTAATCCAAATCAAAAACCTAATGAAATTATAGGTAAGCATTGATGTTTGATGGTTAATATACATGGAAGAAATTCATTATAAATACTAAAGGGTTCAATTATCTGCATATTTAGTACCTAATTTTGTATTTATTTCTCTATGTTTGATTATAGTATGATTAGATAAATTTCATGTGGAAACTAGAAAAATTATACATTAAGGTAAAATAAATTTATTTGGAATTTATCCCATGGACATATCGAATGACATTAATGTATATAAAATTTATTATGAAACATTTATACATCATGCACTATATGAATTATTACATTGTTTTTCCATAAAATATATATCATATAGGACCAAAAAATATCACACACATTGTTCAAATATCATCCACATAGATAAATTTTAATTTTAATTTTTTCCAGAATTTATTCAATATGTATAATCACTCCCACATCAAAAAAATAAATATACACTATCCAAAACATATGAATTCACTTCCTGATTTCATTGAACAAAATCTCCATAGGTGAATTATAAAATTCACAGAATAGTGTAAATGAATACCATTTTCTAATTTTCTTAATTGTAGATCTTATCCATTATCACATACACATAAATAACTCCCTTTCCAGATTGAAAAAAAAAATAAACGCTATATCAAAAATTCCATAATTACATAAAAATAAATCAAAACATCATTAATTGATATGATGGATTATCTAAAACTACAAAAAAAATCATCCAAAAACTCATACACACTTCAAAAGAAACTCAAACATTTTATTATGTGGGGATGTTAATGAAGAAAAAATATTCAATAGTTCGTTGGATACTTAAATCTCAAAAAATATATATATTTTAACCATGAGAATCACATTGATTAATTTATAAAAAACCAACCTCACATTCATGATTCAAAAAATAAAATTTGTTTACAAAATGAATACCATGATCCCACAACATTTTATATAATGTTATTTTTAGGGAAATTAATATCTAAGTGATGATAAAAATGATTCAATGTTATAAACAACTATCATTAAATATATATAACATTACCATTAAAAACAAATCCCAAATATTTTGAATCATACTACTTTAATAAAAATATGACATGTTTCAGTAAACACACACATGATATTAATGCTTTTCAATTATACTCTTCATCCATGTTTTAATCATAAAAATGTTAAATTGGTGCCTCATCTTTGAAAACATAATCGTTTTCAATATTGGGGTACCTCTAAATTATTCCTAATCAAATGAATGGGTTGAGCCACCATGTTTTGATTAATGATATCAAATCTATCCCTAGGTAAAAAATTGGTAAATATATCATCCAATTTGTTTGGATTAGTAAAAAATTAAATGATTTTTCCTGTAATAAAGACCATATACAATTAAAAATTTAAATATAATATCCATATTCACATAACATGAATGTTTCACTGGAATACTTTAAATTTCAATTACATGATAATTAAAATAAACAAACAAAATATGATTTCCATGATTTAACCACAATTAATTGAAATACTCCATCTACAACATTTAGGTGAAGCCACATGAAAATGCCAAATGTTATTCCCATATAGTTTTCAATATCATATTATTGATCTTTATTATGTGGAAAATATTATAACTAAATTCTATGTGAAAAAACACACATATAATGGATCTTCAATCATAATATTCAATTTCCAAATCAAAATCATCAAATCAAGATATATTTAATGTTATAATCCTATTGGAAACAAACCCTTTACCACAATCACATTAATATAAATGATAAATATTTGGGATGTCCAAATACATGAATATCTTGTGACGCTACGATATCTATCAAAGGGAATAAATATATATAATATTTATTGTCTATAAGGTTTGAGTTAATGTAGAATACAAACCAATATTTCTAATTATATTAATTTTACAGACATAGCAATAAAGTCAATAGTCAATTTTAGTATAACTTCAATTGTCATGCACAATATATTTAACTCCACCATATGAATATTTTTCAACAACCCTATAGAGAACATCTTATTGGGTATGAAGAAAATTTATCTTTTCATGAATTGTTTTGAAAATGAAATAATTTTCCTATAATAAAATAAAATATTTAATGAAATAATTAATATTTTAGAAACATAAAAAAAATGACACTTCTTATGTAATTACTTTTTTATATCATCAAAATATATGATAATAATAGCTATAAATTTTACCTTATCTTTTATGTAAAAACTATTTTCCACCATTTCATTAATAATATTTGTCTCTCAAGGGTTGTTCTCTAGTTTGGAATCACTAGACCATAGTGATTTTATAATCCATAAAATGCATTACTAAATTTTTAATCTCATGTAGAATAACAATCTTTTGGAAAAATATTATTCTTCTCTATATAAACATAATCTTCAAGGAATCATTTAAATAGGAACACATGATATCAATTTTTTAATTATTTTATTTTTTATGTGCTTCCATAATTAAAAAAATTATAATAGAATCCTTTCATTCAACTAATAATATTAAGTATTGATAATAATCACATATCACTAGAATGTACACCTTCCACATAAATATTTCCTTGTTTCTCATCACTTCACCATCATCATTTAATTGGTTCCTAAATTCCCACTTGGTACAAAATAATTTTTTAAATTTTTCATAGAACAGAGAACCATCCTAATTTCATGCCAATATGATTATCTACAAATTTATATGTTTAACCAATAATTTCTGATTAATTTATTTAGTTGTGAATTTTATCTATTTTTTACAGAACTTGTTATACTTTTTAAATAATTTCGGAATACTTTAATATAAATTTTTTTGGGTTAGTGGTTTATGGATTCCTATAAATTTGGAAATGATAGTTTTGTGGTTGTGCTATAGATTTTTAAACTATAGCTGTCCCAAATATTATCTGGCGAGGGACATGGATAATGAATGTACATAATTGAATCCAAATTCCATTCCGTGGGTCTGCTCAAAAGAAATATTTCTACCATGCGAACACTAACTAGTCTGTGGTGTTTGATAGATCCTATTGCTGAAACAATGTTAATAATAAATATATGAAATGGAAAACAACCACTATACATTTCTCTCATTAACCAATCCTCAATATACATAATAAATACAAGGAAACCCCTTCATATATATTTTTTAGCACTTATTTTCTTTATTCTCCTCCATTCAATGATTGAACAATGATTTTATCCAATACATGTAGTATGATGACTCTTTTTTCAAGAATGATCCTATTTAACTCTTCGTAGTCCAAAACTGATTAGAAAATATATTATTAGATAAAATATTGACTTTTTTTTGTAATTTTATTATGTGTTTTCATTAATAATTGATAAAATTATATCACATATTTATATAATTTGAATATGCAATCTATTAGACTAAGACGATTGTCAGTATCTGATCATCTCAGTTATAATTGAACTTATCTAACCTGTAGGGTGTTGTTTCAATTAATAGACGATGGAAAGATTCTAATAAATTTTGATTAATTATTGGTCCAATAATACAATGATTCATTTGGAGTTGGATTCATACCCTTTAAATTGAATTTCATTTCCCTAGTGGATGGAATCCCTTGACCTATGTGAAAAAAATTTAATGTTTCATATAATAATTTACAATTTGATTGTGAATAAAAATTAATCATTGGTTTAGAATACTCATTTAAATGGTCAATAATTGTTGTGAATCTAGTATTTAATTATGTTATTAATGATATTCTATCCTATATAAACGTTCTTATGTGTTTCTATATATATATAATTTATACTTGATATAGGTTGCGCTATATAGAATATCCTCCCAAGAGAGTGATGTGTGAGATACTGATTGATATGTACATGGATTATCCATTCCAAAAGGATACGTAATACATGTTTTTAGAACTATTTCATGAAAGATGGTGAATGTGTTGCTTTTTGATAGTTGAAATTCATTTTGGTATACTTTTGAAATAGTTAGTGCCAGTCTCTGAAGCCCTGAGATATGTATTGTACATTTCTAAAATAGTTACTTATTATATCAGTTTTATTTATTGTCACTTAATGTTTATATATATATATATATTTATTTTATATTATGTGATATTTGTAATGAATTAGTTATTCAATGTATGATAGTTGGATATTTATAAGAATATTTATATTACTAGGATCTGAGATGGAATGAGACTCTGATACATAAGGATCCCGACATTTCTATTATAAATTTATTAAATATATTAATATCACATGCACATTATTTTTTCGAAAATTATGAAATGGATCCATGTAGAAGTTTAGAGTTGTAAATACAAGACCATTGTTTACTTTTTATTATTGTTTTTATTATATCCATGAAATAAAATTCTATATAATCAGACTTTAAGTTTTGAGAGACTATTAGTGGAAACATTATATGAATGAAATAATTAATTTATAAAATTAATTTAATGGATAAACTTTATAGTCAATAACTATTTATGTTATTCTATATAAACCGACAGTTATTTATTTATCACCATGGGAGAGTACAGAGGTGTAGGTGAGCGATATAATTGTTGGAACATGAATGAGGATCGATGATAATCACATTGTGGAAAATCATACAACAATAAAATGAAAAAATGGGATCATCACCTTCATCACTAGAAGTTGTGTACCTATAAAATGATTGATCTTATCTTGTGGCAGGACATTTTATTTTTTTCATGTCTTCATGTTTAAATATAATTGATAAATTCAAATTACTCCTTTCTAAATTTTAAAAAAACTTACTTACACTAGCATTCAATGAAATTATTTCATTCCTAGATCAAGGAATTTTATATTTTTCACTCATTGGTACGTACTGTTTTTATAATCCACCATTATTGGACTCTGATGATATTTTACAACAGAACACAAAAATCATTCATTATAATAAATGTGACTTGTGGCCTCTAATATAAATCAATAAAATTCATTACCAGTAATCAGTTAATGGTTGACTCAATTATATATGAAAATATCATTGGTTATGTGCTATTTAATTTTCATAATAGATCCATACCATATGCTCTGATTTGGATATTGGAGATACGATTAAGGTGTGGTTATTATGATGGGATAATAAAATTATATAATGTATTAGTGATCTAAGGGATGAATTTTTTGAATCACTAAGGTGGATCTACAATTGATGTTTCCAAATAAGGTAGTTTGGAATCTGAACACTGACAATGATATCATCTGGTCTGAGGAAGGTGTCATATACTTGAAAATTGACTTGGGGTTTCTACATATTAGGAGTTTTGGTATCAATAAAATTTTAAATAAAAAAATCTAAATAAAAAATTGAATCCAAATTCAAAATTAAGGGGAAGCAAGGCCACCTCTACTGATCATTGTTGTTAGTAAATGTTAATGGACATGAATTAATATGGGAATATTTATTTTATGATTTTGAACTAATTATAATAATAATTAAAAAATTATACACAAATAATGGTTGTAGGTGCATGTATATATAAGGATTGAGGGGGAGACATATCCTAGATTACTCTATATAATAATTTCAATAATGTTATATAATAATAATAATTCTATGTATTTTTTGTTATGTAATCACTTGTCTCATGTATATTTTCCATTCAGTGAATGATTTTATAATAAAATTAGGTAATTTGACTTTGAATTTTTAGATGATATTTAGGACTATTTTGTTTTATTTTAATTGGAATCATTGCATTTCCCCATGATGAATCATAATTGTTTCATTGAGTGAAATACATTTTAAACTAGGTGTTCGATTTGGAATCATCAGTAGCCTTCCTCTATTGGTTATAGAGAATGATCGTAATGAAGTGAACCATTTATGTATTCATGGTTAATTGCATTGATTTATTAAGTGTCTTAATTTTCAAGGTAATCATAGAGACAATAACTATCAGTATATCATCATGATTTCAGATAGAAATATTATGTACTCCAAGTTTAAATGGGAACTACTATGTGTACATGGTTATGTCTTGGTACTCATACATGGAATAGTACTTGGGCACAAATAGGTACATAGTTATGGACCCGATGAAGACGGGCTAGAGAAAAATTACAAGGGTAGTCCATGGGTGGATGATACACGCAGTGTACAAACTATAAAATCACTGTAATTTTACAAGGATTTCAATCAATATATGGTGGATAAGATTACATGGAAAAGTTGTTGGATCGACTTCCATGATCACCCCCATACATGAAAATTATTTTCAACTAGGGGGTTTTCCAATAATTTATACATCATCTAGAAAATAATTTTTTCACGTGAGTAGGATACCTTCAGTTATATTTCTTTTATATTTGTATGGTAGAGTTCATAGTGGCGTTTGGGGAATGATATAAGGTGTTCTAAGAATGAATGTTTTTTTGGATTATTGATCAATGAAATTGATTGTTCATGATCATCAGAAGGTATCCTGGAATGTAAATTCCAATTATTCATTAGGGTAGGGTTCCGCCAATCTCTTTTCATTGGTAGAGTAAGAAATCTATCACACTATAGATAGCTCATGACCTCTATATATAGGAGTGGAACTCTCCCAACTCGATGATTTTACTGTGTGTGGGTCCCCTAGGGTTTTGCGTCTCCCCAACCTCTAACCTCCATAAAAAATGGCAAGGTTACATAGGATGTGTGGTATAGGGTTTTTGCTCCCTAAACTATAGAGAATAGTGGAGTGCTTCCAAAAACCTCTATATGGACTATTATGTGGTTTTTCATTATGTTTTTTAAATCTATATTTCTTATTGGATATAAGGGACGTCTAATTTGACTTAGTTGTGATGTGGAGATAAATATAAACATTATCTAGAACTTTGGATTATTGATAATATTATCTTGGTTGTTATGGTTCTGTTTTTTATTGAATATTATTATTGAAAAAAAAAATTAGATAGGAGTTTATTACCCTTTCATGATGATTTTTTCTTCATGATTTTAAGGTGTTATACTAGATATGAATATACTGACACATGTTTACATTTTTCATCCACATACATTTTTTTATAAAGATAATATAATGATTATGAGTATATACAGTTAATCTATTATTCGGGGATCGTATAATAACATATCAGAACTGACCATGTTCAGTGGGGGTACTTTTAGATCATCGATATAGATTTTACTTTCTATAATCATTATTATTGATGTCAGTTAGGGTTTAGCCATGTATTTATGGTAGGTTGTTTATTTATACCCATTTAAAAGTATAATTATTCCACCAAAAAATAATTAATATTTTATCTAGTAGTAATTACATGTAGGATTATACTCTAGATATTGAAAGCTTTAATTTTTTCAATGTAGTTTTCAAAGATATGATAGTGTACATGCATACCAATAAATTATTCAAATGAATCAAATTATTTCTAATTCCTAATATGAAATATTCAGCAATAATTATCCTATTGTAAGAAGGCTCATGGTTATCAAAATCAGCATTCCACTATCCAAGTAAACCATAATTAGTTGGGCCATGAAATAGTTGTATTAGAGATGTTATTTTATTATGATGGTTTTTGGAGTTTTCCATTAATGGTTATTAGTTTTAATTTAGGGAAATAATTTTAATGTGTATCATGTGAGGATATTGGTCCAGTAACACAATAATTGTTCCACAGCTGGAAAATCATATCATTAGGACCCCCACTAACTACAGGTCAACCTGACATATTGGTAAATCACTTTTAGGGAAACGTTGATTACCTATATCTTATAGTATAGTCTCTCTTGACATACATGTTCTTCTTCATTAATTACTCCATATTTTCTATTTCGCAAAATGGAATCTTGGAAATTTCAATATGTCACAATAATTAAAAGAAAAAAAATCATGATAGTGTCATGATAATGACAAGTTTTTGATGAGTCTTCAATTCATATTCAAATACATATGGTGATTCCATAATGAAAAAAACTCAGCTGTGAAATCCCTTTTGAGTAGTGAATAGATCCTCATCTCATGGTCTTGGATTTCATTCATTCACTTGTTGAAAATTGGACAGATCCTACTAGATAGGATGATAATGCATGCTGTAATAGCACATTTCATGTGTTCCTACACTAGGGTTCATTGAGGTTCAATGGCTAGCCAGGCTGTTTGGGAGAAGTTAATTGGATCTATATGTTTTTCCATGTTTTATAGTTTTTTCAAACCCCAACACAATAGATTGTAACACTATGTTTCTAGTTTCCTTAATAGAGAATCTATTAGACCCAAGGGTATTAATGTGTGATGAATTTGTGTTATGTTCACACTAGGGTGTTCAGTTAATGAAATGTCATATGATTCATGGTCTAATATAATACACATTTTTTCCAAGGTAATGTACTATAATCAAAATGTAGTGTGAAATTCTATCATTTTTATCACCCCACATAATTGTGGTACAAGACTTGAGACTTCTCCATGGTGAAAAAGTGATTCGATAGTTCTTTTTTTTGTGATTATTGATGGATATTATGACATACAAGGAAAATGGTAACACCACCAACTAAGGGAATCATTATGATGTGATTTAGAACTATGTTGGTGGGTCATTACTACTAAATGGTTATAGGTTTGAGGCATTTTTTATTTCTTCGATTATCATTTGCATTTAACCTAGTTTAAATGTTCTTAGGTTTTATAATGCTAACTGGTTTAGGGGGAATGACTAGAAAGAGAAGATATGGCGTAAAAATAAATCGATTTTGATGTTGATGTTATGGATTTGGTCATTATAGGAGTTACGTAATATCTTCTCTAGTTCAAGTTCTGGTACATGTTCGATTGATATTGTTTCCACGGATGTTTCCCCTATTCATAATCCATCAAATAATAGTGAATAAGTTCTCTTGAAAAACGTTATTGGGTGAATGTGGAGGGGATGATTAGCTATCACACTTGTAATAAATGTGAAACAAGGATCTTGTAGGAGAGGCTACTTAACATTGAATATTTTCATACTATATGTGTAACAATATGATATTTTCATTAAAAAAAATGTCTTCTCTATCATAAATTATAATTTTGTTTCCTCCAATTAGTGTGGATTTATTTCATTGGTTTGTGATAAATTATACATTAATTAATGATGACTGAGCCCCAGTATGGTGGGATTAGGTCATTTGTAGGAGGTTACACATGATTACTCATCAATTGGAATGTATTACCCTTTGAAAAGTAGATTTTATGATATCTCAACTTCCTATAGTGATGATATAGTATAATGATACATATCCCAAGGAAGGATAATCCTACCTATAGTTTATAGTTTTTACACATCCACATCATCCAAGAGGCCAAAATGAACTATATAGGGATATAAATTGTGAGACATTGTGTGACCAAATATACATTAGAGATATCCTTGAAGGATTTTATAAAGGTGTGGTGAATTGCATAATTGTTTGTGGATGGAAGGTGATGTCAGTAATGTTATGAAAGAAGGATCATATGTGGTTATTTTTCCATAATAATACCACTATGTAGATTTTGGTTTGTATTATAGATCTATTAGAGTCATGTTTCCCGCACATGGGAGTTTTATATTTTTTGTGTGTTTAATGATGGTTGTCTCAAGGAATACACAAAAATTAATAATGTAAACACGACAACCTCAAAAAGTAAATCCTAGAACCATATTGTCAATGTTATTTTGATATAACTAGATGTTTCATAACAACAATGTTGTTTACGTAAAACCAAATATGTCACATATTATAAGGCCACACTATATACCATAATAATTATGTCACAAATTTATAGATCAATATAGTATAAGTAAAAGGATTATTTCACAATTCCCATCACCATGTCAATGATAATTCAGTTAGGATTGGGATGGGTTCAAAGGAGAAAGTATACAGACCATGTTCATTATGATCCAATGATTAACCAGATCCATGGTTTGGCAGGGTCCAATGAATCCCACTGAATATTAACCGAATGAGTAATCAATATCTTTATCATACACTACAGCATCATGAGCCATGTAATAAAATACAATGAATCTAAATTGAATCACAACCCTTGGTAACAAAATAGTTATCTATTACAATTTTTAAATTATCTCATACAATTCCTTAGCCCGTCTTATTTCAAACACATTCACTGATTAAACCGCCTTATATTCCATAATTTTTATTCAAGGAAATCGATCACAATTAATTAATTAATCAACTCATTTAATAAAATTTCAAAATAAATCATTTATAAAATTATATTACCAAAATCACTTTAACAAATAAATTAACATGCATTTGATTAAATCATTATATTAACCTTGAAATTAAATAAAATTCATTCTTATATGGAGTCCCTCTATCATCAAAAGATCAAAAAAATACCCAATGGAGGTTTAACATTGGAAAATAGAATATTCCATCCCCATGGGTGTCCCTGGTTGGGGACCCAACAACCAAAAATATCAAAGGAACATTATGAAATCCCTAAAATTCCCAGATACATCTAATTCAATTTACCAGTTTAATTTGAGGTTCATGCTAGATAGACTATCAGGTGGAATAATGGATGCAAGGTTAATAATGAACCATAACTAATGGAAAAGGTATAACCCACCTATCATATATCAATATTACTGTTCATATCTAGTATAGTCAAAATATTAATCATATTGGGATAAATAAGATGAAAAAACAAAGAACTTGTAAATAGGGGAAATCAACTTCCACCTGAATAGCAGTGTTAATAAGAATAAGAATGAGGAATGGGTAAGAAGTAATTGATTATTCACAAATGTGGATACAATGAACATTATACACATTAATCAGAGATTAAATAGGGTAACGAAAAAAATTCTTTTAATAACCAATTAAGAGGGCTCGCCAAATGATGGGGATGTTGTCTGTTGCAAGAAAATATAATTAGATTTATTAAAAATATTTCATAAGGGTAAAATGTAATATTACAAAAATTATATAGGAGATTTATGGTTTAAGGAAATATTTTGAAAAAATAGGGAAAATCCATGAATATTTAGTTCTCACAGATGGGAACGTGAATGTTTACCAAGCACAGTTTTTCTAACAGTGCAAAAATCATGAAAACCCCAACAATAAAAATTGTAGATATTCCCATATGGATGCGTACCTAGAGTCAAAAGGTGTTTCCTAACCATTTTGGTTCTTCCTTCACTCTTCCCTTGCCTCACATGTTTTACTGTAGAATACGACGTTCCTTGAATGGTTTGAAATAAACTGGAACCAATCTATTTAACCCCATAACATGGGTTATGGGATCCGAATGAGCCCCCACCACCAAGGATACCTATATGAACTCAAATTTCATTACCATTAATGAATATATAAAACATCAAAATGATTTTAATTGGATATATACAACCTAAACAAACTAGGTTTCATCCAATGTTCCCATGTAAGTCAATTCATCCCTAAATTACCCTCTTAAGGTTGGTTATGATTAATTTGACAACAACTCCAGCCATTGAGCTTATACTTCAGCCCCCAAGATGCATCCTATAGACATTCTATATTATATAGAAACCATACTAAAGTAACTTACTGAACATAGAGAACATATGTGATCCTTTAAAAAATATGAATAATATATTCCTCAGATTATTTTTTTTCAATGACCCAAACGCTTCAAGATGATAGCATGAGACATATCTGAATGATAAAAGTGCATTTGAGATACATGGAAGACCTCCTTCATGGATCGTGTCTAATGAGGTAACAGAATTATCTACGATACCAACCCAAATCTCCTCACAATCTTGAATGACTTAACATATAATTGGAAATGCATTACATATCTCAGTATTCATATATGTCATAGCCTCATAATTTTTTTCTAAAAAAACTTTATCCATGACCTTATACTGTAGATGTAAAATGTGGAAATTAGTGTATGATTTCTATCAATACAATGTTTTAACCATCCTCTTCAAAATCAACTAAACCTTCATAGAAGTATCCTACAAGAGATGTGGTCCCAGTAAAGACGCCTCAACTGCCTCTAACTAGAATATGGATACATTACATATCCAACCATATGAAACCACATAAGGTTCAATATATACCTTCACCTGAAAACTGTTATTGTATGTGACATCATCAAGGGGTATATAATTCTCCCAGGAGACCCAAAATTTAGGATTCATGCTCATAGATTTTCCTCATGCACTAGTACCATAATTGTTAACTCATCATCAGTCTAGAGGTGGTATGTTTTTCTAAGAAAAAATTACATTCCCAAAACCATATAAAAATAATATAGTATATAGACATAAATTGGAGTACCTATCTAAAAATATTTGGCGAGGGAAACTCTGAAGTCACAACAACTCCAAAATATACAAACTCCCAATGTGTAGTTACCTTGATGGACCCTCAGTAAACTGGTCCTGAAATCCATCATGACAACATCCCATTTCCACTCCAGAATATGTATCTTCTATAAATGTTTCGCTATTCGTTCATGCAATGCCATTACATGTGTACTAGTGGAATAATTGTTAAAAAAAATATATACCTCATGCTGCATACTCGAACACCATTAAATATAGACTACGTCATGGTATTTCATGATGAAACCATGATTCTCTTCCTAAAATTCTGCATAAAACCCCACATAATCCCCTCTCATATGTCCACTATAACCCATAACTGACCATATAAACACAAGATCTTATCCCAAACTATTGTCTAATGAGGATGTGGGTCCCCAACTAAAACATCCAGCCATAGGATATGGCCATCTGAATATAATAGATTCCATATCGTCACTCTATCAATCATGGTAGATATTATAACTATATAATATATATAAAATTCTTCCCCCAAATATTAGGCACTTCTAGTTGCATCTAATTGGAAAAATCGATGAGTTGCTACTTGATACTAGCCTATTGAACTTACAGTATCGGAGTCCTCCAGCATAGTACATCGACCAGTCAAATGACATTACCTAGAAAGTTTGAATATTTGATTTCAAATTTATATTGATACTATACCAACCATAAATACCTCAAATTCATATCATGTTTTTTTAAAATTTAAATGAGGAATTTGTGCTCTATTTACTCAAAAAATAATTGTACCCCCTATATGTAATTCCATATATAGTGAAAAGAAATTACAACTATAGCTAACTCAAGATCCTGAATTCGGTAACTCCACTCTGGTCGCCTCAACATACTGGACCCATACCACATGAATCTATCCACTACATCAACACTTCTCCATGACTGATACCTGATGTATCATAATACACTATGTACCCCCTACCTACTAAGGTAGATTCATTACTAGTGTTGATAGAAATATATCTTTCTACTTTTGATAGGCAATCCTGCCAGAATCTAACCATTCAGATATTACCCCTTTGTTATTCACCTCTGTATGTAGTGATATTAAGGGTTAGAAGACACATCTGAACCCTCAATAGTAACCATATATCCCCAAGAAACACTATATGTCAAATACATATTTATGATGTTCCTAAGAAACTATGTCTCTCAATTTATCTTGTTTTTCTGATACAACTTTCTCTAATATATTGTGACACAATTAGTTAATATATTCCATCAAGAAGTTTGAATTGTGAGATTAATATATAACTGATTCTCTATAAGATTATTCTACATGATCTCATGATTTTAAACATGGTTATGTCGATTGTGATACTACCCCAATATATTATCCAATGAAACCACCACAAATGGGTCACGATAAGGAGGGAATATTTGGTTCAATAGGACAATGAATATTATTGGAAAATTCATAAGACCAAACCACATAAACTGATAGTCATATAGACCATAACTACTACAAACATTTTTTTAGTGTATATCAATAGACCATACAAACACAAGGTGATATTTTAATCACAATTTGATTTTCAAGAACACACAATCTCCTTAAATATGATCAAGTAGATCATCTACCCAAAGATAGGGATGCCCATTTATAATCATCACAAAGTTCTATTTTTTGATAAACCATGCATTGAATGATTGTAAAATTCAAATATATTTAAAAAGGACTAGTGAACACAACTAGGAAGTACTAGGTCAAACAAACCTGTTTCATCCCAAATCCCCTTAATTCCTATTTTACTCCTAAAACTCTATTATAACCTTCATGTGAGGAGGAATGGATACCAGGGATGCCCCTAGTACTAGGTAAATGGAGAATACCACCTCTCTCCTAACTGGTAAACCTCAATATTTGTTAGGGAACACATCAATAAAATGATTAATAAATGGAAGACTGTCTATGGGACATGTTCCCTAATCATCCATATACAAATAAGAAATTTGAGCTATCATCCCACATTTCCCACAATGTTATGGTCTAACTCGTATCTCCAAGATATCGTATTCAATATTTTGAGTACAAATATCACTCAAATGAGTATTAATGGTTTATCTCTCTCACTAGAAGTCTAACTAACATTAATAATCTATTATAAATTCTTCCTTATGTAAGACTTCAAAAAAATTCATCTTGAGGAAATAATAATACTAGAGGAAGAGACACCCCTGAACTCCAAGAGGCAGTCCATAAACTTTCATGCACCCTCCTATATGATTCTCAGTATAGTTTATACCATATAAAGATAATAGAAACTAGTATAATTTGCCCAATTGTTTTATATATGGTTCAAAAAGGAAAAAATATGATGGACCTATATCAAAAATAAAATATGAAATAATAGAGGCTACTATGTTCGTACCTCTTACAGTAGATGGTTAGACACCCATATACTAATGGGACATATATATAGATTAGATAAAGACTAAATCAAAACCATGTGACATGACCCCACAGTATTTAGTAGTCCCACTAAAATATATCGATGTAACATGTGCCTGGATGACTCATCCACAACCACAACTACCTTATCCAAATTGACTATCACTACTCCATCTCACAACCTAATGTAGATTTTTGAATCCTTCTCTTTAACCTAATGTTATTGATTTATCCAACCACATACCACTAGATGAAAAGTTATATAGATATTTTTTATATACCCAATCCTTTCAAAAGCATGAATCTTAACTAGGTCTTAGTCGTAAAACTTCTTCATTTGTCCTAGCCATCCAAACTGATGGTATAACACTGAGCTCCGACCACTCAAATAATCACTGGTTATCATCTCATAGGAAGACTCAAACTAACACTTCATTCATTGTGGTATAGAATAACATCCTTAAGAGACTATACATTATTGTTTGTGCCTCCAACATTCCTCATTATCTAATCTACAATAAGTTCATGATTCACAGTTTTAGTAATAGATGACAATACGAACATATTGAAATGAGATATGATAGCATGTCAGAGACCATTCACAATGTAAATCTCTCTGGAAGGTTACTTAGTTTGATAAATCAGTGAAAACCCCTTTAAATATATAATAGATTCCGATTAATCAATAAATTTCCTATCACCATATTCTATAAATAATTACCTTCTTTTTCCACATAGAATCTTTGGAAAGAAGTTTTCATAGAAACTAGTTTTCAAATATATCTAAACCATATCAAATATACTTTCATATTAGTTTAAAACCTCAAACATACTATTTTTCACTCCATAATTCATGTAAGTTGTGATCTTGTAACTCCACTCAGGCGATATATCTCGGTTCTCTAATATTTACAACATAGTCTATATCCACTGCATAGCAGCCAATGCACCTACATCACCTGAGAACATGGGAGGAAACTTCTACTAGAACATGCAAGTAAACATGGCCATAGACAAGGTTGGTTGGAATTCTCCCTTATATGTCCTCCTGAAGTTATTCAATAACTAAAAAAACTATGCATCACCAGAAATTTTTTGAAGAACTGATGGTTCCACAGTTTTAAATAAGGAGGATCCACCCTTACACCATCACCCACCTCCTCTAGAGCCAGATCATATCCACCCTCCCACCATATGAATGGAGATCATCATGGGGTAATGTCTCTATAATGTAATACACATGAATAAAAAAAGAAAAAATTCAATGTTCATAGCTAAAATCATAGGATTCACAAAAAACCTCCAATAAAATACGTCATTCCACAAAACCTCTTCCAAATTCTAGGAAAATAAAAATAACAATAACGAAACACCACTTGATAAATTTCATCTTTTCCACTAAAAATCCATGCACATGAAAATTATATGAATCTATGTTAACTTTTTCATATCATGTTATATTCATTTTACTTTTAATTTTCCATAATAAATTTATTCAAAAGGATTAACCAATGATTCACAATATTCAAATAAATGAGGTGACATAACACCTCATAGTACAATATTTGGATCCCATATATTCCATACCATAACAAATGAAAAGTAAATAATTTATTCCAATGTTGTATCACATGCGAGTCCATAAGGTCTCATACCCCATATGAACTGAAATATTCCCTCACATTCACTCTCTAATACACAAAATCTATCACATTTGGAAGTACATCAATCACAAAACATATCACTTCAGCATGAAAATGGTCAATGCATCCTAAATGGGTAGTCATAATAAATGGATTGTTATTTATTTAAATTTCAAATATAATGTAGTAGATGGTATGCCCCCATAATATCATGTTTTGAACCAATATTACCCAAATTAATAACAATAATAGCATAAAAACTCATGTGATTCTCCAAATGGTGGAATCATATAACCTGTATTAAGAAAATTATATAAAATAACAATATAATTTGATGAAATTTGTCTTCTCCATCTACAAGGGTAAGCTATGCCCAATAATGGTTCTTTGTGAAACTAAAATAACTTTATACACCTATATATTGTCACAAAACAATAATAAAAACAAGAAAAAACAACTAATACCACATTATAATGATCTAGATATGGATTCCACTAAATATTACCCTCACCCCTAGTGGGTCAAATGTCATTAATCTCATCTTGACTAATGCGAAAAACGACCGACTAATAACGAGGTACTAGTAGTGTCCCTGGGGAGACTATCTCATATAAAAAATGTGTTTCATAGCGGAATATAAATAAAAATTGGCAGTCCATATAGATAAATAAATTATAAAACTGCTAAATAAATAAGACATTAAGGCATTACAATGATTTAAGAGCCTCATATAAAATGATGATTATATAGGTTAATAAAAATCAATCAAAATTTTTCAAAATTAGTACATTTCAATACATGTATCCAAAATACCATAATTTAATAAAAATGTTTATCTTCAAATAGCATCATGAGCCTTATCTTGGCCCCTATTCTCCCATGATCCAATGCACGGAAAAAAATCGACTCACAAATTATGGGTACTTTCCCCTATATCTACTTGAATACAAATAATCATTATGGGTATGCAACAAATGAACGAACATGATGTGAGATAAAATTCTAGAATGTAACCACCCAATTAAATTTGCATATCCATGTTATGAAATATAGAAAGCTAAATATTGTGCAGTTAAATAGCTAAGAAATAAATAAATGTATAGATTCCCATGGAATGTGTGTAATAAACCAGATTCACTAAGATACCCTCTCACTTATCCCTAAAAATGACATTTATGTTACTCAATCATGGAAGATAAAAAATTTACATTATTTTAAATCCAAAAAATCTCCATAATGTCCATAGAACCATATCATCCATGAAAATTCCATTCAACCAATAGAATGAAAACATCAAAGGCCAAGCTGCATAACCAAACATATCTCATATACCATAGCCACACCATATTCAATATGAGTCAGACCATGATGGGACTGATCCATGGTGTATATATCTATGTCATCCTCATCGAGTCTTTGGAGCATCACGATGGATAATCGGTTTGTCTTGAGATGGGGTCAAACAATCATGTGTACCAACCATTTCCAGGGATAGCCCGAGAAAAACCATATCCAACAGATATAATGGTTTAACGAATTCACTGAAATCATGACCTAAAGATTCATCTCTACCCAAGGTGTCTACAACGAAATCAAGATCCATGTAATATCATTCCACAAAAATAAATTGAATCATGAACCTTGGTATGGTACCCTAGTTAACAACTATCACAACAAAAACATCTCATACCATTCATCAATCAATACCATTACCATTTCATACATTGAGAATACCCACTCAAATTCCACAAAATTGATTCAAGGAATTCAAACACAATTCATTATTTTATCAACTAAATTAATAATATTCTTAAATAAACAATTTACAAAATAAAAATATAGTAATCCATTTTATCAAAACCATAAACTTGAAATTGATGAAATATGTCTCTTAAAACCCCAATTAATTTTAATTAATTATTATACAGTCTTCCATTAATATGGAAATTTTGAAACACAAACCTTGGGTTGTTTACTATTTAAAAAAGGAATAGGGAACACTCCATGGGTGGCCTTAGTTGGAGAAAAACACACCAAAACATCTCAAATAAACCTAAGTGATTTTTTAATATGTTAAAAAACATATAATTAAATTATAAAGATTAATTTAGGGGTGATACTAGATAGCCTGGAAGGTGACAAAATGGAGGCTAAGTCCTTAAATCATAATAAACTAATTGAATTGTATTGAAATTCTATATTAAATCTCTAGTACGATTCCCTTTAAGCATCCAATAATTTGTTTACTGAAATTTTGAGAAAAATGAAAAATAAATGACTAACTTGAAAATAACTCAATTCATCATTCACCTAATTTTAATTTTTGAAAGGAATAAGAAAAACAAGTGGCTGAAACGAAACCTATTACAAACCGATACAGATCTAATGAGTTGTTATTCTCTGGAATCGACGATCTGATGGTGGAATGGATTCATATCATAAAATAGATGGTCAAGAGGGATCTAAAAATAATGAAGCATCAATCCATTGAATGAAAATAAAATATGGATAGAGCTTAAATATTAAATTATGAAAAAAATAAAATTTAACCAAATAATAAATGGGTCTCATTGTTTAGGTACATGGTTTCATAAATGTTATGGAAACCATGCATTGATTCATATAGTTGAAGGGAATCCACATGGTTACCATGTATGGATTTGCTAACCGTATGGAACCCATGGAAAAGTACACTATGAATAATTCATACATTCACTTACGTCAATGACCATCATGTTGTATAGTTTGTCTAAACGATGTGTCCTTCACCTGGTCTCTTCATGTGGCTCACATGGTTTATTAGACCATGCGACCAACCCCACATTGTTTGAACTAACCATGTAGCATGTCATTTTCACAAAACAAGACTCAGGTTGTCGGATCCATTGAATCCATAGACATATCGTAATACCTATCATACCTCAATGGTTATTTAGATTTTCCTATATTAATCATTAAAACAAAAAATAAATTGACTTATACCTCATACAAAAACATAGGTTCTACAATAAACTAATTGTTAAACATATTGAAATTAATTGTAATAAATAATGTAAAATACTATGTTTAATGGTTTTATGAAATGAAAATATATTGATAAAAAAGAATTTAATTTTATGAAAATAATTTTAATGCATTGAAATTAAATTTTTCTCAAATTTTTTCAATTTTATAATCAAATAAAAACTATACCATTTAATTCTTTTTGAATGATTTATTTCAGAAAAAAACAATTTCAATTCAAATGTCATAATTATCACAGTGTCAATAAATTTGAATTTTATAAATAGTTAAATTTTCTATTGAATAGTGAAAATACTAGTTTTTATTATAAACTAAATTTTCATTTGATGAATATATAATCTAACTAATATTTAAATATTTTTTTTAAATGAACCAGTATTTAATTAAAGTATCTTTTAATAAAAATTTGGTCATTGGAAAAATTTTTATATTTAATTTATTTATAGAATATTTTAAATCATCTAAAACATTTCTCTTTGTGAAAACAATTTTCCTCATATCAGTAAGTATTAATATTAAATTAGATTATTCCACCTCTGTGAATTGAATTTTGAAAAATCCATTCCATATATTGAATATTACTAACTATATTATCTAATAAGAATGTCAAAAAAAAATTTCATTATGATTATTAAAAACAATTTAAATTTATTTCCATAGGTACGGTTAAAATTGATTTATAGTGGGATTAAAGTAATAATATAAGATCTAAAATCACATAAAACATTCACAAATAATTTTACAAAAGATTTATAACTTATTAAATGTAAATATTATGATAGCCCATCATGTAGCCATATGAGTTTAGAAAAACAGTGGTATACATTCTACATTTCATAAAATTATAAGCGTGACATTCACCTTATTTGTAAAAGGACATATTATCTCAACTCCTCTTCAAACAAAAAGGAACGTTCTTATTCATAAAATAACTATGAAATGACTTCCATAATTTCAATAACATTCCTTATATTCCTTAAATATATAATAAATCAAATTCATGAAGGCTTTAGGTTAAAAAAATTACATTTTCCCAATAAGATGATTAATTTTGAACTATATTTTTTTTTATTTTTAATCTACCACGTAAAAATATTTTCTAACAGTGATTAAATAATAAAAAATATCTCATAAATAATGTGTGGTTATTATTTTAATTTAATAATCTATAATAATATCCACTTCCATCAAATGGGATATGAAATCATCGTTCTTGTGTATGGTGGACTACCGCTACGTGAAATGTAATTATTCATTTTCCATAACTACCTCACCCATATGAATATAAGTATATATTTATTATTTTAATTCTAAATAAATTGTATTATTTATATTAATTATTTATAGTCTCACATATTTATTATCACCTCCCAACTCAATGAAATACAATAATGCTTCTTGTGTGAACGATGGACTACGACCTCATGAAACCATGTGATGTGGTATTCTCAATATAATTTTACATTGATGGAAAGAAGTTCTTTTAAGAATATATATTATATATATAATATAATTATTAGTTTTTAAATATTTTATCTAATATACCATCATTCATTCATTCTTTGGGGTCTTTTTTTGGGTATGATAGACTTATGTCCAACAAATCGATGTGATTCATTTTTCACTAATTCAATGGATTGAAGGTAACTAGGGTACATTTAATTCATATATTTTATGGATTTAAATTAAAAAAATTCTATAAAGTTAATATATAATTTACCATTCTTGTATTCCATCTATTTATAAAATAGAAACATCATCCATGCGCACCTATAGCCTACTATATCCCTGGAAATTGAATTTCATTATGCATATCTAGCTTTTATGTATTTAAATATTTAAATATACACCAAATATATTTTATTTTAATATACATTTAACATTATATCTGTTATGGTATCATTTTTAAAATAAGGGAATAATAAAAAATTAAAACATATATGAGAAACATTGTAATTAATTCCCAAAATGTGACTCAAACATGGTATTATTTATAAATGGGTAAAAAAGGTCATAAGTAGACTATACGTGAATTATATATATATAAATTTTTCTATAATTGGTTTATATTAAACCTATATTAAATTTACATTATGTTCAAATTTTTATTATGGAAGTCGAATCATAAGGTTAGGGATTTATATCTGACATTTACCATATAGAATATAATGTCCATATCCAAATATTCTTTTTTGTGGTTACTTACCATTAATATATTTTATGATTGTTATAATGAAATTTATTTTGATTTAATTATAAATTTTCTGATCTATATTTCTTAGGGTATTTGGTTTCAAAATACACAAGGTAGTAAGGAATTTTGGTCTCAATTCTTCTCCATTGAAAAATAAATTAGGTTATGGACTTATCTAATTTTTTTGTGGTGTACATGAATCCAATATGACATGTAATCCCAGGAAGTCATTTTTTATCATGGTATTCTAGGTACAATTTAATTCTATTCACTAATTGGTCTTATGATATAGTAATGACAATGTGGTTGGGGTTTTATTTTAAAGTATAATAATTTTGTGGTAATGTTTTGTGATTAATAATCAATTATTAAATATTATGACTATATATCAATAATATAAATTTTTTATTATCCTTTGGTTATTCTGTGTGAATTAATTTTCTCTAATAATTTTCCTCTATTAAGTGATAATAAATATAAAAAGAGTTTTTTTTGGAAAACATTGATTGTTATTTCTCTCTTCGATCAAAATTTTTTTATCCATATAAATAGATTCTTTAAATATGTAATAAAATATTTCAAAACTCTGTAAATGATTTTTTGATGACATATCTAACCATTTTGACTTTTTTAAATTGTTTTAAAATGAATCATCTAGTTTTATTCTTGAAAAATAGTATCAATAGTTTCTGAATAATGTGAATTGAATCTCCATTTTATATTTTACATCATGAATATAATTTCCAATCATATTAGAAATATATCTTTTGTTTTGAAATAATCAAGGGTAATAGTCATATAATAGATTTTTTTAAATGCTCTATGTTTTTAGTAAGAATTTTTTCAATGTGGAATGAATATTGATTTCATATATTATTTTTTATTATTTTATATGATTCCCTTATAATCATCTTATGTTATTATCAATGAAAATTATTTCCCAAATATTTAATGTTTTAACTTGTTTTTTTCAATATTGATAATATATTTTTATGAATTAATTATCCAAGTGATGTTTCCAAATCTTATTACACCTAAGATCACATCTTTTGATGTAACTTGTGATTTAATGGGGATATGATCCAAAAAAACTATCGACATTCATTATCTTCATGGTGAATATTAATGATTTACAAATGTTGTCAAAACTATTTGAATTTATATGATTTTTTCAAAAAGGAAATGCTTTATGGAACCCGATTCATTTCATGGGTTATTTTATAAGGAATTCTTTATAAAACACATTTCATTTCATGGGTTCTAAAATGAAATATATTATTTATCTAATTGAAGTCATATTTAAGATTTTAATTAAGAGGTCATAGTGACATATATATAACTCATTTCGTTAGGTAATGTTTGATGTATCATGAGACAAATAGGCCTCGTATGATGAGTGACCCCGTATTGTCAGTGAATTTTTATAGTATGATAGTATTGGATATGATGGTTTATTACTATGTTAGTTTAGAGAGTGAACCCATTCCACTATTGGATTAAATGAAACGATCATTTAATAATATGGAAATGATATTTTATACTTATTTATATTCCAAAATAACATGTCTTATGTATTTTTTAGGACATCAACAAATAGTTTATTTTATTAACATATAGTTAATGTATTATGAAATTCCAATCATTATTCTATGACCCTAGGTTTTTTTATTAAATGTGTCGAGTGTGGTTCTAAAAATTTATTCTGATGTTCACATTACTATATATATGTGTTATGCTTATGTATTTTCTTTATTACAATTATTGAACATATAATCTCATAATTTCTTATATTTTTCCCTGGTAATAATGATATGTAATAAATGTGAGGTGTTTAATGAGATTTATAGTAATTTAGAATAATGTGGGATATTTTCTATAACTATTCTAAACTAGTTGGTTATTTATTTCAGGTTTTAGAAGAAACGATAACATTATGATACTCATGAATGTGTTTATGTAATTTGATGATTGTTCACAAAATAAAGATGTAATATATAGGTATGTGAATCCTACGAGGCTATAGTTTGTATTAAAGGAAATAATTATATCACCATTTAAAACTACAATGAGAAAATATTAGTGATATACATATGTATGTTATTAGGGATATGTATGTTGAAATGTCTAAAGAGACTTATATGGATGAGTCAATGTATCTGAAGATGTCATGGTTATTTGGTGGTTGATAGAGCGATTTGATTCTAATAGATTACCTCCTTGTGTGGATACTACTAGTAGATGTGGATCTAGATCAGAGGATCCGAAAAATTATAACTCTAAAAAGTGCACAATGAGATAGACTCGATCATTACCTAGTTCAGGACAATGAACCATTTCTCACAAATTTTTTACACTCCTTGGGGATTTTCCTTATAAATTCACAAACATTTTCAGACATATTGAAAGATTTTAATAATGACGGTGAACAAACTATACTCAGATTAAGGTGTAATTGACTCGAAATAAGTATACATGATTTTTACATCAGATTAGTGATTTTTTCAGGATTATTTCATTTTCCATCAAGATTCTTAATACCTAAAATGTAATTTTTTGTTTCAAGAAATGTATATAAATAGAGGAATCATGTTGAAACTAAACCGTTTTGTTAATATGGTGACTACAATAATCTAAATTGGATGATGAATAGAGAGTAATATACTCTGATTAAACATAATCATCTTTTGTGTTATATATGTCTATCAAAAAGAATTTTAGTGAGATTTCAAAAGAGTATAATAATATAAATATGAACTTTTATGAATATTTATGTGCTAATGAATATAGATTAAAGACTATTATTCTTCCTACATGTCCTAATGGTTTAAAGTATCTCCTATTGAAATATTTTAATAATAGGGGAAGATATTTTCTATGTAGTAAATAACATTATAGAGTGAAAAAAATATTAAAGAGTTATATGTATTTTGTATGGTGGACAATCGGATTATAAAAGTTAATTAGTTGATCCAATATTCAAATTATAGATGAATGAAAGTATTTTTTTTAAATTCATTGATTTTGATGTATTAGAGTATTTATGTGTTCAGATTAATGTATTATGTTGAATATTTATTTTGAGAAATTGTATTAGAGTTATGCTAAGCATAAAACCCACATGTAATGTGTATATTTTCATTAATATTTGATTATATGAATTATTAAATTAATAATTATGGATACAATCATCAGTTAATAAGTTTCAGGTTCATCATAATTTCAATTTCATATAAACATATTTTGTGTCATTATTTAATGGTGTTCATTAAATATTTAGGATATTTTGAATGATAATTATAGAAATATAACACAATGGTTTTTTAAATATCTTACTATAAAAAGGATTTTTGAACTAGAATTGTCACCACCCGACCTCGAGACCCATGCCGTGACTACCCTAAGCCCGCCATAATTTGTCACGACACGACCTCGAGGCCCATGCCGTGACTACCCCAAGCCTTCCTTCCATAGGCCAGGGGCTGGTGACTAGCACCAAAGGCATAAATACCGTTAACAGAGAAGGAATTACCTTTATAATAGTAAAAAAACACCACAGAGTAAAAGTGGAAGTAAAACACTAATTACAAAATAATGTGTTGAATAGTAAAAAGGTCTTGAATAAAAACCCAACTGAAAAGTACAGCTACAACTAAAAGGAAATACAACAGAAAAGACAAACAATTGGAAGAATAGAAGAAGCTCTTAGGTCGTCCACCTCAGATCCTACCTGAAGCGTAGGTATAGATAGCACAGCTCCTGGATCGTCCACCAAATATCCTACCTGAAGGGTAGGTATAGATAGCCTCCACAATGCTCTCACCAGTCAACCTCCTCCGAGTATCGTCACGTCGTGATGTCCACCTATGGATACTGACTCGTCGTGAGATCCACCTCCGAGTACCGTCCAGTCCTCTAACACACGACCTCTGTCAGCGATGTCCGTCATCTGAAACCAAAAAAACAAGGTGTGAGCATAGACCGTGCAGGGGTGAGTATAACGATACACAGTAGGGACCCTGAGACCCTCAAGGTCTCACTAAATCCAACAAGGATAACAACAAAGAAAGATCTCAATAGATAACCCATTCTTAGGTATATGCCCATACATATACCTAAGTAATCAAGTAACCCATCTCAATCCAGAGGATACAGAAAGATTATGAAATCAATGTATAACCACTACCCAGGTATATTCCCACACAAATACCTATGTTATTAAGCGACCCATCTCAATCATGAGGTAAACACAAGTTCATAGACTCAGCTCAAACCAGGATTTTCATTATTGAAACTGTAACTACTGAAGAGCCACGTCTCTAGAGTGTACAGTGGTCCTGTCACGACTCCGAGGAACTGCTCACTAACCTAAGACTGCTGAGGTACTCCTCCTGTCGAGTACCGCGGGCCAGCCACCCAAAAACAGCAGTGCTTCCAGCTGGGGTATGCCACCCAAACACAGTAGTGCACACCCCCTAATAGCCTGCAGAGGTACTCTCCGGACAAGTAATGTGGGTCTTCACTGTCACACAGGTATTGCTCTGTCCTCCATGGGTCTACACCCAACAAATTAGTGCTCCGTCCACTGGGCTAGTCGACTCACTTCAAGTCGAGTCGGTAAAGCAGTCGTCAGGTCTCAGCCAGCTACACTGTCTCCGTACTCCGAACTCTCGTCTCCGGGAGGGTCCGCTCCACGAGATACTGGTCGATACTCCAAGTATCTCAATGTCCCACGAAGAAGTATCTCAAAGGACCGCTGTGTCATGGGGGTCTCAACGCAACAGACGGCCCGTCAATCAGATGCATGGTCTGTGAGTTATTATCATTTTCGTCCCAGGGGCCCGGTTGGTTTCGTGTGTGAACCAACCCAGTCGTATCTCCACTGTACCCCGAACTCTTATAGGGTATACTCAAAGGGACTTTTTCTCAACAAGATCACCAACACCACTGACGGTTCGTCAAACGGACGTTCAGTCTGAATGTTATCAGCTTTTCCGTTCTAGGGGCCCTGTTGGATTTCGGGTAAAATCAAACCCGGCCGTAATCCAACAGCATCCAAACCTTAGGAGAAGTATACCAAAAGTTTCTTCTCATCAAGAGGAATCCAACAAATTCGACGGCATGTCAATCGGACGTCCTAAACTCAAGTAATAAGCATTTCTGTTCCGAGGACCCGGTTGGTTTCCTGTACGATCCATCCCGGTCATACTTCAAAAGGCACCGGTTAACCAAACCGGTCACACCATTGAGATCCATACGGAATAACACACGAGTTGGACTACCCATTGGTCTAAAACGGATAGCCAGTGAAAAAGTTTCATTTTACTACTTCATGCGCGAACTGGGCCTCGTGGGGCCCACACGTCGACCTTGACAAAAAAACACAAAATTGGTATTGAAACATCCGTCTTAATTCCAGGGTCGCAACATCACAAACGGTTCGTCATTCTGACACCTTATGAGAGAGATATGTCAGATACAAGATCCTGTAATAATAATAATAATAATAATAATAATAATAATAATAATAATAATAATAATAATCGGTGTTCCATGGTCCTAAGCCACGAACCAGAATTTATTATCCAACTTTAGACTTGAATTTACCGTTTTAAAGACATAGTCACGTCGCCGCGGACGGCGAGTCAATCAGACGTCGCACACATGAGTTATGGTGGGTCAAAGATTTAATAATAATATTAAATCTATTAAGTACGAGCATTTCGGGTACCCAAACCAAAATATCGAAAAAGATATCCAATATTGGACTCATAAATTCCGTCTCAAAGTCAGGGTCACACTACCACTAACGGTTCGTGAAACCGAGGTCACACGAAGAAGATACCGTCAAAATACGGTTTTCCCAACAAAAGATTATAATAACATTAATATATTATTATTTTTTATTTAAATTAATCCCTCAACATATCACACCCAAAATCCAGGCATAAATCCATATTCAATTTTTTGAGTGCATCACCCATTCATCAAATTCCTTTTTTTCCTTTACATTTTAATTTATTTTCTTTAGACTTTTCTCTCTCCAATATACCATTTCTTTTTCATTCTTCTCACGCTCCAACCACATGCAGCGCCTCCAACCTGTAACCCTAGCGACCAGCTTATTCGCATAGGGTGAGTCCACCGGAACTGCTACCGCGCCAGCGTCCCGCGCCACCTGTGAATTCCGCGGGCCACCGGAGTTGCTCCGGTGGTCCGTTTTCAAATCAGATTGCGGCGGCGTTCACCTCGGGTCTCGTACTTTACTGCAAAATCTTCATACCGCCTCTTCAGCCCGTTCCGTCAACGCCCGTCGATCCGCCATCAATTAAACAATCTGCAGAGCCTTCGAATCACCGCAACGGCACGATGCGACGACGAGGCGCTTCTTCGCTCGTTCTTCATTGTTTCCACACAGTGTCGTTTCACCGCGCCGCCTTTGCTCGTGCCGCAATGAGTACAACCAAAAAAAGGGGGAGGAGGGTCGGCAGTGATCGTGCGGTCCGACCTCCTCCTGTTATTATGATAACAAGAGGCTCAAAAAATTATCAACAAAAATAATCAAAGGTCGAGGATATAATCCACAAAAATTAAATTAAACCAAACCCCTACTTGGATATTTGACATCGCACGTCGGGTGTCGCGGAGAACGGTGTCACGGGGTCAGACGTAGAGTCTGTGTATGTTGGGGTGCGTCCGAGGAGGAAACGACGTCTCCTCACTTGTTTCTATGATAAATAAGGAAGGTACGTTGTCGTTGGCGATGATCACCGTGGTCGGCGACTTCTCCCTTGTCGTGGAGGAAGATGAAGACAGAAGAACCCGGTTCAATGAGTATTCTAAGTCAATGGGTCGATGTTCTTCATTAGGGAAGAACCATTCTTCACGTTCTTCAACGTGAAAGATGAACTTCTATCTCCTCCCCTTCCCCACACAACAATCCAACCCCTAATAAAATAAGACTCTTCTTATTTTATTACCCATCTCATGCATTTCCAAAACATTTGAAAATGATGAATTAACTTAACTTAATTAATCATGAGATTTTCAAAATTAAATGAAGTAGAGTTGGCATCATTAATAAGAGGATGTAACACAATGGGGGTTGGGGTGAGTTATGGAAGATGAGAGATCACCCACTTAATGGTGGAGTTAGAGGAGGTTTAAGGAATGTGAAGGGGTGGGATTCGAGTGGGCTGCACTACACCTTTAATCCTCTCATAGGAAGTTAACTACAAGTGGGTCCCACCTCTAACTCCCTTACATAGGTTATAAATACATAAGAGATGGATAAAGTGTTGTGACACAACACTTAATCCACTTAACAAGAAATGAAAATATAATTGTAAGACAATTATATTTTTATCCCTCACTTTTTTAAACAACTCTTCCCAAGAAAATGCAACTCCATAAAGGGTCTTCTTAAGCAATTACTGGTTCTATTGTTTCATAACTTCCCTCAGATTTCAATTCCGAGCACTGGTTCAAAATTTAGGAAAATCAGCTCGTTCGTTCACTAAACCTACCCGAGCTAAACTTCAGAAATTGATTTCGAGCACACCGGGCCTCGGAATCAAGTGCTGTCAGAAACTGTGTTCTTTTAAAATCCAAAAGAAAATTAAGTAAAAATTTCCCTTTATTTTTACAGGTCTTTACATTACTCCCACCTCAGGGCATTACGTCCCCGTAAAGATATAACACAAACTAGGGAAACAAAAGTTGTACTGATCATGCATCTTTTCCTTCCGCTCCCATGTGCTCTCCTGGAGGTTTCCATGCTGCTAGTTAACGCACCTAAGGAATCGACCTTCCACGTAGGACCCGCTCCTTTCGATCCTCAATTTCCTCTGGAAGCTCTGTGCATGTCTCCCTTTCATCGACGTCCAACTCACTGAGGTCGATGATGTGTGAAGGATCTTTAAAGTATCTCCTTAGCCGAGGTACGTGGAAGATTTCATGCACCCGGTGCAACTGAGGTGGAAAGGTGAAGCGGTAAACCATCTCGCCTACCCTGCTGGGGACCTAGAAAGGTCGCATGAACCTCAGAGATATCACTCCACCTCAGCTACATCTCCGTAAACCTCATCGAGGTGAGACCCGTATAAGAACGTGGTCGCCATCCTTGAACTCTTGAGGTCTCCCTTTCCTGATTAGAACTGAAACTCAAAACTCCTTCTACCACGAGTGTAAGGTTGGCCGACCTAAGAATGATCGGCTACACCCTCCTATGCACGAGTTTATCTTGTGCTGCCTGGGGTTTCCTTTTCGCCGACCAAAGAAAACTCATCCCGATGTTTGCCTAATACCGTCAATTTCAGTATGAGCAGGGATTGCTGAATCCATACTCAAACTAACATCATAAGGCCTCGACACTACCACGAAGAGGTCTCAACTGAGACTCTCTCCTCAAGGGTCAGATCACACCATCGACATAAGTGTGACTATCAAGTCTCCTCCCAAAGGTATCTCCAGACGTGAGGGTCTAGTCAACGGATTAACCGAAAACTCTGGGTCTGGGACTAGATTCATGGAAGGAAGGGATGATTCGTATCGATGTATGTGGCTATGAAAGCTAGTAGAAGACAATGTCCACACTTCGAATCATCCTTAGAGCCATTTTGGTCGCACTCCATGACCGCATGGAGCTACTCTTTTCCCCTGCCCTCCAACTCCCTAAGCCTGTAGGGGACAACAAAGGCAGGTGGTTGAATTATGTTGAAATGTACACCACCTCATGATTCTCTCCTAGCTCTGCCTCCACATCTGATGCTCTACAGATTTTTCTGTCCTTAACATATCCCCTTCTTGAAACATTCGCACACCCAAGTCTCTGAGACTGGCACCAGCTCGTTGAGTTCCAACTTCTAACATTCTCTAGCTCTATTCATTCATCCAAAGAACATTCAACCTCAAGGTTCTCTATAGAACCCTAATGTGAGTAGGAATGCATAGAGGAAAAAGTGATTGCTCAAATCATATTCATCGAGTACTCAAAATGTTCGGTATGCCTTGATGAATTCTCAGCTACCGACACGTCATCCTACTGAAGTTGAATAATCTCTAGAAAACTCTCAGCCAACTCCTCAAGCCAGTCCTCAGCCGCCTGTGAATCAGGTTCCCCTAAAAACTTGTGGGTATCTGATGTTAGAACACGTTTAAGGCAGTAAGCTTACATGTGTCACTTACCGGTACCGCTGGTTGTAACTGCTGACCAACAGGTAGTGATGTATAGCTGACACACTACCCGAAGGAACTATCTCAAGCATCGGTCCACGTACTAAAGCCTCATCACTATGCGGACCATCCTCTTGGTCACTCACATGAAAAAACTAGTGGCCAAGTCCACCATCCACTCTCCTGATGTCTCAGCTAGGCGGAAAACTCTAGCAATCGCCTCCAGCCTGTCCTCGGCTGTTTGGGAATCTGCCTCGCCTCGTAACCTCGGAGGCCTCTATGGATGGAACTCTTGCAATGCGCTCTGCCAGCATGCATAGTTCTCTAGTATAGTTGTTGGTATCTACTATCCAACAGGTGGTGGTGCTGCTGGTGCACCACCCGGGGGTGTCATCATAGTAAAAAGGGCCCTGCACCAGAGCCTCGTCACTCGGTGAGCCATCATCGAGTACTCTCTCGGAACTCCAACTGACTGTCTGTGTGGAGACATCCTTAACAGATGTGACACGGTCAACGTCTTATACCTAGTTAGCTAACCTAGTTTGAGATGACTTCAAAACCTTTGGAAACACACACGCAATCAGTGTTTTCTTGCACAAAGTCGGAAATCAGTAGTCAGGGTATGGGTGTACGGATACGTCGGCCGCCGCACTAACACCAGACTCCCTCAAATGAAGACCACACTCGGTACCCTTAACACTATTGCTTCACAGAAAAGAAAATATCAGAGTTATAAGTCCTGCGGTAGAATCGACTCCTTTGATAAAAAATTTTCACGACCCGACCTCAGGGTCCATGCCGTTACTCCCCCAAACCCGCCTTCCATAGGCCAGGAGCTGGAAACTAGCACCAAAGGTGTAAATACCGTTAACTGGGAAAGCATTGACTTTATAAAAGTAATCACAACACCACATAGTACAAGAGAAAGTAAAACACTATGTACAAAAGAAAGTGCTAAAAAGTAAAAATGTCTACAATACAAACCCAACTGAAAAGTACAGCTACAACTGAAAGTAAATACAACAGAAAAAACAAATATCTGGAAGAATAGAAGCAGCTCCTGGGTCGTCCACCTCGGATCCTACCTGAAGGGTAGGTACAGATAGAGCATCTCCGGGATCATCCACCACAGATCCTACCTGATGGGAAGGTACAGATAGCCTCCACAACGCTCGCACCCGTCAACCACCTCCGAGTATCGTCACGTCGTGAAGTCCATCTTCGGATACTGACTCGTTGTGAGATCCACCTCCAGGTACCATCCAGTCCTCGAACACATGACCTCTATCAGCGATGCCCTGCGTCTGCAACCAACACAACAAGGTGCGGGCATAGCCCGTGTAGGGGTGAGTATAACGATACTCAGTAGGGACCCCGAGACCCTCAAGGTCTCACTAAATCCAACAAGGATAACCACAAAGAAAGATCTCAATAGATAACCACTACTTAGGTATATGCCCATACATATACATAAGTTATCAAATAACCCATCTCAATCATGAGGATACACAATGATTATGAAATCAACGGATAACCACTACACAGGTATATGCCCACACATATACCTAAGTTATTAAGTGACCCATATAAATCATGAGGTAAAAACAAGGTCATAGACTCAGCTCAAAGCAGGATTTTCATTATCGCAACCGTAACTGGTGAATATCCCCGTCTCTAGAGAGTACAGTGGTCCTGTCATGACTCCGAGGTACTGCTCACTAACCTAAGACTACTGAGTTACTCCTACTGTTGAGTACCGCGGGCCAGCCACCCAAACACAGTAGTGCTTCCCACCAGGGTATGCCACCCAAACATAGTAGTGCACACCCCACTAATAGCCTATAGAGGTACTCTCCGGATGAGTACCGTGGGTCTGCAATGTCACACAGGTAGTGATCCATCCTCCATGGGTCTACACCCAACAAAGTGGTGCTCCGTCCGCCATGGGTCTACACCCAACAAAGTAGTGCTCTGTCCACTGGGCTAGTCGACTCACACCAAGTCGAGTCGGTCAAGCAGTCATCAGGTCGAAGCCGGCTACAAGGTCTTCGTACTATGAACGCTCCTCTCTGGGAGGGTCTGCTCCACAAGCTACAGGTCGATAGTCCAAGTATCTCAATGTGCCATGAAAAATTATATCAAAGGATATCCTTGTCAAAGGGGTCTCAACGCAACAGACGGCGCGTCAATCAGACATCTAGTTTGTGAGTTATTTTCCTTTTCGTCCCAGGGGCCCGGTTCGTTTCGTGTGCGAACCAACCCGGACGTATCTCAACTGTACCCCAAACTCTCATAGGGTATACTCAAAGGGACCCTTTCTCAACCAGATCACCAACTCCGCTGACGGTTCGTCAAATGGACGTCCAGTCTTAATGTTATCAGCTTTTCTGTTCTAGGGGCCCGGTTAGATTTCGGGTACAATCCACCCTGGCCATATTCCAACAGCGTCCAAACCTCAGGCGAAGTATACCAAAAGTTTCATCTCATCAAGAGGAATCCAACAATATCGAAGGCATGTCAAGCGGATTTCCAGAACTCATGTTATAAGCGTTTCCGCTCCGAGGGACTAGTTGGTTCCGTGTACCATCCAAACTGGTCATATTTCAAAAGGCACCGGTTAACAAAACCAGTCACACCATTGAGATCCATACGGAATAACACACGATATGGACTACCCATTGGTCCAAAACGGATAGCCAGTGAAAAAGTTGCATTTCACTACATCATGCGCGAACAGGGCCTCGTGGGGTCCGCGCCTCGACCTTGACATAAATATCCAAAATTTGTTTTGAAACATCCGTCTTAATTCCAGGGTCACAACATCGTAGATGGTTCGTCATTCCGACACCGTATGAGAGAGATATATCAAATACAAGATCCCATAATAATAATAATATTATTATTATTATTATTTTTAATTATAATAATAATCGGTGTTTCATGGGCCCGAGACACGAACCAGAATTTAGTATCCAACATTAGACTTGAATTGACCATTTTAAAGACAAAGTCACGTCGCCGCTGACGGCGAGTCAATAAGACGTCACACGCATGAGTTATGGCGGAGAAATGATTTAATATTAATATTAAATCTATTAAGTACGGGCATTTCGGGTACCCAAACCAAAATCTCGAAAAAGATATCCAATATTGGACTCATAAATTCCGTCCCGAAGTCAGGGTCGCACTGCCACTAACGGTTCGTGAAACTGTGGTCGCACGAAGAAGATACCGTCAAAATACAGTTTTCCCAACAAAAGATTATAATAACATTATTATATTATTATTTTTAATTTAAATTAATCCCTCAACATATCACACCCAAAATCCAGGCATAAATCCATATTCAATTTTTTTTGCACATCACCCATTCATCAAATTCCTTTTTTTCCATTAAATTTTAATTTATTTTGTTTAGACTTTTCTCCCTCCAATATTCCATTTCTTCTTCAATCTTCTCACGCTCCAACCACATGCAGCGCCTCCAACCTGTAACCCTAGTGACCACCTTATTCGCATAGGGTGAGTCCACCGGAACCGCCGCCGCACCGGCGTCCCGCGCCGCCGATGAATTCCGCAGGCCACCAGAGCTGCTCCGGTGGACCGTTTTCAAATCAGATTGTGCTGGCGTTCACCTCGGGTATTGCACTTTACTGTGGAATCATAAAACCGCCACTACAGCCCGTTCCGTCAATGCCCGTCGATCCGCTGTCAATTAAACAATCTGCGGAGCCTTCGAATCTCCGCAACGGCACGGCGTAACAGTGAGGCGCTTCTTCGCCCGTTCTTCATTGTTTCCACACGGTGTCATTGCTCCGCGCCGCCTTTTCTCGTGCCGCAACGAGTACAACCAACAAAAGGGGGAGGAGGGTCGGTCGTGTTCGTGCGGTCCGACCTCCTCCCGTTATTACGATAACAGGAGGCTCAAACAATTATCAACAAAAATAAACAAACGTCGAGGATATAATCCACATAAATTAAATTAAACCAAACCCCTACTTGGATATTTGTTGTCGCATGTAGGGTGTCGCGGAGAACGGTGTCGCTGGGTTGGATGTAGATTCGATGGAGGTCGGGGTGCGTCTGAGGAGGAAACGACGTCACATCACATGTTTTTATGATAAAGAAGGAAGGTACGTTGTGGTTGGCGATGATCACCGTGGTCGGCGACTTCTCCCTTGTCATGGAGGAAGATGAAGACAGAAGAATCTGGGTCACTAAGTCTTTTAAGTCGAATGGTCGATGTTCTTCGTCAGAGAAGAACCGTTCTTCACGTTCTTCAATGTGGAAGATGAACTTCTATCTCCTCCCCTTCCCCACACAACCATCCAACCCCTAATAAAATAAGACACTTCTTATTTTATTACCCATCTCATGCATTTTCCAAACATTTTAAAATGTTGAATTAACGTAACATAAATAATCTTGAGCTTGTCAAAATTAAATGAAGTAGAGTTGGCATCATTAATGATATGATGTGTCACAATGGGGGTTGGGGTGAGTTATGGAAGATGAGTGATCACCCACTTAATGGTGGAGTTAGAGGAGGTTTAAGGAATGTGAATGGGTGGGATTTGTGTGGGCCCCACCTCACCTTTAATCCTCTCATAGGTAGTTAACTACAAGTGGGTCCCACCCCTAACTCCCTTACATAGGTTATAACTACATAAGATAGGGATAAAGTGTTGTGACACAACACTTAATCCACTTAACATGAAATGAAAATATAACTGTAAAACAATTATATTTTTATCCCTCACTTTTTTTAAACAACTCCTCCCGAGAAAACGCAACTCCAGAAAGGGTCTTCTTAAGCAATTATCGGCTCTACGGTTTCATCAGTTCCCTCGGGTTTCAATTCTGAGCACCGGTTCAAAAGTTAGGAAAACCGGCTCGTTCGTTCACTGAACGTAACCAAGCTAAACTTCAGAAATTGATTTCGGGCACACCGGGCCTCAGAATCAAGTGCCGTCAGAAACTGCATTCTTTTAAAATCCCAATGAAAATTAAGAAAAATTTTCCATTGAATTTTACATGTATTTATATTACTCCCACCTCAGGGCTTTACGTACCCATAAAGCTATAACACATACTAGGGAAAAAAGTTATACTGAGCACGCATCTGTGCCTTCTGCTCCCATGTGCTCTCCTGGAGGTTCCCATGGTGCTAGTGAATGCACCTAAGGAATCAACCTTTCATGTAGGACCCGCTCCTGTCAATCCTCAATTTCCTCTGGAACCTCCGTGCATGTCGCCCTGTCATCGACGTCCAACTCCTTGAGGTCGAGGATGTGTGAAGGATCTTTCACGTATCTCCTTAGCCATGGTACGTGGATGATTTCATGCACCCGGTGCAACTGAGGTGTAAAGGTGAAGTGATAAACCACCTCACATACCCTGTTGGGGACCTAGAAAGGTCCATTGAACCTTAGAGATATCTCGCCACCTCGGCTACATCTCCGTAAACCTCATCGAGGTGAGACCCGTATAAGAACGTGGTCGCCATCCTTGAACTCTTGAGGTCTCCCTTTCCTAATTAGAACGAAAACTCAAAACTCCTGCTTCCACGAGTGTATGGTTGGCCGACATAAGAATTATTGGCTACACCCTCCCATGCACGAGTTTATATTGTGCTGCCTGGGGTTTCCTTTTCGCCGACCAAGGAAAACCCATCCTGATGTTTGCCTAATACCGTCAATTTGAGTATGAGCAGTGATTGCCGAATCCATACTCAAACTAACATCGTAAGGCCTCGATGATACCACCAAAAGGTCCCAACCGAGACTATCTCCTTAAGGGTCAGATCACACCGTCGGCATAAGTGTGACTATCGAGTCTCCTCCCAAAGGTATCTCCAGACATGAGGGTCAAGTCAACGGATTAACCGGAAAATCTAGGTCTGGGACTAGATTCATGGAAGGAAGGGATGATTCGTATCGATGTATGTGGCTACGACATCTAGTAGAAGAGAAATTACGCACTTCAAATCATCCTTAGAGCCATTTCGGTTGCACTCCTTGGCGTATGGGGCTACTCTTTTCCCCTGCCCTCCAGCTCCCTGAGCCTGGAGGGGACAACAAAGGCGGGAGGTTGTTATATGTTGAAATGTACACCACCTCATGATGCTCTCCTAGATCTGCCTCTACATCTGATGCTCTATATATTTATTTTTCCTTAACATTTTCTCTTCATGAAACATTCACACGCCCATGTCTCTAAGACTGGCACCAGCTCGCTGCATTCCAACTTCTAACATTCTCTAGCTCTATTCATTCAGCCAAAGAACATTCACCCTCGAGGTTCTCTCTAGCACCCTAATGTGAGTAGGAATGCATAGAGGAAATAGTGATGGCTCAAATCATATTCATCGAGTACCCGGAATGTTCGGTACGCCTCGATGAATTCTCAGCTACCGACATGGCGTCCTGCTGAAGTTGAATAAGCTCTAGAAAACTCTCAGCCACCTCCTCAAGCCAGCCCTCAGCCGCCTGTGAATCAGGTTCACCTCGGAACTTGTGGGTATCTGATGTTAGAACACGTGTAGGGCAGTAAGCTTACATGTGTCACCTACCAGTACCACCGGTTGTAACTGCTGACCAACAGGTAGTGATGTATAGCTGACACACTACCCGAAGGCACTATCTTAGACATCGGTCCACGTACTAATGCCTCATCACTATGCGGACCATCCTCATGTTCATTCACTGGAAAACACTAGTGTCCAAGTCCACAATCCACTCTCCTGATGTCTCAGCTAGGCGGAAAACTCTAGCAATCGCCTCCAGCCTGTCCTCGACTGTCTGGGAATCTGCCTCGCCTCGTAACCTCGGAGGCCTCTACTGCTGGAACTCTTGAAACGCGCTCTGCCAGGGTGCACAGTTCTCTAGTATATCTATTGGCATCTGTTGTCCAACAGGTGGTGGTGCTACTGGTACACCACCTGAGGGTGCCAACATAGTAAAAAGGGCCCTGCAATAGTGCCTCGTCGCTCGGTGAGACGTCATCGAGTACTCTCATGAAACTCCAACTGGCTGTCTGCGTGGAGACATCCTGAACAGATGCGACACGGTCAACGTCTTATACCTGGTGAGCTGACCTGTTTTGAGCTGACTTTAAAGATTTTGGAAACACACACGCAATCAGTGTTTTCGTGCACAAAGTCGGAAATCAATAGTCAGGGTCCTGGTGTACGGATACGTCGGCCGCTGCACCAACACTGGACTCCCTGAAATGAAGACCACACTCGGTACCCTTAACACTATTGCTTCACAGAAAAGAAAATATTAGAGTTATAAGTCCTGCGGTAGAACCGACTCCTTTGATACAAATCTGTCGCGACCCAACCTCAGGGACCATGCCGTGACTACCCCAAGACCGCCTTCCATAAGCTAGGGGCTGGCGACTATCACCAAAGGTGTAAATCCCGTTATATGGGAAGGCATTTCCTTTGTAAAAGTAAACAAAACATCACAGAGTACAAGGGGAAGTAAAACACTAAGTTCAAAAGAAAGTGCGTAAAAGCAAAAAGGGCCAGAATACAAACCCAACTGAAAAGTACAGCTACAAATGAAAGGAAATAAAATAGAAAAGACAAACAGCTAGAAGAATAGAAGCAGATCTTGGGTTGTCCACCTCGGATCCTACCTGAAGGGTAGGTACAGATAGCGCATCTCCTAGATCGTCCACCATAGATCCTACCTGAAGGGTAGGTACAGATAGCCTCCACAACGCTCTCACCAATCAACCTCCTCCGAGTATCGTCACGTCGTGAAGTCCACCTCCGGATACTGAATTGTCGTGAGATCCACCTCCGGGTACCGTCCAGTCCTCGAACACACGACCTCTATCAGCGCTGCCCGTCGTCTGCAACCAACACAACAAGGTGCGGGCATAGCCCGTGTAGGGGTGAGTATAACGATACTCAGTAGAGACCCCGAGACCCTTAAGGTCTCACTAAATCCAACAAGGATAACCACGAAGAATGATCTCAATAGATAACCACTACTTAGGTATATGCCCATACATATACTTAAGTTATCAAGTAACCCATCTCAATCATGAGGATACACAAATATTATGAAATCAACAGATAACCACTACCCAGGTATATTCCCACACATATACCTATGTTATTAGGTGACCCATATCAATCTTGAGGTAAACACAAGGTCATAGACTCAGCTCAAAGAATGATTTTCATTATCGAAACCATAACTGCTGAAGAGCCCCGTCTCTGGAGTGCACAGTGGTCCTATCATGACTTCGAGGTACTGCTCACTAACCTAAGACTGTTGAGTTACTCCTCCTACCGAGTTCCACGGGCCAGCCACCAAAACACAGTAGTGCTTCCCGCCGGGGTATGCCACCCAAACACAGTAGTGCACAACCCCTAATAGCCTGTAGAGGTACACTCCGGACGAGTACCGTGGGTCTGCATTATCACATAGGTAGTGCTCAGTCCGCCATGGGTCTGCACCCAACAAAGTATTACTCCGTCCACTGGGCTAGTCAACACACTCCATGTCGAGTCGGTCAAGCAGTCGTCGGGTAACAGCCAGCTATACGGTCTCTGTACTACGAACGCTCGTCTCTGGGAGGGTCCGCTCCACGAGCTACAGTTCGATAGTCCAAGTATCTCAATGTCCAACAAAGAAGTATCTCACGGGACCGCCACGTCATAGGGGTATAAACACAATAGACGGCGCGTCAATCGGACGCCTGGTTTGTGAGTTATTAGCCTTTTTGTCCCAGGGGCCCAGTTGGTTTCGTGTGCGAACCAACCCGGCCGTATCTCAACTGTACCCCGAACTCTCATAGGGTATACTCAAAAGGACCGTTTCTCAACAAGATCACCAACGCCGCTGACGGTTGGTCAAATGGACGTCCAGTCTGAAAGTTATCAGCTTTTCCGTTCTAGGGGCCCAGTTGGATTTCGGGTACAATCCAACCCGACCATATTCCAATAGCGTCCAAACCTCAGGCGAAGTATTCCAAAAGTTTCATCTCGTCAAGAGGAATCCAACAAAGTCGACGGCACGTCAATCGGACGTCCATAGCTCAAGTTATAACTGTTTCCGCTCCGAGGGCCCGGTTGGTTTCGTGTACGATCCAACCCAGTCATACTTCAAAAGGCACCGGTTAACCAAACCAGTCAGACCATTGAGATCCATATGGAATAACACACGAGATGGAATACCCATTGGTCGAAAATGGAGAGCCAGTGAAAAAGTTACATTTCACTACATCATGGGAGAACCAGGCCTCATGGGGCTCGTGCCTTGACCTTGACAAAATATCCAAAATTGGTTTTGAAACATCCGTCTTAATTCCAGGGTCGCAACATTGCAGATGGTTTGTCATTCCGAAACTATATGAGAGAGATATGTCAGATACAAGATCCCGTAATAATAATAATAATACAAATAATAATCGGTGTTTCATGGGCTCGAGACACAAACCAGAATTTAGTATCCAACATTAGACTTGTATTGATCGTTTTAAATACAGAGTTACATCGCCGCTGACGGCGAGTCAATCAGACGTCGCACACATGACTTATGGAGGGTCAAAAATTTAATAATAATATTAAATCTATTAAGTACGAGCGTTTCGAGTTCCCGAACCAGAAACCCGAAAAAGATATCCAATATTGGACTCATAAATTCCGTCTCAAAGTCAGGGTCGTACTGCCACTAACTGTTCATGAAACCGAGGTCACACGAAGAAGATACCGTCAAAATACGGTTTTCCCAACAAAAGATTATAATAACATTATTATATTATTATTATTATTAATTTAAATTAATCCCTCAACATATCATGCATGAGTTATGGATATTATTGTCGATTGGAAGTGAAACTCCATAATTAGAATTGAATGGAATTTAAATATTTCCAAAACACTATATTATTTCATTTATCATTTTGAATTCTTACCTAAGGAAGATTCATAAGTTAAACATTATTGATATTTGTTTAAGAGATTTTGGTGATTATTCGTTCGTAATGAAATCCAATTGTTTTATAAATTAATCAAATTTGTAAAAATTATTCAATAACTTGATATAAGAACTAATAAATAAATTATAGTAAGGTTAAACAAAAAAAAGATTTCATGATCAGTCTTCACTTATGTAATATAAAGTGAAATCAGATCATCTATGATGTCGGTAAATCGACACATCACAGACGGTGATTCAAATTCCTGAATATGTGGGAGAGGAGAAGAATTTAAATGTTAAATATTCCAAGAACATGAATAAATACTGAATATTTAAGATACTAAATCATTCATTCCTCTTGGATAATGGGATATGAGGAAATTAAAATAAAATAAAAGAACTCGAAATAAAAGAAAAGTTGACAAATCCCTTATGAAAATATGGCATCCTATAGACTATGCAACATGGTTTTAGAAAACTTTAACAATAGAGGGGATAAGTTTCAACAATCCATAAATAAATCATAATACACTACAATGATATAATAAAATGTAAATAAGAACATTGTAAGGAATCATGAATGTTATACAACCTAAAAGAGAACATTATGGAAAAAAGAAAGAAGTTGAGCATTCTCTTACCTTTGTGAGTAACTCCTCAGACATGATGTTTGGGTCCATGGGGGATTGAGGAAAACATTGGAGGACAAATATGTCGGCAATAAAACCATAGCTTCATAGATTGGAATTTTTAAAGAATGGAATGAAATAATGGGTTTGAATTTTTAGCAAACTTGAGGGAACATTTTATTAATTTCACGGGACACCTGATTAGGGGTATTTAAAAAATCATGGGTTTTCCTATACTTCTTCCATGGTATTTTCCTATTGAGACACCTCATATTTCATTTTATTGTATACAAGTTGAAAATAATTAATACATCATTTTTACATCATTAATTGATTAATTAATCTTACCGAAAACTCAAAACTATATCTTTATTATTCAGTAAAAATTCAACTATCTCAGAATAATCCCAAAAAACACCATAAACATTTTAAGATTTGTAGAATTCAACGTTTAATGCTTTTTTAAAAAAAATCTAAATATTATTAATTTATTTATACAATAAAATCAATATTTATCTAAAATTAACAATTTTTATTCTATTATTCATTTTTCAACAACTTGAAAAATTAACCAATATTTAATTATCTTATTACCACTCGAAAATAAAATGATAATAATATTTTATATTCATTAGGGTAATGTTTATTTTCATAAGGGTATGTTTCTATTCATCAGAAATCATGTTCTTTTCATTTGACTCCAAATAACTTAATGAACATAATTGTATATGACTGTTTAATGAAATTCAAATCATAGAATATGAAATATTATGTTCAAAGGATAGTTATAAATATCAACTTAAAAATTATCATTCATTTAAATTTTTTTTAAACCATGGTGTGTTACAATAACTCCATATTACCCATGAATTTACATTTTAATAGGAACATCACTATATATATGGAATCAACCAGTTGTACATAGGAAAACACTCGGTGGTTGTGACATTCCAGGTATTATCAATATGTTCTGTGTAGTATGGAATGGTTTACAATTTGTATCCATAAGAGTACATAGGAAGGAAATTAGAAGGAGTCACACATCATGGTGACACCAAAAACAACATTTATTCGACACTAGAAAATTTTCCTCTCGTATATCCATTCTCTATAATTAGATTATGTAATTGGAGTATCCTTTCACGTGGGTTTTACTTGTACAACATGATGGTTTCCTTCATTGGATATTTTATAGATTAATTTAATGTCTTCCAAGAGTGACTTTTCTTCATAGGAATATTTAATGATGATATTGACTGTGAAGGATCATCGTAGTGGTTTTTGGTTCAAAAACTCTGCTGACATATCATTGACCAGGAACCAAAGATCATTACAATAGTAAAGTTAGAACTCAGCCATACCACATAGGTGGTGGGTACTCTATCTATAGTAGAGGTACTCCACCATCATCAAACCACGAATTATCATAGAGCATCACTATATTTTTTTATCTCTATTATGTGGACAACCATAACATGTTGCATGACCCAGTACAGATATTCAAGGGAGGTTACACATGACACATGATTAATAGTTTAATCCCTCAGTTGTGGCACATCATGGAATGTTGTGTGCCTCTTTAAATTGATTCTTATTAATTTTTGCATGATTCATGTCATATGAGGTAGATATTTAGTGTTATGGGTATATAATATGTTTTATTCATTGATGAGGATAGAGAGATACCCTTTCTGTGTCATTTGGGATTAATTTTGAACTTATATGGGATATTAATTTTATATATGTTGTCTTCTTTTTCTGATTAACATTTCATGGTAGAGAAAATATAGCTACTCTCTTCTCTATGTTTGTTGATTTCAGGGATCCCAATTGGTTATGTATATAATATTCCATAAACCGGATTTCCATTCCCTTATTATTTCTTAGTATGATGAAATATAGATTATCATTGTCTATTATGGACCTATATGTGGACATTAACTATATGTAGTGACACATTCCATGTTTAGGGGGTCAAAATTTGGATTTCTGGGTCGTGATCTCCCTATTATACTCATTAATGTTGATATCTGTTGGGTCTCCCCTTGTATGTTTGGTTGGATGTGTATTTTTCTCATATTTTTATTTTCTATACTAATATATTCGAATTTATATAATGCATATAGGTTTTTACAAGAATAATTATTACCATGATTATATAGTCCTTTATAATTCCTCTATACTTTTTATTGTATATTATTGAGTGTGTTAATGTAGATACAATATGCTAATACCTCCCATTATATATTATTCTTATCTGTCACTAGAATCTAACCCATACCCTATTGTAGGTAGGCTTGGGGATTCTATGGTTAGATTACTATAGTCCATATAGGACAAGATGTATCGAGTTGTGAAATTGTTTTTGTTGTCCAAATTATTCTGGTATTTACATCATAATAGATCATTTATTTAAAGGATTATAATTTTTTCATTCGATATTTGTTGAAGTGTAGGGTAACTATGGTGGATGTCTTAACTATGTATAATGAGGATGGAAATGATTCTAGATGTACATTGTGGTGGGATTCTTCTATTTCCATTATTTAGTGGCCTTTACATGTAAATTTGATCCATTATTATGCTTCGATTTATGTCTATAACATTCATTAATGAAAAAACATGGGATGGTATTATATTAATATTATGTTACTCTGATAATTGTTATCTTTTTTATATAGTTTTTATTAATTGTTGCTATTATATAATTTACTTTTAATCTATTATTTTCTGGTACTATGGTAATAGTATCCCCATGATGTTCTAAAAGGCTAACCCATTATTTTAAAACTTCTATTATTTTGGAAAAAAACAAAATTGGTCATGTGGTTTCAAAAACAAATCATAGGGTTTAGGGATGCAGTATAAAAAAATAGAATTATCGACCATAGTCTGCTTTATTATTTCCTCTGATTTCCTATATTTGGATTGGGTTGATAAGAAATTTTAAGGTTGAGACGTCGATTGATGAACTATACCAGTGGCTATTAGACACTATATTATGGTCCTCTACATTTCAAAAATGTGGCAATTTGTGTTCTTGCTTGTTGATGATTCCAATGATTAAATATACATTTAGTGATGAACATGATGTGGATATACTGATTTATTGGATATATAGTGCATTTATTCATTATTGTTAATTATATATATTCACATTACATTCACTTTTTCATTTAAATGGAACAATCCCAAATAGTTAAAATCATATTGAAATTATGATATGTTTTTTGGTGAATTATTCTTGGAAATTATTTATTTTACCATTTATATGCTATTCATATGGGTTTGTATGTGTATGATACTAATGAAAATGAAGTATATGGTTTCCTTAGGATATGAGTAGAGTTTAGGGGGTTATTCAATGTTCTGATGCATATCATCATAGGTTTAACCTTACTATGAACATTTTTGTGTCAATGTATAAATTATCAGTCTTATTATTTATGTTATTGTCTTTCATTGTTTTTTAATATGTAATATTATGAAATTACACCATACATATATCTTTCCACGTGGGTTTAAAAACTTATTGTATATGAGGACGCATCCAAGAATACTAAAATGGGTTCCTCAATGGTTTATCTATTAAACTAGTCCATCAATGAATTTCCTTTTATTACTTGTTCATAGTGGAGGATCCTACATGGGTGGACTGATAATGGCCAACTACACACACAAAATTTATGTCCAACATCATTAATCAATCTATGTCACTAATTACCCGTTTGAAATAGATTACTGTATATAGTTCATTGAGGGGATGTTTGACATCGTATATATCCTAGATTGTCATCAGATTATTCTTACAACAATTTTACGTCAAGGAAAAAATTAATGATGGTTAAACATCAATCTGTAGGCATGAACACATGAAGAGATGACTTGGATGACCATCAAGGACCACTTCATCGAAGAGCTCATCCAAGATATATATAATATTGAAGATATAAGGAGTTCATAGAGATCATTAAGGGAACAATTATAGATTCTACCTATTAATATTCCTCAATAGGATGATTATTTTTTTATATTATAGAAATAAATGTGGAAAAAAATTCAATAATGAATTAGTTTGGTATCTACATAAAGGTGAGTCAAATGGATAGGGGTCTTATTTATTTCCTTTATTAATGTTATATTCACATCACATCTATAAAGAAGGGTGTTGAGGAATATAGAGATAAATGTAATATTCCTTCTACCAGTATTGTGATAGGTATGATCTCTAGAATAAAACAAATTTTTTACACTACAAGAGTGAAGGTAATGTACGAGTAATGAATCAATGAAATTTTTGGACATGCAAAAAATATTATTGGTTATATGGAACCAAATATGAGAAATAACTATACATGGTTCCATAAAATCAGGAGGAAGGGAATCATTCTCATGGACTGCCATATATCTCTATAGAGAATTATCCAATGTGGAAAAAAAATCATTAAATTGGTTATGTGACAATTTTTTGAGGAATAAATTAGTAATGTGTGGTTTTTGTTTGGTTATGGATCCTCAATAGTATGTCCATACCCCAAAATGGTCAATGATTTAGGTAACTCATGAGCCTATTGGGATTCAATTTTGATGATGGAGGAGAGGGTCTATATTTAGTTTGTGTAAAGAACATATTTTTTAGAAACAATAAATTTTATTCTAAATTATTGGAGAATTTCATTATTTTATATATATTCTTGTTGTTATTTTGATAGATTTACCATATAAATTATCATTTCATGTTTTTTATATTGATACACCACTGGGAAGGGATGTAAATTTTATTTATATATATCAAGGCATTCCTATTGTGGTTTTTTGATTTCACCATTGGTGTAGCTTCATAATAAAATAAATCAATGGTCTCATAATTATCTTTGGTATGGGATACTTGACCAGCCATCAAGAACAGGTCGACTATAATTGGTGATGAGTAACATTCACATCTCTAAATCGGAATACGTTTTCATTTCATGGAAAATAGGGATTCATGGATCATATATTAGGACTATACATTCATTAGAGAGATGAATTTTCATAATAGTTGTCTAGTAAGATATTTTCAGGGGATCAAATAGAGAATCTATTATATTTTCCTCCAGTGGTAGACGTATTATTAGAACTCTTTCAATATGATTTCACATGGTTGTGTCTATATAATGAGATAAGATGGACATCAACGATGTGACTACTGCATGACCAAAAATGATTCTAACATATCACATGGAACCATTAGATTTGAATGAAATATTACTAAAACCAAATAATCTCTTAAAAAATTGCATCATTAATTTAAGAAATTTCCATAGTGGTGATCAAGTTTTGTCCTCCTATAAATTGGGTGGCTGTTTTTATATTTATATAGAACAAACGAATTTGATTCATATAACAATGAATAATATTTACCCATTTCTAATAAATTATTTACTCTTTGTTTAATTAATGGGAGAAAATTTGTTTCTATTGATTTATTTTTATTCTACCTACCATCATCATAAGGTTATAAAGGAATAAATACATAAGGTATTCTTCGGTTGTTGGTATGTAATTTATGAGTATGAAAATAGTCAACTTGGATGAATGAAATATCTAATTATTTTTACAGAAAACATTAATAAAGTTATTTACATGTATTGGAAAACCTTCTTTGTTGAGTTCATTTATGAAATAGAAATATGTTCGTCGGAGTGGATACTCAATAGGGGAGGTGAATTGAGTTCCAATTAAAATTTCTGTAAAAAACATTATGGTTAAGAAAACCCCAATTTTAAAAATCATTGTAGAAAATTAAGGCTATAGAAAAGTAAATGTTCAATTGGTCAACAAGTTTCTCCAAGGGCGATTAATCCTAAGATGAATCAATGTAGAACACCAATTCAACTTTTGAAACATGTTTAATGAATTAAAAAATAAACAATGTAACCAAAAATAACTATCAAAGTGTAAGAAAGAAATATTTTTATGTTTTATCAAATATAAGCAGCGGATAAAATCAAAACACAGTATATAAATATTTGCACAACAATGAAATCAATAGGTTTAGTCTCAAGACGAGACCTAATCCTCTCAACTTGGTGATCACCTTCCACTAATCAGTTTTTATTAAAACTTAATACATAGCTTGTATCAGGAATTACAACAATTATCATAAACTGTCCATGGAACACACCCTCTACCACAGTTATTCGTAGGAATGTAAAACAAAACAGACCACATGTGGTCTCTTCCAGAGTTATACGTGGGAAACATAGATAAGATAATGTTTGATGTGTGGGTAGTTAATATCCTACAGTTCAAGCACATGAGACAATGTGTGATATAAACAGAAACACACACTTCTCAAGGATGTAAAATAAATAAACACAATAGAGCGGGTACGATGATAATTAGTTTAGAAGGCTCTATGTGTTTGTAGTTCATCACTTGCCTCCTTGGAATGAGAAATGTTGATATTTGAGTCAATATCTATAAGTAGTTTCCAAAACAGAGGGTTGCAACTCCATGTTCAAGCTTTCAATGTTCTACTTCTAATGATGATCAAGTGTTGATGAAGCCCAGAATATAAGAATGAGTTTATCCCAGAATGATCATCGTGATGCTTGTGGGTTTAGGATTTTAGTGTTGTATGGTTTGACTTTTGGATATCGCAAGTAAGCTCTATTACACATCTCATGTAACCCTTTCATTGTGTCTACATATATGTTTTCTTCTTGTTTTTATCCTTGATCATTCCTCTTTTCTTGTTTTATTGTCTTATATTTTTATATTATAGGTCTGACAATCGGAATGACTAGATCACGTGCATGCTTTCTCGTACCTCATATTATCAACGACATTGTCTCCTAAAATGTTTACAATCAACATTAGTTAATGTAAAAGAATTTATTTTATCAAATATGACTGCTAGAAAAGTATTGAGAAGTTGAAAAAGTATGGAAGGATAAGCGTCGGTAGACTGGTAACGGTATCCTTCATTTCGGCCGTCGTCGAAAGTAGGTGGACATCGGCTAACTGTAACCTTTAACTATATTCTCACACCTGTAACCATGTAACTGTGACTTTTTTGTGATAAAACTGTAACGGTAACCTTGTACTGGTAACCTTGTAGTTGTAACCATGTAATGGTAATCTTGTAATTGTAACCTTGTAGCGTTAACCTTGAAGCAGTAAGCTTGTAACTGTAACCTTGTAGTAGTAGGCTTGTGACTGTAACCATGTTATGGTAAACTTGGGACTGTAACCATGTAACAGTATTTTCTGTAACGATGACCTCCATACATAGATTAATTTTTCACTTTGATTTTAACCAATCAAGAAGTAAGATTGAAAGTATATGAATATTACTCCATCAGAACAACAAACATTAACGAAACATAATTAGAAATGAATGAATACATGGTTCTCTTTTAAATGAAAACCAGATTTGGTATTTTGAAAATATGATTTGTGATTATAATAATATGATTTGGGATTATCAAATTTTGATTTCAGAATATAAAAATATGATTTGGGGTTATCAAAATATGATTTGGTATTATCAAAATAGATGAGTTCAATATTATCCCACTTTTTGATTATAAACAATTATGACATTGCTAAGAGTTTTGAATCAAGTTAAAACACATCTACTAATGTCATTGAATGAGAATATATATGTTTTGAATATTCTCTCCCCCATTATAATGACATCTACCACTTTTCTCCGCTTTAGTATTTTCTCCCAATATTTGATTATCAAATAGAATACAGAACAAAAAAATAGTGGAAATAGAGGATCATTATTAATAAAATAGTATTACATTACAAAAATAGATACACCAATCCCTCGAAAATATGACCATCCACACTCAATCCACATCAGATATGCCCATATGATCTTTTTCCTTATAGGTTGGGGATACAGGTGCTGAAGGTCGAGGGATAGGCTGAGGGATGGCAGTTAACAAGGTAGTAGGAGCTACAACCGAGGCATCAATAGAACTACATTGAGTAGATCTTTGAGTAATCATGGTTTTCATGCTTCTGATGGCCTGGGTAAGAGTCATCAAAGGTGCAGCACTTGTGGAACTAAAAGTAGCTGAAGAAGTAGGCAGGGTAGGAGGAATTATTATTGGAGTGTAGTCCACATGGTGGAAAGTCAAGAGATGATTCCTGACGTCCATAATGATACTACCACCTCTCTCAATTTCAAGAATAAAATCATCCTTATTCTCCATGAATTTTTCCAAAGGAGTCAATTCTCTGAGTCTGCTAACCAGATTCTTTAAGGCCTGAGTGATAGGTGGGACCCTTATGTTTTCCAACAACAACGTGAAGTGACCTTACATCTGATGTTTGGTGTAAAACCATTTTTAGTAGAAATCAACTTGATCCTTGATGGCATTCAGATCCTGAGCAGCGTCCCTTAAATAGTTTCCCACAACATTATGAATTTCCCGGTTGATGGAAATGACCTGAGAATCTGAGGAACTGCCACCAGAGTGATTTTCCACTTCTTCTATGACAATGGTCCTGAAATTGTCGATGTCAATTGGTGGAGAAGCAGAAGTGGAAGCAGATGCAGGTAGAGGGGCCAGAGAGACAACCACTCTTTCATTGAATGATTTTTTAGCCCACTGACTAGCCTTTTAACATAATCATCTTGACCTTTATCATGTCTTTCCAGAGATTTATTGAAATCCTCATACACTGTGACCATTTTCTAAACTATACATTTGAAATATTCAAGGTCTCTGTCCACATGGGTCATTGAAGCAATATAAGCATCTAATTTGGAAATAGAATGTTTCACAGAAACCATAGAATCTGTCAACTCACTGATTTGACTCTGATATTTCCTTACTTCCAGGAGAAGATTAGATTGAATACTTGAATTCATTTTGGCTAAGTCATATGGTAGATGCTCTTGAGCTATAGAAACAACCTTGTCCACATTTGAAGTCCCATCCCTAGACACTTTTTGTAGGTCTGATTTTAGGGATTCAAGATCTTTTTTTCTGACATAGTCTTGAGGGAAAGAGGTTTCTGAAGGGAAAAAAGTTAGATTTGGCACTAAGGGTCTTCTTTGATACCTATAATCTTATAATTCATCATAGTATAGAACCAATACCATAAATCTAGGGTCCTCAGTCCAGCCTTCAATTTTATACAATATAGAGACATAGCCTATAATAGCAGGTTCCTCTTCCTCAATCTAAGCAATATCATGATAGACCACATTAATTTCCTCCAGACCTCCTTGATCAACTACAAAATCATGAAGGTTCACCTCCACTACCACTTCCATTTCAGAATATTCAACTACTTCTATGATAGGTCTAGCATCAACTGAATCTGTAGCTTCTTGTACTACTCCAATTTATACCCATTCTATATTTCCTATTAGAGGACTAAGACTTAGACATTCCACTTAATTTGCAGCAGTAGCTGTCTCAATGTAAGCATGACTTGATTTAGATTCTTCCTCCTCATTTGAGATATCTCTAACTTCTCTTAAAACAATCTGAGCCACTTCTTCTTCACTGGTTTCCTTACCAAAGTCCCTTAGGACAGCTTCCCTTCTAGGTAATATTATTGGTGGGATAGGCTCATCAAAGGATACAATAGTTGTATGAGGATTGGAGGGATGGTCAGTGTCACTTCTATCATCTATTGGAGAGTCCTATCTTTCTTTCACAACATAAACTTATTGTTTTTTGTCTGAGTAGGTAGGATCGTCTTCATCAGTCTTAAAACCAGGGACTCTCTTATTCTTAGGCCCAGTAGGATGTGTCACATGATTAAACTCTTCAAACACCTTATCCTCATCAATCACCCATCTCCTCATCCATGGATTCCAGTTAATCTTCATTATTCTTCAAATCACTTTGGTGATGCAATGGTTGTCTTGGAAAACAGCAATTTCATCCTTCTCTCCAGCAACTCCATTCACTATAAAAAAAGAGATATCATCATGTCATGGAATAGAGCATTTGATTTGGAGCTACTCTTGATAATATCTTCCAACTGATCCATCAACAACCTACATAGGTTGATCATGTCTCCATGCGTCAATAAATAAAGAATGAATATGCCCTAATATTTCAAAACAATAAATTCCCCTCTCCTGGGACTTATCACATGATAAAAAATTTTGAAAAGCAGCTTATCTTCTCCTGCCATCTCAACAGAAATGAAATTCCTAGGAATTCCATTCCCTTTCAATTATACTATTGATTTATCATATAAGAAGAACTAACTAGTGGGAGGAACCACTTTTGTGTGATGGGCATAAATTCCTTCATGATGAATTCTTAAACACTAATCCCATTCAACACAGGAGAGACATACATTTACTACATTTACTCTATAAATCATTCGATGGTCATCCTCAGACTTTTCAAACATTAGATACTCATAAAACTCATTCACCAACATCAGGTAATAGGGTCCATTGTTTTTTTCAAAACATTCAACACAGCCTTGAGCTACCATTGCATTAAGCAGTAACGACGGGTTTGACAATAGCCACTCTGAACTTAATTCCTTCTCAGCTACTATCTCCCACTTGGATAAAGACAGGATCAATACCTTTTCAAATGTCATGCTTCTGCTACTCGATTGAGATCAAGGCCTCTTAGGATAAGGCTCATCTCTTTCATCATTGACAAGGTTCCTCTTCAATCTAGCCATTAATCCAATGTGGTTCGTGGTTTTAGCAGAGGTTTAGGTTCTGAGATTTTATAGCAAGAGGTTCGGAGGAGGGTTTGATGTGGATAAAAATGTTGTCTGTCTTATATTTTTATCATTTTGGTATTGAAAAATAAAACAGATAAAGTAAATAAATAATAACAGAAAAACATTTCAGATTCTGGTTGAGAGTAAATAAAACACAAAGTCCCGGGCATCGAATGTTAATCAGTAAGGAAGTATATGTATGGTCTTACAGTGTGGTCACAACAGTGAGGTCCAATGGTGAGGTCCTACTAGTGAGGTCCAAATAGTAAGGTTCTAATAGTGAGGTTCTGATAGTGAGGATCTGGCAATAAGTTCTAACCGTGAGGTTTTAACAGTGAGGTTCTAATAATGTGGTCCTAATGGAGAGGTTTTAATGGTGAGGTTCTTACAGTGATGTTCTAATGATGAGGTTCCAATTGTGAGGTTCTGACGGTTACAAATTTACCATACCCAACTCATGTCTGATGTAATTTTACCTCTTATAATTAAAAGGCTTTCTGAATATATCATCCCATTACTATTCACGACCAATGAATTCAAGAGTGATACCACATTTTTGAAAATGATCTCTCAAGAAGTGATTTCTTACATCAATATGCTTTTTTCTAGCATGAGATACAGGATTCATAGATATGCTAATAAAAATTTTGTTCTCACTGTTTATAGTGACATGTTTGAATTGATATCCATAGTCTAGTAATATGTGTTTCATCAATAGAATTTGACCTCAACGACTACTGGTAGCTATATATTCAGCCTCTGCAATAGATAATGTAACATAATTCTGTTTCTTAGTACAACATGATACTAGTGACTTTCCTAAAATGTGACATGTTCCAGAGGTGCACTTTCTGTCTAACTTCAAACCAGCAATGTCAGTATCTGAATTTTTTATTAAATCAAAACGTTATCCTCTTGGATAAAATAGTCCTAAATATATAGAATACTTGAGATATTTAAAAATACTTTTAAAAGAATTTAAATGAGACTTATTGGTATTGTATTGAAATCGAGAACACATGTAAACACTAAACATAATATCAGGTCTACTAGAAGTAATATAAAGTAGACTCCCAATAATACCTCGTTAATTGGGTTGATCTACTAGTTCTCCAGTTTCATCCCCATCTAATTTGCATGTTTTAATCATAGGTTTATCACTTCCTTTACTACTATCCAAACCAAAAAGTTTTAAAAGATCATTAATATATTTATTTTCATTTAAAATAATACCATCGTTGTTTTGATAATTTTAAAATCCAACGAAAAAATTTAGTTCCCCCATTAAAATCATTTCAAAATAATTTTGCATCATTAATGAAAAATCAGAATATAAAGAATGTTTAGAAGATTAAAAAATTATATCATCTATAAAAATTTGTACAATTAATACATCCTTGGAAATCCTTTTAATAATTAAATTAGGATCTGCTATCCCTTTTTTAAAACCTTTTGAAATAAGAAAAGAACCAATTTTTTCATACCATGCTCTAGGATAATGTTTTAGAACATATAATTCTTTAGACTCTTTAAAAACACGATTTGGAAAATGGGGATTTGTGAATCCATGTGTCTGTTCAACGAATACATCTTCAATTATATATGCATTTTGAAATGAACTTTTGACATCCATTTGATAATATTTGAATTTCAGATGAGATGAATAAGCAAGTAGTATCCTAATGGCTTCTATTCTAGCTACAGGTGAGAAGGATTCATCATATTCCATTCCTTCTTTTTTACTATACCCTTGTGCGACTAGTCGAGCCTTGTTTCTATATATATTTCTAGATACATCAACATTGTTCCTAAAATCCCATTTACTGCCTACGGTTATGGTTTCCATAGGTCTATCTACTATTTCCCAAACTTTGTTTCATTCAAACAGATTCAATTCTTCTTGTATAACCATCACCCAAAATCCACAATTGATTGCATCATTGATATTTTTAGGTTCAAGCTGTGAAGGAAAATCATGATGTTTAACCTGGTTTTTCAACGAAGCCATAGTTTTTGTCTCCCAGTTTAAATAACCTACTACAACATCAAAAGGATGATTCATTAGAGTTCGAATACCTATAGAAAGAGTTGAACTAGACTCCTCATGGTTGTCTATTGGATCAAACTCAATAGGTAAAAATTCTGGGAGATTCCTAGATGTTGTTGCTTTTATAGGAGGTTCACTATCATTATCATTGAGATCCAGAATTGACATATCTTCCTCAAGATATTCATGAGTGGTTTTGGGTTCATGTGGATCATTCACATCAAATTTTACATGAGCAGACACTTACACACAATTGGTTCTCATATTAAATACTCTATAGTCTTTACTCGAGATTGAGTAACCTAGGAAAATTCCTTCATTACTTTTGGAATCAAATTTTTCAATATTATCTTTAGTGTTAAGGATATTGACTTTGCAACTAAAAACAATAAATTATTTAACCTTAGGCTTTCTATTGTTCCAAAGCTCATAAGGGTTCTTCATAAGAATTGGTCTAATCAGGACTCTATTAATAATGTAACAAGCTATATTAACAACTCCATCACAAAATTAAATTGGAAAAAAATATTCATTGAGCATTATCATAGAAATCATTTGAAGTGTCCTATTTGTTCATTCCATGGTTCTATTCTGCTGAGGTGTTCTAGGATCAAATAGGTTCTGATTATAACCATTGTGTGAGAAATAAAATTCAAAATCTTGATTTTTAAACTCACTACCATGATCAATTCTCATGGTCTTGATCCTATGTCCACAAATATTTTCTACAGTCATGGAATATTTAATAAATTAAGAACATGATTCAATTTTTTGAGCCAGAAAGTATATCCGAGTATACATAGAAAAATCATCTACAAGACCATAAACATAGTGTTTCACATTTAAACATAAAACTCTTGATGGTCCAAACAAATCTTGGTGAACCAACTCAAGTGGTTGAGAATTAGAAACTTATTTTATTGGTTTGAAAGAAAAATTGTGTTGTTTTCCATTTTAAAAAGGATTACGCACTTTGTTAAGAGGGAATTACAATTTAGGTAAGCCGCTAACTAAACCATTCCTAGACAGTTTTCTATGTCATTGCACATTATAGTTACCTAGTCTTCTATTCCACAAACATGATTCGTTATGAAACAAATTTAAACAAGAATAATTTTTCATAGCTAAAGAATCCATATCAACAGCATATACATTCCCATTTATGAGAGTAGTAAATATTCAATAATTATTAGAATTAAAAACATTACAAACACCATTACCAAACATGACAGTAAATCCATCATCACACAGCTGAGAAATACTTAATAGATTGTATTTTAACCCATCAAAAAAGAGTAATTTTGAAATTAATACAGTATTAGGGTTACTAATCTGGCCTAAGCCGATGATTTTCCCATTAGAATTATCACTAAATGTGACATATCCACCATCAACATTAATCATACTTTTGAAACACGATTATTCACTTATCATATTTCTTCAACATCCACTGCCTAAGTACCACAGATCTTTACAAGAACTTTTTAGAAAATTTTCCAGTAAAACATATTAGACATGGGGTAAATTTTGTACCCAAATTTTCTTGGGTCCAGAGAGGTCAGCATGTTATAATTTAGGAACCCATAAATTTCTGATATATTTCCTATAATAAAAAGATATATATTGAGACATAAACACATTGTTTTCTCCTTTAGAGAATTGTTTTCCTAGAAATGGTCCAGTACATGAACTAGTTGGGAATTGTCCAGATTTTGGAACACATTTGGTCTTAATAATCCTTCTCTACCCAGGATAATATCCTGGACTAGTTGTATATTTTTTTTAATAAGTTTTCCTAGAAACTGAGTCAAGGTATTTCTACTAGTAGTAAATTTCTCAAGAACCCTTACCATTTGTTCATTTGATAATATGAGTTTAGTATTTTCTTTTTACAGCTGAGCACATTTTTCTTTCTCAATATCCAGATCATATTTTAAATTAGTATTTAAATCATGTTGTATTTTCAATAATTTATATTTATCTTTGAGTTCATTAAATGTATCCTCAAGCATTCCACATTATTCAAATTGTTCATCCATTGTCATAATTTCATCATTGTTTCATTCACCTTCATTCCCAGAATAATAATCCTCATGATTTTGGGAATTTGGTGTTACCTCAAATGATTGTGACATGAAGAACAAGTTGGCATGATTTTTTATGAACTATCAGAAGCATCATATCCACTGGAGTTATCTTCTGAAGAACTATAGGTATCTTTTTTATCCTTTTTATTACACTTTCCCTTATCTTCATATTCCTTCCTAAATTTCAGCTTCGAGTAGTATGCCTTCACACGAACTTTTCATTTTCCATCATAACAGATTATTTCATTTGAGTTGTCATATCATTTTCTGTCTTTCATCAATTATCTTTAATATCATACATTCACATGAGTTTGACTTCATCAATAATCTCTTCTTTTGGTAGAATTTTTTGAATCATCTAGCACGATGAGCCATATCCTCATCACTGTCTGAGTCTTCACTTGTGGAATTATTAACAAGAGATTGAACTTTTTCAATGTCCATGTTCTTTGAGGTAGTAGTGTTAAATGCTATAGATTTTTTCCTTGTTTATTAATCTACTTCATGATTCATCATAAGTTATTCTTTATATATCATAAGCTTACCAATTAGTTTGCTCACTGGATGTTTTCCTATGTCACAAGATTCTCGGATATAAATAGAAGTCCCTCTCTATCTGTCAGGTATGCATTAACGCGGTTTCATAATCGGGTCCATGACGTCTTCTAGTTTCCAAAGCAAACTCATAGTATTCAATATCTCACTGAACCGGAGATAAATGTCAGAAATCATTTCATAAGGCTTAATTTTAAAGTTATCATTTTTAATATTGTAAGTATTTAATCTCATTTCTTTGTCATTGGTTTTTCCTTCATAATAAATATCTAATGTATCCCAAATTTCATATGCAGTTTGACACGTAAATATTCTACTAAATTACTCATCACCTAGAGAATAGTACAAATCATGCATTGTGTTACAGTTATTGTTATATGTTGCTTTATTCATCTGAGACCATGTGTCTCTAACAGTAGCAGGTAATGTATGTTTTTCATCAATTGTGTCCCAAATTTCAGGTCTCATGATCTCTAGATATATTTTCATTTTTAATTCCCACTGAGCATTATTATTTCCATTAATGAAAGGGGGCATGTTAATACTATCACAGTCAACTCTATTTTCCATAGTTACGTAGAATATTAAAGAACTGAAAATTTAGAAATGATATAAATATTATTATCTATAAGATACAATTAGAATCACAGTTAAAAATAATTTTCACACCGGATAAAAGTACCTTTGATACCAAATGTTGGTCAGAGTGGATACTGAAAAGGGGAGTGAATTGAGTTCCAATTAAAAATTATGTTTAAAAAATTATGGTTATGAAAACCCCCAATTTATAAAAAAAGTCATAGTTAATTAAGGTAGTATAAATGTAAATGATCAATTGGTCAACATGTTTCTCAAATGGTGATTAATCCTAATATGAATCATTTTATAACACCAAATCAACTTTTGAATCAATTTTAATGAATTAAAAAAATACACACACTAACCAAAACTAACTACAAAACTGTAAGAAAAAATAGTTTTATGTTTTAGCAAATATAAGATGTGGATAAAATCAAAATTGTGTATATGATGATTTGCAAAATAATTTAAAGAAGAGGTTTAGACTCAAGATGAGACCTTATCCTCTCAACATGATGATCACCTTCCACCATGCAGTTTATAATAAAACATGATACACATCCTGTATCGGGATTTACAATAGTTATCACAAACATTCCAAGGAACACACCCTATACCACAGTTCTTCGTGGGAATGACAATAATAATAGACCACACATAGTATCATCCACACTTATAAATTGGAAGCACAGATAAGATTATGTTTGATGTCTGGATTGTTAATATCATCTAGTTCAAACACATGAGTTAGTGTTTGATATAAATAGACACACACACTTCTTAAGGATGTAAAATGAAGAAACCCAATAAAGATGTTATGTAGAGAAAGAGTTTTGAAGGCTCTATGTGTTTGCAATTCAGCTCTTAACTCATTGCAATGAAAAATGATGAAGATCGAGTCAATCTCAAGAAGTTGTTTCCAAAATAGAGTGTTTCAACCCAGGTTCAATCATTAAGTGTTTTTCTTTTGATGTTTATCAAGAGATGATGAAGCACACAATGAAGGATTGAGTTTTTTCCAGAATGATCCTCGTGATGCATGTTGCATCAGGATCATAGTGCTGGATGGTTTGACATTTGATTTGGAAAGTAAGCTCTATCACACTTCTAATGCAACACTTTCTTCATGTCCGCGTAAATGTTTTTCTACTTGTTTCTATCCTCGATCATTCCTATTTTTTATTTCATGGTATTCTCTTTTTATATTTGAGGTCTGACAATGGGAATGAGTAGATCACGTGCAGGCTTTCTCGTACCTCATATTGTCCATGGTGCTGTCTCCTGAAACATTTACAATCAATATGAATTAATTTCAAAGAATTTATTTTATCAAATATGACTATCATACATGTATTCAGAAGCTGAGAAATATGGATGAATAATCATCAGTATACTGGTAACGTTAGCCTTCAAATCAGTAGTCTTTGACAGTAGGTGCACATCGACAAAATTTAACCTTTAACATTATGGTCACACCAGTAACCATGTATCAGTTACCTTGTTTCGATAAACCGATAATAGTTACCTTGTAGCTATAACCTTGTAACGGTAATCCTGTAACTGTAAACTTTTTGTGGTAACCATGTTGTTGTATGCTTGTAACTGTAACCTTGTAGATGTAAGTTTGTGAATGTAACCATGTAACAGTAATCTTGTGACTTTTACCGTGTAACAGTAACTTCTGTAACGGTGACCTCTGTACTTGGAAGAATTTTTCACAGTGAGCTTAATGAATCAAGCAGCGAGATTGATAGTATATGAATATTACTCTATAGGAACATGAAACATTAATAAAACATAATTATAAAATAATGATGTCATGGTTCTCACTTAAATTTAAACAATATTTGGTATTATCAAAATATGATTTGAGATCATAAAAATATGATTTGGGATTATCAAAATATGATTTGAGATTATAAAAATATGTTTTTGGATTATCAAAACATGAGTTGGGATTATCGGAATAAGTGAGTTAAACAATATATTTCTATAGAATTAAAAATATAATTCTAGACCCCTAGAGATCATATTATGGTTGTTTTGATTAGATTATATTTATGGAATGTATTCAATGTGTCACATTAGGCTATATAAGAAGTGGACTATTAGGAAAATGATTTCTCAATAATGAATTTAGTATGATCCAGATTGGTTTTAAGTTGATATATCTTCTGAATTAATCTTTAATATGTTTTTGATTAAATTTATTGTCATATTTTAGGCATTCAATATGAGTTTCTTTCAATATATTTAGCACATGGACACACCCATGACATTGAATGCTAAGAAGGGTTTCCAGTTAGAATTGATATGAAAATTTCATATTTTATTCTATGAGATAAAAAGGAGGATAATGTAATCTCCTATAACAAATATTCATAATACTCAAGTTAGGTATGATATATATTGCGTTGTTCTTGAAATTATACATTAGGTATTCTAATGAATGGAAGTAAGGTAATTTCATGAAGTTCTCATTAGTAATGAATACATTGTTATAACTAAAATAGTCAGTATATATATTATAGTGGTTGTTGTTGTGTTGAAAATTGGGTAGCAGTACATCTTTATATAGATATTTATCATGTATATGTATGTAATGATAATTTGGTATATTATTCACCTAATGTGACTTAAATATCCATAAAAGGTATTTGGTAGATTACATAAAGATATTAAAAATGGTGATAGTGTGTCCTCCTATTTAATATAATTTAGATATATATTGCCTATGGTGTAATACATATGAGGTTTGGGTGAGAATGGAAAAATATTTTTCGAAGATCATGGCTTTGTTGTCAGACTAAAATGTGGTCATAGCAGAGGATCGAGGGTTAATTGATAGGGAACCCATCATAGTCATATTCTTATTGTACTAATGATTTATTTCCATTTATGAGATTGATTTAGTGTGTTCCATGATGAACTAATGGTTGTAAGAAATTGGATCGATTCCATGTTGGTATCTAGATATACATATAGTGTTTATGGAACATAGAAGAGTGATGGTTCCTAATTTAGCTGGTGATTAGTTTATTATAGCCTTTCATGTGTCTATGTGAACAGTAAATCCATTGTAGACCAAGTCATATAAAAATATCCAAGAATAGTTTGTGTTTCCATAATTTAATAGATAAATAGAATATTTATTTCCCATTTTCTAACATGTTAGAGAGAAAATATAGAGAATCGTTGTCCTACAGGGTCACTCTAAAACTCTACACTACCAATGTGGAGGTGTAAGGAGGTAAAAATTACTAATAATAGGGTTTTCCTAATCCCTGAGAGCTCAATACATTGTATGGGTGTTAGTGTATCATTTTCCATAATGGATCAAATCTTACTAATCATAGAGACTATATATGATTATGATATTGGAAAATTTTAAGATTCAAGAGATCATTTCTTGTTAAGAAGTTCCATGAATCATGGTATCTACAAGAGATTCCATGTTCACATAAATTCATTATTAAATCCTGTATTAGTTTATTGTATCATAGTTGATTGTATTTATGGAATTTCATCCCCATACCAATGTGAAGTCATTGGGAATGATGCATACATATAAGATATTCATCTAGGGTGTATTAAAGATATTATAGGTCATTAGGATGATCCCTTATATCTATGATATATCACTAATAATATTTTTTATAGTCATTATTTTAGAAGTATGTATTTAAATATCCACATAGGAAGCCATGCCTTTCATTAATTTTCTAGAATGATATAGGTTATTCTTTAGCTATTGGATCGAGTAATGTATTAGAGAACATGGACTGGGAGTACATTTTCTAGTAACAACTATTAATTTCATAAAAGAGGTAAAAATATTAAGCTGGCTGAGGGAGTTGGATTTGGAATCCACTGTGGATGAAAATATTCTCTTTTGGGTGTACCCTATATTACATTTTAGTTTCTTAATGTGGAAAATAATAACAGTTTCGAGATATATTTCTCAACTAGTGATCGTCGAACGAATCATGATAGTGGCCTATTTATTGGATTATCCTCCTTTTTATCATGGCATGAACAATATGATTCACATTTGTTATACTCCAATGTTCCAACGGGACATTATTCAGGTAATCGACTTTGAAGATATTAATCTAACAAGCTAATTATATTTTTTATGGAGATATATTCATATGGTAGACCAAATAGTGAGGTGTTTTTTTTAGGAAAAACCATTTCTATATTTTTTTCTTTTATAATTAGAAGAAAATATAAGTTGTAAATACATTGTGGGAAGTAGATTTTCATAATAATTTTCCAAATTAGTTTTAGAAATCATATGGGATGATTCTCTTATAATTTAATTCCATAGACATGTTGAATTCTGACACAACTATTATAGGTGTGAAATATTTTACTTTTATGTATAATTATATCATATTGTATGGATATATGAGGTTGTATATAGGTACATGGGAGGTTAGAAATGTTAAAGGATAGGTTATTGAATGTTAGTAGTTTATCAAAGAATAGTAATCCCACCAACCAGTTGTTAGGTCTCCCATTTAGAGTAAATTTTATCCAAAAAACAGCTAGATAGTGTAGATCACCAAATTGTTGGGGGTGATCCTAGGCAGAACCGATACATCTAATTGACCACCATCCATATATTAGAGGCCAATATAATTCTAGTAGTATATAAAAAGGCCTAGTCATGAAATTTAGAATATATATATTTTAAAAACCCAATCACATATCAATATTTTCAAATTATAATAAATTCCATTAACCACTAATACACATGTATAACATTTTGGTGATTATGTGTACTTATTTTAACATCCATTTTATTTTACTGAATCCCATGCAATCAATTGATCTAGCTCTACTAATCTAGTTAATATTTAATTTCTATATAAGTATTATATCCTATAATCCTTGATGAAAACTAGTGGCATAATATATTATTAGATACAATTTAGAGGTTTAATATTGGTCAAACATGGTTCTTATTGATAATCCATAAAATCATAACCTTAATTTATCGAATAGATATCATTGAATTAATTTGGAAGACAACGTTGTTAGTAATGGATTATCTCAGTTATGTTTTACATTTTCTTTCCCTTACAATGTGGTTTCTTCTCAATCCAGATCATTGTATAATACATAATATTGATTCGGTATTTTCTCTATTATCTAGTGGTTCTATGGTAAGTTTAGGGTTACAGATTCTATCACTAATAATTTCAGTTTATATATTCATCACTTGACCTTATATTATATCATATTTTAGTTCATGGCATCATTTATGAAAATCTTAAGTTTTCTTATGAGCTATTGATTATTTATTTTTTTATAAAATGGTTATTGTTTTTGTTAAATATTTTTTATAATGATGTGTCGAATTGATCTACCACCCTTTATATAAATTTCCATATTCTTTTATAAAATGTATACCTTCTATCATTTTTTACTTCATATCTAGTTATTCAATTTATTAGTGATTAATTATTTAGAGTAGTTTATTAGGATTCCATTATGGTGTTAATTTTATTCTTATATTCATTTAATAAGATTGATTTCGTGTACTTTTCAAGGAAATAGTGTACAATGGTGATACATAAATGATTATATAGTTATATATATCCTATAGGTCTTCTGATTGTCTTTTATTACTTTCCATGGGCCTAATCATCATCCTTATCTAGGATAACTCATGTTCATGAAATAAAAATACATTGAAATGGAAGGATTTTGGACTATTGGAATTGGTATTCCATGTTAGATTTGACTTCGGATTGTAAATACACAAGGGAAAGGTTTATGTTTTTTATTTTCATGTTATTGTCATAGATATCATTATTTTTTGATAGGATTGTAGGAAATGTGTGCTCTTCTATTATGATGAAATTTTATTGTTTATTTAATTGAGGTTATTTCATTATATGATGATTTATCCACATCCTATACTATTGTATATTATCACTGCACATAGAATGTTAAAATTAATTCCATATAAGGTTGTTGTGGATAATGATCCATATGAAAAACCTATAGGTTATTGGGATCTTGTTACTAATGTAGTGTGTATAGTGCACAATCTGAACCATGGTGGGAATATAGATACCTATTATGATATTGAAGTCGATCCAATATTGGTGAAGAATGAATTGAGTATATATATTTCTATTCTCATGACTTTTGTTATTAATGGAGAGAAATTATACATTAGATGTAGAGGGTTTGTTAGGGAAAATTAAATTTACCACATAATACAAAGAGGAAACAAATTCCATTATGGTTAATTTGGTTGCCTTTATGGATTTATATTGTGGAAATATGTAGTATTTAGATTTCTATAAAATAATTTGGAGAGTTTTGAATGAATATAATTTAATGATATATTTAACTAGTAGTTATTCCTAAAAAAGGATGAAATATATATATATATATATTTATATATTTATATATTTATAGAGTTCCACAGCCTTAAAAAACACGAAATTAAATTAATGGAATATAAAAACTGATTTTATTAGGATTCCATTTTTTCTAAATAGATTGTATTAAATTAAAAAAATGATCAAAGGTTTTGAATGTTTTAAACATGATATCTATTAGTAGATCTTCACAATGATGCTTTTTATTTATTATTAGGTTGTGGTTTAGGAACTGATCTATGATATTGATTATGTTGGAAAATTGTGATTACAGAGGACCCATTTTAATTATATATGTTCTTATATTGGACCTTATAGAAGGAAGAAGAGGAAGAATGAGGTTTAAATGGGATGTGTTAGTGGATCCTAGTAACATAGTAATTTTATTTGAACTATTTCTACTATATGTAGCCATATACCTTCCAATAATTGTGCTAATATGGTTAATATGAAATGTTATTTCTCATTATCCAAATTGTTTTCCCTAACATTTTTTATTCTAGGTAATATTAAAAATACCTATCTAGGATTATCATCCTAGTGATATTTGTCAGGATCTTTAACAAATAAAGAATTAGGGTTTCCATTAAATGATTTCATGGATGTAGATCTTCAACAAAAATCATATGAGTGTGAAACAAAATCTTATTTTGTAGTGGTGAATTTTCATGTAATTGAAGTGAATCTTTTGGATATATTGTGGGGTGTTATGATTTTTAATGGTGAAACATTAATTAATTTTTCAATAGTAAACACTATATTTGATAGTAGTTCATATAAATCATGTTTGATAACTATATTTTTACTAAAAAAATATTTCATATAAAACACATTAAATAAATTATGTAGTAATTAATTCATCACAGAATGAAATAAGAACAATGTTTATTATTCCCCTAATGAAACTATGATATATATTATGTTTATATACCTTACCATTTTTAATTTTTGATATGGGTCTCTATGATGAATTTTTTTATACAATAGATTGTTTCCCATATATCAAAAATTATCTTCTATTCGTAGATGATATTCATACTACCACATATAGGAACTCATTGGAGTGCTATGTCGAATTGAAGATGTGTTGAAATAGAGAACTACTTTAAATACTGTGGAATGGTAAATAAACACCATCACTTATAGTTTATATTAAATAGGAATCCTATAGGTTTTATATTTTTATAGGGGATATTTATTTACATTAGGTGTTACTAAGAATCATTATGGGTCATCCCTGATATAGAAAATTAGTTTTCTGGGTTAAATTAATTCTAAGTAAACATCAAATATATATAACGTCTTACCATATAGAATAAGTATCATTAAGAGAACTATTGATTTTATTGATTATTTTGAATCCAATGGATTAATTCATATAATTGTATCACTATTGTTAAGAATTATAATATTTTTTAAGAATAATGAGAGAACTAATCATTTCTATGGAAATTATTGAAAACGAAAATAGGTGAATATTATGAATAAGTTTCCTCCACACTAAATTGAAAAAAAAATTATTGATTGAAGGGTTAATGGTTGTTTAAAAGTATTCATCTTCAGTCTTGATAGAACCAATTCAATGTTATGGTGATTAATGTTCCACACACATGCATTGGGAGATGATATCATAAAATTTAGTATCACTTTATTACATTTTTCTGGATAAATGACCCCATTTTTTTATGGAGCATATAAATTAGCTATTTTACTAGTAAATATATCAATTTTGGTGGTATTCAGCACAAACATTATGGTTTATTTAATAAAATAAAGTGATTTATATTCTCCTAAAAATAGTTTGATTACATTGATAGATCAAATTTATTATGATATGTTATTTTTGTTTAAATTCATAGTTATTGATGGAATATTATTATGGAATATGTTCATCAAACATGGAATCTCAATTGTGGCCATGTATTTATATACATAGATATAATATTATTTAGATAAATATATAATACATATTATAAAAAAAGATAATTAAAATAAATAATAATTTAGAATCTTTAGGGAAGAGATTCATAAAAAATTATTTAATAAAATATTACTAAATACTCATTTAGTGTATTTCATAAATAGTACACAAAAAATACATGAACTATATAGAAGTCTAATTTATAAAATTTGTAAATGAATCAATATAAATTGTGAGACTTACATTTAAAAAAGTGTAAACATAGGAAATATCTGTCAATGATCATATTAAAGCATGAGATGATTATAAGGGTATGATAATATAAGATATATATTTGAAAATAACACCCAAAAATTTGTATAACATAATAATTGAATAATGTTATAACCCCAACATTAACAACCATGATCGAGGTTCTAATAATTTATATTGGGAAAATGTATAAGGGATACCATCATGGATGGTTGAATATATTATTAGTCTTGATGAAATATATACATGTATGATCTCCATTATATATTGTGAAAGTATGAAATATTATAAATAAAAATGTTAATATCCCTTAAGACTCATTCAATTATTACTTCTACATATCTTAGGGAAAGGAAACCAGAAATGGGTGATCTCAAATTATCAGAAAAGGATATATATATTAAAAATTATTATGTTTAAATAAGGGAAAAATAAATTTTCCTTGTTAAATAAGATATAACACAAAATAATAATAAAAAGTTGGGTTTGATGAGTTTCCATTGAAAATATTGATATATGAAACACGTGTATAATAAGAACTAAATTATCAATGATGGAAATTCTTACTGATGTATTTCCTGATCTTCAGGATCATAAAGTGTTTATTTTGATGGCCTTTCAAAATGATAGTTTAATTTTTGCGTAGGAATCAATCCATGATCATTAAATTATTATAGTCAACATTTATGTCTAATGAGACAATTATATACATGTAATGACAATATAAATATAGAATCCACCATTAAATACATTTCTTATGTGATCCAAATATTTAGAATAATAAATTAAATTCCAAAGCAATATAACATATCGATAAATATAATTATCGATTAAAGAATAAACAGTATTAATATTTCTCCAGTCATTCAAATCACATTCAATGGAAAACATAGTGTCTGTAAATTGTTGGAATTTTAGGAAATAATCATATCCATGAAATAAAAAACATGTATATATAGGAAAAATATAATTTAAAATAAAATACGATCACTAAAAATTGTAATGTCAAGAGAACATTAATGATAAAAAAATTAATAAGAGGTAAAGGATAAATATAATAAGGCTTCATTAATTTTTTTTCAATTTATAAATTCATTATAAATATGTATAATAAGATATATATCATAAACAATATTTTTTTGGGATGATATATTAATACAATTTAATTTAAAAATTATTATTCATTTTTAATTTTTTAAAGGGATGTTTAAAATGATATTTTTTTTATCAAAAATAGATTGAATAATTTCAAATTTTTTAAAATGTATAATATTATTGAAAATTATTCTAATAAATTATTTAATTAATAAATTGAAAATAAGTAAATTTAATTTTCAAAATATGGACATGGATTATAAATATAAGTGACATGAAGATCAATAAGATCAGATTTTCTTTTAAACATGTTTTTTTAATTTAATTTTCAATGATATGATTGATTGTATTTAAATACAAATAAAAAATAGATATATAGAAGATGAGAATATATATATATATATATATATTACTATGTATATATTAAAATATTCCATCAATGTAGATAAGAGAAATCCAAAAATGGGATTATTAAATAAATAGTTAAATCTTTAGTATCATTCAAAATTGAAACTAAATGGAAGATTGTAATTGAAATGAAACATTAATAATAATACAAAAACATATATTCATGTAAAAATCAACAATGTTCTAATATATATACCACATAGAAATAAATAGTTTTGTACTAATGAATATAACTCAATGAAATGGATATTGAGCAACTATCCATCACGTTTCCCCTTAGATTATTGTTATAAAACCTCATATACATTGGTTTTAAAAAATTTCCTAATTTCTAGTAGGATAATAATAATATTTTATTATTTATATATGATCATTTAATAACCTAATATTTACAATTTTATTATAATAATTCATTAATTTCATTTTTTTGGTGTTAACTACATTAAAGTCTCATGCTTATTTTATCTTGGGTATTCCAGTTATTTTACATTTATTATTAATCCATAATATCCATAAAAATAATCATGATATAAATATTTTTTATAATAATTAATTATATCATTTTTACCATCAATGTAAATCTGAAATAAAAAATAAATCACGTAGATTCTTGGAGGTTGTAGTCTAGACACACACATGGGTGATGTTATCATTTAAAAATAGTTGGTCATTTAGAAAATTGATAACATATTATAACTGTACAATAATAATTTCTTCATAAATATCAATTATATAAATATATACGTATTTATATTTGGCTATGTAAATGACTTTGAAAATCGTATTACACTACAATGTGGAGCCGAAAAGATGTACATATGCATAAGCGATGTTTTATATTTTTAATGGGTAAAAAATAATAGGAATGTGACTTTCCCAGAATCATAATATAATATGAGTATATATATGATAATATATTAATTTTTCTGGAATAGTTAAGATATATTTATAGTATTTATATGAAAAATTAAATTTTAAGTGTCGATAAAGGAGATTACAACTCTTTGGTATAAATCCATTACATGCCCTATTAAGGGACCTAATGTAGCTCTTATAGATGAAATTTTTTTCTATAACTTTGATAAATTAGTTGATATGTGAAATATAAAAGATTTTCATGACCGAGGATTATAAAATTGGTGAAAAGAAATATATGTAGTGTTGTTTTCAAAGTAAGGGGAGGGGAACATTTGGAATTACATTAAATATAAAATTATTTTAAATTAGTTGTGTTGTAAAAATGGATTTAAATTTATATAGGGATAATAAAATATCATTATGTGTCTAAATTTTATCCTCAAATAAAAATATGAATTGACTGAGTTATGTTCCCACCTATATTTCATAGTTTTAAACCAAATTCACCCTTTGGTCAATTATAATGAATTTGATAATTTTAGCAATTTATGAGTCATGAATGTTCACATAAAGTAAAACAAACCACTAAATAGATCATGGATAATATTTTAATCCATTTCATATTCATAGAGATTAACATTTTATTTTTAGTAATTTCATACCCTTCAAGGAGTTACGATTGATAACAAAATACCATTATTATCATTTCTAGAACTATTAATATAATTTCAGTTTGAAAATTACATGAAAGACAATTAATATTAATATTACATTTTCGTACATCCCTAATATTTCATATATATATATATATTTTATTAGGTAACTATAACTCACAAAAAATGATTTATTTTATTATATTAAGAATCATTTACATTATATTTTTACTGTAGGAACTAACATTTTTTCATTGATTCACAATACATTAATACTGTTATGAAATAATATAAAATTTAAAATAAATTATCATGATAAAAAATAAATGATATTAACAATGGTATTATATAACAAAAAATTCACCCTCTCTACACTGATCATAAAATATTAAATATATTAATGTCAATAGTGTGAAATTAATTACTTGTTGACTTGATAATATAATATTATTGAAAATATTAAAGAAAAAATGCTATATGAGGAAATTGTTTTAAAAAATAGATGATAATGGTTAAATTAAACTTAGAAAATAAGATAATGAAAACTATTATAGAAATAATAATCATGTCTATAAAGTTTCTGACCATATTTAACTAGTTTTACATGGTGACATATTTTATCACATTTACTATTAATATTTCATAAAAATAATAATATCATTTTTTATCAAATTTTAACATATGGATTCTAAATATGGTATCCACATTTAATAATTGATTTACTAAAATTCAAAGAAATAATTTTTAATATTAATGTATATAACACAAGTGGAAATATGTTTTTAATTAATTGTGATTTGAAACATCAAAAATAATATAAATCAATTCATGAAATTTGATGATTATATTATTGTAAATAAAAGAGATCAGATCTCACTATATCAGAAAAAAAAATACAAATAATATTTTATAATAATTAATTAAATGAAATAAAATTAATGTATTTAGAAAATATTTATTTTATTATATCCATTAAAAACCATTATTTTTTAAAAATTCCAAAATTTATACAAATTTCATTTTTAATGTTCATATTTGAAAATATAAATTAATTTTAAAAACTTGAATTTATAATATTTGAGAGTAATTTTGAATAACCTTTTTTTATAAAGATATATGTAATATAATAATATTTAATTCAAATAAAAAATTACAATAATTGATTCAAATATATGATATTCTTAACTCTTTCAAATATGAATTTCCACAAAATTTCATTAATTAACCATAAATAAATAAATTTTGTTATTTCATCATAATAATTTATTTACGTTCCCATATAACAAAATTTATCTTATGGTTTATACAAATTAACATTTGAATCCAAGTGATCTGATTCCTCATCACATGTTCTCTAGTATCCAAAATCATGATAGGATCATCACATTATACATAATTTTCATCTATCTTTATTTAATTACACATGAAAACATGTGTTGGATATGGAATTTACTTCCTTAATAATGATATGCAGAATGAATCCTCTATATTAGAGTGGTTGGGTGTAATTTTCCAATGATATTCCAAAACACAAATTATTTTTAGAAATTCAAAAGTTTCAATGTAAATTTGTATAATTATTCAATTTTTTATCAAACATTATTATAACCATTAAAGGACATATGTTTAAGAAAAATTTATCTCCAAATCGAAAATAAAATTATTTCATTTTGTTATGATAATAAACTTTTATCCTACTATTGGATTCATTAATAAGGGTTTCAATTGTAATGAATTTTTATTTTTTCCCCATTATATTCAAATCCACTCATTCTCTAATCCCATCCCAACTAGATAGATTTTGTCATGTCTCACCATATAGTTATTCATATGAAACCATTTGAATGATTTAATGGAATATATTATAGTATACAAACTCCAATTTACGGAAAACATTTCCCACAAACCATTAATCTATTTTGAGAATAACCACAATAGGTCCTCAATGTGTGAAGAGTACATTAGAACTAACGTTTCAGTTGATGGTAATAGGTTGTAATCAAATGATACTCAATTACAATATAATTCCTCAGAATTTTCAATAATTACAATATAAATTATGGAATACTATTAGACACAATATAAATTATTTCATATTAAATTCTAAAATATTAATTAATATAGAATCAATAAAGGTGATGAAGATGTAAAAATTCTCTTATAGAGATGAAATGTGTTGATTTTATAAGGATATCAATAGTATCCCATAGTACATCATGTGTTCATAGACATATTTGTAATCTATTAAGAAATTTTACAACAATTTCATCCCATTTCCACATATCAATATGTAGTGGTTTCATAAGTCCACTAGGATAATGTATTTTATAAATCAGTAGTTTACAAAATAATCTTCTATATAGAATATCATCAATTTACATATTAATAATATCTACCAAATATATTCCTTAAAATATGTATACAACATGGAGATACCATTGTGGGTATAGAAATTCAATCTATAAGCACAATAGTATTATTTCATTATCATTACATGTATTGATTCCACACCAGGAACCATTCTATTTTTTAGAACACAATGTTTATTTATTTTTTCTTATAATTTCTAATAATACACTGCATAAATTTTATTAGGAAATTTATCATCATCAAGATTAGTACATTTTATTCATTATAATAAATTTTTTGGGTAATCATTTGAATAGGTAGTGATATTTTCTCTTCCATAATAATTCCCATATACATATTTACAAAATATAAATTCATAGGATCCCTGTAAATCACCATTTTTATAGGTACACTATTATAATTCATGTTCAATTCATATTCCACCTCATTTTGAATCATATATTGTTAGTGTATTGAGAAATCATAAATCATGATTAACTTTTTCCATCTAATTTATAACTAATAGAATCCATTATATGTTATTATATAATTCAATCAACATTAGTCAATGAATATATAACATATTTCACTATTGGCAATTTTTTGCAAAAATTTAAATGAAAATATTATGGCTACCTAATCGTGATCATGAGTTGGATAATTATGTTTATTATTTTTTATCATTCTTAATAAATAAGCAATAACATTAGTCATTTTCATAAAAAAATCAATTACCTTCTCAGATACCACAATACATATTATATATCCTTCAATTAAAATAGTTATATTCAATATCATAAAAATCATCAGTATCCACATAATTTATAAAAACTCATTATATTCTTTTAAACCTGAAATCATAACTGCATGACATGTAATATTAGTTATTGTGTTTGACGAAACATAATAGTTATGAACAAATCATCAATAAAAACATATAAATAATTTAAAATTATATACCATGTTTATGTAAATTATTTTATTCCATTATTGAGCTGTTATTGTATATGCAGAAATAATTGAAATTCCATCCATTGAGATAATGCTACAATATATGGAAATATGAAAATACCATAATTCAGACATGTAAATTTTTTTGTAACACATATTCTATATGATTTTAAAGAATGATAAACAACTCTTTCTAACATTCCTCTTATCTATGAGAGTGCACAAAATATCTTCAAAAAATACAAAAAAATTGTCATGTTATTATTCGAATAATCATTTTATTATATTAATAATTATGTACCACTCATTTGTAAATACAAATGGAATTATTGTTAACAAGTAATATTAATACCAAGTAAATTATAGTCTGTTTGGACTATTTTCATTCATTACCCATAATTGATCATATCCTATATGATTTAAATATTTGAAAAATACTGATATCTGTAATGATGATATGATAGGCCATCAATGTGAGGTTTTGTTGAAGTATCATTATAAAATAACATTGATTTCCCTATAATAATTGAAATTAAATAATTTTTCAATCATTATTCATAAAAAATGAATTTTGGATCATCGATTTGAAACTCTAGTGATAATTAACCAATATAAATAACTATTGTATTTATTTGATCAACTCCACTAATAACATAGTGTTTTTTCAACTGTGATTATTCAATTCAAGTATTTCATCAAGGATAAAATCAATGAAAACTAAACAACATATTCTGGTGGATTTCCATGTAAGTCTTTACCTGAAAATTCTATTTATATTTTATTTTTGAAAACTACATTTTCTGTGAGTGGGAACCCAATCCTACATGAGATACCAAATCATCGAAATAAAAAAACCGTTTGGAAAAATATTCAAAATTCAAAATACTGGATAATGAGCCACCTTGGAACATGATTACCCGATCAGCCTCCTCAAGGCACACCCTCAACTCCGTCATGACGGTCACACCATCAATAAAACATCAAAATAAACATCATCTTAGGAACCAGTTCCATTTTGGTCCACCCTCATACCACCATCGTCACACATTCCAACCTGATACTTTTTCCACTGACCACACTATCACCTCATTCTATCACCATCATCATCATCATCAATGAGTTGTCCCTCTGGGCCACTTCTCAAATGTTTTCCCACAGTCTCCATCTTAGATTCACTACCACCCTATCATCTTTGTTTATACATCCACACATAATGCCAAAGCCCTAAACAACATCAATACATTGACACTGACGTATCATCTCGCCACTAACAACAAAATCCCTTGAATGAATCCACCATTGTTAACAAATTCCCACAATCCTCATGCAATGACCAACACCACTCTCTACTTATAACCTCTGAAAATCCACATCCATATTTCAGTAAATCAAAACACCATTTCCAGGAAAAACTATACACCATGAAAAGAGTTCTCAGGAGGAACCCAAGGGAAAGATTTAATCCAACGAAGATGTTCTTCTTGAACCACTATCAACCTCTCGAATAGAACATCCCAAAACATCCTAGTAACCACCATTTTAGATCCGATAGAGATAGAAGTGGATGAAAATATAGCCAGAGAAAAGTTTGAGTTGATCAGGGATTCAATAGAGAGACTACTATTTCACCAGTACCACAATCCCCTTCAATTAGACCACATAAAAATTAATAGTACACCTTCATAAATTCCACCCTGAACAAAGAACCACTTGAAGAATCTGCAATGAACAACCAATTCACTATGAAAAGAATCGCCAATAGGAACCCAATTCATGGAGAGAATCCAATGATGATACGACTCTTGGAACATCATAAAGCTTTCGAACAACACAACCCAAAAAATCCTAGTAACCACCACACCAGACTGTATAAGGATATGAGTGAAGGATCATTAATCCATAGTAGAGATGGAGTGGATGATGGCTTCAATGGAGAGACTTGAACTTCTTTAGGACCATAATCACATTCCATTAGGCCACCACCAAATGAATGGAAATCCTGTAAAATCACTTAATCATGAATCTTAATTTCATTATCATGGAAATATACATCTATATTTTACATTTAAATGAAATAATAATCATGGATTATATCAAAATAAAACTGATATATAATAACCAATTTTTCACATAGGGAATTTTTATGTGTTGTAATAGTAGCTAACAGACACATCCTGGTTATGATGAGGATTAAAATTTGAGTTCTGACTCACAACCCCCCTCTTAGGGTTCTTGGGAAAACTAATTTTTATTGAAATAAAGATGATTTAGAAGATTGAGGTGATCTAAAATAAAATAATGTTTAAAATAAATTTAAGGATATTATTAACTCAAGTTACACTATATATATATATATATATATATGAAGAGAAACCATATCTGTAGTGATCATGGAATTATGGACATCCCCTCTTGGCCTCTTCGCTTGTCAGCTCCCTTATTTTTTGATGAATTTTCAGTTAATAATTAACCATTTTTATATGGTTGAATGTCTTTAAATATTTTATTTTTTATTCCCCTTTAATTCATTAACATTAGGACACATATATTTCCAGTTTTTAAAATCTCTCATTCTCCTATATTATTTTACAAGGTGTTTCATTATAAATATTAACATTATAAAAATTTCATCATAGACTTATTATTCATTAATGCTTTACATTTTTCATTATACTCAACCATGTTCTTCTGATATTTTTTCCTTTTAATATATAGAATCTATAAAATTCTTCTATATTTTTATGGAATATCATAAAAATTTATCATATGATGATAATACTGGAGATTCAATCCTCATTTGGTGGCATGGTAGATATCATTTAATGTAATAGTTAACCTTGTATTTCCATGTCATATATAATCTATTAAAAACATGGTTAGTCTTGTGGGGGAATAATCAAAATACTCAACACTTTTTTCTTTTCTTTTATAGATAAATTATCATTATAATCAATATATCTTATTTCTCACATGGGAAATATATTTCCTAGAATGATACAATAAAATATATTCATTCTATATTTTATATTTCTTCTACCAATAGAGTATTCTGGATCAACTAAAACCAATGATAAAAATGACATATATGATTTAAAATAATGTGAATAACAATTTATACTTTATTGAATACCATTTTTAGAAATATCTTTTCAAGAGACCCAATACACTATTGAACAATCACTAAATTAGTAGTCCCACTAAAACAATGATTCTTGTATCAGAATAAATGTTCCAAGAAACATGTATCATGTTACATAATATCACAATTCAATAAATGAATAATTTTTTTTACTTTTATTATTGTTATTTTATAACAAAAACAAAAAATATCTACAAATATGTGCACCAATTTTATTTTCATTCTTAATAGGGAAATCAATACATAGACTATTTTCATGGATTCTCATTCATATGTTAGGCACCATAAATAAATAGAGGCCAACATTAGGTAATATCATGTACATCATGAATATAGAAAATATATAAAGATCATTATTATGGTCAAATTATCAAACATGGTATGGGATTATAAGAATTATCATGTTAGATATGTATATTTAGAATCATGTTCCCTTGATTTATATTAAATATATTATGATACCAACTATATTAACCTCAAATCCCATAATAAGTAAATGGTTTCTAAATTATTACATTCATATCAGAAACAACATATATAATGCAATTGAATAGATCAATTTAGTTTTCATGATTATATATATATAACTCATATTTAATATTGAAAATAATATATGAACCATAGAAAAATGAAATTTATGGAATCCCTAAAACACAATAAATTATTTCTTCCTCAAATCCAATGGATTGAAAAATCAAATTGTTATGCTAAATGGCCTAGTAAGGGCCATAAATAATTATTTAAATTATGGGAAAATATGTCATTATCAATATGTCATGGAAAATAACTAAAATAACATGAGAATTTTTTAATAGTTGAATTCAATGAATATACGTGGATAAAATAAATATTAAAAACATGTGGATAAATATTAATACATTTCCAATGAATTAAATTCATAATATTAAACATTATTATCTAAGAAAATATGATTTCTTTACCACCATGGACTTCTACTACAAGACGTTAATCTATATGTATTTATACACTCAAAACCAATTTAATATGCTTGGCCAACTAGTTTGTCTCATTAAAAATTTGATTCCAATGATTTGTTATATTATTCTACGTGATTCCCATTCTAAAATTACCAATGAATTTATAATATATTTAATGATAAATTTATTTTATAAATAATATACATCATCAATAAATTTATATATTCACTAAATATAATTATATATAAATATATCCATAGTAAATACAATAACATTCAATGGAAAATTTGATATGTAATCGTGATAAACATTTTTGGAAATAATCGTTTCCCTTTTATAAAATATATTTAATTTTATGATAATTATTGTGTAAAATAAAAAAGTAACCCAAGAGTGCAAATGTTTCAATATATTTTCAATGAAAACAATATTTATATGAGGTTAAAATTGGAATAATTTACAAAAAAATATAGGTTATGTAATAAATTATTATAAATTAATGAATAATAGGAAAAGTATTAAAAAATAAAATAAGATATTAATTAATGAGTTTTATTTCATAAATTATCTAAAAAATATATAATAAGCTCAATAAGGTAAAAATGTTGTGGAAGTGGGAATTTGTTTTAACACCATACACATTAAAGGTGACCATTCATTTTCCATTTTAATAATATAAGGTAAAAAATAAAATTTCCCAAAACTATTAGAAATATTCCTTTTAGACATTAACAAAAATTAAATATAATATAATAATTCTTCAATAAATCTATCTAGTCATTAAGGAAGACCAGTTTAAAGAAAAATTTCAAAATATGAACATTGATGAGAAATATTTCAAATTCAAATAGGAACAATATGAGGCTTTCATTTAAAAGTAATTAACACTTAAATCTTGTTAAAATGAAACTAAAAGATGGAATAAAATATTAAAAATCAATAAATAAATATTGGAACAAAAAATATATAAATTTAATGAATAATATATTAAAATATTCCAAAAATGAAAATAATATTTTAAAATATATCCTCTCCTCTTTGGTAACAATGAAATTATAACAGTCTAAAAGTATAATAGTCAAATAAAATTATAGTAATAATTAATAAATATATTCATGGGATATATACATCAAAGTGGTTGAATATACATATAAAATAGGATAATTATACATAAATATGTCTCAAAGGTGTGAAAATTGAGATGAGATTTATTACCTCAAATTTATCCTTAGTTGAATGAACATTAAACTAATTTATAATTTTAAAAAATTATAAAAAATTATAATTAAACCATATCCATATTTATAATATCATAAAATATCCACATATAACAAATTAAGAAAAAAAATTGACAATAATTCCTTATTATTGTCTCTTAATATGTTAAATTCATTATTTTCTAATGTGTGTTTTATTATCCTTGTTATGTCTACTGTACATTGTTTATACTTCCAATATCTCTTGATTATTAACTATGATATAAATATAATTTAAAATCAATATATTTTTCCATATTAACATTGATATAAATCATAAATGATGAATGAATCACATCATTTCATGGAGGTGGTAGTGCACCAGTACACATGAGTTAAATTATCAATTTTCAACAGATTAAATGGTTATAGTTATATGTGATAATATATTTAATGGGAAATAAATATGTCAATAATGTAATATATATATATATATATATATATATTTCAATCTAAATAATCATCCAAATAAAATTGATATGAAACATAATTTATAATACCTCATAGAGACAACTAAATTAAGCAATCATCAGAAATAGTAAAAACAATCGAGTAAACATTTTAATAAAATATTTATATAGAGGTAATATAATCCATTGTAAATTACAACCATATATAAATTCCATAAAAACATTCTTTGCTTATTGTGACTCGATAGATAGAATAAAATGAATGATAAATATTTAACAAATGTAAATTAATATAAGAGAAGAAAAAAATATTATTTTTTAGTGATATATCATTTAACTTCATCATGATAATTTTAGGTTAATTTTTTTAATAAAATTATGATATATTTATAATAAACATTATAATTATTGTTAAATTTTAATCATTAAACCATTGAAATAAATGACATAAAATATGGCATTATATAACATGAATATAAAAAGAATGATTTCATAACTTCTCAATGTGGTAATATATACACAACATGATAAAATAAAATTATTAATTTGTTAAGTTTCTCATAGAAATAAAAATGAGATGAGAAACCCATAACACGATTCTGTCATTCTTCATAAACACTTAAAGATTATTTTTAATAAATAAAATTTTATTAATAATCTACACATAAAAAATGTACATACAAATAATATAATAAATTGTATATTGGTAAAATCATATCACTAGTTTTTAAATAATATTTCATCATTATCAATAATCATGCTGATAGCGGTGTTTTTTTATATATGTATTTGTTCAATAGTTATTGTTTTCTTTAATTCTCAACTTTCTATTATATTTATATTCATTATCATGTCATAAATATAATATTTAATCATTTCACACATTTATAAATATTTACATAAAATTTATATTAAAATTAAACCACATTACTTAATTGATGTGGTAGTCCATATGTTTACATGAACGATGCTATCACATTCCAATAGCGGGGAAATAAAATAATATTGATATGTTATTAAATTATATAAGAACAAATAAGTTTAAAATTTCATACATAATTAATAACTTTATCATAATATATGAACATTTAATTTAGTGATAGAAGACTAATAATATCTCCATGTGGATGTAGTAGTCCATAGTAACACACGAGGGATGCAGTCATTCCGACATTATAAAAATGTGTTAGTAAAAATTTTTCCCATATAAATAATAACATCTCAAAACATTTATGATATAGTAGTTATTATTTTAGGAACAATATAAGATATTAATATTAATAAGAGGATGAAATAATATTTGAATGATTTGGGTAAGATTATTACACATTCTTTGACATACATCTTTTTTTAACAACATAAGCATTATTATGATGGTGATAGGTTAAAATAAAGAAACCCAATAATGAATTTAATTAATGTAGGATGGGATTTTATAGTAATATTCAATCTATAAGGAAAAAATATTTGAATAACGGAGGAAAAGTGTTTTCTTTTTATAATTGAGATGAGGGAAAAAATATAATTTCTTAATAGAGTTAAATAATACATGGTAACTTTATAGGGAATGTGGTATACGATATCCTTGAAATCCAAAATATCATAAGAAAATAATGATATATTTTCATCCAATAATATTTAAAAATTTTGCTATGAAAATTTTAATCACGTCTCCCTGTTTAAAAACATGGTAAAACCTTTTAACCCTTATCATTGAATTGTTATTTTTACATCACTAACTATTCATTATGAAAAAATGAATGTTGAATTATCACTGCATCAAGAAATATTGATTCAAAATATTTAATTCATTTATATCACAGTCCATAAAACAGTAAATGCTTCAAAAAAATAAATAAATAATGATTTATTATATAAATATGCCCATAATACAATCCCCAAAAAAATTACTAGTGTCTTTAGAAAATAAGATAAACAAAATATAACCTAAAACAAGGATGAAATTATGTTATTAAACATTATACCATAGTCTAAAATTCCATTTATCTTCTAAAACTACATTGGGTAAATCATGGATGTAAATAAAAAATGGGTTTTATATGATACTAATAAGTGATTATTCAAGTAATGAAAAATTGCTAAGTAATTTTTTTTACTAAATAGTTGAAACATAATTATATAGAAAGGAATGATTCATAATAAAGATAATTTTTCCATGTTAATAGATAAAAAATCACAGTTTTATATGAATGTGGAAAAAACATAAAATATATCATCATAAGAACAATTCATTTATATCATTCAAGATGTTTCAACATTGTTTAATTAGTATAACCAAACATATACAATTAATGGTAGCCCATGATATTAAAATATTTAAGAATGAATTATTATGATATATAATTCCATGTCCACCTATAATATTATTGCATGCTCATCCAATTTTTCCCACATTGATCATTATAAAAAATAATGACTATCATAAATTTTAATCCCATGATTATGGAAAGTGGGATAAATACAAAGATGTTCTCATCAATTGTATGATAGATAATACATTGAATGAATAACATAGGAACATAGAGCTTCATAATTGTAGTTAATGTGAGTTAATGAATGTATGTCATTACAAAGAAATAATAATGATAGTAAAATGGTGAAAAATATATTAATGTCAATATATTAAAGTTTAATTTTATTGTATTAATGAAAAAAATACATGAATAAAGAGAAAAAGGTATACAATACCTTACATAAGAGGTTACATTGAAATTCATGAGAGGTGTGTCTTAATATATTTTTAACACAATTGATGGATTAATTGTTTTACTGCGAGGCGAAATTATTGCACAATGGGTTGTTAGTGAATAGTATTGGTTTTTTGGGTCTGTATTTAAATTAAAATATAGGGTAATTATTTATTAATATATTAATGTAGGGTTTGGACTACATGTAGTGAAATAAGAAACCACAAAAAAGTACATGTTATTTGTCTCTTGTTTCAATAATTGTGGATCTTTATTTAATATTTGTCAAGTTTATGAACTGAACACAATGATATAATACCATTAATTATATGGAAGTGAATGATGTTTTGAAAAAAAATATTTTATAAACCATAAACTATAATATTTGTGTTTGTGGATTCATTTCATGATTGTAAAATATATAAAATTTCATTTAAAAATATATATCTTCAATGTAAACCATATTTTCTAATGTTTAAATTTTATAGTATTTATTACATCTTTTTTTAGTTTAGTAGTTATAATTAAATCCATGTGATTATTATTTAATAAAATTTTTCCCAAAAAATATATTATCTCGTAAAATTATTGTAACACTGCAAGATTTCATAGTACATTATCTCATAAAAGTAATTAAATAAATTGTGGTACATGCAACATCAAGTTCGGGCCCACCACAACATAAAAAACTAGGTGTTCAAAAATATGTTATGAATAGTATTAAATGAATTTTTAATCTTATATATTTTATATAATTTTAACACCAATATTATTTTATTCATATAAAGAATATGAGAACAAATACATTTTTGCAAATAAAAGTAGTATATTTCAAAAAATGCAATTTTATAACAATATAATGGAGAAACCTTTTTAAAACCAATATATGACACCTTTATATATTCAATTTGATGAATTTAAATTCTTCATTAGAATAATGACATTAAAATTTAATTTGGATAAATTTTTCGTACTTTTCTGATTACTTTCTTATTTTGATGAATATTAAAAAATACTAAATTTTAGTTGAAAACATCTTTTTTAATCGAAAAACATTATGGTGATAAATAATGAATTTGATTTTTTTTGGAAGTATAAATAGATAATATTTTTTATCATTTAATACAATGCATGCCATTATAAGTAATTTAAAATTTAAATTTGATATAAACACATGTCAATCTTTTGATAGGTTTTACATTTAAAAACCCACTTTTTTGGTTTTGACAACAAGAATTATTTTTAAATAAATTAATGCATCTTCTATTTTATTATTTTGGAAATATAGAATTCATTTTTGAATTCAGAATATCAAAATCATCTTAAGAAGAAATCTTGTAATTTTTGTAAAAACTTCCAATTTTTTGATGAATAGTTAAAAACACTACGTTATTGTTTAAAATAGTATTTTTGTTTAAATTTATTTTAATAAAATTACATATAAAGTACCTATATATGTTCAAGGAAATTCAATGGGGTCATTTTATAATAAATTTAGACGTATAAATTAATATTTAACTTTTACCTTCATTTACCCACCTTCTAGAAGAATTTTCAAATTTTTATAAAACACAATTTTACCGCTTCTGTGAGTTAAATTTCAAAAATCAAAGAAACACAGTTGACATCAGTATGTAAAATGTGGTATAATAAGATGGAAATTTTTTTGGTTAATAGTATCTTTTGACTTTGATTTTTCATGGTTAAAAGTAAATACTTTAATTAAGGGTAAAAATGATATTATAATTACCCAATAACATTTCATAATTCAATTAGATAAGATAAACTCATCCAAAAACAACCTTAGTAATAAAATATGATCCTATTTGGTCCAAATGGATTAGACTTGGATATTTATTTTAATTTTATTTAACGAATAGTTAAAAGTGTTAAATTCAATGTTCAATAACTCAACCATTTATAATATTACATTATACATAAGCTAAATTCGACTATAAGTTTTTATTATAAATATAAAATTATTTCCTATATCATTATATTTTATTTATAATTTTTAGAAATTTAATATATAAATTTATTTATGACACAAAAATGATGTAGTAATTACCATATTAATGAATGAATCAAATAAATGGTATTATAAATATAAAAAAAAATATTATTTTAATGTTATTATGACATAAAAAATTTTCTAAGAGACTATGACTTGTTAGTATTGATTCAATGTATCTTTTTCAATTTAATCATGTTGTGATGACTTTCACAAAAACAAAATACTAATAATGTCAAAATTGATATAAATGTGTTTCTAAAACAAATATTATATTATTAAATTATATAATTTTTCTAAAAATATAAGGTTATTCCAAAGGGAATAAATAATATTATATATTCTATTAATGAACCTATTGATATTCTCTTGGATTTTGAATGTATATTTATTAACCATATAGTGTAAGAATACAAGAAGACATGATAAAAGTTAAACTATTTAACTAATAGTTATATTAAAAAGATAAAATTAATATGATGACCTAAAACTATCAAAAACAAATTGGTTGAGTTTTGATTGACCCATCCTACCATAACTAGGAAATAAATCATTTTTGTGCAAATTAGAAACCAAAAATGATTTTATTATAAAATAATATTTCATGCTTTTCCTAAAGTGATCCTCACCTCTCTTAAAAAGCATTTTACTTCACCATCACTCAAAATCACACCTCCAAATCCATTTGAATCAGCCAACCCCAGCCCAAATATCCTCCCAATATCTGTCACATTTACCTATATTTCTTAATTTGATCCTAAAACCAACCTATGTAGCCCTATTGATTAACTCAAAAGGAAACACCTAAAGAAGAGGTAATAATTTACCACCATCATTTAAGTTCTTATGTTGTTAAACTTATCTAGTTTTTATAGATTTGATACCAAAATAATAACTCCAGTACCCCCTACATACATTTATTTTATTAATAATAGGGTATTAACATATTCATTTTTCTATCCATCCTATAAATGACAAATTCAACACATGTGCGTACGTATATCGTATTGTCTCCACGTCGTGGTGTAGTTTGTTTTTCAAAAAAATAATTAATTGGATTTGAATAATAATTATTTTAACGTATTAATATAATAAATATAAAATTTTAATGATTCTATATAATTGATATACCATCCAATTACATATGATTTCACCATCAATATAATGATATTGTTGGTCGTGTGTACGTATCGATTACCGTCTCCACGATGCAATGAGATTAATTTCCACATTCACCATTCAATGATGTTTATAAGAATATATATTATTAATAAGTATGTAATATATGAAATAATAATTCTACTTAATATATATATATATATATTTACATACATATATCTCATTCACTTACTTCCATTCAGTACTATATAAAAATTGAAACAGCGTTTACATGTACGTATGACCTACCATCTTCGTAAACAGTGTTTTGCATTTGATTTATATATCTATTATATTTATTTATATTATATATATATATATATGATATATAAATTATTTATTATATTCTAGATGTATGTAAATCCTAATCTAAATGATTGGATCAAGAATAACTTGTTAAAACATGTATGATAAAGAATCGATTATTACCCGAAATGTTATTTTAACATGGAAATCATTATTAAATGGGTAGTATAATGTCATAAATTAATCATGTTTGATATAATAAATATGAATATGGTTATAGTATAATTTAATTACATACTATGGTCATTATATAAGAGGTTTAACGTACCCTCAACCAACGAAAAGTTCAAGGTAAGGGTTAATTCATCCATATCATTATTATCTGAGATTTTTTATGAGTATGTATTTAATGGGACATATTTTTCATCAATTCCCATATTTCATAAAAATGTTATAAAAAAAATATTTTATGGTTTTCTGGTAGGGTCTATTTAACTGGATCATCATTTAAATTGTTTTGATGATTTATCCTTCTAAATCATTTTAATAAATGTCCATGTTTTCAAAATGATTTTATGGATTTATTTATATGGACCATAATGTTTTCAAATGATTCAAAGATGTATGGAACACTTTGATTCAAATATATCATTGAAATAACATCCTTTATAAATTATGTGACTTTTAAATGATTTCATGTATAGGGTATATTTATCTCAATGATTTTTACAGAGATTCTAAACTCCGATAACGTCCTTTACCATATATTATTCTTGATCAAGGTTGATTTATGATGATACAAATCATCAATATTTTATTGACGTTTTTGTGATATATTTGACTATGGATGTGTTATTTTTCTGCCATTCATGGTATAGGTTTAATGTATTGAAATTTCATATGATAGTTTTAAGACGAATTTTTCTTTTAGGTTTCATCCTTTTCATATGAGAAATGTATTGGAAATAGTATATGACTGGTGGAGCCTTATATAGATCATCGATTCATTGGTAGGTCTAATGGGACAATTAGACAAGGAATTGGTTGTGGCCATTCCCAATTTTGATAAATGGTTTTGGCCGAGTCCTTTATCATTTTCATTCATCTTGGTCGAGGACTTGAAAAAATGTTTCAGAATGTCCTGAATTATACATTCCCTCATTATAAAAATATTATTTATGGTCCATGTGGTTATTCGACTAGAAGAATACCCAGGACAATGTTTTATTATGAAATTATTTACTAATCTCAAATTCATTCCATAAAGTATTAAGGTTTATTATTTGTAAAGGCATGCATTTTAAATTATTCACCATGCCTAATGTGTATTTATCTTCTGTCGTATTTCTTTCCCTTACTAAGAATTGGAGCTCACCCTTTTCATTTGATTTATTTTCCTTCGATTCGAAGAGGTGTATTATGATTGATAAGAAAGGTTAAGCTTGTGGATTAATTTCTTTCTCAAATGATCATTTATGTAGTGTATTATTTTCTATGATGTACTGTAACATTCATATATGTAATCTATTTTAAAAGACTACTAAACCGATCGATATTTTAGGACATGATTCCTTGTAATCATGGAAAGGTATTAAAATAATTTGCTAGCTCTAGGTAACTGGGTTCGGGATGTGAGATTTGGTATCAATGAAAGTTTAGTACATAACATTTAAACTAGATTTATAAAAAGTCTGATTAGAGATCATTAACCTGAGATAAACATTGAGGATTAGTATCGAACAACATTCTATAATTTTTGGTAATGTAGAGATTTTAATAATTTCACTAACAATACATCCATGTCTGGATATGAGTAGGTATAAGTGGCACTGGAATAGATGTTCCTAGTAGAGAAAACTCTGAAAAAGAGTTCCGGGCTTGACTCGGGGTATCCTGGTACCCAAAAAAAGGCCATGTTGCACTCATGGTTAGGAAACTCGTCGGGGATATACTTAGGATAATTCACATTTTCTTTACAGGTCGTAATGAATGATTTATGAGTTACTACATTATCAAAGAAAACATTTTATGATTATATATTATATCCCTAATCATTTCAATTTATGTTAGGTATGATACATGTTTGGAATTATGCATTGTGATTCATAAACTAACTTGGTGTATGCCACTGTATACAAATTTCTTCTAGTAGCAGGAATGATAATTCCTGCAATACGCATGTTCGAATGAATAAGAAGGGTAATATATTTCATGATATTAAGCTATAATTTATAAGGGAGAAATTCTCCCGTGTATTCTCATCATATGAATAAATTTAATCTTGTGTTAATAAGATAAGTAAATAATTCTGTGAGAAATTTGTATTTGAAGGGAATTAAAAGAAGAAAAGGACTGTAGATAGAAAGATGGATATAGGAAAGAGGAGAAAGAAGGATTTTCCCATATACGATAACTGTAAAAAAAATATCCTTGATAAATTCATGAAGACATTGGGATTTTTTTATATGTCTCGAGAAAAAGGACACCATGTATGTGATTGTAATGGTAAGAAAAATGTTTACAATGTAAAATGCTTCATTTGTATGGAATTGTGACTCTACATGAATCTATGTCCAAATCATCAAAGTATGCCCCAAATGATGATATTAGATAAAAATCACGTTATGATAATACCAAATATGAATCAGATTGACTAGTGCTATTATATTGTTATTCATATATTATTTCATTTGAGTGTTGTATCCAGGATGTACTGGTTATATGAATTATAGAAATATATAAGGATTATACTACATTGCTATTTCATTATAGATTTGAGATTGTTTGGTATCATGTAATGTGACATAGTTTCAGGTTAATTTTTTTTGAAAATATATGGTTGAAGGAAATTTAAACCATAATATGATCCGAATAATGATGTAGTTATTTTGGAATAAGAAATGTTTTATTTGGATAAATTATATTGGATATTCATGATTACCTTAGAACTGATTAATGGTTTGTTTATTCCATCATTGTTGGAATATTCAAAAATTTTGGATATAATGAATCTATCTGGTATTATATAAAGAATAAGGGAGCATGAATGTAAAAAATAAGCTTTTATGGTAATTCAGGGTGATACCATGTCTTAAGACAATACAAAATGAAGGTATTCTTATGTTATCACGTTGTAAAAAAGATCTTCATTTTGTTTACCTTCCAATAAATTTTGGGTAGTGAGTTTCGAAAAAAGTTTTGTGGATATGTCTAATTGTTAGAATGAATTAAGTGGACGTTTGATACTATTATTAAAGTTAAATAATTTTGGTTGATTATTTGTGGATTGTTATAAAAAGGAAAACCTAGTGGTCGGGCGATAGCCCGTCGCGTCTAGCAAGGGCGTGAGACTAGAACCTGCAACCGAAGGGCGACAAGGGTGCATAACCTACCACTAGACCACATGATGTATTAGTTTGTTTGATGTAGTTTTTTTAAATATCTTGACAAATGAATTACAAATTCATTATTGTTGGAACCCTATATGATTACGACAAATATGATATTTTTTAATTCTATTATCTTATAGTGTGAAAGGTGAGTTTCTTGTAGGAATTATTTAAAGGATGAAACTCTACTTATCAAGTATATTTTCTCTTATTATGTGAATATATTAATTCTAATCCATTAGGGAAGTAATTTTAAAACCCAAAATCTATTATCTAAATACCTTATATATTTTTTAACAAATGAAATTTTAATAAACCATAGATTGATGTCTTTGAGGCCGTAAATTTTTCACTTATTTCTGATTGAGGACCTCAATAAGACCCTATAAATATTTATTTTTTTCATCCAATTATGTTTCTTAAATTTCCACCAATGTTCTCTTAATCTAGATCATTATTTTTTGTGACTTTTTTATTTCCATTTCCCTTTTATTTAAACTAAAATTTATTATCCCAAATTCTTATGTGGGTTTTCCACAAGGGTATTATTATATTTTTAAACATTTATTTTCAAAGAAAAATTTCAAACTGTGAGGATGCAATTTATTTAAGGTGGGTAGAATATAACCACCCACGATTTCATAGAATTTTATCTCATTAATGTAATTATATTACTTGTGCTACAAGAATCACCCAGTTCGTGCGTACCACAAATACAAAACATGGCATTCAAAAAGCAGTTGTTTATTATATTTACTTAATTTTTAATAATATATAATTTATATAATTTTAACACACTTATTAAGAGTTTCTTAGACATAATATGAAAACTAATTCATTTTTTTAGTTAAAAGAATTGTTTTTCAAAAATTACAATTTTAAAACAATTTAATGGAGAACCCTTTTTAAAACTGGTATTTGATACTTTTATATATTCAATTTAATGAAGTTAATTTCTTCTTTAGAATAAATACATAAAAATTTAGTTGGGATATTTTTTTGCGACTTTTCGGACAAGTTTCATATTTTGATCAATAGTGAAAAATACTAAATTTTAATTGAAAACAACATTTTTAATCAAAATAATTTATATTTGTTAATTATGCATTGGAATGGTTTGGAAATATAATTTGATTATATTTTTTACAATTAATATAATTTAGGTCAATATAAGTCATTAAAAATTTAAATTTGAAAAAAACCCATGACAATCTTGTTATAGTTTTTAATATTAAAAAACACACTTTTTTTGTTTTGACAATGGTAATTAATTTTTAATTAATTAATGAAACTTATATGATTTAAATTTGTTAAAATATTACTCATTTGTGAATTATAAATATCAATACATGCTTATGGTGAATTTTTGGTATTTTTTCTGAAAACATCTAATTTTTTATGAATAGTGAAAAACACTTTGTTATTGTTTAAAAAAAATTATTTAAAAAATTATTTTTTTATTTAAATTTTGTTAATTAAAAATATATATATATATATAGTACCAATATATGTACAATGTTATTTATTGGAGTCATTTTATTATAAAATTAGATGTATAAATTTTTATTTAACTCTTTACTATCTTTTACCAACCTTCTATGAGCATTTGCAAATTTACAGAAAACATAATTTTACCTCTTCAGTGAGCTGAATTTCAAAAATCAGAGAGACATGGTTGACATTATCAATTATAATTTGGTTCAATAAGATGAAAATATTTTTTGGTGAATAGTAAATTCTGACTATTATTTACCATAGTTAAAAGTAAATAGGTTAATTAAGGGTAAATATGATATTATATTTACCCTAACACAAGTCCTAATTCTATTGGATAAGGTAAATTGAATAAAAAACAACCATATAAATAAAATATGATCCTCTTTGGTCCACTTGGATTTGATTTGGACAATTAATTTTTATTTATTTAAAGAATATATTAAAGTGTTCAATTCAAAGTATAATAACTAAACCTTTTTTAATATAGGGTTATATATAAGAAAAATTTGACTATAAATATTTATTCAAAAGATAATATTATTTCCTATATTATGGTATTTTATTTATATTTTTTATACATTAAATATTTAAATTTATTTATTACCCAATGATGATGCTGTAATTACCTTATTAAGATAAGAATTCAATAAATGGTACTATAAGTATTAAAATGAATATAATTTCAATGTTTTTATGAAATACACTAATTTATAGGTGAATATGAAATTTTAGGATTGATTTATTGTATCTTGTTCAATTTAATAATGTCGTGACGACTTTCATAAAAACCCAATACAACGTAGTGTCAAAATTGACATAAATGAATTTATAAAATAAATACTTTATAATTAAATTATATAATATTCCTAAATACATAAGTATCATAAAAAGGTCTTAAATAATATTTTATATTTCATTAATTAACCATTGATGTTCTCTTGGATGTTTAGAGTGTGTTTATTAACCATATAGCGAAAGAATACAATAAGACACGGTAAAAGGTAAACTATTTAACATCAAGTTAAATAAAAAAGATAAGGCTAATATGGTGACATAAACCTATCTACCACATATTTGATGAGTTTTGTTCGACCCATCCCCACCTTATCATAGAAATAAATCATTATGGATCCATTATAAATGACAAATTATTTAAATATAATATATTACTTCTAACTTTTTTAAATTTTACCCTCACCTCTCTTATAAAAGGGTACTTCCCCTTATCTCAATATGACACCTCTAAAGCCATTTTTATATTCCAAACCCTTGAAAAATTTCCTCCCAAATTCACTAAAATCATTCTATAGTCCTTACATTCATCATAAATCCATCCTAATGAGCCCTTTTATTCAACTCAAATGGAAACACCTGAAGAAGAGGAAATAATTTCACCACCCTCATTCATGTTCTTTTCTTCTTCCACATCTTCATTCGTTGATGTTTCCATACAAAAGCAATAAATTTAGTACCACCTACAAACTGTGATGTTATTAGAAATATGGTATAACTATATTCGTTATTCAATCCATCTAATAAATGGAAAAGTCAACCTACGAGTGTACGTACGGCTTACCATCTCTATGTCATGGTGTAGTATGTTATTCAAACATTTCATTATTTGGAAGTATATAAAAATGAGAATAACTAATTAAAATAATAAATATTACATGTTAATAATTATCTATATATGATATAGAATCCAATTAATTATGATTTCTCAACCAATATAATGATATTGTCGCTCGTGCGTGCGTACAGATTACAGTCTCCACGACGTGATGATATTCATCTCCAAATTCATCATTCAACGAAAATTATAAAAATATATATTATTAATAAATATTTAATATATGACATAATAATTATACTTAATATATATTTGTATGTACTTACATATATCTTTTTAACTTTCTTTCATTCAATGTGATATGAAATGAGAATCAACGTTTATGCGTATGTACGACCTACTGTCTCCATAAACGGTGTTTTCTATTTCATATATATATGTATTATACACATTTATATTCTAAATATATAAAATATATAAATCATGTGTTATATTCGGAATGTATGTAAATCATGATCTAAATGATACGATCAAGAATAACATGTTAAAACATGTTTGATAAAGAAAGCTATTATTACCCGATTTGATAATTTTACATCGAAATCATTAATAAATGTGTAGTATAATGTCATAAATGAATCATGTATGATATAATAAATATTAATATGGTTCTTGTATAATTTAATAACATACTACGGTCATTATATAAGAGGTAAAATTTTCCCTCGACCAAAGGATTGTGCATGTAAGTGTTAATTCCTCAATCTCATTTTTATACGAGATTGTTTATGAGCAAGTATTTACTTGGGCATATATATCATCAATGTCCATATTCCTAAAAACAATTCAAAAATAATATTTTTGTTTTTATGGGACGGTCTTTTTAACTAGATCATCAATTTAAATTTTTAAACTATTTATATTTCTAAATTAATTTAATTAATGTCAATGTTTTTAAATTGATTTTATGGATTTACTTATATTGAAATGAATGTTTTGAAATGATAATTCTATTCAAAATATTCAAAGTGGTATGGGAAACTTTTATTAAAAAATCTATTTCCAATTACTACCTTTATATATTATGTGATTTTAAATGATTTCATCAAAAAGTGATATTTTCCTCAAATATTTTTGCTGATCATTTTAAACTATGTCAACATCATTTTCGGGATTTTATTTTGGATCGAAGTTTATTTATAATGATACAAATATTCTATATTGTATTGACGGATTTATGACATATTTTATTTTGGATGTGTTTATTTTATTCCAGTCACGGTTTAGGGTTAAATAATTGACATTTTGAATTCTAGTTTTAATACGAATGTTTATGTTGTGTTTAAACCTTTTCATATGAGGAATGTAATGGACATGGTATGTGACGGGTGGTTCCCATTATAGCTTCTTTGTACATCGGTAGGTATCATGAGACAATTATATGGGGAATTGGAAGATGCCTTTCCAAATTTTGATATATGGTTTTGGCCGAGGCCGTAATGATTTTTAAACATCTTGGACGAGGCCTTGACCAAATGTTTCAGAATGTACCGCATTATAAATTACCACATTATGAAAATATTATTGATTGTTCCTTTGTATATCTAACTATAAGAATTACCATGAAAATGTTTTATTATGGCATTATTTACTCATCTCATATTCTTTCCATATTGTGTTCATGTTTATTATTTGTAAAGTCATGTGTTTTAAATTATTCACCATGCCTAACGTTTATGTTATCTTCTGTTGTATTGCATACATTTACCAGGAAGTTGAGTTCACCCATTTATTTGGGATTATTTTCCCAAGATTAAAAGAAGTGTATTATGATTGATAAGTAGAGATATTCTAGGGTATTAATGGTGTTCTCCTAGGATCATTTATGATGTGTTTTATTTTCTATGGTGTAATGTAATGTTCAAATATGTAATATATTTCCCAAGTTGAATAAACTAATCGGCCTTTCAGGACATTATTCCTTGTAATCATGCTAATGTATTAAAATAATGCACTGAATCTGGGTAACTGGGGTTTGGGCATTACAATTATGAAAAAATCACTATAGTATAATTTAAATGTTATTATTTTGAAAATGTTATTTATTTTAACCGTACAAGTTTCTAAATATCATAATTTAATATTTAATATATAAATCGTTATTTATTAAAAAAATAGCAAATTTTATCACCGCCGTTACATTTTTAACCTAATAAAATTATCCATTATTAAATTATATTATCAATTACTTTAAAATAAATATTATATAATATTATAATTTTTTAAAAGTAATTATTTTTTAAATTTTTATAATTTTTGATAGTGTGTTTTTATAAAAATAATTAAATGTGATTAATAAAATTATTATCATTATTATATTACATTTGAAAATTTCAATGATCATGGTTTTAGATACATTTCCCCTCATTAATCAATCATATTCCCAAAGGTTATTGATAGATCTGATATTTTCTATATATTTTATCTACATTTCAAGGATTTAATCCCCTGAAATGTGTCATTACATGTTAAATTGAATAATTTTGGGAATTTTGTTGTATTTTGAGATAAACGGTGAAAATGACCTAATTCTAGATTTTTACCATTTTTTCACAAGTTTGATGTTTCGGGAATATATATTTACATATTGATCCAATTTTAATGATTCCTTTTTTTGGGCATTCCTGGAATATGGTCTTCACAATTTTTAACTGGACCATGTTCTAAATCATCCATCTATGGGACCAAATAAATCATTCATTGGGAAAAGTTTTTATGTTTGGATGTGTGGATCCCACATCAATCAATGATGCATAACATTGTATACAAGTTTCCAATGTCATTAATTCCATATAGGAGTGAAATAAGACTCCAATTCACGCGTGCATGATGAGTTTCAAGGTCATAGTCGATCATTATGGAACTATGTGAGCGAAACATTTATATGGGAGATGAAGAGTCTCCTCGAGAAGAGGAAGAGACTTTGAGTAATTAACCAATAAAATTTTCACAATTCCTCCAATGCGGATGAAATTTGGTGGAGTGATAGATATAACAATTTTTCACAACAACTTAGAAAGGTATCGAGGTTGATTCGGTAGGGATGGATTCCAAACAGAAGCCATATTTGGGCGGATAGAATCTGTACAGAATAATTTCAATCCCTCCTCCCCTTAGCTTCCAATATCTTCTTTCATTTAATGGGGGGTTGGCTTTGTAGAGACCTTAATAAAGATAGTGAGCACACTTCATGGAATGTAGATGATGTTTACTACTCATGTGATGTGAGGCTAACCACCTAATGGTTGCGGACAATGACAACCGACATACACTCCCTTCTGAGTTTTGATCATCATGTGTAATATCTATTGCATATCTCTTGAACGTATATTTCTTTGATGAAAACAGTTGTTTTATTTCACGAGTATATTTTCAACTTGTTTGTTTTGGATGGTTTCCCAGTCTATGAAGTAAAATAGTTGATTTCACTATTTAAATTTCATTGGCGAGGTCTTGTCGTTGAGCATAGTGATTTCGATTAGGTTTTGTTATTTTAAGGTTTTCAAGTAATTGGATCACTTCTACAGGAGGGGAAATAATCATATTGGGGTTTTAATATGATATCCTTACAAAATATGGTGTTTATCCAGTGGTATTTGGGTAGGAAATGATATATTAATTAGGGATATAATTTAAACAAGGAAGAGGGGAGTGTCTGGGAGGTTAAAGCTTATCTGTAACCACTGTTGTGTTTCTGGTTTCAAACCAATTTTATTTCCAATAAATATTCTAGCTCATTCGAAAATTTTCTTTCTTGTTAGTTTTTATTTATTTTCTTTTCTTGAGTCTTTAACCAAATCCACACTATTCTATTTTTTTTGATAACACACAAAAAAAATGACACCTTCGCAACTCAAATTGCAATCGCCTCGAGAGACAATCCAGGGACTGCTATATTTAACTGTTTTTGGGGAAAAATTTATAGATTGAGGATTTCACGACAAATAATACTCACTTAAACTAGCTCCATTATAAATAACCATATATCTTGTGTAAATTTGTTCCTTAAATACTTGGGAATTTTACGAGTCCGCAGTTTCTGACGACGCTTGATTCTCAGGCCCGGTGTGCCCGGAACCAGTTTTTTAAGTTTTGTTCGGGTACGTTCAGTAAACGTATGTGCGAGTTTTTATATCTTTTGAACCGGTGCATGAAATTAAAATATGAGTACACTGATGAACTCCCAACAGAGGTATTCTTTTAAAGAGGTCGTTAACACAGTTTCGTTTTATTAGTAGTGGAAGTTAATTTTTTCAGATTCATAATAAATTATATAAAAATCACGTGTGACATAATTTTATTGATGTGGTGGTTTTATTCTCCAAAGTGTTGTTAGAGGTGGGTCCCACCCCCACATAACCTTCAATGAGAGGATATTATGTGGTGGGGCCCAGATGAGTTCAAACCCCCCAACTCCCCTTGATCCCCCTTTAAACTCTTGGACTTCCCATTAATGAGCCAACACACCCTTGTAATTAATTATTTTAGTCCCATATAATTCCTGCCAACTCCAAGCATTTAATTAAGTGAATCAACATAATTAATTATTTTGAGTGTTTGAATACTTTTGAATTCATTATGCCATCATTAAAATAAGAGAACATAATATTTAATTTGGGGGTTGGCATAATCATTGTAGAGCTTGGGAGAACCCTTGGAAAGAACACCATCCTCTCGACGAATAACACTCTACGTCACCGAAGAATGTGAAGAATCATCTTCTACATTCTTCAATCAGATCAAGGAAGGGAATCACCGCCACTACGAAGTACACCAAGGAATCATGTTGAATCGACTTCGACATGCTCTACTCCATCCAATGTTGATGGAATGACGTATGTCTTCTACGACGCCTGTCTTCTGCGACTTCGACAACGTATTTTGAATTGAGGTTAGGGGATTTAATTATTTATAAATGAATAAAATTATACCCTCGTTTTTTGATGAATGCTTCGGTTCATGATTGGCCAATTTATATCACCTATTGTGCAGGGTGACGGCCAAACAAACACGGCCCGACAGCCCTCCGTTGGTTATTTTTGGTTGATGTCGAAGGCTGAGCCGAAAGGGTGTGGTTTTGTCGCACCATGCCCGAGAAGAACTGCGGTGACGAAAGAGGAACCATGACCAGGAGGGCCAAGGCGGATGATGAAGTGAAGCGTCGTCGCGCAGCACGGTGGAGCCAAAGGTTGCATCCACGTCGGTCCCTGGCGAAGGTGGCGCAGCGCCGTCATGTCACACAGAGGGCAACTAGTCTGTGGTGCCACTGTAACTTGGTGGAGGTGGGGAGGCGGCTGGGTAAGCCGGCCGCTGAAGAGCTGGACCGCGAGACGACCGACCTTCCCGCTCGAAGACCGCGGTGCCCACAGGCACCGCTTGGAGGAAAACTGCGGCCTTCAACCGTGGGCTGCTTGGTTGGGGGAACCGAACGGCTATGGCCGGTCGGGCTAGAGAATCGTCGTGCCCGCAGGCACCGCATGGGAAGAACTGGGGCCCGCAGCGCATGACGCGTGCGCCTGGTAGAACCAGCATGCTACAGCCGGTAGGGAAGGGGAGGAGGGGATGCCACGTGACGCATTCTGGTGAACCGGACCGACCCACAGCGCGGTCAAGGTCCGCATGTGGGATGTGCCCCACCGGGCCGGGCTGACGCCCCAGCGGGGTCGGACCCGCCGAGCCGGGACGGGCCCAGCTGCTAGCCCACTGGTCTTGACAGGTCATGCACGTCTTCTCTTAAATGCGGATAACTCCTTGACCACACGTCCGATCGATGCGCACTAGGACCCTTGTGATGAGGCAGTCCTTTTGCGATACTCTAAGTGTGTTTTGGTCGAAATTGGAAAACAGATAGGTTTGAATCGAGCGTAAATCCAACAGGGCCGCAGGAATGGAAATGCCAATAACTCTCAGACCGGGGATCCGATTCACGCACCATCTAGCGTGTTGGGTTTCTTATAAAGAGACAGAACTATGGGACACATCAAATCAGTACTTCAGGATAGTTTATGTATCAACACTTGACTCAAAGAGCAGACCCTCCCGAAATCGAGCGTACAGTTTGCAGGAACAGTAGAGCTGTTTGTGATGACTTCTGTACTAGAATCCTACGTGGGATCAACAATAATGACTATTGTACAAGAATTCTACGTGGGATCAACAACGATGACAACTGTATGGGGATCCACCGTGGGTCTGATTGTTCTGACATTTGTTCCTGTATCATGTGTGGGTCTGACAGAATAGTTGGTCCTGTATCCTGTGTGGGCATGATAGCTTAGCTGGTCCTGTATCCTATTTGGGTCCAATAGATTAGATGAATATGTGACTACATATGATCTTCACTATCACTCAACGAATTATGTATACCTATGTGATCTGAGTCATTTCTTTCAACCATTATCATCATGGTGATTGTATTTACTTCCATTGTCCATTTGGTTGTGTTTGGGCTCGAGAGATGGAGTTGTACTATGACTAGTAGCTTAGGAATATGTATGGGAATATACCTAAGTAGGGTCGGTATATAAATCGTGACTGAATCATTCTACTATGTTTTATCCTTTGTGGATTCTGGGAGACATTCAGGGTTCTCGGGGTCCCCTACTAAGTATTGTTATACTCAAACCTACACGGGCATCGCCCGCACATTATTGAGTTCTATACAGACGACATAGAGCAGTGATTGAGGCTGAGGGTGAGGGATGGAGGCATCTCAGAGATGGACTAGACAAGACATACCTTAGAGATGATTTTTTCGAGTTCTGTACCTACCCTTCAAGTAGGATTCCCCAGTGGATGATCCTGGAGTTGTTTCCCCTTTTTACATGTACTTGTACTTGTTTTTCATTTGGGTTTGTATACAAGCCCACTTACATTCAGCAAACCATACTTTTCTATTTTAGTACTTTTTTCCTCTACTTCTTTTGTTCAAAATGTATGTTTCTTACAGGTTAAAAGGAAATGCCTTCCATTTTTATCAAGGAATTTCCATTGGTGCTAGTCTCCAGCCCTTGGCCTAAGGAAGGTGGGCTTGGGGTAGTCACAACATGGTCCCCGAAGACGGGCCGTGACAAATTGGTATCGGAGGAGTTGGATCTACCATAGAACATGACTCTTATTCATTAAAAAAATAGTGTTAGGTGTTTTGGGTGTGGTTATCAGTTTAGGGAAATTGGTGTTGGTGTGAAGGCCGACATATCCTTACACTAGGACTTCGAATTCTGATCTTTGACTCAGTGCACGAAAACACTGATTGCTTGTGTGTTTCCTTGAAAATGTTTTCATCGTGATTACTATTTGTCAGCTCACCAAGTATATAGTTTTAACCTTGACACACCTATTTCATTTCAGGATGGCCCCACGAAGGCAGCCAGCTAGGGTTCTGAGTTTCGTACAAGATGGTATCCCACCGAGAGTCTAGGCCTCGCTGTAGGGCCACATCACAGTGGAGGTACTAGCGATACCACTACCTTCTGGGCCACTGATACCAATAGCACTAGTAGTAGAGAGTGCATGCAACTTGAGTGCAGTGGATGAGTCCAGTGCCAGAGGCCGCCCTGGTTCATGGGAGAGATGGACCCACAGGTAGTTGAGGATTGGATGGAGGCTGTCGTGAGAGTTTTCAGATTAGTTGGGACACCAGCCGACATCATGGTGATCCATGTCCCGAGTATTCTGCATACATGAGAAGGCATATGGTGGAGCCTGATGTTCTAGGTTCATGATGAGGAATCATTACTCTGGACAATCATTAAGAGTCTCTTTCTCTCAAAGTTTTTTCCAGCCACCATTCGTGCGGAGCAGATTCATGAGTAACTTTATCTACAGCAGGGTAACATAGAAATAACTCAGTATGCAACTATTCTCACTAACCTCTCACGCTAAACCAAAGATATGGTACTAAACCCATTTTCAGGACCTCGACCTTTGAGTATGGACTCTTTCTTGAAATTAGGGCTTCAATGATTCCACTCAGCATTACGATGCAGGTGGGGGTGCTGGAGCGAGCCTTCTATGGAGAGGTTTCTCGATGAGCAGTCACCATCGGTGAGACCCACCATAGGGCGGCATGTAGCAGAATCTTCTATAGCCAGAAGTAAACAAATGACGTAGAGGTCCAAGTGGACCAGGCCATCAGGTGGGTGACCCCAAGATATAGGTTTGGTTGTGCGGGGCACACGAGACAGAGCCAGCTATATGAAGAGCAGGTAGTGCAATGCATGTGGCAGGCAGGGCCGCATGACTTGTGACTACCCGACCCGCTATGCCGATGAGAAGTTGATAGTAGAGGGACCCCCCAAGAAGAGGAAATGGTTCAATAATGGTTCCCTTCTAGGAGCTGGAAGACATGGAAGAGGTGTTGGTCGAGCAGCGGGTGGTGGAAAACGTTTCGAGGTTCTACAACCCCACCATGAAGAGGTCCACCCTGACCACAGGGAGATGGTGGACAGAGGTGGGCTCAGCTCCAGGTAGTCGAGGCCTATGACCACGGTGCACATGAGATTATTCTAGGTACTATCTATGTCTATTCCACCCATGTTTTTGTAATTATAGACATAGGTGCGAGTCATTCTTTTATTGCCACTACCCTCGTTCAGAGCTCAGAGATTCTGACGGAGTTGTTGGCTCAATCCATACGGCTATAGACTCCTACAGGAGTAGACACGATGATTTTGAACTACTAAAGGAAGTGTTACCTTAATCTAGGAGGTAATATCTTCGGCTAGGATCTTCTAGTAGTGGCATAAAGGCCTTACAACGCCATCTTGGGTATGTACTGGTTATCCAAAATTCATGATCATATTGACTGTATTAGGTGAAAAGTGTAGTGTATCTCCACGGTTGGGACCAGGTTCACCTTCACCGGTGAGAAGAGATCCTTTCTAGGGAATGAAGGACTTACACAGAGGAGGGGGCATCCGATCACACATCATTTGGCTAGTCTCATACTTGGAGCGGTTGATGTGCGGAGTCCGTGTTTTCCTATCGTGGTGGATCATCATGTGAATGTTTTCCCTGACGACGTTCCAGCACTACCTCCTCATAGAGAGGTAGACTTATACATTGATCTGTATCCTAGGACAGCACCGATATCTACTCCATTATATTGGGTGGCTCCCACTGAGCATTGTGAGCTGCAGTTGTAGCTGGAGGACTTGCAGGGGAATGGATTTACTCGTCCGAGTGTTTCACCCTGGGCATCTCTGATTTATTTCCCAAGAAGAATGATGGAAGCTTGTGACTATGTGTCGACTACCATCACCATAATCATGTGACCGTGAAAAACAAGTACCCACTCTCGAGGATTAATGAACTCTTTCATCAGCTCAAGGGAGCACGATGGTTCTCAAAGATAAACCTCAGGTCAAGGTATCACCATCTCAGATTTCGAGACGAGAATGTGGATAAGACGACATTCAGGAGTTATTATGGACACTATGAGTTCTTGGTTTGGACCTTCACTGTAACCAACGCACCAACAGTTATCATGAGTCTCATGAATAGGATATTCCAGCCTTACCTTGATCTTTTTTTGAAGTCTTCATTGATGACATAATAATTTTCTCTACCTCTGAGGAGGAGAATTCCTACCATTTGAGTGTAGTATTTGACACACTATTAGAGAATTGTCATTATCGTAAACTCTTGATGTGCTAGTTCTAGATTCGAGAGGTTCACTTTCTGGGACACGTCAACTCGGAGGCTAGAGATGCATTGGATCCAGCAAAAATCAAGTCAGTGCTTGCTTGGGAGCCACCCAAGATTGTGATGGAGGTGCGGAGTTACCTGGGACTAGCTAGGTACTTTTGGAGATTTGTGAAAAACTTATCTAGATTTTTATCACCACATTGAGCATTGATAAAGAAAGGGAAACCCTTCATATGGTCAGAAAGATTCTAGTAGAGCTTTTAGGATCTGGGGAAGAGGTTGACTAGTGCGCCCTTTTTGAGGCTACTGGAGGAGGGCGTAGGGCACGTAGTTTACAGCAACGAATCAGTGATTGGACTCGGGTGTGGCTGGATGCATGAGGGAGAAGTGATTGCATTTGGTTCCTGGTTTTTGAGGTTCCACGAGTAGAACTACACTGCCCATGATCTAGAGTTAGTAGCAGTGGTCTTCGCCCTGACGATGTGGCAGCACTACCTGTTGGCCAGCGTTTTGCAGTCTACTCTGACCGCCAGAGTCTCATGTATATCTTTTCATTGAAGTACCTGAACCCGAGACATTGATTATTGCTTTAGTTCTCCCATGACTATGACTTCTATATTTTCTATACTCTTGGGAAGGGGAATGTTGCAGCAGATGCTCTCAGTAGGAGATCAGGTATTCAGTTTCTTGGAGATGTGACAGAGAGGTTTGATGCGTTGCAGATAACCTTTTTGGATAGAGATACAACATCCTCTATACAGTATCTCATAGTAATTCTTCTACTTCATCAGTGAGTCAGAGAGACACAACCTGGGGATGTTGACTGTGAGACGTGACGTGCTTATATATCCTCAGGGCAGGCACCTGATGGGTTTTCTGAAGATGGGGAGCACGTCATCCTCTTCAGAGGACATACAATGGAACCAGTTGAACTATAAGAGGAGGTGTTGAGGTAGTCCTTCACTTACCCTCTATAAGTACATCCAAGAGTGGAAAAGATGTATCTGGACCTCAGATGACAGCACTAGAGGTCGGGTATGAGGAAGGAAGTAGCCGAGTTTGTCTCGTAAGTCCTCACTTGTCAGCAAGTGAAGGCAGAGCACCAGGTTCCAGCAGGCTTGGTTCATCCCTTAGAGGTCCCAGTGATGATATGGGATGGAATATACATGTATTTCATAGAGGGATTTCCATGTACATTTAGAGGACACGACTCTATCTGGGTGATTGTCGATCAACTCACCAAGTCGGCCCACTGCTTACAGCTCAGAGAGAAGGGCTCGGTAGAGAGTTTGAGATGCCTCTACATACAAGAGATCGAAAGAATTCATGTTGTTCCATCGACGATTGTCTCCGATCGAGATTCTCATTTCACTTCCCCAATATGGATGGGGTTGTAGGAGGATTTTGGGACGCATCTTCGCTTGAGCACTGCTTTCATCCTCATACAGATGGATAGATAGAGAGGACCATTTGGACACTCAAGGACAAGATCCGTTCATGTGTCTCTGACTTTTATCGCAGTTGGGAGGATCACATACCCTTGGTGGAGTTTGCGTTCAACAACTACCACTCCACCATCAGGATGGAACCATACGACGCACTGGTTGACCTACCTATCAGATCACCACTGTGTTGCACTGACCTAGTGGAGTCAGCACATATAGGACCAGAGATGGTACAGGCTATGACGGAGAAGGTGTATATCATCCAATAGTAGATGAAGACTGCATATAGTAGACATAATTCCTATACTAATAGGAGATGGAGACCACTGGAGTTTGAGGATGGCTACCAAGTCTTTCTATGGGTCCCACATACATGAGGTCTACAGAGATTTGGACGTGGCAGAAAGTTATATCCACAATTCATCAGACCTTTTGGGTCCTTGAAAATGTAGGGGAGGTGGCCTACCGCCTGGCCCTCCAACCTCAGTTGCACCGGAGGCACGACGTCTTCCGCATATCTCAGCTGAGGATATACATGCATGACCCATCCCACATCATCAACCATGGGGAGCTTCCCATCGATGTCGGGGAGACATTCATGGAGGTTCTAGTGGATATTGGAGATCGACAGGACCAGGTCCTACATGGATGGTTGATTCCTCTAGTGCGCATTCACTGGAAGCAAGGGAGCCTCCAGGAGAGCACATGGGAGCATGTGTCTCAGAAGCGTTCTTAGTACACACATTTGTTTCCTTATCCTATGTTGTAGCTTACGGGGACATAAATCCCATATGTGGGGAGAATGTAAAGTCCTAGAAATCTTGTGGAAATTTTTTACCAAAATACATGGGAATTTTATGAGTATGCAGTTTCTGGAGGTGCATGATTATGAGGCCCAGTGTGCCTGAAATCATTTTATGAAATATTTTTTTGGTATGTTCAATAAACGTACGTGGGGGTTTTTCTATATTTTGAAATAGTGTTCGGAATTGAAATCTAAGGACACCGATGAACTCATAGTGCCAATATTATCTTAAGGAGACCTTTACCACAGTTTCATTTTATCAGGAGTGGAAGTTAATTTTTGTGGATTCTTAATAAATTAAATAAAAATTATGTGGGACATAATTTTTTTTAAGTGGTGTTTTTATCCTCCAACGAATAGTTGGAGGTGGGGCCCACCCCCACATACCCCCCCATTGGGGGCTATTATGTGGTGGCACCTAGATGAGCTCAAACCCATCAACTCCCCTTGACCCTGTAAAAACCTGGATCTATTTTCAGGTATGTTTTCCTTTTTCTGGAGTTTTTGAGAAAGAATGAATTTTCATAAAATTTCAGAAGTACATGTCGTGTACTTTCTGAGTACACGTTGTGTACTCTGTTTTGGCTCGAAGCCATGTGCTGGCCATGTTTGGGCCACAGACACGGTGTGTAAGGCTGAGGTGGAGGCATGTTATTTCAGATCACGGAAAAATAATAAGTACATGCCGTGTACTTTCTTTTCTTTTTCATGAAACGGACCAGGGTCGCGTCTAACCCTCATATTCACCTTATTCTCTAGTTTTAAGCTGTCCGAAGTGACCCGTATGGCTAGATCGTCGACGGACGACAGCCTCACCGTCCGTTCTCAGATTTGATCATGGTTAGTTGCGTTGGAGGCGCAGTGGTGAGTTCTCCATTCTTCTTTTAGTCTTTTTTCTTGATTCCTCATCGTTTCCAATTTATCGTGGGATGAACTTTTGGTTCGTTTTCTCATATCTACGTCGTTCTAAGGGGAATGTTTCACAGATGTTCACGTATATCGATCTCCTAGGATTTAGGTAGGTGGTTTGTGCCTTTTTGTAGAGAGTCATTGAGTATTTTGGCAAATTCCACCAATAACCTTGAACGGTGTATTGTGTGTTTCCTTTTTTCCCATGTTTTTTGCCCTCTTTGCTTTATTTCTTTAGTATAGGTTATTGCTTGTGATTAGAGTAATTTGTTGTGCTCATATTTCTTTTCCATTCTTGTTCTGCTTGTTTGGCGTTTTCCAGTTTCCATGCCTAGTCGTAGGATAGTGGAACTGTTGATTTATTTTACTGTGGAGCCTTAGTTGATATCCATGTAGTTATTGAGGTTTACTTGGACGATACACATGTGCTGAGCATGTTTAGTCACTCAGGACTGTGAGACCCAAGAGTAGTAGACCAAAGGGAGAATTGACAAAAGGGCTTCTCCAGAGTGTCTTTTAAATCACGATGCGAGACCAAGTGGAGAATTGACGAAAGGGCTTCTCCAGAGAGTCTTTTAATTATGACGCGGGATATAGGGGGAATTGACGTTGAGTTCTTCCCCAGAGAACATTTAGCACAATATGAGACTATATAGGGAATTGACGGTGAGTGCTTCCCCAGAGAGTTTTCTTAATAACGTAGCTGAACTAGAGGGGTGAGACTGTGTGTGCCTCCAAGAGGGTTTCTAGTATTTAGAGGTTGAACCATAGGGGTTAGATTGGGAGAGCTACCCAGAGGGTTACCTATTTACTTTTGTTGATGGCTGCTTACTTGTGTTCTATGCTTGTTAGAACTATGGAATGTAGCAGTTGTGCTTTTCTATTTACTGCTTCTTGTTTTAGTACTGCCATGTATTCATTGACTGTTTGGCACATATCTTTGGGTGGTTGCCTACTGGGATTGTATCTCACATCCTTTTTGGGCCATGCTTTTGGACCCATGAAGACTATATTGTTGTAGGTATAGATAAGGGAAAGCGCCCTTCTACTTCAGGATCTTGATTGCACCCGGAGTTAGGGAGCATGGGACCGAGCCGTGGCTCGCGATGCTGAGGAGCATACTTTGTTTTATTGTGAACTTGGTTTCAGTTGTATTTTAGCACATTGTGGTGTTTGTTGTTTTCCTTAGATACATGTACCTGCTGAATCTTTGTCATCATAGTTATATATCTACATTGCTTCTGCTATTTGGTTTCTGCTGGTATGCATGTTGTTACAGCTTCCAATGTTTATTGTTGTTTTCTTACCTTGTGTACCTTACCGAATGAGGGAATAGTTTCCCCACCGACTCACCTAGGTCCTTGCTTCTAGTCGGCAGCCTCTGGCATTCAGGAAAACGCGCTTGAGGTCATGTGGTGAACCGGGTACGGGGCACCAGTGGAGGGGCTCTGGAATGAGGATGTTACAAAGTGGTATCAGAGGAGTTCTTATATATTCCTTTACTGTTTGGAGACTTTATCCAGGGATAGGACGGATTCGGTACCTGGTATTAAGCTATTCTCGGGAGTAGCTAACCCGTGTATAGATAAAGGCCATACTACCTCATTAAATTGCAGTTTGCTGGTCTTTAGTTTTATGGGTGATATGTTTTCACCTAGAGTGATTCACATGACTTGTGTGGTTATTGTTTTGATATTTCGGTTCTATTTATATAGCAACCTGATGAGATGAGGTTATGCCATACTATTCATCATATAGGCACTTGTAGAAATCACATGTCATGCATTCTTGTCATGCCATCTAGGGTGCATTAGAGATTTCATGCTGTTATGATAGGATCTATGTTGATTATGCATGTTGTTGTGATAGTTTCTCGATAGATTCTTTTCTACTATGTTAGAAAACTGTTTTTATGTTTGTTGCTTAAAATTAACGAAAAAATTTGGTTCTTGAGGTGTTATGGGCCCTCACGGATCGGAATTTGGCATCTTTTCCCTCATTTTTAGTGTTTCTGGAATTCTGCGCTGTTTCTAAGCTACTACCCAGAAAAACCCAGAATACACGGCGTGTACATCTCGGGCACACACCGTGTAGTTTTCAGGTCGTGTCCCTGACCGTGTGAGCAGAACATGGTGTCATAGGAGTAACTTCGGGAACACGTTGTGTACCATTGGTACACACCGTGTGAGTTCGGAGCTGTGTACCCGACCATGTCACTAACAACATGGGTTGGGGAAGCTCCGGTAGAACACGCCGTGTCCGTATGGAACACGCCGTGTAGTCCTGTCCAGGTACCCGACCGTGTCACAAACAACACGGGTCGGCGTGACCTTCTTTTCCACATGCCGCATTTGTTCGGAACATGTCGTGTAGTCTTGCCCAAGTACCCTGCCGTGTCACTAACAAACCGGGACGATGTCTCCTTCGCCTATGCACACCGTGCTTGTTCGGAGCACACTGTGTGAGGTCCAACCATGTTGACGGCCGTGTACTCAACAACACGGACCGCCGGAGCCTTGTCTAGTGCACGCAATGTTTGTTTCAAACACACAGTGTAGTCTCGAGTTGAGTCGGACCGTGTAGGTTAGCCATGTAAGGATACTCGGGCAGGGGGATTGTTTTCAAGTACACGCCGTGTGTGGGGGAAAACACGGCTTGTAGTTTGTAGTGTACATGACTTGTAGGGTAGGAGTACATGCCCACGTCAGTGGTTTCAAAAGACACACCATGTAGTTTTATACACGATGTGTAGTCATGTGTTGCAATCTTGTGTGTTTTTCTTCCCCTGTTCCCATTTTGTACTCTCGTGTTCTCTATCCTTGTTTTCTTGATCTAAGGCGTTCTTTTGATCTTTCAGAGCTATTCCTCTAAGATGTACTCCGGTCGTACGTCTGTTGTCAGGCAGTGATCAGACGCCAGATAGGGCTGATCAAGGACTTCCTGTCGATCCCACAGCCGAGTCAGCCTTGGCACCGGTTGTCATAACGGTTGTAGGCGATGATGCGCAGTTCAGGGAAGGTTTCATGAGAATGATGCAGGCCTTCCAGGGAGCACCGCCTACTGCCTCGTCTATGGTATACTTGACGTGGGTCTTCCAGTAGCAGCATCCTTCCACGTCCTCGGGGGAGGGAGGACCTCAGGCTTTAGAGTCATGGCTGGAAGCCATGCTGACTAAATTCGAGCATCTGGAGATGCCTCCAGAGAGGCGGGTCAAGCTCCCCACCTACATGCTCTGAGACTCATCCAAGAGGTGGTGGGATGTGATCTCATAGGTGGGTCAGCAGCAGGCTATGACTTGGGGTGGAGTTCCAGCACGTGTTCTACGACAACTTCTACCCGGAGACCCTGAGGGCCGATCGAGCCCAGGATTTCATGAGCTTAGAGCAGGGTACTCTATCTGTCATGGAGTATTCCTCTAGTTTCAATGAGCTGCAGCATTTTACACCCCTTCGGGATGGGAGTGGGGTGTTCTTGGCAAGGAAGTTTGAGGATGGACTCAGGAGGGAGATTCGCTCACAGGTGAACATCTTCCAGCTGACTTCCATTACTTCCATCATCAACCAAGCACTGATTGCGCATCGCAATCTGAGAGACTCTGGAGCTGCGAGTCATGGCGGTTCTGCTTCCAGAGCTACCTTTCCTTCAGATGACAGCAAGAAGCATCATAGGTAGCCTACGTGCGGTGATTCGAGGAAGTGAGACGCATCATCAGGCAGCCAGGTGACATGCTACCAGTGTGTCTAGACAGGGCACATGAGGCCGCAGTGCCAGAGAGACCCCGTGGAGTGCTGATCTTGCAGCAAGTTAGGTCACCTTCATCATTTCTGCCAGGTTTTCCCATAAGCAGCAGGTGACCGGGGTTCTATCATGACTCCTCGTTCAGGAGCAGCCCCACCAGTCTCTCACCAGTCAGGGAACTGGAGTTCTTCCGGCCGTTCGGGCCAAGGTGGAGGTCCAGGCTGTGGCGGTCATCCACCAGTCCCTCATCACCAGTAGTGAGGTTCAACTCAGAGTGGTCAGTCAGAGGCGCAAGGCCTCGGTGCAGGCCAGTCTTTCACCGTGGATGAGACTTATCATGAGCAGGATCTCAGCCCTTCTCCTGTTCGAGGTACGATTTTATTAGCCTCAATTTTATCTTCATCCCTTTTCTATACTGGTGCTACGCATAGTTTTATCTATGTTTCCATTGTGGAGAGCCATGGACTCTGCATATTTTCTTTTGACGACTCGTTGACACTAGACACACCTTTGGGAATGAGGACATCTAGTGTACATCAGTGTAAAGAGTGCCCTCTCTAGGTTGCATGGTATCGCTTCATATGGGATCTCTATGTCCTAGAGATGACAGGCTATGATGTCATCCTTGGCATGGACTGGTTGATTCCCTTCCGGGTAGTCGTGGACTACTATCACCGTAGAGTCAGTTTCATTTCACTAGAAGGTGAATCTTTCCTTCATAGAGTCAAATGGGATGTTTGAGCGAGTCGGGCGGGACTCGAGCATCTTGGGCTATGAGGGGTGAAAGCCCATATTGCTTGTATTTATCTGGATGATCAGGGGACTCCACAGTCGGACTTTCCTCCAGTGGTGGATCTCTTCAGGGATGTCTTTCGAAAGGACATTTCAGGTTTTCCACCGGAGTGTGAGGTGGACTTTTCTATTGAGCTCGTGCCAGGAGCGTCACCGGTGTCCATTCCTCCCTATATGATGGCCACACCTAAGTTGTAGGAGCTCTAGAAGAATTTAGAGGATCTACAGGCTAAGGGTTTCATTCGACCCAGTACTTCTCCTTGGGGTTCTTCTGTTCTGTTTGCAAAGAAGGCAGACGATACCCATCGGCTTTGTGTGGATTATCGAAATTTGAACCAGTTGACAGTCAAGAAACGATATCCCTTACCACAAATTGATGACCTCTTCGATCTTCTTATAGTATCCCGAGTGTTCTCGAAGATCTACTTAAGGTCTGATTATCATCAGTTGCGTGTTAGACCATCAGATATACCTCTGACAGCTCTCAGAAGCAGGTATGTTCTATACGAGTATATAGTGATGTCATTCGGCCTCACAAACGTGCCTGCAGTTGTCATGGCCCTGATGAACTGAGTGTTCTGTCCTTACATGGGCTCCTTCGTCGTGGTCTTCGTGGACGATATCTTGGTGTACTCTCACACTCGACATGACCATTCCACACATCTTGAGATCATTCTGAGTACACTAAGAGAGCATTAGATTTATTCTAAACACTCTCGAAGTGCCACTTCTGGATGGACCAGATTCACTTCTTGGGTCACTAATCTCAGAGGCAAGAGTATCAGTGGACCCAAATAATGTGATAGTTGTAGTTTCCTGGGAGCAGAAGAAGAACGTCTTTGAGGTACGGAGTTTCCTAGGGCTGGATGGATACTACAGACACGTCATTCAAGACTTTTCTTATCTATTAGAACCTTTGATAGGTCTGACCAAGAAGGGGGCGATGTTCTTATGGTCAGATTCTTGTGAGTCAGCCTTTCAGGAGCTGAAAGGAAGGTTGATGTCAGCACCGATACTTGTCTTACCAGAGCCTGGAAAGAGCTACACTGTTTACTGTGAAGCTGCAGGTATCGGGCTGGGAGTTGTGCTTATGCAGGGAGATGGAGTCGTTGCGTATGGGTCTCGGCAGTTGAGGCCACATGAGAGGAACTAGCCTACACATGATCTGGAGTTGGCTGCTGTTGTTCATGCCATGCGCTTTTGGAGACACTATCTTCTGGGAGAGAACATTGTGGTCTTCACTGACCACAAGAGTCTCAAGTGTATTTTTAATCAGTGGGATCTGAATCTGAGGCAGCACAGGTGGGTCGAGTATCTTCAGTCTTTTTGATTTCGAGATTTCCTATACTCCATGAAAGGGCAATGCCGTGGATGATGCTTTGAGCAGGAGAACTCAAATTCAGGCAGTTTAGGAGGCCAGAAGTGAGTGGCAGCTGATGGCTCTGTTCTCTGAGATGCATCTGGAGGTGCACGACAGATCGGGACAGACATTTCTATCTTCTATTGCTGTTACCTCCACGCTACTTGATCATGTACAGATGAGGCAGCTATCAGACTCAGAAGGCTTAGTCTTGCGGGAGAGTGTGTCAGGAGAGGACCCACTTCCTGGATGGGCAGTGGGCGAGGATGTTATCTTTCATTTCCAAGGATGTGTATTGGTGCTAGAAGACATACGCGAGGAGATGATGCGGGATTTACATTACTCAGTTTGGCCAGTTTATCCTGGCGTATCCAAGATGTATCAGGATCTTCATCGCCAGTACTGGTGGCCAGGTATGAAGAAGGATGTTGCTGGTTTTGTATTGAGGTGTTCTACTTGTCAGCAGGTGAAAGCAGAGCATCAATGACCAGCATGCCTTTTATATCAGTTACCCATTCCTGAGTGGAAGTGGAACGATGTAGCGATGGACTTCGTGACCGGGTTGCCGAGGTCACATCGGGGAAACGATGTTGTTTGGGTTGTTGTCGAAAGACTTACGAAGGTTTCTCACTTCTTTCCGATCAAGGAGACCTTCTGTGTCGATGATCTAGGATGACTTTACATCAGAGATATTGTGAGTCTGCATGGAGTTCCATGCTCTATTGTTTTTGACAGAGATGCGCACTTCACCTCTCAGTTCTGGCAGGGATTTCAGAAGGCCTTGGGTACATAGGTAATTTTGAGTACAGAATACCATCCCTAGACTGATGGCCCGTCCGAGCGCAAGATCCAGGTTCTTGAGGATATGCTCTGAGCTTGTATTCTTGACATTGGAGGTTCTTGGGAGAAACATATTCCTCTGGTGGAGTTCACCTACAACTACAGTTTCCAGGCGACCATTCAGATGGCGCCATTCGAGGCTTTGTACGGTAGGCCATGCCAATCACCATTATGCTGGCTGGATGCAGGAGAGGCTGCTTTGCTGGGACTTCATCTTGTTTAGGAGACCTCAGAGAAGATAGAGATGATTCGAAAGTGGATGGCTACGGTGCAGTCTCGGCATAAGTCTTATGATAATCAGCAGAGATGACCTCTGGAGTTCAAGGTTGGTGATCAGGTTTTCTTACGTGTTGCACCGAGGTTGGGACACAAAAGGATTCAGAGACAGGGTAAGCTCCCACCGTGGTACATCGGGCCGTTTGAGGTCTTGGAGGGAGTGGGTTCGGTCGCCTATCGGTTGCAGCTACCTTAGAGGTATCGGGCCATGCACGTTGTCTTCCACGTCTCGCAGCTCTGACGCTACTTTTCAGACCCGTCTCACGTCTTCCAGCCCGAGGAAGTCGAGCTTGAAGCAGATGCGTCGTTTGAGGAGCATCCTATCCGGATTGTCGATCATAGTATGAAGTTTCTCCATGGGCGGTCTGTTCCTCTTGTACAAGTGCTATGGCAGCACAGACAAGTACAGGACAAGACCTGGTTGAGGGAGGCCGATGATCAATCGTAGTGGCTAGAGCTGTTCGGGGTTTCTCCTTCTCCGCCTCGTTATGGAAATTCAGGGAAGAATTTCTTTAAGTGGGGAATTTTTTAAGAACCCAGATCTATTTTCAGTTATGTTATCCTTTTTCTAGAGTTTTTGAGAAAAAATGTTTTTTCTAGAAATTTCAGAAGTACACGCCGTGTACTTTCTGAGTACACGATGTGTACTCTGTTCCGGCTCGATGCCGTGTGCTGGCTGTGTTTGGGCCACACACATGGTGTGTAAGGCTGAGGTGGAGGCCAGTTATTTTGGAGTACGGAAAAATTATAAGGACACACCGTGTACTCTAAAAGTACATGTCGTGTACTTTATTTTTTTCATGAAATAGACTGCGGTCGCGTCTAACCCTCATATTCACCTTCTTCTCCAGTTTTCGGCCTTCCGAAGTGACCGTACAACCGGATCTTTGACGGATGACCGCCTCGCCATCCGTTCTCCGATTCGAGCAGGGTCAGTTGCGTTGGAGGCGCATCGGTGTGTTCTTCCTTCTTCTTTAGCCTTGTTTCTTGATTACTCCTCATTTCCATGTTATTGTGGGATGAACGTTTGGTTCGTTTTCTCAGATCTACGTCGTTCTATGGGGAATCTGTCATCGAGGTTCATGTATATCGATCTCCTAGGATCGAGGAAGGTGGTTTGTGCCTTTCTGTAGAAAGGATTTGAGTATTTTGTGCAAATTCCACCAATACCCTTGAACGGGGTATTGCATGTTTCGTATTTTTCCCTTGTTTTTTCCTTCTTTTCTTGATTGCTTTAGTAGACGTTATTTCTTTTGATTAGAGTAATTTTTTGTGCTCAGATTGCTTTTCTATGCTTGTTCTTCCTGTTTGGTGTTTTCCAGTTGCCATGCCTAGTCGTAGGATAGTGGAACTGTTGATTTATTTTACTGTGGATCCTTAGTTGATATCCAAGTAGTTCTTGAGGTTTACTTGGATGATACACACGTGCTGAGCATGTTTAGTCACTCAGGACAGTGAGAACCTAGAGTAGCATACCGAAGGGAGGATTGACGGAAGGGCTTCTCCAGAGTGTCTTTTAAATCATGATGCGAGACCAAGTGGAGAATTGACAGAAGGGCTTCTCCAGATAGTCTTTTAATTACGACGTGGACTATAGGGGTAATTGACATTGAGTGCTTCCCCAGAGAGCCTTTATCTTGATACAGAGACTATAGGGGGAATTGACGGTGAGTGCTTCCCCAGAGAGTCTGCTTAATTACATAGCTGAACCAGAGTGCTGAGACTGTGTGTGCCTCCCAGAGGGTTTATAGTACTTAGAGGTTAAACCATAGGGGTTAGACTGTGAGAGCTACCCGGAGGGTTACAAGTTTACTTTTGTTGATGGCTGCTTACTTCTGTGTTATGCTTGTTAGAAATGTGGAATGTAACTATTGTGCTTTTCTGTGTACTGCTTCTTTTTTTCATACTTACATGTATTCATTGACTGTTAGGCACAGATCTTTGGGTGGTTGCCTACTAGGATTGTATCTCAAACCCTGTTTGGGCCATGCTTTTGGGCCCAAGCAGACTATGTTGTTGTAGGTATAAATAAGGGCATGCTCCCTTCTACTTCAGGATCTTGATTTCACCCGGAGCTGGGGAGCATGGGACCGAGTCGTGGCTCGTGATGCTGAGGAGCTTACTTTGTTTTCTTTTTCACTTGGTTTCAGTTGTATTTCAGCATGTTGATGTGTTTGTTGTTTTCCTTAGATACTTGTACCTACTGCATATTTTTCATCATAGTTATATATCTACATTGCTTCCGCTGTTTGTTTTCTGCTGTTATGCATGTTGTTACTGCTTCCGCGGTTTATTGTTGTTATATTACCTTGTGTACCTTTCTGAATGAGGGCACAATTTCCCCACCAACTCACCTAGGCCCTCGCTGCTAGTCGGCAGCCTCTGGCGTTCGGGGAAATGCGCTTGAGGTCATGTGGCGAACCGGGTATGGGGCACCAGTGGAGGGGATCCAGACTCGGGACGTTACAGACCCCCGATAAAACTCTTGGACTTCCCATTAATGTTCCAAAACACCCTTGTAATTAATTATTTGAATCAATTGGAATTCTTTCCTACTCCAAGAATTAAATTAAGTGAATCAACTTAATTAATTATTTTGAGTGTTTAAATTCTTTTGAATTCATTATGCCAACATTAAAATAAGGGAATATAATATTCTCTTTTGGGGTTGGAATAATTGTTGGAGAGCATGGGAGAACTCTTGGAAAAAACCCCATCCTCTCAAAGAAGAACGCTCCACGTCACCAAAGAACGTGAAGCCACATCTTATATCTTCATCATCCTGAGAATGGAAGGGAATCATGGCCACCACGAAGTACATGAGGGCGTCGTCTCGACTAGAAGCCACCAAGCTCTACTCCCTTCGACGTTTACGGAATGACGTCCATCTTCCGTGACCCCCGTATTACGTGACATCGACAACATACTTTGAATAAAGGTATGGGGATTTGATTACTTTTAAATGAATAAAAATATACCCATGTTCTTCGATGAATGATTTTGTTCATTATTGGAAAATTGATGTCACCTAATGCGGAGGGAACAGGCCAAAAAAACATGGACTGAATCCCCTCCATTGGTTCTTGATGTCTGACGTTGAAGATAGAGCTAAAAGGGTGTGTTGTCGTTGCACCATGAAGGAGACGAAGTACGACTATGAAAGAGGAACTGCGGCCAGGTGGGCCACGACGGATGAAGAAGCACGGTTCTGTCGCGCCATGTCGTGGATCCAAAGGCCGCGGCCACATCGGGCCATAGAAGAGGCGGCACGACACCGTCGTGCTGTAGTGGAGGTGTGGAGGTGGCCGGTCGAGCCAGCAGCCGTGGAGCCAGACCGCGAGACGACCGGCCGGCCGACCGGCCAGCCCGCTGGAATACCACGGTGCCCGCAGGCGCTGCGTGGAGGCAGACCATGTCCCACAACTGCAAGATTCTAGGATGGGTGACCTGACCGGATACGGTCATCCAGGATGGAGAATCACAGCTCCGACAGACGCCACGTTGGATGAACCACGGCCCGCAGCACGAGCTGTGTGCGCCAGGCAGAACTGACCGGCTGGGCAGGGGAGGAGGCGGAACTGCATGGCGCTGTCGAGCGGACCGTACCAGCCCGCAGCACGGACCGGGTCCGCAGGTGGTCCGCACCCCACCGGGCCAGGCTGACCCCAAAGCCGGGATGGACCCACCGAGCCGGGTCTGGCCAACCCACCATCCCACTGGGCTTGACGGGCCGAACCCGTCTTGGCTTAAATGCGAATAACTCCTAGATCGCGCGTCCAATCGATGCTACGTCTATGGCACTGTGAACTTCGCGATGAGGATGTCCATTTGATATACTCTATTTGAGTTTTGGTCAAATTTTTAAAACGTTCGGGTTTGGATCGAGCGTAAATCCAACCGAGCCCCTGGAACGAAAATGCCAATAACTCTCAAACCGGGTGTCTGATTGACGCGTCTTCTGTCACATTAGGTTCCTTATGATGAGACAGAACTACGGGATAGAGAAACTAAGGAATTCATGATATTCGATGTATCGAAACTTGACTCAAGGAGTTGAACCTCCCGTAATCGATCGTGTTGTATGCAGAAACACTAAGGTTTGCTGCGATGACTACTGTACCGTAATCCAACGTGGGTTCGACAACAATGCCTATTATACCAGAATCCTACATGGGTTCGACAATGATGACTACTATACCAGGATATTTCATGGTTCTGACAGTTCTAACTTCTGTTCTTGTATCCTGTGTGGGTCCAACAGAATAGCTGGTCCAATATACTATGTGGGTCCGACAACTTACATGAATCACTTACTACATTTGATCTTCTCTCTCACTCTACGAATGATGTATACCTATGTGGGCTCGGTCATTTATTTCAACCATTATCATCATGTTGATTGGCATTACTTTATTTGTGGACTGGGTTGTGTTTGGGCTCGAGAGTTGGAGCCAGACTGTTTCTGGTAACATATATGGGAATATACCTATGTAGGGTTATATAATACATTTTGACTGTATATTTCTATAGTTGTTTATACTTTGTGGATTCTGGGAGACCTTTGGGGGTCTCAGGGTCCCCTACTAAGTATTTTTATACTAACACCTACACGGGCTTCGCCCGCAACTTGTTGTGTTCCTTTAGAAATCGGACAATATTGATCGAGGATGAGGGTGTGGGATGAAGGCTTCTCAGAGATAGACTAGATGGGACGTACCACATGAAGGAGTTGTTCGGGTTATGAACCTACCCTTTATGTAGGATTCCCTGGTGGACAACCAATGCGCTGTTTTCCCTTTTTACTTATACTTGTACGTGTTGTTCATTTGGTTTATATACTGTCCCACTTATTTTCAGTACACCATAATTTTCTATTTTAGTAAAATTTTCCACAAATGCTTGTGTTCAGACTGTGTGTGTGTTACAGGTTAAAAGAAAACGTGTTCCCTCTTTATCAGGGATTCGTCTTTGGTGCTAGTCGTTAGCCCCTAGCCTAAGGAAGGTGGGATTGGGGATGTCACGACAAGAACCCCAAGGATGGGTCGTTACAACCGTTTCTAGGAAGGTTTATTGTATAGATTTGTGTGGAAATTGTTTTGCATGACCCGAAATTCAAACCCATATTTTGTCCCATTAGATTCAGAAATGGATAGAACCTCTCACTCTTGGGATAAACCTAACAAAAATCCCCTTATCCCATGTTGTGAATCTTTTAATAATGCAAATATAAGAAACCTAGTTGAAAATGAAATTCCAATGGATAAGAATAGAACCTTGAAATAATTGGATTCATCTTATGATGAAAATCAATAAAATCATGTTCAATATCTTGATGCATCGTCTGGGATTGAAATTAAATAAAGTTTAATTCACCAACTTCCAAAATCTAATGGATTCCCTGAGGAAGATCCACATAAACACCTTCAAGAATTATGTTATCTTTGTGTCAACATGAAACCCTAGTGATTTGATGAAAATCAAATGAAATTGTGGTCATTTACGTTTTCATTAGAATGAGTTTCCAATGAATGGATTTTCTATTCACATTCTACTTAGATTAGGGTTTGGAATAAATTGATGAAACTTTTCCTTGAATTTTTTTTCCCAGCTTCTAGAACTGCTTCCATTAGAATGTAGATTTGTAGAATTAGGTAGACTCAAGGTGAAACATTTCATGAGTATAGGGAATGCATCAAAAGACATTATTTATTATCCCTCACTATCAAATTAGTGACCTAATTTTGATTCAATATTTTTATGAAGGATTGTGTCTAACTAATAGAAGCATGATTGATACTGCATAAAGAGGGGCACTAGTTGACAAAACACCAACTACATCAAGGACATTAATTGAAAACATGGCCCAAAACGCTCAACAGTTTGGAACAAGAGGCCTTCTTCTTTTGAAATATTCCCAAGAGTTCCCCATTTCTAGTCCTAAAAACAATATGATTGTGTGTCAACTTTCTTATCTTACCACCATGGTGAGGTCAATGTTTTTATCCAATAGCCCACCAACACCACCCAAACCTGAAGAAACATTTCAAATGCAAGTATATGGTGTAATTTGTTCTCCCAATGACCATCTAAGTGACCAATTATCTAAAATGAAGGAACCTTATGAGAACTACAATGCTTTTTTTTCTAGAAAACCCTTTCAATGAAACCAAAAAATTCGATTTCAATCAAATCGAAATTTCAATCAAGGATGGAACAACAACACTAAGGAAATATTTTGATAGCCTGAACAACGTATAAGATTCTTCCAATAACAATCATGCAATTCAAAACCAAGATATTTCAAGGAGAATTCCAATGCTCATTCTGGATGAAACTTCCATCCTTACCTCCCACTCAAAATTCAGAGTGTAATATTAAATAATCAATGAGGAAACAACATGAGACAATGAATAAAACACAAGATCAACAAAAAATCATTCTGAATACCCTAATTACTCAAATGGTTCAACATGCATCTGCTCTTAGTTTCATAAAAAATTAAATGAGTGGATTTTTTACCTCACAGACTCATGTGAATCCAATAGATAAAGGGAAGGAATATGTGAGTGCAACTAAACTTATGTGTAGAAAACATTGGAATACCCCTCAAATGGAGAAACCAAAACCTACTGTTGAAACTGTTATTGATAATCACACCACTAATGGAAATGATGGAAATTCTGAATATTCATTGAAGATAAACACAATGTAAGGAGATGAAATGTTTCTTCAAATAACAAATACGGATTGGAAATGTATGTCTAGTACGTTTGTTTCTCAATGAAGTGAACAAAATACCCTATAAACAACCAAACCACCAATGACATACCCTAGAAGTGAACCACCAGTGAAGTCAAGTGCTGAAAAAGAGTAGTATTAGGAGGTTTTGGAGACTTTTAAGAATGTTCATGTCAATATACCTTTTCTTGATTCTATGAATCAAATTTGATGGTTTGAATAGTTTTTGAAAGAAATGTGTAACCATAAGAGGAAATTCAAAGGAGGTGAAAAGGTCAACTTAGGGAGGAATGTTTCATCCATGATCCAGCATGCCTTTCCTGTCAAAAGTCCTAGGAAACATTACCATTCCATGAACCATTGGGAAATGTGAATTCAAGGATTTTATTATTGATTTAAGGGCCTCCAAAAATGTTATGCCACATTCTATTTACTCTTATCTTCATGTTGTAGAATTGAAAACATCTAGGATCATCAATCAACTTGCTAACTGAAGTACCACCAAGCCTACTAGAGTTATTGAGTATGTTATCGTTCAGGTGAGAGACATGATTTTTCTTGTGGATTTCTTGGTCTTGGATATAGAAGTTGATCAGTTTAGTACCCATTCACCTATCATTCTAGGGATACCATTCCTGAAAACTACAAAAGAAGTCATAAATTTTCAGAAGGGAACAATTTCACTAGAGTTTGGAGTAGATGTTGTTTATTTCAATATTTTTCAGTCCATGAAACACCCAGTCGAGGATCATTCATCCCCCCAAGTGAACATGATTGATTCGTTTTACACTGAGATGTTGCCTGATTTTTCTTGTGATGAGAAACCAGCATGTATTTTCAATGATAGAAATAAGTTTGTCACTGAATCTGATCAACATGTGAGGGAAAAGGATGCATATGATGAGTCTTGGACTGTTGAGACTACTTTTTAAGATTCTATTGATCTCAACATTGATGAAGATGTCTCTCTTGAAATCCATAGTGTTGCTAGTGTTCTGCCAGGAGAAATTGAAAATTTTACACAAGAATCATGTTCTGAGAATAGTGATATTTATCTTCTTTGTGAATTTCCTTTAAAATATTGAGTGCCACTAAACAACCACACTTGTGAGCAATGTTACATGATCAATGAAAATACCCCAGCTGATTTAGAGTTGGAACGACTTCTAAGGAATCTCAAATATGCTTTCTTAGGTGAAAAGAAATCATTCCCTATTATAATATCAAAACATTTTTCGATGGACCAAGATAATAAATCGTTAAGAGTCCTCAAAACCCACATGAAATCTATTGTATGGACTCTATCTTATTTAACTGAATTCATCCCCTCATTGTGCATGAATTAAATTTTCATGGAGGAAAATGTTAAAACGGTGAGACAATTTCAAAGGATGTTGAATCCAACACTTTTAGAGTATGTTAAGAAGGATGTTACCTCCATTTTATTTGCTTGAATTATTTTTCCCAACTCTGATTGTCAATGGGAGAGTCCAATCCACGTAGTTCCCAAAAAGGTGGCATCAAAATCACAAAGAACGAATTAGGTGAGATTGTTCCATTTAGGCATCCAAATAAATGGAGAACGAGCATTGATTATAGGAAGCTCAATTTTTCTAAATGAAAACACCACTTCCCACTGCCATTTCTTGATCAGGTCCTTGAATGACTGGCTAGGAAAACCCATTATTGTTTTCAGGATGGATTTTCTATTTATTTCCAAATTCATATTGCACCGGAGGATAAAGAAAAATACACATTCACATTCCCATATGGAACATCTTCTTATAGGAGGATGCACCTTGGTTTGTGAAATGCACCTGGAAATTATTAAAGGTGTATGATGAGCATTTTCACTAATTTTCTAAAAACATTAATGGAAGTATTTATGGATGACTTAACTATTTATGTCCCATCCTTTGAATGTTGTTTGGAATTTCTAGCTCATGTTTTTGAAACTTGCATTGATAAGATCCTCGTTCTTAATTATGAAAAATGTCATTTCATGGTGGGTAAGGGAATTGTTCTTGGACATGTTGTGCCTCTGGATGGAATTCATGTTGATAATTCCAAGGATGAGGTCATTTCATCCTTTCTATACCCAAAAAAAGTGAGAGATGTGAGATATTTTCTTTGCCATGTAGGTTTTTTAGGAGATTCATTAAGTATTCTAGTATGTTTGCACTTCCATTGCCTAGATTCCTCAAAAAAGACACCCCATTTTTCATTAATGAAAATTGTAAACATGATTTTTGGGAGTTGAAACAAAAACTAATAACTCCTCCCATTGTTCAACCTCCCAAATGTGACTTGACCTTTGAAATAATGACCAATGAATCAGAATTTTCTCTTGGGGTAGTTTTAAGACAAAGGTTGGAAAAAAAATTCATGTGATTGCCTATTCCTCTATAACATTAGATCAGTCTCAATCAAACTACACAAAAACTGTTAATGAACTGTTTTCTATTTTCATTTCTTTAAACAAATTTAGGTGTTATCTTTTGGGATCTAAGGTGATTTGTTTCACTGATCATTCAGCAATCAATATTTCTATGAAGAAACATGATGCAAAACCAAGACTTTTGTGATGGATTTTTTTGTTACAAGAATTTTATTTTGAAATGAACGACAACAACGAAAGTGAAAACCTTGTTTCTGATCATTTGAGTAGGATACCATTTGTTTTGAATGGGGATCCTCAGATATATCTACCAATTAAGGAAACTTTTATATATGAGGAGTTGTGTTCTTTTCAAACTGAAAGGCCATGGTTTACTGATCTGGTGACTTATTTAGCTTGTGATGATGTTCCCCACTGGTTTTCCAAGAATCAAATTTCTAAACTATTTATTGATTCAAATCATTACATTTGGGATGATCCTTAAATGTGGCATGTTCGTAGTGATCAAATGATTTGGAGATGCATTATAAATTATAAATTTCAATGTGTACTAAACATTTGTCCCACATTGTGATGTGGAGGACACTTTGGGACTCAAAGAACTGCAAGAAAGGTGCTTGATTCTGGTTTTTATTTTACTACCATTTTTAGAGATGCTTTTGATTTCTACATAACATGTAGAAATTGCCAATTTCAAGGGAACATTTCCAAAAGGAATGAGATGACAGAACAACCCCTTATATTTTGTGATGTATTTGATGTTTGGGTTATGGGTTTCATGTGACCTTTTACCAATTCCTTTGGATATCTTTACAATTTTCTTGTTTTTGATTACGTATCCGAGTGGGTAGAAGCTATACCCACAAGAGCTGATGATTCCAAAACTGTGTCCAAGTTTGTGAAAGGAAATATATTTTCATGGTTTGGATTTCCAATGTTTGGGATTTCAAATCAGGGTAATCATTTGTTAACAATACATTGGAATCACTATTGAAGAATATGGAGTTCATCATAGGGTCTCTACATCCTATCACCCTCAATCAAATGGAATGGCTGAGATGCCCAACAGAGAAATCAAACAAATTCTAGAAACAATTTTGAACCCGAATAGAAAGGATTGGTGTTTAAGACATGATGATGTGATCTGGGCTTATAGGACTCCATTAAAAACCCCAATTCTCATGTCACAATTTAGATTATTCTATGTAAAGTCTTTTCACCTTCTTGTTGAGATTGAACACAAATATTTTTGACCTGTTAAATGAAGTCACAAGAATTTGTTTTCTACTGGAGAAGAAAGGAATTTTTTTAGGAGATATAGGAGATCTGAAATAATGCATATGAATGTTCTGGGTTCTACAAGGAATGAACCAAATAATTTCATAATGAGATGATTTTCAACAGAAAAATTAATGAAAGAGACAATGTGTTGCTCTTTGATTCCAGATTGATGTTGTTCCCAAGTAAATTTTGTTCCAAATGGTCTGGTCCATTCATCGTTATCCATTTTTTTCCTTTTGGTGCAATCCAGATTAATGAACCTTGAAAAGGGAAACCATTCACAGTAAATGGGCACATATTAAAGCTTTTTAGAGAGAATGTTCCAGATCCTATGGGGGGTGAGATCTATCTTCATGAAGTAGAATACAATTGATGCCAGGTTGTGTTTTTCCTTCTCACTTTTTTTTAAATGTCTTTGATTTCATGAATTTCATATTCATATATTTTTTACACAACGAGGACATCGCATAAAATATGTGTGGGGGAGGAAAATTCTTGGTAGATTTGTATTTTGTGTGCTTTAATTTCATTTTTTTCATCTTTCCTCCTCTCTCTTTCAATTTTTGATGTGTCCTTTTATATTTCAAACATTGTTTGTTTTATTTAAAATTTCTAAAAACAACTTGTGAGCTAACATGATGATGTTTGTAATTTTTGAAAACCCAATCAATGAGTGAACCAATTGATCCCTTGAATCTGGTTATAAATGAATGCCAAAAAAGACATTGTTTCAAATTTAAAAATTTTAAAATAACCATTGAATTTTGAATTACATGCCATGAATGATGTCTAATATTGAAAATCACTTGCCCATGAGTAATCTAAACCCAATTTTTCATCTTCCTCACATTCATCCTACTTATTGAGTGAAAAAAATAATTCATGTTTTATTGATCCAGAACATGATCTTTTTTAATAAAAACTTGAGGGATAAGGTGAGTTTGATTGAAATGATTGAGGAAATTTGTTTTTTATTGAATGCCCATTTTTCATGATTATCCTTTTTATTCTGTCCTACCTGGTACATTTTATCTTTCTTGAACTACCTTCTAGATAGCCACATTTCAATCCATTTTCCCAATCCAACCGTATCTTCATGTATAAAAGAATGATCTAATTGAACTTAAGGGTGGGAGAGATTACTTCTGGTGTGCAACTTCATGTGGTGTTGCTTTGGGTGGTTATAAAAACTCTTGAAGAGAAGTTTTTATTACTGATAGATATTTTTTCAGAGAGGTGTTCATGTCTAGAACCCTAAAAGGAAGAGAGTTGTTCCTATATATAGTTCTCAGTAGAAAATATTTGTGCCTATCTAGAGCTCTTAATGGAAAAAGTTGTGCGCAATCTAGATATATTGAAAAAGAAGAAGAATAAGAGAAATGTCACTATTGCTGGTAAAATATTGATGGAATGAGGTGAAAAAAAAATCTCAGAGATTCTCAAATATGACTTTCATTGGAGGAGAGTACAGAGGATTCCCCACATGAGTTAAGATTAGATTCCTGAATTTTTTCCATAATTAGCCAAACCCTGATAATTCAGTTTCAGAATTTTGAACATTTGAAACCCAGACACCTTTAGCTGTTGAAAAGCCTTGAAAATCCCTCATTATGAGCACATATTTCATGGCTCACTTCAGATGGAGATTAAGTAAATTTTGAAGCCTATGTAGATTCTAGTATGTTTGGATGATAAAAGATTTATAGAAAATCAATATTAGTTTGTTGAGAGAAAATATTATGTGTGGTAAGTGTCTTTTGTGAATGAGAGGATAATAGAAGTGGAAATGATTGAATAAACTGAATTTACATCTTGAATCATTTGTTTTTTATGTGGCATGATATAATTTGATTCTTGGTGGTTGATTGGTGAAACTCATTGGTTTGTGTTTTGATTATTCATTGATTTGGTTTTGGGGATCACTTGTCCAGAAGACCAAGTTATAAGTGTGGGGGAATTGATAGAGCTGATATTTTAAATATAGTTTATCTAAATTTCATTTATTTAATCCTCAACAATGTTTCATTACATGTTAAATTGCCTAATATTTGTAATTTTGTTTTATTTTGAGCTAAATTGTAAAAATGCCCTAATTCTGGATTTTTAACATTTTTTCACTAGTTTGATGTTTCTGGCATATCATTTTACATATTGATCAAATTAGAAGGTTTAATTTTTTACACACCCATTGAATAAGGTCTTCACATTTGTCAACTGGACCAAGTTCTAAATCATCCATCTATTGGCCCAATTAAATCTTTCTTTGGGAAAAGTTTTTATGCTCATATGTGTGGAGCCCACCTCAATCAATGAGGCATAACATCGGCTACAGTTTTCCAAAGTCATTAATTCCAACTGGGCATGAAAAAAGCCTCCAATGCACAGGTGCATGATGAGATTCATGGTCAAAGATGATCATTATGGAACTATGGGAGAAAAACATTTATGTGGGAGATGAAGAGTCTCCTCAGGCAGAGAAAAATCCATTGAGTAATTAATTAATATCATTTGTGTCACATCTCCAAAGAGGCTAAAATTTGGAGGAGTGATGGTTATTGTACATTTTCACAACACGATAGAAGGTTAAAGTGCTTCATTCGTTAGGGAAGGATTTCAAACAGAATCCAACTTTGGATGGACAGAGTCTGGACAAAATAATTTCCAGCCCTCCTCCCCTTATCTTCCCATCTCTTCGTTCATTTCAGGGGGGGTTGGATTTGTAGAGTCCTTGATGAAGATGGTTTTAATTCTTCCTAGAATGTAGATGATGTGGGATACTCAAGTGATGTGAGTCTAAGAACCAAGTTGTTGCGGACGGAAAAAACCGACCGACAATCCCTTACGAGTTTTGATCTTCATGTGTAATGTCTATTGCATCTCTCTTAAACATATATTTCTTAGATGAAAAATGTTTTTTATTTCACGACTATATTTTCAAATTGTTTTTTTGGGATGGTTTCCCATTATAAGATTTAAATTAGACGATTTAACTATTTAAATTTCTTTGGTGAATTTTTTCCATTGAGCATAGTGATTTCGATTAGGATTGGTTATTTGAAGGTCTTCAATTAAGTGACTCACTTCTATAGTTTGGAAAACAATCATATTGATGTTTTAATATGATATCTTTGTAAAATAATGTGTTTATATAGAGGTATTTCGGTAGACATTTGGAGATTCATTAGGGAGATAATTTTAAACAGGAATATGGGTGTGTTAGGGAGGTTATAGCTTTTCTGTAACCACTATTTTGATTCTGGTTTCAAACCTATTTTATTTCCAATCAATTTTCTAGCTCATTTCAAAATTTACTTTCTCATCAGTTTATATTTATTTTTGGTTCTTTATTCTTAAACCAAATCCCCAATTTTCCATTTTATGTGAAAACAAACAAAAAAAGTGACAGTTATGCAACTCAAATTGCAACCTCCACAAGAGATAATCCAGGGACTACTATATTGCATTGTTTTTGGGAAGAAATTTGTTGATTGAGGATTTCATGACAAATAATCCTCACTTAATTTATATTTTGGGATGATTTTACATTTTTGGGGTTGTTCGGTGAACATGGTTTAGGGATCATTATTAGCTATAACATGTCATATAAATCATTTTTAAAGATTTTATGTTTTGAATATCATAGTGGGATTGGTCAATGGGAAACCTATATGATTCCATCTCCCATAGAATCTCCAAAAATTGGGCTTTATTGGGTACTATTATCCACATCATTGTGAATTATTCAATGGTGTTTTTAAATTTAATGTTATTATAACTCATATTATATAATTATCATAACAAACAATGTATAATGGAAATATAAACAACAATTATGTTGAAAAATCGTCAATTAATAAGAATTGTCCATTTATGTATATATTTTATAATGTTTTTCAATTATAACTAGATTACACTACATATGTTTTCAAAAAGAAAAAAAAATGAATATATTTATTCCAAGGAAAATATCACTTACAAATGTATCAGTTATTATAGTGTTCCCCTCTAATGAATGTTCATCCTTTAAATTTAATCTCAAATACAATAACATATAGATTTATTTCATTTTCAAGAACTCATCATGGTACCATCATTCATTATAAACATGTTGATCTAGTATAGTTCATTTACATTATGTTTTTCTTTAGTTCATAGAACATTGTATCCATGATCCATGATATTCACCAACATATCCACTTAAAAAATATTTTCTCCAATGGTTAAACAGATTAATTTATTAAATATGAGGGGTCTGGTATGTACTTCCATAAGAGAAATACATGAAGACATCATGTTGTTGGGATTGTATTAGTGTGATAGTAAACTAGTTTTACATAGCTCTAATGGGATATAGTTTATCAAATGTGTAAATGTTTGTTGCACGATTATTTCCCAATTTAAGAAACACTTGACAATCTTTTAGGATGATATAGGAGGGGGATCCTTATCATCTACTTAACTCCCTATGTATCATCAACGTCCATATCAATTGATTTTTAATGCACTTTGTTTGGAATCCTTTTGACACTGAACTTTTTAATCCTTCAAATATATCTCTTCAGTAAAAACCAGTACAATCTACTTCAACTCTCTAATATCATTATAACATGTTTTATACTTATAGCTCTTCCCACACAGATCTACATAAGGATTAATTTGAATGAAATAAAATAAATACTTCTTATATGATAACTAATTTAGGGAATTTATTTTATCCATATATATTTTGGAACCCATTGAAACTAATTTTACTGTGTCATGGAGTGTTTTAATGGTTCCCTCATACTAAATATCCTTATAAAGGTGATAGGATGTACTAAAACTCGTTTCTGTGTCAAATTCATTTTAGATTCTTCCATATATAATAAAATTAATCATAATATCTCAATCAGAGAAAATATACAGTGTCATTTCATGTTGTTTTAACTATTTTATTCTATTTATATTGGAATGTTTTTTCTGGGTGAATTATTCCTTGTTAGAAATGTAATATTTTTACATAATAAAGTGATAAAAAACTACTCTAATGGAATTATTTAATTTATGGATATTAGGTGTAATTTGAAGAAATACATGATTTTGTACACACATATTTATAAAATATTTGGAAATGGTTATATCATACCTTTAAAATTTAATTATTTTTTTAGGATGTGTTGGAATACTATAGAATCCTGAGCTGGGATCCACATACTAAATCCAAATGCCTATTGGATATGTGACCTCATTTGTGCCTACCCAAATGCAATACATAGCTGACTAGCATCAAGGGCTTATTATATATCATGGGAAGATTATACCGTCTTTTTTTAAAACATAAAAGAGGGAAATTAATTAAAAATATTCATATGAAATAACCAACAACTAGACTAATACTGAAACTAAAGACATTACTATATCACATGAAAAATTATAACCTAAAAATAACCTATTGAAAATAGTAGATATTTCATGTCATTTATGTGTATATTATCAATTTGAAATTCCCAAAATAAAGACAACATGATAAGTACCACGAATGTCTCGATGTCATGTTTGGTATTATCATCCATTTTCTATCCCAAATATACCATATAATATATTCCTCTTTCCCTTATCATATCCAACTATCAGGAATCATGTCATTGTATCGATCAGGATAATGGAGCATAGTGTGAGTAGAACACTATAGGCCACCACCAAAGGAATATAAAACAAAACATAGTTTAGAATTGTGTATTTAGTTATATAATGAATGAAATAAATGTAGTGAAGTCAATAGTTTTAATATTCAATTACTTTTTATTAAAACCCATAAATCTCCATGTTCATGATGACACTTGAACCAACAATAATTTCATCAGCCTATGATGGTCTTTTAACCATCCACATGGGATATCATATATCACATTACTCAATGGATTTTATTTATCATTTAATTTCAATACAATATCATCACTACTTGGAACTGTAGTCCAATTCCTTCATTTTTGGCCTAGAATGCCTTGTTTAGCACACTACTAGTATTTAATATATGATTCCATGTCCAATAACACACTTTTTCCCCATATTTGCTTCTAAAGAATTGGTTTGTTTCCCAAAAACATATATAAGTAAATCTCATATGTGATCTGGAAGCAATAGTTCATGACCCGTAGATGTACATATCATTTATCAAAATATCACATATATCATAATTTCACATAGAACATTATTAATCATCATTATAATTTTTATCAAACAGTGTCATTAATATATACAATTTCAAATTATCAAACAAACAAGGTTAATCACTTTTATTAAAATGGAATAATATGAAAAATCACCATTAAACCATCTAATCATATAGAATATTATCTATATAATGTTAATCGCAAAATACCATAATTCCCAATATTAATAATATCATATCAGAATAATAACCAATTGCATAAACTCAAATACAAAAAACAATTCCATAATATCTATCTATTTCATTATCATAAGAAAATTCTACTCTTCAGTTCTATTTATCCATTATACCCTATATTTATTCCAATCCTAAATTTAATTTTGAACAATGAAAATTGAAATTCTACAATGCATAGAAGCATTTATAATTAACGAATATTGTAATTTGAATTTATACCACCTACATCAAGATTTTTTATAAACTCTCTCCCAACCCTAACCCTTAAATGTTGACTAAAAGTCCAATCCACAATAGAAAAAAAGATATAATTTGAGAATTATGAACCAAACACCATTCTATAATGATTTATGTGAATAAATTACTCCAACACTAGTATGTCTCACCATGTGGTCAAGGGTGTTAAGACATCATGAAGGGATAAAAAAATGAAACATATGAAACCATTTAAATTAATTGGCTTGGAATTAAATACAATATAATTAAATTATACACCACATAATTATTTTTAATGTTTTCTATAGAAAAACACATCTAGCCGGAGATTAATTCCCGAATAAAAATTTGCATGTCTTGCAACCCATTTACATTACCTGTAAATTTTATTCATACTCATTCCATCCCAAAATTATTCTTTAAATATATGAACCATATCCCATGATTCCAAAAAAATCCCTTTATCGCACGAGAATATGAAGAAAACACACAAGGTATTATAACTATAAAAGTGAAGGATCATAAAATCACTCTATATTATAACTGATCATCCATTATTTTTACTCATGCATCTCTAATATTCCAATATGAAAAGGTCATGCCACAAATCCCTCATGATTTCATCTCGCTCACATGATTCCTAATAAAAAAGACCATTATTCAACAATAATTGAATGATTGACATGGTCTTTCGATTTAATAATTTCTCAAAGCAATCCAGAAAACATATTAGATTCTACTCAAAGGGTGCATCTGGCTCAATGTCAACATCACCCCAATTGATCAAAATATAATGGTGGGGGTTATATCGTTGAATCCGTGACACATGAAACACATAATTCATAGCACTGTATGTATATGGAAGAGAAAATTGGTATGACAACAACCAAATATTCTCAACAATGTCAAATGATATGAAAAATTTGGGAACCAATATGTCATGTCTCTGAATCATATGGGGACCCAATCTAGGAAACAATAGAAATAAAACATGATCAACCACTACAACCTCAAGGATAGGTACTGCGTATCAGTATATGATTTATATATACTCTATGCAGTACCCATAAATTTCTGATTTTTCTAATACTACTCTGACATATCCTATATGTGACTCAGTCCCAATAGCTCTGAAACACCTACCTCCATCTAGTATAGAGATGTTCTACATATCCTACCATAATGATCCTAATAGGATGCCATCTAAATAGTTACCTAATAAAAGATATTAAAGGTGAACTCATTCAACGATATGTGCTAACCCTAATATCAACGAATGAGTAGAAAACACATCTATATAACATATTCCCAAACCATTATACAACATTCCGTCATCCTATCTATTTGTGGGTCAAAATACATACATAGTAACAACATCATACAACGATCCTTCTTCAAGACATTGAAAAACCATGAATTGAATCATGATTAACTTTCTTAAATGGTACTCCATGTCACCCCCAGAATAAGGACTATCTCTCTATCATAGATTTCTCCTAATTGATCTAATTTATAAGTATCCCACATCAGAATAAATTTCACTACATTAATCAATCAGTCCTCTATCCCCAAAATATGGTTATTCTTAATAGCATTCCTTGGGAAACACAACACAATATTTATGGAATCTTCTTCGTACATCTTTTCTTGAAAGTTCAATAGCTATTATAAACCACAAAGTCTTCAATAATCACCCTTCACTTGTTTATATGTGTAACATTGTGAAATGAATGTCCCAATCTCGTTTTCAATCCCATAAACAATTATAATCGATGTAGGGCATGATACATTTTGTCCAAACACACATGAATTTCCCTCTTCGGGTCAAGAAATAAATGATTTGTATTTTCCCTAACAAAAATAGGAACAATACATGATTACTATCAATGACGATATAATTTTCATATATGGACTAATTAGAAGGTGATTCCCTACCTTCATAGATTTTCTTGATGTCCAGACACTCTAGATCCCCATACTACATGTCCCTGATATATAATTTTTTTTTAATTTAACTGATACTAATATGAGGGTCCTCCTTCTCTATCCCTCTAAAACTGAATCATTCATTTCAACCCATAAATTCATCATCTTCTACTCTGAACTAGACTCTTGAACTTTGTTAGTATATTTTTTTTAGATAAGGAGTAGACAACACCATTTCACATCCATGGTTTACAAGCCATTACAAAATTATAGGACTCCATATAATAAACCCATCTCCATGGAATTATAATCAAATATCATTTCCAATATTCTGGAATTAGGGTCTTTTGATGTGTTTACAAATTAAACATTTCACCCAAGATGTAGTGTAGGAAGCACCTAAAATCATAAACTATTGTATCCATCTATAGGCCATATGTATTGTAGTTTAATTCATAGGGAAGAAAAATTCGTGACACATTTTCCCCATATGTATGTCCCTAAATCAACACTACATCTAGTTTTATCCTAGATAATTCACCATACATTGTGCACTTCTCGCATGGCTTATGTAGGATAAGTATTGGAGCATTATACAAGTGCTTCTCCAACTACTATAAAGAATTATCACATTATCAAAACCATTCACAATTATATACAATGTTTTTAAGGCCCAAATATTGACCCACAATGTTTGGAAAGTCATTGATGAACCTCTAATACTAGCCTTTTAATACTAGTAAATTGCAAATATCGAAAAAAATTATTAGGTTTCTCCCATGAATCCACTACTTATAGATTATCTTGGTTTACTAACACATATTCCTCACAGAAAATATTACCCATGAAATGAACTAGATCGATCCCATATTGAAATATTGATATATTTCTTCATAGCCAAAGTACACATAGTTTACTCCGGACAATGTAAAGATTATGTGAATGATCTTCATTAATCATTTAATACACCATGATTTCTTCCTCATAGGATATGAAAAACATAACCATATATTGTTTGTTGATTCAGTACATCAAGGCGATAAACATATCTAGATTGTTTCATCTTTCATGAGACATTAAGATGAACTCATACATTACATAACTACTTCTAACAGTTGTATATGTTTTATAAGAAAGTCAAAATCTAAATTGAGGATACCTCAATCTCAAGTAGATCATTGAGAAAACTATCTACCCTAAAATGGTAAAAGAGATCATCCACACAAAAAATAAGATACATGTTCATAAATTTAATATTTTTAAATTTTTGGTAATCAAATCATAATAAAATTTACCCGAAATCCTTTTTAAAAATAAAAAAATATAAAACCAAAAGGTGAAATACTTTTATGTATAAGACATTATACATAAATAATTCAAGCTGATTTATATTCTCCTCATTCTCTCTTGATTCCATTCTATAGGGGGGGAAAAATCGCTTTATCTCCTGATATGAGCTCAATAGTAAAATCCACAAATCTCTCAACTAGAATCCCTAATTACTCCTTAGTAAAAATGTCTTTGAATTTGTCGAAGATTGGTTGAATGAAATGATACATTACACCATCATACTCTAGTAATAGACTATAAGCATCGGTATTCATCTCCCCTACTTTCTGATTTATTGGGATTGCAGGACCTAGTCTAATATCCTAACCACCACAATAAATATTATTGTCAATATTATGAGTTGTAAAATTCATTCTTCTATGGTAAAAATTGTTGTCGGATCGGTACACTACCAACCAGTCCATACCCCTATTCAATTCAAACACATAAATATAAAGAATTTTGAGGATCCATAAGAAATTACATTCCACATCCTCTGGAGAGACCCCTTCACAAACAGATGATTCTCAATTGTACCACCGTATGAGTATCAACAACCAAAACCCCACATAAAAACTCCACCATTATACTCCTCTCGTTCACATATTGGGATGATATAAAATAATTAGACACATGTACAATATATGAGACTAGAATGAATAGAGTCAACAAGAATAGTAAAACTACCTCTCAATGGTCAAACCACTACATGGATAGATGCCCCCATTCCTAGATGTACCAAATAAACTACATCAAATTCAATGTCCAGTATAACTAAGACAATTATACTGGTATATTGTAGAAGGCCTCATTCTTTTACTCTAGTTCTTCATAGATGATCTATCTCTCTCCACCTATCCTATGCTCCCAATGAACAATTGTACATATCCCATAATGCTTCAAGAGAAGCACTCTACTGGGGAATATGATCAATATCTATGAATGTGTCCCATCATACTAAATTGGTGGATGATCACTCAGGTAATGTTCTAATTTATTGAGCCTTCCCTTGTAAATTCATTTGAAATCAACAGATTTGATTATTTCAAAGTGAAGCTTATTATATATGTGATGTGACACTAATAATTCTTAAAGAAACCATCTATCCTCCACTAGATTCACCATTTATATTTTCCCCAAACAAGATATCATGATTCACCTCCTCTAAAAAATCAATCAAAATATATTATCTTGTGTATTAAGTTTACATTTATTCCCATCTTGAAAAATACTTCAATACAATATCATTATCTCCTATAATTTTTCAAGTATATAACTGCAAATATATAAATTGTCTTATATAGTCCATCAAAAACATAATCCCTTAGTTCATCCTCATGATCTCTTCTACAATATTCTTATGGAGCAACTTAGTTTAATGATTCTTTGTGAACTTCCCATGAATCAACTTCATCATGAAATGTTTTACTTTTCCATCCTAATACTGGATGTCCAACCAAATATTCACCTTCCCACACAATATATAGGTAGAAAGTTTGACTCTTTTCTCATATGGAGTCTCTAGGTGATCATGCATCATCTTGACATACATGATTCCGAACTCAGCTGCCTCAGGTGCACCCTCTCCAGGGAATGTCAGAGGGTTTTGAATTAACTCTCATATCATGTCAAAAAATTTCTTCATGAACCTCTAGGGGTCACATTCCATAAACATCATATAGATTGAGATGTTATCACATAAATTATCTTTGGTTTCATCACCTGTAACTATTGGATCCTATGGTTCTGATACCAGAGGTAAATTTTAGGCATGTACACATGACATCCTCAAAGTTAGAGTCTTTGTGTAGGAAGAAATACACAATTTAATGCCCAAATATTATCAACATAATAGAAAATTATCAAATTTATGTAATTCTATTCATTGAAAACCCAAAAAATTCCACACCAACCCCACATCACCTAGCTAGAAGAGTGGTGATACCACTAACCTCGTCCATCCATCACAGAATTCATGGATGACATTTGGTAACAAAATCACATTTTTGGTTTTCAATAAAAATTTTATCCATTCCAAATAATCACATTTTTTATCATTTATAATTTCATATATTCATATTTGCAACCATTTTCATTTAATTAAATATGAAAGAAATAGATTTAAAAGAAACAAAAAATGTTCATTTTAATGCATGACTAAAATCATTCATGTAATAATAATTCTGGAGTGCCTAAAATGATGAATTCTTACACAACTCTCATAACATTTTTCTCCATGAATAAATATCTCAGGAAACAACCATGTCACACAACATGTGTGTCCCCCATGGTGAAATGACATTAAACTGTATCAAAATCAATTAGTTACAATAGTTCCCCTAGGTACTTGGGTTTTCCCACATACATGAATATTTAATCCAATAAACGATATCATTAACAAGGCTCAATGAATCCTAAAATAATTTGTAAAATTATTATGTATAATTAATAAAAAAAGGTAAATGAAAGAAAATTACACCTCTAAAAGAACATTGTAATGTCATGAATCCAATACCAAATACATGGCCTCATGCCAGTTTATAACGTGATCTCAGCATTTATCCCCATAAACCGTAGGATTCTAAAATTCAACTAGTTTCTAATATATAACATGAGGAGAATATACCCTATCTTTTAATTAATGATAACCATAGAAATTAAATAAAAATATGCAAGTGGAAGTCTCCAATAAGCGGAATAATACCGTAACCAAATAAAGTCCTCAACCACAAGATAAACCCAAATCAGAAAACCAATATAAAAAAATAAGTATATATATCATTTTAAATATGTTTCATATTTCAATATAAAAAACCAAAAATAATGCCAATAAAACGCCAAAGTGGGTCTTGACATCATTTTTAGTTACCTCATATGTGATCAATCCTATATAAGTCATCTATCAAAACACTCATTCACTAATCCTACCAAAAAACATAATTTCTATTATAGTACCAATTACTAATCCTGAATATTGTGTGATTTAAAATCATTATGGCACTACCAATGTCATCTAAAATAATATCCATACTACAATAATGTAAATATTCTTATAATTAATAAAATACAAGTAATATGGGAAACCTTTTACATATTAAATTAATCTATACTTAACCACATAATTCAATGGATTCATGATGTCTTTGGAACCGATGATACCTTCTATATCCCATGTCATATCTTGAACCGTCACTAAGGATTATCAAATATCACATGACACTTCATTTTAAAATTATGGTATCTATTTAATAAAATATAATAGCCACATGGAACTATTGTCTAATGTCATCATTTTGGGCCAAGAATCCCATGTCTAACACCATGTGGGTATTTCTAACATCATCCAATGTCCAAAAAGGTGTTTTATCACATATTGGATTTCTATGAATTAATAAATGTCCACTGAATATATAAAATTAAATAACATCTGGGATTTAAGTCATATATCCATACCCAAAATGCATTTATCACATTTATGAAAATATCATATATATATCACAATTTCTCATACATTAAGATTAAGCACCATTAACCTTCTTATCAGACATTCTTAGTAATGTATGTTATTTTAATTTATTAAAACAACATTTAAAAACACATTAAATCAAACTGAATAATATGAAAATTCACAATTAAATTATTTAATCATATAAATAATAAACAACATAAGGTTAATCTGAAAATACATTAATTATGTTATCAATAAAATCAAAGACTATTAAATATCAATTTCCAAACCAAAATTTCCAAATTAAATTCAATATGTTTAAACTAGTTCATTAACACATGGAAATTCCACTCATCAATTCTATTTTCCCATTAATTCATTATCTTATCAATTAATCCAATTCAAAATTTAATATTGAAAATTTTCAATTGAAATTCCACAATATATACATTCAATTATAAGTCAAAACATTAGGATTTGAGTTTATGCATCATATCTCGAAAATATTGACTTTATCTAACCCAACCACAAATGGTAATTGATGTAGAATAATTTTACCTCTAATGAAAAAGGAAATTTTGGATCAATAATATGAATTAAACACCAATATGTGATGATCAAAGATGAATAAATCATTGAAAAATCACTGAGACTCACCCTGTGGTCAAAAAAAGGAAGGATGCCTGAATGAATGAACAAAAAATGAACTAAATCACAAATTTTGAATTTCATCAAATGGAATTACATTATAATATACTATGAATTAGAAAATAAATAATATTTTCAATAGTTTACTTGATATACAAAAAATGTGCTTAAAGAAACAAAGAAATTTTATAATTTGACCATTATAACATAGCGACAAAATAAATGGGAAATAATATTAATAATGGATTTAAGAAAGAAGTATTTTTATACACATTGATAATGTATTAATTAATATTTTATAAATAGGTACTATATTTTTAAAAATGTCATTATATTCATCAAAAATATGTATCTCTTAGAAATGATTTTTTAATTTTTTTGAAACAATAATAATTCAATTAATTTATATAGATTATAGAAATATAATTTTATAAAATTATCTCCATTTATTAAATGATCATATAAAATTTTTCTTATGGTAAATATTTTTGAAAAGATCAAATATTCAATAAATAGGGAAAAATAATGATATTTTTTTATTTTTCATGTTTTTATATAGAGAAATTATGTTTTTTAATATATATATATTTTCATTAATTAAAATTTATTTAAAATATTCAATTTATTATTTTCAAGTAAATTTTATACTTTAATTTTTTAGAAAAATGTTTTATATTTTAAAAGGACATTTTTTAGAAAAACAATTTTTGGTTGTGATTTTCCAATTTTATTTAAAATTAAATTCTACAATTTAAGTGTATAGAATAATCCAATATTTATAAAATAATTGTATTTATAGGGTCCAAATTTATTAAATTTTTAACATTTATGTTTGTTCAATGTGAATTGTTACTTTTTCATTTTTGTTATGACGATAAAATGTATCTTGCGTATCTAAGGGTAGAATTTATTTGATAAGGACTACAAACTTATCCTAACTGTTTTCCAAAATTTATTGAATGAGTTATTTTACTAATTTATTATCCATGGTCTAAAATTATAACCATTGGGTTCAATTTTGATTTTATTATCACATTTATAATATTTTATATAATGAAAAGTACATGTTATCATACTCATAATTTAAAAACTATAAATTTTTTAATATATAGATATATAGAATATGTCTACGACTATAAAATTTCACTTGAAATATAAATTATTTACTTACCCCGAGGTAATCTGAAATTAAATTTTTAAATATAAATTACTAATTAGAGATCCCATAACACAGATGGTGTAATTATTTTATTATTAGACATATCAAAAAAATGATATTCAAAAATTAAAATCAATAAAATATTGGATAATTAATGTCATCCATGATTTTTATGTTAAATTTATATGATAGGGATATAATAAAATAGTGGTGTTTAATTATAAATGTCAACATGATATCAGTAAATTTAATGTAATGAGTTGTTATTAAAATTTAATATATGAATATTTAATATTAAATAATGTTTTATTAAATGATTTAAAAATATAAAAAATCATAAATTTGGAAAAATGATTTAGATATGGTTTAAAATTTAAATAATAATCCATTTATAGGTTGTTTTTCATTTAATTATGACTATATAATCCATAAAAACATAGAAATCAATAATGTGATGGTAAGAGTGAATTATGTAAAATAAATTCTCAAATAAGATTACGGTATATCCATCACCTAAACATATTCAAAAAAATTATTAAACTAATATTATTTTTCATGTTCACGTTATAATATATAATTATATTTTTAACGGTCAACATTCCATGAAGATGACTTCTATATTATTTTAATCAATGATAGTTACAAAATGTCACTCCCTTGGTAATTGATATTTTTTATGTGTCCACATCGTGAAATTTGATGATGTGAATGAAAAAAATGTCCATTTTTTTCTTTATTTTAGTTTTATTTATTATTAAAATATATTTTTAATTATTATAAATTATATAATTACCTTAAATTATTGTGAAATTCTAATACAATATTTATTTAATTTACTGAAAAATATGATAAATTACATTGGAAATAGTAATTTTTTTCTATTTTAAATGATATAATGTCTTAAATAAGTTTTATAATTATATATGACATATTAGAGATATATGAACAAATTATATTCTATTTTACTAATTTTATATATGTATTTGATGTCAATGTTAATGAATAGTATCAAAATTAAAATTAATGAAAGTTAAAAAAATATATAACATTTTAAATAATTTAATAATCATAAAAAAATTTTATCTTTTAATTTTTATTATATAAGGTATAAATTTTATTAATTGATTATTTACATATAGTTGACAAAAATATGAATGAAAATTACAATCATTTATTATTAAAAGAAATCTTATCCTAGCAAAAATTAAAATGTATTAAGTAAGGGTAAATAAAATGACCAGTTTTAAAGTAACTCCAAAAATTCACTAAAATATATTGTTTGATGATATTAAAATATTATATTATCATTTTATTTAATTAATTTCATTTAGGAGTTTTTTATTAAAATTTATTTTATTAAAAATTAATCTTATGAGAAATTTCAAAAGAGCCCCTCACCTCAGTTATAAATTACCACATCCTCCCTCACTACTTCACATCATATTGATCAATATACATTGAACATAGCCTACCAATTTATCTATTGTACCTCCCTATAAAACATATATAGTATTTTCTATTCTCAACCAATAATCCATAGAGCCTTTTAGAGGAGATCTAAATGAGACATTTTGAATAAATATGTAATCACTCAAACTGATCACTTACATTTTCCACTATTTTTTTTTCCTACAAATATAATCTGGTTGTCAATCATTAATATAATATGTATAATATATATTATTAAATGATATTAGTATGATGAAAACACTATTATACACCCCATTTTCCCATTATTCAAGAGGTGGACCTCACTATCATGAATATATACCACTTAGTATCTCTACAGTGAGATATAAATCATTTTTCCTCACTAACAGTTATTTATAGGAATTATGATTTTTTTAATTATTATATATGATTTATATGATGTAATTAAACTTTTTGAATCAAAATATTATGTTTACATTGTTATCATCTAATATTTTGAGAAATTAAAATGTCACAATTGAGTGCGTATTATCTACCATCTCTATGATGTGATGTGGTTTATTTTTAACTTATATTTGACATTAAGAGTCGTCATGGTTATTATTTTTGAGAGTATATAATATTTTACACAAAATAATGTTTAATTATAGGCTTATTGTTATTTATCCCTATTTTAATCCAATAGATAAAAATGTAAAACAACATTCTTGCTTACGTACGACATATCATATCAATTAATGGTGTAATTTACATATCTATGTATAAATTTTATGTGTTACTATAAATATTTATATAATTTATATAAATCAAATTTCAACCATGAATCATATTATGGAAATAAAGGGACCATGAAAATTGTATAAGTACCTGCACTACCAAACTGAAACTTGTATGGATTAATAATTAATTATCAGATAAAACATTGATTGTAATAAAATAATAATTAATTAACTACATAAAATAAGATATAAATAAATCATAAAAGGTATGATAAGTATATATTATGTAATTCCTAAATAATAAATTGATATTTATTATATATTATGTTTCAACATGTACTAAGAAAGAAGATACATGATATTAGGGAATTCATAACATAATTTCCACTCATTAGTTTTATGACCTTTTCAATTGTTATTTCATTATATTACGATTTCCCTAGGAATTCGGGGATGACCTCTTGATGAGAGGTTCAAACGTTCCGATCGGTTTCTAACGAGTTTGGTCGTAGAACCGGAAACATCCAATGATTCCACATCCATTGGGACCTACTTTCCAAAGGTAGGAACTCATTAGTTTGTGCACTGATGAGGCTTAGGAATTTTCATTTGTTGAGAGGATGGGAGGTCGGACTCATCACACCTTTTTTAGTGGAATTATTGTCTATTTCGGGACTCTATTTATAGATTTAATTTATGTTTTTAAATCCTTATTACATTACCAATTATAAAATGAGCTTTCCTTTAGATCTTATAATCAATGATAAAATATGTACGAAATTTTGAGAATCTTTTATATGTATTCGAGGTTATTTATCGATAGAGAATCATCTGTATTTATTAAAGATTCTTGGTCAATGGTATCCTTCAGCATATTTATATAAAATTCTCTTGGTCATTATGATGACCATGCTGGTTTCAAAGCCACTCAGTGGGGGCACTTTACGTTTATTGTCATTCAGAATGACATGGATTACTTCAGAGTTGGGATCGAACACACAAATGGACTACCTACGTATACTTTGTTTTGGAAAAGGAATCAGAACCCATGTAGTTCGAGTGGCGAGTATGATGTTTATGATTGATGGCATAAAGAAGGATGTCATAATTACTTTATCCTCTATGCTCACATGAGTCATGCTCTGTGTGAGAAACAAGAGGTATTGGAAAAAATTAGACAATTGGGCCATGAAGGATGAAATCATAAAAAATGATGTGGGACTTATGTATGTATGAATGCCCAAAATAGATGAAGATTAGGATAAACTTCAGAGAAAAAATCCAGGAACATGGTCCATAAAGGTATATGTGCTTCATGGAGATTTGAATACTCTAACTTGGGACTTACTCCTGGAAAGGAGGCCCAAAATTAGGATAGGATTGATGATTAGGTTTTACTCCTGAGAAGGAATCCCAAATCAATGGTAAATTATGATTGATTAAGAGAAATTAATACTGGGGCATACTCCTCAGAAGGAGGCCCAGGTTTAGGGGACTTATAGCTGGGTCTTACTCCTGAAAAGGAGGCCCAGGTTAAAGGAATTATGACTGGGACTTACTCCTAAAAAGGAGGCCCAGGTTAAAGGAATTATGACTGTTACTTACTCCTAAAAGGAGGCCCAGGTTAAAGGAATTATGACTGGGACTTACACCTGAAAAGGAGGCCCAGGTTAAAGGAATTTTGACTAGGACTTACTCCTAAAAAGGAGGCCCAAAATTAGATTGTCTCATCTTAAATGATGAGGTTGAATGAATGAAATCTCAATCTTTAGTGACATAAAGATGTGTAAATCACTATGTTTTGAGGGATATTCCACAGAATTCCTTTCAGATAAAGAATTAAAATCAAGAAATCACACCATAAATGGATTTGAAGAGTGTCTTAAAGACTAAATCTTGAATAGGAGAGGTGGAATGGCTTAATAGGGGTAAAATGAGCAAGAAGGGCACCCAAAAAGGCAGGGGTGCGTGAGTCCTGGCAAGCGCGCAGGTACTGCGTGGGCGCACAAGTCTTGGTCGCGCAAGTATACATGCATGACACGTTGGGTACTTGCGTGGTGTTCACCCAGCAAGGTAATACTTGAGCGGCTTTAGGTTAAGGACTTTAGAATCCTCTTGAGGTTCTTCCAAGAGAGGGGCGCCCAAGTTCTATTGAAGGAGAAAGGAAGCACACAAGTGTGGCCATTTACCTTAAGGGATGGCCACACCGGTGTGCATGTGTTGATGAGTTTCAACACTTAGGCCTTCCTCCCCCTCTATAGATTTTCTGTTCTAGGTAAGAAATTACCTTAGAAGTGTTCCGGAAGCTTTGAGAAGAGACTAGTGTGCCGGGAGCACAAATCTGAGTTTCTGGAAAAAATCCCCCCCGAAATAGGGGGCCCACAGGGTCTATTTATAAGCAAGAGAAGACCCCGGGCGGTTATTAGTTAGGTCGCGCAAGTCACTTGCGTAACCATCATGTGTCACGCAAGTATACTTGGGCGACAGTGATATAACTTGCGCCGCACATGTTCTCTTGATCCCTTGTTCATGTATTTGTTGATTTTTGATGTTTTCTTCAAAGGATGAATCAATTTGTGCTAAGTCATTTCCCTTTCCATTCTTTTAGACAATGTGATGAAAAGATGCGTCATCAAAATTCCCCCCTTAGAGTTGGATCCAAAAGAAATGCGGATTTGACTCTGAGGAAAAGAAGAAAACCAATGGAAAAGGCGGCACCAAGTTTGGGCGTGAAAATGAGCATCGGGTACGCAGAGTCCAGCACGCAGGGGACGTCCTTTAGTCTTCCAGGGTACGGAGAGCAGGGTTCTGGCCGCATCTATAAATATAGGGCCTCCCTTCCGTACAGAAGAATCCAGATTTCCGGACTTCAAACCTTCGAGCTCTCACCACGCAGGTCACCTTAACCGCGCAGGTTGCTCTATTTTCCAGTTTTTCCATGATGGCGCGCTGCTGTAAAGGTAACTTGACTTGCACGGTGATACCTACGCGCCAATTACTTGTGTGGAACACCCATAATTGCGCGCCCATTTTTAGACTTCCGTGCCTTAATGCCTTTGCCATTTTTCTAAATTTTATTCACATGTTTGGTGAAAAATAAACCCATTTAAGAGTTAGTTTATTCCACTTTTGTGCAAATTCAATGGCTTCTAAGGGAATTGGAACCGCTGATGAATTGGCTAGCAAGCGGATTGATGACATGATGAACATCATTGGCCATGATTACTATGATATCTATGACATCACTCTCCCAGATTTGGCTATGTACTTGAAGAAATATTATCTTAATTTCCCACAGAGAATCTATCTTCCTCTGTGTGGTCATGGTCATCTGCAAGGAGTCAATGTTCCAGATGGAAATAACAATACTCCAGAAATGCAGCTGTACTGCTACTCCTCTATTTCGTTTATCTTGTGCATTAAGAGCAACAACAATGGTGTGAACTTTCAAATTCTTCCTCCATGTCATTTCCTTGTTGATATGAAAATGGAAAACCCATGGGATGAAATGTTTTCTGCTATCAGTTGGTGGAGAGAAGACAAACATGGCATTAGAGCAATATATGAAAATAGTACTCTCTCCAAATGGATCTTTACTTCCAATTCTCCATTCTCAAATCCATGTATCCATCTTCCAAGTCTCTTTGACAGAAACTGAGTCACTTTTTGATCAGCAGAAAAATTTCTCAAACTGCACTCAAGAACATCCTTTTACAACTGTTCCAAGAAGAGCTAGTATTACTTAATCTCTTATTGTATCCAGTTGAATGAATGAATTCCAAGTGGTTGCTGATGAAGCTCGGGGTGACGTAAATCAAATGAAGAGTTATGTTGAAATCCTCTTGTAATTCTTGAAAAAGAGAAGAGACTCCAGTCAATGGATGTCCTTCTAAATCTTGTGCATTAATGAAAAACACTTTCACCTTCACTGATTTGTACATGTATTCTCTTTTTCTACATGGTTTATATTTTACCTATGCCAATGGGCCTAGTAATCATAGTTTGATTTTTACTAGGATTTATCTAAATAACCCTACAAACTTCAAAACTTTTAATTTCTCAATGGTACCTAAATCATACTAAATGTATGTTTAGTGAGTTGGAACTGGACATTTATTTAGAGTTCCTTTGTCTTTTGTGGGCAGTTTAAAGTCATGCACATCAGACATAAAAAGGCTAATGTTTAAGGTCAAAATATCTTTGACCGAAATGGATTAGAATTGACTCAATTCCTTGACAACTCATCTGAAAACATAGTACCATACTCAAGTATGAGGGAAAATATGTAAACTATGACTTAAGAATATTTGAATATGAGGAATGATATAAAAAGAGCTAAAAGGCATTAGAAGAAGTAGTTCTCAAGAATGAAGTTACTATTATTTAACAAACCCGTTAGGGGGTTGAATTATGAAAGGCCACCTAAGGGCATTGGCTGCATAGTCAAATAAAATAGTATCTTTTGGCTAACAAGTATGTTAGGTAGACTGTTTATGCAAGGCCTCTTATGGGCACGTGCTGTATAGTCAGGAAAAAGAACTCTCAGAAATTTACATTCCTAGTGCTAAAAGCCCATGAAAGTTTATGGAGATTCAAATATTCCAAAGTATAGAGTTTGTTGTATGGAAAGAGGTACTTGAATATGGAGAAGATATTTCCAAACATGATAATCGAAGAACTGGATGAATATCACTCCTACGAATTTCTGACCCAAACGTAGGGAAGGAGAATATAAGCCATAGACTTGAATACTTTCAGATCAAGAAAAAGGATATGGGAAAAGTATGTTAAGGTTGTCTATTTTTGTTTACCCTACACACTGTCATTTAAGACAAATAAGGGAAAAAGAGGCATTCTTCCCAAGAATTATGTTTCCACTATCCGACAAACCCATTAGGGGGTTGAATTATGCAGGGCCACCGAAGCGAATTGGCTGCATAGTCAAATAATAGTATCTTTTGGATAACAAGTCTGTTATGTAGACTGTTTATGCAAGGGCGCCTATGGGCACGTGCTGCATAGTCAGGAAAAAGAATTCTCAGAAGATTGACATTTTGGTGACTAGAAGTCATGAAAATGGTTATGAGGATCTGAAAATATTTAAGGTTAGGATTATGACACATAAATATGGATATTGTTCAATGTATACAGAGATACACAGATCAATGCTAACCATAATCATGTTGTGGCTGGGTCCTGAATTGAAATGTTAGACTTCACAACGTATCCCAAAAGGATGAGAATCAAGCCATACGTAGTTCTGAGACTACAGTTTAACGTCGTGTGGGACAAAAGGATTAGAGAACTTAGTTTAGGGTCATAGAGCATGGACAATTGTAAGAATTACACAGTGTGTGTTTTCATGGGGACTTTTCAGCCAAGGGACTGAATGTCGAATTTGGGGATAGGCCCAAAGACTTGGGGCTGGATTCGAGGGACAGTCAAATGTTCCTACGTATCTCATAAGGATTGGAATCAATCCCACATAGTTCTAGAAATACACTTTGTACAAATTTGGTTCGTACATGTGAAGGGTGAAAGGGGACATTAGTACAATGATGGTTTAACCCATGATAAAAGATTTAGGCATTTCCATGCATGCATGTATTCTTTGAAATGAAACATTATTGAAGAATCAATGTATATAATGGTTCCCTCTTAGGTGAGGGTATCAAATAATATTTTAGTTTATTCTCATACTAGGCAAAAGTGGTGTATAGTTTAACGTCGTATGACAAGGACAACTGTGAACCAATGTAAAGATATTGATTCTAGTGGAGTTTTCACGAATCAACATCGTATGAGATGGAGGTGAACTGAAGTGAAGAGATTGGTTTTGGGCTTGAACCTTGGGAGGATGCATAAATACCTAGCCTAGAAGGAAGGATCATAGTCTCTGTAGTTCAATTAAAGAATGAATTAATGATCAAGTTGTTCTTGGGGAAAATGACCTAAAAAAATGTTGTTGGGACTTACACATGGTTAGCGGCCCAAAGAGAGTGTTATGGTTGTGGTTTTCTCTAAGATCATGTGAGTCATACTCGGTCCGAGAAACAAGAGGTAGAAACAACCTTAGCGATACACAGTTTAACATCATGTAGGACGTATGAAGGGACTATGCAGTTTAAAGTCTTGCAGTTTGGACTATTGGTGCTGCACAGTTTTGTGTCATGTAGCAGGGACAAAGTACAATTTAATGTCATGTAGGACGTATCACAGACCTTCTGTATAGTTTAGAGTAATGTAGTTAGGACGATGGGGACAATAGAGTTTAACGTCATGTTGGATGAAAGGGGGGACTGTGCAGTTTAATGTCATGCAGTGAGGACAAAAGAGTATGCCATTTATCGTCATGTTGGACTCATTGGGGATTTTTTCCATGGTTTAGTGTCATATTAAACGAAAGTGAGAATAGTTTAAGGTCATATTCATGTTACATGGATGGTTCAGTTTAATGTCTTGCTGGAAAAAAGTGTAGTTTAAGGTCATATATGACCTTTGATGATTATGTAGTTTAACGTCTTTCCGGATGTAAGGGACTTTTTTACATTTTAGCGTCATGTTGATAGGACGTCACAGTTTAACATCTTTCTAGACATAAGGACTTGAAAATAGTTTAGTGTCCTATGCATGGACCTTTGATGATGCAGTTTAAGGTCATACAGGACCTAGTTGCAGTTTAAGGTCATACTGGACCATTTAGGGAACTTTTTCACATTTTAACATCGTGTGGGACGAAGTTGCAGTTTAAGGTCATATTGGACCTTTTCTGTATAGTTTAACGTCATATAGCAAGGACGAACAGGTGCTGCACAGTTTTGTGTCATGTTGCAGGGACATGAAAGGTACTTTACAGTTTATAAAAAAATACTTCATCAAAAATCTAGCATTGGTTGGAGTAGTGATGAGTTATCCATCCATCGAGATTAATGAATAATCTCCATTGGAGTAGTCCCTATGTATTGAATAAGATCCTTCCCATTTTGGCTCATGCTTGGGAGGATTCTTTCCTGGTATCATTGGATTTCTGAGAACTAATTCCTATTCTCCCTGAGTGAATGAACGAAGACGAACTTCTTTGTTAAAATCTCGTGCTATTCAATTCTGATAGACTTCCAAGTGGTGAAAAGGTATCAATCTATTCTCATTTAACTATTCCAATTTATTCAATCACTTTTGAGATTTCTAATCTGTAGATGACTGATCACAAATGGCTACTCTGAGTGAGGGTAATTGAACTTCAATTGGAATGACTACTTCCGTTCCATATACAAATGAATATGGAGTTGATCGCATTGCAGTGCGGGTGGTAATCCGATAATCCCATAAAGTGTGAAATAGTTTATCAGGCCCTGACTTCTTATCTTTATCCACCATCTTTTGCAGTATATTTGAAAGAGTATTGTTGAAGGCTTATATCTTTCCATTGGCCACTGCATTATACCGACATGAATGGTTGGATTTGATTTTTTATTCTTGATACAATTTCTTCAACTCAGATGAACAGAAATTGGTGCCATTGTCTGGAAATATGGTATGAGGGACGCCAAATCTTGTAATGATGTTAGACTTGATGAAGCTAACCATGCATTTAGAACTGACTTCCTTGAGAGGTATTGCCTCTGCCCATTTGGAAAAGAATTCAGTAGCAGTAAGAACGTACTTAAACTACTTGGCCATAGCCGAAGGGTAAGGTCCCACCACATCCATTCCCCATGCGGAAAATGGCCATGAGTATTTAGCTATATGAAGCATCTCTGGAGATTGATGAATGAAGTTGGCATGTACATGGCATGAATGAAACTTCTTTGTGAAATCAATACAATCTCGTATCATTGAAGGCCAGAAGTATCCAAGCCTTCGAATTTGATTAGACAATCTATGTACAGACAGGTGGGCACCACAGACTCCTGCATGCACTTCATTCATGATAGCCATTGTCTCTTCACAATCAATGCATCTGAAGAGAACTCCATAAAAACCACATTTGTAGAGAATTTTCTCTTGGTGATCTGGGCTATCATAAAGGGTAAAATTGACCACACATCACTGGATTTGTTCTTTCTCGGCTCTATCAGGTGGAAGTGTTCCATTTCGAAGGTATTCCCGGATAGGTGACCTCCATCTTGTAGTATGACCAAACGGTTCAGGAATGGGACTAATTTCATTAATTTCCTCTGTTCTGATTCAAACATAAGGTGAAATTGCACGATGGTGGGCAATACTAATGGTTGTCTCGTCCCGATTTGGATCTTCCAGAGCTGTGGCTATATTATCCAGCACATTATCTTGAGCATTTTGTGATCTTGGGACATAAGAAAATGTCGGTTCTGAAGGGAATTCATCCATTAACTCTCTGACGTAATCATAAAAGGGTATTAGTTCTTATTTTCTGATGGCATAATCCCCACTGACTTGTTTGATTTCCAGGTCTGAATCACCCTTCACCATTAAGTAATTCACTTGTGCTTGAAGCGCTAATTCCAAGCCTGCAATAAGAGCTTGGTATTCGGCTTCATTATTGGTACCACCTTCCCACAATAAGAAGGAATAAGGTAACACTGCCTTTTATGGAGAAATGAGCACAATACCTAAGCCAACCTTGTTGAATTTAGGATTTTCCATTTTTTCCCTGTTGGTCTTCTAGAAGCACCATCAAAATAGATTTCCCATGCTTGAGGACTTTCTTCAATAGAGAATACTTCCTCATCAGGGAGTTCAATATCTGAAGACTTGTCTTCCACTGATGGGTGTTCTGCCAGGAAATCAGCCAGAGCATGGCCCTTTATTACCTTTTGAGACACATACTGAATGTCGAATTGTTGGAAAATAACTGCCCACCTTGCTAGACATCCTGTAAACATTGGACGACTAAGGATGAATTTGAGCAGGTTATTGCAAGATACCAATTGGACCTCGTGATGTTGCAGGTAGTGTCTCAACTTCTGAACTGCAAAGATTAATGTCAGGAAGCACTTCTCAATACATGAATACCGGGTTTCCTCTTCATACATAGTTCAACTGAGATAGTACATGATGTTTTCATTCCCATCATCATTCTTTTGAGATAGAAAGGCACCTAATGATCACTATAGAGCTGTCACGTAGAGGAGAAGTGGTCTTCCTTCAACAGGTGTCATGAGTGTCGGTGGACTCGTGAGGTATTTCTTGAGAATATCGAATGATTCTTGACATTCTTCAGTCCACTGGTAAGTGACTCCCTTCTTCATCAATTTGGTAAAGGGTAAGCTTTTACCTACCAAATTGGCGATGAAACTCCAAATATAGGCTAAGTGTCTTTGAAGTCCTCTTAATTATTTCAAATTTTTAAGAGGTTACATACCAATGATTAACATGGTCTTCTCCGGATCTACTTCAATACCACGATGGCGTACAACAAAGCCGAGAAATTTTCCTAAGGTTACCCCAAAAGCACATTTTAAGGGGTTCATCTTCAAATTATATTGTCGAATCATGCAGAATATGACTTACAAATCAGCCAAGTGATTAGAACATTGTTTGCATTTAACCACCAAATCGTCTACATAGCATTCAAAAAACATCCCTAAGAAGGGTTTGAAGATACAATGCATGGCATGCTGATATGTTGCACCTGCATTCTTTAAGCCAAAGGGCATTACCTGGTAACAAAAAACACACTGAGGGGCTCTGAAGGCTGTGGATTCCTCATCTTCTGGGGCCATTCGGATCTGATTATATCCATAATATCCATCCATGAAGGAAAGTGCTTCATAGCCAGCTGTTGCATCAATTAAAAGTTCTTTAATCGGAACTGAGAAATCATCTTTTGGACAATGCCGATTAAGATCTCTGAAATCAATGAAAACTATAATTTTTCCGTTATTCTCCTTTACATGGACAATATTAGCCAACCACTTGGGATACTGAACTTCTTTGACGATGTTAGATTTGATATGCTTATCCACTTCAGCTTCAATTTTAGAAGCATAAGTTGGGTGTGTTCTTCTCGCGGCTTTCTTAAATCCTTGATGTTCTTCTGGTAAACCCAAATAATGATTAGCAACATCAGGATCAAGCCTAGGAATTTCTTTATAGTTCCAAGAAAAAATATCTCTATTTTACTTTATAAAAGAAATATACATCTCTTTCTCTTCAAGGCTCCTGGAACACTGATTAAAGTGGGGCGTGGATCTTCCTTTGTACCCAGATTTATTTCTCTGAGTTCATCCACAGTGGTAGAGATACCCTCTTCAAATGCTGGAGGAGCATCTCTGATATCTTCCTCTTCCTCTTCATCATGTGTTATTTCTTCCATTTCTACTTGCATAGTAGATGACAAAGCATAATTTTCATGATCAGAAGAGATGTCAAAATTTGCACATTTTGAAGAGGAAGTTTCCATTTTTGACCCTAATGATGATGAAGAGTTTTCTTTAGGTAATAAAGATGAAATGATGGATTGAGAATCGACATAATTGTTCAACTCTAATGTTGCTATAACTCCTTCTGGCCTAATTGGAGATGTATAGACTTGTTGGATTTCTGAAGATGAAATGATGATGTCACCATTTGTGCTTTCATTACTGCTTGGTGGGTTACCAATTTCTCCCTTGTTGTCTGGCTCGATTGCCGTAATTGACATTCTGGATCTTTCCATAAGAGTATTTTGATTTTAGTATACCTATTCAATTTTTCAAATAGGCAAAACATAATCTGTACTCACATGTTTAAATGGATTTACTGGAATCTTCTCCAAACCATATGGAGCATTAACTTTGGTAATTTACTTTATTGTGGATTTTTCCTTTCCCTTCATGTGATAGAATTCTGCCTCAATGTATTTAGACTCACATGTCCTGAATGGGGCATTATTACCATATAATGTTCCAACTTGACCATCGAAATAGTATTTGAGACATTGATGGTATGATGAAGTGATAGCTGCATGCTGATGTAGCCAGGGTCTTCCAAGAAAGATGTTGAAAGTTGAGTCTTGATCAACAATCATGAAATCTGAATTTGATACAAGATCTCCAAACTGAGTTCTGAGTGTAACTTCGCCCAGTGGTTCTTGTTCATTTTTATCATATCCCTGTAACATCATGGTAGAAGGAGATAAATCAGATTCTGTGAGGCCCAATCAACGAAGTGTACGAATGGGCATGAGGTTGACTCCTGAACCATTGTCAATGAAAGCTCTTCGGACGCCTACACCATTGACCTTTCCAGATAAATACAAAGGTATGATATGCCCATGCACAACATCATCTTCATCATTATCAGTAAAAGATATTATTGCATGGCATTCTGCAGGATTATTCTCTGTGTGATGGACTTCAGCTGCGGCAATTTCATTCTCAAACTCCTGAGGACTTGACAAAGCCTCGATGAGTGCTTCCCGAAGATCTTTTGGTAGATTCAAAGCATCCAAAAATTGATAAATTGGATGGTACATGGCCTAATTGTTTCAATATATTATAATTTTGATCCAGAGGTATGTGTTTACCAAATGGAATATATGGTTTAGCAGGTACATTGGAAGCAGGTTATTTGGAAGTTGATGCATCTTGTATTGGGATCGGAGTTGGCAACATCCTTGGTTTTGGAAGATTAGACAGATTAGATCCATTTACGTGATGAGAGGAATAAGATGGAACCTTCAATCGGTCTTCCAAATTAACTGTGCCAGGACTGAATTTGCTATTGATAGATGAACTTTCTTGTTCTTGATGTGCTCGCTGAAGGGCTCTACCATGAGTTTCTGCTGCATACACAGTTCTAGAAGGGGTAGAATGGGGGTAGTGGCTTCTGAAAGATCCACGTCTTCCCCTGTATCCTGAACCTCTGAAACTTCCTTATTCCCTTGTTTGATATATGGAATTCAGGCTCATCAAAATTGAAACTGCGAATGGCATATGGATCTGTTAATTTAATCATATTAACAGAACCAAAGATTAACTCTTCTTCTAATGAAGACTCTGCCTGATTAGCCTGTTTAGGCTGTGCCATTTGGTGGGGCGGTGCCCGTGGTTTTGAAGTAGATGGCATGAAGTCTGCTAGAGTCAAAGACAACATAGGCTTTGACACATACTCATCTTCTTCTGATTCTTTTTTCTTCATTGAATTATGCTGTTTCTTTGAGGACTTTCCTTTTGACAAAGATGGTTTTTCCACAAAATTCAAGGCAGAAGTCACAATTGGTTTCTTTAATTGTGTTGGAAAAATAGCATGAGTTCGATTGATTGTCTTTCTGACCATCCAATCATCATACATCTGTGATTTTTTCTTTTTACTTCTTGCAATTCGCCTTCCTTCTCTAGAACTGTAGCAGTAACACATGCTACCTGAGCTGAAGAACCTTTCATTTTGACTTGTCCCGAGTTGACCATCTTTTGCATAGGTCGTTGAAGACAAAACACTCCTGGATGGGATGCCCCAATATTTTATGAAAGGGGAAATAATTGGGATGGTCTTCATCTCATTACAAGTTTGGCATTTTGGGAATTGGCAATTGAACCAGATTATTTTCCAGAGCCGAAATGAAGTAACCAAGAACTTTATCATTTCGGAAAGAGTATGTTTTTCTCTTCAAATACTCAAATTATTTTCGGCTTTGATCTCTTTGATCATCTGGATAAAATGGCCTTTGTTGTTTGCGCTCAGGAGGTGGAGCCCTTCAAGAAGATGAAGGTTTTGAAGTAGAAATAGGTACAGGCGCTTGTTTAAGCATAACTGTAGCAGTTTCTGCTTTACCCATTATCCTTCCTGGAGCTGATTGAATTACACGGGCTTTAGCCTTAGACTGTATAAGGGAATCTTCAATCTACTGAGCAATTGATGTAAGGTCTCGAAACCCACTTGTGTATTTCGCTGGGATTAATGGTGTGCGTAATTTGTCACGTAGGTTTTCCACATATATTGGCAATAATTCTTCTTGAGGGAGTGCTAAACTCAAGGAATATGTTAATCCCTTCAACCGAGTAATGAAATCAGAGAATCTTTCATTCTCCATTTGCTTAAAATTTGTAAGATCAAAAACTGTTGTCTTTGGAAATGTCGAGCTGAACTGAAGGAGGAATTTTTGGCGAAGATCCTCCAATCTGGTAATTGACCTGGATTTCAAGCTTGTATACCAAACAAAAGATGGTCTTTTCAAGGTTCGCACGAAGCATCTGAGTTTCAATGCTTCTTGCTGCCCTAGAGTTCCCATCATAGGATTGCAAAAAGACACGTAATGCATCAAATGCTCTTCAGGATCGCCTGATCCATTGAAAATAGGGAATACAGGATTCCCAAAACTTGATGGAGGAGAAATTGAATCTACCCATTCAGGGTAAACATTATTTTCTGGTTGAACATGGGCACATTTCCCATCCATAGTTTCTAACCGATCTACTAATGACCCAATAGTAGTTATTAACTTTTGAGAAACATCCGGTTGAACTTGGACTTGGGTAGGTGCAATGACTGGAGCTTGGAAAGATGTGGTGATTGGTGCTGCAACTGATGGTTTCACTGCCAACTGTTGTTTCACTTGACCAGTAGGATTAGACCTGTAAGGGTGTACTGATAGAGGCGGATATTCCTGATCAATCTCAGTAGCTGCAACAAATTCCCTTGGCTGACTGACTCCAGCATGGTCACGAAGAAGACTACACTGAAGTAGTTCTACATTCAACCTTCTTTAATTCCTTCATTTCTTCCTCCTGTTGTGCAAACCTTTACTCTAGTGAGAGCGATTGACCTTCTCCAGAGGAAATATATGTAACCTATTTATTTCCCTTCCCTTTTTTGGATCCTTTTCGGAGAGGGTTAAGTGGATTACTTGAAGGATTACCTAGGTTCTGATTAATCCTTTGACATTGTGTACACACACCTTATTAATTTTTGTTGGTGCGTACATATTCTTGAGAAGGAACCTCTTCATCTGAGTCCTCTGAGTGAGCCTCATTTGGTGGATCAGCAACAACGACATTGATGACATTGATTGATGCATAACTCATCACATCCCTTCTATCAGCATTTCTGTGATATTGTCTTCTTCCATGTCTTTGATGAGACATTTCCTTTTGTTGATTCGATCCCTCAGGAACTTCTTGACGAACCATAATTTTGAGGCAATCTCTTGATAATTTGGATCTTCGTTCCTCTTCAGGTTTCTTCCCCATTCGAGAAAAGACTAAATTTCTCTGAAGAGGGGATTGATGATTTGAAAAAGACCCCAGTCCAGTGGACTGGGGCTATACCTACTGTTCCTTCTCAACTCCTTGGAACCTATTTGTTTATTCCGAGGGTTGGTTTAAAAGAGTCCCCATTCTGGCAAGTTGGGGTGGTTCTTGATATGCTATGTCTGATAATTTCTTGGATGTCCTCCTGATCTTACGAACCATAGTCCAGAAATTAGCTGGATGAATTAACCTGTATCTGCTTTTATCACCCGGTTCAAAAGACTGTTGGATGATTTCTGACACTTCTGCCACTTGGTGACGTGCTTGCTCCAAATGAGAGGCCTATTTAATATTCTCATTTCCTTGATGCAAGAGTAATTCAACAACTTGTCCTCTATATTCTTGTTTTTTAGAGGAACTAGTTGTAACCTGTTCTTAGGAAATCTTTTGATTACAATCAAATCCCATTGACTGTGGTCGGTTATGGGAAATAACATTGCATGAGACCATTTTCGGCGGGCTTTGTTGACTGGATAGCACCATGAAATGCAATTATCCATGAAAACCCCATCCTTTGACACAAATACCAGATGGGGCATCGGAAATTAACTGACACAATCTTCTTAGTGTGCCAAGGCTTGAACGTTGAGGGGCTCTCTACTACTTTTCAGCCTTCGGATATCGAGAGACTGATAGAGATGCCCAATCAATCTGATGTTGCAACCCTTCTATTATCTTAAGAGGATTTTCATATTCATTATAAGATAATACTATCTTTTTCAACTGACAAAGAGTTTTCCATATGTTGAGACGAAAATCATGAATTTCATCTTCCATCAACATTTCTAGAATATTATACTGAGAGTCAGCCAAAGGCCAAAACATAACTGGCACTTTATCTTTCACCAGTTGTTTTCTAATGTTCAACATTTCCTCTTTTTCATTTGGTGAATATTCTTCTACCTGATTTGACTAGAGTTGGTGTTTCCTTGTTCCTTCATTAGATTCAACATGATTGGTAGAGAAATCATTGATCAGACTAGAAGATACATGACATAGTGGTGGTTCGGAGAATGACCAACACCCTGGGCTATCTTCTGATTGAGAAAGTATTTCACCTGCTAGCGATGAAGCTTCAGACATGACTGGTTTCACATTTGCAAGTGCCTTAAGATAAGAGGGCTTTCTCAGCACTAGATTGTCCATTGGAGCATTTTCCAGGCAATGTTCATCACTACTATGGAGAGGCATTTCGCAGTGAAATTCATCATCATGGGGAGGACCACCATAATGGGTTACAGCAAAAGAGGAGATCTCTTTCTCCTTTGTCTTCTGACCACACAGAGGGTTCCTGTGGCTTTAATCTGAAGATGAAACATCAAGATTGACCAAATTGTCATGAAGCAAGCCTTCATGAGAAAGTTTCTATTGATGTCCTTCGGAATTAATGTTCCCACTATTGGGAAATGAGGGAGTAGAATCTTGAATTTCGACAGATAATTTTCTGAGGGCTTCAAGAACTCCAGCATCGAGCAAGGCCTCGTTACAGATTGGCCCTTGATCTCATGACTGTGTTGGGCGGGTCATTTTCTTAGACACCTTCTTACTCGCTTTGGAAACCACTTGTTGATGAAAGTGGCTACTCTGAGCAGGTGTATGTGCCTGATCAGGAAAGATGGCAAGGTTAGACTGATGATCTCCACTCAAATCAGGTGTATGTGCCTGACTTGGTTGTCCGAATGATATGGGGGAGTATTCCCCACATCCCTCATGGACTGGAACAGATGTGTGTGTTTGTTCTGGAGTGAATTGTTGATGTGTCACTCCACTGATAGGGATATATTTATGTGTCTTTCCCGGAGATGCTGCTGAAGTTATTATAATATCCTGGCAGACATCCATAATATGAGTAGCGATTTTCTTCTTCTCTTTCACCATTCATAATATATGCTTGGTGACTTCAGCTGCCGGAACAGGAATATACGACCATTCCAGGCTTGGAGAAGGTGTATGCGCATGCTCCTGTCCTCCTTTTCCTGTCAGTGAATCTTGAAAGTACTCAAGTGTGGGGGCAGAGAGTTGAGTCTGCTTCCTATTTGTTTTCAGGGTTCTGACTAACTTCCTTGAACGCTACCAAGAGAGACTGTTGGTATCCTTGATTAATACTAGCAGGTGTATGTGCCAACTGATTGCACTTCACCAAACGTGGTTGACGAGATCCATCATATGTAGTCAGACGAGCCTGCTGACTATCTGATGATGTATAAACAGGTGTATGTTCCTGCCTAGTGTACTCTGCCGAAATTGCCTGGCGTTATTGGCGTGATGCTGCTAGATGAGTCTACTGGACATCAGAATTAAAACGGGCAGGTGTATGTGCCCGCTCGTAGCTTGCCACCAAGGTAGGTTGGTGGACTTCTCTGGAGATGGCATCGATGAAAACCTGCTCACTGTTGACCGGATTCCGCCTCTGGAGGTTCTTCTTGCCTGCTCGGGTTCGAGGAACCTGAGCCGAATGCCTGGAGTTGGTACCATCATCATGTTGAGGGCGCACTGCCGCACGAGTCTGATGACGATTGGTGGGGGGAGACTTTAGGAAGGACTCATGTCTTCTTTAATTAAGGCCTAGAGGGACATGCTGATTCACTTCCTCAGAATAAGGGAGTGAATGATAATTGCGTTCCGAGGATAATGACCCGAAATGGTTGGAGATGGTAGTCAGCACCGCCTGTTTCATGATCACTGGACGTCATTGTCTAGACGACCAGTGTGAGTTGTTCTCTTGGAGGGCTTGGAGGGAAGCCTCCAGAGTTGGGATGGTACCGTGTTGACGGTACTCCTTAACCAGCGCATTTGATACCCAGCGTTAAAGACACTGAGTAGGTGATGTCATCCACAGAGTGGATGACGATCCATCAGGAATAGCAGCAGTGGCATTTACAGCAGCAGTATTCACAGGTGTGAATTTGAGAGCGGCCATTATGGAAATGCATAAGATCTTGGAAAAGAGTGCATGTTTGATATAAAAGATGTAATCAAGATAAATTCATCTACTACATCATTTGGATGAGAATATATGTCAATGATTATTTGTTTGGCCCTCTCATTGAGTTTTTAAATAGGGGCCTAACAAATAGGTAAAACATCACTTCAACTTGGTTAAGGATTCTCGTCGGGTTCACCATTTTTTGTTTCCCTCGGAATTCGGGGATGACCTCTTGATGGGAGGTTCAAATGTTCCGATTGGTTTCTAACGGGTTTGTTCGTAGAACCGGAAACATCCAATGATTCCACATCCATTTGGACCTACTTTCCAAAGGTAGGCGCTCATTAGTTTGTGGACTGATGAGGATTAGGAATTTGCATTTTTCGAGAGGATGGGAGGTCAGACTCAGCACACCTTTTTTAGGGGAATTATTTTCTATTCCAGGTCTCTCATTATAGATTTAAGTTATGTTCATGAATCCTTATTACATTACAAAGTATAAAATTATCTTTCCTTTAGATCTTACAATCAATGATAAAATATGTAAGAAATATAGAGAATCTTTTATATGTATTCATGGTTCTTCATCGATAGAGAATCATCTGTATTTATTAAATATTCTTGGTCAATGGTATCCTTCAGCATATTTATATAAAATTCTCTTGGTCATTATGATTACCATGCTGGTTTCAAAGCCACTCAGTGGGGCACGTGATGTTTATTGTCATTCAGAAGGAAATGGATTATTTCAGAGTTGGGATTGAACCCGCAGATGGGCTACCTACGTATCCTTTGTTTTGGAAAAGGAATCAGAACCCACGTAGTTTGAGTGGAGAGTATGATTTTTATGATTGATGGATCAAAGAAGGATTTCATAATTACTTTTACCCTCTAAACTCATGTGAGTCATGATCGGTGTGAGAAACAAGAGGTATTGGTAAAAATTAGACAATTGGGCCATGAAGGATGCAATCATAAGAAATGATATGGGACTTATGAATGTTTGACTGCCCAAAATAGATGAAGATTAGGATTAAATTCAGGGAAGAAATCTAGGAACAGGGTCCATAATGGTATATGTGCTTCATGGAGATTTGAATACTCTAACTTGGGAATTACTCCTGGAAAGGAGGCCCAAAATTAGGAGAGGATTGATGATTATGTTTTACACCTGAGAAGGATTCCCAAATATAGGGTAAATTAGGATTGATTAAGAGAAATTAAGACTGGGGATTAATCCTGAGAAGGAGGCCCAGGTTTAGGGGACTTATAGCTGGGACTTACTCCTGAAAAGGAGGCCTCGGTTAAAGGAATTATGACTGGGACTTACTCCTGAAAAGGAGGCCTAGGTTAAAGGAATTATCACTGGGACTTACTCCTGAAAAGGAGGCCCAAAGTTAGATTCTCTCACCTTAAAGGATGAGGTTGAATGAATGAAATCTCAATCTTTAGTGACATAAAGATGTGTAAATTGCTATGTTTTGAGGGATATTCCACAGAATTCCTTTCAGATAATGAATTCAAATCAAGGAATCATGCCATAAATGGCTTTCAAGAGTGTCTTGAAGACTAAATCTTGAATAGGAGAGGTGTAATGGCTTATGTGGGGTAAAATGGGCATGAAGGGCACCCAAAAAGGTAGGGGCGCACAAGTCCTAGAAGGCGCGCATGTACTACGTGGGCGCACAAGTCTTGGTCATGCAGGTATACCTACGCGACACGTTCATTACTTGCACTGTGTTCACCCAGCAGGGTCATACTTGAGCGAATTTAGGTTAAGGCCTTTAGAATCCTCTTGAGGTTCTTCCAAGAGAGGGGTGTGTGGGTTCTATTGTAGGAGTAAGGTGGCGCGCAAGTGGGGCCATTTCCATTAAGGGATTTCCACCTCAGCGCACAAGTGTTGATGAGTTTCAACACTTAGGCCTTCCTCCCCCTCTTTAGATCTTCCATTCTATGTAATTAATTACCTTAGAAGTGTTCCGGAAGTTTTGAGAATAGACTAGGGTGCCAGGAGCTCAAATCTGAGTTTCTGGAAAAAAAATCCCCCCCGAAATGGGGGACCCACAGGGTCTATTTATAGGCAGGAGAAGACCCTGGGCGGTTATCACTTAGGTCGCTCAAGTCACTTGCGTGACCATCATGAGTCGCGCATGTATACTTGCACGATAGTGATATAACTTGCGCGGCACATGTGCCCTTGATCCCTTGTTCATGTATTTGTCGATTTTTGATGTTTTCTTCAAAGGATGAATCAATTTGTGCTATGTCATTTCCCATTCCATTCTTTTAGACAATATGACGAAAAGGAGAATCAACAATGACTATGTGATAAATTATTTTTGTTATGAAAATATTTTGTATTTAAATAGTTGTATATGTATTTATGGTGAACACTAATAACTGATTCATTTAATTAATGATAAATTCAATGATAACACAATTTAATATGGAATATTTATCTCAATTCTATTTCATTTAGACATATTATATATTCAAAAAATGTTTCATATGTATGATTTATATAATACACATTAATGTAATATATAGTACTTATCCAACACTCATTATTATTTTCATATCCATTATATGATCTCTTTTTTATGGTTTTTCAAATTCAGATGATAACAAATTTATATGATAAGTTTCTCTAAATTTTCCATTCTGAAACACATGTAATGTTACGCAGCAATATTCTTTTACAAGATGCATATTGATTCCCTTTACATGTCATATCATGAATATCTTAATTTATATACATTATATGATGGAAGATAATTTTTGTCTCTTGGGACAGAATTTTTTTTATTCAAAAATCATTATTTCCAAAAAAAAATCACAAGTGTTTTCCAATGATCATTTAAGGATTATTCAGGAAATAGATTTCAAAAATGATTAAAATGGTTTAAAATATTTCTATTATAAGTATTTCATGGTACTTTTGAATGAAAAATGATTAAATACATGTTATATAAATAAAATAGTATAGTCCAAGCAGGGATGGTTATTTTCTTAAGAAACGTTCAAGATGAATATTTAGTAATTATTTTCCACCTATGATGACTTCTATTGGTGTTACTCCTTCTATACTCTGGATATGATCCAAGGATATAAGAAATATCCAAAGGGTGGCATGTTATGGTTATTGATTAGGACTTTTATTAGTTTTTTGTAATTTTATAATTATAATATTAATAATATTTTAGGAAAAACACAACCAATGGTATTGGTGAAAACCAATAAAATTCTAAAATGTTATTGGCATTTAAGCCATAACCAATAAGTGACATGGGTGAATTTCATATAATGGGAAATCATGTTGTCTTAGATAGTAATTTATATTAATTTTAAGAAAAATATTTGATGGATAATGTTTATGTTCATTTTGGTATCATAGTTTTTATCATATAGATTACAATGAGTTTATTAATTGATTTGTTTTGAAGTTAGTAATGTAATTTTGAATGACGTTCAAAAATTTAGGAACACTATCTTAATAATGTATACAGAACACTATCAGATTATATTTGATAAATAATATTTTAATTATAATATAGATGCATATATTATTTTATTTATGATTTATGTTGATTAAGGTTATTTAACAAAATGGTTAGCGCACCTTGAGGAATATTTTGGAAATTAATTTTTTTATGAAAAATATAGTGAGAATAATGTTATTTGGTGATAAATGTTAGTATATATATATATATATATATATATTGTAATACTATATGATAAATTATTTTTGATTTATAGGTTTCAATCATATTTTACAATATTATTTATTATGTTTAAGAATAATTATTTTTTGAATTGTGTATATTGAGATATCGATATAACAATAGAATTTTGGAGACTAAAATATTTTCTAATAATTTAATGGTTTATTATTTTATGAGATGTGTGTGTGGAGGAAACTGATTAAAGTGTGAAAATTTCAATTTCAAGAATTAATGTTCCCTTATTTTCATTGAAAATGTGGAAAAATAATTACCCTAATCTTGTCATCGAATCATTAAATAAAAATGATAAAAAATTCGTTATCCAGTTATTATTTTTCTAAGAAACCGATGACCTTTCAACACATCATAAATTTATTTTTTTTGATAATTGTCTATATAATGAACATTTTATATATTACACTCCATTAATACAGTATATATTGTTTTCTCTTCCATGTTCAGTTTTTCTTATATGGAATCCTTGTATGTGTTATCCTAGGTGAAATTCATACATTACTTTCTCTCTCATTTCATATTGTATTTTTATTGACCCTTTTTATGATATGAGATTTCAATAATGGTAATTCCAATTTTAAAACCCTTGGTTTCTGAAAAAAAATTCATAATTTGATGTGAAAATTAATAAATGTGGGGACGAATGTAATATATAATTATTATGGATGTAAAGACTAATTTTTATAGTGAACAATATATGCACCTCTATGCGTAAATGAACTATGAAATATTATTATATGAGAAGTGTAACATAGCTGCTAAATTTTTGGGAATGATTTCTCTTATTGGATTTATAATATATATAACGGTTATTATAACAACACTACTCTTTATTTCACACATCAAAATAATTTGTTACATAAAATATTAAACTTTATATAACATATAATATATAGATGTTTAGTGTCTTTGGTTATTAGGAGCATTAGGTAAAAACATAAAACATTAAATACACATCTTTTATGAAAATATCTTTTACATGACCACAAACATTCCTTCATAATTATTATTGTGTGGGATAACCTGAGGACATTCATAAGAAAATGGTGAGTTTTAAATCCCAGTAAGGTAGTTAAAAGGGCATTTCATGAAGAATACAATATATGTAGGATAAAGTAATATCAATGCATAATAAGATATACATGAACATAAAGGCATGATATATCATGATTATTGTAGCATGGAAATGTGGCATCAACATTTAAGATGGTATTAGCATGATCTAAGACTCATTGAACATATAGAATTTGTAACCCATAATTACACTTAAATTATCATGATTAAACCCTCATTTCACTTGATTATTAATGATACTAATATTTACCCAATGAATTGGAGTGCTATAAGGGCAGACCCTTTTTATCCATTTCATTTCTTGCATAAGTGTGCAACATAGATCCTACAAAATGCATTCATTAAAAATCATCATTTTTACTAGATAAATTAATTTTGTATTCATACATGAAACTCTATTATCCGTGAATAAATTTTTATAAAGTTGAATACTATTGATAGATAATTGGTAACGGTATTCCCTTTACAATGTCATTCACATGGAAAATCGCGGTGCAATTTTTGCAGCATTACGACATGACATAAGAATTAATAAAAATGATTAATGAGTGATAAATGGGTTTCTCATTATATGTAGATGAAATGGATAATAACGGGGTCAAATATATATATATATATATATATATATATATATTTCCCAATATATGTAATGGAATTTAGATGCATTATATAAAATCATTTCATTAATGTAAATGAGAAGAGAGAAATTACATACTCAATTTCGGCATTGTAACGGGTTGGTATGGGTGGATTTAATTAGAGGGAATGTTGTCTATCATCATTCAAACATAAGTAGGTCAGTATGGGGGAGGTGTGAAATCATACCCCTCAATTTTTTATTGAAAAAAGTGTTTAACAATATATTGAAATTTCCACATAAATGAGAATGGATGAAATACCTTACTTGGAAGTGTGATCCCAAAGGATTGGTAAAGGATTTAGAGTGGTTTCATGGGATCTATGGGAACCTTTATAGGATTATAAAGATATAAGGGAAGAGTATGGATGTTCTAAAAGGGTTTTTTATGATAATAGAGAGTTTGGGTGGGTTTATATAGGAAAATAGATGGAATTACTTATTATTTAGGTTTTGGACACTAGACATTAAACTAATCAAAATCACAAAAAATAAACCATGGATGATGCCCATGGTTTTTGATAATGGTTAGTGGGAAATAATATTTTATTATGCCAATGTCCGGACAAATTAAAATATAATGATTTTTTATATGGAGGGTAGTAAAACTCTCAAAGAAACCATTATATATATTTTAAATGTTTTATATTTCTTGGAGGGTCCACTAACGCCCCATAAAATTGTATTAAAATTTATAAAATCACATTATTTTAAAGTTAAAACATATATTTCCCAAAAATCATTTTTATTTTACTTAATTACAGCACTATTGGGTCATTATGATGTAAAAAAATTATATATTTTAAAGGTATTTAATTTTGAACAAAAAAAATCGATTGCCTCAGAGAATTATGAAAAATTCACCGTTAGATAATTTCGATATTCCAAATCCAAAAATAATATTCATTTTTTTAATAATATTTTAAATATGTGATTTTTTTTCTTTTATAATAATAAATAACATTTATTGAGAAATCTTGGGTTTTGGGAAAAAAATATTTCAATCCTTAATAAAAATATCAATTGTGTTCATAAAAAATTATATGTTTATTTATATTTAATAAAATATAATTTGCTAATAAACTTTTATCAAAATATCATTTGACTGAAAAATCAATTACATCATCAAAATTTATTTATTAATTGAATTTAAATAATAGCTAAAAAAATATATTTTTCAATCTTAGTAACAACAAAAAAATTAATGTATATTCTTTATTCTATACCAAAATAATGCACATAATCATAGTGCTACAATCATGATACATAAACCATTATAAAACATTCATATTTCTTTAGGGTAAGGTGTGTAGTGGTAAAATACTCTTTTGGGGCTTAGATAACATTGCTTGGGTGGTAATCTCTATTAACTTCCACTTTTCCCATAGGAAGTTTCATTCAAAATTTACATGATAAATATTCTCTTGGTGATGGTCATGAGAAAATCCCAATGATGCTACCTTCTTTCCATGCTATGGAAAATGGGCTTATTATGAGGCCTTTCTAATGGATGAGGGAATCAATTCCATTTTCTGACAAAATTGTATTTATTAAAGCCCTATATTTAAACTAATCATGTGATCACTGAACAATGGAATTATTCGAAATGGTTACAATTATTAACATTATTATAAAATAAAAAAACATAAATACTAGGATGTTCAAATGTAATATAACCATTTCAGATAATAAGACATTTATTAAGATCAGGTGGAACTTCTAATTATAAAAGTTTGGTTAATTACAATATTCCATTATTTAGATATTTTACCATCCAAATTTTTTTTCGCCAATATAAAACAGACGAGGGTAACTCTACATCATCACTTCTTCTAATTCTAATGATTCTTCTTCAATTATGTGGGTTTTATATAACACCTTGATGAGGGGAATTGTCTTATTTTGTAGGAATTTTTCCCTATGATCTAAGATCATCACAAACTTCTCTTCATAAGAGAGGTCATTCTACAATCGTACCACCTCCGTATTGATTACAAGTGATGGGTCAGGTATGTACTTCTTCATGAGTGATATATGGAATACATCATTTACATGAGATAGGGTCAATGGGAGTGATAGTTGATAGGCCACTTCTCCAATGTGATCGAATATCTAAAATGTGCTGATGTGCCTTGGACAAAGCATTACCTTCTTCCAAAATCTCAAAAACCTCTTCCAGAGTGATATGTTGAGGAATAAAATGTCTGTAAAAAAATATATTGGTCTCATCGATGATTATTAGCATAGCTCATTTGTCGACTCTGTGAAACTTTAATGGGAAGGTGGATGGGTTTGTCCTTCATTTAACATTTCATCGACCATTTCGGGACCATGCAGTTTTCACTCCCCAACTTCATCCCAACATGTCGATGTTATGCACCTCTTCCCATAAGGAGATTTATATGGATCCATTAGGATTCTTGAGTGTGAGCGATTATTGTAAGTGAACTCAATAAGAGGAAGATTTTTCTCCCATCCACATTTTATGTCCATTTATCATGATTCCATCATGTCCTCAAGTGTATGGATTTTCCACTCAAATTTACCATCATTTTGAGGATAATAAACCGTACTGATGTTCATCATAGTATTCACAGTGTGTTGGATACTCTAATAAAACATATAGGTGATTCTTGGATCCTGATCAGATAAAATATATAGTGGTACTCCATGCATCCTTACCACTTCTCTCATGTATATCAGTGTCAGGTGAACCAGTGATAAATTATCTCTAATTATAAAGAAGTGTGTGGTCATTTAAGAAGATACAAAAAAACTCAATTAGAATAGTTTCCTTTGGATGTCTTCGGATGCTCGGTGACAAAGTCCCTGGTGATGTTTTTCCATTTCCATATTGGTATGGGTAATGCTTACATCATCCACTTGGACTTCTACCTCGCATCCATCACTAAAATACATATTAGGCACTTTGACGTATACTCATCGATCTCCTTCATCATGTTATCCAAAAAATAATTATCATGGAGATCTCAATAGATATATTTGTTTCCCGGGTGAATGGATATTTTTGAACTATGTGCATTATCCAAAAGTTATTTCGTCCCAACTAGTCTTAATGGAAGACATAGGATATTCCCAAATATCAAAATTACTTCATCATTAATGTGTTGTCAAGGATTCCCCTTTTTTGATAGTTTCATCTTTATTCTGAATTCCCGCATCATCCTTTTGAGCATCATATAACCTTTCCCAAATTTATGGTTGAGAAATAATTTGTGAAAGTATTGATGATGTTCCCTTCTTTATGATTCACATGTGCATCTTCATAAAATCAATGAATATTGGATCCTTTTAAATTCTCATCAATGATAGAATTGATGGGTCCTTTCTACATAGAGAACTTGCCTCCTTGTTTTAATTCACAGGGTTGTTTTGGATTTAGATTTCATAGTATTTGATCATATCTAACCATCATCATTGGCGCATATTCATCTCTTCCTATTTAAACAAATATTTTAATATTTTTCGATCTATATACATTTTACTCTTCTCCCAAAAGAGATAATATCACCAAATTTTCGAAGAAAATATTACTATTTCTAACACCAGATCATGTGATGGATAGTTTTTCTTAGGAACATTCAACTGCCTTGAAGCATAGGCAATGACTTTTTCATTTTTCTTCGATACACTTCATAGGCCCTCCTTCGAGGAATCGTCGAATACCATAAAAATTTCTCCACTTGTTGGTGGAGTGAGAACATGTGCAGTGATAATACACCATTTCAAATCCTTTTAGATATGTTCTCATTCATCACTAAATGGAAACATTAATTCCTTCCGAGTTATCTTGTTATGTGAGTTTGACAATCGTGAGAAATTTCTCGCAAATCGGCAATAATATCTAGTTAACCAAATGAAGATACAAATATATGTCACCAATGTTGGTCTCGACCATCCCTCAATTGTAGAGGTCTTGGAAGGATCCATAGATATTCCATCTCATCTGATGATATGACCCAAAAATGATACATCATTCTACCATAACTCTCACATGTTGTACTTTGAATTGAGCATGTCCTTTCTCAAGGTATCTAGTACAATTCACAGATTCTCTTCGTCATCCTACATTGTATTAGAGTATATTAGATTATCATCTGTATAGACTATAACATATTTTTTGAGATATTCTCTAAAGACAACATTAATCAATTACATAAATATTTATTGAGCATTAGTGAGTCCCAATGGAATTACTATTAATAAAATTTTCCCTTATCCTGTACGAAAAGTAGTTTTGGGGATATCCTCATTCATCACCCTTACATGATAATATCCCGACCGCAGATCCACCTTTGAGTCATATTGTGCTCCACATAGATGATAAAAAAACTCATAAATTCATTTTAGATGATACTATTTCTTTATTTTGATTTTGTTAATATCTCGATAATAAATACAAAGGTGCATTGACCCATCCCTATTCATGATGAAGAGGACTACTACACCCCATGGTGATGAACATGGGAATATAAACCATTTATCCAGATTCTCTTGTAGTTATTTCGTTAGTTCAACATGATCCAAAACATCCATTCTATATGGATTCTTGGATTTTGTAAATTCCCTAGGTAAAATATTAATTAATAAATCAACATATCTTTTTGGAGGAAGACAAAGAAATTCCATCAGTAACACTTCAGTGAATTCCCTCATAATAGGGATGCCTTCAAGATTGGTTTATTCTATCGACTCAATCTTCCGAGAAAGATGTGCATGCTCATAGGGTAGTAATATATGTGATTGAGATTATGGTTCTAAATAAGATTCATCCACATCCTTTCACTTTTATAGAATCGAGGGTCGATTCTCCAAACAAATAGTGGCTTTCCCCTAATGGAAATTTATGTTGTCTCTATATAAGGAAAGACAGTCCATTCCATGAATTGAATTAAATTCTACAAGGGGGATTATGAAGTGGTTAATATAGATGTTCATCAATCAAATTAAAACAGGACGTGAGTTATATGTATGGGATGAAATTATTTCCTCATTTTCCATTCTAACCAACATCTTTACATACACGATTTGTGGGGGTTTTGGATTGTTCTACAAAATTCATGGGATATAAAAGAATGTGTTGAACCAAAATCAACTAGTACCTTATAAATTAATGAATTAATAACTAGTATATGTGTCACCACATTTATTATGGGGATCTCTTCAGAGGTAGTGATGGAAAAAGCTCCCCCTATCTTCCATCGAGGTTACCGATTGCCTCTAAGAACCCTTAGATTAGGAAAATGGTTTCCAATGTGCACTGGTTATTTATAGTTGAAGCAACGAATAATTAGATGATGATATAATGGTGCATTCATATCCTCTGTGATAGTATGTGGATTTTTCATGCATATAGTTAATGGCCAAGTGCACTTCACTTCCAAAAATAAATCATTTTCTAATCCCCTTCAGGTAACATCCACGGTGTTTCTTTCCACACCATTGGGAGGTGGGGTGCTGTATTTTGTTAGCACAATTGGATTTATCCATCACACAACCATAATTAATGTTCACCTTCAACTTATTATCCCCATTATACCCCTATGATTCACCTATCTCTATATTTTACTTTGAGGGAACATCAGACAATTTACTCATAGTTATCGAAGTCACGGATTGCTAAGGCCTTTTGTTAGCTAGGTTTTATTCCACCAAAGTTGTGTCTAACCATTTATTCAGGGTTTATGAAAATGTATGTGGTGTATCATAAAATCATAATGAATTTTTTCTTGTACGCTATAATGGATTCATCATCTTTTTTTCTTGAGGGCAGGGAAGTCCCTTTCAATCTTAAGTTGGAGGGTACAAGGAAAATATTTATCAGAAAACATTTTCTGGAAATCCATCAATTCAACTGTCTCTATAAATTCATGAAGCATAATATTTTGAATCAATTTCCACTATTTATAAACTTCACCCTCCATACGATAAGAAGCCTGAAGAACCTTATATTGTTTGGAACATTGAAGGATAGATATAGTCTTTTCAATGGAGTTTATCCATTGTTGGAGGATTAGGGGATCAAGAGATTCCTTTAAAGTAGGAAACCGTTGTATCAAGAACCTCTCGATTGCAGAATGTACATTCTTATGGGGGTGGATGTTCCTTTTGACCCATGTTTATTCAGAACAGGAGTTAAATGAGTGAGTATCATGAAAATGTTAGCAATTCTCACTCCCATCTGATTGGGAAAGTCATTAGAATAGTCTTTACATTGATCATCACATTTGTTTCTAGACCGATTCCTCATATTAGAGGCCATTGATTGGAATACACGGAATGTTAGGGGTAATACGTAACGGGTAATCAAAAAAACAACATTGGATAACATATGAATTCTTATTTATTTCATTAACTTATAAATTTATAATCTTCAATCTATGTTATCCATGACCTACTTCACAACATATATTCTTAGGGGAATTTTTTGGATTCCATTAATAATGGTTCATAATAAGATTATTGATTTACTATAGGATATCCCCTAGGAGTGTCAAAACCATGACTGCAACAAGTCCCGCTATTGTGCATCAGTTCCCGTTCGAGTCTAACTCAATGTTGTGTATTCGTGTTTTACGCCCAGATACATTTGTGCCAGATCAACCTCTAGATGTTCATATCTAGATAGAAATGCATTTTTTTGTAAACCACTTACTCAATACTCACAAAAAATTAGAGATGTTTCTATTATACATAGTCTTATCTCTATGGCTTTCACTGGATTTGTCTAATCACAATCATAAAAATAACTAAACCTATCATGTGATACCAACATTAACAACCCTACTCATTATTTTACACTTAAACATAATTTATTACCTAAAATAATAAACATGATACAACATAAAGGATTTAGTGGTTTACTTTATTTGGGATCTGGATCATTGCTTAATAACATAAATCATGCAATACACATCATTATTGAAAAGTTCTTTTACATGACCACACACATTCCTTCTTACATTTCATTACATGGGATAACCTGAGGAAATGCTTTAAAATAAGTTGAGATATATAGAGAATTAGGGGATTAAAAAGGTATAACATGACAAATAAAAAACTATTTTGGATTTAGGAACATCAAAGGAGCATAAGTGAAACATAGACATAAAGGCACACTTTAGAAAGATTATCAAAACATGGAAATCTGGAAAAAACATTTCACATGATCATTGCATTAGTCAATGCTCATTATACATAGAGAATGATTAAAACCTCATTGAAGATATATTAGAATTATTAGACCCTCATTTCACTAGTCATATTATGACACTAATCATTATCCAATGCATTAGACATCTACAAAGGTGCGCCCATCCTAATCATTTCATGTCATGCATTAGTGTGCCACATAAATCATACAACATGAATTCCTAAAAAACAATCATTTATTCCATGATAAAGGAATGTGGAATATATACATGAAAATACATAATCAATATGTAAATATTCGTAAAGGTGAATACCCTTGATAATGAAATATTCAGGGTATTCACAACAAAATGACTTTGAATTGGAAAATTTCTGGGAAAAGTTGACAACCTAACGACGTCACATAAGATTTCGTAAAAATTATAAATGAGAGGGAAAGGTGTATCTCAAAATAAGTACATTAAATGGATAGTAATGGGTCACATACATACATGTACAAATATAAGTAATGGAATTTAGATTCATAATATAAAATAGTTTCATGAATGTAAATGTGAAGAGAGAAATTCCATAGAAGAATTTCATCATGGTAATGGGTGTGAATTTGAGGCATTATTGGGAGAGAAATAGTTCTATTATCATTTTAACATATGGAGGGAAGAATGGTGGTGGGGGGAAATCATACCCCGAAATTTTTAAAAGGGTGTTATAATATAATTCAATTTGGAAGTAAAATGAAATGAAGAAATCACAAACTTGGATGTGTCACCACAATGGCTTGACCGAGGATTGAGAGATTCTTCATGGATGCTTGGCCCACCTTGGGAGAATTGTAATTAGAGGAAGGAAGAGTAAAAAAACATGCTATAAATGTTTTTATTCATGAGAAGTGAGAGATTGGGTGGATTTATATAGTAAAATAGAGGGAAATCCTTATTATTTTAGTTTTGAGTAATATACATTAAACTAATCAAAACCACAAACAAACCCATGGTTTTTTCTAATGGTTTTTCCAATAGGGGAGTGGAAAAAATTATTTTAAAAGGCCAATAGTAGAACAAATTAAAATATTAGGCTTTCTTATGTGGTGTTGAGTCACACTCTCAAGGAAATCATTTTAAAAAGTTAAAATGTATTATAAGTCTTGAAGTGTCAACTAAGGCACCATAAAATTAATAAAATAAATTTAAAATTATAAAATTTTTAATGTAAAACATATATTATATTACAATTTTTGTATAGTTTTTATTAAATCACCATTGGATTATTATGATGTCATTAACCACATTATATATATAAACGATATTTAAATTTTTCCAAAAAAATTGACTGTTATAGGAAATTATGAAAAATTAACCGTTTGTAAATTTTGACATCCTGAATACAAAAAAAAATATTCTTTTTATCTAAATAATTTTTAGTTATCTATATTTATAAAATAAAAATAAAAACCATTATTTGTAGAGAATTCATGTGTTTTAAAAAAATTAAACCTTAATAAAAATTACAATTGTGTTCATAAAAAATCATACAATCATTTAAATTTAATAAAAAGTTACTTAGTAATAATATTTTATTAAATTATCATTTAATTATAAAATCCATTAATTTATCAAAGTAGATTTCTTAATTGAATTTTAATATTAAATGAAAAATACTATTGTGCTCATTGTAACAACAATAAAATGAATGTATATTCTTTATTCTATAAAAAATTAATTCTCATAATCATAGTGTTGGACTTTTGTTACATAACCCCTTGTAACGCCTTCATCAAAGCTCATGGTAAGGTGTATTATGGTGACATTCACATGGGGCAGGTCATATAATATTGTCGGGTAGGTAATCTCTATTAACATCCACTTCTCTTGTAGGAAGTACCTTTCAAGGATAATGTGTTGATGCTTGGATTGGGAATGGTTAAGAGTGAATCCAAGTGACACTATATCCTTCGTAAGATCCAAACAATGTGCTTAGTATGGAGAAATTATACTAGATGACACTATCGATTCTTTTTTCAGAGTAAATTGGATTTTCTAATGCCCAATATTTTTACAAATCATGTTATTATTTTTCAACGGCTATATTTGTCAAGACCTGTCCTCGGGGCCCAGGCTGTGACTACCCCAAGCCCGCCTTCCATAGGCCAAGGGCTGGCGACTAGTACCAAGGAGTAATTCCCAGTAAAAAGGGAAGGCATTGCCTTTGTAAAGTAAACAAACACCATAGAGCAAGTAAGCAGAAGTAAACACTAAGTAAAACAGGATACAACAGTAAGTGCAGAAAAGTAAGTGGGCCAGAATACAAACCCAAACTGAATGTAATGTACAACTAAAAAAGGGAGTACAAAAACTGAAAATTAAATCCCAGCCTCGAGCCATTCACTGGACGTCCCACTGAAAGGGTGGGTATAGATTGCCTCCACAACTCCTCGGGTCTAACCGTCCGCTCCGTGTACGTCCCGCCAAATGGTCCACCTCATGGTACCGATCTCCTCCACAATCCTCAACAACGATCATCGATGTCTGTCGTCTGCAACCAACACAACGTAGTGCAGGCATAGCCCATGAAGGGGTGAGTATAAGCTACTCAGTAGGGACCCCGAGACCCCCGAAGGTCTCCCAGAATCCACAAAGGAAAATACACAAAGGAAATATATAATCATGAAGTAACATCATACACTGCTTAGTTATGCCCATACAAATAACTAATTCATCAATTCTCGTTCGGATCCAACATCTGAGACCATGTTCGATCATGTCCACACAGGATAGCACAACTCAATCCACATAGGAAATCAAAACAAGATTTCATCTCACACAGGTATACTTATTCGTATGATGATAGAGATGTTCATATGTAGCCACTGATTCATCTAAGTCATCGGACCCACACAGGATCGATAAGTACTAACCCCCGCAATGACCCACAAAGGATCTATAGGTAACTAACCCCCACGATGACCCACAAAGGATCGATAGGTAACTGACCCCCGCAATTACCCACAGAGGATCGATAGTTAACTAGCCCCTACAATGACCCACACAGGAATAGACCGACACAGGATCTGTAGGTGGTGGCCTACATGGGACCACTGAGCACTGACCCACGTAGGATCGGACCCACACAGGATCGGTAGCACTGATCCACGTAGGATCACTGAGTGCTGTAGTCATTGCTGTCGAATCCATGGAGGATTTCTGCACAGTCATCATCGTCGTCGCAGTCGCAGCCAGCTCTAGGGTTCCTGCACACAACAAGATAGTTCGGGAGGGTCCGATCCAAGAGCCGAAGGTCTTATACATCAACTGACACATATTCCGGAGTTTATTTATCCAAAACTTCCATACCGTCAATAGGAACTCAATGTCACAGACGACGCGTCAATCGGACGCCCGGTCTGAGTGTTATTGGCTTTTTTGCCCAAGGGGCCCGGTGGGTTCTGAAGTCAAAACCAACCCGACTTTACAAAACCTGCATCCAAAACTCGAGCGGAGTAAGCCAAAAGGCTCTTCTCACTTAGAGGAATCCAACAGATTCGACAGCATGTCAATCGGACATCCGGAGCTCATGTTATAAGTGTTTCACTGCTGAGGGCCCAGTTGGTTTCGTGTACGAACCAACCCGGCTAAACCCAAATTCCTCCAATACCTTGAGATCAATATAATGAAACGTCCTTCTCAATCCAAGGATCTCATCGCAGCAGGCGGTGCATCGATCGGAGGTTCGCAGCCCAAGTTATGGGCAAAAGACTATGAGATGTTCGGTATTAGGGGCTTCGGGCCCCGTCCGACCCGGCCTGATACCCTCTGGGTCGGCCCGAACCTGGTCGACCCATCCCGGGTCTGGGTCCGACCCACTTGGGCATGTCCCGGCCCAGCGCGCTGGTGCTTGCCAAGTGGCTCAACCGTTTCGGCCAAGCGGATGGGGGGGGGGGGGGGTTGCCCCCCTGTTTCGTAACCGCGACCCCCATGATGGGAGGCGGCTCATGCTAGCCAGCCGGGGGTCGTAACCCCCGACTCTTCCCCTGTCCAGCCAGCCCACTCTGGCCATTTGGCTATTGCCGCCATGGGACTGGCGATGGCCGGTCCCCCTGCTCCGACGCCGGCGGCCCAGAACCGGCCTCCGGTCCCTGCTCTCCCACGGCCAAAGCCATGGCCTGTCCGTCCGGCGCCGCGCGACGACGCCGTGCCCCTCCACCACGGCCCCACTCCAACTGCGGTGTCTTCGAGGTTCCTTTGAGGTTCCTTAGAGGTTCTTTGGCACGGCACGACGGCGTCGTGCTTCTCCTCCCTTCGTTTAACATTTCATGCGCGGTGCATCTGCACCACGCCGCCTTACACGAGCCACAACCAAAATCAACCAACAAGGGGAGAGGAGGGTCGGTCATGTTTTTGCGGTCCGACCTCCACCCGTTATCTCAATAACAGGCAGTTCAAAATGGAAGGAAGAATGTGATAGAAGTAATCACGAACAAACAAATAAAATAAACCCCTACCTCATCGAATTCGTTGAGTGAGGGTTCATCGCAGAAAAAGGTGTAGCGGAAGAAGAACGTCACGGAAGAAGCGTTGTGGAAGAAGTGTCGGGAAAAAAAAGATGCATCTGAGTCACGTCGTCGATCTCTGAGGATCTGGCGTCATTGTCTACCTTCTTCGGAGTTTGGCATACTTTGCGTTCTTCACGTTCTTCTCGTTCTTCACAAGGAGGAAGAACTCCAAGAACCTGAGAGAATTCTACCAATTCCTCTCGAACAACCATCCTCTAATAAAATAATAATTGTATTATTTTATTAACACAATCCAACATTTGAATATCAGAAAGAAACAACCAATTAATAGAATTAATTGAGGAGTTTAAAACCGCCCAATTAATGAGGCATTTATTATCCAGAATAAACCCAATGGTTGACTTCATTAAAAAGGGGGGTGCAGGTGAATTATTTAATTAAAGGAGGAGGGTTGAAAAGGTTGAAAGAAATGGTGGGGATATTTTGGGACCCACCCCAGAAATATCCTACCTAGTGGTGTAGGATATTGTGGGCCCCACTTTAACCTCTTTAACTTTGGTTAAACAACTTGAAATAAAATAAATTGGTCGCACTATTTTATTTTATTCATTTACATAACCTGAAAATTTAAAAACCACACCCGAGAAAAAACAACTCCAGAAAAGGTGTTTCTAAGAAAATACCGGCATTGTGATTCAATCGGTGCCCTCAGAATTCGATTCCGAGTACCAGTTCAAAAGTTAGAAAAACCCGCTCATTTGTTCACTAAACGTACCCAAGCTAAACATCAGAAAATGATTCCGGAAACACTGGGCCTCGGAATCAGGTGCCGTCAGAAACTGTGTTCTTGTAAAAATCCCAAGAAAATTAAGAAAAAATTTCCATTTAATTTTACGGGTCTTTACATTACTCCACATTAGGGCTTTACGTCCCCATAAAGATGCATAAAAAACTAGGGGAACAACTGTGGGTAATGTGTGCACATCTGAGTCTCCCGCTCCCAAGTGCTCTCCTGGAGGTTCATGTGCTGCCATTTGATGCGCACTAGAGGAATCGACCGTCCAAGTAGGACCCGCTCCTGTCGATCCTCAATCTCCACCGGGACCTCCGCAAACGTCACCCCATCATCAATGTCCAGCTCCCCATGGTCAATGATATGCATCGGGTCGTGCACGTATCTTCTCAGCTGAGATACATGGAAGACGTTGTGCACCCGGTGCAACTGAGGTGGTAGAGCCATGCGATAAGCCACCTCATCAATCCTGCAGAGGACCTAAAAGGGTCCGATTAAGCATGGAGATAACTTTCTACCTCGGACAAATATCTGTAATCCACGTCTAGGTGAGACCCGCAAGAAGACGTGGTGGCCATCTTCGAACTCCAGTGGTCTCCGCCTTCTGTCAGCATAAGACTTATGTCAGCTCTGAGTTGTCCTCATCCACTCATGGATGACCTTGACCTTCTCTATCGTGGCCTGGACCATCTCAATTCCCACAAGTGCTGACTCCCCCGGGTCTTTCTAGCACAGTTGTGATCTGCAAGGTCGGTCATGCAACACCTCATATGGTGCCATCCGGATGGTGGAGTGGTAGCTGTTGTTGTACGCGAACTCCACCAAGGGTAAGTGGTCCTCCCAGCTATGACCAAAGTCGAGGACACATGAACGGAACTTATCCTCGAGATTCCGAATGTTCCTCTCCATCTGACCATCTGTTTGAGGGTGAAATGCGAAGCTCAGACGTAGCTGCATCCCGAATGCCTCCTATAACCCCTTCCAAAGCTGGGAAGTAAAGGGAGAATCTCAATCAGAGATGATAGATTATGGAACACCGTGAAGCTGTAAAATCTCCTGAACGTAGAGGCATCCTAAGATCTCTACTGAGCCCTGCTCTCTAATGGGTAAGAAGTGAGCCAACTTGGTGAGTCAGTCGATAATCACACAAATGGAGTCATAACCTATGGAAGTGCGATGAAGTCTAGTCACAATGTCCATAGATATCTAATCCCACTTCCACTCTAGTACCTCTAATGGATATACCAAGACTGCTGGTACCTGGTGCTCTTCCTTCACCTGCTGGCTAGTGAGGCATTGAGAAACAAGATCTGCCACAGCCTTCTTCATGCCCAGCCACTAGTGATGTCGTCTGAGGTCCTGGTACATCTTCGCCACTCCAAGATGTACCTCCAAAGGGGATGTGTGAAACTCTCTCAACACCTCCTCCTGTAAAGAAGTTGGTACCATGGTACGTCCTCTTAAAAGGACATCGTGCTCTCCTCCCTCAGAGAATCCATCAGGTGCCTATCCTGAGGATATATGCGCATGCCGCGTCTCACAGTCGGCGTCCCCACATCATGCCTGTCTGACCCACTACAGTAATGGAGGAGTGACTATGAGTGACTGAAGGAAAGATGCTCCATCCCTATCCATGAAGGATATCTGCAAAGCGGCTAGCTGCTCTGTCGCCTCCCCAAGTAGCTGAATGCACGTCCTCCTACTAAGAGCATCAGCTACCTCATTCCCCTTTCCAGGAGTATAGACTATCTAAAAGTCATATTCCTAGAGGAACTCAAGCCATATCTGATGTCTCAGGTTCAGGTCCTTCTGTGAGAAGATGTACATAAGACTCTAATGGTCAGAATAGACTGTAAAGCGCTCTCCCATCTGATAGTGTCGCCACATCTTCAGAGCAAAGACCACTGCTGCTAGATCCAGGTCATGGGTAGCATAGTTCTCCTCATGATTCCTCAACTGACATGATCTATAGGAGATCATGGACCGCTCCTGCATCAAGACACATCAGAGTCTGGTCCTTGACGCATCGCAGTAAACTATGTACCCAACTCCCTCCTCTGGTAGCCTCAAGAGAGGCGCGCTGGTCAATCTCGGTCTCAGCTCCTGGAAGCTCTGCTGACATCTGTCTGACCAGACAAAGGGTTTCCCCTTCTTCGTCAAAGTTGAGAGTTGTGACACAACTCTAGAGAAGTCTGGCACAAATCTTTGGTAGTATCCAGCTAGTCCCATGAAACTCCGCACCTCCGTCACGCTCCGGGGTGGCTCCCAAGATAGAACTGCCTCGATCTTCGCAGGATCCACTGCATCTCCTACTTTAGAGATGACTTTTCCTAAGAAGTGGACCTTGCATATCAAGATCTAACACTTCTAGAGATTACCATAAATCCGGTGCTCTCAGAGTGTGTCCAGTACAACCCGTAAGTGGAAGGTGTGCACCGCCTCAGTCGTCGAGTATATCAAACTTTCGTTGATGAAGAACACGACAAATCGATCGAGGTATGGCTCAAAAAGATCCTATTCATGAGGCCCATGAACACTACTAAATCATTGGTTTTGCCGAATGGAATAACCAAGAACACATAGTGGCCATATCGACATCTGAAGGTCGTCTTCGGCACGTCCTCATCCCGAACTCTTAGCTGACGATAGCCTGATCTAAGGTCTATCTTCGAGAACCAACATGCTCCCATGAGATGATCGAATATGTCATCAATCCTCGGTAGTGGATACTTGTTCCTCACTATCACCTGGTTCAGGAGACGATAGTGGACACAAAGTCGCAAGCTCCTATCCGCCTTCTTGGTGAACAATATCAGGGAAGCCCAGGGTGAAACACTAGGCCAGATGAATCCCTTGACCTGCAAGTCCTCCAAATGTACCCGTAGCTCTCGAAGCTCGGAAGGTGCCATATGATATGCTAGGGTGGATATCGGGGCTGACCTGGGGTACAGGTCAATATAAAAGTCTACCTCTCTGTGAGGAGGTAGCCCTGGGATGTGATCAGGGAAAATGTCTGCATACTGATCCACCACTGCAGGAAAACCAGGACTCTGCACGTCAACTTATCCTAGGATGAGGCTATCCAACTGATGAGTGATGGGCTATCCTCTCCTCTGCGAGAGTCCATCCTGTACTGCGAAGTATCCCTTCCCACCGGTGAAGGTGAACCTGCTCCCGTCGGTGCGTACACATCGCACCTTGCACCTAATACAGTCAATCTGAGCATGGACTGTAGATAACCAATCCTTTCCCAAGAGGACGTCGTAAGGCCTTGACACCGCGACAAGAAGATCCCAAACGAAGCTCTCACATCCTAGAGTAAGCTCAAACTTCTGGCACGAGTGCGTAATCGTCGAGTATGCTCTCGTATGAGTCTCTAGCAATAAGGATCGAGCCAACAGCTCTGTCATAATCTCCGAGCTCCGAACAAGGGCAACATCTTTGAAATAATGACTCACTACGATGTCTATAAGAACTGCCGAAAGGGTGGAATAGACATAGAGAGTACCTAGAATCATCTCTGGTGCACCGTGGTCTTAGGCCTCTGCTTCCTGGAGCTGTGCCTGTCTCTGCCCGCTAACTCTCTGTGGTCGGGGTGGGCATCCTGGTGTTGGTGGTGCTAGAGCCTCAATGTGTCGCCCACCACCTGCTGCTCGGCCAGCTCCTTTGCCTCGTCCTCCTGCTCCCTGTGGACCACCACGGTCGACCATCTTCCTCTTACTAAGTGGTCCCTCAACCGTCTGCTTCTCCTCGGTACGGCGGGTCGGGCAGTCACGAGCCATGTGGCCTTGCCCGCCGCATGCGTAGCACTGTCTACCTCTCAAATGTCTGGCTCTGCGCTGTGTGCCGCACACTGCTAAGCCAGTGTCCTGAGGTCATCTGCCTGAGAGTATGGTCTACTTAGACACATGAGTCATCTGTCGACTGCCTACTGCAGAAGAATACTACATGCCTCCCTACGATAGGTCTCGATGGTGATGTAGTCTTAGCAAGGAATCTTTCGATCAAAAGGGCTCGATCCAGTACCCCTGCCTATGTTGGAATGCTGAGGAAAATCAGTGATGCCCTGATCTCATGCCTCAATCCCTGCTCAATGTTCTGAGCCCAGAATAATGGGTCACGTACCATGTCTGTCGAATAGCGCGAGAGATCGGTGAATCTCACTGAGTACTGGGCGACCGTCAAGCTGCCCTGCCGCAATTGTAGGAGCTCTTGGATGTGCACCGCACGGAGGGTGGCTGGGACGAACTCCGAGCGAAAGAGTCTCTCAATGTCCATCCAGAGGAGAGATGCCTCGTCATGCACCTAGATCATCAAGCTCCACCATCTGCATGCTGCTTCATGCAGGAGGCTCACTGCGAGGATCACCACGAGGTCTACTAGTGTCCTCACTAACCTGAAAACTCCTAAAAATGCCTCCAGCCAACCCTCGGCTACTTGAGGGTCCATCTCCCCGCGGAACCTGGGCGGTCGATCGCGCTGAAACTCGTGCAATTCACTAAGGCGACGTGCATCGTCAGCGGCCTGGGCTGGTAGCCTTGGTGGCTCGGCGGGTAGAGGTACCGCCGGTGCCACTGCTGTCAAAGGGCCATGTACCGAGGCCTCGTCGCTCGGTTGGTTGTCTTCACGCAGAACTATTGGAACCCTAGCTGGCTACCATTGTGGGGCCATCTTGAAAAGAAACAGGTGCGCCATGGTCAAATAGTATACCTGGTGAGCTGATATAATGTAATCACAAATTAAAAAAGGAAACACACATGCAATCAAAGTTTTCGTGTATTCAGTCGGAAATCAGAAGTCAGGGTCCTGGTGTACGAATACGTTGGCCGCTGCACTAACACTGGATTCCCTGGACTGATAACTACACTCAATACTCTTAACACTATTTCATTACATAGAAAAAGATCAGAGTCCTTAGTTCTGCGGTAGAACTGAACTCCTATGATTCCAATTTGTCACGACCCGTCGTCGGGGCCCCTGTCGTGACTTCCCCAAGCCCGCCTTCCATAGGCCAGGGGCTGGCGACTATCACCAAGGCGTAATTCCTAGAAAAAAGGGAAGGCATTTCCTTTGTAAAGTAAAAAAACACTATAGAGAAAGCAAGAAAAAGTAAACACTAAGTAAAGACTGGGTACTACAGTATGTGCGGAGAAGTAAGTGGTCCAGAATACATTCCCAAACTGAAAGTAAAGTACAACTGAAAAATAGAGTACAACAACTAAAAAGTAAAGCCGCAGTCTCGAGCCGTCCACTGGAAGTCCCACCTGAAGGGTGGGTACAGATAGCCTCCACAGCTCCTCAGCTCCAGCCGTCCGCTCCGTGTACGTCCCGCCCAATGGTCCACCTCCAGGTACTGACCAAGTCCGCAAGCCTCAACAACAATCAGTGATGTCCGTCGTCTACAACCAACACAACGTAGTGCGGGAATATCCCGTGAAGGGGTGAGTATAAGCTACTCAGTAGGGACCCCGAGACCCCCGAAGGTCTCCCAGAATCCACAAACGATAATCCACAAAGGAAAGATATCATCACGAATTAACATCCGATAATGCTTTGGCATATGCCCATACATATTCCTAAGTCATCAATTATTGTTCGGCTCCAACATCCATGCCCATGTTCGATCATGTCCACATAGGATAGCACAAATCAATCCACATAGGAAAGAGAAACAAGATTTCAGCTCACACATGTATACATCTTCGTATGACGATAGAGATGATCAGATGTAGCCACTGATTCATCTAAGTTGTCAGACCCACACAGGATCGATAGGTACTAACCCCAACAATGAACCAAAAAGGATAGATAGGTTACTAACCCCGTAATGACCAACAAAGGATCGATAGGTAACTAACCCCCACAATGACCCACAAAGGATCGATAGGTAACTAACCCCCGCAATGACTCACACAGGATCGGACCCACATAGGATCTGTAGGCGCTGGCCCACACAGGACTACTGAGCACTGACCCACACAGGATCAGACCCACACAGTATCGGTAGCACTGATCCATGTAGGATTGCTGAGTGATGTAGTCGTCGCCATCAAATCCACAGAGGATTTCTGCACAGTGGTTATCGTCGTCGCAGTCGCAGCCAACTCTAGGGTTCCTGCACGCAGCAAGCTCTTTCGGGAGGGTCAGCTCCAAAATCAGAAGGTCTGATACATCAACCGACACATAGTCTAGATTTGATGTATCCAAAAGTTCTGTATCGTCAACAAGAACTCAATGTCACAGACGGCACGTCAATTGGACGCCCGGTCTGAGAGTTATTGACTTTTTTCGTCCCAGGGGCCCGATTGTTTTTTATGTCAAAACCAACCCGAAGTACACCAACTGTGTCCAAACCTCGAGTTGAGTAAGCCAAAAGGTCCGTCTGACTTAGAGGAATCCAACAAGGGTGATAGAACGTCAATCAGACATCCAGAGCTCAAGTTATATCTGTTTCCGCTCCGAGGGCCCGGTTGGTTTCGGGTACGAACCAACCTGGATGAACCCAAACTCTTCAGAAACCTTGAGTGCGATATACCGATACGTCCGCCTCAATCCAAGGATCGCATCACAGCTAGAGATGCATCGATCGGAGGTCCGCAGCCCTTGTTATGGGAAAAAGACCGTGAGATGTCTGGTATTAGGGGCTTCGGGCCTGGTCCGACCTGGCCCGATATGCTCTCGGTCGGCCCAAAACGGGTCGACCCGTCCCAGGTCCGGGTCCAACCCTCTTGGGTGCGGCCTGGCCCGGCCCGGCCTGGGCACGGTCCGGCCTGGGCAGCCGGCACGGTGCTCTGGCGCTTGTCAGGGTGATCCGCCGTTTCGGCCGAGCGGATGGCGGGGGGGCACCTGCCCCCTGTTTCATAACCGCGGCCCCCATGATGGGGGCCGCTCATGCTGGCCAGCCAGGGGTCGTAACCCCCTACTCTTCCCCTGTCCGTCCGACCCACTCTGTCCGGTCGGCTGTTGCTATCACGGGACCGGTGATGGCCGGTCCCCCTGCTACGACACCGGCAGCCCGGAACCGGCCGCCGGTACTTGCTCTGCCACGGCCTTCTCCACAGCATGGTCCGTCCAGCGCGGGGTGACGACACCGTGCCCCTATGTCGCGGCCCCACTCCAGCCACAGTTTCTTCGAGGTTCCTTCGAGGTTCTTTGGAGCGGCGCGACAACGCCACAGATTAGTTTGTTTCCAACGGCGCGACGCGACAACACCACGCTTCTCCGCCCTTCCTTTAACATTTCCCGCGTGGTGCTTCGGCATCATGCCACCTTACACGAGCCGCAACCAAAATCAACCAACAAGGGGGGAGGAGGGTTGGCCGAGTTTGTGCGGTCTGACCTCCTCCAATTATTGTGATAATAGGTGGTTCAAAATGGAAGGAATAATGTGAAGGTAGTAATCACAAACAAACAAATAAAATAAACCCCTACCTCATCGAATTCATTGAGAGAGGGTTCGTCACGAAAAACGGTGCCGCGGAAGAAGAACGTCGTAGAAGAAGCGTCGCGGAAGAAGCGTCACTGAAGAAGCGTCGTGGAAAAAAGTATTAGTCGGTGACGCGTCGTCGATCTCCGAGGATCCGGCGTTCTTGTCGACCTTCGTCGGAGGTCAGAGTTCTTCATGTTCTTCGCGTTCTTCACGTTCTTCGCGAGGGGGAAAAACTTCAAGAACCTGAGAGAATTCTCCCAATTCATCTCGCACAACCAACCTCTAATAAAATAAGAATTGTCTTATTATATTAACACAAGCCAACGTTTGAATTTCAAAAAGAAACAACCAATTAATAGAATTAATTGGGGAGTTTAAAACCACCCAATTAATGAGGCTTTTTTTATCCAGAATAAACGCAATGGTTAAATACATTAAAAAGGGGGGTGCAAGTGCATTACTTAATTAAAGGAGGGGGGTTAAAAAGGTTGAAAGAAATGGAGGGGCTCGTGTGGGCCCCACCCCACAAATATCCTACCTAGTGGTGTAGGATATTGTGGGTCCCACTTTAAACTCTTTAACGTAGGTTAAATAACTTGAAATAAAATAAATTGGTCCCTCCATTTTATTTTATTCATTTACTTAACCCGAAAATTTAAAAACCACACCCCAGAAAACACAACTCCGGAAAAGGTGTTTCAAAGAAATTACTGGCACTGTGATTCTATCAGTGCCCTCAGAATTCGATTCCGTGCACCCTTCAAAAGTAAGAAAATCCCACTCGTTCGTTCACTGAACGTACCCGGGCGAAACTTCAGAAAATGATTCCGAGCACACCGCGCCTCGGAATCAGGTTCCGTAAAAAAATAACTTCTTGTATAAATCCCAAGAAAATTAAGAAAAAATTTCCCTTGAATTTTACTCATATTTACAATATTAGAAATGGTAACAATTCTTAATGATATTTTAAAATCCAAAAACATAAATTTACTTGAGTATATTTATAGTTATACATAAATATAATTTGATAATTATTTCATTATAATTTAGTATTATATTTTCAGTAAATAAATTTACTCAAAGAAAAAATGTTTTCACCAAAAACAATTTTTATTAATATTTATATAATAATTAAATTATACATAATTTTATATATATAATAATATTTATTTGATAATATGATCTTCAATTCTGTTATGTTCATATAAAAAAATTCTCAGGGTAATTGTTTTTTGAAATATTTTTTTTTCAATTAATTGTGGCATATAACAAATTTTGTTATGTTTTTCATGTATATTCCTTATAATATAATCTTTTAAATTATTATTAAATTTTAATTAGAAAATATATATATATATATAATATTTTATTATTATTTTTTTAGATGGATATTATAAATGAATTTGGTTGAAAAATATTTTAGTATTTGAAAGTATATTTTTCCGAAAAAACTATTTTTCGTTGTATTTTAACAAAATAAGATTAAATTAAATTATTCAACTTATATACTGAAAATTTTGAAAAAGTAATTCCATATATGTATTCAAAATAAACAAATATAGTAAATATCTATCTTTGTTCGATGAATATGAATAGAAACCTTACTATTTTTTGTTATCATGGTAATTGATAAATTGAAAAATTATGTTTAAAAATAAAATGATATAGAATAGAAAATAACACTAACACTACAACCATGTTTATTGGTTTAGTTAGTTTCAGTAATAATCTTCCATGTGTTAGAACTATAACTATTTGGATCCATTTCAATGAGATTTTGAAATTTATAATGTTTTATTAAATAATATTAAAATATATCATATTGATATTTTTAATTAATATAAAAATTTTAATATATTAATATCCATAATATATATCCCACAATAAATAGTAATTTTAAATTAAAAAATATTTATATAGATAATGGTAATTTTAATATTAATTTTTAGGGAACTATTATATACCCTAAATTCTCACACAATGCTGATACAATAAATATTTAATTAATGGAAATTGTTGTATATGATATTAAAAATATTAAAAAATATATTACATGTTATTGTTAATGTCATCCATGATTTTTTTAGAATGAATTAAAATGTTATGGAAATACTTTTTTTTATATTTTTATTGTTATATTGATATTATTATATGAAATATAATGGATACTCATTAAAATTAACATTATTGATTTATAATTGTAAATAACAATTTAATAAATGATATAGAATTTTAAAAAAAATAATAAAATATCCAAAATTATTTGGATAAGGTTTCAATAGTCATAAAAGATGTATATATGGATAGTTTGTAATTCTTTAGTAACTATATGAACACAAAATGAACAATAATCAATTTTTTCATTGAAATAGTTAAATGTATAAATAATGGTTAAAACCAAACTATAAGGGTAAATCCAGTACCTAAAATTTTACGAAAAAATATTAATTGATTAATATTCGAGAATTATCTCATTAAGGCCATATTTTTGTGGTTAATTGGATATGTTTCCTTGGTAATGACTTTTATATTATTTAAATCAATAATTGTTACCAAATGTCACACTCTTTGTATTAAATATCATTTTACTGTCCATATAATGAAAAAAATGTATATATGAACATAAAATTTCAATTTTGATACTAATATTATTAGTTTCATTATTTAAATTTATTTTCATTTTTTATAAATTATATTGTTACATTAAATTCTTGTGAAATTCCATTACAATATTTTGTTAATTAGAAGTTAAATAATTTTATTTCCTTTTCATGTATTAATTTGGGTATAATTTTAATTATTTATTGAGTGAAATAAATTTTTTAGATCAATACGATATGTTATAGAGTTTTTAATTCACTTTATTTTATGTTCCCATATATCTAGATGTATTAAAAGTCAATGTAAATGAATATTATCTAAAATTGACATTAATGATAATTTTTCATAATAATATATTTGATAAATTATTTGAAATCGAAAAAATGAATAAAACATAAAAAATTATCATGATAAGTACTAACATATAAATAATTGACCATTTATTGAAAATTTTAACAATATAAGTAATAATTACAAACTGTAATTTTTTTTAAAAGAATAACATTATAAAATTCTTATGTGGTTAAAAATGGTTTAATTAGAATTATAATGTGAAAAATAAAACCCAGACATGTATAAAAAATATCAGGGATGATATTACAACCATATATTTTCATAGATTTTATTTCATGACCTTTTTAATTGTTTTTATTAAGATTTAATTTATTTTAAATTATTTTTGTGAAACCATATGAAAGTTCCCATTACCTAAATTAGAAAAGGGCACCACATACCTTACTTCTTCACATCCCTTTAAACCAACTAGATCAAACATACACTAAAAATGATCCCTTCATAATATTCATGTACAATATTTATATGTGTTGTTATTCTTTGTGTACCTACCGTAGATCCATTTATAAGATATCCAAATGAGATATTTTGATGAAGTGGTAATCACTCTAATAGATTACATTTCATTATACTATTTATTACCTCATCTAAATCTAATATTGTTATCATTAAATAATATATTCATCATAATAAATATTCTGAAATATTATTAGGATTATGAAAAAAATAATTCTAACCCTTTTCCCATAAAACATTAAGTGAACATAATTCCCATGCATACATACGACACACTGTATCCACATATCAATACAATTCATTTTTCATCATTATAATTTACAGATGGGAATTATGATAGGATTACTATGTCTATAAGATCGACCAATAAGGAGTCAAGGAACAATTCAGTTATCTTTATTATATTTAAGGAAGGTAAAAATCAAAATGAGTTGGATTGAGTTGATGATTATAGTTATGAAAATGATATGTCATGTTATGATGTTTAAATATGTTTTTTTCTAAATGTGGGGAATCCACATTGTTTAAAAATGACCATTTCCCTAGTATAATTTATTATTTTATATTTATTCAAGGAAATGTGATTTTTCTTCTTTATGGACTTGTATGGTATATATATAAGGACCACCAAATTGGAGAATGACTGAAAAAGTAGTTATATCCAAGAAATGTGATTTTAATAACCAATTAATAATAGACACGTAATAAGTTGTTAAACAAATTCCTAAAATTATTGATAAATATATGGTCATGTAATAGATATATAATAATTACATATTTATTTTATTTATTTTTTCAATATGTTCAATGAAATTTCATTTTTTAAGCAAACGGATTCTTAACTCAATTTTAATACATTGGGATAAACTAATTTTTCAATCATTATGTCATTCAAATATTATCTGAGAAATTTATTTTCATTATCAATTCTTGTATTTAAACATTTTTTAATGAATTAAAGTGAACAAATAAAACCAACTTGTTTTTCTTAACACTCACATCAATGATTTGATAATTATAAGGGTATTTCAAGTGTAACTTTTAATTCTAAAATCCTTATTTCTTATTCAACACTAGTTTCATTGGAATTGTGTATATATGAAAAATTAATTCAATATCTAATCATGATCCTTAAATTTATGGGTATTAACATATCTATTTGATGGTATCTATTTCAGGGGGATTATTGATAAAATGATACAAAATCTATAATGTAATTCGGTCTCAACATTATTCCTTTTAGAAAAATGTTACGTTATGCAGCTATAATCGATTTATAGCTATATATATTTCCCTTTTAGTATATGTATCATGGATATCCTTATTTTAATGATATAATAAGTGTCACGAATATTTATTTTATCATTTTTCAGAAATTTCTTCATTCAAAGAAACATGTTTTCTAAAAATCATGTAAAATATGTTTTTAAAAGATCTTTATGGATTTATATAGAAATGGATTTCAAATACTTCTAAAATGGTTCTCAATGTTTTTTAGATATTTTTATGTTTTTTTAAAATGGAAATATTTTCTTAATTTTTATATTACTTAAAAATATTTTTTTTCAAATGGGAAACTATATTTTCCACATTAAATGTTTTCAAAGTATATGAAAATATTATTTTCCATAAAAGATAACATATATAGTTTTTATTCATGCCTTACTCAGGATATGATCTAATGATACCAACAATAGTCTATCTATAAAGGGATTATGTGTATGATTAAATGGTATTTATTAATTATATTTCATTTTCATTGGTTATATAATGCTGAAAAATTTTGGAATCCCATTCCTTTTCATGGTTTATGTTTTACTTAATGGATTATATTCTCGGAGAACAATATGTATGGTTTTTATTATGTGATGGGTGGAACATATATTTCCCTAAATTGTGTCAAGTAAAGATTTAAAAATCATATGATATAAAGGAATTGAATGGGATGAAAACATGGTTTAGAAGTATAAGGCTAGAATGACCTGTGAACATGGTTCAGTGGTTGTTTTTATCTGCAATGATAATCATGGATGTGATCCCTGAATAATGTGGAATTGATTTTTCTATGCTTATATTCTTTTAAAAATTCAATATTTTATTCCACTTATCTTTTTCTGAGGTATTACGTTCACTTCTGATTTATATCATAAAAAAAAATTACAATCTGACTACATATTAGATCATTTTATATGCATGGTTAAAATTTTATGAGTTATTATTATGTTCTTATAAAATTATGTTAATTTTATTCTTTATCAATATTTCTTATCTATTATACTTATCTTTACTATGAATCTAAATCACCCTTTCTTATGCATCTTTTTCCCTAGTTTGTAAAGACTTTTTTATCATTGATAAATTTAAGAGGGTGAAAGATGTGAATAAATTTTGGAATATAATATAAATTTTTTATGGTTTCATTGTTTAATTTTTGTTATATATTTATTAATTTTTACTAATTAAATAAAACAATAAACCTTATAGGTCCTCAGGTATGTTAGTGATGCATTATTAACTTTTATTGTTTTATGACTTTATTGAAAATTTTTTCTCACATTTGTAATGTTTATGACTTTAAAATTGGATCCATAAGTTCATAATTTCTGATGTTATATTCTTGGAATATAATTCCATTACACATAGTCTCAAAAACTATCCCAAATACCCTATAACCTGATACCTGAATCAACACTGACAAATCCTGAAATGAATTCTAGATCCCCATATGATAGAGTCTACTATGTGGAATAATAAAATATGAATGTGGGAAAACAATTACCACAAATCCAATGAAAGAAGATATTAAAATTATTTGGAAAAAAATAAATCTCCATAGGGAGATTTTTTCTAGAATCCAAATAGGTAAGAAAAAAAATATAAGTAGAATGTACCATGTTGTTTGAAAACAACCCAATTCCCATTAGAAATAGTTTATCATTACCAAAGATCAATATATTCTACCACCTCCATGTTGTGCTTTACACTTTATCTAGTCTGAAAAGTGGAAATCTAAAAATCATGATTTGAACATGTGGTATATAATCTACAATACCATTAGGGCATAACCATGGATTTAAAAATATGATTTCACATATGTTACTTAATTATTTTTTTTCAATTTTAAAAAATTCATGGTATTTCTAAATAATATTTCGATAAAAACTTGATTTAAATTCAAATAAATGAAAAATAATCAAAAAATGGTTTAATAAATATTTTATTTAAAATTATTTATAAATTTATACAAGGCATGTGTAAAATAGTTTACATGAAATGGAATATATATCTAATCATTAACCACAATAATCATGGTCATCTACCTAGATATACAATAGTCATAGGTTTTGGGATCCTCATGAACTCATATGATGAAAAAAATTTGCACACACCTCCCTCGATTAGTGGGAAATTATGAATAACCAACAATCCTACAGTGATATTAACATTCTATAAGTTAATGTTATTGTTTTAAATAATCAATCCATTTCTATGGAAATTGGAATATTTCATTTTTCCTTCCAAATAACACATTATCTAAACAGGATTTCCGATGTTCAAACCATTATAAAAATGGAAAATTTAATTAAAAACACATTAAAAGAAAATTGAAATGATTTTTTCAATACTATATTCCAATTTCAGTTTAAAACCAAAAACATGTAATTAATCCAAACATTCATTATTTCATGATAAAAACACATGGTTTATCTCAAAACTATTTCAGATATTTTTCTCAAATAAAAATTAAAAATCAACTCAACAAATCCATTTTATAATTCAAATTCCACAATTAAAAATTGTCAATTTAATTTCACAATTTTCCCTGAAATCCAATCCATATCCCATTTTAATGTAATTTTGTTTTATTTCATTCATAAAAAAATTAATATATTAATTTATAAGAAATTACATTTTCATAATAGAAATGGAATTAATTTAATTTATATTATTAAATTCAATGATTTTTTATTTGGATAAAATTAAATAGAACCACCTACTTTAGAAACATTGGATATCAGATAAAAAATCCATATATCGTAATCTCCAATGAAGAACATCAACAATGTAGTTCTGAGAATCATGACTAGATTCATGATCTAAATAAAAATAAATTAGATACTCAAATAACATGGTGATCTAACAATCCATATAGAACATCTGATAATATAGTGGGTGAAAATAAATTGGGATTAAAGACTAATCATGAATGGAATGTATGATGATAACCACACATTGATTCAGATTAGAAGCGGTTTAGTGGAGCCAAAATGGTTCCTTGATAGAATCCACTACAAGGGGGACGTCTAATCCCAACATAGGGAAAATAGTGGGAAGAAATATAGGTTCATAAAATTTTAAATGAATTGGTGGATTAAAGAAAATCTATATTAATGGTTTTTAGGTACGTCCACATTGTTAGAAAAACTATTACCCTATCCATGCATGTTTTTTGATTATTTTTCATGGTTTCCCCATAGTTGGTGGATAATATTTAAAAATATATGGAAAATTTAAAAACCCTCACTACCACATTTTTCATTGATTTCCCTTTCAAGGAGAATGGTTTGGGGAAACTATGTTCTAAAAAGGCTTATCTCAAAAGCCCTTAAAAAATTGAAAATATCACCAGAAGCAACTGCTAAATAATACACAACCAAATCATTATCAATATTGGAGTTAAAGAAGTACCTTAAACAGAAATAGTCTATTACATCCTCCATAATATATAAAAAATATGTCCCTAGAAATACTATTATGAAACTTCATTGTTAACAAGATTAGGTCACTACTATTTCATCAGTGTATTATCTCTGACGTGTTAGGAGTTTCAGAACTATGATGCCATAAAACAAGAACCAAATGTATATTCCAGTCAATTGTTTTTGAATCATCTATCCTAATTGAATTCTCTATCATTTAAACTAATTTTTAATATAAATATCAAGACAAATTAGAAGGTTGAGATTGATTAGAGAGATAATTTCATAACTACGATACATGTAACATGTTTTTTACTGACATCATCTATGGTTTATGTATCAAATTGTATTCCACTTTCCCAACATTATCAATAAAAAAAACTAGTCCTCCATATAGTAGAGAAAAATTCACATACCTACCAATTCTTTGGTGTCACAAATAGCATGAAAAATTCAAGAAAATTTGTTCAGAAACTGGAAATTCTAATGATCTAGTATTTTTATCAACATACAATTTATATTTAATCAATTTAGTCCACATTATATGAAAACTTAACATAATATTTTTTTCCTTCTCTTGACCCATGCTTGGTCCTATCAAGTATTTCCCACCAATCTCTATTAAACGCAATATATATTCACAAATTCATCCATACAATGCCTTAAATGTATACATTCTTATTATAGACCAGTAAATATTATTATAAGAAAACACGATAATCCCAAATTGTAGTATGAAGCCCCATGAAATCATGTTTTAATTTGTGATTAATATCCTAATTAAAAGATATATATATATTTATTTGGAGATAAGATTATAGATGGTATGATGTATATAATCACACCTGAGATCCAAGTTCCTCCTAAAAATAACTAAAAAATGACATGTAAACCAATGATCATAATCAGATACAATAGAAGACAATACATTGTGAAAATGAACAATATCTATCTCATTCAAACATCATAGCTCTTCATAATTTGTTGAATCACTAGTGGGTATAATTTGAGCTGATTATTCAACCTAGGTTTCAAACCCAGAACCCATTCATCATTCTCTAGGTACATAGAAACCCAACTAAATAAGCCACATAGATTTCATCCCACTTCTTTGTTGGCACTGGATTTGGGACACCGAATGGTCTCTGGTACTTCACATTGACCTTTTGGATTTTATCAACATATGATAAAAATGTAATTCCCCTTCTCATTAAAGTCCACTAGAATCTAAGAATCATGTAATAGAATATTATTGTGGTTTTTATGTGAAATAAAAACTAGGGGTTATGGGAACCATCAATTAGATCATTCTTGATAGATAATAGTTCCACAATAAAATCATAATAACATTGTACACCCTTCATTGTGAATGAACACTCTGAAATGGTCTCCCCACTATAAAAATAGTATTTAATTCTACAGAATTTATCACTATGATTTTGTTCCTGTGTGACGAGCTCTAGATGGTATGTGGTCATCGAAAAACTATCCAAGGAAAAACCATCCCTTATTCGCACACTCTAATAAGAATATTTTCAAAAAATAACAAATTATTGTTCTCTTAATGATTCATTCAGGGTTGGGTTAGATGATTCGTTTATATTGTACTAGTGACAATATTACCTTTCTCTATGTTATAGTCAATATAATAATCAAAAGATTAAATATATTCCACCAAATTCATCAGGAAATTATTTACATCATTTTAATAAAAAGATATATATGATGTTCTTTTTTTAAGATTATATGGTAAATCATTCTATGTATGGTTAATAATAATAATACGCATAAAATTGAATCACAGTGTTGAGTTCATGGTTATGTGTTGGGTAATTTTTCTCAGGTGGACTTAATGATGAGGTCTATAGGAAATGACATGATCACCATGCATATTCAAGCTTCCAAAACATGAAAATAACCCATCACATTAGTCTACGTAGCCCTACATGGCCTCTATAAGAGTCAACATCTACATTGTAGTGAAATTAATTTTCAGCTTATAAAAATAATTATGAATTTTTTTTAACAATAAAACATTACTCATTTATGATCTTGTGAAGTCATCCTAGAAATAAACACTGATAAGTCTTTTATAAACCATTGATAATACCCATCTAAACCCAAGATGCCCTAAAACATGATAAAAATTCATGCTTTTTCCCATGTCGTAATAGATTTCACCCTTTCAAGATCAACATATATACCATATTTTATCAGTATGTGTCCTAATAAATTTACTTCCTGAATCAATAATTCACATTTTGTTAGATTATCATAATTTTATTGATTTCTCAACAATTCTGGGATTTCCATCAAATGATGCACATTATCCTCCCCAAATATAGAGAAAAAAATTTTATTTCATCCCCATATACTACCTCAATAGTTTCAATATACTCAAGGAATAGCCTATTCATTATATCCATAAGAAAATATAGAAAATTGGTTAATCTAAATTGGATGAAAATTTACATATAATGGTCATACATAATTTGAATGATGTTTTGGTCAATTTCAAATTATATTATAATTAATTAATGATATCTAGATTGAAGATAAATCATCAAAAACCACTTCAGCCAAAAAAAATGTTCAAAATGATCTTCATTCCATTTCTTCATATAAGTTTTCTAACAATTGACTCTATTGTTTTTTGGTTTTCAATGTATAGGATAAGTGACCCATTAACATTTTTTGCAAATAGAATCGGTGTTTCCCATACTGACACCTTTCAATATATAAAACCAATCTATACATGATTATCCATGTGAGGCTCCATCACCTTCATTTCACTTGGAGCCATGTGATATGAATTAATAGACATTGACGGAGTACCCATCACTATATATATAGTAAACTATACATCCATTATCAGTAGAAAAATAATGAATTTAGTGGATAAAACATATGGAATGTCAATGGAAGCAGTATGGATATCACCACTCAACTATTCTCACTATAGAAAAATATAAAAAACTAATATTACATAGTAAAACTCTAGATATGAAGTTATGGATTTACACAATCTCCTATCCCATTTTCTTTGATTAATACAGATCCTGGCAATATGTGTAGTGAAGGAGACCCATCAAAGATAGAAATCTATCATTGAAATTTTCATAAAGATCCAATCTATCATGAATATGATGTCAATGATATTAATGTCATCGACTCAAAAATATGATGAAATCATGATATTGGTAAATGATAAATCAAAAGAAATACATTGATACCACTTCTCTCTCTTCATTCCATATGTTTTAGTAATATCCACCACATATGAAAAAAAATCAATCGGAAAATTATCATATTGACAACACAGGTTGAAATAGTTGAATGATATCAACCATTATCAAATAAAGAAGTCATTAATAATGAATATTTAGTTATGGTACCTCTCGTAGTCAATCGAACATTATCTACATTATCCAGAGACTCATCGACTAGATGAGAAAGCATCTTTCCAAATGAGTTTTGTGGGAAACAAATTGTTCCTGAATAATATTATTACATTGACGTTTTAGTTTGCGTTTATGATCCATTTCCACTACTAAAAATCCGAAATATAATACCGATCTTTTCAATGTTTCCAGAGCATCCTCAAGAACCACATATCATCTGTGCCTCAATACAGACCTGTTTTTTCTTCCAAGGCATTCCACACTAGTAAAAATATCAATGTTCCTCTTTGAGATACATCATGAGGTCTAGAAAATCCATGCTATTGGGAACCACCGTATGAATCATCATACTTACTCTATCCATTATATTAATTTATAGAACCATGATTCAGAGAAAAAAAACAATCATCAACCATAACATAGAAGCAAGTTCCATCTTTACCATTAATGATCTATCAAACACATTAGTATAAAAGGATGGTTCAATAATAAAAACTAATAATGAATATCATATCGAAGTCCCATACAAAACTATCATATCTCTATATTCTCATTCGTTTGACTATCTGTTGAAAAATTCATAGGCGTAACAAAAATATTTTCATACTCTATCACTGTCATGTAATCATTGAAATGTTTTAATAACTCTATTTTCATAAAGAACACCATTTAATATAGAAATAATAATCTGGAGAAAATTTATATGATCACATTCAACTCTAATCCATAATACATTTTTCCATCAACATCATGTCCCACCATTTAATTCTAGGTACCTATTAAATTATTGTGCCATATTTCACATTAATTTCATCTGATGTCTCTCATAACTAAACAAATAGATATATATCTCTCAAACATTCAAAATACATTATTAATTCTTTTTCAAAGAATTATTGATTAGTAACACCCTTGAATTATTCCATAAAACATTCCATTTAGGTAACATTGTTGTATACTGATTGAGAACAGGTAATGGTTCCCATCCCAAAGCTTGGATAGCATGCAAGGTAACCTCAAAAAAATTATGGTATGTGAGAGGACGTTCTCACTACAGTTTATCATAAGAATTCTCTTGGATCATATTTACATGAATTATTAGAGGAATTTTGTTATTAAACATCAATAAACAACATCAAAGACATCAAACTAACAATTTTTTTTAGAAATACTGGAATTCAATCCCATCATATTGACAAAAAATATTTTTGTTTCAGTTTGTCCAAATAATGTGTAAAGAAGTTGATAGAACTTATCCTCAAAACAACATTCCAAACCACCTATTCTGATATAAGGATGATTACAATGATTTTATCCATGAACTTTGTTATATCTACCTCCTATGTCCCATAGATATTACACAACCACATATTGAAAAAAATGCATGATGCTTAATCTTCAAAATAGATGGAAGTTTTTGAAAAATCATCCTAGATATAGTAGTTCCCTGATACATAAGTAAACATTTACATGCCCTATGGGAGTTCCCATTCTTCACTAGTTGGTCACTAGAACATGGATTCGTAAAATATTATTGTGGGAACATATTTTCCCCAAACACAATGAGACCATGAGATAAATGTGATTATGAACAAATTAATACTTCATTGGGAGAACAATAACCAGTTAAAAAGAAGTAAAAAACCATGTAGTACAATCTCAATGAACCAAAATGAAGGGAAATAACCCTTATCCCATTAGATTGTGAATCTTAAGCCCAAGGTTCGTCAACTTCTAAAACCTCCATGTGTTTCTTACACTTTCTGGAATCTAGTTATAGGTAATCATAAATGTCTCAAAGGAACATGTAGGTTGTAATACAAAACACCAGTATGGTCCCACCCTGAATTCCAAAATAATATGACCCAATTAAATAACCAGATAATGATTAAAATTATAATAGATAGGAGGGTAAGCTGAATATAATATATAAAATTCATTACATATAATTAAAATGATAGAAAGAAATTTAAAAAAGGTGTTAATTAAATTTTTATATAAAAGAATGTATATAAATTTATAATTATTATATAAAATTGTTATCATATATTGTCTTATATATCAACCCATTAACAATCTGAATCATGTTTATCTGACAAGATGTATGATAGTTTTACCTTATGGGATCTTCACACACACACATGATGGTAAAAAAATGTGAACACATGTCCCTATGACACTTTTTAATTTTGGATTACCAACATCCCATTGGGGATAAGATCTACTTTAAGTAAATATTATAGAGTAATAAAACTCTTATCTGTTCCTTGGGAAATTCTTACATACAATGTTTGTCCAAAATAACCCAAAAACTATCTAGGCATTCATTTTCTAAAAATACAATCAAGAATGGGAAATTTATTTCAAACATATTTTAAATACAATTCAATAGATTTTTAAATTTTCATTATTCCAAATTACCATAAAAAATAAATGTTTTCTAATTAAATAATACTTTTCAAAGATAAAACATAGGTTTTCTATCAAAAAAATTAATTCCATTTCACCCATATAATTTTTTTAATAAATTTCAGAAATGAATTTATCAATTAAAATTCAATGAACTAAATTCGACAATTTAATTTCAATATTTTCCACCAAATATATTCACACACCAATTATGGAGATTGTGGTTTTTTCCCAATTTCATGATAAATGAAACCAAAAAATCAATTTAAAAAAAATTATATTTTAACAATAAAATTGAAATAAATTTATATTAAATAATGAAAAATATTGATAAATTAATTATAAAATCATAAATAGAGCCACTAACCATGATATCAGGTGGTCTGAAATAACAAACCCTAAGATGGGAAATTTAAATGAAGAATTTCACCAACAATGACAGGATAATAAAACCAAGATTCATGATCTAAATCATATTATATTACATCCTACAACAACACCTAGTTATAATAAACCCTAATTAAGAGTGAAAATGATATCTCAAGAGAGGGAATTTAGATCAATTACATGAAAAAAATGGATTGATCAATGTTCATCGGGGATTGATATGCTTCGAAAGTACATTAGTGGAGACAAAATTGTTTTTTGGGTTCTTATAATACCAAGGGGATATATAATCCTCATTTAAAGAATAACAATGGAAGAAATAGGGGTTTTGGATATTTTAAATGAATTTTTGAATTAATAAAAAAAATCCATCCATTGTTTCACTATACGAGATGCATGGATAGTGAAACCAAGTTCACTAGAAAAGTGTCCCTATTGATGGGGTTCTAGATATTCTAAATTAAGGGCTCATGAATTTTTAAATCACATGAAAACTGTGAAAACCCTCACTATATTGGCTTCCATGGTTAGAACTAGAAGGAGAAACTTTTTGGGAAATATTTTTTCCAACCAGCACATTCCAAATGCACTTTTAAAATTGAAAAGTTTTAACTAGAATCACAACAAAAAGATACAGAAAAAAATCAAGTACAATGTATATGTTAAGGATTAATAAAAAATAAAAAACAATATGTAGTACTTTGTGTAATTTTTTAAATTTTTTTTGATCATATACATTAACATTGGGTGATTTAATCCCAAATATAAATTTTAAATTTTTTACCCCATTTTCATGGTGTGAAAATATATGGAAAATATTTTTCAGCCCAAAATTATTCTTTAATGTTCAGAACCACACATATATCCTCCAAAACCAAAAAAAAATATTATATCGCCCTAGAACAAGGATAAAATTCAATATGGAATGTACCAATAATAATATAATATTTTAAAAATAAAAATAATCATGATAAAAATTTTGCATCACACCCATCTTATTATCCCACTATAGTTTTTTCATTAAATTGTTATACATCAATGTTCTTCCCAGAATAATAGGGAATAATGAGTAATATGAATCATTAAGAATTTACATCATCATTTATAATTTGGATATCACATATCCAAGTTCCAAAATATTATATATACATATTTAATATAATTAATCTCTAGTTTATTTTCAAAATATATTTGTCATTTTTATTGACTTTTTGAGCCCCCTTTTTCCTCTCAATAATGTATGTTATAAAAATTATTTGATAATATTATGTTGATGTTATTTTTGGATTCCAATTTACATCTTATTCATTTCCATTAATATTATATCCATTTCAATCTTCCACATTTATAGGGTTGTAATATCCTTTCAACTCTATTTTCCTTTGAAACTATTTGCCTTGCGATGGTTGTAAAGGTTTGAAGAAATCATAATCATTGATTATATATTACCACATTAATTAGTGAATATTGATAAATTCAGTTTGAATATTTACATGAGTCTTTTTTTATTTACATATGTCACACTTCTCCCTGTGGAGATAATCTCTTCAAATAATAAATGTTAAAATCACTATAGGAAATTACATATCATATAATGGTTATTCCTTCTAATTTATATTTAAATCATATGAGGCATATAATATCTACTTCATAATTCTGATATCCACACTAACTATTAAATTTTAGTATGCATCACATTTTTTCAAAATATCAATCCCATTAGTGGGTATTGTTATAAAATATGAAATTATTAGCCTCCCAATTAAAAATTTATTCATATAATATCTTTCATTAGTCCAAAAAAATTCCCTCTCTGTAATGATATTTTTATAGTGGTTTTGAAATTGTGATATGTTACCCAAAAATTGATGATAGTACCAATATAATCTAATGAAACTATTCATCTATATCATAGATATTGATATATAACATTCATTAACTTCAACTATTATTTATGTGTACATAATGATAAGGTTTATTTTGATAATATGTCAATGGAATGTTACATTATCATTACAAACCACACATTAAATAAAAATTATATTTAACTGTTGATTTCACAATTATTTCTATTCAAAAATAAAATTTTCTTATTGTCCCTCCATGATTTTGGAGAATATAAAATTATCTTCTATAATGGGAACCATTATTTCATCATAGTATTCCTTAATAAAAAAAATAATTACAAATATGATATTTAGGGAATTAGTGACTCAAAATGGAATCAATTAATATTCACAATTACCAATTTTTTCTAAAAAAATGGTCTATTAGGGATATCACACTTCATCAGCTTTAACTGAAAATATGTTGATCAATAATTTAATTTAAAGAAGTTATTAGTTCCCCGAATCTAACGTAAAGGGTCATAAATCTATAGATGTTGATTTATAATATTTTTTGGGAACTTATTATGATTACGATAATCAATACAGGGGTTATTCAACCCATAATTCGTGATGAAATTGACTAGTTCACCCCACAATGATGCACTTGGATGTATATACCCATTATCCATATTCATTTATAGTTTCCCCATAATCTCTCCATGTTCAATGGAGACAATTATTTATAGATTATTATGTATTTAAAAATATTTTGGGATATTATATATCAAGAACTAAACCTATAGTAATGTAGGAAGAATATAAAATTTTTTAGGAAACAAATCATTTTATTCACCTAAAAAGGGAATTTCATCATGTTGGACATCTTCATTTGTCACAATATTTTTATTGCATACACTTTCATAGATGTAGAAAATATCCATGAATAAAATGATGATTCAAAATGAAATCCATCCTCCACCTTATACATAAAAATAATTAAAGTGTGTTTCATGACACAAATGGTTATTTTCCTTCTTGTATAAATATATTTTATCATTATACATGGATTTAAAATCAATGCATAGAATAACATAAAATTATACTAAAGAATGTATCATATGGTTTTCTAAGAAATTCATATTGAATTATTAATAGGTAATATGGAACAATATTGGTGTACAATAATTTCTCCATATAAAATTTTAATAGACAACATGACTTCCTTGTTTTGAGGTAGTGTTTGAATAGTAAAAATAATAATTCTATCTGAATTAAATGGAAGAACTACATTCAAATAGGAAATTTGTAGTTATTGAATGGATTAAAAGCTTATCTTTAACTATTTAATTTTGTTATAAATGAATTTTTTCAGCCAATATATACATATGGATATTAATATTAAAATATGTAATCATATTAAGGGAAACAATAGAAATTATATAGTATAATCCATATATAATATGTATTACTTATCCATAATATATCTGTATCATTCTATGTTATCTTAAATCTATTTACTTATAGAAAACATTATAGAAATTATTACCCATCAATATGGATTGTAAAAAGAACATTATTAACCAAATAATATCACCAATGTGTTTCAATGCAGGCCTACAATCTTAGGAAACATTTTCATAAACCCTGTACTGGTTGTGTTAATACCCAATGACACCATTTAGTGTAATTGGTGGTAAAAAATATTGTTCCAAAAACATATCAAGTTAATATATTCTATACGAGGATGTATTTTATCAAGAAACCAATAATTCTATACAGTACCAAAATTTAATGATTATTATCTATGTTTAGTGATATATATAGTGTTTTCACAAAGGATTTATAATTTTAACTTCTAAATATAATAAGACGATGAAGTGATACAATCAATGACAACCTATATATTTTATACAAATAATTTCATTCATTATTTAAAAAATGATCCACATTATAAAATATGAATGATTTGAAGTCATAGTGTATTTTTGAAATTAGGTAATTAAAATAATAGAGTGAAAAAATGTCCCTATTTTATAATAACATTATATCATTATCTTACCTTTAATTTTTCTTCTTATACTAAACTGTATAACCTGTGGATTACATAGGTAAATTGTCATATATAAACCCAATTAATAGAGTAATCAAGGAATTATATATTGTAAATCCTAAAAGTCTATAAACTGTAATAAAATGATGTTAATGAAATATAGATTCATAATTAGGATCATCAAAACGTGATATATGAAGTTAATAATAACACATAATAGGAATTTGACAATAAAAAAACATTAACTATTAATAATAATTCCATTTGAAATAATTATATATCATAAAATACTGTAGTTTTTTAACCATGCGGGAACCATTAATCGTATGTGTTGAGATGAGTCATTATCTAGTGAATTATAGGTATATACAAATTTCACCACACCTTCCACATTTATATAATGATTAATAATTTTTATGTCCCATAGATCACTAAACATGAAAACAATATACATTAAATTAAATATTATATTTTCAGATTGTGTGTCACGTAATTAGAATACCCTAATCTATGATTGATATTAACATGTTTGGGAATTCTCATTATAGTTATAGGGATGGGTATTAATAATTAAAATGTTTCGAAAGGAAAATCAAGAAATAATTTCTATAGCATTGCTGCCACACATAATTGTTCATGGATGGTGTAATAATAGTGAAATATAGACAATTATTACTTCTGAATCATATAGATATAAATGGTATGCGAAAAATATATGTGAATAGATAAAAGTAAAATAAAACATACTAATAAAAATAATGTATATGAATAACGAGGATGATTATGTGAATCCATTTGTTGGTATGATTATATTGGTGCTTCATTTATTGGGCTGATAATTTTCTAGGAAATGAAAACTATAATAAAAAATACACACTCATGGGTACTAATTTCTGACTGAAAAAATATATTTTATTTGAATCTGCAATATATATCTTTGTATTTTGTGTTTACTTACGAGGATTTCTTGAAATATACACCAAATAATGGTAACAAATATATTAAGAGGTAATGTAAATTAGCATTGAGAAACAAGGGACATGAAGAGATTGTTTATGTGATTATAATTTATTCATATAATTATAATATAAAAAGTTAGTTGAATATGATCAATAATGTGTTTATTCATTTTTTTCAATTGAAGTATCCTTATGATGCCTCCAACATTCAAGAATGGGAGGAACTCAATTTGGGGTTAGATATATCAGTTCTCAAGAAACACATCAATTTATTTGATTCCCATGAAAATATATTGTTCATAAACACAAATCCATTATATTATGTTTTATGGTAGATTGATAAAAAATATCAGGAATTGTAGGATAATGAATTATATGTGATGATCTTGTGACCTTACATCTTTTTTGAATGGATGTTTGTCATCATGAATTTATAAGGATATTGTATCATCCAATATTTGAGGTATGTATTCATAGTTTATTCATTTTAATATGTTTAATGTTTTAGGTTAATGTTTTGGAGTGTTTGGGAATGTTTTGGATATGTATGGAAGTCATTTTTGGTGCTTCATGGTTGGAGCACTATTTGGGGAAACCATGTTGAAATCCCATGTAACCGTGTATCATGAGAGAGTGGGGTTTGTATAGATTGTTCATGGATTATATAAAATTGCATGTAGTTCATGTGAGATTACCTTCGAGTTATTAGCATCTACATGGTTAGTGAATGGTTTTCCTAATAGTGTGGGAAAACAATGTGCGACATTATTAAGGGTTTTTTAAAAACTAGGACCACTCAATATTTCCCATATTTCACTCATTTATACTCACAATCAAACCCAACCTGGGATTTCTGGTTCTCTATGGATATAGTGTCTCTCCAAATTTTTTGGGAAAAAATCAAAGGGTTTTCATAGTTCGATGAATGATATTATCTCAACGTAAATCTCCACACTAGTTTTCATTGTGCTCGGATGGAAAGCAAGGAAACCTCAAACAGATTATGGTCTGTCAGTGGACATTATCACTATTGTTTATCATAATATTTTTCTTGGATCAGATTTGCATTTCTTATCAGTGTAATGATGTTATAAAACATTAATATACACAATCAAAAACCACAAATTAACAATTTAATTTATTTAGATGAGAATCTAATCCCACAGTGTTGATAAAAAATAATTTTGATTCAATCCATCCTAATAAAACATTGGGAAATTGATATAACAATTCCTAAAAACAACATTCCGAACTACCTCTTATGATATAAGGATGATTAAAATAATTTCTTTCCATGGCCTCTATCATATCTACGGCCTATGTCCCAATTAGATACCACAACAACATATTAATAAAAAGACATGATTTTTAATCATCCACATTGTTGCCTTTTTTGAGAAAACATGTCAGGTTTAATGGATCCCGGATACCTAAGACAACATTTACATTCCCAACAGGAGTTACCATTCCGCACTAGTTGGAGACTATAACATTGATTTATACAATATGAACGTGTGAACAAATTTTCCAAAAACACAATATAAAATGTAGGTTGTGATAAAAATCAATAGTATGCTCCCACCAAGGATTCCAAAAATAGATGACCAAATTAATTTACCAGATAATGATTTCAAATTTAAATAGATTGGATTGTAATCTAAATATAATATATTAAAAATAATTCTTTAAATTTAAAATTCTAGAAAAAATTTGAAAATTGTATTAATTAAATATTTATATAAAACAATTTAAATAAATTTATAATTATTATTTAAAAGGGTTTCCATGTAATGTAATGAATATCAAAACATTAACAAAGAGATACATGGTTATCTTAAAAGTGGTATGATAGTTATAACTTATTGAATCCTCAAAAACTAATATGAAGGTAAAAAAATGTCCACACATGTCCCTCTAACACATTTCAATTAAGGATAACCAACATCCCATTATGGATAAGATCTACATATATGATTATTTTAGAGTTAGAAAAAGTTAATCTATTACTAGGGAAATTCTAGCATAGAATTTTTTCCCAAATAACTCACAAAATACCAAGGATGTCATGCTTTCAAAAAATCATAAAAAAATTGAAATTTATGACAAAACATTTTTAAATAAAATTCAATACATTGTTACCATTTATTTACGCCCATTTCCTTTAAAAATAATGTTTTTCTAATCAAATAATGAATTTTCCTAGATAAAACATTGGGTTTCATTCAAAACAATTAAATCCATTTTCCCATATAATTTTTTTAATAAATATCAAAAATAAATTTCCCAATATAAATTTAATGAACTATATTACACAATTTAATTACACAATTTTCCATCAAATATAATTCAAAGTCTAATTCAAGGTAATTGGGGGGATTCCCAATTTCATGTGAAATGAAACCAAAATACCAATTTTAAAAAAATTATTTTTTTACAATACAATTGAAATAAATTTATTTTAAATGATGAAGAATATGGATATATTAATTATAAAATCAAATATTGTGCCACCTACCTTGAGATCAGGTTGTTAGGAATAAGAAATCCTAAGATGGGAATTTCAAATGAATAATTTCAACAATAATAACTTGATAATGAAACCTAGATTTATGATATAATCATATTGTTTTACATCTAACAACGTCACATATTATTATATATTTTTATTAAGAGTTGAAATTTTATCTCGATAGATGGAATTTAGATCAATGAGTTTCAAGGAAATGATTGATCAATGATCACTGGGCATTGACATGAATCAAAGATGCATTAGAGGAGACAAAATGGTTCCTTGGGAACTTATAATACCAATGGGATATCTAATCCTCTGTTAGGGCATGAAGAGGGAAGAAATAGGGGTTTGGAATATTTTAAATGAATTTTTTAGTTAATAGAAAGTTCCATGCACTGTTTCCGGGTACGAGATGCACGGTTAGCCAAACCATGAACACTAGAAATGTTCCACAATTTATGGGGTTACAGAGATTCTAAATAGTGGGCACTTGAAATTTCAAATCTTGTGACAACTATGAAAACTGTCACTACCTAGGTTTCCAAGGTTATCACTAGTAGGACATACATTTTGGGAAAGATGTGTGCCAACCATGCACATCCCTATTGCACATTTTGAATTTAAAAAATTTAACTTGAATCACCACGAAAAGATACCCAAGGAAATCATGATAAAAGTATTTGTCAGGGAATAACTGAAAATAAAAACAATATGTTAAAATTTATGTTATTTTTTTATATTTTTCTTGACAAAAACATGTAACTTTAGGTTATTTAATCCCAATTAAAATTTTATAATATTTTTAACCAATTTACATAGTGTGAAAATATTTTGAAAATATTTGTCAGCCCAAAATTATGAATTAATGTTCTAAACCACCCATAAAGCCTCCAAAACAAAAAAACTCTTGTCTCACCCTCCAAACATTTATAAAACTAAATTTGAAAAGTACCAATAATATAATAATATTATACAAATAAAAATAACCATGAAAATAATTCCACATCAAACCCATCTTATAAACACATTATAGGATTTTCATTAAATCATTATACATCATAGTGCTTCTCAGATTAATAAAGAATGATGACTAATAAGAACCATTAAGAATAAACATCTTAATTTATAGTTTTGATGGCATATATCATGTTTCCAAAAATTTATATATCCATATATTATATACATAAAGTCTTGTTTATTTTATAAATATTCTTTTTACTGTTTATTAAATTTTTTGGCTCCCTTTATCGACTAAATAATATAAGGTATAAAATTAATTTTATAATATTACATTGAAATTATTTATAGATTTCTATTTACATCTTTTTCATTTCCATTAATATTATATCGATTACAATCCTCCCCATTTATAGGGTTTTAGGATAATCTCAAATATGTTTTCTTATGATTCTATTTTCCTTGTGATGGTTTTAATGGTTTGAAGAAATAATAATCCTTGATTATATATGAACACATTAATTAGTAAATATTGATAAATTTTGTTTCAATAGATATATTAGTCTACTATTATCTTTATATATTTCACACTTCTCCCCGTGGAGAGAATCTCTCCAAATAATCATTGTTAAAATCACTATAGAAAATTACATATCATATATTGGGTATTCATTATCATTTATATTTAAATAATAGGAGGAATATATAGCCGATTTTTTATTTCTCAAATGCACACTAACTAATAATTTTTTTGATGAATCAAATATTTTCAAAATATCTACCCCATTAGTGGGTATTGTGAGAATAGAAACAATGATTAGCCTCCAAATTATAAATTTAATCATATACTATCATTCATTAGCCCAAAAAAATCACTCCCTCTATTCATATTTTTTATAGTGGTTATGAAAATTTTGATATGTTACCCAAATATTTAGGATGGTACCAATATAATCTAATGAAACTATTGAACAAATCATATATATTGTTCTATTACATCCATTAAAATCCACTATTGTCGATGTGTATATAATGAAAATGTTTATGGTGAAAATATGTAAAAGAAATGTCAAATTATCATTACAAACGTCACATTTAATAAAAATTACATATAACTATTGATTTCCCCAGTATTTCTATTCAGAAATAAAATTCTCATCTTGTGCCTCCATTATTTTGTAGAAAATAAAAATACATTCTATAATTAGAACAATTATTTCATCATTGTAATCCTTAATAAAATAAATTAATAATTAATAATAAGATATATGTTGAATTAGTGACTAAAAATGGAATCAATTTGGATTCACAGTGACTAAATATTTTAAAAAATGTGCTATTAGGGATATCCAGCTTCATCGGCTTCACATGATAATATGATGATGGAAAATTAAATTTAGAGAAGTTATTATATCCAGGAATCTAACTTAAAATGTCATCAAACACTATATGTTGATTCATAATATTCATTGTGATCTTAATATGATAGTGATAGTCAATAAGGGGTTCATCAACCCCTCATTCTTGATGAAATAGACTGGTTCACCCCACTATGAAGAATTTGGAAGTATATACCGATTATCCATATTTATTTATAGTTTTCTCAGAATACCTTCATGTTCAATGGTAGCTTTTCTATATATAGTATTATGTATTTTAAAAACATACTAGTATATTACTGGTTAAGAACTCAACCTATAGTCACGTATGAGGAATATAAAATTATTTAGGAAACATATCATTACATTCTCATACAAAGGGAATGTCATCATGATTTACATCTTCCTTAGTCACAATAATATTTTTCATACACATTCATAGATGGAGAAAATTTGCATTATTAATATATTGATACATAATGAGATCAATCCTCTACCTTATACATAAATATAATTAATGTGTTTTTCATAACACAAATGGTTATTTTCTTTATCGTATAAATATATTTTTTTTCTCTTTATAAGGAATGAAAATCAATACATAGAATAACATAAAATTCTGCTAAATAATGTATCATATGATATTCTATGAAATTCATATTAAATTATTGATATTTAATATGGTTTAATATTGGTGTACAATAATTTCCCCATGTAGAATTTTCATGGTTGACTTCACATCCATGTTTTGAGGTAGTGTGTGAATAGTAAAAAACTAATGTGATCAGAATTAATGGGAATAACTACATTCAAATAGGAATCTTTTAGTTATTAGAGGGATTATAAACTTATCATTAAATATTTTATTTTGATACAAATCTATTTTTTCTTCCAATATATACATAAGGAAAATAATATTAAAATATTTAATTATATGAAGGGAAATGGTGAAAATATACAGTATAAACAATATATAATATGTATTCCTTAACCATAAAATATATAGGTATCAATATTTATTATATGAAATATATTTTATTATATAAAATTTAATAGGAATTTTACTCCCATTAATATGGATTGTAAAAATATCATTATTAACCAAATAATATCACCAATGTGTTTCATTCCAGGTGTACAATCTTAGGAAACATTGTCATGAACCATGTACATGTTTTGTTAATACCCAATGACACCATTAATTTTAATTTTTCATTGAAAACATAGTTCCAAAACCATAACATGTAAATATAATCTATATAAGGATTTATTTTATCAAGAAACCAATCATTCTATACATTACAAAAATTTAATTATTCTTAACTATGTTTACTGATAAAGATAGTGTTTTCACATAGGATTTATAATTGTAATTTATAAATATAATATGATAATTATGTGATACCATCTATGAAAAACAATATATTTTTTACCAATTATTTCTTCTATTTGTCAAAAAATGATCCACATAATACATTCTAATAGATTGGATGTCCTAGTATATTTTTTAAATAAGGAAAATTCTAGAAATAGTGAATCAAATATATCCCTATATTATAATAACATTTTTTCATTATCTTACATTTAATTTTTATTCTAATACTAAATTGTATAACATGTATATGTACATATGAAATGGGTGATATATTAAAACAATTAATGGGGTAATCATGGAATTATATAAAGTAAATTATATATATCTATAAAGAGGAATAACATGTTGTTAATGAAATATAGATTCATAATCGTGATCATTAAAATATGATATATAATTATAATAATAAAAAACCATAGGAATTTAACAACAATAAAAAAATATGAACTCCTAATAATAATTCAATTCGAAAGAATGAAAACATAAAACAGAGTACTTTTTCTATCCTTGCAATATCCATTTGTTGTATTTGTTGAGTTAAGTTATTATCTAGTGAATTATATGGATATTCAAATTTCACCCTACTTGAAACATTTATATAATGTTCATGAATTTTTATGCCCTATAGATCATACAACATAAAAAAATTATACATCACATTAAATATAACATTGACAGATTGTGTGTTACATAATATTAATTCCCTAATAATTGATAGATATTTTGATGTTGGTGAATTCCCATTATAGTAATGGGGATGGGTATTCATAAGAACAATGTTTCAAGTGGAAAATCATGCAATAAATTCATCAGCATTGCAGGAGAAACTAATTGTTCTTGTAAAGGGTAATAATAGTGAAATTTCATCAATCATTACATGTGAATTATATAGATGGTACCAGGATGATAAAAATCTATATGAACATAAAAAAGTAAAATAAAACGGGATAATAAAAAAATGTACAGGAATAATTAGGAAGAGGATGTGAATCTATTTGTTGGTCTGAGTGTATTGGTACTTCATTAGATGGGCTAATAATTTTCTTGGAAATGAAAACTATAACATAGAGTAATCACTCATGGTTACTACTATCTCAATGTCAAAATATATTGTTTTTGAATCTTCCTTGTATTTCATTGTATTTTGTGGTTAGTTATTATGATTTCTTCAAAGATACCTGAAATATGGGACACTAATAGCTTAACAAGTAATGTAAATTAGCATCGACAAACATGTGACATGAAGGTATTGTTTATGTGACTGGAATTATGACATATAATTATAATTTGAAGAGTTATTTGAATGTGATAATAATGTGTTTATTCTTTTTTTAAAATAATGTATCAATATGACTCCTCTGACATTATAAAATGGGAGGAACCCAATTTGGTTTTAGATATATCAGTTCATAAGAATCCCATCAATTTATTTGATTCCCATGAAAAAATATTTGGTCAAAAAAACTATTCCATTAGTTTAAGTGTTATGGTATATTGATAAAAAAATATCAGGAATTCTAGGACCATGAATTATATGTGAGGATGTTGTTGCCTTTCCCCTTTTTATATGGATATTTATCCTCAAGAATTCATACAGATATTTTATCACCCACAATTTGAGGAATGTATCCCTAGTTTATTACTTTTTTTGTGTTTAATGTCTTTTGGTATTGTTTTTGATATATTAGGATGGTTTTGGACTTGTTTGGAAGCCTTTTTTGGGTGCTTCACGTTTAGAGCACTATTAGGGGAAACCATGCAGAATCCCCAAGAAACCATGTATCCTGAGATATTAGGTTAGTATATTTTGTGCATGTATTCTATAGCTATTTTCGGGGTCATTGTGAGGTTCCTGTCGAGGTATTAGCATCTTCTTGGTAATCATAGGGTTTTCCTAACCGTGGGAGATAACCATGTGCGACATAATAATGGATTTTTGTAAATTATAACCACAATATATTTCCCATATTTCCTTTATTTCTTCTCACAATTAAACTCAACTTGGGATTTTTTGGTTCACAATGGATATATTGTCTCTCCCACTATTTTTAGAAGATAATCAAACGGGTGTCGGGGTGTGATGAAAGTGATTCCCTCTATGTTTGTCTCTATACTAGGTTTCATTGTGTTTTTCCATAAATCTACATCTCCCTCTCTCCCAGTTTTCTAGATCAACATTCATTCCATGTTATTATTTGGTTTTATTAACCAAAAGTGGTGCTTTTATGGGTTTTAGTTGATAGGGAAGGAGATCTATAGTGGTTTTGGTGGAACGTTATCCTAGATATGTGTTGCAATTTATTTTGGGTCGATTTAATTGGAACCCTATGGTTTGTGTATTTTCTCCCAACTCCACATTATAACAAATTGTTTCCTTATTTGTAACAAATTTTGTTTCCTGATATTAACTGTGGGAATGACGTGTAAATCTTTTTGGAAACCAATTTGGTGATTATTTGGGGGATATTTTCTAAAATAGGATATTGTTAAAAAATATTCTTTGTTGGGTGATTATAAATTGTTAATTATAAATTAATTAATGGTTTAAATTATTAAAATTGTCTTATTAACGATGAATTTTAATAAAAATTTTATTTCATTAATGTACGATTTCTCAGAGAAAAAGGTTTTATCTTTTTTTTACAAATTGGTAATGTATTGAAGTGGTTATGGATTGTTTTGTAATGGTTTACATGATGAATGTATTATTTGGTTAGAATATGGTGTTTTCATATTGATGAGGAATTATGGGTGTATGTTCTAGCTTATTTTCATATGAATTATTTCCTGTGTTGAATTTGATGCGAAGTGGGTGGGGTGTACCAATATAAAATATGGGAGGGATAGGGGAATAATGGGACCCCATCAGTGATTAGAGGATAGGATGTACCACCCGATTAGGAAATTAGTGTGATGACAAGGATGCGAAGTTCCAATGTGATAGTTTACTAGTATGGTTGTGTGAACCTATATAATTTTTCATTAATGGGTGTTTTTATTGAAGGTAGAATTTTATTTATCATATGAAATAGTAAAAATGGATTATGTTAGGGTTGTGGGCTTTCCATTATATTTTGCATAGTTGGATGGAATATGTCCCAATAAGGATGTGTTTGGATTATTGGAAATGGTATTAGTATTTTATAATTTATAAAAAAATTACATAACTGTGCTAACAAATTTTTCCTAGCAGCATCTCTCGGAAAATTATTTGGGTGAATCCTATTGTGTATTTCTACTCACCCACTAGTTTGGAACATTGGTGCTTTTCTAGATGTTGTTTTATAGTATACATGTAAAGGTAAATAATCACCTTCATTTTGTATTACCTCGAGTTTCTTTGCGGTTTTGGGTGCATGGAACATGATGCTTGGCTTCGAGATTCAGTGTTATTTCATATCATCTTGGGTTCTGGTATTGTAGTATTCCCCTTGGTACTCTGACTATGTATTATTTTACCATGGTTATATATTTATTTTGGTTTATTTGAGATTTAAACCTTGTAGACATGCATCATGTAGCTTCGGTTTGTTATGACTTGTTTGGTTGGTTTCATTAATTTTTGGGAAAATTGTTCCGCAACTATTCTTGAAGCCATTGGATTTTATTTCCATCCATTTTCCCCATAGGAACATCACATAAGGCCTAGTGGCATCTAACTTGTTTCTCAATCCATTGTGGTAGGGGTGGTATGTTACTAGTGGAATTAGTTTCTTCGGTCCATGAAATTCATGTTAAAGTACTTGTTTGGTCCTTTGGTGTTGTTTTTTCATCTTGGTGTTGACATTCTATCATTGATCATTCCTCTAGATGGGAAGGTATTATGGCATAGGATTGACAGAACAAGAAATGTATAGCATAGAAGGATGTAGTTGAGCCATCTATGGTGAAAAATATTGTCACTACGGAGTTTGGTATATAAGTGTTTTGGATACACTTACAAGGATTAGATAACTCATCGTTTGGAAGTAGCTAATGTGATGAGGATGACATGAATGGAATAAATCACTTTCAACTTGGATGCATATTTCATTGGGTATAATGATTTATGTTTTGTTTTGATTTTATTAATTTGTTAAAAATCATGAAATTACATACAAATGTGTGGATTTTCAAGGTGAATGGTTTTAGTATTTTCAAAATTGGTCGATTTAAAAAACATATGGGATTTTTTAAAAATGGTGTATCTTGGGAAATATGAACTTGTGGAAAGCCGAGTTTTTTTACTGGTAATGTAATTGAATTTTAAATTTTAAACAACTTTTTTCTAATTGAGTGAAACAAATTGGTAATTTTGTGTTGATAAAAATGGAACTAGGTAGGCTATATAGATTCCAACTAGATGAGGCTGTTGGAAATGGGGTTGTACCTGAGCCCTAGGTAAACCAACAACTAGTGATGAGTATAGTGGATTCTTTCCTTGAAATGTAATGTAGGAATAAATTGATTGAGCCAAATCATGTATGTTATACAGCTTGCGTTCGAACGTATAATCCACCCATCTTTAAGAGTGATTTGGATCTGGAAAGGGTAGAATCATGGTTGAACAAAATGAATAGTATATTTGAATTCATTGAAACACTAATCATGATGAAAGTGAAACAAGAAATATACATGCTAGAAGATCATTCCCTACAGTGGTGGGAGTTTGTCGTCCATGCTGGAACAGACCAAGGGGTTACTTGTGATTATTTTGATGAATTTTTTAATAAAAAATTCTACCCTCATTCATTCAAAATTTAGTGGAGAACATATTTCATCTTCTAGATTTATAGGAACATGAAGATAATGTAATATTTTAGGTAAGGCCGTGAACTTATTCCATTTTTCATCTAATTTTGGGAGTATTAAATCAATAAAGGAACATATTATTGATGCTGTATTGAGTTAGGAAATTAAATTTTTTTTAAAAATGGTGATGTGTATTAGTGATTACACTGAAATAGTGAATAGTGAAATATTAGATGATTGGGAAATCATTGGGTCTTTATGCGGGGCATGTATGTTTGTACCCATCAGAAATTGTAGGAACTCCAATGCTGGGTTTATGCAAAATAGGGACACTATCTTCCAGGGTGGATATATGGTTCAGAATCTGACAACATGATCGATGAATCTTCTTCCAACGCCTTAGAGAAATCCATGATGTGTTTAGTGTGGATCTATCGCTCACATTATTCGTGATTGTATACAGTGACCTCAAGAATTGCATAACTGTATATAGAAAAGGATTCTTCTGTGGTATTTTCGAAATAATATATGGACGGGTGTTCGTGAAACTCCTCAGGGGTTGCAAGAATCCTATTCCTTGAAGGCTTGGGGGTAGAATTATACCCCAAATTATTATAATAACATTATTCATGGTGATTCTATGAACACCATGACTCCTCCATTGGGAGATAAAGAGCATAGCGTGGAAGGAAAGAAGTTGTTTGTAGCTAATCATGTTATCATGGATGATCAGTTGTGAGAATCCATGATGTGAGGTATGATAATATTAAATTCTACCTTTATGGAAGGGTTTTTTGATATTAGTGAATCAAATTATTTTCTTACTTATCGTCTTGTTAGTCATATTGGATTATCTATGGAAATGATTCCTTTGGTTTTAAAACATCAAAACCATCTTGGTTAAGCAGTGTGTTAGGAATTCATGTACAAAGAATTATGTATAGTTGTGGATGATATGGAGTCAATGTGGGTTTTCATAGTGTGTGATATGGATGTGTGTGGTTTTTTCCATTTAATGAATAATTTTACTTTGTTTAATGCCCACAATGACTATTATGAATAACCGGTTAGTTTCACAACAGATGATGGTGTTTAACATCCTTTTAGAGAAGATAAGAATGCAATGTGGAGTTTAACATGTTTTTTAGAACCCATTGTTGGAGCAATTACATATAAGTTAGTGTCATTTTCATTGGAATTATAGGAATGAGTTATGTAGAGTAGTTTTCTAGTAGTAATTGGTCAGTTTATGGGTGTCTTTCCATAATAATTCTATGGATTTACACCATTGAGAGAATTTGATATTATGATTTACCTCCTTACATGGAAAAATCAGTTCTCACAACCTTATAACCATATGGAACCAACATAATTGATATTATTGAAGGTGAAGATGGAGTAGTTATAAAATAAAGGATTAATCCATCCTAGAACATCCCCGTGGGAAGAACTTCTTTGGTCAATTGTAATGTAGGATGGAACCTTGAAAATGAGTATTGATTATCATAGAAAAAATCATGGAATAATAAATAACTAATATCCACTTCCATGAGTTGATGATTTGTTTGATCTGTTAAGGTTGGATTAGTTAGTCTCTAATATTTAATTGTGGTCAGAATATCATCAATTGTGATTGTAGAAAGATGATATTTAAAAGACAATATTCAGATGTATATATTTCTTTTGTGATTATGTGGTTGTACCCCTTGGTCTAACGAATGCACCAACGATGTACATGGCCTAGATGAATCCATCATTTTAGAGATATCTAGATTCATTCATGGTGGTATTATTTTATGATATACTTGTGTATTTCAAGACAATAGTGGATAATGAGTAGCACATATCAGTAGGGTTGGTTATCTAGAGTGGTAATCAGTTGTATGAAAAATTTTCAATTTTTGACTTTTAGATACAGGAGGTTCATTTTCATGGCCAGGTTTTTTCTAAGAGAGGAGTTTCTATTTCTCTAGAAAAGATAGAGGTGATTATCTCATGGAATCCACCAAATAATGTGTTTGAGATACATTGTATCATTGGTCTATGTGGGTATTATCTACATTTGTTTCATAATTTCTCATGATTGTACCCAATAATGATAGATTTGACAATGAAAAAAGTTTCCATTTATATGGGATGAATAGTTTCCAATTTTTTTGAAGAGATTAAGTGTTAAATTACATCTTCAACAATCCTGGATTTTCTAGAACAAGGGAAAGGGTTCACGGTGTATTGTGACACATCGAGATCATGTTTGGGGTGTTTTCAAATGAAATGGGATCATGTGTTTTCTATTTCTCATGAAAGATGAGGGTGCATGAGAAAATTTATCCAGGTTATGGAGAAGGGTGATAGAGTTGTTTTCGTTCCAGTGTTGTTGGATCCTTAAATGGTTGGCTTGGATAAGGAAGCAATGATATCAATCTCTGGGTGTATGGTGATGATGTTGATAGATAATGGAGGGTAGTACATGTAAGAACACAGATCTCTTTTCAGGTATGTTTTCCTTTTTTGGTGTTTTTGAGAAAAAAATGAATTTTATGGAAATTTCCAAAGTACATGCCATGTAATTTTTGAGGACACGCCGTGTACTTTGTTCCGGCTCGAAGCCATGTGCTGGCCATGTCCGGGCCACACACATGGTGTGTAAGGCTGAGGTGGAGGTCGGTTATTTCAGAGTACGGAAAAATTATAAGTACACGCCGTGTACTATAAAAGTACACGTCCTGTACTTTTTTTTTCATGAAACAGACTGGGGTCGCGTCTAACCCTCATATTCACCTTCTTCTCCAGTTTTGGGCAGTCCGAAGTGACCCGTATGGCCGGATCTTCGACGGACAACCGCCTCGCCGTCTGTTCTCCGATTCGAGCACGGTCAGTTGCATTGGAAGCACATCGGTGAGTTCTTAATTCTACATTAGCCTTGTTTCTTGATTCCTCCTGGTTTCCATGTTATCGTGGGATGAACGTTTTGTCCGTTTTATCATATCTACGTCATTATAAGGGGAATCGGTCGTCGAGGTTCACGTATATCAATCTCCTAGGATCGAGGTAGGTGGTTTGTGCCTTTCTGTAAAAATTCTTTGAGTATTTTGTTCAAATTCCACCAATACCCTTGAACGGGGTATTGTGTGTTTCCTGTTTTTCCCTTGTTTCTTGCTTGCTTTGCTTGATTACTTTAGTAGTGGTTATTTCTTGTGATTAGAGTATTTTGTTTGTGCTCAGTTTGCCTTTCCATGCTGGTTCTGCCTGTTTGGCATTTTCCAGTTTCCATGCCTAGTTGTAGGATAGTGGAACTGTTGATTTATTTTACTATGGAGCCTTATTTGATAGCTAAGTAGTTCTTGAGGTTTACTTAGACGATAAACACACACTGAGCTTGTTTAGTTACTCTGGAATGTGAGAACCTATTGTAGCTGACCAAATGGAGAATTGACGGAAGGGCTTCTCCAGAGTGTCTTTTAAATAACGATGCGAGACCAAGTGGAGAATTGATAGAAGCGATTCTCTAGAGAGTATTTTAATTACGACGTGGGCTATAGGGGGAATTGACATTCATTGCTTCCCAAGAGATCATTTAGCACGATACGATACTATATGGGGAATTGACGGTGAGTGATTCCCCAGAGAGTCTGTTTAATTACATAGCTGAGCCAGAGGGGTGAGACTGTGTGTGCCTCCCAGAGGGTTGCTAGTACTTAGTGGTTGAACCATAGGGGTTAGACTGTGAGAGCTACCCAGAGGGTTAACTTTTTTACTTTTTTTGCTGGATGCTTACTTGTGTGCTATCCTTGTTAGTACTGTGGAATGTAGTTGTTGTGCTTTTCGGTTTACTGCTTCTTGTTTTAGTGCTTCAATGTATTCATTGACTGTTAGGCATAGATCATTGGGTGGTTTCCTACTAGGACTGTATCTCACACCCTGTTTGGGCCATGCATTTGGGCCCAAGCAGACTATGTTGCTGCAGGTATAGATAAGGGAATGCGCCCTTCTACATCAGGATCTTGATTACACCGGGAGCTGGGGAGCATGGGACCAAGTCGTGGCTCGCGATGCTGAGGAGCTTAATTTGTTTTCTTTTGCACTTGGTTTTAGTTGTATTTCAGAACGTTTTTGTGTTTTCTATTTTCCTTTGATACTTTTACCTGCTGCATCTTTTTCATCATAGTTATATATCTATATTGTTTCTGCTGTTTGGTTTCTGCTGTTATGCATATCGTTACTACTTCCGCTGTTTATTGTTGTTTTTTACATTGTGAACCTTACCGAATGAGGGCATAGTTTCCCCATCGACTCACCTAGGCACTTTCATCTAGTCGGAAGCCTCTGGCATTTGGGTAAACGCGCTTGAGGTCATGTGGCGAACCGGGTACGGGGCACAAGTGGAGGGGCTCCATACTCAGGACGTTACAAAGTGGTATCAAAGGAGTTCTTTTCTCTTGGTATACTATTTGGAGACTTTAGCCAGAGATAGGATGGATTCGGTACTTGGTATTAAGATTTTCTAGGGAGTAGCTAACCCGTGTACAGGGAAAGGCTATACTACCTCGTTAAATTGTAGTTTTCTAGTTTTGAGTTTTATGGTTGATTTGTTTTCACCTAGAGTTATTCACATGACTTGTGCAGTTATTGATTTGATATTTCGGTTCAATTTCTATCTCAACCTGATGAGATGAGGGTATGCCATCTCATGCATCATATAAGCACTTGTATAAATCACATGTCATGCATTCTTTCCATGCCATCTAGGGTGCATTAGCGATTGCATGCTGTTGTGATAGGCTCTGTGTAGATTATGCATGTTGTTTGTGATAGTTGCTTGATATATTCTCTAATGTTATGTTAGAAAACTATTTGCCTTGTTCTTTGCATAAAATGAATGCCAATTTTTTTGGTTCTTGAGGTGTTGTGGGCCTCACAGATCAGAATTTGGCATCTTTTCCCTTATTTTTGGTGTTTCTGGAATTCTGCGCAGTTATTGCGCTACTGCCCAGAAAAACCGAGAATACACGGCGTGTACTTCTCGGGCACACGCAGTGTAGTTTTCAGGCCATGTCACTGACTGTGTGAGCAGTAAACTGTGTCGTAGGAGTAACTTCGGGAACATGTTGTGTAGCATTGGTACACACCATGTGAGTTTGGTGCCGTGTACCCTGTCGTGTCACTAACAACAGTGGCTGGGGATGCTCAGGTAGAACACGTCGTGTCCATAGGGAACACGCCATGTAGTCTTGTCCAGGTACCCAACCATGTCATGAATAACACGAGCCGGCGTGACCTTCCTTTCCACACTCCATGTTTGTTCGGAACACTCCGTGTATTCTTTCCCAAGTACCCGGTCGTGTCATGAACAACACGGGATGGTGTCGCCTTCGCCTATGCACGCTGTGCTTGTTCGGAGCATGCCGTGTAAGGTCCAGCCGTGTAAATGGCCATGTACCCAACAACCAGGACTGCCAGAGCCCTGTCTATTGCACGTCGTGGTTGTTTCAAACACGCTGTGTAGTCTCGGGTTGAGTCGGACCCTGTGGGTCAGCCACGTAAGGATACTCGGGTAGGGGAATTGTTTTCATATACACGTCGTGTGTGGGGAACAACACTTCGTGTAGTTTGTAGTGTACACGAATTGTAGGGCATAAGTACACGCCCATGTTAGTGGTTTCAAAAGACACGCCATGTAGTTTTATACACGTCGTGTAGTCGTGTTTTGCAATCTTGTGTGTTTTTCTTCCCCTATTCCCATTTTGTACTATTGTGTTCTCTGTACTTGTTTTCTTGATCTAAGGCGTGCTTTTGATCTTTCAGAGCTATGCCTCCAAGACGTCCTCTGGTCTTACGTCTGTCGTCGGGCAGTGATCAGACGCCAGACAGGGCTGATCAAGGACTTCCTGTCGATCCCCCAGCCAAGCCAGCCTTGGCACCGGTTGCCGTACCAGTTGCAGGTGCTGATGCGTAGTTCAGGGAAGGTTTCATGAGAATGATGCAGGCCTTCCAGGGAGCACCACCTCCTGCCTTGTCTATGGCATACTTGACGTGGTTCTTCCATCAGCAGTATCCTCCCACATTCTCGGGGGAGGGGGGACCTCATGCTTCAGATTCATGGCTGGAAGCCATGCTGACTATATTCGAGCATTTGGAGATTCCCCCAGAGAGGCGGGTCAAGGTCGCTACCTACATGCTCCGAGACTCAACCAAGAGGTGGTGGGACTTGATCTCACAGGTGGGTCAGCAGCAGACTATGACTTGGGAGGAGTTCCAGCGCGTGTTTTACGACTGCTTCTACCCGGAGACCATGAGGGCCGATCGAGCCCGAGAGTTCATGAGTTTGGAGAAAGGTACTCTATCTGTCATAGATTATTAATCTCATTTCACCGAGCTGCAGCGTTTTACACCCCTTCAGGATGGGATTGGGGCGTTCTTGGAGAGGAAGTTTGAGGATGGACTCAGGAGGGAGATTCTCTCACAGGTGAACATCGTCCAGCTGACTTCCATTACTTCCATCTTCAACTAGGAACTGATTTAGGAGCGAAATCTGAGGGACTCTGGAGCTGCGAGTTAGGGCGGTTCTACTTCCAGAGCAAGCTTTCCTTCAGATGATAGCAAGTAGCACCGTAGGGAGCCTACACATGGTGATTCGAGGAAGCGAGACACATCATCAGGTAGCCATGTGACATGATACCAGTGTGGCCGGACAGGGCACACGAGGCTGCAGTGCCAGAGAGACCCAGTGGACTGCCGATCATGCGGCATGTTGGGTCACCTTCAGCATTTCTGCTAGGTTTTCCCACAAGCAGCAGGTGACCGGGGTTCTTCCATGACTCCTCGTTCAAGAGCAGCCCCACCAGTCTCTCACCAGTCAGGGAACTGGAGTTCTTCCGGCCGTTCGGGCCGAGGGGGAGGTCGAGGTCATGGCGGTCAGCCACCAGTCCCTCAGCTCCAGCAGGGAGGTTTAGCTCAGAGTGGTCAGTCAGGGGTGCAGGGTCGTGGTGCAAGCCAGTCTTTCACCGTGGAGCAGACTTATCATGAGCAGGATCCTGGCCCTTCTACTGTTCGAGGTACGATATTAGTAGCCTCAGTTTTATCTTCCGCCTTTTTCGATACTCGTGCTACACATTGTTTTATCTCTATTGCCGTTATGGAGAGCCTTGTACATTGCATTTTTCTTCTGCCGACTGGTTGACACTAGACACACCTTTGGGAAGGATAACATCTAGTGTACGTCAGTGTAGAGAGTGCCCTCTTGAGGTTGCAGGGTATCGCTTCTTATGGGATCTCTATGTCATAGAGATGACAGGCTATGATATCATCCTTTGCATGGATTGGTTGATTCCCTTTCAGGCAGTCGTCGACTTCTATCACCGCAGAGTTAGTTTCATCTCACTAGAAGGTGAATCATTCCATCAAAGAGGCGAATGGGACATTTTTGCCAGTCAGGCATGACTCGAGCATCTTGGGCTACGAGGGGTGATAGCCTAGATTGCTAGTCTTTATCTGGATGACTAGGGGACTCCACAGTTGGACCTTCTTCCAGTGGTGGATCACTTCAGGGATGTCTTTCCAGAGGACTTTTTAGGATTACCTCTGGAGCGTGAGGTGGACTTTTCTATTGATCTCGTGCCAAGAGCGGCACCGGTGTCCATTCCACCCTATAGGATGGCCACACCTGAGTTGCAGGAGCTCAACAAGCACTTGGAGGAGCTACAGGATAAGGGTTTCATTGAACCCAATACATCTCCTGGGGGTTCCCCTGTTATGTTTGCGAAGAAGGAAGATGGTACCCTTCGACTTTGTGTGGATTATCAGAAGCTAAACCAGTTTACAGTCAAGAACCGATATCCCTTGTCGCGGATTGATGACCTTTTAAATCAGATTCAAGGATCCCAGGTGTTCTCGAAGATCGACATGAGGTCCGATTATCATCATTTGCGCATTAGACCATCAGATATACCTATGATAGCCTTCAGGAGTAGGTATGGTCTTTACGAGTACACAGTCAAGCCGTTCGGTCTCACGAACGCACCGACAGTTTTCATGGCGCTAATGAACCGAGTGTTCTATTCTTAATTGGACTCCTTCATTGTGGTCTTCGTGGGTGATATCTTGGTGTAATCTCACAGTCCATACAACCATGCCACATATCTTGAGATCGTTCTGAGTACACTGAGAGAGCATCAGCTTTATTCTAAACTCTCGAAGTGCCACTTCTGGATGGACCAGATTCACTTCTGGGGTCACGTCATCTCAGAGGTAGGAGTATCAGTGGACACAAAGAATGTGAGAGCTATAGTTTCCTGGGAGCATCCGAAGAACGCCTTTGAGGTAAAGAGTTTCCTAGGGATGGTTGGACACTACAGACACTTCATTCAAGACTTTTCTCGTCTAGCAGCACCTTTGACAGGTCTGACCAAGAAGGGGGTGAAGATCTTATGGTCATATTCTTGTGAGTCAGCCTTTCAGGAGCTGAATGGAAGGTTGATGTCATCACCAATACTAGTCTTTCAAGAGCCAGGCAAGAGCTACACTGTTTACTGTGATGCTTCAGGTATCGGGCTGGGAGCTATGCTTATGCAGGGTGATGGAGTCGTTGCGTACGGGTCTCGGCAGTTGAGACCACATGAGAGGAACTACCCTACGCATGATCTGGAGTTGGCAGGTGTTGTTCATGCCTTGCGCTGTTGGAGACACTACCTTCTGGGAGGGATCTTTTTGGTCTTCACGGACCACAAGAGTCTCGGGTATATTTTCACTCAGCGTGATCTGAATCTGAGGCTGCGAAGGTGGGTCTAGTATCTTCAGTCTTTTGATTTCGAGCTTGCCTATACGCCAGGAAAGGGAAATGCCGTGGGTGATGCTTTGAGCAGGAGAACTCAAATTCAGGTAGTTCAGCAGGACAGTAGTGAGTGGCAGCTGATGGCTCTGTTCACTGAGATGCATCTGGAGGTGCACAACAGATAGGGACAGACATTTCTATATTCTGTAGCTGCTACCTCCACATTACATAATTGGGTACGGATGAGGCAGCTATCAGACTCATAAGGCTTAGTCCAGCAGGAGTGTGTGTTAGGAGAGGACAATCTTCCTGGATGGATAGTGGGTGAGGATGAGATCTTGCGTTTATAAGGACGTGTATGGGTACCAGTAGACATACGCAAGGAGCTGATGTGGGATTTCCATTCCTCAGTTTGGGATGTTCATCCTAGTGTCACCAAGATTCATCAGGATCCTCATCGCCAGTACTGGTGGCCAGGTATGAAGAAGGATGTTGCTGGATTTGTCATGAGATGTTCTACTTGTCAATAGGTGAAAGCAGAGCATCAACGACCAGCATTCCTTTTACAGCAGTTACCCATTCCAGAGTGGATGTGGAACAATGTTGCGATGGACTTCGTGACTGGGTTGCCGAGGTCACCTCGGGGGAACGATGTTGTTTGGGTTGTTGTCGATAGACTTACGAAGGTAGCTCACTTCATGCTGATCAAGGAGACCTTCAATGTCGATGATCGTGGAAGACTTTACATCATAGAGATTGTGCGTCTGCATGGAGTTCCGCGCTCTATTGTTTCAGATAGAGATGTGCACATCACCTCTCGGTTCTGGCATGGATTTCATAAGGCCTTGGGTACACAGGTACTTTTGAGTACAAAATACCATCCCCAGACTGATGGCATGCCCGAGTTCACGATCCAGGTGCTTGAAGATATTCTTAGATCTTGCATCCTTGACATTGGAGGTTCATGGGAGAAACATATTCCTCTGGTGGAGTTCACCTACAACAACAGTTTCTTGGTGACCATTCAGATGGCTCCATACGAGGCTTTTTACGGAAGGCCATTCCGATCACCCTTAAGCTGGCTGGAGGCAGGAGTGGCAGCTTTGCTGGGGCCTCGTCTTGTTCAAGAGACTTTAGGGTAGATAGAGCTGATTCGGAAGAGGATGCCTACAGAGTAGTCTCGACAGAAGTCTTATGCTGATCAGTGGAGACGACCTCTACAGTTCAAGGTCAGTGATCAGGTTTTCCTACGTGTCGTACCGAGGTTGGGACACAAAAGGATTCAGAGACAGGGTATGCTCTCATCGCGGTATGTCGGTCCGTTTGAGGTCTTAGAGAGAGTGGGGTCGGTCTCTTATTGGTTACAGCTACCTCAGAGGTATCAGGCCGTGCACGATGTCTTCCACATCTCTCAACTCCGACACTACTTTTCAGACCCGTCTCACATCTTTCAGCCCGAGGAAGTCGAGCTTGAAGCGGATGCGTCGTTCGAGGAGCATCCTATCTGGATTATTGATCGTAGTACGAAGGATCTCTGTGGGTGGTCTGTTCCTCTGGTACGAGTGCTATGGCAGAACGGACGAGTACAGGATGAGACCTAGGAGAGGGAGGCTGATGTTCAATCGCAGTGGCCGGAGCTGTTCGGGGTTTCTACTTCTCCGTCTCATTAGGGAAATTCGGGGAAAAATTTCTTTAAGGGGGAAATATTGTAAGCATGAGGATCTCTTTTCAGGTATGTTTTCCTTTTTCTAGAGTTTTTGATAAAAAAAATGAATTTTATGGAAATTTCAGAAGTACGCGCCGTGTACTTTCTGAGTACTCATCATGTACTCTGTTCAGGCTCGAAGTCGTGTGCCGGTCATGTCCAGGCCACACACATGGTGTGTAAGGCTGAGGTGGAGGCTGGTTATTTCGGAATACCGAAAAATTAGATGTACATGCCATGTACTCTAAAAGTACACGCCATGTACTTTTTTTCATGAAACGGACCTGGGTCGCATCTAACCCTCATATTCACCTTCTTCTCCAGTTTTCGGCCGTCTGAAGCGACCCGTACGGCCAGATCTTCGATGGACGACCGCCTCGCCATCTATTCTCTGATTCGAGCACGGTCAGTTGCGTTGGAAGCACAATGGTGAGTTCTTCTTTCTTCTTTAGCCTTGTTTCGTGATTCCTCGTGGTTTACATATTATTTTGGGATGAGCATTTAGTGCGTTTTTTAAGATCTATGTCATTCTAAGGGGAATATATTGCCGAGGTTCATGTATATTGATCTCCTAGGATCGAGGTAGGTGGTTTGTGCCATTCTGTAGAAATTATTTGATTATTTTGTGGAAATTCTACCAATACCCTAGAACGGGGTATTGTGTGTTTCATGTTTTGCCCTTGTTTCTTTCCTTATTTTCTCGACTTCTTTAGTAGAGGTTATTGCTTCTGATTAGAGTATTTTTTTGTGCTCAGTTTTCCATACCATTCTTGTTCTGCCTATTTGGCATTTTCCAATTGCCATGCCTAGTCGTAGGATAGTGGAACTATTGATTTATTTTACTGTGGACCCTTAGTTGATAGCCAAGTAGTTCTTGAGTATTACTTAGACGATACACACGTGCTGAGCATGTTTAGTTACTTAGGACTATGAGAACCTAGAGTAGTAGACCAAAGGGATAATTGACGGAAGGCCTTCTCTAGAGTGTCTTTTAAACCACAATGCGAGACTAATTGGAGAATTTATGGAAGGGCTTCTCCAGAGAGTCTATTAATTACAACACGGTCTATAGGGGGAATTGATGTTGAGTGCTTCCCTAGAGAGCCTTTAGAACGATACAAGACTATAGGGGGAATTGACGGTGAGTGCTTCCCCAGAGAGTCTGCTTAATTACGTAGCTGAGCCAGAGGGGTGAGACTGTGTGTTCCTCCTAGAGGGTTGCTAGTACGTAGAGGTTGAACCATAGAGGTTAGAGTATGAGATCTACCTAGAGGGTTACCTATTTACTTTTGTTGCTGGATGCTTACTTGTGTGCTATGCTTGTTTGAACTGTGGAATGTAGTTATTGTGATTTTCTATTTTCTGCTTCTTGTTTTAGTACTGCCATGTATTCATTGACTATTAGGCACAGATATTTGGGTGGCTGCCTACTGGGATTGTATCTCACACCCTGTTTGGGACATGCGTTTGGGCCCAAGGATACTATGTTGCTGCAGGTATAGATAAGGGCAAGCACCCTTATACTTTAGGATCTTGATTGCACCAGGAGCTGGGGAGCATGGGACCGAGCCATGGATTGCGATGCTGAGGAGCGTACTTTGTTTTATTTTTCACTTGGTTTTAGTTGTATTTCAGCACATTGTTATGTTTTCTATTTTCCTTAGATACTTGTACCTGCTGCATTTTTCCATCATAGTTATATATCTACATTGCTTCCGCTGTTTGGTTTCTACTGTTATGAATTTCATTACTGCTTTCTCTATTTATTGTTGTTTTCTTACCTTGTGTACCTTACCGAATGAGGGCATAGTTTCCCCACCGACTCACCTAGGACCTCGCTGCTAGTCGGCAGCCTCTGGAATTCGGGGAAACGTGCTAGAGGTCATGTGGCGAACCGGGTACGGGGCAGTAGTGGAGGGGCTCCGGACATGGGACGTTACAGTAATTTTTGGGAAAGGAACTGATAGAAAATTATGTTGTGTGTTTTTCGAATCATGTGGTTATACTAGAGGCATGTTGGGAGTAAATTATCAGGTATCATCATAATTAAATATATGTTGTCCATATGGGAATTCAATATTTGTAAAATTAATTAAAAGTCATGTTTTGGTGGTTAGTTTTGAAATGGAATTTGGCCAAGTTCATTTCTAGATTCTTAACATGTCAGTAGGTCAAGGAATATAAGTCATGGAAGGCTTTTCTGTTGCAGTATTAGCCTATACAAGTTTGGAAATTAAAGCGCATTGTGAATTATTTTGTTACATGTGACTAAATAATGGTTATAAAACATGATACCAATTGGGTGATAGTGGATCAGCTGAAAACGTCGTCCCATTCCATCATTAATTTTGAATATCTTACATTGGATGATCTATTAAAAATCTATATCCATGAGGTTGTATAGAGGTATAGTGTTCTATTTTATATTATATGAGATAGAGATCTAATGTTCCAATCTAATTTTTATAAATCATTGTAGTATTCCGTTGTGTCACATTTGATGATGATTAAGGTGTATCACCCTCCAACAGATGGGTAATCTAAGAGGATGATACTATATTTAGAAGATATGTCACTATCTTTTTTGATGGATTTTGGTGGATGATGTGAGGAGAACATGTTGTAAATTGAATTCTCATAAAATAACAATCAATAGGTCTCAAAACATATGGCTCTGTTTGAGGCATTGTTTTGGAATCATTGTCATTAACATCTTTTTTGGGTGGAAATAGGATATACTTTAATTGTTGGGCTAAGCCTTTTCCATGAGATTACAAAGAAGTTCATGTTTGTATGGAAGAGAATATAGATGGTTTAGAGTCATCATAAATCATATTTGGACCATCAATGATGACCATTTTCCTTTTAGATGGGTGATCAGGTGTTTTCAAGAATATATACATGGATTGGACATCATTGGATTCAAAAATAGGGAAAAATATCTCTAGGGAATATTGAGAATTTTGAGTGACTTGAGTTGGTTAGTGGGGTGGATTATTGGTTTTCTTTTCCCCCACAGTTTAGTGCAATGAAAAATGTGTTCCATATAGATCAATTGAAAATGTAACATTAGTTTCGTGACCATGTGATTTGCTGGGATCATGATGATCTCGAAACAAATTATTATTAGGTTCATGTGCTATTATATATTATGGATAGGCAAGAGGACTCCTACATGGTAAATGAATTGATTAATTCGAGTTTTGTGGAAGCATGGTCAGTTTTAGAAGGAGACATGTGAGTGGTAGAATGAGAAGATCAAGCCATGGCCTGAGCTCTTTCAACAAAGCAATGATTCCCTAAATTCCAACAATGGGATGTACAATGCGGGTGATAATTTTTCACCCTAGGTGTGTTTTCTGTAACCCATTTTTGTACCGTTATATGTGTTTAAATTTGTTCGGTAATGTTTTGGTGTGTTTTCGGACGGTTTTTGAAATGTATTTCAAGATTTTTATCAGGTAAACTTATTTAAGAACACTTATGGGAAACTGTGAAGAATCATTATGTAACCGTGCAAACTCAAACAGTGGGTTTCACACAGTTTGCACATGGTTTATCTCACCATGTGAGGAGTTCATATGAGATTCCCTTTGAGTCACTAGCATCCTCAATACATGCACAATGTTTTCTATACCATGTGAGATAATAATGTGTGATATGAAAGTAGGTTTTTTTAAAATTGAGACCACTCAGGATTTTCCCTATTTCAATCATTCCATCTCCCAATCAAAACAAACTCAGGATTTATGGTTCTCTATGGTCAGATGTTCTCAACTACTCATTTTTATGTGAAACTAAGTGGTTTAATGTTACGGTTAAGATGATTCTCTCCCAGTAAGTCACCACTCATGTAGTGATTGTAGTTTTCCGAAGATCGACATTTCCCACTCTCTTGATTTTCATGATATAAACATGTTTCATGTAGATATTGGGTTGTCTATTACTATGGTAATTATTTTAGGTCATGTTGATGATAGTGGTGGATATATAGAGTGGTTTTTGTGGACAATTCTCCTAGATTTTCGGTTGTATTTCCCATGGGATGTTTTTGTCGGAACCTTAAGGTAAGTGTCTTCTCTCTAGACTCCACTTTTATTGAACCTGAGGCCTTGTTTTAAATTATTTTTTTCCCTGAAATTAATTATTAATATGATATGAGAGTCTTTGTAAATACCAATATGGTTTCAATTTAGGGGATTTTGGGTAAAATGGGATATTGATGAAAAATGGTATTTGTTGTGTGTTTTTAATATCAGAATTTTAAAATAGATAGTGGTTTCAATTATGGGATTTTTTTTGTAAAAAATTAATATCAATTAATATTTAGTTTTAATGAAATATGTTTTTTCATTGAAAAACGTTTATGGGTGTTTTTTAAAATGGATGATTTACTAATGTGGATATGACTTGAGTTGGAATGGCTGCTGTTCTTAAGGTATTTTTTGGATGGAATATGTCTTTTTTATATTGTTTTGGCCTTATGGGTGTATATGATTTCTAATTTTCTAGTAAATTATATCTTTTTTTGATTTGTATATTTAGTGGACGTAATGTACCACTATAAAATAGGTGATAGATAGTGGAAGTAAGGGCCAAAATAAATGATAAGTGGTCAGGAAGTACCAGTATATTGGAAAAGTAGTCTGACAGCATGGATGAGATGTTCGACTGTGATTGTTTTTCAGTTTCACCATTTAACCCTCCATGGATATGAATTGTTGGTTGATTCTATGAAAAGGGGTTGTTTTTGTGATTATATGATATAGTAATAAATGGATTATTGAATGGTTGTTGGAATTCCATTTTATTGTCGTTATTTGGGTGGTAGATGTCATCTTATGGCCGCGATTGGCATGTTTGAAATGATTGCACTAATTTTTAATTTATATAAACATTTCTATAGAATTATTCTAATATAATAATCTGAGTGGTGTGTGCAGGGATGTAATTTGGTGGTAACCTACTAAGTATTTGTACTCACCCACATCAACGGAACATCAGTGCTCTTACAGATGTCATTTTCCAGGATGTAGGAAAAGGTAAAACATCTCCTTCTTTATTGGTACCTCATGATGCTTTTGTTGTTTTTGGGGAATGGATATGGATCTTGGCTATTATTTTTGGAGTTTTTTCAAAGAGTTTTGGTGTTTGTATTTGTAGTCATCTTATTGGTACACTTATTATGGATTATTGTGTCTTGGTGGTATTAGTATTTGGGTTTCCTTGAGTTCTAAACATTATAGACATCCATCAATTTGTATCAGTTTTTATGACTGGTTTGTTTGATTTCTTATATTCGATGTAAAACCCATTCCCTGTATTTTCTTGAAGACCTCGGCATTTATTTCCAAACATTGGCACATTTTGAACATCTCAGAAGGCCTAGTGGAATCACTCTTCTTTCATAAACAAATGTTGAAGATGAGGTCTATTATAGATATTATGAGATATAATGAGAATAATATTAAATAAATATTATTTCATTATTTTATTGAATGATTTATTATTTTTTATCCCCTATTTCATTTCCATAAATAAATATTGGGGTTTTAGTTTTCATAGGAATTGTAGGGATTCTACTGGAGCATTTCGTCGAAATAAAAAATTATTCATATTGTGAAATATTCCAAGAATAGGATGGAATAATCAAGGCGGGAACCCAATTTCAATATAACATTTTCATGGAATAGATGACTTGTTAACCCCTGAACTGATGAAGATGAAATATTTTCTAGCATGAATCATTTTTCACATTATAAGCTTATTATTACAGTATATTAAATTATGGGTTTCCAAAATTCAATTTTTATGATTTTAAGACATTGTTTCATCACATATTCTAGTATCAATCGTAGAATATCCCCCCTCAATTTTACTTCTTATCCAATTGGCATTTGGTTTTAATTTGTTGTATATTCACAAAATTTCATTGTGTGTAATTATATTAAGAGAATGATAGAATCATTAATTGGTATTTTCTAATGTCATTTATATTTTAATTTATCCATATGTCCATGGAGACCTATGGTTTGTATAATTTTACATTCAATTGTGTATATATGGTTATTTAATGTTTTGTACTCTCATATGATGCAATTCTATCGTCATCTTACGAGTTTCATCAGATTTATATAAATTTAGTGTGTTCTCAGGTAGGTGGATTAATAGAATGGGGTCTTCATATGATTATTTGTATCATTAAATATTTCAAAAGTTGTTTTCAAATTTTTAATGAAATGATGTTTATTTCATGGAATCTCTATTAAATGTTGGAAATTAACTTATGATGGAAATGGATTTTAGGATTTTATAATCTTATTTTTGAGGATAATTGTAGAACAATGATAATACTGGATTTTGATTGATTTAGTTGATTTTTTAAATGATTTTAACTATAATTAATAATCCTTATTTAGATGCAAAAATTCCATGGGAGACAATGAGTTCGGTGCGTATACCTGGACATGCTCATTTTATTATGCTTATCCCCAAAAATTTGGTATATATATATATATATATGAAACCACTAGGGAATATAAATTATGGAAGGGTGATGGATGATTATAGTATCCAACCCTTAGGAATCTATTCAATTTATGATTGTGTGAACATAGATATTCTAATTGGTTATCTGAGGTGTGTGGATCATATCTATCAGAATCCACATTTCAAATTTAGAATTCATAATATTGATCAATATTTTTTTATCATACTTTTATATTGATTGAAATTTTAAAAATAGTATATACATATGTGTTATGCAAAATATTATAGAATGTAATATCTCTATATATTTTTATAAATAATGATATGATTATCTCATTCCATTATTGTGAAACTATTTAATTTTATCCACTTTTCATTTAGTATGAATGATTATGAAAGCTCAATGTAATTATGTTTGATCATAAAAAATGATAAAAAAATATATTATAATAAAACATTATTATGTAATACATAGTGAGAAAAATTGTTATTTCTAGATCACACCAAATATACACCTAAAAATGTGTGTTTATATGTTGCTATATCTAATTATAATTGATAAATGAATCAATTTTGGATAAGGGAATCTCATTATTTTTTAGTTCTACATGTGAGATTGGGATTGGGGGATGATAAACATGTTTTCTCATGGAGAGGTGTTGTATGTTTTTTTTCTTAATTTCATTATCCCTATAGAAATTTTTTTCCACTAAAGTACATTAATGATTTCATTCATTATATTTGGATATTTATTATTATGTTGTTTTACATTTCCTTATTATTATTTACTTTCCATGTCTATATGGAGTTTTAATTTATTGTCTTATTATTTAATGATATTTTTTTATTTAACTGTTGGTGAGATCATGCCTAATGATTATTCATCGATGCCCATGGGATTTCATTAACATTTATGAATTTGGAACACACTTTGGGTATTACCACAGTTTAGCTCGAGTGTATATTTTTGGTAATCTTCATATTTATAAAATTTTACATTATTATTTATCATGAATTTAATGAAAATAATTTCAATTATGAATAATTTCATATCATAAAACCCTCTACAGTTGATGGGATCATTAGTACATGTATATTGAAAATCAGGTTCCTGATCTCTTAAAAAAATTATTCCCATATATATATCTTTAATGGAGAAAAAAATTTATATTTTACCAATATTATATGGATTAAAATATAATATAAATATCTAAATATACATTTATAGTACTTCCCAAAGTCAATGAATACTAAATATCTTGGTTACAATTATTATCCTAGGTTATTCGTCAATTACATTGATAATTTAACAGTCAATAAAAATTTAATCACTTGACAATACATGATCCGTGAATGTTACGTAAAACATTATATTTAAAATATTCTTATATATTTAATTTAGCTTCTTATGGGTGAAATTACATTAAACATGCACACACAACACAGACATTCTAGATAATAAAGTTATAACCCCCCCCCCAAGGGATAGCCCACCCATAATGCCTTTATTTATTCAATACATAACCTAAAGAATCCGTTGGAATGAATCCCCTAATATGGCCTAAAGGCCCACAATTTCTCTTGGAGGCCTAGTGCAATGTCAGACCTATTTAATGCCTGCCTCAATATCTGTGTATGTCATGCCTGTGTCACAACCTACCAACATCAATCCTATGTAATCGCCTGCATGCATCATTCCAACATCTCCACCTTTCATCGGTAGTTCATTGCCACTCGAATTTAAACTTGGGCCTGATGTAGAATCACTGGTCACCTCTACCAATGAGGCACAACCAAACTGCATAAATATTATTATACATAGAGATGATTTCCTTACTTGAAAATCTCAAAAATACAATTCATAGATAGTATACAAGTAAATTATTTCACATAGATTATATTAGTCAATCAATAATAATTTTTACATTTGTTTCAAAATTTAGTATTCAATAACTTTGTTCACCACCTGAAAGAAAATTAATAGGTTATTGGTTTTTGTAAAAAGTACCTATATGAGATTATAATGTCTATATCATGATGTGATGGCTATATACATAATAATGTTTCCCATTATCATCAACTAATTGTAAAAATATATAATATGAAATGATAATTAATATAAATATATTTTATATTGATAAAATAATTCATTAATCATGGGGTGTGTACAATTTTTAATTAATTTTATTGTTTTGAGCTCCATGTTGTCAATTCAATGACATGTTGACCCATCCTTCATTATGAAAACGTGGATTGGTTTATCTCAGGGTGATGAACTAGCTAATATAAACCCTTGGTTCAAAATTTTATGATGTATATTTCTTATGTATAGTAGTTTTATTAGGGATATCCTATAAAAGATCCTATAAAAATTTGTTACACTATGTATCAGTATTGTTGATAACTATAACATGTGATCTAGTGGAGGTCTTGGAAATTAATCTAATAATAAATATTTATATTCTATTATTATTAAAAATTTATCATTATTTATTTATTCCACTAAATAATGATGTCTAATTTTATATCCTAGTCCAATGTGTATTGAACCCCTACCCTTTGATTGATATTCTAATTTTAATTCAATTTCATCTATGATTAATAATAATATTAGATTATAATTTTGGATATGGAATCAAATTTAATATTCTTATTTTTTATGTGGGAAATATAAAATGTGAAATAATACAGGCCCAGTATATCAAAAACAACATGAAAAATGAATATTTTTAAAGATATCATAGATTATATTCCAACAGATGAAAATAAACTAATAATAAAACAAATAGGTAATACGGACATAATTTATATGGAAATGTGTTGATGAACAGATCAAAAAGTTCTATAATAATTAAAATGTATAAATTAACATATATAAATAATTTCAAATATAATTATAAAAATTTATGAGCAAATATTATGTTTACATTTCAACCCATCCAATACATTGGTTACCATAATGGGGTAATATCAAACCCTTTCCCATCCTCCTAGGGAGTAGTTGGTTGGTAAAATTGGCTTTCCTAAATTAAACAATGATACGTTTACTGGAATTAAATGTTCTCCGTCACAATATAGTATTAGTGTTTGAAATTATGGGTTTGATTGGTTGGTACATTCCATTATTCGATCATATTCGTTTTCTGATTTATTATACCAAACCATTGAATAGAATATCATCCATATTTTTCACAAATCACATATACTCGTTATATTACGTTAATTTCCAATATAATTCGTTCCAAATCATTAACATGTGGGTAAATTGTTTAAATTTAATTATTTATAAATAGATCTATCATCTTGAAACAGAATTCATAATTATCGTTATGAATATCTATTGAACTATTATAAAAAATCATTATAAAATTGAGAATAAATCATACACATATTTCTGAATTCCAAATTATTTATTGAAAAATAAATAAATTCATTATTTTACTTCTACATTGATGTAAAAATAAGTTTCACATCATTAAAGAATTTTTTCATGTTCATTTTATGTTACAACAGATTCAATTCCCTTTCAGTAAGAGATATATAAATTATCACTCCATCATGGTACGAAAATTTTAATAGAGATACATGTTATGAAATAATTTCCCATTTGATTGAAAAACACTACTGTTATGTTACCAGTTATATTTTTATTGTTGATAACTGTCCACTATTGATCCTATTGTTTTCAAAATGATAAATGACAAGGGAAATATTTTGCATCATAAAAAAATGAATAAATAAAAATATAATTTTCACGTTGTTCACAAATGGATCATTGGAAAGAGGATAAGTTGATCCGATAAATAAATAAAAAAATATTCTTATAAATAATTCAATGGTCACATTCTCTCAGATGGGTGAAATAATATGTTTAATAGGGTTTGGGTTATTATTCATAACAATTGAAAAATAGATATGTATTTCCAATTTTTTTATAATCCATATCTAGTTTAAATAGGATAATAATTTAAACAGTTATCATAGTTTTCTTCATATTAATAATATGATTGGTTTCTCCAAGTTCATGTATCTTTCAAACAAATTCTTGGGAATAATGGAAAAATTTACATTAATAAATCAAAGAATAATTAAACAATGTTAATAAATCAATGATAATGTTTTATCTTATAATGTCACATTTTTTAACATGGTTTATCATTTACTAATATAAAACAAATAATAAAAAAAACAGTTATTTTATAAAAACTATAGTAACATTAATCTCTTATTCAGTGTTATTAATTAATTTTAACGTAAAAATACAATGTATAATAACTCCAAAAAATAATTGTAATTGTTTTATAAGAAATCATATTTTGAAGAATATGAATTCATCTAAAAAAAATTAAACAATTTTGGTTTCTCAATCATATTCCTCATATTAGAATATATAATACTCGCACTAGATGTAATTATGAGGGGACATACATCAATGAGACGGTGATCTAGTAGACTAGTATAAGGAAGAAAAATTAGGCAGGAATAAGATAAAATAATGACTATTTATACAAGATTTATCAAAATATTCATTATCAAATCATAAGAATATTATATAAGTAATAAGAATCATATGTTGAGGGAATATACCATTGTCCATCCCCAACAGTTTTATTTTATATAGGTGGTTCAATAATAGTAATCATAGATGGGGAAAAAAGAATGATTTATTTTGTATTGAATTTTTATTCAATACACAATGCATTGAATACAGATAAAGATATAATCAATTTTTAATTATATAATCACATGGGATATTTCAATAATACCAAGGCATAAGATCGATATAAATTTTATTACATAATCATTACATTAGACATTTCACATAGACATACATATAATATAGGAAATAAAATTTATATATATCATAATCATAAATTTAACATACATGAAATGAATTATATTGATTGAAAATTAGACAATAATATGTCAAAATTAAAGAGATTGGGTCCCTACAGAAGAGTGGTGAATATATCATATTTAATTCTATGATGTCATCAATAATGAATATCTGATAACTCATTTAAAATTGATGAATAATCATTGAACAAACCAACGATATACTTCGATAATAAACAAATCATTACTAGTTATAGTGTTGGATAATATTGTATCAAATTAAATTGAATATTATCATATAAATATTAGAATATATGTAAATAAATATCAAATATAATTTGATGATGATATATTAGTATCATGGGTAAAATATATAAGAATATATGTTAGAATCTAAACAATTAATCATGTTCTAGTGTTAATTTACATTTAGTCCTACTATGTTATGTCATTATTAAATCCTATCCATTTTCAATTTCATTGATAATAAAAAAAATCACAAATATAAAAAATTTATTATGATATTATTTAAAAATAATAATAATTATAAAATATTTACTAATTTTTTATAGGATGATTTATAATTAACATTTTACATTGAAATATCATTTTGGTAATTATTTAATGGTTTTTATGGTTTTCTAATTATCCATTTTTCAAATTAAAAATATATCCCAAAAAATAAATAAATAAATTTTCTATAAAATATTATTAATTTTTTCCAACCCCTATGATAGGGGGCAACAGTTAAGGAATTGACATTGTCCTTGTATGTGTATAATTTATCCATTTCTGAGGAATTTTAAAAGTATAGGAGAATATATATATTTTTAATAAATTATAATTATTAAACAATATTGAAATAAAATTATATGTTTATAAAATCATATGATATATGAATTCTATTATCGAAAAATGAAGTGATATTTTAGTGAGTAATAAATTAATGAAAATGGAGAAAGATGATACATCAATATTGACACTTAATCCTTTACAATGAAACCATGTCCATTATGGATTATTTATGGATGAAATTATAGTATCATAATGGATCCTGGTGTAATGATATAATTTGATAAAAAATATCATTGGATATTAAAACATTTTGTGATTTTATTTTCCTTTTGTGGATAGTTGGAGTATTAATAAATGAAGGGAGCATTATTTTTGGTTTAAATTAATTAATAAAATATTATATATACTCCAATACAGTTATAGGTTGTGATTTTTGATACTATGTATAATATTTTATTGAGAATGTTTTTCCTTTTTCAATCAATATAAAAACAAAATAGAACAAAAAAACTTGAATAGAGGAAAAACTAAACAAAATGTTAATGTAATACAGTAAAATTCTTGATATTTGAAATTGAATTTTTGGTTTTGAAAATGAGTTTAATATTTTCATGAATTATTTATAATTTTAAATATTTTTATCTAGGTCATGAAATTTATGAATATTTTATGATGTTAATATATACTTATTTTCTCACAAACCATGTGTCATTTGAAAAAAATATATTTAAAATTTGTCAAGAAATTCTTGTATTAAATAAAATTAACGTAATCTAATATCTATAAAATTTAAATATTTTAGTTAATATAAATTGAATTATTTTTATGAAGGTTATTATTAAACATAATTTTTTTAATATTAATTTATTAGTATACAAAATTTATTTTTATGATTAAATACAAAATAAATACTTTTAAAAACATATTGTTATAATTTGATGTATTTAATTTAGGTAATTGTTTTATGGAACTCTATAATTTCCATTCTAGTATTTTTATATTATTAACTATTTTTCAAATTTATTTTTATTATAATGTTCATTAAGTTATTATTCAAATAGTGAAAAAAATATTTTAACTTTATAGTTTCAATTCAGTTGGTCATACTATTATATAAATACCCATATAATGATTATATATACAATAAATACCTATCACTTCCTTCCATCATCATTATAAGTGTTTTATCACAACACTATGTAATTTTTTTCAACCAAAATTTTTATTATTCATCTTCTGGTTATGAGATTTCTCATGGGTGTATCATTTCATGTCTATCCTAACTTCAAATATTTTGAAACACTTACAATGTTATTTAATTATTTACATATACATAGTATATTTTTTGTTATATTTATGGTCATTATGAAATATTCAATTTATTGAAATGAATTATAGTTGGTTTTTATTATATAGAGAGTATGTTTTCTATAAAACATTCTTCTAATATATTGAATCCATATTCATTATAAAGGAAGTATTCTTAATTAATATTCCTTGAAATTATACAATCATATCATATAATCATGGATTTCAACTTTAGGGAACAAAATATATTCCTCATACCTCGAGTAAATGGTAACAATTTTGTTATGATATTGTTCACTATATTGGGGAAAAAATTAAAAGCATTATCACATCATGAGATTTTTTTAATTAAAATATTAATTGGATTTATTATAAAATACCCCAATGATATATTACAATGGGAAATCATCATCACTATCCCAGTAATATATAAATCATATTTTATTGCAATGATATTTTATATTTTAATTTCATAGATATATTATTTATAATATGTTATTTCATTCACTAAAAAGGGAAATTTTTTTATTTTGTCAGAAATCATTAATTTATTATATGGAAATTCATTTCTCACATAAGATCCCCTCATTTAATGATAATGTATTATATTTATGAACATAAATAGATATATTTTTCAATTATAACTGAAATAATGAAATATTTCCTAATAATGAATAGGGTATTGTTACTTCATAAAAATGTAGTGATTCATTTGACAATAATTATTAGGTTTAACATGATATTTTTAGTCAATAATACTATAATAAGAAATTAAATTTTTCAAATATATTTTTCCAAAAGGTATCGAAATTAATGATTTTCATTCTTTAATATGATATAGTGATATCAAAATTTTAAAACAAAATGACTGATTTTGATTTATTTTAAAAATATTATATGAAATGAAACTATTAAATAAAAATAATGTATTAGTAATAAACATATATGTATATGTGTTTTTAGATTCATTTTAAGAACTTTCCATAGTTGAGGTAGAGAATTTTTTTTATTAATGAAAATATATAAAATGGGATTTAGAAAATAATAATAAATGAATCAGAATGTGTGTGATATTTTATAAGTGTATTATTTTCCACTGATTATCATGTTACATACATGTAGTTATATTTTGAAAATTAATTATTGATCGATAAAATTATATATAGAATAAAATTATCAATAAATTATTATTAGTAAAAATTAATATAATTTTTTGAGTATTAATAATTTATTTCATCATGTCTTAGATTAATGGTTCCTTCCAATGAAATATCATAAAATAGGATATCAATGAGTGGTTTTTAGAAAAAAATATATAAAAATTAGTTATTTTGAATAATATATTCACAATATGTTTTTATCATTTTTCTAAAATAATAAAAAAAATCAAGGATTTAATAAATAAATCGTTTATTGATTTGAGACAAAAAAATTCTTAGACGTAAAAAAATTATTTTTTATGAAATTATAAAAGAATGTTAATAATTTCAAGATATAAAATCACAAATGAACATTCTATGTCATATAAAATATATTAATTTAATTACATATGAAATTTATAGAATGATTTTAACAATCTGTATAAATTATTTATATAGATTATGTGGTAACCCTCTAAAGGAGGGAGTTGAATGATTATTAATAAAGAGTTTAGATATTATTTTCATTGAAAAAATTAATTATGATAGGGTGATAATACATCATGCATTAAAACCATCTTGGTTATGGAATATTATTCAAGAATTATTTTAAAATATGTGTCATCAAATGGTTTATTATTTCTTACAAACTACAATTATCAAAATATTTCTCAAATTATTTTTGGTGATGATGTATTTCAATTAACTAGAGAATATGCTTTGTCGAATTAAATTATTTCTAATTGTAAATTTTATTTTTATTTAATCTCTATTGATTCATCCAATTAAATGTAAATAATTATATTTTCTAATTGTTGTTTTGACTAATTTTTTATAAGAATTTATATCAAAGTAAACATTATTAATTTTCATCACCATATAACATATCATAGTTTCTTACTGAGTCAATTAATTTTATATTTGTTTCTTATATTCAAAAATTTATATTGATTAAATTTTTTTTATAAAATTTGATTTCTATTTTTTGTTACATAAAATTTCATTTCATTGGATTTATAGACCATTGATTACATTATAATAAATTCTGACTTTATTAGATTTAATAATTTAGTAAATTAATTGAGTATCCTACTTTTTAGTATCCATATAGATGTTATTTTTATTATGATGTAAATATTGGGTACAGAAATCTATCAGGTTTGTTAGATGTAAGATTAAAAACAAATTAATGTACTTTCATATAAGATTAAATATATTATATAATGGGTTATAAAAGAATAAATCAAATTGAATCTAGAATGTACATGACATATTTTATTTTTAGGAAGTGCTAGAACAGATCTTTATAAATGAATTGAATTATTATTTCTTCACATAAAAATAGAGCATTCTCAATAGAATCCCAAAGTTGAATTAATATTTAATTTTTTTTAAATTTGAGATAAAATTTTTATCAATGTACCTATAAGACTAAACATCAAATAAAATGATATATATATATATACAATATGCATATCTATAAAATTATCTCTAGGTTTTAAATTAATATGTCACTATAAATTTTTCGTTATAGATATGCAGTAAGAGTATCTCACTATGGTATGAATGATTTAATGGATGAATCCAAGGGATATCTACGAGTTTATAAATGTATATATCATAATGAAATTAATTTTCCACAAGATAAATATGATAAATACATATCCTATAACTCGCTATAGAATATAGAGCTTATGAGAATCATAAAGAAGTATAATATTATGGTTTAATTGAGAAGGATTATAGGTTATAAAGATCACCTAAATTATATGGTGGGCGCATATAATGATGATTGGACCGTGGAAATATTATATTATTTATATAATAATCCTAAATTTGAATGAAGGAATCTCTTTATCATGGTTTTGGATATTATGGATGAGAGGCATTCATTTAAGAATGTCTAGATGATTTATATATACTGTTGTTATTGATCATAAAGGATACACTTAATTTAAATGTCCCTATAATTCTTACTCACTTGATACTATATGTATTAAAAAATTAAATAATTGAAGAAGAGATTTAATAAGATAAATAGAGAGGGTGCAAACTGTGATTGTGATTCTATTTCTTTTTAATTTTCTTATATTTTGTTATATTTTACTTCAGTATATACATTTTATTGTTATTACCCATCACTCAGAGGTTTGTAATCCGTTTTAATGATTCGAATAGAGTTGCAATGTTAAATTTTAATGTTTGACTAAATATATATTTAACAAGTTCTACTTACATTAATTTATCAGTTTTTTTAGTAGTACAATTATTTATTTGAGGCAATTATCTTCATTATTTAATTCAAATTCACTGTTTTATAATTGGGTTGGTAAAAAAATTTATACCACCACTTGTTTATAACATTTTAGGATTTAATTCATTTATTTGGGTAGTGATGTTTTTTTGAAGTTTTTTATAAATATTTGCATGTTAGAGGAAATATTTTTGTATCTTATGAATACATTTTCATTATTATGAGTATAATTAGTAATTTTAAATTAATATATTGGTGTGATATCATGTAGATTATCTAATATTTTCCATCTTAAAATGGTTGGATGATTATTCAATCGTTATTATTAAGTTGTTGAGACTCATATTCACTATCAATTATATATTTGTGAGAAATTAATGTGGAAAATCTAACGACATTATAATTATATGATGTATAAATATTTTTTAGACTTTGATATCATAGTAATTGGTTAAATTAATATTATATAAATAAATAAATCATAAAAACATAATTTTTTATTTTTTAATTTCTTACATGTTTCATAAAATATACACATAGAACATTTTACTAATTAGGAAGCAACTGATATTAAAAAAAATATTTGTTGTAACCTTTTTCCAATAATATATTATATTTTAATCCATATGATTTGATATTATTTTATGATAAACATGATAGAATATTATCAAAAACACTACACAATTTCTAGGGATGTGGTTCATAATTTTATTTCATCTAATAATTTATATATATGCTATTGACCATATTTCGTAATAATATTCTATCCTCATTTGATATATATAGTGGGACCCTTAATTTCTAGATTTAGGGAACTGATCAATTTATTGAATTTATAATTTGTTAACATTACTTTATAAATCTAGAGTGAAACTCAATCTTTCATCATTAGATTATAATTTCAAATATAAAATATGGTAGAATGTAAAAACTATTCATTTAAGATATTATGTTCACTGAATAACAATAATCAAAAAAATAATATTCTGTAACCAATGATAAAATAATATTTTATATTAAAAACTATATTATCTTGATTGTTTGGAATGTTTCATTATATCTCGGTGGTTGATCCTAAAAAATATCTACATTCATTTACCATGGTGTTAGAAACCATGAATAAAAAAGAAATGGATGAGGAAGAATTAACATTTATTGAATTTTCATTCTATTTGGTACGAGTAGCCAAGGAGTTTTTAAGCATGTATAGCCCATGGAAATAGAAATTTTTGATAAATATCAAAGTATTTTACAAAAAAATAAAAAATAATAAAAAAATATTTTCTGAAATAAATATGTAGAATTAAATAACCCATAACATAATCTTTGTAAGGGTAGTATAAAAAATAATTAATAATTTTCAATATTTTATCATTACGAATTTCAGGAACATCGAAACCATTTATACCTTTTTAAATAATACTTCATGGTGATATTAATCAACTCGATTCATTATCTGGAATAATATTTCAAGAAAAATGCACAGTTAAATATAATTATAATATTTTAATACCTTGATATTTTAATGAAAAGATATTTTATATATCATATAAGACATAAATACCAGAGCATTATGCTCTGTAAAATATTTCCATTTAAATAATAATATTATGAAATTAAAATTTCATTTGAGGAGATGAGTAACATTATTAATATATATATATATATATTTATATGAGTGTCTGTATGTGTCTATGTGTGTAAAATAGAACCACTCAATATAATTATATCTAGTAATTCTATATAAATAAGAACATAATTTATTGTAATTACATTTTATAATTGAATAATAATTTTTCATAAAATATAGTTTTTATTTCATTCTTTGAGTTAATATTACATATTATTTCTACAATATGTACATATTTTATTTGATAAATTTATTAAATTATAGATATTCTCTTATCAGAGTTATATTTTGTTGAAGTATTTAGATTATTTTTTAAAATATAGAATTTTTATTGAATTATCAAAATAATAAATTTAATATAAAATATCACTTTAATTCCAATATTTAATGTGGACCATTTTATATTAAATTTAATTCAAAAAATATGTTCAACATGATTAAATAAAATCCATTTAATTTATTTTAATCAAAATTATTCTTAGTTTTCAAAATAATTATTTTCAAATATATTTTTAGTTATTATAAAGGATAAATTTAAAAATAAATTTAAAAACATATACTCATTTTTGTTTATAAAATATATTACTTTTCTCACAATAATCATGCATAAATTTGGTAAATATATAAAAGTATTTTTGGTCAAAATTAATAGTAAATTTTCTGAAATCTGTCACCATAAAAAATGGGAAATTGGGTTAACAATGATTAATGTTAAATTTAAAAATCATTAAACTCATCCTATCATTTTATATTGTCAATTTTTATCATTTTATTTTGACTAAAACCCTTATATATTAGAAAATATGGAATTTCATTCTAGTTTTTTGATAAATACCTTAATTTTATTTTATTAAAATAGAAATTAATAAATTCCATAGTCTTGACTTTAATGTCATTAATATGTTTTCATATGGGTAAATGAGTAATAAATGTTTTTAAATTGTTATCAGTAATATTAATAATATTTTACTATTCTTTTAATTTTTTAATTTTGGACATATTTAAATATTACATTATATATTTATATAATTCAAGGAGACTACGTGTTAATGTATTATAAAAATCATGCAAATAATTTAAAAAAAATAATTAAACATAATATTATTTTTGGTAAGTTTTCATGTTCAATTAATATTTAATAATAATATAATATCGATAAAATGTCACAAAATTTTATATTTTATCCATATTATTGTAATGATATATTGGAAGAAAAACAATAAGAAATTATTAATAAATGTCTTCAATGGTATGTCAAGATAAATAAAATATTGTTTAATTATATAAAAATAATAAAATATAACACCCCGATAATCAAGAAGAATTAAATTTTATTCAACAGAATATGTTAAAAAAATAATGAATTCTATTTCATGACATGAATACATCAGTTTATATTTTATTACAGGTGACATTTATTTTATATTTTTTCACAAGCAATAAAAGGTTTTATCAAATAATAATATACAATGAAAATTATTTTTTAATATGACTGTTATCTCCTAAACATTGGAACAGATGCTATGAATAGAGTAAAAAAATTTATGAAAATATATATTTTACACTCATTTATTTGTATTTTAATCGTTATAAATAATAGTAACATTAATTGAGAAAAAGAATTTACTTTTAAATAACTGTATTTTCCTATAAGACGGTTGAGTCATGCTTGGAAAACATAATATAAAGTTTAAATTGTAACACTTTAAAAAATTGACATTATAAAATGAAAGTCAAATTCAGAAATAGAATTTCAAAATAACCATAGGATTAATATTTTATATTTTTTATGAGGTTTCATTCTTTGATTAATAGTGAAAAAATATAAATTTCAATAGAAAACCATAATTTTGACTAAATAATTTAAAATGAAAAATTATATTTTTAATTTATTTTAATGTAAAAATAGTTCAATTATAAATATATGAATCCATTTTTTTAATTTAATTAACTTATATATAAAATATTGATATAAATGAACTGTAATGTTTTGAATATTTTCACATTAAAAACATGCTCTTTGTCATTGTTTGATGGATTAGTTTTATATTATGTATTTCCAGTTATCTGAATTGAGTGTGTAAAAATGTTTTCCATATATGGATAGAAAATAAAATATAATAATTAATAGCATAAAATTAATTTTTTCCATTATAAATGTTGAAAATGTAAAACTTATTTACACCGTTTTGGGTGAAAATGGGTTTTCTAGAAGTTTAAACAAGTAATACTAGTGCTAAAAAAGACTTTACAAATTATAAAAACCCAATTAGATGTCCATATATATATATAAATATATATTAATAATAGGATATTATTTAATGATTTTAATGAATTATTTCCATGAATGTGATTCATATCATGTGTTATGTAATGAAAAATGAAAAAAGGCCATGTTTCTTCCTTTTAATATCTAAAATTATTTTTGAAATGGAGTAAACTGCATATTTTTTTTTTCAAAAATTATATTGAAAGATAAATATGATTCTTCCAACATAATAATTAATAAATATTTTTTACAGAGGAATTAGTTTCTTAAATTTATAATGAAAGGCCTACAAAGAAATTATATAGATAATAATAATAACCAAATAAATGAAATGAAAAAAAATATTACTATTGTAAACTGACTGAATTCTTTGGTTCCATTAACCATTTAGATGAATATAAAATGTTTTTAAGCTATGAAAATAATTTGTTTTAATTAAATCATAATATTGGTGTTTTCCTGAATTCAAATTAAATTAATAATTTAAACATTTACATTCATTATATTTTATAATAAACCATATATAATTAAATTATTTGAAGTTACATAAAAACATTGTTCTGTAAATTGGTTTTTAAATGATAATAAATATTATATATAGTTAATGAATTATTATTATTTTAATTATAATGACTATATTAAATGTTAAATAGATTAAAAACTCAGTTATCACATTTAAGGTTTTAACAATGTTTTTGCACATTTTGGGAGATTTTGTTAAAATTAATTTAAAATAGACAATGGGTTTTTATTGTAAAGACATGTAAAATTCAAGGGAAATTTTTTCTTCATTTTCTTTGTAATTTTACAAGAAAGCAGTTTCTGACGGCGCCTGATTCCGAGGCCTGGTGTGTCCAGAATTATTTTCCGAAGTTTAGCTCGGGTACGTTCAGTAAACGAATGAGCGGGTTTTTTTCTAACTTTTCAACCTGTGCTCAGAATCGACTTCCGAGGGCACCGATGGATTGGTAGCACCAGTAATTTCTTAAGAAGATCTTTTTTGGAGTTGCATTTTCACGGGAGGAGTTGTTAAAATTTTGAGGAAGATAAAATAAAAATTGAGTTACAATTTTTATTTCATTTAAGTGGTTTATCCATTGAGTGGAAGTTCGGGTAACCACCCAACTTCCCATGAGAGGATTAAAGGTGAGGTGGGGCCCACACAAACCCCACCCCTTTCACTTTCCCTAAACTCCCATAAACCTCTCCTCTCATTAATTGGTAACTTTTCTTAACATGTTTAACCCCCTTTTAATGTTAGACCACTCACCTCCCCCTCTCTCTTCTTTAATTCATGCCACCTAAACATTAACTAATTTGACAACTCAAGATCAATTAATTAAGTTTGTTGGTTTTGAATTTTTTAATTTTGAATGCAAGGATTGGGTAAATAAAATAAGGTGGAGGCTTATTTTATTTTGGTTGGAATTATTGTGTTAAGAGGAAGGGATGAAAGAATTTGAGTTTTGAGGAACTTCATCCTCTGAAGAAGAACGATTAATCTCCATTGTTGAAGAACGTGAAGAACACCAAATTTTCGATGAAGAACGCCGTCTCATCTTGTACCTTCTCTCCACGTCGAAGGAAGCGAGACACCGAATTCTTCATCAGGCGATCACCGACGATGTGCCTTCTCCAATTCTTCCTCCGCATCAATGGAGGTGACCCCACTGCAGGGAACGTCACCTTTGACGACGACTCACCCTTCGAAGTCAACGGAATCAGCACCGATTTGCCGCGATGTTCGATCATCGCGACACTTACCTCTTTAGCAGCTCGACGATGTGTAACGACATTGCAAGGTAGGGGTTTGGTTTTTATGTCGTGAATAATTTTTGACGTTCTTAGATATTAACGGCCAATTGTTATCAAAATAATGAAGGAGGTCGGACCACACAAACACGGTCGAACCTCCTCCACTTTTTGTTTTCATGGTTATCTACGTGGCTTGAAATGGAATTGACGCAGTGCCGTTGCTCCGTGAGGGAATTTATAGAATCACGAAGAAGAAGCGCGACGCCGTCGCGCTGCGCCAGAAAACCACGAAGACGGCACGATTTGTCATTTCATGTGCGGATCAATGGGCGACAACAAATCGGGCTGAAATGGAATTTGAATTCCTTTGCAGTAAAGATTGGGTCCTGGGAGGACTGTTGGTGAAGGCTGCAGGCAAAACGGACCACCGGAGCGCGTCCGGGGGTCCGCAGAAGGCGGCGGCAGCGCCGCGCCACCGGAGCAAACCGCTGCGGCTTAGCCGCGGCGGTGGGACGTGAACCGGAACGGCCGGGACGTTCCGGGTTTGAGGTGGTGCAACATTAAGACGCGCCAGGTTGACAAACGGGGTGGTTTATAACCCCCCGCACCCGTCGCGCCATGCCAGCACAAGGCCAGCTGGCTGCCCTAGGCGAGGCTGGGCCGCGCAGCCGGGCCGGGCCGCACCCAGCTGGGCCGGACCCGGACCCGGTTCAGTCGACCCAGGGGGGTTCGGCCGGGCCGGGCCGGGCCCATACCCCTCATTCGGACTGTCTACGGTTTTTTTCCCATAAAATAGGATGTGAACCTTCGATTGACGTACCTTCAGCGGCGACGCGATCCTTGAAATGAGACGGTCATTTCGATATATTACACTAAAGGTTTCAGAGAACATTGGGTTCGGCCGGGATGGTTCAGATACGAAACCAACCGGAACCTCGGAGCGGAAACGCTAATATCATGAGTTACGGATGTCCGATTGATGTGCCGTCGACTTTGTTGGTTTCCTCTTGATGAGGCGGAACTTTTGGCTTACTCCGATCGAGGATTGGATGTCGTCGGAGTGTGGTCGGGTTGGTTCAGACATGAAACCAACCGGGCCCCTGAAATAAAAAAGCCAATAACTCACAAACCGGGCGTCCGATTGACGCGCCGTCTGTATCGTTGAATTCATCTTGATGAGACAGATCATTTGGCATAAATCTCCTGAGTTTTGGATGCAGTTGGAGTATGGCCGGGATAGACTGTACTGAAATCCAACCAGGCCCCTCGAACGGAAAAGCTGATATCTTTTAGACCGGACGTCCGTTTGACGAACCGTCAACAGAGTTAGTGACCACTTTGAGAAACGGTCCCTATGAGTATACCCTATTAGAGTTTGGGGTACAGTAGAGATACGGCATGGTTGGTTTGAACACGAAACCAACCGAGCCCCTAGGACGAAAAAGCTAATAACTCACAGACCGAGCGTCCGATTGAGGCGCTGTCTATTGCGTTGAGACCCCTATGACGAGGCAGTCCTTTGAGGTACTTATTCATGGGACTTGTGATACTTGGATTATCGACTTGTTGCTCGTGGAGCGGACCCTCCTAGAGATGATCATATAGAGTGAGGAGACCGTGTATCTGGCTATGACCGAAGACTGCTTGTCCGATTCGATTCGGAGTGACTAGCATAGCCCAGTGGGGAGCACTACTTTGTGAGGTGGAAGAACCATGGAGAATGAGCACTACTATGTGAGGTGGTAAACCTGCGGTACTCGACAGGAGGATTACCTCTGTAGGCTATGAGGGGGAGCACTACTGTGTGAGGTGGCAGACTCATGGCGAAGGAGCACTACTGTGTGAGGTGGCCGACCCTCGGTACTTGACAGGAGGATTACCTAAGCAGTCTTCGGTTAGTGAGCAGTACCTCGGAGTTATGACAGGATCACTGTACACTCCATAGACAGAATCATCTGCTGTTATGGTTTCGATAATGAAAATCCTGGTTTGAGCTGAGTCTATGACCTTTTTGTTTTCCTTATGATTGAGTTGGGTCACCTGATAACTTAGGTATATGTATGGGCATATACCTGGGTAATGGTTATCCGTTGATTTCATAATCTTTGTGTTTCCTTAGGATTGAGATGGGTTATTTGATAACATAGGTATATGTATGGGCATATACCTAAGTAGAGGTTATCTGTTGAGATCTTATTGTGGTTATCCTTGTTGGTTTTAGTGATACCTTGAGGGTCTAGGGGTCCCTAAAGAGTCTCGTTATACTCACCCCTGCACGGGCTATGCCCGCACCTCGTTGTGTTGGTTGCAGACGACGGGAAGCGCTGGTTGAAGCCAATTGTTTGAGGACTGGACGGTACCCGGAGGTGGACTTCACGACAAGACAACACTCAGGAGGTTCACGGGCGAGAGCATTGTGGAGGCTATCTATACCTACCCTTCAGGTTGGATCCATGGTGGACGATCCCGAAGCTGCGATATCTGGACCTACCCTTCAGGTAGGATCCAAGGAGGATGACCCAGGAGCTGCTTCCTTTCTTCTAGCTATTTGTCTTTTTCTATTGTACTTTTGTTCAGTTGTAGCTGTTTTTCCAGATGGGTTTGTATTCTGGCCCATTTACTTTTCATCACTTTCTTTGTACTTAGTGTTTTACTTCCACTTGTACTCTATGGCGTTTTGTTACTTTTATAAAGGCAATGCCTTCACAGTTATCGGGATTTGTGCCTTTGGTGCTAGTCGCCAGCCCCTGGCCTATGGAAGGCAGGCTTGTGGTAGTCACGGCATGGGCCCCGAGGACATGTCGTGACAAATTGGTATCAAAGGAGTCAGTTCTACCGTAGAACATATAACTCTGAAATTTACTTTCTGTGATGCAATAGTGTTAAGGGTACTGAGTGTGGTTTTTAGTTCAGGGAGTCCAGTGTTAGTGCGGGCGGCCGATGTATCCATACACCAGGACCCTAACAACTGATTTCCGACCTTGTGCACGAAAACACTGATTGAGTGTTTGTTTCCAGATGCATTACGAGGAGACACTTCTATGGGCCGAATTCGAGATCCTGTTCTGGGAAGAGTTTGTACCAGCCACCCTTCGAGCGGTGCGTATACAGGAGCTACTTCAGCTGCGGCAGGGCATCATGACAGTGGCGCAGAATTCAGCGAGGTTCACAGACCTCTCGCGCTACTCCACAGATATGGTACGGGACCCGTTCTTCAGGTCCCGAACCTTCGAGCAGGGGCTTATGCGAGAGATTAGAGCTTTTTTTGTTTCTCACAGCATTCCGACGCAGACATGGGTGTTGGAGCAAGCCCTCTTAGTGGAGAGTTTCCTTGCTGAGCAGTCTCCAGCAGCAGGACCCACCACTAGCCGGCATGCGGTAGAGTCTTCTGTAGCAGGTAGTAGAAAGATGACGCAGAGGTCCAAGAGGACCAGACCTACAGGCAGTCGACCACGTGACTCAGGGTCGGTAGTGTGAGGGACTATGGGGAATGAAAAGAGCCAGACCTGCCATGCAGTGTTACTCCTGCGGCGGGATTGGTCACATGACACGTGACTGTCTGACCCGCCATTCAGATGACTAGCAGTTAAATGAATAACCTCCCATAGAGAGGCAAGGGTTCGATCGAGGCGGACCACTAGGAGCTGGTCCTGCAGCTTGAGGTAGATGATGCTTTGAGGTGTTGCCACCACCACCACCAGGAGATCCACCCCGACTGCAGGGAACTGGTGGACATTGGAGAGCTTAGATTTAGGCAGTATAAGCATATGACTACGGAGCTCAGGAAAAATGCGGAAAGGAGTGGAACTAGTGGATTCCTTTTGTTCTTCGTACTTCTAGTTCCATTTTGTTGTTACATGTGTGTCTTTGTACTATGAGCTGCAATAATATAAAGACACTTACCTTTGTGACATTTGCTTCCTTCCTTTTTTGTGTACTAAGAGGTTCCGGTTTAAACTGTTGACTTGACCCTCACTTTTGAGATTCCTACTGGAGGAGACACAGTTACCTCACGCTAATGCCGACAGTGTGACTCGACCGTTAGAGGCCAGAGTGATGGTTGGATCTCTTAGTAGTAATGTCGAGGCCTTATGATGTCATCCATTGCATGAATACATCATTCATGTCTGGATTGACTGTATTAAGCAAAGAACGTGGTTCATCTAGGGGATGAGACCAAATATCTCTTATCAGCAAAGAAGAAATCATAGCAGCTGTTGTGGGACCAGAGATGGTCCAGGCCACGACAGAGTAGGTCCAGGTCATCCAAGAGTGTATGAGGACAGATCAGGGCCAACATAAGCCTTATGCTGACAAGAGGCCGAGACCACTATAGTTTGAGGATGGCGACCATGTTTTCATACGGGTCTCACCTAGACGTGGAATTACAAAGATTTGGCTGAGGTGGAAAGTTATCTCCGCACTTCATCGGACCCTTCATGGTCCTCAGAGGCGAAGTGGTTTATCGCTTGGCCTTTCCACCTTAGTTACACCGGGTGCATGAAATCATCCACGTACCTCGGATGAGGAGATACATGCATGATCCTTCACACATCATCGACCTCAGGGAGTTGGATGTCGATGATAGGGTGACTTGCGTGAAGATTCCAATGGAGACCAAGGATCGATAGGAGCGGGTCCCACGTGAACGATCGATTCCTCAGGTGCGTTTTCACTGGCATCACAGGAACCTCCAGGGGAGCACCTGGGAGAAGAAGGCTCAGATGTGTGCTCAATACCGCTTTTGTATCCATAGTTAGTGTTAAAGCTTTACGGGGATGCAAAGCCCTGAGGTGGGAGTAATGTAAAGACCCGTAAAATTCAAGGGAAATTTTTTCTTAATTTTCTTTGTAATTTATCAAGAACGTATTTTCTGACGGCGCTTGATTCTGAGGCCCGGTGTGTCCGAAATTATTTTCTGAAGTTTAGCTCAGGTACGTTCAGTGAACGAACAAGCGGGTTTTTTTTAACTTTTGAACTAGTGCTCGGAATCGACTTCCGAGAGAACCGATGGATTCGTATCGCAAGTAATTCCTTATGAAGATCTTTTTCAGAGTTGCATTTTCCCGGGAGGAGTTGTTAAAATTTGGTGGAAGATAAAATAAAAATTGTGTTACAATTTTTATTTCTTTTAACTGGTTTATCCGTTGTGTGGATGTTGGGGTAACCACCCAACATCCCATGAGAGGATTAAAGGTGAGGTGGGGCCCACACAAACCCCACCCCTTTCACCTTCCCTAAACCCCCTTAAACCTCTCCTTTTAGTAATTGGTAACTTTTCTGAACAAGTTTAACCCCCCTTTTAATGTGAGACAACTCACCTCCCCCTATTTCTTCTTTAATTCATGCCACCTAAACATTAATTAATTTGACAACTCATGATCAATTAATTGAGTTTGTTGGTTTTGAATTTTGAAATTTTGAAAGCATTGCTTGGGTAAATAAAATAAGGTGGAGGCTTATTTTATTTTGGTTTTAATTTTTGTGTTATGAGGAAGGGATGAGAGCATTTGTGTATTGAGGAACATCCTCCTCCGAAGAAGAACGATTAATATCCTTTGTTGAAGAACACCGAAGATTCGATGAGGAACGTTGTCTCATCTTGCACCTTCTATCCATGTCGAAGGAAGAGAGATGCCGCATTCTTCATCGGGCGATCACCGACGACGTGCCTTCTCCTCTTCTTCTTCCGCATCAATGGAGGAGACCCCACCACCGGGAACATCACCATTGACGACGACTCACCCTCCGACGTCAATGGAATCAGCCCCGATCTTCCACAGCATTTGATCATCACGACGCTTGCCTCTTCCGCGACTCGATGACGTGTAACTTCTGTTCAAGGTAGGGGCTTGGTTTTTATGTCGTGATTAATTTTTGACGTTCATTGATATTAACGGCCAAATGTTATCAAAATAACGGAGGAGGTCAGACCGCACATACACGGTCGAACCTCCTCCCATTTTTATTTTGATGGTTATATACGTGGCTTGAAATGGATGTGACGCAGTGTCGTCGCTCCGTGCGGGAATTTAGAGAATCACGAAGAAGAAGCGCGACGCCGTCGGGCTGCACCGGAAAACCACGAAGACGGAACGATTTGTTATTTGACGTGCGGATCAACGGGCGATGACGAATCGGGCGGAAATGGCATTTGAATTCCTTCGCAGTAAAGATCAGGTCCCGGGAGGACTGTTGGCGAAGGCGGTAGGGGAAACGGACAACCAGAGCGCGTCTGGTGGTCCGCAGAAGGAGGCGGCAGCGCACCGCGCCGCCGGAGGAAACCGCCACGGCTGAGCTGCGGTGGTGAGACGTTAACTGGAACGGTCGGGCCGTTCCGGGTTTGAGGCGGCGCAGCTTTAAGCCGTGCCAGGTTGACAACTGGGGGGGTTTGTAACCCCCCGCACCTGTCACGCCGCGCCCACGCGAGGCCAGCCAGCTTCTTGGGCCAGGCCGGGCCACGCAGCCGGGCCGGGCCGCGCCCAGCTCGGCCGGACCCGGACTCAGTTCGGGTCGACCCGGTTCGGCCAACCAGGGGGGTTGGGCCGGGCGGGACTGGGCCCAGACCCCCTATTTCGGACTGTCTACGGTCTTTTCCCCATAACATGGGTTGTGGACCTCTGATCGATGCACCGTCATCGGCGACGCGATCCTTGAAATGAGACGATCGTTTCGATATAATACACTCAAGGTTTCAGAAAACTTTGGGTTCGGTCGGGTGGGTTCGGATACGAAACCAACTGAGCCCACGGAGCAGAAACACATATATCTTGAGTTCCGGATGTCCGATTGACATGCCATCGAATTTGTTGGTTTCCTCTTGATGAAGCGGAACTTTTGGCTTACTCCACTCGAGGTTTGGACGTCGTCGGAGTGCGGTCAGGTTGGTTCAAACATTAAACCAACCGGGCCCCTGAAACAAAAAATCCAATAACTCACAGACCGGGTGTCTGATTGATGCGCCGTCTGTCTCGTTGAATTCCTCTTGATGAGACGGAACTTTTGGCATACTTCGTCTGAGTTTTGGATGCAGTTGGAATATTGCTGGGTTGGATTGTACCAAAATTCAACCGAGCCCCTGGAACGGAAAAGATGATATCTTTCAGATTAAACGTCCGTTTGACGAACCGTCAGCGGCGTTGGTGATAACATTGAGAAACAGTCCCTATGAGTATAACCAATGAGAGTTTGGGGTATATTTTATATACGGCCGGGTTGGTTCGCAAACGAAACCAACCGGGCCCCTTGGATGAAAAGGCTAATAACTCATAGACCGGGCATCCGATTGACGCGTCGTCTGCTTCGTTGAGACCCCTATGACAAGGAGGTCCATTGAGATACTTCATAGTGGGACTTGTGATACTTGGAGTATCGAACTGTATCTCGTGGAGCGGACCCTCCCGGAGATGAGCATACAGTGTGCGGAGACCGTGTAGCTGGCTGTGACAGATGACTGCTTGTCCGATTCGATTCGGAGTGACTAGCATAGCCTAGTGGAGAGCACTACATTGTGTGGTGGAAGACCCATGGAGGAGGATCACTACTGTGTGAGGTGGCAGATTCACGGTACTCAACAGGAGGAGTATCCCTGTAGGCTATGAGGGGGAGCACTACTGTGTGAGTTGGCAGACCTATGGCGGAGGAGCACTATTGTGTATGGTGGCAGACCCACGGTACTTGACAGGAGGAGTACCTCGGTAGTCATAGGTTAGTGAGTAGTACCTCAGAGTTGTGACTGGATCACTGTACACTCCAGAGATGGACTCATCAGCAGTTATGGTTTCGATGATGAAAATCCAGGTTTGAGCTGAGTCTATGACCCTTTTGTTTTCCTCTTGATTGAGATGGGTCACTTGATAACTTAGGTATATGTATGGGCATATACCTGGGTAGTGGTTATCCTATGATTTCATAATCTTTGTGATTCCTCATGATTGAGATGTGTTACTTGATAACTTAGGTATATGTATGGGCATATACCTAAGTAGAGGTTATCTGTTGAGATTTTCTTGTGGTTATCCTTGTTGGTTTTAGTGAGACCTTGAGGGTCTCGGGGTCCCTACTGAGTATCGTTATACTCACCCCTGCACGGGCTATGACCGCACCTCGTTGTGCTGGTTGCAGACCATGGGCAGCGCTGGTAGAAGCTGAGTGTTCGAGGACTAGACGGTACCCTGAGGTGGACTTCATGGAAAGACAGCACTTAGGAGGTTGACGGACGAGAGCGTTGTGGAGGCTATCTGTACCTACCCTTCAGGTAGGATCCGTGGTGGACGATCTAGGAGCTGCGCTATCTGTACCTACACTTCAAGTAGGATCCGAGGAGGATGACCCAGGAGCTGCTTCCTTTCTTCCAGCTATATGTCTTTGTTTGTGGTACTTTTGTTCTGTTGTAGTTGTATTTCCAATTGGGTTCGTATTCAGGCCCATTTACATTTCAGCACTTTCTTTGTACTTAGTGTTTTACTACCACTTGTACTCTGTGGTGTTTTGTTACATTTATAAAGGCAATGCCTTCCAGGTTATCGGGATTTACGCCTTTGGTGCTAGTCGCCAGCCCCTGGCCTATAGAAGGCGACCTTGGGGTAGTCACGACACGGGCCCCGAGGACGGGTCGTGATGTTTATTTTATAAATTAGATATCAAATATATAAAATTTAAGTCAAAATAATATAAAAATTATCATTTTATTCGAGTCTAAATTGGTAAAATAATTTCATTAGAAACATAGTTCGCATAATTAAACCCCAAAATGATAAAATAAAGATACTTAAGAGTAAAGGAACAAAATTGAAATAACATGGTTTATATTCTATGATGGAGGTATTTATCCACCATTTCATCCTTATACTACAATAATTATCAATATTTGTGCTATATTAGATAAGGGAGACCTCCCAAATGTGAATACATTTGAGAATTTTCAAAAATTACACTCCCCCTCAACAATAAAACCATACTCAACCTCCCCCTTAATCACAACTCTCAATTAATTAGGATTTAATTGGGTCTGAATATAACCCACTGAATTACATCCAAATATTAGAGATGAATTATTTTTGGAAGTCTGTATACTTTGAAGGTTTTATTTCAATCCAAATGAGTTTACCTGAAGATGATGTAATGTTCTGCAAAAATAGTTATTATTTTATTCCCTTCTCCACCTCCTTCAATACCTATTAAACCATAGTTTAATAATAAAAATAGAAGTTAAAAAATATTGATATGTTTCTATTTTAATTTATTAGCCTAAAAAACACATAATTCCATTAAATCATATACAAAATCCATATTCATGTGTAGGGAGGACAACCGCATCATAGATGGATGACATTAATTTTCCATAACCTCTATCAATGGATTGGAAAAATGATGTAATTGTAAATTTTATTTGATAAAAAATGAATTTATTATGATATTTTGACTATGGAATAATTATATCAAAATTAAACTTATTCATTCCTACTTGTGGGATTATTATATTGTGTCTCATGTGTATAGAGGACTACCACCATATGATGCATTGTGATTCATTTTCAATTTATATAAAATTTATTAATGATTGGTTTCATAACAATATGCGGTATTTTTAACATGATATTATACTATAATATTAATTTACAAATATATCATTTAGAATTTTTTCTAATAATATGATAATAAAAATTAATTATTATTATTATTATGGATATTATAATTCTAACTAATTTTCATTAGAACAATAATGTTGAAGATGCAGAAATTATGAGAAAAAAAAATTAACACTCAAAACAATTAATATAATTCATGATTATTGTCAAACATGTGATATGATGTTATAAAAAAATCGTATGTGATATAATAAAATTCAATATAGTAATATTATAACTTATAAAATGATTAATACCCCTATACATGTCATTAAATGGATTTAAACAATAATGAAACATAAGTATTGCGATTCCATCGAAATTTACTTTATATTGAGAGTTATTTGTTATTATGAAGTAATTAGAATTTATGTGGTGTATATGATTCCCATTTGAAAATTAACATCATCAATACTTTATTGATTATTGAATTTTAGGTTTAAATCTAAATTAACTCATCCAAAGGGATTTTAGTTGAAAATTAATAAATGTTAAAAGTTATTATAAAATGTCAGTTTTTGGGGTTTATTAAAATTTATAGAAAAAATTCCCATCACTCTAATAATTTTTATTTGGTGAGGTAATTTTTATTCAATATACGTATTATTTTTTTAATGGATATGTTTATTACCAAAACATTATAATATTTTTACCTATGGTCTGTCCGTTTATTGCTATTTGATTAACTAGGGAAACATTGATAAATCTATATCAAACACTATATTCAGATACATGATGATAAGGAACATTTTTTGTGCATTGAATCTATTTTTCGATATATATAGAATTCATTAGATTGGTAAAACATGGGATGGGAGAAATTTTTTGTAAACCCCTCAATACATAGGTAGTCTCAATAGATTAATTGTTTTTGGCATAAATCCATTACATTAGTAAACAAGAAATTTTAAAATTAATTGAGGAAAGATCATTCTAGTAGTGTCTAGTGAAATGTCTTGACGCATGGGAGATTGTTTTTTTCCTAGACTATCTAAAATAAACGTGGGGATATATGTTGATGATAAAGGTAACACGTACATGGGAAACATGTTTCCCGATAATTGATCATTTCCATAATTCAAAATTTAGTTATTATTATCCATGATATATTATATATATCTTAATATATGGATTGCACAACATTATCAAATTAATGATTATGTGGAATATGTTCTTATTTATTAAAATTTCTATATTTATTTAAATTAATCATATAATGATAGTCAAATTATTTAATGGGAATGTGTTCTCAGTTATTTACCTTTCTACATTGATTATCCTTATTCCATCATGTCATCAGCTGCTATAATTTTATCTTAATAAGAATTTAAGCCCAAAATGTTTTTTCATTACATAATGTTTCCATGAATTATAATATGACTGATATATAAGGATAATCTATATGGGAAACTATATTTCTCCAAAAATAAAGAATGATTATTTTGTAATTTGTCAATTTATATGTACTATAGGACCCCTGAATTTATCTAGTGTACTAATCTAATAAAATATTCTTTCCATTAGGATTTGATTAATTATATCTTATACCAATGTAATTGTATAGGGAACTAAATTTTATTTCTCTATATATGGAGAAATGGTTATTGGTAGATTTTTTGATATATTCATTTTCAAGTCTTCGGATTTACCAGATAGGGAAATGGTGATTTATCTTGACAATAATCACATTATGATTCATTTTTCATAAGAAAAATGCCTAATCATAAAATGGTCTAGTGAACCCTTTAACTATAAAAGATCAAAATTCTACTGCTTTATATGGACTTATGATTTACATACGACGCATGATTCTTAATCAGTGGCTATTTGAGTCAGTTTTCTTGAACATCCATATTATTCCCAAAACCAATGATTATTTGGATTATAGGGATCATAATTACTATATATTTTTGATGCAATAGCTGTAATAGATCTAATTTTCATCGAGTTAAATCAAGAGTCTGTTTGTAAATTGATAAATCAAATGATTCTCCTGAGAATGTTTTTATTTTTGTGGTTGAAGAGTTCCATGGTATCAACCAATGGTTTGTGAATTATGATTTATTTTTAATTACATTAATAAAATGAAAAATTATATTGTAAAATATACGAATGTTTCTATGAAACATTATAATTAGAAGGGTGTAGACTTAGGGGCTACAATAATGGACATGGGTCTAGTGTAAATGACAGTTTGTCTTGACAATGTCTTCTAGGTGTTGCTACAAATTTTAACCCTGAATGGTCATCATAGTGTGGAAAACAGAAGTTAATCCTATATTGGATTACATTTTCAATCCAGTAAGAAAATTACTGTGTGATCCGCATACCTCTTTACAAGCTCATTTTAGGAAAAGTGAGTCATGTTGCTAGGATTTTTACAAGTGTTATGGATTCTACAAACACTCTTATGGGTCCTTACGGTGGGGATGTGAAATTAGGTAAAGGTAATAATTTTTATGTGGAACCACAAAGGGAGGACCTGAGACACGAAGGATAACATATGACGAGGTAGTGTATTTCTGGTATACTATAAGTGGAAGACAACAATATGAAATTTCTATTGCACACGTGGTGGGGGATTCATCAGGTGGAAGTGTTTTGAAACATGAAATTGGGGGAAACACATTTATTTGTTCAAGACAATAATGATGTTAGTGGTGATTATACTTGGAAATCAATTGGAATTATTGTTGAATAATGATCCAGCTGAGGAGTATATAGAAAATCGGGTTATAACATCAATGGATGAACATGTGGCCTTCAGGAACGTGCCTAGTGATGTGTATTCTGGATATTTTTCATCTATAAATACTGTTGATTTATAGGGTTATTTCATTCCTAACATGAGGAGAAATAAGAACTAGACGGGAAATGAATAATGATGATAAAACTACTCATTCTTCACACTACCAGTAGAAACAAGATCCACTAAGAAGTCAAAAGTCATGATCTTTGAATGTAATCAAAATGAACGAAAAAATAATGCTCACAATGAGGATATTGATCTTGGAGATTTTTCTCCCATGGATTCTCTAACTGGTTAATAGCGAGAATCAGGTGAATATCTCAAAGAATATTTGGTTTTGCTTTTTCACTTGGATGATGAAATGGTTAAATCTTTTATGGTGACCAAAGTATCGAATGAATAATATGAAACGATTACGGGAAAGCTGTTTTGGGTTAATACCAATGATTATTATAAAACATTTATTGAAATTGTATATCTAACATTATTAATATGATTTCATGAAGGCAATATCAATAAATTGGAATATATAGATACTTCGGTCAAGATGAATTATAAATTTTAAGACATCCTAATATTTGGTCATCATACTCAATAAATCACTCTCTCCTCGACATTTTATGGGGATATAGATTCTGGTAGTCTAAATTGTTATTTCAATGGGGTTTTATCTCATTCAGTACTTGAACCCTATGGTTTAACACTATTACATTAAACGAGTATGGATTATTATAAGTTGGATTTTCAATCAATTTTTCATCCATTCTTGGATACTTCAAGAGGATGCATATCAAGAATACATGTTCCATGGGATAATAAAATTTAAAAGGTAATATCTTTTAAAAATTATGAATAACCTATTACATAAAAAAATAACTAATATCACACAAAGTTTGACACTCTCATTGGATATTATTAGGATAATTCACACAATATTTACAATCGATTATGATGTATTTTAATAGATAATTGCAATGAATGAGTTTGCATAAACCCTGACCAATGAAGAACCAATTTTGAAGTAAAATTAATTATGTAATTCTATTGATTTATTTTTCCAATGATATATGTCAATACAAATATTAAAACCTATAATGATTCTATTAAATTTTAGTAGAAATGGTGTCTTCATTATAATAATAGTTATTAATAACATTAATAGATTGTGAAAATATGTTTTTTAATAACATAGAATTCATGAATATAAATATTTCTGTTTTATGTTACAGTGGTTTATAACTATTTAATACTATTTACAAAAATTTATGGATGAATTTGTTTCTGTGGAGAATGCAGTTGTGGAATAATTCCTTTAATGTTTATAGAAGTATGGTTAAATGTACTGATATACATTATGGATGAAATGTTTATTAATTAGATTATAATATTATCCAAATAATTTTATTAGTACATTGTGCATAATTATATTTATTTAAAACCATTTTAAAATGTTTTAATAAATTAATAATTTTATTTTGGGGATCCCATCATATGTTTTTGAAAAATTATAGATATTATAGTAATATTGTTTATAAAAATGGCATGAAGTATTCTTGGTGAAAACCTATCACATATGAAAAGTTGTTGGTTCATGAACTCCTGAAAAAATTATGATAAGTGTCTCGCACATACCACAAGACAATGACATATCCTGATTAATCTAAAATTGACTGTAGTTATGAAATTTGAGGAATAAGATTTAATGATAAACATGTTTTAGTACATTTGAGTTGTAGTATTTAATTTATTATTGATATTTTATACAAAAATTATAGAGATAGATGGTATGGCATGTCACTTCTTCATAGATCTTATGATCTCTTAACTATTAACAATTGTGATTTATGTATAAAAAATTATTTTGGGATATTCATTTCAATTTTAATGGTGTTTATATGAAATTTATTATTGAACTACCATATGATGAAATTTTCATTATAAATTTAATATTTATCATGTAAGTACATTTCCTTATATTGTTAGACAATAAAATATTTTCTCGAGATTATGAAAAATGGAACAAATTTTTTTTCCCATTACATTAATTTCGAATAAATCAAATGGGCGTTTAAATCCTAACATATTAATGTATTCGAGGCCCTTAAATTTCATTTTTTCATTCACCTGCTTCTTCACAATGACCATAGTCACAATTCAAAAAATTTTGAGTGTTAATTTAATCATTTATGACCTTATTAAAATTTTCCACCATAATTTTCCTACTTAGAACCCTATTTATTTCTTTAATCAATATGACTTATTTTTCATTACACTTATATCTTAGTATGATAATATTTTATTAACCCTTTATAATTTGGGTTTTTTAGAAGTGGTATATCCAAATTTCAATCGTTGTTTTACCAATATCATGTCTAAATTGAGACGAAACATTTTATTTAATGTGAGGAGAATGTAAAATCATTAAAATTACAAAAGAACAATATTTTACTTGATAGTGTATGTTACATGTAGTAATATGTTTCTTGTATTATGGAAAATTATGAGTTTATCTTGTGTTAAGTATAACATTTGTTTTTCATAGATTACATGCAAGACTAGGTCATGGAGATGAAAAATATACTATTAATATTATTAATTAATTTTTTAGATTCACCCAGACCATTGGAATGGTGGGTATGAATTTTCATATTATTATTATAAAAATATGTAGTTTAAATGAATTTATTGGTTATATATTGATTATAAATTATAATAATAAACATTTAAAAGAAAGATAAACTCTTTAGGAAAATCTGTATTTTCTTTATTGATGTTTTAGTTTCCCTTGGCATATGTAATTGAAAATATTGTTTATAAATTTTATAAATTTTATATGAAGAAATATATATAATTTTTAAAATCGATATTTCTAAATTATCATGGGTGTAATTTTTTGGTATTTTTCATGTGAAATTTAATATTAAATTAATTTGGAAAAATAGTGATGTTTAACTTAAAACTCGATTTTTTAAACAATTGTTACAATAAAATTTTATTTTGAATTTGTTTTAAATTAAAAGTATATAAATTAAAATTTAATTAACAAATCATAGGTAATTGGTATGATTTTCATAATAACCTTGACTTAAAAATAATGTAATCTTTTGAACACCATCACATTGAAACGCTGGTATCTCACCACATTTTCGGGATTAATTTAAAATTAATTTGTCACACTAATGTGAATTGAATTTGAAAAAATGGATTAAATATTTTCAATGAAGATAATTTAAAATTTCTAATAGTTCAAATTCATATTTTTAGAAAAATTTAAATTCAAATAAATAAAATATATTTTCCATGGTTATAGTGGAAATAGATTTACTAGAAAGGTAAAATAATAATATGTGGGTTTAAATTTTCTACTCATTTATCCAACACCCAACATCAGGTACTATTTCAGGCCATATGGCCTTTGGATATGATATTATTATTTTTGTGGTAGTTTTCCTTGATAGTGACATATATAATATGTTATTTAAATAAAAAGGAAAAATTTTTTATTTTCCGCATAATAGAATCTAGAAGGCTTCGAGAAATGAAGGAAACCTGCATAGGATTAGTTGAAAATTTAATTTCAAATATGATAAAATTTTTCTATCAAAATAATTTATCAATATTTTTTAGATAGATATTGGTTACTTAAAATGATTATGATATTCCAAACTAATAATTATTTAGTCAATAATTTCACAAAATATGTTATACTAAAAATATTAGAACTGAATTACATTTTATGAATTATTATGTTAAATTTGTTTTTTAGTATAATATATCATGTTACATATAATTAACATAAAAAGTTTGGAATTCCTCCACTTTCTTGACAATTTTTAAATTAAAATTAATTTCATAATTCCCAAATTTAAATTATTGATTTTTATATTAAATGATTTCTTATTAATTGATTTAAAATTAATTAAATTTCTATATTTCATCTTTTTATTTTAATATTTTAATAAAAACTAATTGTTGTAGATTTTTTGGACCATTTTGTTAATTATAACGAATATATTGACTGTTAAATTTTAAAAAAATCCTGTTAGCATTGTTGTGGTTAAAGGGTATTTTTACCATTTAATAACACAAGTCCTAAAATATTATCCCACCACAAATAAGATTATTATTTTAAGAATTATGTATCATATTTGGAATCATATTTTTCTGATTAAAACAGAATTATCGGTTCAACATACACATAATGCATAAAATATTTAGAATTGAAAACGTGTTACCAGAATGGAAAAAATATTTAAAGGAATATAATGAGTGAAAGAAAAAAATGATTACAAATTTGATATATTTATAAATTTAGGTTTTTATCAATCATATCCCCATTCGTAATCCTTAATTACCAATGATGGAACCACATGATCCATTGGATGCCACTAAATAGTGAAATCTTTTGAGTATAAAAAAGAATTACAATCCTCCTCAAATATAAAAAGGTACTCAATCCCCAATATATTCACATCATTAAACCCATTATAATAAACAATGATCTTCAAAATTCACTCCTTATCATCACTTCCCTAATACTAGAAGATTTTTATTTAGGATGAAATAAAAACGTTGATGGTTTTAGTACAAACCAGAAAGGATACCTAAATAAGAGTAAATGATTATCTAAATGGTTTTTTATTTTATTTCCCTCTCTATATCATTAAATAAATATTATAAAATGTTTATATATTATCCAAAATATATCCATATATATAATTTTTGTTATGTTAAGGTTACAACCTATTACTTTTTACACTTCAATAAAAAATGTAACACAATAATTTTTCATGTGTATAAGAAACTGCCACCTCGAGAACATATGTCCTTCATTATTATATTACGACCATTCAATGTTTGAAATAATGATGGATTTATTGTTAATTTATTTAATATTTTACATTTTTTAAGCCTTTATTATTCATGGATTATTATATCATGTATAAATTCATGCTCTATATTTTTTTGGAACACAATAACATTTCTCATTTGTGCGGGGAACTACCATAGCAATGTGATTAATTGATTATTTAGAGATATTCTGTAAATGATGTATCTAATAATCATATCTAATATATATGAAATAATAATTTTACTATAATGAATATATATATATATATATAATTTATTATTTTTCCTTCTAACACATCTTAAAAAAGGAAAAAATATTTTATTTGTATGTATGGCCTACTATATACAATAAAGATGCATTCCATTTCCTATCCCTTTAAATTATAGACTAAACTAAATACATATATTCCAAATTTATATGTTATTTAAATAATTATTAGTTTTAAATACATTCTTAATATAAATAATATGTTAAAATTTGATAATATTAAATTAAATAGTGGATGAGAAGTCAAGAAAATTAACACCTCAAATAATGAAAATAATAAATTATTATTAACAAATGTGTGATAATAGGTTTTAAATTAATCATATATGATATCATAAAAACTAATATGATTCTTTAATAAGATAATTACATAATTCAAACAATAATATAAGAGGTCAAAGAGTTTTTAACCAAATGCAACAATAAGGTAAAGGATTTAATACCAATAAAGATTCCATTGCTACTTATTTGTTTTTATCCATAATATTTTTATCCAACGTATATACATAAAAATTCACATTTAATATAATTTATAATATATTAATAGTGAGTTACTACTTTTAAATTTTAAATGACTTATCTTTGGGGTTTTGACTAGAAAATTACCAATTATAAAATGTTGTTATACAATGTCAATTTATTTTATGATTCTTATCATTCTCATAAAATAATGACATTATTGAAACAATTTTTTAGTGGAAATTAAATTTCTCTTAAATATCGATTTTATTTTATGATTAATATATTGATTACCTAAACTATTTTTGATTTTATCATATGGTATCCAAATTGAATTTTATTTTATTAACTGGGAATGTAATTATAAATATGAATTGTTTACTAAATATGGACACATAAAGATAATGCATATTATATGTGGAATAAATTGAATATTCATTATATATTAAATGCATAAAACTAGGAAAAACTGTCATGGAGACCATTTAATGTAATCCCCTCATGCATCATCTAATTCAGTAGTTTAAATTAGTTGGCCACAAACACATTTCATTTTTAACTATCTAGTTTTCAATAATCTTTAGGAGAGATCTTGTTAGTAGTCTATTGTGAATGGTATTGTTATAAATATTATGGGTTTCTACCAAGTATGTTTTAAACCATCATGAAAATATATATTTATGTTAAAGGTATTATGTTCCTTGGAAATATGACGTTCAATAATTACCTATTTCCATCATTAATAATTCAGATAACACTATATATGATATTTTTTATATTTTATATTCTTTGGATGAATTTAATTCTTATATTATTGATTAAATGGACTGTTTTCTCTATTATATACATTTTAAGACAGATTCTTCCCTCTCGTAACATTATAGTCATGTTATTGAAATGACATTTCTGTTCAGATATATACCTTTCAAGATTGATTGTGCAAATTTATTCATGATAGCTTCCACTATAATTATCCCCTACTAAGAATATGTGTAACCCTTATTTTTATTCATTTGAAAAGGACCCCATGATTTCTAATGTGAATAATATTAATGAATATACAAAATAGAATATACTAATTATATAATAATAATGAAAAAATTATTTGATAAATTTTTTATTCAAAATTATTTTAACCCTCATGTATGTATAAGATTTACCAAGGCTATTGATCAATTTGGTCATTCTGGATTGGAATCTATGAATGTTATTCCAATGTAATGATTGATGGCACTAGATTTGGGCTATGAGTATTAGGGATGCTAAATAAAAATACATTATTTTTCATTGTGAATATTATATGGTCTAAAATGATAATTTATTCAACTTATGGGACAATTATTATTTTATATTTTCTTTGATGACCACAATAGAGTATATTATATTGTTACTGGGGTTTTCATAAAAAAATGTATAATAGGAGGTTAAAATGATGATAGTATTTTTCAAACATCCCCAAAAATTGTATAAATTTTAATAGATGGAAAATGTTAATATTAAATTCAATTACTATTCTAAAATTTTTATTTTTTGGACATATTAAGATGGTAAATAATTTATATTAACCTAATATAGTATAAAATTATAAGGTTTCTGCTATCACTTTTGTTTAATTAATCCACCAAATTTGTTTTCCTCACAAATTATAATAAATGTTGATCATAAATTATCAGACCAAATATCCTCAAAAAATTCCTTCCCACTCCATATAGCATTTGGTTTCCCAAAACTACTGACCTAAATGTTTTATTTTTTATGTGTAATGTTGGTCATCAATGAGGAGGAAACATTTTTAACTAATAATTTTCATTCTACTTTTCCTTACACCAGATAAACTCTATCAAATATATTTAATATGTCAAAAAATATATTTAATATTTTGTGATATGTTATTATATAAAATAAATTACAATATTTATCTCATTTTCCATCAAATGGGACACACAATCATTGTTTGTATGTTTGGGCATGGGGCAGACTCATGAAACGATGTATGTTGTTTCTCATCACAAGCATTGTTTGAAACATATTATGATATATTTTTTCTATATATATGATTCATAAAAAATAATTATTCTAATTGAAAAATATTATATCCTCCGAAAAAATTCCATTCCAATTTTAAATAATGGAATCATAGCATGCAAACTCGTACAACATGCCATGTCCACAAAACAATGTACTTCATTTTTTGAAAATTGACACATTTTTTTCGTCAGGGTGATATATTTAATATATATATTGTATTATTTATACATGATAATGTTTATAAAGAGTTAAAATGGAATTTACCTCATTTCCTTCATGATTTATTGAAAATGGAAACAATACTCATTCATACATATGGACAACAATAACCGTGTTGTAATGTAATTGAATTCAAATAATCAGTATACCTATATGGAAATATGTATGTAAATAATATATAAAAATAATAATTATGTCATTATTATTATAATATATATTATTTAATACTGTCTACTTGGACCATGGACAACATTCCTTTGCCATTTTGAAATTTTGAACAAGACATTCTCAAAACACTTGAAAATGGAAAAAAACAAAAATGGAATTCGATATATCATAGAAATAAATAATATTAGAAATTTTTTGATTATCTAATAAACATGAAAAATGTATTAATGGAAGAAAATAATAAATATTTTTTAATTATAAAATATTTAGATAAATAAATGGAATTTCTGACTTGATGTAATATATTTTTCATTAAAGGAAAAATTTAAAATATTTATTGGCATTATTTATTAATAAAAATATATATTTAGTATTTTATCGATAGTATATGGGGTTTTATAAAACATTATATAAATTATTCTACTTTCTTTATGATGGTTTTCAATAAAATATTTTTAATTATTTCAAAACTGATAATTGTTTTAAATTCTGACAAGAGCATGAATGGAATCTATTTTTTTAAACTAAATTCCACTATAAGAGTCTACTATCATCATGAATATGATTATAAAAGGCTTACAACAAATTTATTCATTGTATTTTAATGTAAAATTATAGAACTATGATATTTAATGAATTTGTTTCAAATAAATTTAATTTCTTCAATATTTGGCATTATATGGAACATCGTGTTCCAGCTGCCATAATATTCTATTATAAATCAAAAATCACCTTTAACAGAGATTTTATCCCTATGGGTATAAAAATGAATAATTTTTTAAAATTATTATTATTAAATTATAATTATATATATAATCATAACTTTATGAAATATATTTATATTCGTTGAATAAAAATTTATTAAAAATGGTATTCATTTTATTCCTTGAATATATAATAAAATAAAATATTTTCCATTCATTTAAAAATATTCAATAAAATTAATATCATATTTAAAATAAAATTGTAAAATTATTTTAGTGTGATTTTTTGAGAATTTTTTGAAAATAATATCTTTTCAATGAATTTTGCATAAATATAGATTTTGTTTCAAAAACCATCATTTTACTAAAAGCATATATAAATCTAAATTGAACATTAATGAGGATATAAATTTAAAATTAGATCTAATATAACACTTTCAATACAATTTAATTCATTTCAATCAACTTTATTTATAAATTTCATATAAAAATATATATTAATTATGGAAATAACATTTTCTTAGAAAGACTACTTTTTTGACATGTCTACATGATTAATTAAAAATTTTACTATTTAAATCAGTGAATGGAATTTCGAAAAACTTATTTCCTATTTTGAATATGATTAAAAAATATTAATTATTAAGGCCAATTTTTCTCATAAATATTAGTACACATATTAAACCATAATTTTGGTGTTTAATGTTAAATCGGGTTTAGTGGGGCACAAACTAAGATGATAATCAATAAAATAATAAAAAAACATATAAAAATACTATTTAATGGAAATATATCAACCTTTTTTCATCTAGGACTCATGAATGATGCATTTTGGATCATATTGGATTGTGTAAAATATAGGTTTAATTTTCCACATTTACAAATATATATAGTGTCCTATACTGTACATATAATTGAGAACCCCAAATCAAATTCATTTCACATTTCCATATCATTTTAGACCAACAAATATCTTCTCATATAAAATCCATTATTCTCTAAATACCTCATTTCCTCATTATTTTGATGATTTGACCCTTATATATTGTCTTTCAGTGCAAACATAATGAGGTTGTTTGAATAAAGCATATTATTCTTAGGTAACATTTATTGTTTTATTTCGTCTTCACCACATTTAAAATAAACATAACAAAATTATAATATATTATCATTATAGTATAAAATAAAAGTATATTTTTTTCAATAACATATATCAATATCCTCACTTAGTAAATTGGATGCTAAATTCTTGATAGTGTGTGTGGTGGTCTACTGCCACACATAGCATTGTAATTTGTTTTCCATAACATCACTCCATTGAAGGAGATAATTATTTATATAATTTTTATATATTTTATTTATGATATATTAATTATCCTATAATTAATATATCAAATCTACCATCTTACGTTCCAATTTTATTGAAAACAATAACATCACTCATTTGTATGCGTAAATAATCACCTATATGAACTGATATGACTCTGTTTTCATTTTATTATTATATGTATTGTCAAAATGAGATATTTAATGAAAATAATTTAATTTAATGAAATTAACAAATTTCTGTGAATGTGATATATTAGTTACCATTTTATTCCATCTGTTGAGAAAATGGAATGAATGATCATTCATATGTTGGGCATGACCTCTCCCTAAATTTGGTAAATAATTTTCTAACAATAATAATAATGAATTTATAAAATTAAAAATATAATTAATATATATTATATTAATATTATTAAAAAAAATTATATTATATAACCAATATCTATGAAAAGGGGATGAAAATACAAAACCAACAAAGACATGAATAATTAAGCAGTTATTTCCCGAATAAATGATTTTTAGATAGAATTATTATTAAATGGTTGGTACAAAGGTATAAGTAAATAAATTTTTGTATTACATCTATTATAATTGTTATATGAGATATTTATAACAAAAATATATTTATTATTTGGTATTTTTGATCAAGTAAAAATAAATTCGAGACTTGTGGTAAGGGTTTTTCATATCTGATTATCTTATATATAATATATGTTTTGTTATAAACCTATACTGTTTTATGTGGTTTATATACAGTCTCATTTAATTCTTATATAATGAATTTATCTATATTATTTCTATTTAATGATTCATTTTTTGTTATTATTTTATGGTTATATCATTCAATTGTTTCCTAATATATAAGAGATCTTCATCTCACATTCATTCCCAAGAGACACATTTGAAATTAAACTATTATTTATATTCATTATGTAATACACTACACATGAATTTGTTTTATTATTAAGAACATTTTAAGAACCCAGATCTCCATTTCAGGTATATTTTTTATTTTAGGTTTTTTTTAGGAAAAATGGGATGAAGGAAAAATTTATGAGTTCACGTCGTTTACTACCTTGTAAACTCCATGTTCTCAAGTATTGATCTCAAGCTGTGTCTAGCCGTGTTATAGTCGCGTTCATCAATGCTGCAATGAAGATGCAAGGCCGCTAATGGTGGGGCTGGGTTAAGGCATGTACACAATATGTATTCCTAGGTAACTGGTTGTGTACTTATAATTTTTTTGATTAAATGGACAAGGGTCGCGTGTAATTTCCATAAATCACTACTTCTTGACACCTCATATCCAGGAGCGACTAAGGATCATGAATCTACTCTGAGACCCTGACTTTCCATTCGTTCTCTGAATCGATGGAAATCAAATGCATAAGAATCGCAATGATATGATCTTACTTCTTCTAAAGCCTCATTTCCTAATTTCTTCTCTTTCGTGAGATATCTTTGGTTGAACATTTTATAGGATTTTATAGATCTATTGAATTGTAGGGTGATTCAGGGTCTATGGTTCAATAATATTGATCCTACAATGACAAGGTGGGTATTTTGTGACTTTCCATAGTTGGTCTTTGAATTTTATGTTTAAAAGTGCTAATACCGTTATAGGGAGTATTTCATGTATAGTAATTTTAACTTGGTTAATCCATGTTATGCCTTGTATTTTTGAATATAGGTTGTTTGATTGTGAATAGGGATAATTTCCATTCAATGGATGTGTTTTCCTATGCTTATTTTTATTTTGAATATATTTTCTAGCTCTACCGGTTAGGCTATTTGTTTTACATTTTTAGTGTTGTTATAATGGAGAGCTTATTTATTTGATATGTTGTTTTCTGCATTGTAGAATTTTCATCCATGTAGTTCTAGAGGTTTAACCCAGATTCCTTATATTGATTGTTAATGATTTATTAACATGGGGTTGTGGGAACCTAGTGTAGTGAGAAGATAGTGGAAATTGACATTGAAGGCTTCTGAGAGTGTCTGTTATAATAATCACATTGTGAGACCATATGGGAAATTGATGTTGAGTGCTCAATCAGAATGTTTATAGTTCTATTATGATACCACAATAATAATTAATTATGAGTGCATCCTTAGAGTGTCTGTTGTTTATCTTTTAAAAGTCTATAGGAGGAATTGATGGTGAGTTCTTCCTCATAGAGTCTTTTTTTGCATGAGACCAAATAGGATAGACTATGTGAGCTATCCCAGATGGTCATTACACCCTTGTTGTATAAGTTAAACTAGAGGGGTTATGCTCTAAGAACAAACCAGAGGGTAACATGATATTGTTATTTGAACCAGAGGGGATAGGTTGAGAGAACATTCCTAGGGGGTTTCTTGTATTTGTAATTGTATTGTTAAATTGATAAATGAAAATGAATGTAGTTGAAATAGTATGATTGATTAATTTTGAGTACATCCTTATTAATTGATTTATTTTTCAATATTTCTAGCCATATATATTCACTGAAAATTAAACATAGATCTTTGGGTGGTAGTATACTAGTATTCATCTCAAACCCTATCTGGGTCAGGCTTTTGGGCCCAAACAGATTATATTGTTTCAGGTCTAGATAAGGGAAATCACCCTTCTACTTAAGGTACTTGATTGTTGTTGAACTGGGGATCATGGGATGAAGATTAGGATTGTGATTTTGTGGATGTGTTTAATTTCATTTCATTTGTACTTTGGATTAGAACTGTATTCTAGCATTGTGACTTGTTTGACTGCTTTCCTAGACATATGTATCATGCATAATTTATATATGTTCTCCTGTTTTTTATTACTTTTAGTGTTCTGTAGTTTACTTGTTTCATGTTATCATTTCTTCCTCTATTGTATATATATTAATTTTTGTTGCGTTACTCTACCAATGAAGTCATAATGTCCCCATTATCACACCCAAGGACATCTTTGCTAGCCAGCAGCCTCTTGCATTTGGGGAAATGCTCTTGAGGCCATGTGACCATCTAGGTATGGGGCATCCCTGGGGGGCACCTAGCACTGGGATGTTAGAATGTGGAATCATAGGGATTCTATTCTTCTTGACATGCTGTTTGGAGCCTATATGCATGGAAATAATGAAATAGGTAACCATTAATAAGATTTTCTTGGGGTGTAGCTTAACCCTGTATAGAGAAAATCTATTTTACCTCGATTATTGATTTTTTTTAAATTTTTCTATTTATTTTTTTTTTCACTGCAAGGTGATTCTATTATTTTTTTCAGTTATTATGGATATTATTGAGGTTCTATTTCTATTGCAACTTAAAGAGATGAGGGTGTGGCATCTGATGTATCATATAGGAACTTGCTAGAAATCACATACCATGCATTCTTGTCAATCCATTTAGGGTTCACAACCAATTGCATGTTGTTGTGATGTTTTTTGTGCTAGATATGCATGCATCTGTGATATAATCCTTGGTTAAATACTTTCTATTTGAATGGGTATTGATTTTATATGGTTTGGAATGAATGACCTCCTATCTTTGGTCCCTGAGGTGTTATTGGCCCTCATGGATCGAAATTTGGTGGATAATTACACTATTATACATTGAGTTATACATTTTTAAGATTGCAATCCTTGATTCACGGGGAGTATGGGCCCAACTGATCTGAATTGGGAACTAAAGTGTTCATTTCAATGATTTCTCCTCTTCTAGTGTTGTTTATGAGGCTCACTGTTTGGAGAAACCAAAAATACAAGGCGTATATTTATGAATACACACAATGTGACTTTCTCATTAGGAAGGAATAGTTTTTCTTAAGTACATTTTGTGGGCTTAGGTGCATTCCATGTAGTCCATAGCAATGTGACCAGCTATTTGGGTAGAGGTATGAGGGTGGGAAATCATAGGTGGGACACATCGAGTACTTGATGTACACATCGTGTCATAGATACCATGTGTCCGGTCATGAGACTAATGACATAGGTGGATGAGAACCAGGAAGTACACGCCATTTCTGGCATGAACACGCCTTGTAGATTCAACCATATGTCTAAAAACATGGGTCAGTGAAGTTCTTATAGTACAGACCATGTGTGGAAAAAACATTCAGTGTAGTATTGTTTTAGCAGAAGTGTGGGGGTTGGTCATGTTAAGGAACTCGGGCATGGTAACACAATATAAGTACATGGCGCATTTTGGATGAACATGTTCTGTGTTTGGGGTGTTACACAACCAGTGTTGGCCGAAGTACACGCCCATGTGAAAGCATAAAGGAACACGTTGTGTAAGGTTTATACACCCTATGTATCTTTTTTGAAAAACCTGAATACTTTCCTCTTTATGTTCCATTCGTGAAATTCTATGTTTCATTCATTGAAAATCGTTATCTATGGTGTTCCCTTGACCATGAAGAGTCATGCCACCAAGACATACTCTTGTTGTATGCCAGTTATAGGGTAGTGATCAGAATTAAGAAATGGCTAATTAGGGACAACCAATAGATCTTGTAGTTGTGCCTGTGTTTTCACCGGCTATTATCCTAGATATAGGGGTCGATGTGCAGTTCTGAGAGTGCATAATGAGGATGATGCATACCATCTAGGGTGCATCGCCTCTATCCCTATTGATGGAAGATTGACGTGGTTCTTTCAACAACATCATCCTATGACTTTCTCTTGGGATGGAGGAACTCAGTATGCAGATTCATGGAAAGAATCCATGATTATGATCTTCGGGCATATCAATATTCCTCTTAAGAGGAGTGTGAAGATCAGTGGGTATATGATTTGGGATTACACCAATAGATGGTGGGATGTGATCACACGGGTGGGATTCCAGCAGGGTATGGCTTGGGAAGAGTTTCAACATGCCTTCTACAATTACATCTACCCAGAGATTTTGGGGGCCGATCGAGCCCGAGAGTTCATGGGTCTAAAATAGGGTACTCATTCATTCTTGGAGTGTGATTCTCGATTCACAGGGCTATTATATTTTTCACCCTTTCTATGGGGGAGATGAGTTATTTCTAGAAAGGATGTTTGTGGACGATCTTAGGCGAAAAATCCAATCCCATGTTTAAATATTCTGATTGACTAATATATATTCTATCTTATATCAGTAACTGATCACATAGGGGAATATGAGGAATTCTAGAGCTATGATCCAAGGTGGTTCAGTATCTAGAGTTGGGGATTATTCAGCAGATAATAGGATGTGTAGTAGGTATTCTACATATAGAGATCTGAGTAGATGGGATGCACCTTATGGTATTCATGAGGTATGCTACCAGGGTTGGAATGTCAGAAATATCAGGCCACATTGTCTACAGACCCTTTAGAGTGTCGATCTTGTGGAAAGTTGGGCATATTTTGTTCTTATGTTAGTTTTTCCTACCAGTAATTAGTGACCAGGGATCTTTTATGACCCCGCGTTTAGGAGCAGGACCACTAGTTTCTCATGTGTTTTGAAACTAGAGCTAGTCTGGACGTTCAGTCTGAGGTGGAGGTGTAGGTCATGGTCATGGTAGCCAATCACCAAGATTTCAACAAAGATATGGTGGATCAGGTCAGGGTGGTCAATAAAAGTAACATGGCTATGGTATATGAAAAACATTTGTAGTGGATCATACCCAACAAGAGCAGGATCCCAGACCCTCTATTGTTAGAGGTAATATTCTAGTTGCCTCTATATTAGATTATGCTCTTTTTGATACAGGGTCATCCAATAGATTTATATTTGTTGGTGTTCTGGAGAGACATGAGCTCTGTATATTTTCATCTGCTACTTTCTTGAAGCTAGATTCTCTGTTGGTTACTAGAACGACTAGTGTACTTCAGTGCTAGGAGTGCTCTCTTGAGGTTGGTGTGCATCCCTTCCTATGAGACATTTTTGTATTAAAGATGATAGGCTATGAAATCATTCTCAGAGTGGACTGGTTAGTTCAGTTCCATGCTATGGTTGATTGTTATCACTAGAGCGTGAGTTTCATGTCACCTTAGGGAAAATCATTTTTACACAAGGGTGAATGGGATGTCCAGGCGAGCAGAGTTGGACCCATGCGTCATGCATTGAGACGAGTTATATCCCTGATTTCTAGTCTATATCAGAAAGTCTAGGGGACTTCTCAGATGGACATTCCTACAATGGTGGATCATTTCAGGGTTGTCTTTCTAGAGGAATTTTCATCTTTTCCTCCATAGAGTGTGGTGGACTTTCTTATTGGTATTTTCCTAGGAGCAGCACCAGTATATGTTCCTCCTTATAGGATGGCTACACGATAGTTATAAAAACTCAAGAATTTGTTTGAGGAGTTATAGGAAAAGGGTTTCATATGACGTAGTACATCCCATTGGGGTTTGCCTACTCTGTTTGCAAAGAAGGGGGATGATACTGTCTGACATTGTGTGGATTATCAGAAGCTAAACATGATGAGGGTCCAAAACCGATATCCCTTGCTGAGGATTGATGATCTTTATCATCAGCTTCAGGGTGTCTGTGTAACACCCTGATATTTTATGAGAAGTATATTTTTTTATGTAATATGTTATACAGAAAAAAAATCTTCCACTGCACACAACACTAGCTTGGCTTGCGTTACACGCAATCACGACCTTCCTCAATAGCGTGTGTAGTACGCAATATAGAGTTTCACTAAACAACGATATATTATAATATTATAAACTAGACGTTATGAATAGTATTAATTGATTTTTTAATATTATAACATCTTAATTCAACTTATACATTTTTTAGAATGTGGTATGAAAACAAAATCTGTTTTTTGGATAATAGAAGTATTTCACAAAAAATGCAGTTTTACCGCATTTTAATGGCGCACCCAAATTAAATCTAGTTTTTGAAAAGTTTATAAGTTAAATTTTATAAAATAAAATTCTTCTTTAGAATCAAGATATAAAAATTTACTTTGGATATATTTTACATATAATTCTGATAACATTTATATTTTAATGAATAGTACAAACACGCAATATTTTAATTAAAAACAACTTTTTTCATCGGAATACTTTATATGGTCAAATTATAATATTGAATGTTTTTAAAGTATAAATAGAATATATTTTTACCATTTAATATAATGTATGTCATTATTATTAATTTTACATTGAATTCATATGTAAAAACATTTCAATCTTTGGCAATATTTTAACTTTTAAAACCTGTTTTCTTAACAACTGGATTAATTTTAAATTAATTAATACATCATCAGTGTTTTGAATTTTGAAAAATATATTCCATATTTGGAATCAGTGGGTCCAAATTAAGTTAATAGGTAACTTTTATTTTTTTGATATTATGAATAGTAACTACGGTAATTTTTATTTACTATGGCTAAAGGTAAATAGGGTAATTCAAGGTTAAAAGAATATTATAATAAGTCACAATTACCTTGAAAGTTTTCCTAAACTTATTGGATGAGTAGTGCCCGACCATGGGCATCCTTGGGACGATTTTGGGACCCCATTGAGCCACTTGGTAGTGAAAATGACAATTTGGATTAATTAATTTAATGTAATGACAAGATTGACATTAACAAAAATCTTTTAGTAATTAATTTTTATAGGAGGTTATATAAATTATATTTTAGACTATAAAAATTTATTTTAATGATAAAACGATTTCCTACATAATTTTATTTGTTTTTTAATTTTTACACAAAAAAAATAACTTATTTATGACACAATAATGATGAAGTATTTACCTCATTAAAAAATGATTTAAATAAAAAATATTATAATGATTAAAATATTTTCCAAAACATGTCCAATTGTGATTGGATGATTTAATTTCGACCATTAGTCATCTTATCTTCATCATTAATTATTTTTGGACCTTTTGAAACCAAAGATAAGTTTATAATAAAATAATATTTCCACACTTTCCAAAGGTGCCCCTCTCCTCCCTTATAAAAGGGCACCTCCTAAATCTCTTCCTCACACCAATTCGAGTTTTCAAGATTTTCCAACCCCTGACCATTTCACTTCCCCACTTCCTTAGAAACCTACTAGAGGTACTGGTCTTATCAAAAGACCAACTCAAGTTCCTTAAGATAAATTTTAAAGGAGGCCCTTCGAGAAAGAGGTAATACATTCTACCGTTTTCTTCAAATTCCATTCTTCTTCTACCCCTATTATTTAGTTGTTTCATTATGAGGTAATAACATCAGTATCCCTAATATACTGATATGTTATTATAAATATGAAACAACCCTATTTAACCTCTTATCCATCATACAGAAAATGAAATCACCGCGCGTGCGTACGTACGGAATACCGTCTCCACGCCGTGGTGTAATATGTTTTCCACCACCACCTTACTTGGATGGGTATAATGGTGTATATAATAACTATATATGATTATTTTAAAGTGATATTGATTCTGAAATAGTATACATACACTTAAATACAATTCCACGATCATGGGAATGATATCATCGCTCGTGCGTACGTACGGCCTACCGTCTCCATGATGTGATGTGCCTCGTTATATATGATCTTCATTGAATAATGATTATCTAAAGGAATTGAATGAATTAATATGATATATATAACACTAATACCATTCTTTAAATCATGTATCTATGTCCTATAAAGAGTAATAAGAATTTATTTGACAAAACACACATAAGAACAAAAAGTAATAAACACCCGAATAACAAGTAGTAATGAAATATTACTAATAAGAAGCTAAGAATATGACCATATATGGTATCATAACAATGAATATGATTCTTTAATAAGTCAATAACATTATTTAAATCATTATACAGGAGGTTTGGACACGTAAAATGCATATCGGACCTATGGTAAGGGAAAATCTCGCAATCTCATTTTTATCCGAGATTGTTTATACTTTAGAATTTACTGGGGAATATTTATCATCCACATCCATGTTTCCTCAATATGTAATATTATTTCTATCCTCATAAAATTGTTTAAATCTAATTTTATCCTTTGGTGACTTTTTTTGTAAAATATATGATATGAATCTTTGGTCGTTTTTTGTACGAGGTACTTTTTGACTTTTCCAGCCAAAGTTCGAGAAGAATGTTTTTTATCTTATACGGCATGAATGGATTTTTTTAAAAAAAAATTCCAAGAATATTCCTTTAAAAGTTTTCATGTTTATTTTTAATCAACATATTTTAGTTTAAAATTGTATGACATGTTAAGAAATGAAAAAAAAATGAAGTAGAAATAATATTTTCCTCAAGAATGGAGTTCATGTGTTTTATCAAAATTATTTTCCATATAAGATAATATAGGGTTATATTTCTATCCCTATTGTTACATTTATTTGATTATGTCGTGATGGAAATATTTTTATCAATTCATTTATCTTATATGCATTTTTTTATGATGTCATGATGTTTATGATTTCCATTTTTATTACATGGGTTATGCTATGATGTATGGTTTATGATTTTGTGGAACACATAAGAATTGTATCATTATGAGATGGGTGGGACCTATATCTCCCTCCAATGAATTGGGTAATGATTTTATATCTCATGAGATAGACATGGCTGGAATGGCAGGTTAAACTAGTTCAGTGAAACAGGACTCAAATGAGGAGTGAACTCGGTTCAGAAATGGACTTTGTCCACTAAGATAGTCTTGGAAATGAGTCTTGACTAATAAGAAATTATTCTCTATGATTATGTGTGTATTATAAAAAGTTTCATGTTTTATGTTATGATTCTTGGTATTACATTTCACTACAATGATTTATCCCATGTTATGAAATTATGATCTCTTTTGCAGGTTAAGATTTCAAAAATGTTATGTTATTATGAATATGATGTGATTGATATTTCTTTTGTTTACACTTACTGAGCATTTGAGCTCACCCTTTTGTATGTTTTCTTTCCCCATGTCAGGAAGAAGGTTATTAAGTAAGATATTCCTAAAGGGACTATAGATATGAAGAAATAAATGGGAGATAGTGTAGATTCAATATGAACCAGTTGTTTATCTTTCATAGTTTCTAAAGACACTATAACTATACGGTCCTTTAATGGTTTTGTTATATGTTGTAATAAGTATGCTTCAATTTTGAAGTATTAACCATGTATGTAAAGTATGGGTCGTTATAGTTGGTATCAGAGGAAAGGTATAGTGAACATTTGGAAACTAAGACATGAAAGCCTCAGTAAGAACCCTAAGGATATGTATAAGCATAGAACACAATCTTAGTGTTTTAGAAATGGCCATGAAAAACCTATGATAAGACCTTAAGAGTGAAATTTTATTCATGATTATGTGGTTTTCCAATTATAATTAGTGTTGCTCACACTATTCTTCATTGTTTTAGTCAATGGTTGGAACCCGAAGGAACAGTGTTAATGTGGAATGTGACAGGCAATGCAATGATTATCCCCCTGAGTAACGAAACTTAATGGGATCTAGAATGAAAAATATTTTAGCCATGCTCACACAAATTTATAAATCTATGAATCGTGAAGGACTTCCAAATGGGAAAAGTAAGGAGCAACATTCAGTTGAATCCTTCATGAGGCAGCGTCCACCTTCATTCAGCGGGTCATCTGATCCAATAGTGGCGGAACAATGGATCAGTACCAATGAAAAGATATTTTTAGTGCTTCAATGTTCTGAACATGATAAAGTCATCTTAGCAGTGTATCGTTTGGTAGGTGTTGTTGATCAATGGTGGAATATAAATAAGATTAAGAGGCAAAGGGATGACATTGAGTCCATGGAATGGGACGAGTTCACGAAATTATTTTTCGATAAGTATTTCCCTCATATTATTCTAAAAAAGATGGAGAAGGAGTTTCATGAACTGAAGAAAAAGGATGATGAATCTGTTGGTACCTACGATGTAAATTTTACAAGAAAATCAAGGTACGCATCCAGAATTATTATTCAACCTAAGAGTAAGATCGATCGATTCTTTAGTGGCTTAAAACCAAGTCTTCAAAGGGTGTTTTCCATAAGGGACTTCAATAGCTACGAGGAAATTGTTCAATGTGCTCTCAAGGTTGAGATGGAGATTGGTGTAACCCATCGGTCACAAGGGTTTGATAAGAAGAGGAAAATGGAATTCAAAGGAAAATCTAAAGACCACACTGAATATAAGATGAGTTTTCCCTTACGCTCAATGTGTGGAATGAAACATGGAGGAAATTGTCTTAAGGGGACAAGCAAATGTTACAAGTGTGGAAAATAAGGTCATCGGGCAATTGAATGTCGAAATAGTGGGGAAAATATGTCTAATGATGCAAAAAAGTAAGGGATACACAGAATGAACCTACTAAACTTCAATGTTTTATGTGCAAGGAGATGGGGCATTATGCCAATCAATGCCCAAATACAAGGGTTGATAATGATGATCATCGTCAACAAACTCTTAAGGCCAAAGACAAAGGAATGTCACATGTAATTACTATCGGCGATGTGGAGTATGACAACGAAGTGGTGAGAGGTACACTTACCATCCACTCTAAAGTAGAAAATGTTTTATTTGATTCTGGATCCTCCCACTCTTTTATTTTTGAAGAATTTTCTAAGGGTATCTTCGTATTACCTCAATAATTAGATGTTGATTTGGCTGTGACAACTCCCAATGGGACAATAGTCGCATCAAAAGTTTACAATTCTTCTCTGATCAATGTTTGTGGGAATGTGATTCCTGAAAATCTTGTGATCCTTCCTATAGTGTAATTTGACGTGATTATTGGCATGGATTGACTTTCTTTATATGGAGATCATATCAATTTCCAAAGAAGGGAAGTCACATTTCATATTCCAGATCAATCTATGATTGTCTATCGATGCAAGGATGAACATAACCTTCCAGTGGAAATTTATTCTATCATATGGGTCTTGATTCCACTAAATGAAGGTTATTTATCTCAAATGGTTGGGGAGAAACTCACCATTAATAATATTCCCATTGTATGGGAATTTGATGATGTCTTTCTGAAGGAATTTCTAGGACTTCCACCAAATCATGTAGTTGAGTTTTCAATAGAACTCATACCGGGTGCTTTGAAAATTTCAAAGGCTCCTTATAGAATGGCCCCAATTGAGTTGCAGGAATTGAAGAAGAAACTCCAGGAGAATCTTGATAAAGGATTCATATACCCTACTGTGTAACCTTGGGGAGCACCAGTTCTGTTTGTTAAGAAGAAATATGGATCAATGAGACTCTGCATTGATTATTGAGAACATAACAAGATCACTATCAAGAACAAATTTCCTCTCTCACGCATTGATGACCTATTTGACCAACTACACAAAGCTCAATACTTTTCTAAGATTGATCTTCGTTCTGGGTATCAGAAATTATGGGTCAAAAGGGAAGATATAAAAATGGCGTCTTTCCGTTCAAGATATAGACACTTTGAATTTATAGTGATGCCATTTGGTCTTACTAATTCCCCATCTAACTTCATGGATCTGATGAATAGTGTCTTTAGAGACTATCTTAACCAGTTTGTGGTTGTCTTTATAGATGATATTCTTGTTTATTCAAAGAGAAAGGAAGAACTTGAAGATCACTTGAGAATTGTATTAAAGACCCTATGAAAGGAGAAGATTTATGCCAAATTTACCAAGTGTGAATTTTGGCTTCAAAAAGTTGCATTTTTGGGACACATAATCTCAAAAGAGGGGATATCTGCGGATCCAGCAAAAACAGAGGTTATCGAAAGATGGTCGCGACCAACAACAGTAACCAAGATACGACGTTTTCTTGGTTTGGCTGGATATTATTGATGTTTTGAGAAGAATGTCTCACAATTATCTAATCCACTCACTAAGTTGATTCACAAAGAAGTTAAGTTTGTTTGGACGGAGGAATGTGAAGAGAATTTCAAGGAGATGAAAAGAAGGTTATCTAGTGCACTTGTGCTCACAATGCCTTGTAGTGGAGAAAGGATTGTGATCTATATTGATGCATTCATGAAGGGATTGGGGTGTGTTCTTATGAAAAATGATATGGTGATATCTTATGCCTCACGACAGTTGAAAATCCATGAGCAAAATTACCCAACTCATGATTTGGAGTTAGCTGCGGTAATCGTTGCATTAAAAATTTGGAGGCATTATCTTTATGGAGAAAGGTGTGACATTTATACTAATAATAAAAGTTTAAAGTATATTTTCATAGAAAAGGAGATGAATATGTGGCAAAGAATATAGTTAGAGCTGATTAATGATTACGACTTCTCAATTCATTACCACCCTGGGAAAGCAAACAAGGTGGCAGATGCATTAAGTCGACAAGACCATGCTAGCTTATCCATGATGAGGATCACAAAAGATCCAATATTTATGGATTTAAAAAGGATGGATCTTGGAAGGGTAAAAACATATCTTTCTCAAATGAATGTTCAACCATCTATACATGTAAAGATTAAAGAGAAATAGAAAGAAGATGTCGAGTTACAAAAGAAGGTGAGAAATGATCGTTAATTCAACCTTGATTGTGATGGGATAATAAAGTTCAGGAATCGGGTTTGTGTTCCTCCCATCCCAGAATTAAAAAAGGGGCTGCTGGATGAGGCTCATAGTTCATCATTCTCTATTCATCCTGGAAGCATGAAGATGTATAGAGACCAAAAAGAGAATTTCTGGTGGGATGGCATGAAAAGAGATGTTGCTGAATATGTCTCTCAATGCTTGTTTTTTCAGCAAGTTAAAGCTGAGAGATAGAAGTCTAAGGGGGTATTACAACCATATCCCATACCTGAATGGAAATGGAAAAACATCACTACAGAATTTGCCACTGGACTTCCTAAAATATCCAAAGGCAATAATGCTATCTGGGTTATATTTGATCGTCTTACGATGTCGGCACACTTCATAGCTATTAGATTAGATTTTTCTCTGGAACAACTTTCCAGGATATATGTAAAGGAAGTGGTAAGATTGCATGGAGTACCACTTTCCATTAAATTTGATCGGGTTCTGAGGTTTACCTCAATGTTCTGGTGAAGTCTTCAGCATACTCAACATACAGAGTTGAGTTTCATTAGTGCTTATCATCCTCAGACAGACGGTCAGTCTGAGAGGAAAATTAAAACTCTAGATGATATGTTGAGAGCTTTCTCTATGGAATTAAAAGGTGGTTGGGATCAAAAACTACCTTTGGTGGAATTTTCTTATAATAATAGCTTTCACTCCAGTATTCAGATGGCTCTTTATGAAGCTCTCTATGGAAAGAAATGCAGGACTCCAACTTGCAGGGATGAAGTTGGGGAAAAAAATCTAATAGGACCTGATCTTGTTGATGAGATGGCAGAAATGTTCAGATATATTGAACAACACATAAGAGCAGCTCAGAGTCGACAAAAAAAGTTATACCGACAACCAAAAAAAGACCTAGAGTTTTAAGTGGGTGATGAAGTGTTCTTATGAATATCTCCTTGGAAGAGAGTAATGAGATTTGTAATGAAGGGAAAGTTGAGCCCTAGATATATCGGTCCTTTTGAAATTCTGGATCGTATTGGGAAGTAGATTACCGATTGGCGCTTCCACCGAATCTATCTCAAGTTCACGATGTGTTCCTTGTATCTCTCCTAAGAAAGTACATACCTGATCAATCACATGTACTCAACTCAAAAGCTGTACCGTTGGAGAAAGAACTTTCTTATGAAGAACAACCGATAGAGATTCCAAATAGTAGCAAAAAAGTCCTACAGAAAAAGACCACTCTCTTGGTGAATGTTTTATGGAGGAACCACCAATTAGAATAAGTTACACGGGAACATGATGATATGATGTGGGAGAGGTATCCTCTTCTATTTGTTACGAAATGACGAATTTTGAGGGCGAAATTCATTTTAAGGGAGGTAGAATGTAACACCCTGATATTTTATGAGAATTATATATTTTTTATGTAATATGTTTTATAGAAAGGAATCCTCCATTGCACACAACACTAGCTTGGCTTGCGTTACACGCAATCACGACCTTCCTTGATAGCGTGTGTAGTACGCAATACCGAGTTTCACTAAACAACGATATATTATAACATTATAAACTAGCCATTATCAACAGTATTAACTTAATTTTGAATTTTATAACATTTTAATTCATCTTATACATTTTCTAGAATGAGGTATGAAAACAAAATCAGTTTTTTGGATAAAAGAAGTAGTTTTCGAAAAATGCAGTTTTACCGCCTATTGATGGCGCACCCACATTAAATCTAGTTTTTGACATGTTTATAAGTTCAATTTGACAAAATAAACTTCTGCATTATAATCAAGATATAAAAATTTACTTTTGATATATTTTTCATATTATTCTGATAACTTTCATATTTTCATGAATAGTAAAAACTCGCAATATTTTAATTAAAAACAACATTTTTCATTGTAATAATTTATATTGTTAAATCATAATATTGATTGTTTTTAAAGTATAAATAGAATATTTTTTTACCATTTAATATAATGAATGTCATTATTATTAATTTTACATTGAATTCATAGGTAAAAACATTTCAATCTTTGGCAATGTTTTAACTTTTAAAACCCATTTGCTTAACAACGAGATTAATTTTAAATTAATTACTACATCTTCTGTGTTTTGAATTTTGAAAAATGGATTCTATATTTGGAATTAGTGGGTACAAATTATGTTAATAGGTTACTTTTATTTTTTTTTTTTTGATATTATGAATAGTAAATACGGTAATTTTTATTTACTATGGTTAAAGGTAAATTGGGTAATTCAAGGTTAAAAGAATATTATAATAATTCAAAATTACCTTTATAGTTGTCCTAGACTTATTGGATGAGTATTGGACGACCATGGTCATCCTTGGGTCAATTTTGGGACCCCATTGAGCCACTTGGTAGTGGAAATGACAATATGGATTAATTAATTTAATGTAAAGAAAAAATTGAAACTAACCAAAATCTTTTAGTAATTAATTTTTATAAGGGGTTATATAAATTATATTTTCAACTAAAAATATTCATTGGAAATCTAGAAAGATTTTCTACATAATGATATTTCTTTTATAATTTTTAGACACCAAATACATTAAATTATTTATGACACAATAATGATGATGTATTTACCTCATTAATAAATGATTAAAATAAATAAGATTATAATGATTAAAATATTTTCCAAAACATGTACAATTCTGATTTGCTGATTTTATTTCGACCATGAGTCATCTTATATTCATCTTTAATGTTTTTGGACCTTTTGAAACCGAACATATGTTTATAATAAAATAATATTTCTATACTTTCCATAGGTGCCCCTCTCCACCCTTATAAAAGGGCACCTCACCCATCTCTTCCTCATACCAATTTGAGCCTTCATTCTCGGCCAACACTGGCCCATTTCTCTTCCCCACTTCCTTAGAAACCTACTAGATGTACTGTTCTTATAAAAAGACCAACTCTAGTGCCTTATGAGAAAGTTTAAACGAGGCACTTCGAGAAATAGGTAATACCTTCTACTGTTTTCTTCACGTTTCATTCTTCTTCTACTCCCTCTTATATAGTTGTTTAATTATGAGGTAATAAAATCATTATCCCTAATATACGGATATGTTATTATAAATATGAAAAAACCATATTTCACCTCTTATCCATCCTACGGAAAAAGAAATCACCGCGCGTGCGTACGTACGGAATACCATCTTGACGCCGTGGTGTAATTTTTTTTCCACCACCACCATACTTGGATGGGTATAATGGTGTAAATAATAAATATATATGATTATTGTAAAGTGATATTGATTCTGAAATAGTATACATACACTTCAATACAATTCTACAATCATGGGAACGGTATCATCGCTCGTGCATATGTACGGCCTACCATCTCCACGATGTGATGCGACTCATTCTATATGATCTTCATTGAATAATGATTATATAAAGGAATTGAATGAATGAATATGATATATATTACACTAATACCATTCTTTAAATGATGTGTCTATATTCTATAAAGAGTAATAAGAATTTATTTGACAAAACACACATAAGAACAAAACGTAATAAACACCCGAATAACAAGTAGTAATGAAATATTACTAATAAGAAGCTATGAATGTGACCATATATGGTATCATAACAATGAATATGATTATTTAATTAGTCAATAACATTATTTAAATCATTATACATGATGTTCGGACACGTACAAATAATTCAGACCTAAAGTAAGAAAAAATCTCGCAATTTCATTTTTATCCGAGATTGTTTATACTTTAGAATTAACTGGGGAATATTTATCATCCACATCCATGTTTCCTCAATATGTAATATTATTTCTATTCTCATACAATTTTTTAAATCCAATTTTATCATTCGGGGACTTTTTTTGTAAAAATATATGAAAGGAATCATTTTCATTTTTTGTACGAGGCACTTTTTGACTTTTCCGACCAAAGTACGAGAAGAATGTTTTTTTAAACTTATACGACTTGAATGGATTTTTGAAACATTATTTCCAATAATATTAAGTTACATGTTTTCAAGTTTATTTTTAATCAACTTCTTTTAGTTTATAATTGTATGACATGTTAAGAAAGGAAAAATGTTTTTGATGTAGAAAGAATATTTTCCTCAAGACTGGAGTTCAAGTGTTTTATCAAAATTATTTTCCATCTAAGATAATATAGTGTTATGTTTCTATCCCTATTATTACATTGATTTGATTATGTTGTGATGGAAATATTTTTATGAATTCCTTTATCTTATATGAATTGTTTTTTGATGTCACGATGTTTAGGATTTCCAATTTTATTACATGGGATATGCTATGATGTATGGTTTATGATTTTGTGGCACACATAAGAATGGAATCATTATGAGATGGGTGGGACCTATATATCTCTCCAATGCATTGGGTAATGATTTTATATCTCTTGAGATAGACACGTCTGGAACGGCAGGTTAAACCAGTTCAGTGAAACAGGACTGAAACGAGGAGTGAACTAAGTTTAGAAATAGACTTTTTCCACTAAGATAGTCTTGGAAATGACTCTTGACTAATAAGAAATGATTCTATATTATTATTTTTGTATTACACAAAGTTTCATGTTTTTTGTTGTGATTATTGGGATTACATTTCACTACCATGGTTAATCCCATGTTATGAAATGTTGATCTCTTATGCAGGTTAAGATTTCAAAAATGCTATGTTCTTATAAATATGATGTGATTGATATTTATTTTATTTACCCCTACTGAGCATTTGAGCTCACCCTTTTGTATGTTTTCATTCCCCAGGTCAGGAAGAAGGTTATTAAGTAAGATATTTCAAAAGGGACTATAGATATGATGAAATAAATGGGAGACAGTGTAGATGCTTTATGAACCAGTTGTTTATGTTCACCAGTTTATAAAGACACTATACCTATACGGCCCTTTCATGGTTTTGTTATATGTTGTAATAAGTATGCTTCAATTTTGAAGTATTAACCATGTATGTATAGTTTGGGTCGTTATAGTCTGGGTGTTCTCCAATATTAACTTGAGTTCCGGTTAAAATCATTTTCATTTTAGACCTTTATCTCTATCTCTTACAGCTATTCATAGTAAGTATGGTCTATATGAGTATGTTGTTATGCCATTCTATCTCCCGAATTCTCTTTCCGTTTTCATGGAACTAATGAACCGAGTGTTCAATCGATAAATTTATTCATTAGTGGTAGTCTTCCTGGATGATATCTTAGAGTACTCTCACACTCAACATCACCAAGAAACACATCCTAATATCGTCTTGAGTACACTGAGAGAGCATTAGTTATGTGATAATCTATCAAAATGACACATTTGGATGGACCAAATTCACTTATTTGGTCATGTTATTACAGAGACAAGAGTATCAATAGACCAAGGGAAAGTAGGAGCACTCGTTTCCTAGGTTCATCTAAAGAACATATTTGAGTTACAGAGTTCTATAGTGCTGGAAGGATAATGTAGGTGTTTTATAAAGAACATATCACAATTAGCAGCACCATATACCTGACAAACTACGACGGTTAAAGAGTACTTGTTGTCAGATTTTTGTGATTCATCCTTACAGGAGTAGAAAGGGAGGTTGACTTCAGAACCGATAATATTTTTTCTATATCCAGGACTGAGCTATACTTTTTAATATGATTCATCAGATATCGGGCTAAGTGATGTGCTTATGTAGTGTGAATGAGTCACTGCGTACAGGTCTAGGTAGTTGAGGCCACATGGGAGGAACTAACCGATGAACGATCTCGATATGGACCCATTAGTTCATGATTTACATTTTTTGTGACATTATTTGGTTGGGAGATCATTTTGTGGTTTTCACTAACCACAAAAGTATCAGGTATATATTAACTCATCGTGACATTAACATGAGATAGAGAATGTCGATTAAGAACCATTAGTATTTATTATATATTTCCTATACGAATTATAAAGGAAATTCAGTAGCTGTTGATCAATGAAGGTGGACTCAGTTATGGGAATTTCAGAAGGCATGTATTGAATGGAAGCATATGGATATGTTCTCTAAGATGCATTTTGAGGTGCACGACTGACATGGTAAAATGTTTTGTTCTTCTGTGGTTTCTACATATACTCTACGTGATCGTGTGTGAATGAGGCAACTTTCAGATTCCAAAGGTATAGTCTTACATGAAAGTGTGTCTGGAGAGGACCCTTTTCCTTGGAGGACTATGGGCAAGGATGATATCTTGTGGTTTCATGGATGCATGTGGGTGTTAGCATACATACACAAGGAGGATATGCAGTATTTTAATTATTCAGTGTGGTTAGTTCATCCTAGTTTCACCATGATTTATAGATATCTACACCAGTAGTATTGGTGGCTAGGTTTGAAGAGAGATATTGATGGTTTTGTGATGAGGTGTTCCAGTTGTCAGCAGGTGATGGCAGAGAATCAGCGACCAGGTGATCTTTTTCCACAATACCCATTCCCCAGTGGAAGTGGTATGATGTTGCAGTGTACTTTGTGAAAGGTTTATTGAGGCCCCCTAGAGGGAATGATGCAGTTTGGGCGGTCATTGACATACTTATTATTTTTCCTCGCTTCTTTTCAATCATGTAGTCCTTTAGTGTTGATGAGTTTTGAAAGCTATACATCTAAGAGATTGTATGTTTACATAGAGTTCTTCACTCCATCATTTCAGACAGAGACAATTGTTTTACTTATCGGGTCTAGTAGGGACTATATAGGTCTTTGGGGACTTATGTAATTCGATGTACAGATTACCATCCACAAACAGATGGCAAGTCTGAGTGAATGATACAAGTACTAAAGAAAATTCTTGGAGCATACATCCTAGATTTTGGAGGTTCTTTGGATTATAACATAAATCCTATGGATTTTTCCTACAATAATAATCTTCAAACAACTATTCATATCACTCTTTAAGATGAACTTTTATGGTAGACCATGCTGATCACCCCTATGTTGTCTTGAGGAAGGAGAGGAAGATATGTTGGGACCTTGTCCTGTTCAAGAGTCCATAGAGTAGGTAGAGTTGATTTTGAAGAGGATGGCTATTACACAATCAAGAAAAAAGTCTTATGGTTATCGACGAAGACAACCTCTGGATTTTGAGGTCGGAGATCAGGTATCCCTGCATGTCACACTTAATTTGGGACACAATATGATTACAAAATAGGGAATGATTTCACCGATATATGTTGGACCATTTGAGCTTTTAGAGAGAGTCATCCCAGATTCAAATTTGTTGCAGTTACCTTAGAGGTACCAGGCTCTGCATGAATTCTTCGACGTTTCTTAGTGATGGTGTTACTTCTTTGACCCGTCTCATTGTTTTCAACCCGAGGAGTTTGAGCTGGATGTAGACGAATTGTACGAGGATCATCCTATGAGTATTATCTATCACAGTGCAATGGTTCTACATGGATGGTATGTCCCTCTAGTATGGGTGCTTTGGTAGCACGTCCGACTACGAGATGAGACTTGGGAGAGGGAGGTTGATGTACAATCACAGGGGTAACAACTGTTCATGGATTCTTCTTCAACGATGCCTTGCTGGTAAAATTTGGTGGAGAATATATTTTTGGGGAAGTTTGTTACATCCCATATCATCTTTTCATGAATGTAATTCATTTCATGTTTTTTTAGGAAAAATTGGAACAATTAATATATTAGGAGTACACACCATGAATTACCTTGTACACGTCGGGTACTCAGGCGCTGAGCCCAGGCCATGACTAGCCATGTCACGGCCACATGCGTGGTCATTTAACAACATGGCAGTGTTTCATAAGGTGGGGCTGGGTTAACAAAAGTACACATAGTGTATCCCTAGGGAACATGTCGTGCACTTTTAATTTTTTTAATAAAAAGACAGGGGTCATGTGTGATTTTCATTAATTTGTTCTTCTCAACATATCTCATCCAGGAGCGATTGAGGATCAAGAATTTACTACGATCCTCCCAACTCACCATATATTCTTTGAATTGACCGTCGTTGATTGCACTGGAATCACCACGGTTACCACTTACTTCTTTTGGACACTTGTTTCCTAATTTCTCCTCTTTCGTAAGATATCCATGGTTGAAAATTTTAGGTGTATTTATAGATTTACTATGTTATTGGGAAAATCATGGAATAAGGTTCTCTAATATTTATCCTACAACTCTGAGGAAGGTTCTTTATTTTTTCCATAGTTAGTATTTGAATTTTATATGCAAATATGTCAATACCCTTGTTCAGGATATTGTGTTTGTAGAGATTTTAACCTTGTGAATGGATTCTATACAATGTATGTTTGAATAGAGGTTTTTTGACTATTAATAGTGTTAATTTCCATGCTATGGATGTTTTTTCCTAGGCTTGTTTTGATTTTGACCATTGGGTCTATCTTAGCCTGTTAGGATATTTGTTTTTCAATCCAATTTTTGTTAGGATTGAGTGATTATTTCTCTAATATGGTGTTCTATTCATTGTATAATGTTCATCCAAGTAGTTATTGAGGATTATTTGGATGCCTTATATTTTTTTCATGATTTATTTTCATGGTTCTTTGGCAGCCTGGTGTAGTTAGACCATACGGGAAATTGAAATTGAGGGATTTCCAAGAGTGTCTATTATAATTATAAAACTACGAAACCAAAGGGGGATTGATGTTGAGTTCTCCCAAAGAGTGTCTATAGTTTCGTTATGAGACCATATGAGGAATTGGAATTTAGTGCTTTCTCAGGGTTTCTGTAGTTTATCTTTTAAATGACAATAGATGGAATTGATGGTGAGGGATTCCTCTGAAAGTCACCTTTTCCATGAGGCCAAATGGGATAGTCATTTTGAGCTATCCCATTGGGACATTATACCATTATTTTATAAGTTCAACCATAGGGGTTAGGCTATGAGAACAAACCAGAGGGTTACTAGTGATTGATAGATGATCTAGGGGGGATATGTAGTGAGAACTTTCCCATGGGGTTTCTTGTATTTTTGATTGGTTGGTTAAATTGATAAATTAAAATGAACGAAGTTGAAACTTTATGATTATTTAATTCTGAGTACAACCTTGTTTATTGTTACATTTTTCATATTTTTGGCCATATATATTCACTAACTGTTAGATACATTTCATTGTGTGGTTGTCTACTGAGATTCATCTCACACCCTATTTCGGTCATGCTTTTGGGCCCAAACAGATTATATTGTTGATGGTCTAGATAATGTTAAGAACCCTACTACATTAGGTGCTTGATTATGGTGGAGCTGGGGAGAATGGGACCAAGATGAGGCTTGCGATACAATGGTGGTGTTTACTTGCTTTTATTTTGTACTTTGGTTTAGTACTAATTTCCAATATTGTGACTTGTTTGGATGATTTCCTAGACATATGTATCAAGAAACATTTTTATATATGATCCAATTATTTATTACATTCATTCTTCTATTGTTCACTCATTTCATGCTATTACTAATTTTTCTATTTTATATCACTTTATTTATGCTATGTTACTCTGCCAATGAGGGCATGGATTCCCTACAATCACAACCTGGGACCTAACAGCTAGTCAGTAGCCTCTGGAAATTGGGGAATTGTGCTTGAGGCCATGTGACCAACTGGTTATGGGGAACCCCAAGGCAGCACTAAGAACTGGGTTGTTACACCCATGATTATTTTGTTATATAAATATCCATTTAATGAACTTTCATTAATGTTGATTAATATCAAAATGTCACCAAAGTGGTAATGATTTCATGTTACAGTCTCCCTGTTTATTGGCATTGTTTGTGGTTAAGTTTTCGTTGATAAATTTATACAATATATCTCTACAAACATTCATTGATTTTATTATAATCTATTTATTCTTGTTGAATACATGTGTCCAATTAATTTTCCGATATTTATTTACTCAATATTTATGAATGATGTATCTTATAATAATTGAATATATTTTTATCTTCGATTGAAAATTTCATTTTTCCAGTCCAATAATTTCCAAATAAAATTAATGAAATATTTTACAAATATATAATTATTAAATAAAAAATGGATAATACATTTTATTTTTTAAAAAAATCACCTAAAAGAAATCTTCTTGTAAATTTTAGAACACGTGTATTCTGATTTTTTCTCATTAATGTGATTGGAAAATTATTTTTAATGAGTACATCCTAAATTTTTTTTCCCATAGTCATAAACACTCTTCGATTTAATGATTAAATTAATACTTTTTATGGTGTTATTAAAATAAAAAAACATTAATACTTTAAATATATTTTGTATATAATTTATTTCAAAATGTAATTGAATATTTATTCATGAATTGTTCCATGGGATATTTCAAGAAAACATTATCCATATCAAATGTTATCAATTGATGATACATAATACATACTTCACAAATTACCCAATGATACCCACATTGTTATTTTAGTGGATTTTATATATTTATTACTAAAAATATTTATACAAAACCCATTCATTTTCTATGTTTTATGCTGTGATGAATTCAGAAAATGTTTATGAAGATGATTTATTTTCAATGGTTAGTTTAATGATTTAATGTTTATGAATCCCATATATTTCAATGGGTTATGATATGATGAATGATTAATTTTCTGATGATACACATAAATATGACTTTCATTATTTGATTGGTGGGACATATGTGTCTCCCAATTGCAATGGGAAAAGATTAATGATCAATGAGATCAACGGGTACATGGGTTGTTATACTACACCCAAAAAAGTGTACATGAAAGGTTAAAACAATCCATAAAAATATTCTATAGGAGCCTATTACCATCTCAAAGTACGTTCAAGGGTGGTTATCACCAGCCTAACATGTTACGAATGATAGATTCTGTATCCTTGATATATCATTTTTTACTTACCTTTTTGAAAAATAATTCATATTTTAATATTATTCTCATTTGGATTATGTTCATTGATTCCACTATGATTCTTGTTTTATGAACATCAATGATTTATGCAATGCAGCTTTATTATGATATTTGATATAAAGGGTATTTTTTCAAATATTATGCTAATTTTATTATACCAAAATGATCATTTCATGGTGATATCTCCCCTTTTACCCATACTAAGCTTGAAAACTCACCATTTCAATGGTTTCCATTCCCCGTGATATGATGATGGTTTTATAAGTTATATTTAAAATAAGGGAGATAGTAATAAAGAAAATTGTGATAGATTTTGTAGTTTAGTTATTAGAAAATTATTTATGTGTCCATAATTCCAATGATAATAAACTAATATGGTTATAGTGTTGATCAATCGGTTATGTAATGAATATTCATATATTCAATATTTTATTTTATTTATAATTTTTAATCTATACTAAGTACTAATTCAATATATAATTACACTTTTTAAATAGGATGTAATAAATTTATTGTGATCCTGAAGGATAAACCTAAGGATATGTGAAATTATATGAAAATATCCTAGAATTTTGGTAATGGATAGAGTGAGAGGTTTTGATAAAATTATTACATTATGGGGATTTTACAAGTTGATGTGTGTCGGGAACATTTGTACCTTTATGTAATATCTTTGAAATGGTATATTTGTCGTTTAAATGATAATAACTTAGTGCACAACAATGTGCATTCCTTCCCACATGTTGTGGAACTCCTTGGTGATATATTCTAAAAATTAAATAACCTATTAATATCCCTCATGAGTGATTTTAATAGATGATTAACATGAATTTAATATGTTAATCCTTTAGATTCATTGATTTGAATGATATTGGAATGAATTAGACATCCTATATGTGGTTTTTTTGATAATGTTGTTTTTCCACAATGATGATCATTGCTTATTTTCATGAACCGGTATAGTTACTCAAGTACGATAGCACTCAATAAAATCATGTCATAGACCAAATGGAATTACAAATCCCCATGGGTTGGTGATTAGAACCAGGAATCACCCTAGTCAGTGGTGGGAATACTTGTTCAACATTATAAAAATAAGAAATATTTAAAGGTGATTATGTACACATGAAAACTCTTAAGGTAGAATGAATCGAATATTTAAATAGGTATTTATACCCACCATGAAACCATAATGATATAGATAAAACAAGTTAAAATAGCCTTTTTCCAATTGAACTGAGTATTGTATGCTCAAATGATTTAGTGACCACTTCCAGCAACATGAGGAGATTTCACCTTTCTCGATCTAGGATGAAGGAAATAGACAAACAACTAATGGAAAATGTAGGGTGTGATCCGAATTCTCCAATGTAAAAAACCCAAACACATATTAAATAGAGGAGTCACCCAAGACATCCCATCATGGTGTGAGGTAACAAAAATGAAAAAACACATCACAAATTAAAGGATAAAACTATATAAAACTAGATTAAAATTTATAAACATAGTGTGATACATCTAAGATAAATTGTAAAAAATCAGAATGTATTACAAAACAAGGAAAAATCAGTATCCATGTGGAAAATTATCTCCTCTGAACCATAAGGAACAATTCAAAGAGATGTGTTAATGATATAAAATTCTATTACCTTTTCTAATATCTAAATAAAATGCTCAAAAATCAACCATTGGTGTTATTAAGGTGTGAGGTATCAATCCTATTTGGATACCACAATATACACTATAAATGTTTTAATAACATGAATACACGTGTTCATGTTAAAAAATTAGTTTTATAATCTATTTTATAAATAAAATAATTTGAATTTACTTTTCAAAATATCCTTGTGTTTTCACATGTTTCATGTTGTGTTTCTAAATCCATAAAACATTTAATCATAATGACCCTCAAAAATAAAAATTCAAGCCAACATCCCTGTTATAAATTATAATGACTTAAACAACCAAAATTTAAAATGTACCAACCATGTGATATGTATACTATAGTACAATTTATAAAAGAAACTCACAAGGCTATCAGGTCATATGGTTGGATATAACTAAATCAAATGCCTTCCACAGACTATCAAAATATAGGAATTTTCTTCCTAGTGGCGTCACACAAAATTTGTGTACCAGTTTATCTTTTTCAAAGCACTCACAGTTCCACCATTTCAATGAAATTTATTTTCTATTTTTGAAACAATGATCAAGTTTTCATTAAAAAAAATACTATAACATTACAATTTTCATTGGGGTTTGAAAATAAATCATTAATTTCAAATTATATAAATTACATTTAGAAAGGAATTCCCTTTTTAAAACTAAATATTTGTACTTTTAAATTACAACACATTCAATTCCGTATAAAATCTTTGGAAATAAATATGAAAAATAATTAAATAGATAAATTAGAAAATTTCAATAGATTCACCTACCTCATAGACATAAAAAATAAAACTGCCATTGAAAATAGGGATTGATACTCATTAGAATGAACTTTAAAATGTTAGGAACACCCAAAAAATAGAAGATAATTGATTGAGAATCCCACTGTATTACAAAAATACGGTAAAAACATATATTAAACACAAAAAATTGAATAAATATGAAAATCAGATACCCATTGAGGAGAAATCCAACACAAAAGGTGATCAATAATAGAATTAAATGATATAGTTGGAAAACATTCATCAACAAGTCACATAGGGTAAGGGAACTGATGGGGAGAATAAGTCATAAAAAGATAATGAATCCCCAATTACACACATAACATCATAAATGTTTTAATTGGGGGAATTATATGTCCTGTAATACCTTTATATATGATGAAACTCATTCATTTTATCTTACAACATGTAATGTTCCACATAGTATTAAAAACAATATTTTTCACATTATTCATGTCATCTTAAGATGGAATTTTTCATTTTCATGGTAGGTAATCCTGTTCACAATATTTCTACATCTTACACATCAAGTCTTGTAATCCTATTAAAATTCATGTAACAAACTATATAATAAGAAAAAATACATGGAAAATATTAAAATTAAAAAAATTCCCATACATTAACATTAAATTATTCCTCTAAATTAAAATTCATCAAAAATTTACAAATTTAAAAATGTAATTTAAAATAATATACAAATACGTACCAAAAATAATGGTAATGGGGTGTTACAGTTTCCAAAAACTAAAATATTTTTGTCCCAATAAATTTCTCAATATTATTCAATATCTAAATGATAATACCAATACTACATCAGCAATAACTCCCACTCCACCATATCATGTTTATCATGTCCACACATAAATAATACTAAGGCTAGGGGGTTTTTGTTTTTGGGTAATGCCATATCTTAGAGACCCATAATCTAAATTGGATGCTGAACCAAAGTGTCATTGAGTACAACATCAACATCCTACCATCTAATAAAAAATAATGGATCTTGTATATAAATTCTCAACAAGGAAATAAAAAATACAACATGTAAATAATTATATCTAGATAGTAATATGAAATGGTACGCTACCCACCTTAGTCAGTCAATGATATGAAAGGGCCCAATGAATCTTCGTGCCAACATACCCTTCTTTCCCATCCATCAATATCCCAAGCGAGGCGAAGCCCTGAGAAAGACCATATCACCATAATAATACTCTAATAGTCAATAATATTGATCTAAATAAGATTTATATCAAATTTACTCCATTATTAAATTCATATGGATCAACTACACAACCTCTGTCATCTCCTGAATGAGACTAATCCCAAAAAATGATCCCCATAAAAATTCATCCCAGAATAAGGGTGATCGACATGGAAAACCATAAAAATAATAAATGTGACCCATTTTTATCAAATCTTATTAACTATTTTTTATATTATATTGACTAAAAAATATGAATATCCCATGATACAACGAAATCTTCCTCACAAGTGTAGTGTATACACTCTTGAACCTTGATATCACTATTGTTCTCTCCATCGATCTATTGATAAAAATCCATGCTCATTTTAAACAGGGAAAACCATAACCTATAAAAATAATTCCAAAAATAGTAAATTAACCTGGATTCATTATAAATATCAACTATTGAGGTAATCCCATGATGTATTATAATATATTGGACATACAAGTCCCTAATATTTTCCACATTCCTTATCTCACTTTTTAATATGAAATGTGTTGATTTAGCGAGTCCTTTAATGTTATCCAAATTAAAATCATTTTTAATTGGATTCAATGGTAAAAAAATGAAAAAATACATTTAAATACCATCACACATCCATATAATAATGAATAAATCATCGAAGAAACCTATAAGACTATTGAGTCCCACCTTAACTATTTGGAATGTGAGACTGTGAAGTAGAAAATCCCCAATTCAACACCTCATCCGAAAATACAAATATTGATGATACAAATCATTGTATATCATTATACCCCCATGGTGAACATACCAACATACTAGTTATCAAATTTCCAGAATCTCCTTTCTCAAATTAAATTGAACAACAAACTTTTTATAGAATATCAAATGTATTCCAAAAACCCAGACAATGTGCATGATGTCTCCCCACAGTTTAGGATTTATCCAATGTGTGGGATCATAGTATTTTTTGGCTTATCATATCAAAATATATCATTAATAGATGATTCAAATATTATTATATCCATTAATAAAAATCCAAAAACCTCCATTACTCCCAAGATCATCTCAATGAACAAACTCATCATTCAAAAAATACTCAATTGATTCCCTCACTGATAGAGTACTAATTTTTATGCTAAATGAATCAACTACAAAATATCCATTCCTGATGGTATATATGATACAAAAATAAAAAATTCTTCATATACTCCACCTTGGGTATCTATGATATGCTCATATATTTATGTTACATCATACATTTAATGCTCTTATGATCTGAATATAATATAAATCATTCTCCAAATATATAGAAACACATCAATTTCATTTCATGAATTATAGAAAAAATAATAAAGATAATGTGTAGACCTATTCATTTCATAAGGGTGTAACTAGTGTGGCCCATAAGGCACAACATGTTTCCCCTAAATCATGACTAAACCCATACATGTACCAAAGGAATCACATAAAACATCATAACCTAGCACATTTTCTAGAGGAATGAAAAATGGTTCTGATATCAACCAATTACTTAACACGTAAAAATATATCTAACACCTGTTATTATATTAAATCATTACACCCATACTAGTTAATGTTTTCATTGAAGATACAATCTTACTGTTGTCCTAAACAAACCACATATAGTAAAAAAAATAACCACTAGATATTTCTGATCATAAACATGATTCAAGGATGCTCAAATTCATAAAACCCTATACGTTTTCATGTCCACTGAGATTACCCTATTAGATATCAAAATCCCTAGAAACAAAATTTCCCTAATAAAAATCTCACACATGGAATGGGTACCGTATAGATGAATATCGAACAATGTTTGAAGAAGGAAAACAAAAATGACACTATACTACTAATTTTTGTAGGGAGTATCCAAAGTTATCATAACCTAATAAAATAACAAAATATTTAAAACCCAAATGATTTATTTAGTTTTTCAATTTCATAAAAAGAGTTGAAGGATTAGTGAGACAAGATGGAAGAACCAACAACACAAAATTCCCACATAGGCTCTGAAATAATGTCCTAGATATAACCTCTTCTTGGACTCTCAACATGTGATTTTCCAACAACCGTTCAATCAAATAAAACCAATGGTCTGAACATAGATGTTCATAGATTTCATCAATTATAGGTAATTGATTCATGTTATTAGCGGTCACACGATTCATATTTTGGAAGTCAATATAAAATTTAAGGCTCTTGTCTTCCTTCTTCACAAAGTGTATTGGATAAGACCATGGTGAAACACAATGAAGAATAAATCCTTTTTTTCCAATAGGTCCTCGTATTTATCCTAAAAATACAATAACTTGGAATGTTCCATTCAAAAGGATTAAATATAAATGGGCATCATATTAGGTAGAAATAAACTCTTAAAATCAACCTATATCAATGACGGTTAACCTTAAAAATAATCTGGGAGATCATCAGGGTACATAAAAAATCCTTAAGGAGATAACCATCTAAGAATGGGTCAACCACATCATGAATAATTCATAACAATTGAGAGTGCATTATACTATGATAGGGAATAATAGTCGCTTTACCAACTGACCTAAATCCCCCTACACACCCGATAAAATGAGTGACCCTATCAGTACATTAGAAGTAAACCTAAAAAATAATAGCATATACTGGCCTTCACTATGATAATCAAATACATGGGAACAATCATGAAAAACAGGTAATAATGAAGATCTATTAAGTCTCAATGCATCTCAATGTTCCCTATCACTAACCATAACATAGGACACTTGAAACCTTGTTCAGACCTCCTTCCCATGGGTTTGGAAATATACATCCATAAATGTGTATAATCAGAAATAATACCCCAAACCTCATAAAACATAGATTTAATTTAATAATGTGTAATACCTATATCAAATAATGAAACAAACATATAAGATGAAAAACCCATTCCTCATATTATATATATTCTTACTTTAGTTTCATCAGTGAACACATATTTCCATGAAACCATCTGGACAATTCCACGTGTACATCTTCTAAGGCCTAAAAACAAGAACAAAAACACATGGATTCATCATCATAAACCTGAAAACCCGTTCTGAAAGTGGATCTCATATTAAAAACATTGGATATCAAATAACCTAAAATTATCATTTGGACAGATTTCCTAAAATGATAATGTTTCCATAGAGACTCCATGAAATAAGACTTAGTATGATCCAACCATCCACACTGTTTGAAAATAAACATTTTCTACATGGATTTATACTATAAAAATCAACTAGCATAAAACTAACCATTCATGGCCATCCTTTTCTAACTAGAATAATTTCCTTGGATAATTGATTCACTTAAAAAATCATTACACAAACCTATCCTTCCAGATATATTTTCCTCATCCAAATATGTGTATCCATTCAATTAACAAAGGTCAGAAGACATAAAATAACTATTATCGACCAAAATTGTTCCTCATGCCCATCTTGAGCATCCAGTACATTAGGTAATAATTGGTGGAAAGAACATTTTCTTGGTGCACCAACTAATCAAAAGAGTTGGTTTTATCCTGAACATTAAGATCACCTTTTTCCATAGCAAAACACTATTGGGTATATTCTACATGTAATGACTTTTAATAAAATTTTCAATTATAGATATTATTGAAAGGAGCCTATTAAATGCATTCCCGAAACTTGACTATCACTATATAATCCCACAATTCTCTTCCAGGTCCCTCAAGAATATATGTGTAAAAACCCACCTTAAAAAACTCTTCAAACATTATGATATAGATGATCATCATAATCAATTATAACCATTACCCATACTCTTGTGGTACATTAATTCCACGGATTCAATCTATATTCTAGATGGTAAATTTTAATATTTTCTCTACACCTCATCCCAGTATGACTACACCAACTGACAATAGATACTAATGTTTATGAATCACCACCTATACAAATGTCTACTCCACTGGGGGATCCCTTGGAATATCCTGAATCTTGGATTCCCCTATACTATTTCGAAGATTTCTTCTTAATGGTATTGTATATTAAAACCCTAAACAAAAACAATAAATCATGTGGACCTCCAAAACCATTGAACAAAAAATATGAATCCAAAACATTTCATTAATTTAATTATATTTTAAAATATTTATGAATTCAACCACTATTGTGTAACACATTTAAAAAATAATGGGTCCATTTAAATAAACTCCACATATAGATTATTAAAATTAAAAATCACAAACCATGTCCCCAAAATCCATGGAAAATTTAATTTAGTCATATTTCCCATAAAATTTTCCAAAATAAAAGTAAATACAAGGTCTTGGCCATAATAATGTTTTTCTAACAACTAATGAAAACAAAAATTCAGTCATGGGAGTGATCTGGCTAGGTCCTTTTTCCGAACCTAATTTTCAAATAAGGAAAATATTACCCCTATCAACCCTATAGAAATCACTTGATTGTTATGTTCTTAAACACATCATATTATATAAACTTATTGATACCAAAATGTAATAGACCAACCTATGTTAACTACACCAGTCAACTTTGTTAGGTCATCCTAATGTGGTTTTAAACAATGGAAAAAGTTTCATATAAAACGATTAGATAGTATATAACAAGATTATTGAGTAGAAACAAATTAATATACAGTTGATCCCAAAAGGATAAACTATAATGTTAGAAAATTGAATAAAAAATTGGTATCCATGTCACAAACCATCACCTCTACACCAAAAAGTAAAATGAAATCATAACCCAACAGGCTACATAGTATTATTCTCATAAACTATATCCTATAAAATAGGGTCTTTATCCAACACTGGTTGAAGTATGGTGGGATAAACACAACCCAATAAGACACCACCAAATAATCTATAGATGTTCTAAAAACAGGAATGCATAAGTTTCTTATTTAAGAAAAAAATTTACAATAATTTTTAAAAATAAATAAATTTTCGGGAATTTCTCAAAAAATTCATTAGTTTTCACAAATTTAATTTCATTGTTCTAAATAAATAAATAAATTATAATACTATATATAATTAAAATGTGATAAAACATTCATTATATAGACTATTATTCACTAAAAAATAACAATAAAAAACGCATGAACTAAGGAAACTCTAGAATAATGGAATATATATTCTATAATCTCACAATAATAATAACTCATTTTGTTTGATTAAACTAACATCAATTCTTTCATTTTACCATCAACGTACAAGTGTTTAACTCATATTGGTGTCACAAACATTTAGGATACTTGTGTCTCCTTCTCGAAGCACCAAATTATCCTATTGAGAAATATTTGTCAATTTCTATTAACAATAACCCATTCACATTTCTATTAATCAAATTAAAATACAACAAATTCTGATTTAAGTTTTGAATATGAATTTTACAATTTTATTCATGGAAATTACTTGTTCCTTGAAATACCCCATTTTCTAGTAATAACTCATGCCCCCATAAATTTATTACCATGAAATTGTACTTATAATATAATGAAATGCATATGGACAATAATAAATTCATGAAATATGAATAATTGAACAGATACAACTACTTCAAGGATGATTAAATCCTATCCACCACTGACAGTGTGCTTTGGAAGTTATGAGAATGACCTTCGCAAAGAAAAACACACCATGAAACTGAAGAGTATTGATAGAAACCCACATTTTAAAACAAAACTGCAACCAAAACATAGAATCATCCCAAATGAAGGACGAAACATGATAAAAAATTACATGGATAAGGAAAATATGACCCAATGTTGATCAATCACAAAATGAATCGATCTTGGTGGTGGGAAGACACCAAAAATCACCAAGGGTAGGAGCTCTAGAGGAGATTATAAGGCTGAAAAATAGAATGTATCCTCAAACACCCACATAGAGACCTTAATGCTATAACACAGAGATTTACATGGATTGTAAAACATGAAAAATTCATGAACCAATATCATTTTATGTTACTAAAAAAACACATCACCTTAAAAAAACATGACATATCACATTACATAATGATCAAACCTTATGCATTGTCTAACACTTTCACTCTGTGTAATCGAGTTCACAACATATTTCTATCATCCATTACACATTATTTGATCCCAATACACATTAAAAAACTATCTAGTGAATATAATAATGTATAGGGAATTTCTAAAAATTACAACAAATCCTTGACATCACAATTAAATTGGATTTCTCAATCCTTGTTTTACAGAAATCATCCAAAGAAAAAATGAATAAAAATTAAAAACATAGATATACAAGATAGATATCAAGTGGGGTGTTACATCTATAGGTTATTGGAAAGTGTTACATAATATTATGCAAATAAAATAAACCAATACAGCCATTCAATTTTAATAAAATAGTATCAGAAATACATGCACATATTTAAAAAAAAAGCTATTAATAACATTACATGGAGACATGTAAAAAATTCATAGGAATAATTTTATATAAAAAATTTATACAAACTCACAAGCAATATGAAAATAATGTTTTCAAATAATGGAATATATAAAAATAATCATCAATGTGAATCATGGTCATCTTCATTGAGGTATGATAGTTCTTGGATTTTGGAACCTCAATCACTAGAATATTGATAATAGAATCATGCATAAACATCCCTCCAACCTCGGTCTCAGAGGAATAATAAACATCCTATTGAGAGTAAGATCTATCAATATGTTTATATTAGTGTTATAAAGTGTCATTAAATATCTAGGTAATTCTTATAAAAGGAATTTTGTCACAATTAACTCATTAACTACATAGGCATGCATATTCCCAATCAATTATCAATAAATAGGAAAATAATATAAAATAATTCAATGTACAACTTCCCAATTTTAGATACAAGGGTTTTTAATCCATTCATTCCTTTTTTGGATAAAAACAATGTGTTCATATCCAATGAAATAATTAATTCTACAAAAAATCTATTTCACCCACTAAATTACACAATTTCTATCAAATTTAAATCATACCCCAATTAACCAAAAATTTTGGTTTTCCCTAATATCCATGATAAAGGAAATTCAACACTGAATTCACAATGAAATGTGTTATTCAAAATCTAATTAAAAAATAATTTTTAATAATCAATATATGGTCCAATAAATTTGTTGTAATTATATTTAACCCCCCACCTATGAAAATACATCCCATCTCACAATGACCAAAATAATTATATATAATAAAGAATGTAATAAATAAAGGTATAAGAATCAAACATCGATTCATCATATAAAACAGTTTTGAGATAGTCTAACAATATGGAGATACAATAATCTCTTTGGAAGAGAGAGAGGAAGATAGTGGGAGACAAGATCTCTTATTGATGAGAGATTAAAACATGTCCATATTGCATTATTCCACTTCAAAAAGGGTTTAGAGAATCCATAATGGATTCAAGAGAGGTACAAAAACAATGGAAAATGAAATATCCTGAGTGAGGGTGGGGCAGGAGTTCAAATTAATATTAATGAAATTTTAAAATATTTTTCCAAATTAAATATTCCAGTATCCACAATTAACTATAAAAGGCTCCATGGTTTTTCAAATAATTAACCCATTTAAAGTGGTACATGTTTTATACAATGATGGAACAACATCAATGATACCAATATTATTGAATTAAAAGAAAGAGAAAATCATGAAAAAGACAAGAAAGAAAAAAGATAGGGTCTAAGGATGCCTAAAATAATGTTGGTTGTAGGAATCCCCTCGTATAAAAGGACTGCCCTCAGGTTAAAAGAAATAAATGTTGGGAGAGCTGGTGACATCAAGGATTTGATCAGCAGAGTGGATTAATGATCTGATGCATTATTCCATTCACACTAGGTATGAGAAACCTTAATATCATTGCTAAGGAGATCTATGCATTTTTTTATGATGTATGATATCGACCACAGGGTTCGATCATTACCCTGATGGGAGTTTTGAATGATCATAAAATCAATCCCCATGTGAGATAACCTGGTATGGTTCTTGATACTCAACATTATTGTAGACACAAATTCATTGGCCTTATCTAGAATTCTAGTACCGTTCATATTGTGGTATTTAAAGACCAAAACCACACTCCCCCTTTAGTACCGCACAACACCTCCACCCGGAGAAATGTACTCTTTATAGGAGACATCCATTTTTTGATTGATGCCAACCTTTGGGGGAAACCAACGCACCCACTGGCCTAGGTAGCAGGGGGGATGACCCACAATGGAAGAAACATGAACTAATCATAGTGAAGGTGCATCCTCCCAGTTTTTCAAAAAAAGGCACCAGGCCCACCAATAAGTTATGGATTATTGTGATGATGGAACTCCATGAAAAAGGGATCCCCTCATACCTCACCCAGTTCTTTTCTTTCCAGAGACACCATCATCTATCATTGAGAAGAATGGAATATGCCCTCTTTTCTATGCCCATTCTATCTATCCCCTGAAACCATCTCTCCAAGAACTGTTCTTCACGGTGAATCCGAGAAGTGTACTCTATGAACTCGCAAAAGAAACTCCACACCGCTTGAGCCCAGTATCCCTCAATGAAGATGTGATTAGCATCCTCCTCGTAGTTAATACTGAAATAGTGCAAACATGACATGAAACATATTATGAGTTTTTTTGATACTTTTATTTGTTGAAATTTCATTATTTCTTATATACCAGATGAGAAAGAAGTATCTAGATGGAATATTATTTTACCATACCTTCTCACTCTATCTAGCACGTTGAGAATAGTTCAAAGAAATCATGCAACAATCCTTTTAATTGAAGTTACCCTATGAACAAGGAGTATAGACCCATTTATCTAGTTTTGAATTGATGATAACATTATAGTACGCATTGTTTTCTTCATGTCCATTTCCATCTACATAATGTCAGAATATTGACTCAATTCCCTAAAAGGACATCGTGGCCACAGGGCAACCCAGATACCCTATTGTTTCCCCATCCAATTGGTCGAACCAGAAGCTAATGTTCCCCTACCCAACAATCCATTGTGAGTGGTGGTGAAAATTCGAGATGATGGAGAAAATTGTGGACCACAATGGAGAACCTATTGCGGACTGGATTCCTGTATTACCTCCCCTATTATAGTTCATGGTCTTTCCCCACAAGGAGTGCCCCTCAATCGTTGCCCACACAAGTTTGGCGTGCATGAATTGTATGGTGGATATGCAGATCATTACATTTATACCTCCCTCTGTTATTGTCCTTTCAATTCTATCCAAATAGACCCAGAGTCTTTTTCATTATAAAGATTTATCCCATATGAAACCAGATGTGATTTTATTGACAGTTCTAATAACCCCTTTAGGAACATAGGAAGACGTCGTCAGATGCACTAGGATTGCTGATAAAACACTTTTGACGAAAGCAATCCAAACCCCAAGGGATAAAAAAATATTTATTATAGTTGAGAACTCTTCTAGATATCCTACTTTCCACATGATTAAATTCCCTGATCCACATTCTGCCAAGGGATATAGTTGTTCGTAGTTATTCCATAGGGAACTCACCTCTCTAAATGTACAACCTATTAATCAAATGTGCCGCTCTCCAGTTTGTACACTTTTTATAGACGTAGAACATGTTTTTTCATTTTTAAATGCTTGGCCAATCATGTAGAAGTATGCATAGTTGAATCTGGTAGTCCTTCAAAAGGATCTCCTTCCCTCATTAATGAAGATAATGGTATCATCAGCAAACATTAGTTGTGAAACTAGTGACATGCTCTGTTTTCTTCGATAGCGAGTAATGTATCCATTCTGAATCACTCTATTTATCATTCTACATAACATATACTACACTAGGATGAATATACTAGGAGATAAAAGGTCTCATTGGCAAAGACATATCATTTCCTTAAAAATGCCATTAGATCTACCCATAAAAGAAACAAGGAGCCATGAAATGTGGAAGCATCAGAATAAGATACCGCATGACCTTGTATAGAAGCCCATGTGTGTCGTCACCCTATTAATAAAACCCTTTTCCAGCCTATCATACGCCTTGATCATATCATGCTTTATGATTATATTAGACCGATTTCTTCTGCTATTGATTTCTCTAGTCATCGCCTACGATAAATCCATTGTGCCTTGGATCAATCAGCCTTTCAAAAACACTTTTTGTTCAAGGTAAATTAACTGGGGAAGAATGTAAAACAACCTTGTGATGATAATACATTCCAAAATCTTATATGGAATGTTTCACAGCCTTACAGGCCGATAATGTGCTATGTATGAGGGGTCTTTTTTCTTCGAAGGAAGAAATAGGGATGTTTCACATGCCACCCGAGGAAGGCCAACTCCCATGAAGAAGTCCTGAATCGACACTATAATGTCCTATTTAATGGTATCCCATGATCCCCAATAGAATGAAACCTGGAACTTGTCTGGACCTGGAGAAATGTTGGGGTTATGATTCATCATTGAACCATATATTTCTTCTATCTCTAGCTAGAAAACCAGGCATTCATTGAACTAAGCATACACATTATTCAATGTTTCACCCAATCAATTCTCACTTCCTGTCGAATATCCTTATGGAATTATTGATTTAGGCCATGCCAACAGGTCTCTGAATAACTTCTACTCTATCACTCCCACCTAAGTTTTGTCATTATTGAAGGACACATCATCCATTTATATATTAGGATTTATGTTCCTCCTCTTCATCATAATACAAGAATGGATGAAAGTCATGTTTCTGTCACCTTTTCTAAGACACATGATCTTAGACGCCTCATAGGACCTTTGCTTCAAATCAAGGAGCATGATATACATAAAAATACATTAATAGGAGGTCAATGAAAACTAACTCTTACCACATCTCCTACATGATGATGTCCAACAACTCCAATACCCGCATCATGTTCTCTATTGACTCATCTATTGAAGTCAGATTCTTCACCCACTGGTGGAGTCTCTATTTCAGCCTTCTTAATTTGTTATATAGGGCCACCCAAGAATGGTGGAAAACTTGTTTTTCCAATGACTCCCTAACCATATCATTATACCATGTTTCCTCACACAACCAGCAGCATTATTTGATGCTGGCATAGTTTGTTTGCACTGGGGATACAGAGAGTAGCATCAGAGAGTGATCTGACACCCCTCACACCAGATGATTCAATTGTGCACTGGGAGTCATGGAGAGAGTGTGAAAGTTGGAATGACAATGATAAAAATGAATTCAGCATCAATTTCTCCCTCATTGATTAGATCACCAAGTGAACTTGTAGCCTGATTATCACATGTTAATTAATCCTTTGCCTGCCATAAATTGAACAAACCCCGGAATAGCCTTCTGAGGGAAGGTACAACACCATTTATTCTCCACTAGATCCTCTAAAACATTGGAGTCTCCCCATATAATCCACAGTAAATCCCCTAGGTTGAAGCTTGAATTCTCTTGACTAAGAATCTCCCTCATTTGGGCATCACAGCTGCCATAGATGAAAGACATAAGAATAGTTCTTGCAGCACATGTGATTTTCATGTTGATGAATTACTCCCCCACCAGATCCATGTTTGCTGAAGTAACCTTTCGCCAGAATTACAAAATATGAGAATTAACAAGATCTGTATGCATTAAATTTTTCATTTGTATCCTATCAGAGAATTCCCAGATTATTTATGGCTTCTATTCCTTTTTTAGAATGGAAACCAACTGAACCTTTTTCTAATTTTTTTTTCGAGGAAATGTAGTATTTTTTAACTCATTCTCCTAAGCCACATGCATTTCATTTCAACATTGGTATCATTGGAAGATTAAAGGCATGGATTTGGCACCAGGAAAGAAGGTCTTTGTATGAAGGTACAGAGAACACACATGAGTATGTTGAAGCATTGAACATGATCTAGTGTGCATCCATATACTATAATCGGAAGGCCTGGGGACACGTAGATTAGAATTTATTAAGAGCTTAGTGGACCCCCCACCTACTCTTGAAAACAACATAAATGATCACACCTTCTAATCAACTAGTCCATCCTTAGTTGAAATCAATGAGATTGAATGAGGGCTACTGATATCATCCTTAAACTGTGCTTCCTTCTACTCTGTAAGAGAAAAAAATACTCTTAATACAACTCTCGTGAAAATACTTCCATTCGATAGAACTCAAAGACATCATGGAGGATTCTATGGATAGTTGATAAAGGCCCGTTAGAGATGAAGATGATCTAAGGATCCCCTCCAAAAGAACCCCATCCAACAGCCACTGGGAGGGCTCACAAAATATCCCCAAGCCTACAACGACAACTGTATTGTAGACTTTCTTACTAGAAGTTATTGTGTCTTTTCATGATGGATCCTCCCTCGACATTGGAGTAATTTGGGAATCCTCTTGGATTGTTCAAGCCAAAATATACCTTCCAATAAAACGGGAATAATCCAAATCCCCCACTGGGACACTGAGTAGTCTTGGTTCTTTCGGAGGAGAAAGAGGGACATGGGAGGGTTCTACTCGATCATCTTGGATCCATGATTCTTGGAGAATTTCCCTACTATTGTTTAATGAATTTCCTTAGAGAATTCAGGAAGAGAAATTCCTCAAAAAAACAGGGAAGGCAATATCTTGAATTCACACGAACAAATCTTGATCTTTCATATATATCTTCTCCGGGATAGGCAGCGAAAGATCCAAATCAAAAAAAATAAGAGCCTCCAAATTATCCTCTCCGTCTCAGGTCTAGTCCTCCACTCAATGGAAGTCTCCAATTGAATCTCTAATTTCTTGATGAAGAGAAAAATTATAGAAGGGCCACGAGAAGTTGGGAAAGATGATCCAGATGGTCTCCTGAGGACTCTCATTCCCTTTGTGAACCTCCATGGACCATCGAGCTAGGATTATATGCCACCGCCCCACGGAAAGAGGTGTTTTGCACCATGATTTCAAAAATTCTACTTATGACACCAAAAACAGAAAAAATGAATGGTGATGGATAACAGAGATGTGGGCCGAGCAAACAAACCACAAGAGGGAAAAAATGCATGAAGGATGGGAGAGATGGAAGCGTTGATCCAAACTGAGACAACTAGGTCCAATTCAAGATAGAAATAGTGTCATCAAACTCAGAGACCAGCAAAACCCGTGAAACTCGAGAGCCATTTTGATCTACCAGAGGGGAGACCAGACGAGCCACTGAAAAACAAGGCATCTAAGGACTACTAGACGAGCAACACAAGGTGTTGGGGCGCAACGGAGGTGTGTGGTACCCCAAACACACAAAAACGGCTCAAACACTGAGAAACACAAGGATTTACGTGGTTCGGCAAGTTTCCTACATCCACATGAGAAAACTATCACTATAATCACTCTGGTCTCGTCAGAGGAACACCAAGATTACAACTACTCAAACACACATACCCAGCAGAATTCTCCCTTACAAACAATGGGATTTTCATCCTGTTTTATAGAGGAACCAAGTCCATCCCTATCCTCCGATTGTTGGAGGGTAGATCATCTATCCTTGGGATGTCCTCCCGCTACCTACTGTAGTCCAACGTGTCGGCTGCCAAACATTGAACAAAGCTGCTGCCGACAGTTTCACCTCTGCTGAAAATGCCATTCCATATTGGGAGTGGCCCCACAAATCTCCCTCTCACGACCAATTTTGGGTAGAAGCTTGACCTGTAGTCTCCTTGCAGGTGTTGAAAACTCCATCCAAAAATCGAACACACTTATTCACACCAGATGACGTGGCATTTCCACCATCTTCACTCGATCACGAGCCAACTGCGGTCTCCATCAAATGTACAACCCTTCAGACTCCTTCCCAGTAAACATCACTGCATCCCCATGGGATACATCCAACACTCCACTGGCTATTGAAATCTTGTACCCTCTTGCATCGAGCCTACTCAATGATACCAGGTTCCGTCTCATCCTAGGAACGAATTTCACATCATCCAGTTTACGAACAGCTCCATCGGGTGTCTTCAATTTCACTGTCCCAACTCCTCGAACCTCACATGTTGACCCATCACCAAGTCTCACCATGTCTTGCACCTACTGAAAAGTATCAAATGTACCTCTCATCGAACATATGTGTGTTGAGCTCCCCGAATCAAGAACCCATCTGTCTTCCTTTGGATTTTGAGCCCGCTTTTCTTCATCTTTAGAAATCGGCATTCTTGCTTCATGTGCCCATATCTTTTGCAGTAATGACACTGCACTTCTTCCCGATCAACTCGCTCATCTGAGTTCATGCTTCCCGTTGTCACGTAGATTTCATCATCTACTAATAATCCTGTGACATTCACATCCCTCTCTTCAACTTTCTCTTTCCCTGCAACATACTGTGTTTGCTCTCCATAGTCACTTTTATATTAACCCTTCTTCTCGCACCAGAAACACGTGATTTCGCTAGGATCACATCCTCTGGATTTTGGCCACCATTATTTACCTCCTGACTTCCGATGTCAGCTCCTCCCATGCTGATCATCTCGCATCACCATGATTTGCTCGCCTGAATGCATCAAAGGTCTTTGAAATGCCTCTGAATCATGAAGTGACACCATCACCTCGTCCAGCTTCAATGTGTCCTTCCCCACAAGCAATGTAGTCACAAGCCCATCAAATGACCATGGTTGGGATGATAAAATCAAAAGAGCTTTATCTTCTTCTCCAACCTTCACACCGAGCCCTAATTACTTCGTCAAGATCTCGCTGAATTCATTGGAATGATCCAACAAGTTCACTCCCTTTTCCATGCGCAACTGGTACAGTTTCTTCTTCAGGAACAACTTGTTGGTCAGTGACTTCACCATATACTACTGCTCCAACTTCTTCCAGATCTCTTTCGGTGATTTCTCGTCCAACACCGAATATTTTAACTCATTCTCCAAACACATTCATATTGTGATGAGGAACCGCATCTCCGGTTCTTCCCAATCATCGGCACTAGTTGTCTCGGGCTTTTCTCTGATCAATGGTATGATCATGCCCTGCTGCACCAAAAGATCTTTTATCGTGCTTTTCCACAAGCTGAAATTATTTCAACCATCGAACTTCTCGATATCCAATCTTGGTATTGCTCTACCACCGGCCATCGTCGGCGTCGCAAAACGCGATCACCACCATCGATGTCACACCTCTTAATCAATACCTAATAGAGTGCGAATTTTCAAAAAATAACCATATGTATGCATCCAGAACGGCCGAAATAGTCGCAATCGACTCCTTGATCACCGAAATCGGACACCAATTGACCGAGATATGGTCAAAATATGTTCAACGGCCTAGATCATTTGCTGATGTGACACTGATGTGGCACGGCAGAATTCTCGCCGAAATCTTCCGGAATTCTTGCCGGCGGCGTGAACAGTATCGTCTTCTACAGCACGGGGTTACTGTTCACCCGCGGGATTGACCGAAATTTGACCGACCATATCTCCTTTGATTCAACTTCGTTTTCTTCGCCGCTTGCGCTGTAGGATTCGTCTAGCCGTCCTCTTCACGAATATGGCCTCAGAAAAAATTGCCGACCACATTCAATTTTCCGGCGACTGGAAAATTTGTCTTTGCCTTGCCGTCTCACCTCAGTTCTCTCTGACTCCCCTCTGATACCACTTTTTGGGGTGCAACAAAGGTGTGTGGTACCTCAAACACACAAAAGGAGCAAACACGGAGCAACACAAGGATTTACGTGGTTCAGCGAGTTGCCTACGTCCATGGGAGAAACCTATCTCTATTATCTCTCCTATCTCATCAGAGGAACACCAAAATTACAACTACTAACACACACATACACAGTAGAATTCTCCCTTACAAAAAATTGGATTTTCATCCCATTTTAAAGAGGAACCAAGTCCATCCCTTTCATTCGGTTATTGGAGGGTAGCTCATCTACCCTTGAGAAGTCCTCCCACCGCCTGTTGTAGTCCACCGCGTCGGCTGACAAACTTTGAACGAAGCTGTTACCGACAGTTTCACCTCCGATAGAAATGCCACCTGATATTGGGAGTGGCCCCCACACAAGGTATACTTAAAATAGCAAGCATCACAACTGACCTTTGGGAGAACACCGGGAAACCCCCCCTCCTACAGAGGTCTATTTTCTGCTAGATTTGAACCTGGATCATGAAGAATGGGAGTCGAAATCTACACCGATGAGTGGGACGATGAAGGAATAATAGTCGAAGAAAGTACATATCTATTAGTCAAATAGATGGAATGGATACCAATTAGTATTATCAAAAGAAAAATCCATAGAGGGATCATCTCTAGTAATCAAATAGATCTATAAGTCCAATATAATACCAGAATATAATAGAATGAACCAGATAACAAATCCCCAGAACCTTCTAAAATTTTCTTATATCATCCAAAAAAACAACTAAATGAGACCCCAAAAATGAATGGTTAAAAATATGATCATTGAGTAACTGATAAAAGAAAAATTATGTTATATTTTACCAACCACATAATCTTTCTATAATCATAATTTCTATCAACGTGCATCCATGTCAGGAAAATGTGGTCATTGTACACTTTACAGTGCCTCTTTCTACCTTGTCTCGTGAGTATCTAAATCATTCTTCGATATGACATAGACCAAATTCATATTCATCACATGAAGAAACATGGTTTAAAAATCAACTATCCTAAATAGTTTATCTATAACCGATAAATTAGGATTGACATCCATATCACTCTATCTCAGAACATATAATAGATGGGAAGGATACATTCAAATCTGAGGTACCTAGAACACGTTGTCAGTAAACATCGACTATAGTAGATGTTATACATTGTAAGACACATTCTTGTCCTTTTCAACAAACTAAATAGGTCCCACCAATCATGGATAATTTTTACAATTCATTTAAATCCATCGATGACCCAAATGTGTTGAAAATTTAAAGAACACCCAATCACTAACTGAAAATTCCAATGGTCTACAGTGCTGATCGTGAAAAGACATATATCGGATCTATACAATCGAAGTTCAATGAATAATCAATTGAATAATTTATCTCTTATTTTGTATCATTCTAGTTCTAACCAAGGAACAATCAGTGATCTCTAACCCATACCGCATTGATTCACAAGTCTAACCATACAAGGCTTTAAATAGAGCAATCCGGATTATGTACTGGTAACTATTATAATAATAAATTTGAATCCTTAATAAATGGTAATCCAAATATGTAACAAAATCCATATTGTAGGAATGACATATATCATTATAAATATTTATAGCTCTCTCTGTCTATGCATCCAAATTATTATTTTATATCATAATAAAAGGAACCTAATATCCAAATTCCTCTAGAATACATCTATAAATGTGAGAATATAACCATAGATCTCTATAAGAAACTATAACTTTTGAAGCTCTTTGTAAATGAAAAATCATATTTACAATGATATTTCACAGATCCTTAAATTTTTTTCATATCAAAAATTCATATAAACTGAAAATATGTTTTCATTATATTGATCATAACACATATCATATTATTATTTCCATCTGTATCTAGAAACCTGACCACAATATTTATATAAATACTATCCACACTGATGACGGAATTGGAAGTGTCTATAGAAATTCTTAAGGTGTCTAGTAATAGAGAAAAATTCTTATCATAAATTTATATTACATCATTTTTCATGAATATTCCTCACATCAAATGAATAGAAGACCAACAACAATAATAGTTTACTATGTTTGAAATCATCAAAAAAAGCTACTTAGTGAAAGACCTTCAACATTTCTAACAATGATATTCCCCTTAGGTAATTGTACATGAAAACATTATTCATAATCCACAGTAATAATCATAATAAAGGATGAGATCAGATTCTAAATTGTGATAAATAAAAGAGGTACTATATATACCATGAGAATAAGTGTATGATAACATAAAATAAAAATTTTAATATCATACCCTATATATCATGATATTGTACACGAGTCATGGAAAAAATTGTGGTTTTTCCTAATACATGAATCATAATGTAATCAAGAGATTAATCTATGATATAATAAAATAGGAATAAGACCTATAATCATTTGAATAAAAATAGTAATAATTAAACATATTTTAGGGCTACCAAGAAATAACATCATATCAATTTAGTCTATGTAAAATCACTTGTTTACCTACAATGGGATTTGGAGTCCCTTCCAAATTCCATCTTGTTTTGGGCATGTGATTCCCTCCTATGCACCCACTTTTATGGACTGGTATTCCCCACATGTACATTCTTGTTTCATTCTTTGTATTCCCTTGACGTTACCCTCTTTCATCTGGATTGAGAGACCATCCAGGTTCCCTCTTGTTCTAGGTATATGATTACCATCAATGTACCCATTTGTTTTAGGATTTTGATGCCATCTTACTTACCCTTTGATCTTAGAAAACATTTATCAACACCCAATGCATTAGATGGAGATATAGGTCACACCCATCATATAATGATTTCATTAATTCAGGATAAAAAAGATAACCAATCATTCATCATATCATGACTCACAAAAATAGATGGGTTTCATAAAAATCATTTCAGTTCCCATTAAATAAGATGGGTATTATAAACATTTCATCATATTATAACTACAAAAAATATGGATTTTTCATAAACATTTCATTATTTATAGTACATGAATAGAATAAGGTTCCATTATATTATTACAATGGTTCAACTAGTGGAAGGGAAATAAGTTTCATAAATAGAAAATAATCCTAACATAACCCATTCAAATATTTAAAACATTGTGTCCTTTGATCATATCCCCAATAATTAATAAACTATATTAAATGATGTTTATATAGACAGGTAAGTATTATTATATATTACAAGACTCATTTTATAAATACAATTACCTCTAATTGAAAACCAGTTTTTTAAATTTAAATCAATTTTAAAATAATTTACCATGATTTATTTTAATGGAATAAATGAAAATAATTTTACAAAATGTCATAAAAATTAATAATTTTTAAAAATATTTTATATTGAAAATAAAAATGAAATATTTTAAAGGAATAAAAAAAATATTTAAAAAACATTTAAATGTAAAAAACTATTTAATTAAAATATAGAAATCCACATTAAAAAAATTTGTTTCATAAATATTAGGGATGAAATTTCCATAATAATATGTTTCTAAACATTCAATGACACCATTAAGTAAATGACGATACTGATGGAATGTTAATCAGTACATGCCAAACATCCCTTTTTCAATAAACAATGTTTTTACAATATCATTGATCCCAAAATATAAAGGATATTTTTTTAAAAAACAATTTATATGTTAATAAATTTGAAAAAATTTCTTTAATAAATCATATTAGAACTAATTTTTAAACATTATTTAAGAACATTATTCTTGTATTAATACAAATATTTAACTGATGAGAGAATTCTATTATACTATCTTAAAAAGTAATAATTATATTTATTTACAATGTGTGGGAAAATTTTACAAATACACTGACATATCATGAATAACCATTTTTTAAAAAAAATTGAGATTTATTAAGATATGTATCATAATATCTCCTCAATGGTAGCATAATCAAAAATAGTATTGATAAATAATGAGATTGTAGAAATAAATTTATACAACATTATTAAAAATGAATCTAAATCCAATAGAAATAAATAATTTACATAATAATTTATATATAATTAAAATATTTATATTCATCATATATCATTAAAATGGTTAGTATATACTACTCATATAAAAATATAGCTAATTAAAATTGGATGAATTGAAAAGAAGGAAAATTAATAAAAATTACTATATAAATTTGACAATTTTTGAACCTTAAACAACATTAAATAAAAATGATCAATGTAACATATAAATACCAATTATTATTCGTATAATTATCATAAAATATATTAATGGGAATTATATAAACTAAATAATAGAAATGTGTGGTGAATAAGGTAGTAGTCCCGTAGAAACAAAAGTGACATGAGAATATCCTTAATATTGTGTAAAATTTTTCCATGGTCCACATGTAAGAATAACAACATCCAAAATATTTTATATCATTATAGAAATAAAATTCATCATATAACATTGATTAGGGTATTATATACATAAAAATTAATAATTACTTGTGAATATAGATATATCTCACAAAAATTATAGTTGGATGAGAATCCACTTAGTTTTTGTCATGATATTCTATGTACACATTCATCCCTCCTATATAATATAAATAATTTAATAAAAAAACTACCACATATTTATTTTCTTATGTATGATAACATATATTATATTATTTTCACTTTATATAACCTTTTTATTAACAATTCCATGATGATGATATGTTTTTTGTAATACCTGTTTTTTTTGTAAATGTATTGACATTTTATTCTTGATATACATACATAGATTAACATTTAATTATTTAAAACAATTAATATATTATATAAATATCATATTTATTAATTATATTGTTATTTATAAATATATAAATACGAAATGGAATAAAATGATCATGGAAAATGTTGGTCGTATGTGTGCATGAACACTATTTCTACTTTCATGTCGAATGGAATGAAAGAAGATAAATGATGTATATGAATATATATATATACATATATATTATAATTCAATTATAATTATTATTTAATATATATCAAATAATTTCACTAAACACATCTCTAAAACATTCCACTTAATTTGTGAATTAATCACCAAACTTTGAGGGGGCGGTAGTCTACACATCGACCTTGTTATCATATTGGTAGAAATTGGAGAGCAGGAAGGTAGGATTATATAATAATTACATAAGAATTAAGAGGTCATAAATATAATATATATAATATAAAAATATGAAATATATAATTATATGTATCCCTGATTTCATGTAATGGATGAATGAATGACATCTATCCATGTGGAGGTAGTCCACCATACATATGAATTCTAATTGTGCATCACATTTTATAGAAGTGAATTTATGTGTAGGGTGAACAATTAATATAAAAAATATCAGTATAATTATGACAATTTGGTTATTTTATAATTTCAAAGAATATTAATTCATGTAGTTTAATAATTTATGAAATCAAAAGGTGATTATTGAGGAGTGTTTCCACTTTTTTTGGGTAACTCTATTTTGTTAACACCCATGGGCTTAAAAAGATTTCATTCTTCCCTAATTGAGCATTCTAAGATGAGATGTGGGAATTTGGGAGATTATTTTGGAATATAAAGAGTGAAGAAATGTAATTTATATGTTTTATTATGTGAGGTGATGGTAGTGTGTTTCTTTTTATGTCGTGAAAGAGTGTCATTTGTTAAATACGAAGTCGTAAAAATTATTGAGAGGTTTATCTTAAGTCACATTCCTAAAATAATTTTTAAATTTATATGAATAGAAATATATGGTTAAAATATTATCATTATAATGATTTTGGATATTTTTTTTATGTTATTTGTCTCCTTATGTTGTAGTTGAACGACTAACTAGACCCATTTTTATCTTCATCAAGGTAATTAATTTTATTTACATTCCCAGATATATTTTATTATATTATTTTATCTTATTAAAAATTTTAAATTATGATTATTCATAATATTTAATATATTTTTCCATAATATATTTACATAATTGGAAGAAAATACTTTAAATATAATCCTAGATATCAGACGGAACAATGATTTTTTAAATTGACGTTGTTCGAAATTATGAAAAGTTTTAATATCATCTTTCAATTTGAAATTGGTTCAATAGAACTAAATTGGGTTAATTTATGTATAATTTATGTAATATAACTTTAAAACAAAATTAAAATGCAATTTAACTATATAAATGAATTTTTTTAAAATGTAGTTTTCAATTAAAATTTTGAAATTTTTCAATATTCTTAATCAAGGGCCCATTTATAAAAATTAACATAAACAAATTATGAAATGTACATTATAAATTTAATATTTTAAAAAGGAACATAATTTTATCAAATAAAAACTATAAAACTAATAAATTTATATTTAAAAATCATGGTCTTTATAAAGGATATAAAATAATATTTTATAAAAATTAATCTTTTTATTCATAAACATTGATTTATTTTTATCTCTAAATCAGATAAAACAAAATATATATGTTTAATTGATGAAAATAATAATATATATATAATTAATATAATTTTAAAAAAATTTCCAAATTAATTTTTTTTATACTTGTTTGATTTCATAAATCGTGTATTTCAGCAAACGATTTCATATATATTCAAAAGGGTAATATGTACATCTCTTGTAAAATGGTCATCGAATACTTCTTATTATTTACATGTGTAAACCATGTTATATATTTTTAATTAGTTTTATTCATTACCAATTTTCTAATTTCTACATGGAAACTTTAATAATATTTTTTTATATTATGAATCGAACATTGTAGTTTGGTAATCCGAAGACTGGCACGTAATACAAGATATCAAAAGACTATATATTATGTGTTACACAATCAAAATAATGTTTTTTTTTGTGTACTGAAATATAATCTATTCATTTTTTGCAACCCAATATTATATTTTTTTGAATCAAATTAAATCCAATTTTAGTGCTTCTGTAAAATCTATTTTTAATGTTTTGTGAAGTTGATAATATCATAAGGATTAAATTAATTCGGAAACAATATTTCACAAATTCTTGAGGGTATTACATTCTTTCACCCATAATATTTATTTTTCCCTAAAAATTCATATGGGTTATCAATGTTTTAATACTTGAATCTTGAATTCATGTAATTAGACATGGTAAAAATGTATATGAAAACATTTTTTAAAAAGGGAAAGTTGGTAACAAAATAGTCCAAATGTAAAAATTAACTAATATTATATATATCATAAATATGAGGGATGTGAAAACATAGACATGGATGAAAAGTGAAAATAATCATTAATATCGATAAATATCACTGATCTCAAGAAATTTGGTGATCTAGATAAAGTAAAAAATCACAAAACCCAAAATTATAGAATAATGAAATAGGTAATTGATATCATAAAAAATGATGAAAATTGGGAAAGATCTAATTTCAAGAACATTTTTCTTAAGTTGAAAAATATTCAAAAGAAGATATACTTACTTTTTTTCATTCATCTTCATATTATAAATATCACCCTTTGGTTATTTCTTAACCAATTTAAACTTCATCTCTTAATCTATAACTTTTCATCAATTATTTATTCATTAATCATTATTAGATCAAAATATCCATAATAATTTACCACATGTATCATTAATTATCATCATTAAAAATATATAATAGGATATCCAATATGCATAAATCCACAGATAGTGATTTATTATTTTCATATCTCTAACGAAATCTAATGTTTAACATAATCTTTTCTGAAATGGGTAACTTTATAGTCCTTCCAATAGATGGGAATCCAAAAATATAGAATGATGTTCAATAAATCATCTTAAAATTGATCATATGTATATATCATATGTTATCTCTCGTTAATGAAATTACAGACTTGTGAAAACCATTTTCATAACATCTTTTTAAATAAGGTAATAACATTAATTATTATACATACATATTGAAAACATGGATATTTTATTATTTAAATGATCATATAATTTATTCCATAAAAGTATTAATATCCTTCCAGGATAGTGGAAACCACTTTTTAGATAATTATATATTAGTTATAATGTATTAAACACTTTCAAGTTAGCTTATCCATATCATTATCTCTTTATCAAAAAAAATCATTTTTGAATCCTCAAGAAAAATTTTAAAGATTACCTAACCATATTGAAAATGTATCCTTATCATTTAGACCATTTTTTATGTAATACTCACCATTAATGATATCCTTTTAAATCCTCAATGGGAAACATATAATGAAAATATTATAGTTATCTTAATTTATATAACATAATAATTAGATTCCAAAACATATAAACATTTTTCATCCAACATTATTTTTAAACCATTAATTATTATACATAAACATATACCAAAATACTCATTTACTAATATATTGAATATGAATCATGTATTTATTTAATAAAACCTAAATATTATATTTATTCATGTGATAAATGTAAAATATATTGTTAGGACCTCCCATAACTTTCAGTTGTTATTGGATGTCTCTTTTTCTAACTTAGTATAACCAATACTAGTATGGCCTTCCTGGTAATATTAATGATATTTCCACTTAGGAAATATCTCTTAATATATCACATACCTTTCACATCTAAAACATTATATAAAATGATGTTAATTATAGTCCACACAAAGGATGAAAACTGGAAAGCATCGTATAATAATAATTATCATAATGAAAACCCACTTTATAAAAAAATTACATATATGATATATAATTCAGGGATCCAATATATTTATTATTTGACACTATAGTATTCTCCATAGACATATACAAAGACATATCACTAAAATTTTCCTAGTTATGTCACTATTATTTTATCATTATATATTCCAAATAATGAATAAATATTTCCCATTAAACAAACTATAGTGAACTAGGCTTAACATACGTGGATATTACAACATTTTGGATGGATATTTATCCCATTAAAAAAAGTACCATTCCCCATAATATTTTAGTATATTTTTAAACTATGTAAAAAATTATCAAACATGAGGAATTATTTGCAGCAATTCCTAGAAGGATATTCCCTATTATATATTCATCCATAAATATTTTCTTATATGTCAAGGAATTGAAAATATGATATGGATTTATCAGATTCTTTGTAAGGGTAAATAAATGATATATATTCATATAACATGTGGATCAATAAATGATAATATGTAATTACCATTTAATGATCATACATTGCATATCAAAGACTATGCACATGAGTCAAGGAATTATTATTGGTAGATTATAAAACATTACTCATTAGGGAACAAGAGACTAATCCATTAGATAACGACCACAGAATAAGACATAGAATATATAGAACACATAGAACAATATAAAATCTTATGTTACATATACCTTCCTATACCTTCATAACATGTTAGGCTTGGTCCAATAACCCATATGCCTAATTTCGTCTAGGGATTCCTAACCATGTACACTCTTGTTTCATACCTGGAATTACCTCCCATGTACCCTCTCGTTTAGGGATTGGGATTCTATCCCGTATACCATCGTTTTTGAGGCTTGGGATGCCCTCCTAGTTACCCACTAAATCTAGGCATGGGATTCCCTCTTGTGATCCCATTTTAATCCAAATTTGGATGCACTCTTGTGTAGACTCTTGTGCCTAGCATGTAATTACCTCTAGCGAAACCTCTTGTTTTGGGCTTGGAAAGATATCTTGTTTACAATTGTAAATCATAAAAAATTAATCGTTACCCAATTTATATGCGGGATATTTAGTTCCCACTAATCACATAATGAAATAATAAATTCATATTCCACAAGATGACAAAACCTTAATTAATAAATGACCCATAAAAATAGATGTGTCTCTTAAATAGTATATCACAATCAATGAATTGAAATTGGTATTATAAGCATTTCACCATATACAAAATTTTGAAAAAGAGATTGGTTTCATAATTATTTAATTATATAGTAACTAATTACATGGAGTGTTTTTTATAATTGTGAAATCATGGTATAATACATTGAAGAGAAAAAAGTTTCATAAAAAACATGTCATCTTAACATTAACAATACAAATAATGTCTGATTATAAATTCCATGCCTCATATAACTACTAATTAATGAACTATATATATGGATTCTAATATAGATTGGGATGTATTTTTAATTATTTTATGAAACATTTATCCAAGAAAATAAAATTTCATATAAAATCTATTTTACAAAAAATAATTTTCAAATTCTATTTTCATAGGAAAAACATTTGAAAATAAAAAAATTAACAATTTTAAAATAATTTTATACATTTCATGATGATAATATCCTTTATATATTAAATACTATCTGTAAATCATAATAATATATGATAAACCTTTTTAATGAAAATATATATCTAATCAAATAATGTAATAATTGAATACCATTTCAAAATAATTTGGTACATAGAAAAATTTTGGAAACCATTTTAATTGAAATTAACATTAAAATATTATAATATAATCATTGATAACTATTTTTTAAAATATTTTATAAATAAAACATTTTTAAAAATAATTTTCAATAAAAATAACATTGAATGGTTATTGAAGATTTATAAAACATTTTCAATCACTTTTTAAACATAATTATTTTTAAAAACATATTAATTGACAATGAGTTAAAAAAAAGAATTTACATAATGTTAGGAATATTTTTTAAACAACCGTATAATAATTAAATATAATGTTTAATAAAATGACTGTCATGATGGTTGGTAGATATGTTTATATCATACATTCCTTTTGCAATGTAAATAGATTAGAAAATTGCATTGATGAGAAAATTAAAAGAAGATTCATTTTGGTAACATCTTTATTAAAAAGTTAAAACATGGATAAAATATTATTTTACATATATAGTAATGAATTTTTAAAAACACTTCTAGAAAATATCATATTTTTAATAAAAAAATTTCTGACTTAATATATTATAAAATCTATTATCCTAAAAAAACTTTATTAAATATATTAAGTTAAAAGTGTATAAAAATGGTTCAAATATATATATATTCCATGATTATATAGAGCAAATGAAATTTCAATATTTTTCTTGAGATATCAATCATAATATTTCATTAATGGAACCATATTCACCATTAATATCGATAAATGATGAGATAGTTGCAATAAACGATTAAAACATTTGGTAATGTTGAATAATAATCCTTTGAAATATTAACATTTTATAAATATTAGGAAATCATGAATTGGAGGATACACTAGAAATAACATGTCAAATGAAATTATATACTCGTCATAGAAAAATTTATGTTCATAACATGGCATGTATCTGAGAGAATCAAAACTAAGATAAAATAACACTATGATTTGTTAAATATTAAACCATAATACATGCGATATAACTATAACAAGATCGATATTTAAATGAACATAAATTTATCTATTATAATAATATAACTCATTTTTTATTACTATAAACACCAAAAAAATAATTGTGTAGTGAATAAGTCAAAAGTATTGTAGCAGTAGAAGTGAGACAACCAAATCCTTACATTTTGATTATATTTTGAATATTGATCCACATGAAATAATAATAATAAATAAAATTTTAATATAATTATATAAAATATATAAAATATATAACATTTCATATGGTAATACACACATCACAAATCATGAATAAATTGTAAATATAGCTTATGTCTCATAGAGTTAAAAATGTGATGAGAAAAAACATACCGTATATCTTGACATTAATTGTACATATTAAAATCAAAAGAAAAAAATTGGATTTAAAAACACATAAAAAACTATATATTTATTTATAATACCATATATATTTGTATTATGACATTATATTACCTTTTTATTAACAATTCCATGTTGAAGATATGTGTCATGTAATGACCAATTTATTTTTTGTATATGATTTGAATTATTATTATTGATGAAAATACATATATCAGGATTTAATTATTTACACAATGTAATACATGATATAAATATCATATTTATTCAATACATATATATTTTTAGATATACAAATATGAAACATAATGCACCATTCTTTTTTATTGTAAGTCATATGTATGCATGAACACTATTTATGTTTTATTCTCATATTTAAAGAATGAAGCTAATTGAAGTATATGTATATATATATAATATAATTAAATTATAGTTATTATTTCTTATATATCATACTAGTAAAATAAAACAATCCTTAAAAAATTCCATGTAACTTTTGAGTGAATCACATCACTTTGTGGAGGCGTTAATCCACATATATACATAAATGATGTTATCATATTCCAAACTATGAGAAATAATGACAGTAGGTGTTATATAATAGTTATATAAGAATGAAGACATCATAAATATTATATATATCATATAAATCCTATTATCCATCATTATCTCCAACCTTGAGAAGTGTTAATGGATTAATGAACAGAAGTTTTTTACAAGGTGGTAGTCCTCCATACACATGAATTATGATTGTGTATCCCATTTGATTTAATATTCTGTAGGTGAAGGTATAAATATTAATATAAAATCATCAATATATATTTATGAGACGATGGTTATTATATAATCATATAATAGGAATAACTTTATTGTATTTTTAATGAAACAAAACAAAATGGATCCTTGAAGAATGTTTCATGTATTTCGTGTAAGTTGTTCGGTTTTAGACCTAGACATCCATAGATTTCTTGTGGACCACAGTGGGGCTTGTAGGGTGATTTGAGGAATTTTTGGATTTTATTATTTAACTGGTTTTATTAGATAATATTATTTTGAATTATTATTATGTTACTGGTTGGGACTTCCATTTTATATTGGAGGATGAGTGGAATTATTGTAAATATAAAAATGTAATCCCCATAGAGAGGTGTCCCATACATCATGCACATCCAATAATAATTCATTTTGTTTAAAATGGAGGATTTGGTATAAATATGTTGATATAAATTTTCTAACTTGTCTCTATGTTATATAGATCCTTAATTTAATGCTTACCCATTATGTAGAATCATTTTTTTCTCAATCATGGTAATTATTTTTATTTTCTTCAAAAAAATGTTTTTTTAATAAAAAATCATTACCTTATTAAAAATATTAAATTATGTTCATTCCAAAATTGGAATCTATTTTTAAAAATTATAGTCACATAAAATGAAGAAATAAATTTCAAAATTATCCCTCTGATTGGATGAAATAATATTGTTTTAAAGTAAAAATATTCAAAAGATCAAGATGTTTTTTATCCAACATCAATGTAATATTGGTTTAAATATCATAATTTTTTTTAATTTATATAATATTTTTATATGTATACATTAAAACCATATTAAATTAAAATTTCATTATATAAATAAATCAGAAGAAAAATATCTTTTAAATTAAAATTCTGTAATTTTAAATACTCATATAAAATGAAACTACTTAGAAAAATAAAAATAATACCCACATTGTAGATTTTAAAATTATTCTTCAAAAAATAATATTTTTTATCAAATTAATATTATAATTTTTTTTAAAAAAATAGAATTAAAATTTTTTCCCTAATTAGTAGGATATAAAATTACCTTCGATAAAAACATATTTTTTCCTAAAATTGTATTTATTTATTCTATTATAAAAAAAACAGAGAATATAAAAGTTAAATAGTTGATTTAAATACATATATATATCATGTAAATAATTTATCAAAATTTAATTAATTAATTTAGGTAGGTATAACATGTTTAAATTCATAATTAATGTCTTTTTGTAAAACATTTATTATATATGGAGATGTTTTTTATTGTTATTTCTTTTTAGATGGTCCCCAAAAAAATTTCCCCATATACATATGTAAATAATTTTTTAAAAATTTAATTACTATAACTCATAAACATCATTCCAACATCTAGGTGAACACAATAATAATTTAAAATAATTATAATATTATATTTTAATTTCTTTAAATTATATATTATGTGTTACTGAAGATGTGGAAGGAACTCACAATTGTGTGTAATAGAAGAAAAAAAGAGTTTTCTGTGTACCAAAAGAGAATATATGTGTTTTTTTAAATCAATATTGATAGTAGGTATATATATTACTTTGAAAAAACATAATTCTTTCATAAAATATAAATTTAGAGTTGTGTTAAATGAAAAAAATAAAAAAATTAAATTTATTTGAAAAATATATATATTTCATACAATATAGTGGTTTTACACTTCTGCTCAATCCTTACATGATTTAATTCATATAGTGAGGATCCAAATCAGGTTTATCCAACCTTCGACTTGGATAACATAATTTTTATTGTGTTTAATATAACATAAACATGGGTCCCGAGGGAATTAACCATTTAGAATTATTGAAAACCCCAATAATATCACTCATCATATCGAATGACACCAAAATTTATTTTGAAAAAAATAGAATATCTAACATGGAAAACATCCCCTATGAAATAGTGTCCTCTATATAAAGAAATTCAATAATTCCAAAAAATACATCATTAGTCTACTATTACGAATAAACATCACAAGATGAGTGGAGGTCAACTAAAAAATGGTTAAAAAATATGGCCCATATTTCAAAAATACAATCAGAAACTTTGAAAAAGTATCCCTCATGTTCTAATATTTTGATGATTATTCAATGTCCTAAATCAGATGTTTTCATCTTAATGATATTGTGAATATATTTCCATTCCATAGGGTATAGGAAATTTTTATGTCATATGTCTACATGTATTCCAGCCATTGCCTTCGGAAATGACTTTAATAATTCTGTGAGAAGTTACAACTAATATAATTTTTGGAATAATATAATGTAATCCTTTCACTAAAAAGGTAATTCCAACAAATATTAACCTCATAATCCCAAAATTGTTCTAGGGTATTTAGTGGGGTAATTATTCTTATGTGGGCTTAGCATTTGGGGTCCATATGCAATGATGTGATCACACTACATAAGAAAACTATCCAAACTTGATTCAGATGATTCGAAAAAGGCCACATAGCCTTACCCAAACTCTGGATGATTCAACACTGGTTCATTGTCAACACAACTTTCAACTAAACAAAAGTACTCCAATATCTCCCATCGAAAAATTTATTACACCTTTCTGAGATAGAGTAGTCATTGGGGATTCCATGAATGAGAATTCCATTAGAAACTGGAAACAATGGCTAGCTAGATCCATGAAGCGATCAATATTGAAAACATTAAATAGTTGGTACCATGTCAAAATATATTTCGCCTTTTTATGATCCACTAAAATACCTTGCTCCATCCCAACCTGACCTATGAAATTCAATTAGTTAATAAAGAAATAAAATTTTGATATCCTGGAGTGGTGTCGTTTATTTATCAACAACTATATAAATTCTCACATGTGACACACATCCTCCACCGTAAACGAATAGTAAATAATGATGTCATCAAAAATTAAAACCATGAATTAATTGGGATACAAATGGATGATCATATTCATAATGGTAATAAAGGTATTATGATCATTGGTTATACCAAAGGGCATCAAAAGTTACTCCCAATATCTAGACCAAATTGAAATTGTGGTTTCCTATAATTTAGATTCCTTCATTGGTAACCAGCCTGAAGAACATTCATAGAAAACCACATCCCCCATTTTAGGTTGTCAAATATATCATCAATACATGCAATCAAATGTTTATTAATTACCGTTAATTGGATGATTTTTCAGTAATCCACCCAATGGTGATATGATCGTTCTAATTTTTTAGTAAATATTACAAGAACCTCCCAATGTGACACACTAAGTTATATAACTCATTTCTATAAATGATAATCAAAATGATTCTTCATATCTTTTAGCTCATTTAGTGACATTTGGTTAGAATGAATAGATACAAACTAAGTACAAGGAACTAAATCAATAAAGAACCCTACCATTCTTATAAATGTATAACTAGATATGTTAGGAGGAAAATATTGGGAAAAAAGATGAAAAAATAAGAGAGATCATCAATCATGTATTCTAACTCCCGACTATATGTGAAAACAAATATTACATTCCTATACTCAGGATATGAAGGATAATTTGTACTCAGCCTTGGGTCTATTCTCCCTAAAAGATATGGTACATCTGTTCGGGTGTAGAAAATTGGAAGTGGTGATGATAATAATCAATTTGTGAATTATTAGCATTGTTGAAATCCAATCTGAATATGATGTCAAGAGGTTTCATGTCAAGAATCAGAAAATCCAAAGTAAGCATGATATCTGATAAAGAGAACTCACAATATGGATAGTGATGACTCTTCACATTCATCATTCCAAGGGGCGTATTGATATCCATTTCATAAGATTAAATATATATAGAATGATTTAATAGTTACATAATGTGGGTTGAGATAAAATAATTATATTGACTGATATCAAATAAAGTATTCACCAATGATGAGGAAACAGTGATGGTACCTCTCACAGTCACATTAATCATATCATATTCCTCTGGAGACTCTTGAATTTTTTTAAAAAGCTTCATTCCATATTATTTGTGATTGAACACCGTATTCCTTGAAGAAACAAATTTCACCGTAGTAATTTTTGGTGATGATGATCATGTTCTACTGTGTATAGTATGAATGATATGACATGACATCTTCATTTGACATGATAATCCACCGAGAATACATAACATTAGTTCCATTGACAACCCATTTTGAGTTCTTATTCCATGGTGGTAGTAAATAAAATGGATTATACCCTTCACATTAGGTGGCCCATAACATCCCTTCTATAGTGAACCACCACAGGAATCATCACAGGTATTCTTTCCCTTGATGTAACTCATCGAACATCTAGTGGGAGTAAATGGAAATCTCATTGAATCTGATTTACCAACTAGGACCATCTCAACACTCAAATATCTATCCATCACATTATCGTAAGAATGGATATTCAAAAAAAAGAATAGAAATAATGTCATACTAATGTCCCGTCTCAAAAGATAAAGTCTTCATCTTCTTATTCAATTAAGTATTATGTGCAATGTACACAATCTCAAAAAATATATTTTCAAATTCTGTAATGGTATTGTTTTCCATATAATTTTTGAAAAAATTTAAATCCCTAGTCATCATCATAGACTTTTTATAGAACCGGTTTTTTAAAATATCATTTTGTTCTGTCCACTCCAATCCTCATTCTTATTTTTGTCATCGTCATATCCGACCACATTCTACTATTTACTTCTATAAGAAATCATTCCAATAAAAATTTATAGTATCATAAAAATTTCAATTAAATGTAATATAATTTCAACCATAATCAACCAATCCTCATCCTCATGGGGATAGCTCAATATGTGTTACCATGGTGGATTTTGGTGAAGTATTTACTATGAAAGAGGTCTGGATTCTTCAATGTTATGTTTTGTAGCTAGAGACTAAATGAGAAAAGGTGCAAGTGTCTATCATGTATCTTAGACAACAAAGAAACCTTCCTAAATAAGATTTATGGTCCAAAGGTGGATTTTATTAATGTGGTTAAGCATCATCTTTTTAATGGAGCTTATTCACATGTCTCCTCAAAGGCATGATCCTACAGAATTATAGAAAATAATATTTGATGATGTTAGAATGATTCGCCAGACAATACTCAAACAAGACTAATAGGGAAATTTTGGAATATTATATTAATAAAAATAAATGGATTTAAAATACAAAAATAAAAATTGGTAAAATAGAATAACTCATCCCCATTACATATTTCCATAACCACCACTAAGAATATAAGACTCAACATGATCAGTGACATTTGTGCCTTCACCCAAAACAAACACATAGGTCTCGATAATATTTCAATTTTCATACAGACATAAAGGATAGATTCATAACATACCCATTTGTTTCTAAATTATATTATGATTCCCATATAACCTTGTACAATGACACTCAAACAAATCATAACATGGCATGATGGGCATTTATAATCTCCATGTGTAGTCGACTAGTAACTCGCATCAGACAAGATAAATGTGGGGAAAATACATTTCACATAAAAACATTATTAATATAGATATTTAAAAATAATCAAAATAATACTCTAGGGGGATAATAGTACCATAAGTCTAACTGGTATATAAACCAAATTTATAACCACAATGTACCAAAATGAACAGGATAAAATAGTTCCAGAACATGTATATTTTTAAAATTTCATCTCGAAACGCCATTAAACTAGAGAGAATGAATGTTTTATTAAAAATAAGATCTCATACTACCAAAAACATTAATTATTATGTTACAATAATATTATAAATTATGATTTTAGTCAATGGCATGAACTTGGAAAAATCTTGTTAACAATGAATTTGATGGAAAATTTTGTCATTAGGTAGAATTATAATGGATGATCACTGGACATAAAGATATTGTTATCATTCTTGATCTTATATCACCAAATATTATTAAAAACATGATCATTTGATTGATTCCTAACTTCTCAAACAATAGGATCACGAGTTTTTTTAATATTGGTATGGTAATTAACATGGATGGATGAAGATATAGTTTTAAACATATAAAAATGAGTGAAGAATCATAAAGAATTGTATCTATATTTGATGAGAAATTTAATTATACATAGAATCAATGGATAAATATTATCGAATTCCACAGAAAATTTATGTCCTCTATATGTGGAATATATGCAATAATTAATTAATTTTCATAAGGTATGTTTTATCCCCTAAACCATAGAAAGATGAATATTATACCCATTCATTAATGTTAAACTGTAGAAGAATTGTGTGTTGGGATATATGATTTATGTTGTAGAAGTTTTTTTAGAAATTATATTTTGGGTAAAATAATATTACAACATATAATAATTATATTGGACCTAGAATTATATATGGTTTCATGTAATATTAACTTACGAGTTATGTATACTATAATAGAATTTTTAGACTAATTTTGATCATATATTCAATTTAACATGGTAATATTTTATAGGTTATATGTTATTGTATTTTTATGGGATAAATTACATTTTGGAAGAACTGGTAATATGGTATTTGTGACACATAGGTTTCACAATAGTTATTATTTGTTGAGGAATGATATTTTAAAATAATACTTTTTTTGATATACTTTAGGGTTTATATGAATTCTAATGAATAATGACATTATTAATGATGTTATTCATATTTATTGTGAAATTATAGAAATAAAATTAACATTGTTTTAATGAAAATGAAAAAAATCACATCCAACAAGGCCTTGTGGATTGAACTGAAAACTGAAGGGGAAATGGTGAAACACCAACAAAATTCCTACATGATATCATGATTGGTATGAATTGTTTTTATGATGTGGAAGATAAGGATTCATCTAATTTTGGGAACATATGTTTTATTGTAGTGATAAAAATGGTATTTTCAAATGATATTGTTATATATTATTCCTCCCATTGTATGGGGGATCATAAGATACCTTGAACAAATCATGATTCTAAGTAAAATATAGAAATTTTATCAATTTTAATATAGATTTTAGAATCCAAACAACAATGTCAGAGGGATCCCACAAGAATACCCTATATATAAACATTAAACTAAATTTGGATGATTTATTAATAGATATGAAAATTTGGTTAGGTGGGCTTTTTGTATAAAATTTTTTTTCGTCATTTTGGTCTTTAGTGCTTACTATAGATCAGGAAATCCTTTTGGGGTATAAATTAGATCCATGCATCCAGGTCACTCTTTGTGTGATTCAGTCATCATTTAGGTAGATGAAATTGAATCTTATTCCATGTTTTTAGTTCATACTCTTTATGGGAAAGTGGATCCTCTATGGAATTTAGGGTATTTTCTAAGATAATGAAGAATCACAATTTACAAGAATATTGTTAATGGGAATGTTTATCATGAAGGAAACATTATAGAAGATTAGATTTCTAATATGTTAAGCTGAGGATAAAGACCATATTTTCTGAAGGTTAGGTTTCCATTTGAATGATAGTAAAAGAATTTTCATGGAGCATTCAATTAGTCTTCATCATTTATAGCCACACTGATTTGTTTCCTTTAAACATTTTCTATATTTGCGTTGTTTTTATCACCCATTTTTCAATAAAAATTATTTTTCATTCAATCAATAATTATATTAAGTATTTATCAATATATAGAAATGATTAATATATATTATAATAAAAAAAAATTCATGTATATATTCAAACATAATGATTTTAAAATTCAACAGAGAATATGGTTGTAGTAGATTAGAGATAACTACTACTCAAAACATTATTAAAATAGGAAACACAACAAGTTTGTCGATTTCTTTTAAAGGATCATTCAAGATTATATATGATTCAGATCATAATTGATCTAATATTTATATATTTACCTTGTATGGATTTTGAAAAAATGATTTAAGGGAGACACATTATATTTTTCAAATTAATAGTCAAACATCTATAAATGTGATGATTAAATTGGAATTCAATTATGATTTTAATGTTAATATGAAGGAGATTAATATTTCAATGTTTTTCCATGATCGTGATGTAATGACAATGTCATAAAACTGGTTATTTATTTAACCAAAATCACATTTAATGAATGATCTTTTTGTGAATCCTTATAGTTCTTTATTCCATATTCATCATATAAGTAAAAACTTGAACATATATATGAATGAGGATTTATCATGGGAAGGTAATAATTTATATATTGATGTTTTTATATCTATAATATTAAAATTATATCACATTATGTTATACTGAAAATATTTAGGGATGTTACAATCATTACCCCTATGAATATTAATATTGAAAAATTAAGTCAGGGGTATTTTTACATCATAAACCCTATAATATATAAGTAGAATACCGGTTTATCGGTTATATATGATCTCCTAATAATTAAATAACACTTTTTCATAATTATAGAATATATCTATTTTTATAATCATTTATGAATATATAGTAATTATATTGTATGGAATCATGGAGTTACCAAATCTATTTTATTTGATCGAGATCAGAGGTTTACATCAACAATTTGGTGAATTCTTTATCAGGATTTGAATAACTAGTTATATTTCATCAAGGATTATCATCCAATTTAATATGGTCATTATAAGAGGAAATGTAAAACCCAATATGATATAAAATGATCTTTTTCTATGTATTTCAAATGAATTTGGAAGAAAATCCTTTTTCTAGTTAGGTTTCTATGCAACAACACCATTGAATATTGATCTTAGAAGACTCATAATGAATCACCCTATGAAAATATGTGTACAACATCAATGTTTTAAAGACATGAAAATTTCATGGATTTTTTTTTTTAAATTCACTGGAATTTTATGAGTCCCTAGTTTCTGACGGCACCTGATTGCGAGGCCCGGTGTGCCCAGAATCAATTTCTAATGTTTTGTTCAGGAACATTCAGTAAACATACATGCTGGTTTTTATATCTTTTGAACTGGTTCTCAGAATTGAAGTCTGAGGAAACTGATGAAATCGCAGCACCGGTAATCGCATAAGGAGACCTCTACCTCAGTTACGTTTGGTCGAGAGAGGAAGTTAATTTTGTGGATTCTATTTAAATTAAATAAAATTTATGTGTTACAAAAATTTTATATAGGTGGTGGCTAAATCCACCAAAGGGATGTTCGAGATTGATCCACACCCCACATAACCTCCCATGGGAGGATATTGTGTGGTGGGTCCAACACGAGCACCTAGAAACCATTATCTCCTTTAAACCCCATTAAACTCTTGGACTCCCATTTCAATTAATGAGGCCACCACCCTTCATTTATTTAGGGTGAACTCTCCACCTTCCCCCTCTCATTTAGTATTCCAACTAACTAATTAATGAATTGAACTTATTCAATTAATTTAATTATATCTTTTGAATTTTGTAAGGCATTTCAACAATAAAATAATAGGAGAGCATATTATTTTTGATGGGTGGTGGAACTTTGAGAGGGATTTGGGAGAAACTCTTGGTGGATTATTATTCCCTCGACGAAGAACGACATTCTTCAACAAAGAAAGCTCCACATATTGAGGAACGTGAATCAACTACTTCTACCTTCTTCAATCGGGGAATGAATGTGAGGTGACACCCACAAGTAATTCTTGTCATCATTCCTCTTCCTCTGCAACAAGGGATAAGATTACACCTGCGAAGAAAGTCGCCAACAATGATGCTTCATCCCCGGACGCTCCCCGACATCAACAAATCAACTCCTTAGTCAACAAACGAACATCGAATTGAGGTAGGAGGTTTTGTATAATTTTAATAGAATAAAATTATACACTCATTCTGGATTAATGCATAGTTTTTCTTTGACCAATTTTTATCACCTAACGTGGATGGCGTGGGACGAATAAACATGTCCTCATGACCCTCCATTGATCATTGTTTGTATTGGAGATGGAGGCGGTGTCAGAAGAGGCGACAGAGACTGGAGGTGACGACTACTGGTGGCTGCGGCCATGCACCAGACGCATGGAGGAAAACTGTGGCCATCATCTGCGGGCTGCCCAACCAGAGAATACCTGGCCGGTCGAGCTGGAAGAACCAGCCAGCTACGGCCCGCCGGGTGAACAGTACCGGCCTGCTCGGCAGGCTGGGTCCACAGGTGCGCCACACCCCAGCCGGCCGGACCGACCCCACAGCCGGGTCGTACCCACCAATCTGGGCTAGGCCGACCCCCAGCCAGGACGGACCCGCCGAACCAGGTCGGTCCGACCCTCCAGCCCACTGGGATTGATGGGTCGGGCCAGTTTCTCTTAAACATGAACAACTTCTAAGATGCGCGTCTGATCGACACATTGTCTGTGGAAATGGGATAGTTGTGACAAGGTTATCCTTTTGCGATACTATAAGTGAGTTTTGGATGACTTTGGAAAACGGGCTGGTTTGGATCGAGCGTAAATCCAACCGGGACCCTAGAACAGAAAAGCCAATAACTCTCAAACCGGGCGTCCGATTGACGAGCCGTCTATCGCGTTGGGTTTCATTTGATGAGGAAGAACATAGGGATACATCAACTCAGGACATCATGATAGTTGATGTATCAAACCCTTTGTTCGAGGAGCAGACCCTCCTGATATCATTCGTGTTGTGTGCGAGAACCCTACAACTGGTTGTGACTGTGACGATGACTACCGTACAAGAATCCTATGTGGGTTTGACGACGATGAAAATAGTACTGGAATCCTGTGTGGGTTCGCCGGTTCTAACAGAGTATCTGGTCCTGTATCATGTGTGGGTCCAACAGCTTAGATGAGTCAATGACTACATTTGATCATCTATATTAATCAAGAATAGCTGGCTTGTATCCTGTGTGGGTCCGACAACATAGACGAGATAGTTGTCCTGTATCATGTGTGGGTCCGGCAGCTTAGGCGAGATAGCTGGCTTGTATCCTGTGTGGGTTCGACAACATAGCTGGTCCTATATACTGTGTGGGTGCAACAACATAGATGATTCAATGGCTACATCTAATCATCTATATCTCTCTAAAATTTCGGCATACTTGTTTGATCTGAGTCATGTCTTTCAACCATTATCATCATGGTGATTGACTTTACTTATTTTGTGGAATTGGTTTGTGCATGGGCTCGAGAGTTGGAGTCAAACTGAAATTTGTAACTTAGGTATATATATAGGTATATACCTAAGTAGGGTTGGTCGATAATTCATTATTGAATCCTTCTTCTATTTTTTGTCCTTAGTGGATATTGTGAAACCATGCAAGTCTTGGGGTCCCTACTGAGTATCTATATACTCACCCTTGCATAGGCTATGCCTGCACCTCATTGTGTTGGATGCAGACAACGTACATCACTGACGGAGGCCGAGAGCACCAAGAATGGATGGTACCCGGAGGTGGACCTTGCGACGAGTCAGAACACGAAGAAGGTTGACAGATGTTAGGACTGAGGTGGTCATATGTACCTACCCTTTAGGTTGGATTTCCCTGAGGATGATCCAGGAGCTGCTCTTTACTTTATGTTGTTTTTTCATTTTTACTTGTACGTGTTGTTCAGTTCAGTTTGTATACTGGCCCATTTACTTTCTAGCACACTCTTTTTTATTCAGTTTTACTTAGTGCTTACTTCCTATTTCATAATTTGTTGTGTTTGTTTATATTCATAAAGGAAATTCCTTCACAGCTTAGGGATTTACGACTTTGGTGCTACTCGCCAGACCCTGGCCTATGGAAGGCAGGCTTGGGGTAGTCACGGCCCGGGCCCCGAGGACGGGTTGTTAAAAAATTGGTATCAGTGGTGGTTGGTTCTAACAAAGAACATAGACTCTGAATCTTTTAATGACAATAGTGTTAAGTGTTTTGGGTGTGGTTATCAGTTTAGGGAAACCGGTAATGGTGCGGTGGCCGACGTATCCATACACTAGGACTCTGTCTTCTGGTCTCTGACTCAGTGCATGAAAACACTGATTGTGTGTGTGTTTCCATTGAAAATGTATTATTTGTGATCACTTTGTGTCATCTCACCAGGTATACTGTTTTGACAATGAAAAAACTGTTTTTCATCAGGATGACCCCATAAAGGCATCCATCAAGGGTTCGGAGATATGTACGAGATGGTAGCCCAATAAGAAACGAGGACTCGGTGTAGGGCCCCATCACAGTGGAGGCACCAGCAGTACCACTACCCGCTGGGCCACCGATACCACCATCCCCAGCAGCAGAGAGTGAACGCCACCTGAGTGTGTTGCATGAGTTCGAGCGATAGAGGATGCCCAGGTTCTTGGGAGAGACGAACCCATAGGCACCTGAGGATTGGATGGAGGCTGTCGCAAGAGTTTTCAGGATGGTAGGGACACCAGCCGAACTTATGGTGATCCTTGTCGCAAATTCCCCTGCACGCAGCAGCAGGTAGATGGTATAGCCTGATGCTCCGGGTGCATGATGAGGAATCACTACTCTGGGCAGACATCCAGAACCTTTTCTGGGCAGAGTTTGTTCCAGCAACCCTTTGTGCTGTGCAGATTCAGGAGTTACTACATATGCAGTAGGGCAGCATGACAGTAGCTCTGTACTCAGTGAGGTTCACCGACCTCTCACGCTACTCCACGGATTTGGTGCATGAACCGTTCTTCAGGGCCCGGACCTTCGAGCAGGGACTCATAAATGAGATCGGGGATTCGGAAATTCCCCTCAGCATTCTGATGCATGAGGGGTTTCTGGAGCCAGCCCTTATATTGGAGATCTTTCTCGCTGAGTAGTCTCCAGCGGTGAGACCCACCACAGGGCGACACGTAGTGGAGTCTTCTATAGACAGAAGTAGATAGATGTCGTATAAGTCTAAGCAGACAAGGACATCACGTGGGCGATCTCAAGATACATGTTCGTTTGTGTGGGGAACACGAGATAGAGTCAGCTATATGAGGAGCAGGCAGTGCTATGCATGTGGCGGGTAGGGTCACATGGCTCTTGAATTCTATAGCCACCAAGCATATGCACAACAAAAAGAAGAGGGAACTCCAAGGAAGTGCCATAGGTTCGACTATGGTGGTCCTCGAGGAGTAGGCAGACGTGGGAGAGGAGATAGAGGAGCAGCGGGTGGTGGACGACATTTCGAGGCTCTACCACCACCACCAACAAAAGGTCCACCCTGACCACAAGGAGCTGGCAGACAGAGGCAGACTCAGCTCCAGGCAGTCAAGGTCTACGACCACGACACACCTAAGATGATTCGAGGTACTATCTATGTCTAATACACCCTTTCTTTAGTACTCATGGACACAGGTGCGATTCATTCTTTTATTGCCATTTCCCTTGTTCAGAGCATGGAGATTCTGATGGAGCAGTTGGCTCGATCCTTATGGATAGAGACTCCTACGGGAGTATACTTGATGATTATGCACTGGTTCCAGCAGTGTGAGATTACTCTATGAGATGAGAGCTTCAGCTGGGATATTCTTGTAGCGGCGTCGAGGCCTGATGACACCATCTTGGGTATAAAATGGTTATCTTAAGTAGATGCTCAGATCAAATGTATTTGGATCAAAATGAATTGTGTCTACATGGATGGGAGTAGGTTCATCTTTACCAGAGATAAGGGATCCTTTGCAGTGTAGGATGGACTTACGCTGAGGAGGGGGTAGCCGATCACACATCAGTTGGCTTGTCTCATCCTTGAAGCGGTTGATGTGCAGAGTCCAAGTTTTGCTATTATGGAGGATCATTACGTGGATGTTTTTCCTGATGACGTTCCAGAACTACCTACACATAGATAGGTATAATTATACATTTAATTCAACATAGGTACATCACTGATATCTATGCCAGCATATCAGATGGCTCCCACTAAGCTTCGAGAGCTGTAGGTATAGCTGGAGGACTTGTAGGGGAAGGGATTTATCCCACCCAGTGTTTCACCCTTGGAATCACCAATTTTGTTCTCCAAGAATGTGGATGGGAGCATGCGACTGTGTGTCGACTATCGTCACCTGAATCATGTGACTGTGAAGAAAAAGTACCCACATTTATTGATTGATGACCTCTTAGATCAACATAAGGGAGCATGATGGTTCTCAAAGATGGACCTCGTGTCCGGCTATCACCAGCTCAGAGTTCGAGACGAGGATGTGTAGAAGACGGCCTTTATGGGTCGATATGGCAATTAATAGTTCTTGGATATGCCCTTCGGCATAACCAATGCTCCAGTAGTGTTCATGAGTCTCATGTACATGATTTTCTAGCCTTACCTCGATCGATTTGTCGTAGTCTTCATCGAATAATTTCTGATTTACTCAACTACTGTGGAGGATCACACCTATCATTTGTGGGTAGTACTAGATACACTCTGAGAGCACTAGAAATATGGTAAAATCGTGAAGTGCCAGTTCTGGAATTGAGAGAATCACTTCTTGGGACACGTCATCTCAGAGGCAGGAGTTGCAGTGGATCCAGCAAAGATCAAGGCAGTACTTACTTGGGAGCCACCCAGGAGTGTGACAAAGCTGTGGAGTTTTCTAGGACTGGCTGGGTACTATTGGATATTTTTACCAGACTTCTCCAGAGTTGAAGCACCGCTTTCATCATTGACGAAAAAGAGGAAACCATATGTGTGGTCAGAGAGATTCCATGAGGGATTTCATGAGCTGAGGAAGAGATTGGCCAGTGTGCCCATCTTGAGGCTACCAGAGGATTGAGTTGGGTACGAAGTATACTGTGATGCATCAATGACCTGATTCGGGTTTGTCCTGATATAGATGCATGTGATGATCACGTATGGTTCATGGCAGTTCCGAAAGATAAGAATATGCTACCCATGACCTGGAGTTAGCAGCAGTGGTCTTCATCTTGATGATGTTGTGGAACAATCTGATGGGTGAGAGTTTTATAGTCTACCCCGACCACCAGAGTCTTAGTTATATCTTCTAAAAGATGTACATGAACATTATATAGAGGCGATGGATTGAGTTCCACCAGGATTATGACATCGAGATAGTATATGCTCCTGGGAAGGGGAACTTTGTAGCAGATGCTCTCAGTAGGAGATCAGGTATTCAGCTATTAGGAGAGGCGACATAGCAGGTGGCCGCGTTGCAGATATCGTTTGTCGATAGAGATGGAGTAGCCTTTCTGCATTCTCTCATAGTCACTCCTCTACTTGTTCAGAAAATCTGAGAGACGCAGCATGGGGATGTTGATTGTGATGTGCGACGTGCTCAGATATTCTCAAGGCAGGAATCTGATGGGTTTTCTAAAATTGGGAAGCATGTCATCCTCTTTAGAGGACATACCACGGTACCGGTTTCACTACATGATGATGTGTTGATGGATTTCTACACTTCCCCACTCGCGGTAAATCCATGAGTTGCGAAGTTGTATCAGGACCTCAGACGACAACACTGTTGGCCAGGTATGAAGAAAGCAGTAGCAGAGTTTTTCTATCGTTGCCTCACTTTTCAACAATTGAAGGCGGAGCACCCGGTTTTAGTAGGCTTGTTCATCCCTTAGAATTTATAGAGTGGAAGTGGGATGGGATATCCATGGATTTTGTGACAGGACTTCCAGGTAAATCCATAGGACATGACTCTATCTGGGTGATTGTTGACCAACTAATCTTTTCGGGCCACTTCGCTCCGATCAGAGAGCAGGGCTCAGTAGAGAGCATGGGACGCCTCTACGTTCAGGAGATCATATGGCTTCATGGTGTACCATTAACTATCATCTCCAATCAAGATTCTCATTTCACTTCCCAGCTATGGAAGGGGTTACAATGGGATTTTGGAACATAGCATCGCTTGGGCACTGCCTTCCATCCGCAGACAGATGGTCAGATTAAGAGGACCTTTTAGACTCTCAAGAACATGCTCTGTGCATGTGTCATTCACTTTGGTTGCAGTTGGGAGGATCACTTACCCTGGTTGGAGTTCTTTTACAACAACAACTACCACTCCACCATCGGGATGGCCCCTTACGAGGCACTGTATGGCCAGCCTTGCAGATCATCTTTGTGCTGGACTTACCCAGGGGAGTCATCACTTGTAGGACCAGAGATGGTACAGGATACGATGGAGAAAGTGAAGATCATCCAATAGCAGATGAAGACTGCACAGAGGAAATAGAAGTCTCTATGCTGATAGGAGACAGAGAACACTGGAGTTCGAGGATGGAGACCACATCTTCCTATGGGTCTAACCTCGAAGATGTCTGCATAGATTTGGCCGCGGAGGAATGTTATCTCTGAATTTTATCAGTCCATTCCAAGACCGTAGAAGAGTAGGAGAGGTGGATTACTGCATGGCCCTTCAACTTCAGTTGCATTAGGTGTACGACGTCTACCACATATCTCTGCTGAGGAGATACATGCATGACCCATCCCACATCATCGACCACGGGGATCTAGACATTGATGATAGGGTGACTTTCACGGAGGTTCCAGTGGAGATTGAGGGTCGACAGGAATGGGTCCTATGTGGACAGTCGATTCATATGGTGCACGTTCACTGGTAGCACAAGAACATCCAGGAGAGCACATGGGAGCAGGAGGCTCAGATGCGTGCTCAGTACTGCCTTTTGTTTCCCTAGTGTGTGTTATATCTTTATGGGGATGTAAAACCCTGATGTGGGGGAAATTTAATGACCCATAAATGTCAATATTTTTTTTAAAAATTCTTTTGAATTTTATGAGTTTGTAGTTTTTGACGGTGACTGATTCTAAGGCCCGGTGTGCTCAGAATAAATTTCTGAATTTCTTTTGGGTATGTTCAGTAAACGTACATGCTGGTTTTTTTATCATTTGATCCGATGCTTGGAATTGAAATCTGAGGACACCTATGAACTCACAACACTGGTATTCGCTAAAGGAGACCTCTACTATAGTTGCGTTTGGTCGGGAGTGGATGTTAATTTTGGGGATTTTTTATAAATTAAATAAAAAAATTTGTGTTACATAAATTTTATATAGGTGGTGGTCAAATCCAACAAAGGGAATTTGGAGGTGGGTCCCACACCCCACATAACATCCAGTGGGAGGATATTGTGTGGTGGTGCCCACAAGAGCACATAACCCCCTTTAACTCCTTGAACCCCCAAAAAACTCTTAGATTCTCCTTTGAATTAATGAGGCCTCCACCCTTCATTTATTTGCGGTGACCACTCCACCTTCCCCCTCTCATTTAGTATTCCAACCAACTAATTAATGAATTGAACTTCTTCAATTAATTTAATTCTCGCCTTTTAATTTTTAGAATATTGTCAACAATAAAATAATAGGAGACCCTATTATCTTAGTTGGGTGGTGGAACTTTGAGAGGGTTTTTGGAGAAACTCTTTAAGGAATATTATTCCTTTGACGAAGAACGTCGTTCTTCAACGAAGAGTGATCCATGTCTCGAGGAACGTGAAGCAACTCCTTCTAAATTCTTCAACTAGGGAATGAATGTGACGAAACACCCATGAGGAATGCCCTTCATCCTTCCTATTCCTCCAAGTCAAGGGAGAAGACGCCACTTACGAAGAAAGTCACTAACAACGACACTTACTCCTCGGACACACCCAAACGTCAATGAATCGACACCTTTGTCAATGAACGAACTTCAAATTGAGGTAGGTTTTTTTTATAATTTTAATAGAATATAATTGTACCCTCATTCCTGATTAATGATTAGTTTGTCTGTGGCCATTTTTATCGCCTAACGTGGAGGGAGTGGGTCGAACTAACACGGCCTGAAGACCCTCCGTTGATCCTTGTATGTATTAGCTACGGAGGCTGTGTCGGAAGTGGAAAAGAAGACCGGAGGCAACAGCTATAGGAGGTGGTGACCACGAACTAGAAGAATGGAGGAAAACTGTGTCCCACATCTGCATACTGCTCGGATCAAGAAGAACCAGACAGCCTCCTGTCGGCAGGGCTGGAAGAACTGACTGGCCTCAGGCCTGCCGGGTGGGATGAACCGGCCGACTATGGCTAGCCACCCTTCCATTCAGGATAAAGACCGTGGATTCATATGGTGTACGTGGGAAGAACAGTGTCCCACAGTGCGGGCCGCTCGCACTAGATAAAACCGACAGGATTTGGCTGCTCGGGCAGGTAGAGGAGGCAAGCTCGGCACCACCTGGTGAATCGGACCAGCATGCTCCGCATGCCGGGACCGCGGGTGGGCCGCACCCCACCGGGCTAAGCCGACCCCCCCAATTGGGTTGGACAACCAAACCGGGTCGAGCCAACCCCTAGACGGGTCGGACCCGCCAAACCAGGTCAGGCCGACCCGCCAGCCCACTGGGCTTGACGGGCCGAGCCCGTTTCTCTTAAACGTGAATAACTTCTAGACCGCGCATCTGATCGACGTGCCGTCTATGGCATTGGGAAATTTGCAAAGAGGAAATACATTTTTTATAATATAAGTGAGTTTTGGAAGACATGTAAAATGGCTGGGTTTGAATAGAGCATAAATCTAATCGGGCCCCTGGAACAGAAAAACCAATAACTCTTAGACCGGGCGTTTGATTGATGTGTCGTCTGTCAAGTTGTTTTAATTTTGATGAGACGAAACTTCGGGATACATCAAAACAAGACTTCTTGATAGTTGATTTATCGACCCATTTCCTCGAGGAGTGGACCCTCCTGGGATCGCGTGTGTTGTCTACAGAAACCCAAGAGGTGGATGCGACTGTGACGATGACTACCATACTAGAATCATACGTGGGTTCGGCGACGACAACAACTGTACCAGAATCCTGTGTGGGTTCGAGAGTTTTGACAGAGTAGCCGGTCCTATATCCTGTGTGGGTCTGATAGCTTTGATGAATCAGTGACTACATCTGATCATCTCTATTACTCTAGAATAGCTGTCATGTATCCTGTGTGGGTCTAACAGCTTAGATGAGATAGTTGGCTTGTATCCTGTGTGGGTCTGACAGCTTAGACGAGATAGCTGGAATGTATCCTATGTGGGTCTGATAGCTTAGCTAGTCCTGTATCCTGTGTGGGTCTGACATCTTAGATGATCCATTGGCTACATATGATAATCTATATCTCTCTACAATTGTGTCATACCTAGGTAAGATGAGTCATGTCATTCAATAATTATCATCAGGGTGATTGACATTACTTTCTTTGTGGAATTGGTTTGTGCTGGGGATCATGAGTTCGATCTGGACTAAAAATTGTATCTTCGGTATATGTATGAGCATATACCTAAGTAGGGTTGTTTGATACTTCATGATTGTATCCTTCTTCTATTGTCTATCCTTAGTAGATATTGTGAGACCTTGCAGGTCTCGGGGTCCCTATCAAGTATCGTTATACCCACCACTACACGGGCTATGCCCGCACATCATTGTGTTGGATGCAGATGATGGACAGCACTGACCAAGGCCGAGGGGGCCATGACTGGACGGTACACGGAGGGGGACCTTGCGAGGAGTCAACACGCAGAGGATACTGATGGACGTGAGTGCTGAGGTGGCCATATATACCTACCCTTCTGGTAGGAATTCCCGTAGGATGATCCAGGAGATGCTGTTTAATTTCAGTTGTTTGTCCGTTTTTACTTGTACTTGCTTTTCAGTTGGTTTTGTATACTGGCCCATTTACTTTCCAGCACACTCTTTTGAATTCAGTTTTACTTATTGTTTCTTCCTGTTGTGTACTCTGTTGTGTTTTTTTTACTTTCATAAAGGCAATGCCTTCCCAGCATAGGGATTTACTCCTTTGGTGCTAGTCACCAGCCCCTGGCCTATGAAAGGCGGGCTTGGGGTAGTAACGGCACGGGCCCCAAGGACAGGTCGTGACAAATGTGCTAGGATTATTTTGGGGAAACAAATATATTTGGTCATTATGTAAATAACTAAATTACTAAAAAGGTATGAAATTTTCTTAAACAAATAATTTAAAAATATATGAAATAAATTTACGATGACATTTTTTCGTGATAGTTGTAGTAAAAAAATAATGAGAGAGTTTTAAAAAAATTATATGTCTAAAAAGTTAATGAGATTTGTGAATGATGGAATAATAATAACTTGGTATATTGGACACTTTATGATTATTGATCAATTCAGGATGGTTTATTATATCTTAATGCATCCACAAAATTACTCTATAGTCCATAATGTGTTGCATGAATAAATTATGAGGAATTACATATAAGATTGTTCACATGAAATGAAATAAATGGTCCAAATAATTAGTTATGATTCTAACAATGAAGTAAAATGTTGGAGATTCAACTTCATAGAGATAAGGTTCATAAAAATAATAAAACTAATCTTGTCAATGTTTTGTGTTGAAACCACAAATTTGGGGACGATACAGGGGAATCTATAGAGATGATGATGAATAAATAAATATAGTTTTTTGGGTCAATGTGATAGTATTTTGGGGGAGAAATAAATTTAATGTTTTGTATAATGTAACAAACATAGATTTTATGTATTGTTCCCAAATATATTAAATTTCTTCAATAGCATGTACTATATGCATAACCAAGATTTAATGAATCTAAATATACAATTATTTATAAGAAAATTACCATTATAACAAATCCCTTATACATGTACGTATAAATATGAATGAAGACATTACAGAAATAAATTTTGATAATATATATATAGAGATAACAAATTAATTTTTCAAAAAACTATTTATATTCAATAAAAATCAATATTTCATAAAAATGGTTTTCATTTCATTTAATTTATAAAAATTTTAATTATATTTTCCATATTTTATAAATTTATTTGAAAAAATGAAATTATTTTTCTTAATGATTGTGTGAATATTATCCTAGAGTGTTATTTAATATTTTTATAAAAATAATATTTTTCCATTAATATTTAAAAAGGATTCTTTATATTCAGATCTTCTTTTTCCTTTTAATCATATACTATGATAAATTGTATTTACAATTTCTTGTAAATTAAAATATGTTTAATTATATTATTTTTTATACAATTAAATTCATTATAATAAATTTTATGTTAAATTTTAAAATATAATCATTAATTAAACATGAAAACACATTCTTTTGAAGGATAAACTGAGTTTATGAGGGTGTAAAATTATTACAAAAATGGTTAGAATGAAATATAAACTTTTAGATATCATATTTTCTGGACATATATATACATAATATAGAATATTTTTTATTATGATCCATTCTGGTGCTATATGGTTTAAATAAAACTAGGTATAATTAAAAAAAATTCAACCAGTTTCATCTCCACCAATTTGAAAAGGGCTCACACTCAACTCCCCTAGAAAAAATTATACAACAATTTGGATAAACGAATACATATTGAAATTACTTAATTAATTAATATATGTTGTTCTAGAGTTCATATTTTTATTATCAATACATTGTATGATGGTTTTTGGGGCATAAAGAAAAACGGTTGTTGGAAAAAGACGTATCATTCAAAAAAGGAGTTTTTATTTTTCTTCTTCCACGTAATTATAATATGATTCAAATATGAGGATACAGTAAATTCATTGTCACCCATATATTAAAATTTTTATGATAATTCAATAACCTATATCAATATCCTCTTCCATTAAACATGAAACAATGTCATTGATTAGTAGATTTAAAGAGTACAATCTCACGAAACAATGTACAAAATATTGCATGACCACCTCTCGCATCATGAGAAAATGTTACATTTAATATTTATATATAATATTTATATATAAAATTTATGAAATAATTAGATTCAAGTAATTATAATATAAATTCTGACTTCTTACCATCCAATCTATTGGAAGACCTTAAGGTTGTTTTTTTGTACCTTTGGACTGCTACACCCACAAAGCGATGTCATTACATTTTCATTTAAAATATAAACGGGAGGTAAAAAGGATATATTTAATGAATATATAAGATATATATAAAATAAAATATATTATTTAAAGGTGATAAATTCGATAACAATCTTTTGTTCCTTATGTTGTGAAAATGGAAATAATGCTCATCTGTATGTATGGCCAACAATCTCTATAGATAGTGAAATTAATTTTCAATTTTTTACATTAATGGGTTGCACCCAAAAAACATATAATGAAGACATATTATATTTATATCATTTTTAAAAAATTTCATATGATGATAAATTGATCAATATAAAAGGACAAAAAATTCATTTAATGAATCATATTTTCCATGTAATATTTTTGATATTTAATGGTTTATTTTTAAGATCATGTGTTGAGACAAAGTTCAATTTTGAGGCCCAGTGACCGAAAATAAATATTCAAAATATTTTAAAATTATTTTATTGGAAATCTAAAATATTTTTCTAAAAATAGTAGAATATATTATAAATGAAGTGCATATTAGAAAACAAAAAAAACATTGAGATTAGAATTCATGTTTTACCCTAGGAATGACATAACCACTGTCAACACTATGGGTTTTTAAAAAATTAATTTCAAGACAAAAATGAATATTATTCTTAATTCAATTATTTTATTTTATTATTAACATATTGACCTAATATTACACCTTTATATAAGTTTTATTAAAAATTATTTTGGTAAGTTACATAACCTTATAAATTGATGAGATCCATTAGAGAAATTGGAGGAGATTAAATTGGAGGATTGTTATCAGATCATAGATTGATAACCAATGGGAGATTGAATTATTGGTTCTATACAGTTATCATAGTGAAACTATATAACTATTCAATTATAAATTTTATTCAAGGTAGAATGGTTTTGAATTTGAGTTCATTTCCCAATTTTAATTTCTATAATTAAAATGAATCAATCGATTAATGTATTGATTCACATATTAGTCTTTTTTTGGATGATTTTATAAGTAGGGATTTATTTGTAGTTCAATTTGATTATTATATTTTATTTTATTTCATTCAATGAATACAGATTGAGGTAAACAGGAAAAGTGGACGAGGTTTGTTCCCCATGTTTTTTATTGTGCAATTCTCCCCTTTTCTCCATTCAATGTCAGTGTTTTGTTTTCCAATATGTTCATCCCAAAAACTAGGGAATCAATCATTTTGCATCCATTTCATTGCCTAATGATACCATAATATTTATCTGGGGTTGGTATTATGTGAGGTTCATGTGTTAATGTTATCATCATGTATATTTAATGGGATTTGAAATCCCATATTCTAGAGGCGAATGTGAATGATGATGGGAACCTACTGTTGGTGTTTGAAGAATTATTTAGATGAAAATATTCCAAAGATTATCCAAGGTGAGGACCATTTAGATAAGATCATTGATATATGGTGAGATAATGATCCTCTTTTAAGGGGTTGTGGATCAAGGGTAAACATATTGAAGAACTAGGGATTCAAAAATAAATGATCAAATGTGTATGAATATTAATTCCTTATTTTGTGTTGTCCCACCTAATAGATCCTCAGGTTTTTTATGAGGATAAGTATAAGATTGGGATGACCATGTATCATGACATGTGACCCCTCCCCAATAAAATGGTGTTTTCCTCAGAGGTTACATGAAAAAATGATTTAATAACCTAGGATGAGAATATAGTGCACTCTAATAAGCTGTCTAACATGATGTTCATACATATTTTACGTTATGTACTAGTATATGGAATGAAGAACATGGGATGTAAAATGAAATGTACTTATAGGATGTCTTGGTCCATTTTTATGGGCATGACCCAAGGTCAATAGGAAATATATTATAACAATAATAAAAGCTATGTAATCTAAAAAAATGGTATTGTGTAGTTTTTCATTGATTAATGAAAAATATTGGTTAGGTTTCATTCCCATATCTATCTCCTAAGGTTTATTATAGAATAACATCCTACCTATATGAAATTGTTCCCTTCTACATGACTTATTGGATGGTGTTGTGGGAATCCCTTCTTAAGGCCATGATTAGAATAATCTATCATCTTCTTACCCTAGGTGGAGATCCTAGTATCTTCATGACCATCACTACAGGGGAATTTATCCAATACTTAGCAGTTTTTTTCTAGATTGAGTTTATGGAATATTTCATGGAGTTTATCATAATCCCTATTTTTTGACCTATCTCTTCAAACAGCATTATAAAAATATTTTCAATAGAACCAATGAGATCTAGAATATAGATGAACTCTATTTTTGATATTAGAATCCAGGACTATGTTAATCTAGTGGAGTACTATATTGAATCATGGAGATGGAATATGAAGATGGAATAATTTTTGTATAATTACCTTGAGATTGTGTGTCTTTGTGCTGTATATCTGTATTTCCATGTCATATTAATTGTAAACTTATAATTATATAGATGTTACAATTATTCCTTAGTCTTATTAATTATGTTTTCAGTGTTTCCCAATGCGTATTGTTATACACACCCATACACATCCTTTTCCAGCATGCGTTGTGTCTATGGAAGATGATCAACCTTTTCCCCGAGTCTTAGACAGATTAGGACCAGACGATGCATAGAAAGACTAGATATTGTGGTTTGTGTTCATGCAGTATCATGAATATAGTCCCTATCTTTTCATTATGGTTTGACATATTTTTTATATCCTTGTTGGGGACAACTATTATGGCCTTTTACCTTACTATACTTATTTTCACACTCTGGTTGAGGGATTTGGATATATTCATGAAAGGGTTTTTAGTTATTTTAACATTTATGTATTATATACCCATGGAGTTTATGTTTTTGTGTGAATATATATTGGCTCAGGAATTCCATGTTAGTGATATTCCTACTCAACAGTAGTCTCCAACCCCTTCCCAGTTGGATTTGTGTATTAGATATTATGTTACGAAATCCATTTGTGATGGGTCTTGACCGAGTGGTGGACAAGGTATTTAGTTCTCCCAAAGAACATGATTTTATGAAATTGATTTTGAGGAAATCATTTTAACAACATCAAGATCAAATATCAATGTTGGGACCTAAGTTTTTCTGAGATAGCTGGTGTACCAATACTTAAGGATGCTGATCACATGCATTATAACTTAATATATGAGAACAATGGTTGTAATGAAAATAGTCATACATGGATTGTATATGAAGTAATTCTTGTTTTCTATTCCTTCTAGTGTCATTTCTCTATATACAGTCTTTCACCATTGATCTTCATTATTTTTCAATAATTCCAACATGATGAATTGAAACATGTTTTCTACATCATAATCTTATAGATGATCCCCTCTACATTGATGCATAGATTCATGGACAACTTTTAAATGAGATACCTATATGTGGTGTATCATCTCTACCACCACCTGTAGAGTTGTAGATAGTACCTATAGTGTAAGATGACATGGTCCACATGATTAGTTCACTTCAAAAGTTTTAGTGACAGAGACCCTAATGTTATGAGGTGAACTTGATCAATTTAGTGATAGTGGAATTTTTGAACTAAGTGACATTAGTTTCTTGTCTTGTTCATGTAGGTTCACACCATATGGTTCTCATGGAGGTTATCCATCTGGATGTCTTAGTAGGATGACAGTAGGGGGTAGTCACATAGTCATTTAATGAGGTGAATCTATCATGGTTAGATTTTGTGTGAATTTTCATATATGATATAACTCTAAATGAATGAAGGGATATAGGTATCCATGTGATTCTACAACTCAAAAATGAAAGAAAAAAATTATTTGGTTATTTATCAAGGATCACTATAATCTCATGAAACACAATAGATGTGGTTCAAGATTAGTTCATTCATCCTCATAAATATGACCAAGTACAACATAGAGACATAAATTCATCAAATATTCCTCTTTGAATTATAACCTATGTTGAGGTGCTATAGAGACCATTGTTGACTGCATGCTTCCACGATTAGAAGAAGCATGCAACTGATTCCAGTAGTAGTCCCATAAGAGTAGATACCTCAAAAAAGGGTCCGATATCAATCATAGGGACACATACAAGTGATATATTTTAGGATAAGGTCCCATGATTGATGTTAGGTGGTTCATGTATCAAAATATGGATCCAGGTATCTGATAGATATGCATTGCTACTCTTGTGATCGCATGGAACATATTTCATGAGATTTTATGACATTTTGTATCTCTGATACGGATATGGTGGTGGGGATACTGAGGTAACAACATCAGATGAGTACGATATGTTGAAATGGTTGAAGATAAGGTGGATGATCTTGTATTGAATCTTTTGGTGGTATATTCGTTGACTTGTTTCCACGCCACCTATAGGTGGTCCACTATAGGCTAAGGGAGAAGTGGGACATCTGTGGGGACAACAGAAGGGGGTCCAGGATTATAACCTATATGGTATGTGAATGAAACGATTTTTGATCTTTGTATTTTTTTTAACTTCGTTAATATAATGATGAAAAAAAGTTTTTTCATTCCATTAATGAAACATATCAGGATCAGGAAATTTTGATTACAGTGTATCACAATGGTTGACCTTTGTTCTTGGAGACTCATATAGGATATGAATCTACAATCTCACACTTGTTCTAATAATGTGACCCGAATCATATATTTACTACATTTTATTGGGATATATATATGATGTAGTGATGAGGCCTTTGGATATTGTCTTTGGTATTTATTATTTGTCTATAGTTCAAGAATATTGATTGTTTAAGGTGGACGATGTGGTGTTTCTTTATATATGGGACGGTTTATTCATTTTCATGATAAAATGAATCATATAAAGTATAGGAAAGACTCATGAAAAGGATGGTTAAACTAATAAATCATCAGTCTTCTAGCGAGACACATGATGCAATAACCATTATGAGTTTTTTGTTCCCTACAGTGGTAGTGGAGTATGAGGATATCAATACAAGGAATGTTATATGATTACATACCTAATGAGAGGTAAACCACTACCTTTATCTACACCTAAGGATATCACTATTATTTTAGACAATATATTGGATGGATCCTATAATGATTCATTAGCTAAGGGACTAGATGGAAGACTTGCAGAGGATGGGAATTATTAGGCATAGTGTTTCACATTTGGATATCGCAATGTTTTTTACCAATAAATAATATGGGATCTAGAGTTTTTTTATGGATTCATGATTATTGAATTAGGTGACTACAAATAAAATTTATCCACTACCTATAATTAATGACCACTACGATTCGTTGAGAAGAGGATGCCGGTTCTTATTTACATTATCAATTATTCATACAATTACTATTTGTATGTACAGGATGTTGATGTACCGAAGATGAAATTCATCTTTCAATATTGTCACTATTTGTATGTTGTGATTCAATTGTGTACGATGAACCCCGAAAAAGTGTTCATTGGACTTATGAACTTAATATCTCATCCTCTCAAATACCAGTTCATTGTGGTTTTTGTCGACAATTTCCTTGTGAGCATACCATTCAAAGAGGAGAACGTGAGAAACTTGATAATGGAAATGTACATACACCGAGGGAACTTCTTTTTTCCAAATCCTTTGATGTTTATGTTCTAGATTCTTGAGGTCCACATTCTAGGACAAGTTAACTCAACAAGTGGAGTGGCAATGGATCCAGCCTAGGATGAGGTAATGTTGGCATGGATGTATCCCAAGAGCAGGATGGAGGTGTGGATGTTCCTTGGACTCATAGTATATTAAAATAAATTCATAATAAATTTCTCTTGGGTATCAACCCCAATCTAATATCTTATCCGAATTGGGCGACATTTTCTAAAATTGAGTTTATAGCAGGGTTTTTTTCTATTGAGGGAAAAATTGAAGACCTCTACCATGATGAGATTTACATATTTCACTATCTAGTATATAATATTATACAAAACATCTTGGAATAGAATTTTTTTGTTTTAATCTAGATGAAGGTTGTGACTTCCTATGGTTCACATCAGTTGATACCCCATGGGATGGACAATGAATCAAATGACCTCAGAAAAGAAGCAGCAGAATTCTCACTAAATATTTTGTGAAACTACCTGATAATTTACTGGTTTATCATCTATTATAATCAATATAGTATCAAGTTTATATTCTCTCTAAATGATCATAATGTGATATAGGGGTGCAGGAATTAGTACCTCATGGATTATGAATTTTGAATGTACTAAAATCCAAGAAAGGGGAACCTGGATATAGATTATCTCAGTAAGGGAAAATATTCACAATTTTATAGTGAGGCGTCGAAGCATTCAGCCTCATTATAATTTCCCATTATGGATGGAGTGGGTGCAGATTTCATCAAGTCAATGGTTGGTACCAATCTGATTATGTAGTGGGTCAAGGAGGAAATGATTTAGATACTAACTCTGAGACCCCACGTACATAGATATCCCAGGTACATACTCGAGATGTATTTTATGAAGGAGGGGAGCATGTAATAATTTTCATAGGATTCATGATGATAGTAGAGGCATTATGTGAGGATGTAATAATAGGGTTACATACATCAACCTTTGTATAACATCAGATCCTAAAAAAGATATACATGTACCTAAAACGTTATTTTTAGTGGAACATGATGAAGAATGGAGTTTCAATATTTGTCTCTCGATGCCTTACATGTATCATGTTATGGTTGAGAACCATGTTCTACCTAGTTTAACTCTACATCTTGAGAAATTAAAATGGAACTGGGATGGGATATCACTGTACTCTGTGATAGGATTACCATGAATGTCCAGATGAATATATTCCTTATTGGTGACCGTAGATCGAATTACCATGTAGACCCACAATATAGATATTCAAGAACATATCTCAGTATAGTCCATGAGATTACTCTATGTGAAATGGATATTATGATGCATAGGGAGTTTGATGAAGGAGGATTTGTGTTCCTACAGGATTCGCCTATATGGGAATTAAAAATATTTCATAGAATAAAAAAAGTTTTTTTTTTCAGATCTCCAGTCATTTCTAGATACATCTATTGAGTTGGCTTTGTGGAGTTCCTCTTATATCAATCACCATTGAATGAACAGGTACACAAAATCTACTACACGTCATAGGTGGGGAGGAATGGGAATGATCCATCACAAATTATCAAAATGGGTGAGCTAGAAATCATTAATGGAGCTACATTTTATGATTACCTAGTGTATATCAATGGATAGAAGGAGAGGATCCTTCATGGTAAAGATATTCCATTAGTCTATGTATAGTAGAATCATGAGAATAACCCATATAGCACCTGGGAGTTGAAGGCTTTTATTCATGCTCAATAATTACATCTCATTGGATATATCTTTTTCTATCATTATTATTTGATATTTTATGGTTTTTTTTAGACTAGCTGGGTAGACAACATGTAATTTTGAGGTTTTGTATACCTGATATATTTATTTGAAATATATTAAAAATATTTAAAATTATATGCACACATGTTTCCTAAAAAAGTATCATAACACCTAATCAAGGGCCCATATCATAAATTTGAGGTCACTGTTGAGGTTATAATGTGTGTTTCCCCATGCTGTGAAATATCATTCTTCTTAACGAGCTATTTTTGGATAATTTGGAATTAGAATAAAATGAATTATAGAATTAAGAAAATTGAATTAGTTTTATTGAAATAGTGACATAATGTTTTATCCTTAAATAGTACCTTTTGGACTAAACTTATGGCATTATACATGTTGCAAAAAATCAAATAGTTCCATTGGAGCATTTAGAGGGGATTTTAATTGATGTGTATGATAGGATAATTGATCCATGACTTTTGTGAGCTAAATTAGAGGGCCTCACCAACTATCAAGGAACATGTCTTTTCTTTATTATTGATTGATCTGAAATAATAAATGATTCTTTATTGTTTTAATTCCATCATATTTTTATATCACATAGATGATCATGAATCAATTAAAAAATAGATTTATTCAAGGATCAATCATTTTAAGAGAATATATTATCTTCCCAGAATTATTTGGAGTTTGATTTAATTATTTTTTATTCTTTTATTCATTCTAATGAGGGAAGATCAAGCCCATGATGAATAACGGCTGAGTATTGATCATTATTATTGTAGTTATTTATTTGTCCAATTTTTTATGGAGGATTTTCCCCTGATGGTTTGATCCAAATACCCGGGAATCGATCATTACACATATGTTTCTCAGAAAAATTTTCTGATATCATTGATTTGGAATCATTATGGCACAATGATAATTTTATGGAGATAAGAGTGTGAATATCATACAAAATTTGACACCCATGATATTATTGGGGGATGAAATGTTGATGATGACCCATAAAATACATTTCCATATTGAATTTGAATGTATTACTAAAATAAATGATCATAGAGTGGTATATCACAAGTAGATATGTGATTTATGTTGATATTTATGCCAATTTTCAAGGCAATGGAAGTACAAGAAAATGATTATAGAGGAACCAATTTTTTTTCGAGAAACCCAATCAACAAAACCTATACATTAGAGAAAACATCTATGTGTGGATCTCCTAGAGGATTCAAGAGTTTTTTGACGAAGATAAATATCACATGGTGTGTGAATATGTCACAGAAAATGTGACCCATCTTTAAAGACTCAGTATGTTCCTAAGAGGGTATATAGATAGGGGATAGAGTTCAAAGTCATTGGCACACAGTGTACTCCAAAACGAACATGGTCATAATGGGAAAACATTGGATAATATTGGTACTAGTACAAGGGATGTAGTACATGAGTAAAATAATAAAATGGAATTATTAATTGAAAATAGATATTTACATGGTCATGTAACAGGTTTGAATGGAAATGGAATGTTATCCTAATACAAGATATGTAATCCAATCTAGATTTCATGGAGCCATTGTCCTTTATATAGGATACAAGGATTGTATGGATGAATTCCATATATGTATTACCTGAGTGATAATATGAAATGGCTTCCTTTATAGAGAATATTAACCCCTTCAAAAGGACTTATGTGATAGTTTTGATGGAATCCTTCTACGTTATCTGATGTTAGATACTATAACTTCTCACCGAATCTGACGTTCTTGGAATAATCCTGAACAACACTAGGTGGGTACCAATAATATACATAGAAGATAATTCAAGGTTGAGTTGTTTGTAGACCACATGGAATTGGGTGTGATCCTCAGTGGTGTATCACATCCTTTCAGACATCAATGTATAATTCCTAACCCCAACCATGATGAGAACTACTTCCAAATGGAAGTCACCCAGGCTATTGTTCTTGAATAGTATGTTCTACCATTTGAGTACTTCCAGAGTTCCTTGAGGTAAATTCCTATGAATTAATTATGGGTAATTAATTACCTTATGTATGTATGTATGTATTTATTTATTAAATCATTATTTTCTTTTTTTAGTCATTGTACAAATGTAAATGTGTAGAGTTGATTGTAATTATTATTTTTGTATGATTTTTGTTTTTTGGGTGACCAACTATGTATTTTTATAATCATTCCAACAAAAGAATTTAATATGATAAATTTATCTTCTACAAATTATTATCAATTAAACAGAGTCCTAGAAAAACTATAACTATATATTCCACAGTGATAATGAATAGACCAACATGTGTTCCTATCACAATCCAGCCCAGGAAGACCTTAAATCGATCACTCAAGTCGATCCACGTCATGGGACAAAGGGAATTCCTGATCCCCACAGGATAGAAACTAGTGTTCAACATCATATATAAATCGATTGGGAACGCTTTCATCCCAAAAATGAAGATCAATTAAATAAAATAAACTAAATGATCATATATCAATAAACCAGGGCTGAACATAAATAAAAAAATAGTTGATCGAGATAAAATATGCACCTAACTATACTAAAGAATAAAAAATGAAAAAAGAAACAGAGAACAAAACATAACTAGACAAAAATACCACTATCTTCATGTGACATCTTGGTCACCTCAAACAACAAGAGAAACCCCTATACAACCATGAGCACCTGATCTAGGAAACCTGAGCAAATGCTGATCCTAAAAGAAAACATTGGTCTACTGACACTAATTGGTATATGTAGGGTGTGATCTAACAGCTCATCACCTAATCACCATTGATTCCAGTTGAATCCATTCCTAAAATAGTCCATTAACAGTACATTTTAATACAATTATTAAAATAGTTTTTCACATTTTATATAACAACAAAAACGTTTCCATTGTAAAGGCCAACAAATGGCACCATTCATTTTTTAATAAAACTACTATTTTATTACAAAAACCCAAACCAATGAATACTAGTAACATTTTTCAATGAGAAAAATTAGAATGGAAAAAAATTTCAATGAATTAAACATTAAAGAAAAATCACTTACTTTTAATATTTAAAAAGCAACCTACCATATGTTGACTAGTGGTGCAACACAAACATTGAGCCCTGGTCATGAGAAGAACACTTAGAAAATGATAGTTGTGGGACTTAGGCATAACGACTCAGCCTTAGAATGTTACTTAATCATGAATTTTAGACATGAAAAAATATTCTTTCCAAATTTGCATCTTTTATGGTTTAATGTTTTAATGAAATATGATATCTTACATACATAACATTCTAAATTCTGACAAAGAGGTTACTACAAATAACATAATCCTTATTTTTCAAAATTTAAAACATTTGAACATAAAACAATATTTATTTGAACACAAATCCATATCAACCATCATGAATAACTAATTTTAGTTCACATTCTTATGTCCTGAGGATTTTTTTTAGAAAAGAGTGGATGATTATAAAACTCAATAAGGGATATAATGGAAGAAATCACTGGTTAGGTGATAACATAAAAACCAATGAAACCCATAATCATAAAAACTAATATGCCTAGATTCACCAAGTAGTTACCTTGGAAAATATTTTACATATCACTCTTATAATCACCCTTTCATTTATAATAACCATTTGGTCAAATTACACCTTGCGAGTATCTAGTTAATTGGAGAGATATAATGTGGATGACCCATCATATCATGAGCTATTATGGGCTAAACCCAACTTATCTTGAGTTATAACGGGATCAACCCAACATATCATGAGATATAATGGGCTCAAAAAATTATAAATAATGCCCAAGGAACATATCATTGTAATAAAGTATCTTGAAATCTGGAGAACCCACTCATTCCATATACATATAAGAATACAATCCTTTTAAAATTTATTAAAGAGTGTTTTAAGAGAATTTTATAAGGAATGTACGTTAATATATAGTTAGAGTGAAAATTAATAGAATGGAATGGATATTCTTACACACTATAAATACCCATAAATAAAAATAATATAAAAAAACTCATCACTAAAATAATCATTATACCACATAATGAATAAAGAATAAGGTTAACCCGGGGAATGGAAATTGGGTGAACAATTTCCTTTAAAAAATTCAGCAGCCTAATGGCTATGAGACATTGTTTATGAAAACGTTAAATAGAGAAGGGATAGGGTGACCCATCCATAAATGAATCATAATATAGTAGAAGGATATAATCAAAGGAAAATAATAACAAGGTATAAAAACTAGAAAGTTATACCTAAAAAAAGTGAACATGAATGGAAAAAGAATGATGTTGAGAATTCTCTTACATTGTTGAGTAACTACTACGACATGAATATTGGGACCATGGGGTCTGGAGGAAAACCTAGGATGACTACTATAGAGGTAATAAGACCATAGAATCATTTAGCAGGAATTTGTAATGAATTTTATGAAGTTATGGGTTTGTATTTATAGAAAAATTGAGATAGTATTTTATTAATTTTTCAAGGGACACATCATTAGTGGTATTTGAAAAACATGGTTTTTCCTATGGTTTATGCTCGTGGTATTATCCATGTAGGACACCTTATATCTTATTTTTCTTAATAGAAGTCGGAAAAAATAATTTCATCAAAATTACATCATTAGTGATGTCAATAATCTAACCGAAAACTCATAATTCAATTTTCACTATTCACCAAAAATTCAACGGTGTTTTAAAAATCCCAAAAATTTACCCAAAACATTTTGCAATGTGTTCAATACAAAAATTAATGCCATTTTTTTGAAATAAATTTTGAAATATTATTAATTTTATTTTAAAATAAATTCATAATTTATTCCAATATAACAATTATAAATCTATAACTCATTTTTTAACACTTTGAAAATTAAATCAACATATCATTATCTTATAACATTACGAAAATAAATTAATAATAAAATTTACTATTTATTAGGGTCATATTACTATTCAAAATACTATTCATCAGGTTAGTGAACTATTCACATAAAAATAAAGTTGGATCCATTAGTCTCTAAATAACTTAACGATCATAATTATAGATAACCGTCCTTCGAAATTCAAAACATTGAAGAATAAAAATTATGTTTAATAGATAGTTATAAATATATACATAAAAAAACTTCATTAATTTCAATTTATTTTTAAAAAACGTGGAGTGTTTCATTATCCCAACCTTCTAGAAATTGGGTCCTTGTAATTAAATATACTAATTAATCTAGTGAGGGTACCTTTCCCTTATAGAAATTTCAAATTCCCCTGTTGTTTCTTCCATCATGTGGGTTCTCCATTAAACCATTACCAGGTGGATCAAATTATTCCACAATACCTGTTCCATTTAATCAAAAATCTGAACTGCTATCACCCTACAAGAATGGTTCTCTTCTAGTTAAACATATCCTGGGATCATGATTTTAATTTGGCAAATACATTTTGAACAACGAGGCATGAAAAACATTATTGTACTTTGGATAAAGTCAAAGCAAAAGATACTCAATATATCACTGGTCCAACCATCTCTAGGATTTTATAAGGTCCATTGAACCATATACATAACTTTCCATTCATACAAAAATGTCTACCACATTTCCATGGTGGGATTCTATGGAAAACCTGATCAACTACCTCAAATGAAAATACTTTCCTCCGGTTGTCCACGTCACTTTTCTTCCATCCCTAAGATATCCACATGTGTTTATGTATCATCTTCACTTTCTCATATACTTCCACTACTAACTATAGTCTCATCAACATCCTTTCCCCGACATTATCCCCAAAAGTATGAGTTTAACACCATTTCTCATAAAATTCTTCTATGGGTTCCATCTATCTACTGGAGTGAAAATTGTTATTATAATAAAACTCAACTAAATAAATATGTTGATCCCAACTTCCATTGTAGTTCATTGAACTAGATTGATGCATATCTTCCAAATTCTAAATCATTATTTCTGACCACCCTTCTGATTGAGGGAGAAAAGACGTACATAAATTTAATTATCTGCCCAAGAACATCTTATGGACCTTCCAAATAATATAAGTGAAATTGGGATCCTGATCATATACAATGGATCAATAAACTCCATGTAACCTAAAAATATCTATGAAGTACATTCGATAAAGCTGATCCACTGAGATTGAATCTCAAATAGAATGAAAATTGTTATATTTTTTTAGTCGATCAATAATAACACAAATTACATTATAAGATCTTGATGTATTATGTAGTACCACCAGAATGTTCATGGATATATTCTCCCTTTTCTACTCTGGCACTGGAAAATACTAAAGTTTTCCTATTTGTAATTTTTTCCCTACATTAAACTGTTGACATGTCAAACATTTCATAATAAATTCTAAAATATAATTTTTCATTCCAACCCACCAGTAATACTCTTGAAGATCTCTATACATTTAGTACATCCAGGATGAACTAAAAATAGAGAACTATGACCATCAAATAAAAAATATTTCTTCATCTATGAATCACAATCCACACACAACCTTTTTCCAAATCATAAAACACAATACATATCAAGATCAAATTATTGAAACATTTAAATTTTAACATATTCTACATTTTTCTGTAGCCCATGGTTATCCTTCTGTACTTACATAATTATTTATAATAATGATGACCTCTCAAAAACCAAAAAAATGATGTATTTCCTATACCAATATCTTCTATTCCAAATTTCAATAAATCAATAATCAAGGGATCATGTTCCAAAAGTTAGATGGTAAATAATTCATGATGATTTTGAATCAATTCATCTACCATTATTTTTTATTCTCCTAGATGGTAATTGATCGTGAAATCATAATCCTTTATCAGTTCAATCTATCTTGTATACCTCATTTTTAATTCATTCTGAGTGAATATATACATAATAATTTTATGTTCAGTATATATTTTACATTTAGAAATGTATAAATGGTGCCTAAAAATTTTAAAAGAAAAAAAAACAAAGCCTCCAATTTCAAAACATGTGTGGACTAATTTATCTCATGAGGTTTTAGTTGTATTGAATCATAAGCAATTACCTAATCCTTCTAGATTCGAAAAAAAACAAGTACCTTCATTGAATCATCACTGTAGATGACAAATTCACCATTTCATGAAGGCCAGACCAAAACTGGTGCATTCCCCAATCTCTTCTCAAGTTCATAAAAACAAAAATCACATTACTCTATCAAAAAAAATTTAACCCCTTTTTGTGGTAACATGGATATATTTATATATAACTGTGAATGGTTTTTTACAAATTGTATATAATAACATGTAAATTGAGGAAAACTACGGATCTATATACAATTTGTTTGTCTTTTACATTAATCAACCAATTTTGTTTTGGTAGGATTAACTGTAATACCATCCTTATCTACAATGTTCACAAGAAAAGAAATATATTTCAACTAGAAACCACACTTATTGAATTTTCTATACAGTTTCATTTATTTTACGATTTGAAAAACAACCCTAAGATGTTTTTTCTTGATCCTCTATAATTTTAGAATTTAATAGAGTGTAATCAATAAACACATCCAAAATGTTATCAATGAACTCATGAAATATTATATTCATAAGATCCATGAATACATCATGTGAATTAGTTAACCCAAAAGGCATAACTACAAATTCATAATCACCATATATTGAACGGAATGAAGTATTCTAGAGGTCGTCATCCTTTACTTTAAACAGACGTCACCTAGACCTCCACTTAACCTTTGAAAACTATTCTTCTCTCCAAAGCTGATACCACCTCATTTGATTGCTCAACATCTACTGAAGTTGTTTAAAATTTATTTTAACAAACTCTTATTCTTCACATCTTACTGACTCCCATCTTGAGTGTCCAAATTCGGAAAAACATTAGAAAAATAACCTAATTCCATTAATTAAAAGAAACTCACCATCGGATTCTCTTTAATTTTTAGATCATTTACATTTCACTCATGAGATATATGTCCAAACATTCCAATTTAGTAGAATTTTCCACAATTTACAAGACATTCACCTAAATTCCTTTAACCACACTTTTTACGTGAAGGGAAATGATATTCATTCCACCCGATTTCTATGACGAATTCTTACATGAAACTTTCCAACTTGGCATCTTCTTATTCTTGTCATCACGAGGAACATACATGTCAGAACAATCCATCATCACTTTTTCTGCATAACGAACATGTTTCTCCTAGATTTTAAACTCACATTAAGAAAAATCTCTTTGAAAAAGTGGTTTCAATCTAGTGTAAAATATATTAATTTTACAATCAAAATCATATGTAAAATCTAGTACGTACCTAGAATGTCTTGTAAAATTGGATTCATATTCTACCATGAAATCATTATCTTTCAACTTCAGTTCCATGGATTTATTCTCCATTCTGAGTCTAACAGTTCAAGGATATTATTTTCCGTAAAAATAATCTTAAAGTCACCTCATTCCAAACTATTAATATCATCTCTTTACCTCAAATTCATAACTAGATACCACCATTGATATTTTAGTACCCTCGGTATGTGGTATGTGGCCTTTGTATATTCCTTTTTATGTGTTTAAAGTGAATATGATGATTTGGGAAGTGGTTGGGAGAGTTTGGAATGGTTTTGGATGAGTATGGAGGATTTTAAAGGTGTGCACGGTTTGAGAACGGTTAGTGGAAACTGTGCGGGTTCTCCAGGAAACCATGTAGGGGAGACAGTAGGCTTCTCACAACCTATGCATAGTTTTCCCTACCATGCGAGAAAACCGTGCGAACCCTTGCTCTCGAAGCAGTAGTGTGCACACAGTGAGTGCACGGTTTACCAAACAATGCGGGCAAACCATGCGGCAACTTAAAAATAGGGTTATAAGTTCCCGACTCCCTTGGAATTAAACTAAAACACCCCAAACTTCCGACCACTCGAGGCTCACTTGGGATTTTCAGTTCTCAATGGTTGGAGGGGCTCTCCCACTCATTTCAAAATCAAATATAAGGCTTTTCTAGGTAGTCTGAAGGTGATTTCTCTTGGGTATGTCTTATATCATGGTTCCTGTTGGTTTTCTGTAGATCCTTTATTTTATATTTCATGGATTTCTATAACTTCAGATTTTTTTATAGATATAGGGTTGTGATTGCCTTGTATGATTATTTGAAGGCTTATGGATGATAGGGAAAGGGATCTAGAGAGGTTTCGGTGGTGCATTCGTCGGATATGAGGTGTAGTGGCTTGTGGGCCGATTTCTCAGTTACCGTAAAGGTAGGTGGATTCTTTCTCGACTCCACATGGTAAAAACTAGTGGTTCCTAGTTACAATTTATTTTTGTGCTGGAAATTAATTGTGAGTTGTTATGTGAAATTGGTTGTAAATCCCTAGGGTGATGTTTTGGGGATTTTTTTGGAAAAAGGTTTTTTTATGGTGAATTGTTTTTCTTCTGGATTTTAAAATGGATACTTAAAAATTGGATTCTATTGTTGATTTGAGAAAATGATTGATGGAAATGGCTTTAAATAAAAGTGTTGTTTTATTGAACTGTTTTTTGGCATGGAAAATGGTTTTCAATAAATGGGTGATTTATTGAAGTGGATTAGTATGCAATGGAATTGTTTGATTTCATGTGGTTGTGACCATGGTGGGATATATTCTTGGCATTGGCTTGTTTTGAATATTGTGTGGAAGTGGTGAGATGTAACACTATAAAAAGGGGGTGGATAGTGGATCAAAGGGACACCATAAAGGATAAGTGGACAAGAAGTTCTGCTTAGTGTGAATGGGTGAATGGGTTGGATAGAAGCTCCACTGATTAGTTTTTTGGTTGTTTTGGTTGTTTGTTGTGGATTTTATTTCAAGATGGAATTTTTGTGCCAATGTGTAAATTATGAGATGGCTTGTCGAATGTATGGTGGATTTCCCTCGGTTTCTTGGTATTGGTGTGATGGCATGGTAAGGGCATGTTTGGATTATGGAATTTGTTTCACTTGTGATTTATTTTATATAAACTATTTGATATGAATGTGATAACAGTTTTATCCTAGTAGCGTGAGTAGGGAAGTCATTTGGGGAAATCCTACCGAGTTTTAGTACTCACCCCCTTCTTTATCACTGTGGTGTCTTTGCAGTTGTTGTGTACCGTGACATGGGAAAAGTTAAGTAATCACCCTCTTTTAGTGGAGCATTGTGATGTAATGATGGAGATTGGAGCTTGGAGATTAGTGTGGAGCTGTGGTGGTGTCATGGATTATGGTGTTTGGTTATTTAGTTTTTGTAGTGTACTCTGATGTAGTGTGGACAGGTCTAGTTGTTTTGGTTTTTAGTTGTGTTGTGGAACAACTCGGTTGTCTTTTGGGAATAAATGTTTGGGTTGAATTGACATGCAACATATAGTGGCTGTTAGTGGATTTTTTGGATAGTTTTATCTTAAGGGAAAATCATTCCCCAACTTTATCTTGAATCCCTAGACATTTATTTCCAGCCTTTGGCATCTTGGGAACGTCGCTTAAGGCCAAGTATCCCTCACTGCCTCCTAAATAAAATGAGGTAGGGGTGGTTATTTTCGGAATTTTGTTCTTGATTTTCCACATTTGGCTTCAGCAATGACAACTTTTACAAGAAATAATTTTTCATTCCAGTGAAATGAATAGTGTCAACTGTGTTTCGAAGAGCTAAAGGGTTGTCTTACATCAACACCTATCTTGGTTTTTCCACAACCAGGAAAAGTGTACGTGGTGTATTGTGACGCATCGGGATCAGGATTGGGGTATGTTATCATGCCAGGGAATCATGTGGTTGCATATGGCTTATGCTAGTTGAGAGTGCCTAATCAGAACCACCCAACTCATGATTTGGAGTTGGCATCAGTGGTACATGGTTTGGAAGTGTGGTGTCATTACCTCTTCGGTGAGAAATTCACGGCATATACACATCAAAAGGTCTTGAAACACATTTTCTCACAAAGGTATTTGAACACGAAGCAAAGGAGATGGATGGAATATCTCCAGATGTTTTATATTGATTTAATGTACACACCAGGTAAGGGAAATTCGGTGGGGGTTGCATTAAGTATAAAATCATATGCTCAGGTTGTAAAAAAAGAATTGAACTAGTTGAAGTTCATGTCGGTTATAGCGGATATGAATTTGGAATGTGTGGACCAGGGATATAGAAAGGTCTTCATTCTATTTTTTTTGATTCCTGACTTGGTTGGCCTGGTTACGGATACAGAAATATCTGATTCTATGTATGTGACCATGGGGTCAAGACTCAATGGCGGGGATACCATTGAGGGTTGAAAACTGAATGGAGATTCAGTTTTGTGTTTTTAGAATCGAATGGTTGTACCGGTGGTTTTCTAGGAGGATCATCTCTGGGAATATCATGATTCCTAGTGGGCAATTCAACCTGGAATTCAGAAAATTTATAAAGCGTTGAAAGCACAGTTTTGATGGGCTTGTATGAAAAGAAGTGTGGCTGAGTTTGTTTCAAGATGCTTGACTTGTCAGCTGGTCAAGGCAGATAATTGGAGGCCTGCAGGAATGATGCAGTCTTTACCAATCCCTGTTTGGAGTGGGAACAAATAGTGATGGATTTTTTCCAAGGTCTCCCACGAGTGGTCAGAACGCACGATGCAATTTGGGTGATAGTGGATTGGCTAACGAAGTCGGACCATTTCATTCCAATTCGTCAATCTCATAGAGTTGAAGATCAATCCAAAATAAATATCTGATAGGTCATAAAGAGGCATGATGTTCCATTTTTTATTCTATCAGATAGAGATTCTAGATTTACAACTCACTTCTGGAAATCCTTGCAGTATTCCATTGGGACACAGTTGACTATGAGCACGGTGTATCACCCTCTGACATGTGGTCAATCCGAGAGGACGATACAATCTATATAGGATATTTTATGGGCTTTTGTCATGGATTTTGGTGGCTCGTGGGAGGAGAAATTGTCCTTGGTTGAGTTCTCGTACAATAACAATTATCATGATTCTATACAGATGGCTCTGTTTTAAGTATTATATGGGCGGCCATGTCATTCTCCACTATGTTGGGTGGACACAGGTGAGTCCTTGATGGTTGGATCGAGGCTTGTCCAGGAGACTACGTCGAAGATCATGTTGACCAGAATGTGAATGGAGATGGATCAGAGTCGTTAGAAATCGTATGTGGATCATCTTCGATGACCATTGTCGTTCTAGGTGAGTGATCATGTTTTCATGAGGATCTGTCCCAGGTTGGGACATTGTCATTTTTGGAAATCCGGGAAAGTTATCTATAATTTATATTGGACCTTTTGAGATTCATGACCTGTTTGGTGTGGTGGCTTATCATTTGGCTTTACCACCGAGGTTCAGTGCAGTGCACAATGTGTTTCATGTGTCACAATTGAAAAAGTATCAGCCAGATCATGATCATGTGATTCGATGGGTTAATATAGAGCTATAAATGCATGCTTCATTGGTGCACGTCCCAGTGCAGGTTAGGGGTAGGAAAAATAAATTCTTTCGTGGTAAACTCATCGGTTTAGTTCATGTTTTGTGGGAACATGATCAGATTCAAGAGGAGACTTGGCAAAGTGTGAGTTCCCTACTTTCCGAGGACAGAAATTCCAATGGTGGGGAAAAGGTAGTTGTAAGAACCCGGTTTTTGCTGCGAAAGACTTTGGAATATTCTTGATAATATTTCAGAACAGCGCCTTCAGACGGTGTGCGATTCCGAGCCCCGGAGTGGCCAGAATTAAATTTTCAGTGCGTTCACACTGGAATTGTTAAATAAATAAGATAAGTCCTAAAGGGTGCTTCAGATTAGAGAACCGAGTTTACAGATGAGTCCGAAATGGGGTGTTTACCCTAGGAACGACATAAAACTTGTCGGCGCGGGATGTTTGTACCCCTCGCCCACTCCCGGAACGCTTAACGGATAAATAAATTAATTAATTTATTCATTTAATGGATAAACGCCAGTATCTCTTAAACGGTGGCTCGGATTGGAAAACCAAGGGCACCTTTGAGTTCGGAGCATGCCGTTTACCCTAGGAGGGGTGTAAGTTTCGTGGGCGCGGGCCGTTTGTGAAAAATGGCACCAGGGGCGTTTTCGTAATTTGGCGGCCTTGGGCACTAAGTTTAGTAACTTTTTAACGGGGTCTCGAAATAAAATTATGAGACCATCGTTGTGATCGAAGCATCGTGTATACCCCAGGGACGCCCTCCTTTTTGTCTGCTTCGAGAGCGGGGTCGGGGGCGTGCTGGGCGGGGGTGTTTAAGTGTTATTACTTAAACGCACCACGTCCCTCTTCTCTTCCTCTTCTCCTACCTCACACCCTCTCCCCTTCCCTCCTCCATTCCAGTGAGCTCCGGCGAGGCGAGCTCCGGCGAGCCAACTCCGGTGAGGCAACGGCGCGGGCCGGATCGCGCGGGAAGCGCCGGGCGAAGCCCAACAAGGTAGGCAGATTTGAGTTTTCCTCCCCTTCCCCATTTTAATCATCATTTATGCAAAATCGCACCATTGGATCCTCGAAAAAATCATGTGGTTATGTAGATCCCATCCCGAACTTTCCAGAAAGCTGTCCAGTTTGATATTTCAACCACCGGATCGTTCTCGGTGGTCCTTGGAAATTTTCCGTCCACGACCGGTTTTCGGCAAGGGCCGAAGGCGGCAGACGGCGGCGGCGCAGGGCGGCATGGGGCGGAGCAGGGCGGTCAGCCGGGGCTTCGAAGGTGGCGGCGGCGCTTTCGGGAGGCGGCGGCGGCCTTCGGCGGTGGCTGTCGGAAGCTGGACACGGGCGCCAACAAGCGGAGGAGAGGTGGGGGGGCGCGAAGCGCGCGGCCTCCGTGCGTCGACTGCGACCCGCAAAACGCGGGTCGCTGTGGGGAATCAACCGGCCGCGACACGGCCGGTCGGCTGAAGCAAGACACGGCCAGCTAGCTGCGGCGGGGTGAACCAGAACCGCGGCTGAGCCGCGGGCAGGCTTTGCGGACCGGGCCGGCCGGCGCGGGCCGGCCCAAGCAGGGCGGACCGACCGGTCCGGCCCAAGGGGCTTTGCCCCTCAGTCTCCGGACGCCCGTATTTCGGGCTACGGGTGTCTGTTTTGCGCACCGTCTGCGGAAGCGCAGAGCTTGCATCAAGACGGAGTTTTTGAGATGGTTTTGGGAATTTTGAATTCCCGAAACATGGGGTCTCGGAGACGCGACGCGTCTTTAAGTGGACGAGTGTTCTTCCGGAAAATCTTGTTTTTGACGGCGCAGACGCGTCTGACGTCCGTTTTGAGTGCCGTCAGTTGCATTGGGACCCTAGCATCGAGGCGGAGGTTGCCTTGGTAGTTTTAAGCGTGGAGAGCGATGTTGAGGCGCGGGCCCCATGACCCATCTTTCGAGCTGTGTGTAGTGTTTCACGCCTTTTTCACAGGACATCCGTTCGGGGCGTGTGAGCAGTCAATGTTGGGGGTTTTTCCGAGGGCATCGCATTGGCGCAGTCTGCCCGCTGATATTCCTCACGATGGTGCGGGCCCCGCGAGGGCCGTTTCGGGAGTTGACTGTGATTTCCAGCTTTATCACCGGGAGACCGTTTTGGACAAGTATGCAGTCCATTTCGTGTACTTTTTTGAGAGGATCGCAACAGTGCGATCCGTTCGCTGAGTTTCGGGACCGGGATATGGGTCCCACATGGCACCGCTTGTGTGCGGTGCGCCAGGATACACCGTTTCTCCGGATATCTGTTGCACTCATGTTAGCAGTGCTTTTGACGTGTCATAACGAGGGGATCGCAATTGTGTGATGCACCCGACTGTTTTCGGGGCCGAGGCTCGGGATCGTGGGACACCGTTCGGGCGTGAGGCGGTGTTGGCGACTTTTCTGTCAGATATCTGTTGGAGGCGAGTATGTAGTCGATCTCGCGTGTTTTTCCGCGAGGATTACAACCGTGTGGTCCGTTTGGCTGTGCAGAGCCTCTTGCGCGATCTCGGGAAATGTGGATGCATGGAAGGTGCTCCAGTGGTGGTTCTCCCTACCTTGTTTGTGGCGGACCCTTGGCGTGTGATCGTGCACTCTTGGGAGAGTGATATAATTGGTTTAGAAGATGTAGTTGGCCATGCCTGGGCCTTTGTGGTGGAGTTGTTACATCACGCCTTCGCGCTGATGTTGGGAGCCGTGGGCACGATATCCTATTGGCTAGAACGTGGTATACTCTGGGAGTATACGATAACGCTTGGAGGTATGGGTGGTTTGTACCTGAGATGTTCGTCTGCTTGGTTGGGGTTAACATGGGGCCACACGTCATGTGGGCCCCATTGCGTGCCGTGTTCTGCCTTACGTACTTTGACCACTCACGATGTAGAGGGTCCCTCAATGTGTTTGTTTGACCAGCAGGGTGGAGTTTTCTCCTGGCTCGGTGCTCTTTTGTTGTCCAGCAGGGTTGAGTGGTCTCCCCCTAGTTTTGTTCTTGATGGATCGGCTAGTAGCAGTGCTAGTGGCACCCCATGATGGAACAGGCGCTGAACCCCCTTTGGGTGAGTTGTTCTGGAGTTGGGTGGTTGCACGATACCCACTCCGCGTTTGGTTGTCCAGTGATGTACCCTTTAGTGGATGTGGTGAGGGAAGTTCTAAGTTTTAACCTCCAGCGGTGCTGGGCAGTGGGTTACTCATCGACTTCCTCGGGCTTACCCTTCAATAGGGCTGGGCAGTGGGTTTCTCACTGACTTCAAGGGTTTACCCTCCAGCAGAGACTGGGCAGTGGGTCACCCAATGCTATTAGGGTCTACCCTCCAGCAGAGACTGGGCAGTGGGTCACCCGACGCTATTAGGGTCTACCCTCCAGCTGAGACTGGGTAGTGGGTCACCCGATGACCCATTAGGGTCTACCCTCCAGCGGGTCTGGGCAGTGGGTCGCTGTCATCTAGTTCCAAGTCTACCCTCCAGCACGGCTGGGCAGTGGGTTGCCTATTGACTTATTCCAGGTGTACCCTCCAGCGGGGCTGGGCATTGGGTCGTCTGATGATGTGTTATGGTCTACCCTCCAGCAGGGCTGGGCAGTGGGTCTCCTGATGACGTCTTATGGTCTACCCTCCAGTGGGGCTGGGCAGTTGGTCGTCGGTTGATGTATTAGGGTTTACCCTCTAGTAGGGTTGGGCAGTGGGTCACCTGATATTGGTTATGAATTACCCTCCAGTGGGGCTGGGTAGTGGGACACCTGTTAGCATTCCAGACTTAGCCCTCTCGACTAATCTAGTCTGTGGCTTACCTCCGTGACCACCGGAGTGGGACCCTTGGCTGTACGGGTCTGTGATGGAACGACTTTGGCTTTGAGGAGACCTCTCGACTACGGGGCAGTGACGAGGCGTGGTTTGAATTCCCGTAGAACTCTCAAGTACGAGGGACACTTTCCCCACCGAGACGCGTTCTTGTGATGCGACCTAAAACCGTGCGGGCGAGTCAGTGCCGCCCAAAGTGGATAGTATCAAGGTGCGGTGACTGAGCCCCGTGGCATTCTGTTCAGGGAAAACGTGCGGGATGCTGGGAATCAGTGATGGGGTTACTTCTGGGATTGTAGGTGACTCATGTTTCTTGGGATGAGCTATGGGATGGAGATCCCCTTACGAGTTTGTTCGGGCTTCTTGGCAAAGAATATATATGTATATACCTCGTACGAGTACCCACTCCTTGGGTTTTGGCTACTCTCCTTCCCGGAGAGGCGAAGACGCACGAGGTATGCCATGTGCTTTCCGTGTTTAGCTTCTCATGGTTGGATGAGTCTACTCTCCTCCTAGAGGTTGAGAAGACTCGACGAGAAGTTCATCTTCTCACCATTTCCAGTTCCTTGTGTATGGACGAGTCTACCTTCTTTCCTTTTGTTGGGTTGAGCTGGACTCTCTACTGTGCTATTAATCTTTACCACACCCTCGGTTGTAATCCTTTACTTTTCCTTGTTCGCTCTACTACTCACCCTTTGGTACCTCTTTTGTTGCTCCCTCGAGCCTTCGGGGTATCCTACTGAGTATTTTTATACTCACCCCTGATTGGTCTTTTCCCGCACTTGGTGTGCCCTTACATACGACGGACAGGTAGAGCGTGACTTCGATGGAGAATAGGATCTTGGGAGCTTGGACCGCATGCGGTGGCCATGGCCGGGTTCTAGGTGGCCGACCCGTCAACTGTTTGTTTTTTTACCTGTTGCCGTGTTGTGGCATCTTTTCTGTTTGGGAATGTGTTTTTCCCCTTTTTCCTTTTCAGAACCTTACTTGTATCCTGTAGTGGTCGATGCACTATGTGGTTTATTTATAGCAGTTGTTCTTTTACCTTGCTTGTCTCTTCTTTTACTCTGCACTGTTTCATTGAGTGTGATGCGTGTGTGTGTACATGTACTTAGGCAAAGGCCTCCCCGAGTTATTGTGTCTTCGGCGCTGGTCTCCAGCCCCGGGCCTATGGAGGCGGGCCATGGGTAGTTGCGGCTCGAGCCCGTGTAGGGTCGGGTCATGACAAAGTGGTATCAGAGGTGGTTCGTTCCTTGGGACATTGTGCGAACGTCCCTAAAAGAGGAATTGGTTGGTATTTAGGGCAACAGAGTTAACGTGTCTCGAGAGCTGCTCTCAGGCCAGGGAGTCCAGTGATGGTGTGACGACCGACGTATCCATTCACTAGGACTTTGATAACCCGCTTGTCGACTCGACATGCTGAGACACTTGTTGTAGGGAAAATTTGGTTGTGCATCACATAGGATTGAGTCTTTGACTGTCCTTCTTGAGTCAGCTCCCCATCGTTGAGTTATTGGTATATACATATATGCTCATCTGACCGCGGCACTCCTTGATAATATTCAGGATGTCTCTGCGAAGAAAGCCAGCCAGGATAACAGCTTTGGGTGCGTGACGACGACCCTGTGAGCTATGAGGCCACAGTCCAGGACCCATCATGCGAGCCACGTTCTCCTGGTGGGCCGGTAGCGGCACCCCCACCAGTTGAGCAGCAGACAGTTTCAGCAGAGCAGGCTGAGCTCGAGCGCAGGTTAAGCGCGCTCCGTTAGTACCAGCAGTAGAGACCATTGAGGTTCAGCGGTGAGCCAGACCCTCAGGCAGCAGAGGTTTGGCTCGAGGCAGTGGTTCTCCTTTTTAGGCTTGTGCGGACGCCGACAGATCAGAGTGCGGCTTTGAAGCCAGCCTTTTTTCGTGGATCGGCTTGGCGTTGGTGGAGTTTGGTGACTCAGTTTCTTGACAAGTCGTCATTTTTGTTGGACGACTTTCAGTTGTCGCTCCGTGAGGAGTTTGGCCCCTCCAGCTTGTGCTCCGCTCGGATTCAAGATCTCCTGCAGTTTCAATAGGGCGCGATGAAGGTGGCTGAGTGCGCGACTAATTTTGCAGACTATGCATGCTTTTACCCGGACTTGGTCAATGACGACGACATCCGAGCATGGAAGTTTGAGCAGGGTCTCCGCCGAGTGATTCATGCTGTCATGGTACCCTTGGGCATTTCCACATATGCCGGGGTGCTAGAGAATACACTGGTGAAAGAGGGATTCCTGTCATGTTTTGCGGTTGGTAGGGGCAGTTGGTGCGATGGAGCCAGGACATCTACCGTAGCTAGCAGGCGCCGGAGGACAGGACCTCGATGCAGGTGGCCTTCCCGCTGCCGGTTTCGGAGACGTGGTCGTATACCACTGTGGAGAAAAGGCGCAGGGCCTCAGCTGGGGATGCCCTTCCGTGAGTGGATCTCGGGCCGTGGTCGTACACCACAGTGGCGCCGGAGGGCACCAGGGCATCCCAGAGAGTCGGTGCTATCCTTGTGACAGGCGAGGTCACTTGGCCCAAGACTGCCCGACCCGAGTTGCTGAGAGATTCGGGCAGGCAGCAGGCGCACCACCATGGCAGAGGCAGCGCCGTGATCGGGCAATACCTAGAGAGGTAGAGCTAGCATAGGAGCGGGAGGAGCTGGTAGTGGGGGAAGACGTTACGAGATCTCCCAATCACCACTAGGCAGTCCACGTCAGGATCCGGTAGATGACGGTTGGGACCGCGGGTAGCCACGAGCATTGGATGCCTATGATCCTGTAGAGCACGAGATGATGAGAGGTGCCCCTTGCGACTCTTCTACATTTTGTAGTGGAATTGTTAGGCTCTTCGTTGGAAAGTCTTTTCTCCCTGCTCCTTGTTTGAGATGTTACCAGCGTGACGCAGGGCGTCGGGTGTAACCCAGTGTTGGTAAGGAAAAAGGCATGAGACCTTTTCCTTTAGTCGGTGGTGTTGACTCCTTCTCCTTTTGAGCGTGTAAGAGAGCATCGACTATGGAATCTTTCATGACCAGATATCCTTGGGTGTTTCACCATATAGATATTCTGAAGTAGGGAATCACTGGTCCTTGTTTCAGGTGCGGTCAGTGATTCCAGTCACGGCGTGCAACGTAAGGGTTTGACCAGGGAGGTGAGCTACCCCCGAGGGCCTCCGGGCCGTTTAAGACCGTGCAAAGGGATGGAAAGGTACCCTACCGCCTTGCCCTATCCCAAAAGTCTGGAGTGGGTGCACGACATCGGCAAGGGCCAACCTCGCATGAACAGATCAATCCTTTGGTCTGCGTGCGGTGGCGCAGAGCTGTGCGTGGGTTCTTCTGGGTATGGGGAATCCAGGTGTTGGCTTCGTACCATGTGTTGCCCCCAGGTTTTGTTTTCGAGGACTAAACTCCTGAAGGAGGGAATGATTTAAGAACCCGGTTTTTTCTGCGAAATACTTTGGAATATTCTTGATAATATTCTAGAGCAGCGCCTTCAGACGGCGTGCGATTCCGAGCCCGAGAGTGGCCGGAATTAAATTTTCAGTGCGTTCACACTGGAATTGTTAAATAAATAAGATAACTCCTAAACGGTACTTCAAATCAGAGATCTGAATGTACGGATGAGTCTGGAATTGTGTTTTTACCCTAGGAACGACAGAAAACTTGTCGGCGCGGGATGTTTGGACCCCTCGTCCGCTCCCGGAATGCTAAACAGATAAATAAATAAATTTATTTATTTGTTTAATGGAGAAACGCTAGTATCTCTTAAATGGTGGCTCGGATAGGAAAACAGAGGGCACCGTTGAGTTCGGAGCGTGCCGTTTACCCTAGGAGGGGTGTAAGTTTCGCGAGCGCGGGCCGTTTGTGAAAAATGGCCCCAAGGGCGTTTTCGTAATTTGGCGGCCTCGGGCGCTAAGTTCAGTAACTTTTGAACGGGGTCTCGAAATAAAATTCTGAGACTTCCGTTGTGCTCGAAGCGTCGTGTTTACCCCAGGGACGCCCTATTTTTTTTCTACTTCGAGAGAGGGGTCAGGGGCGTGCCGAGCGGGGGTGTTTAAGTGTTGTTACTTAAACACACCCCCTCCCTCTTCTCTTCCTCTTCTCCTCCCTCACACCCTCTCCCCTTCCCTCCTCCATTCCGGAGAGCTCCGGGGAGGTGAGCTCCGGCAAGCCAACTCCGGCGAGGCAACATCGCGGGGCGGATCGTGCGGGAAGCACCGGGCGAAGCCCAACGAGGTAGGTGGATTTGAGTTTTCCTCCCCTTCCCCGTTTTAATCATCATTTATGCTCAATCGCACCATTGGATCCTCGAACAAATCCCGTGGTTGCGTAGAACTCATCCCGAGATTTCCGGAAAGCTATCCGGATAGAAATTTTGACCACCGGATCGTTCCCGGTGGTCCTTGGAAATTTTCCAGCCAAGGCCGGTTTCCGGCGAGGGCCGAAGGCGGCAGACGGTGGCGGCGCAGGGCGGCGCGGGGCGGAGCAGGGTGGTCGGTCGGGGCTTCGAAGGCAGCAGCGGCGCTTCCGGGAGGTGGCGGCGGCCATCGGCGGCGGCTGTCGGAAGTCGGCCGCGGGCGCCGGCAAGCGGAGGAGAGGGGAGGGGGAGCGCAAAGCACGCGACCCCCGTGCGTCGACCACGACCCGCAAAAAGCTGGTCGCAGTGGGGAATCAACAGGCCGCGAGGCTGCCGGTCCGCTGAAGCATGCTGTGGCCAGCTGGCCACATCGGGGTGAACCGGACGCGTCCGACATCCGTTATGAGCGCCGTCAGTTGCGTTGGGACCCTAGCATCAAGGCGGAGGTTGCCAGGGTAGTTTCAGGCGTTGAGGCCGAAGTTGAGGTGCGGGCCCCACGACCCGTCTTTCGAGCTGCGTGCAACGTTTCACGCCTTTTTCACCGGTCGTCCGTTCGAGGCGTGTGAGCAGTCGATGTTTGGTGTTTTTCCGAGGGTGTCGCATTGGCGCAGTCTGCCCGCTGCAATTCCGCACGATGGTGCGGGCCCTGCGAGGGCCGTTTCGGGAGTTGACGGTGCTTTCCAGCTTTATCACCGGGCGACCGTTTTGGACAAGTTAGTAGTCCATTTCGTGTACTTTTTCGAGAGGATCGGAACGGTGCGATCCGTTCGCTGAGTTTCAGGACTGGGATGTGGGTCCCACGTGGAACCGCTTGTGTGCGGTGCGCCGTGATGCACCTTTTTCTCCGGATTTATGTTGCACTCAAGTTAGTAGTGCTTTTGACGTGTTTTCCCGAGGGGATCGCAATGGTGTGATGCGCACGACTGTTTTCGGGGCTGAGGCTCAGGATCGCGGGACACCGTTCGGGCGTGAGGCGGTGTTGGTGACTTTTCCGTCGGATATCCGTTGGAGGCGAGTAAGTAGTCGATCTCGCGTGTTTTTTCGCGAGGATTAAAACGGTGTGATCTGTTTGGCTGTGCAGATCCTCTTGCGCAATCTCAGGAAATGTGGAAGCATGGAAGGTGCTCTAGTGGTGGTTCGCCCTACCTTATTTATGGCAGACCTTTGGCGTGTGATCATGCACTCTTGGGATAGTGATATAATTGATTCACAATATGTAGTTGGCCGTGCCTGGGCCTTTGTGGTGGAGTTGTTACGTCACGCCTTCGCGTTGACGTTGGGTGTCGTGTGCATGATAGCCTACGGGCTGGAACGTGGTATACTATGGGATTATACTAGAACGCTTGGAGGTATGGGTGGTTTGTACCTGAGATGTTCTTGTGCTTGGTTGGGGTTAACTTGGGGCCACACGTCGTGTGGGACCCATGTGTGTTTCGTGTTCTACCTTACGTACTTTCACCACTCATGACGTAGAGGGTCCCTCGGTGTGTTTGTTTGACCAGCAGGGTGGAGTTTTTCCCGGGCTCGGTGCTCATTTGTGGACCAGCAGGGTTGAGTGGTCTCCCCCTGGTTTCGTTCTCTATGGATCGGCCAGTAGCAGTACTAGTGGCACCCCGTGATGGAACAGGTGTTGAACCCCCTTTGGGTGAGTTGTTCTGGAGTTGGGTGCTCGCACGATACCCACTCTGCGTTTGGTTGGCCAGTGTTATACCCTTCAGTGGATGTGGCCAGGGCAGTTCTGAGTTTTACCCTCCAGCGGGGCCGGGCAGTGGGTTACTCATCGACTTCCTCGGGCTTACCCTCCAGCAGAGATGGGCAGTGGGTTGCTCACTGACTTCTAGGGTTTACCCTCCAGCAGAGACTGGGCAGTGGGTCACCTGACGCTATTATGGTCTACCCTCTAGCAGAGACTGGGCAGTGGGACACCTGATGACCCATTAGGGTCTACCCTCCAGCGGGGCTGGGCAGTGGGTCGCCGTCATCTAGTTCCAAGTCTACCCTCCAGCACAGTTGGGCAGTGGGTCGCCTGTCGACTTATTCCAGGTATACGCTCCAGCGGGGCTAGGCAGTGGGTCGTCTGATGATGTGTTATGGTCTACCCTCCAGTAGGGCTGGGCAGTGGGTCGCCTGATGACGTCTTATGGTCTACCCTCTAGCGGGGCTGGGCAGTGGGTCGCCGGTTGATGTATTAGGGTTTACCCTCCAGCAGGGCTGTGCAGTGGGTCACCTGATATTGGTTATGAATTACCCTCCAGCAGAGCTGGGCAGTGGGACACCTGTTAGCATTCCAGACTCAGCCCTCTTGACTAGGCTAGTCTGTGGCTTACCTCCATGACCACCGGAGTGGTACCCTTGGTTGTACGGGTCAGTGATGGAACGACTTTGGCTTTGAGGAGACCTCTCGACTGCGGGGCAGTGACGAGGCGTGGTTTGACTTCCCCTATAACTCTCAAGTACGAGGGACACTTTCCCCACCGAGACGCGTTCTTGTGATGCGACCTAAAACCATGCGGGCGAGTCAATGCCGCCCAAAGTAGATAGTATCAAGGTGCTGTGACTGAGCCCCTTGGCTTGCAGTTCGGGGCAGACATGCGGGATGCTGGGCATCAATGATGGGGTAACTTCTGGGACTGTAGGTGACTCAATTTTCTTGGGCTGAGCAATGGGACAGAGATCCCCTTACGAGTTTGTTCGGGCTTCTTGGCAGAGCATATATCTGTACATACCTCGTCCGAGTACCCACTCCTTGGGTTTTGGCTACTCTCCTTCCAGGAGAGGCGAAGATGCACGGGTTATGCCATACGATTTCCATGTTTAGCTTCTTGTGGTTGGATGAGTCTACTCTCTTGATAGAGGTAGCGAAGTCTCGACGAGAAGTTCATCTTCTCACCGTTTCCAGCTCCTTGTGTATGGACGAGTCTACCTTCTTTCCTTTTGTTGGGTTGAGCTGGACTCTCTGCTGTGCTATTACTCTTTACCGAAGCCTCGGTTGTACTCCTTTACTTTTCCTTGTTCTCTCTACTTCTCACCCTTTGGTACCTCTTTTGTTGCTCCCTCGAGCCTTCTGGGTATCCTACTGAGTATTTTTAGGCTCACCCCTGCTTGGTATTTTCTGGCACTTGGTGTGCTCGTGCAGACGACGGACAGGTGGAGCATGACTTCGGTGGAGCGTAGGATATTGGGAGCTTGGACCACAAGCGGTGGTCGTGGCCGGGTTCTAGGTGGCAGACCTGTCACCTGTTTGTTTTTGTTTACCTGTTGCCGGGTTGTGGCACCTTTTCTGGTTGGGCATGTGTTTTGCCCCTTTTTCCTTTTCAGCACTTTACTTGTATCTTGTAGTGGTCGATGCACTCTGTGGTTTATTTATAGCAGTTTTTCTTTTACTCTGCATGTCTCTTCTTTTACTCTGCACTGTTGCATTGAGTGTGTTGTGTGTGTGTGTACAGGTACTTAGGCAAAGGCCTCCCCGAGTTATTGTGCCTTCGGTGCTGGCCGCCAGCCCCAGGCCTATGGAGGCGGGCCTGGGGTAGTTTCAGATCAAGCCCAGGTAGGGTTGGGTCGTGATAGTAGTACCCTTGGTTTGAAGTCTGTGGTATTTTTAATGAATTTTTATTTGTCTAAAGTGCATGGGATGCGTTGGGAAGAGGTTGGGAGATTTTGGAATGGTTTTTTATGAGTCTGGAGGCTTTTAAAGGGGTGCACGATTTGAGCACGGTTAGTGGAAACCGTGCGTGTTCTCTATGAAACCATGCAGGGGAGACAGTAGGCTCCGCACGGCCTGCACACGGGTTTCCAAAACGTGCGAGGAAACCATGTAGACCCTAGCACTCGAGGGAGTATTGTGTGCACGGTTAGGGCACAATTTTCCAAACTGTGCGGGCTAAACCTGGGGCCACTTAAAAATAGGGTTATAAGTTTCAGGCTACCTCGGGCTTAACCAAAAACACCCCCAAACTTCCTTCCACTCATGGTTCACTTGGGATTTTCGGTTCTCAAGGGTTTGAGGTGATCTCCCACTCATTTTAGAATCAAATCGAAGGGTTTTAATGGTGGTCTGAAGGTGATTTCTCTCGGGTAAGTCTTCTCTCATGATTACTTTTCGGTTTCTATAGATCCATTCTTCTCTCTTTCTTGGTTTTTTATATCTGGACATGTTGTGTGTAAATATAGGGTTGTGGTTTCCCTAGATGAAGATTTTATGGCACATGGATGATAGGGAAATGGATCTTGGGAGGTTTCGGTGGTGCGTTCGATGGATTTGAGGTGTGGTGGCTTGTGGGTGGATTTATCAGGAACCCTAAAGAAAGGTGGATTCTATATCGACTTCAATTGGTTAGAACTAGTGGTACCTTTTTACAATTAATTTTTGTGCTGAATATTAATTTTGAACTGTTATGTGAAATTGGTTGGAAATCCCTTCTGTGATGTTTTAGGGATTTTTGGGGAAAATGGTGTTTTATGGTGAATTTCTATTATTGTGTATTTTGAAATGATGATTTTAAAATGGGATTCTATGGTGGATTTTTTTAAAATTATTGGTGGAATGGGTGGTCAATAAAAGGGGTTTTATTGAAATATTGTTTGGAATAGAAAATTGTTTTCAATAAATGGGTGATTTATTGAAGTGGATTGATATGCAATGGAATTGGTTATTTGCATGTTCTTGTGACCATGGTGGGTTATATTCATGGCATTGGATTGTTTTTAATGTTGTGTGGAAGTGGTGAGAATTACAAATATAAAAAGGGGATGGGTAGTGGATGGATGGGACACCATCAAGGACAAGTGAACGGGAAGTGCCGCTTAGTGTGAATGGGTGAACGAGTTGGACGGATGATCCACCATTTGGCTGTTTTGGTTTTTTGTTGTTCATTTCTTTGAAAGATGGAATTGTGGTGCTAATGTGTAAATGAAGATATGGCTTGTAGCATGTTTGGTTGGCTTTCCCTTCGATGCTTGGTTTGGGTGTGATGGCATGGTAAGGGAATGTTGGGCTAATGGAAATGGTTTCACTTATGATTTATTTTATATAAATTGTTTTATATAAATGTGTTAACGGTTTTATCCTAGTGGAATGTGTAGGGAAGTCATTTCGGGAAATCATACTGAGTTTTAGTACTCACCCCCTGCTTTGGCACTGTGGTGTCTTTGCAGATGTTGTGTACTGTGACATGGGCAATGGTAAGGAATCACCCTCCATTAGTGGAACATTGTGATGTCATGATGGATATTGGATATTGGATCATTGTGCGGAGTTGTGGTGGTGTCATGGCTTATAGTGTTTTATAGTTTTGTTTCAGTAGTGTACTATGATGTTGTGTGGACATGTCTAATTGTATTGGTTTTGAGTTGTGTTGTGGAATAACTTGTGTGTATTTTGGGAATACTTGTTCAAGTTGAATTTACAAGCATCATATAGTGGCTGTTAGTGGATGGTTTGGTTGGTTTTGTATTATTGGAAATCATTCCTCAACATGATCTTGAATCCCTCGGCATTTATTTCTAGCCTTTAGCATCTTGGGAACATTTCTTAAGGCCATGTATCCCTCACCGCCCCCTTAAGCCAATGAGGTAGTGGTGGTGTGTTACAGATATGATCAACCATCCCAATGATAAATACAATGAGTCACCTTTTGATATTTTGAACATCCCATGACATTAAATATCATTTCTAGAGCATTAATCCATCTTTCAGAAATCACTAAATCTATGGTTACATTGAATGATAGAGGATGTTTCCTCATAAAAGTATCCATAAAAGACATGTTTCTTCTTTTATGATCATGTTACTCTCTATCATGGATTATACCCCAATTTATTTCTTGATTCATGTCACACATTGCTGTGACAAACATCTTGGTTCTCATTCCCACCATTCTGAGCACGAGATTCTTAGAGTTATCAGCCTATTGGTGCCATACTACTTCAGCTTCCCTATTTCTTCTACAGAAAACCATTATGAATAGAAATAACATAGATTAAGAAAAATAGAAATACTTAAATTCTATAACATTTCAAATTACCATAAATTAAATATTAATTATTTTATTTTTTAACATTATCCTCAATCCTAAAGTTATCTAAACCATCCTCTAATACCAACTATAAGGACCAACTTTATAACATTACATAATCTTTAATTTCAGATAGGAATATAAATTTTTACACTATGAAAATCCTTTTGAATTTAGAGTTATAATGAATTAGGATATCTTACAAACATAACAAACCACATTCTGACAAAGGGGTTGCTACACAAAAACACTATCAATTTTTTTCGAAATATAAATTATTAAAACATAAAAAATGATTTCATTGACAACAATCAATATCAAACATCATGAATTCCTTATTTATCTTACCCAACCTTATATCCAGTGATAAACTTTAAAAAATCAGGGGATGAGTTTAAAACTCAGCAAGGGATAAAAGGAAATGAATCGTTAGACAAGTTAAAAAAATAAAAATCAATAATACCCATATTCAAAAAAATTATTATTCATTGAAACATCATGAAGTATCATTGGGACATAATTATCATATAACTCTTAAAATAAGCCTTATATATGGAATAACCATTTGGTCGAATTCAACCATCAGAGTACCCAATGCATTTTAGAGCTATAATGGGGATCACCCCTCATATCTCAATGTAAAATGGGATCTACCAAACATATCTGGAGCTATAATGGGATCAACCCTACATTATTATTATCTATGGAACATATTATGGAAATAATGTATCTTGAAATCATGAGAAACTACTCATTCCATATTAATATAAAAAAATCCTTTTGAAATTTAATAAAGTGTGTTTTTAAATGATTTAAAAATGAACGTCCCTAAAAATATAATTGTAGTGAAAATCAATATAATGGAATGGATATGAAAATAAACTGTAAGTACACAAAGTGAAAAATAATATAAAAAATAAACACAAAGATAATCATAATTACAAATAATGAATAAATTAATAGGATAACACAAGAAATATAAATTGGGTTAAGAATTCCCTTATGAAACATTGATATCCAAACAGCTATGCAACATGGTTTTAGAAAAATTCAATATACAGGGACAAGGGTCACCCATTCATAAATGAATCATAATATATTATATATATAGAATAAAATTTAAATAAGATCATTGTATGGAAACATTAAATTTATCCCACATAAAAGAGAACATGAATGGAAAAATAATGATGTTGAGAATTCTCTTAGCTTGAAGAATAACACATAAAACTTGATGGTTGGGACCATGGGCGCATGAGGATACCTTTTTTGGAATAATACGGAGGTAGGAAGACTAGACCTTCTTTGATGAGGAATTTTGAATGAATGGAATGAAGGAATGGGTAGGTATTTATAGTAAAGTGAAGGATTATTTTATTAATTTCCAAAGGAAACCTCATTAATTGTATTTGCAAAACCATGGTCTTACACATGGTATTTTCCCATGGATGTTGTCTTTGGGGAAATTTCATATCTTATTTTAGGGTACACAAGTATAGGAGAATTATTAAGTCATTATTAAATCATTAATGCTGTTATTAATCTCAATGAAAAATCAATACTGTATTTTTTACTATTCATCGAAAGTTCCCCTGTTTCAGAAAAATCCCAAAAACTCAACCAATTAATTTTTTGATGTGTATAATTCAAAAATGTATTAAATTTTTTGAAAATAACTTTATATATATTATCAATTTAATTTTACAATAAAATCATAATATATTCAAAATTAATTATTTTAAAATTTTAAATTGTTTTCTTACACCTTCAAAAATTAATCAACATCTCATTATCTTATAACCATATATAAATAAAATAATAATAAAATCTATTATTCATTATGGTAATATTACAATTCATATTACATTTATTGATGGTAGGATACTATTCACTAAAAATCATGTTGGATCCATTATATCCCAAATTACATACCGATAACAATTGTAAATGACCATTTTTTTAATTCAAAACATAGATGATGAAGAATTATATTAAAAGGATAGTTGTAAATATAACAACCTAGGTGAATAGAGAATATGAAATTTTCATATGTATTAATAGTTGTGAGTTTAGTATTAATTTTAATTAATAGGGGATGCTATGTCTAATAGCATACTCAACACACAACAATAGATTTCTTTGAAATCATACATTGCACACAATGTTTAATTTTACCAAAAAAATACTATAATATTATTATTATTTTAAATGGCAGTTAATACATAGTCATTTTATTGTTACAGATTTACAAAAAATATCTATAATATGTTTATAAATTTTTCTTAAATTTAATTACAATTTTAAAATAAATATTAATGGCATAAAATAAGAATGAATCTGATTTTATGCATTTAATACTATTATATTTTTTAAAATGTTGGTTTACAACATTTTGATGGAGAACCCTTTTTAGATATATATTTTTTTTACTTTTATGTACCATTTGAAAATATAAAATTCTTAAATAGATGTGGCAAATGAAAATTTACTTTTGGTAAATTTTTTGTTCTTTTATGATAAAATTTAATATTTAATGAATAGTGAATTGTACCACATTTTAATTCAAAATTGCCTTTACATCTAATTTTATATATATCATTATATTATTATTTTAATTGTTTTAAATTTTTAATTAGATTAATTTTTTAATATTTCATCCATTGTTGGTCATTGGATGTAATTCCACTATTAAATTGGACATAAAAACAGTCAATCTTTTGATAGTTATTATTTCATAAAAACACGCTTTCTGTATTTGACAACGGGAAATAATTTAAAATAAATTAATGAAACATATATGTTTTGAATTTGGTAAAATAGATATTATTTTTGAATTCAAAATATCAAATTTATCTTATGTTGAATTTTTGGTATTTTTCTGAAAACCATCAATTTTGGATGAATTGTGAAAATTACTACATAGTAGTTAAAAACTGACTTTTACATTGAAATGAAATTTTTCCACATCATAGAAATGAATTTAAAAAATAAAATGTACATGGTTGTCATTAATAATTGAAATTTGGTTCAATAGGTTGAAAATATATTTTTTTGTGAATAGTACCTTCTGATTTTTCTTTACCGGGGTTAACGGTAAATATGGTAATTCAAGGTAAAAATAAAATTATCATAATATAAAATTATCTTAATAGTTTTAATAACATTATTAGATGATTCATTCCCGTGCGATATTATCTTTGGGTGAATCTTGTGGCTTTTGAAAGCCACTTTGGTAAGATAATTACATTATTAATGTTTTACTTATTGTAAAAATAAATATATCATGAACATGAATTGTTTTTCTAAATCAATTTTAATGATGGGTTATATAATTGATTTCTTTAAATATTAATATCAATTATAAAACTATAATGATTTCAAAAATCATGGTATTTTATTTATAATTTTTAGACGTCATATATATAAATTTATTTATGACACAATGATGATGTAATGATTACCTCGGTAATGATTGTTTTAAATAAATGAGATAATAAAAGTTCAAATTAATTTATATTGAAACTTTTTATGCCATAAACGAATTTTAGGGATGATTATGACTTGATATCTTTTCATTAATTAAGGATTCTCTAAATAATCAAGTTGGTTTTGATTTTTTAAAATGTCATTATATGAATAGTATATAAATTGAAATAAATTTGTTTTAAAAAAAATATTATTTTATTAACTAATATTATAATATTAAAAATTTATAATTATGCCAAATTAAATAGATAAGTATGATAATTTAATTAATGAACCACTAGTTTTTTTATTGGAATTTTATAGTTACTATATTAACCATATAGTATGAATATTCAAGAAGTCATGGTAAATGTTAAATAAGTTTACAAAAGGGTTAAATAAATAAGATAAGGATTATAAAATATCCAAAACCTATAGAATTTTTATTGGATAATTTTATTCATAATAATAGTCACCTTATATTGTAATTTAATGAGTTTTGGACATTTTGAAACTGAAAAAATGTTTATAATAAAATAATACATTCAAACATTCCAAAAGATCTCATCCCCCCTATAAATGGACACCGCCTCTATCCCATTACTCAAACATCTCAAGACCCTTGGATCATCCATAGTCTACCCAATTAAGAACCATACATTACTCTCTTCCTTCTTGAAGCCTTCCCTTAGTAAAAAGGGAATTCAGCAAAAACATTTGATTCAAACCAAATGGAGGTACCAGATTTATAGGTAACATCTTCTATTAATTTCTTTAATTTTATTTTACATATCCAACCCCCTAAACATTATTTATTACTATATTTTATAACCACACCAGTATCATCATTATAATAGGTTGTTTTTATGTGATTCATCATAACTACTCTTATACAAAACGCGATCTAATGGATACAATCATACTATTTCTGTAGACGACGAACTATTGCTTCATGAAACGATGATTGTTAAATTATCTTCTACCACCTCTCATGGTGGCCATTATAATTGAACTGTAATTAGATATGATATTTATGATATTTATTTAATTTCTCTAATTCTTTAATTCTCTTGTAAAGTATAAATTTACACTCTTCATGTTGTATATAAATGATAATTTCATTTGAGAAAGTGCGGACTACCGCCCCCTCAATGTGATATGAATCATTCATAACATACGTGGAATGTATAAAGTATGGTATTAATGAACATATGTAACATATATAAAATATGATATTATAATATAAATATAATATTCCTACGTATCATTTGGTTTTCATTCCTTTAAAAATGAAAAAAATGAATGTAGCATTCATACGTACGTATGGATTAACATCTCCCTGAACAGTATATTTCATTTTCATATATTCAAATGATATGGAATATTCTAAATACATATATACATGATATATATGATTTATATAATATGTAAATAATGGATATCATTCTGTATATAATGGAATTTTTTCCACATGGACAACTTGTAATTATATGTAAAAAAAATACCGAATGTCCATTATTAATATAGATTAATAAGAAATGTTTATAACATGGAATTAAGATCTGTAAAAGGAATAATAAACATTAAAAAGTTATTAAGGAGGTCATAGATAACATTAGTTTAATATTAGGGCGATCTATTGAACGAATGAGCCAAATTGGTCACAATGTAGGGGACTTCATCACTATATCCTTTCATTGAGGAATATATTGATTTATATATGACATTATTTTATATGGATTATAAAACCCGTTATAATTTTCATTTCTTTCAAAGGGAATATTTTTTATACATAGTGTTTTACTAAACTACAATGGGAATGATTCTTTTTAACATACACGATAACAATAAACTTTATAATGTTGTGATGGTTGTTTCATATTTTTCATCCTTAAGAAGATGTAATTTTTTAAAATGTAATATAAATACCATAAATTTTTTAACGTATTTTGGTATGGAAAATGGTTTTGATAATGCATTTATTATTTCTACATCTTTAAATGATATATTGTGATTGAAATGTGAAAATTTTATCTTTCATTTATGTTTGTTTTATGTGTAGTGAATATGTTATGGATCATTGCATTGTATATATATATTGGTTGTTCTAAGATAAACCTAGGTTGGGTGAGCCCTAGATTGCTCTCCAATGAATTGGGTAATGTTATAGAGGTAAACATTAATGTTTCTCTTAAGATATTTAGGGAATATACTATGATGGGTATTCCAAATGTAACTCCCTATATTGTTGTGAATGCTAAAATATATGTATTAAATGGATTCCACAATTTACCTTTATGATTTACGATTTCTATATGTTACTCATAAATATTATGATTTCATGAGGCATGTAATAGAGCTTATGTTTTTATGTATTTTTTAACTAATGTTTTCATTCTTTATTTTATAACCCTTAGTGATCTTTTTATGATAATCCCATGTTTCAAAATGTTTTTCACATGACATATAGATGAATATGGTCAAGGATGAGATCCTGGAAAAATAATTCTATCTTAAAATGTAACTAGACATGAATATTTTTTTCAAGAATTTTTATTCTATGAAAAAAATCGATACTGGGTAGAAAGTATACATCAATTATTAAAGTATTTATGAATATGAATGACCTAATTATCTATGTCTGTAAATCTGAAAATATCCTTAATGTGAAATATTAATTTAATTCAAGATTATATAATGTTTAAGGCATGGGACATATAGTTGGTGTAAGACGTTAGGTTAGAAAACATTAGGAGTTTAGATATTGATAAATTAATTTCCATAAAATAATTTATTGTAATATTGAAATGATATAGCATTTATAGATTACCATGACTCTACTCATAAAATATTTATTTGTTCAGAATGGTTTTCTGTAGTGGAAACATGGAAACTATGATGGTGCGAAATAAGGAGGAAAATAACCTTCCAAATAAACAACCGGAGATGGTTGGAATCGACACTGAACAGATTGTTTCAATGATGGCTCAGTAGACTCATGGGATAAATGGTAGAGGTGTTCATGAATGAGATAAACTAGATCAACCACAGAGAAACATGTTTGTTGTGGATCATTATATGAGGAAATTCCCCCATCATTCAATTGAGCATCTGACCTTATGCAAGATGAAGAGTTTATCAAAGCATTGATAATGATTTTGAATGTCATGGGGTGTATAGACATTCAAAAGATTAGTCTTGTTGTTTATCTTTTTGAAGTTGAAGAAGATCAATGGTGGTCAATGATAAAAAATATCCGCGATAGTGAGGAGATTGATCTTCTCACTTTTGATGAATTAAAAGGTATGTTTCTTGATAAGTATTTTCCTAATGTGGTTCGACATAGGATGGAAAAACTATTCCTGGAATTGATGCAAATGATGGATCAGGGGGTACTTTTGATGCAAAAGTCATTCGACAAGAATGGTATGCTTCCGATTTTATACGGGATCATGATAGTAAAATCAATCATTTTAATTAGAATTAAGGCCAATGTATCGAAGGGCCATAGCTATTTGTGATGTCAAATGTTATGAAACACTTGTTTGATATTCAGATATTGTGGAAAATTGAGAATTTCAATGATCATGTGTTCTTTGGAAAACACCAGTATATGATTTTGAGGTGGAATATAAAAGGTATGAACTCTTACAAAATGTATTATGGTAAGAAACATAAGTTTATAGTTTGTGAAAATTGTTGTAAAAAACACTAGGGAATGCCATTTTAATTTTGTTAAGTTCTACCAATGTTGTAAAATGGGACATAATTCTCATATTTTTACTGAAAAAGATAAGGGTAATGGTAAGAAAAAATAATATTTATAGTTAGTAGAATGTTTTACGTGAAATGAAATAGGTTATTATGAAAATGAGTGTATGGAGATGAACTTAAATGATAGAATGTAGCCTAAATAAAAGAAGGGGTGCCAAATCTTTTGGGACTACTCCAATACTTTTTGGGCCACCAAGTGAAGTAGTATCAGATACACTAATTTATTATTTAGATTAGGCCAATGTGTTATTTGATTCCAAGCCTACAAATTCATTCATTTCTATGAAATTTTCTTGTAAATTGGGAAGCTCATCTCATGATATAAATCCCGAACATTTGGTAAAAACACCGAGAGGAAATGTTGAGATAAAAAAAATTACAATAACCATCATGTACTTATATGTGGAACAAATATACTTGAAAGCCAAATTGTTTTTCATATATTAGAGTTTTATGTTATAGTGGGTATGGATATGATTTTGTTTTATCATGGTAACATTGACTGCAAAGATAAAGAGGTTTTATTTCAGAAAGAATTTTAGTTTTGTATAAGAATGAACCCTTACTTTTGATAATATATAAGGAAGCTGAGAAACTAGTAAAATATTTAAATGAATGTTACCATAAACATATTGTTGAAAATAAAGGAACAGTTTGGTTTAATGATGTGACAGTGTTAAATGAGTATCAGGATGTTTTTCATAAAGAGTTTCTTTGTATTATACCTGATCAAGAAGTTGAATTTACTGTTTACCATGTTCCTAATTCTAAGACAATTTCAAAACCCCATTATCAAATGGCTCGAACTGAACTTTTTGATTTAAAGAAACAATTGCAAGAATTATTATATAATGGTTTCATTTGACCTACCACATCACTTTGGGGTGCCCTTGTCTTGTTTGTTAAAAATAATTTGTGTCCAATGAGACTTTTCATTTATTATAGAGCCTTGAATAACATCACTATAAAGAGCAAGTATTATTTTTCTCATAAAAATGATTTGATTGATCAGATCCAGGGAGATCTGAAATTTTCAAAGATTTACTTGAGGTTGCATTGCTTGAAATTAAATGAAAATGAAACAGACATTTCGAAGGATACTTTTCATACTAGATATGGCCATTAGGAATCTATAGTTATGTCTTTTCGGTTAACCAATTCACCTGTAGTGTTCATGGTTATTATGAAACTATTTTCCTTGAGATATTGGATAAGATTGATGTTCCATTTATTGATGATATTTTAATTTATTCTACACATAAAGAGGAGCATGAATGTCGTTTGATGGATGTCTTTAAAACATTAAAAGAAAATATTCATTATAGAAAATTCCTCAAGTGTGAGTTCTGCTTACAAAAAATCTATTTTCTTGGTCACATTGTTTAAAAAAATGGAATAATTGTTCATCCTACCAAAACAAAATTTGTTAAAGAATTGCCAAGACCAACAAATATAACCATGTTTCATAGATTTAATGGTTTGGAAGTCTATTACTGAAGGTTTTTTGAGAATTTTCGACGATAATATAAGCCACTAACAAAGTTAAGTTGAATTGGTGTTATGTTTATTTGGATAAATCAATATTATTGTTGATTTTAAGAATTGAAAAAAAGATTGTTGAACTCCCCAGTTTTGGAATTACATTCTAGAAATGGCAAGTTTGTTATCTACAATGTTGATTTATTGAATGGAAATGGTTGTTTCCAAATCAGATTGAAAATGTAATTGCTTATTCATCACGTTAGTTTAAAAATCCTTAGTTATATTACCGTACACAAGATATGGAATTAGAAGCATTTGTTTTTGCTTTAAAAATTTAGAGGCATCATCTGTATGGCATAAAGTGTGAAATATATACTAATAAAAAAATATTAAAGTAAATATTCACTAATATATAATTTTACAAGATAGAGAGTAAATGGTTGGAATTAATAAAGGATTATGATTTCACAACTCATTACTATCTAGGAAAAGATAATAAAGTAGTTAATGATTTGAGTCGAATGATTAATGCTATATTAACCATGTAACTTTTGGTACCGGAAATTTTGATTATTGATTTGATTAATTATGTCTTGGAAGTTATAGGTGCAGGAGATTCTTCTATTTGTTTTAGGTGATAGTGAACTCATCCATATAAGAAAGAATAAAGAAAGCACAAAAATATGACAGTGACTTGTAGAAAAAGTTAGAATTGGTTCATAAGGTCATGTTTTCTAAGATTAATATTTAAAGAGACTGTCTTTTGAGGTTTGGGATTTTATTATTTGTGCTTTTTGATTTATAGTTGAACAAATAGTTTTTATGTGAAGCACATAGTTCTCTGTTTTTAGTTCATTGTGGCAGTACTAAGATGTACAGAGATCTTCATGAGTTTTACTTGTGGTATTGAATTAAACGAGGTATTTTTTACTTTACATTGTAGTGTTTGACTTGTCAATAGTTTAATGCAATGATAATGTTACCAAAAGGGATACATCAACCATTATTGGTTCCAAAAATGGAAATGTGAAAATATATCCATTATCTTTATTATGGGATTACCAATGAAATCTTGAGGTAACAATGAAATATGGGTTATTGTTGACAGATAAACTAAATCTACTCATTTATCCCAAATTCCAAATTCTCTATCTCTAGATAATATTTATCGATTGTATATTAAAAAGATATTCAAATTACAGGGAGTTACAATCTCTATTGTATTTTATCGTTATCCCAAGTTCACTTTTAGCTTTTGGGAAGGCCGTCAAAAGTCATTACATACTGAAAAAATATAGTACATCTTTTTATCTGCAATCTGTTTGGTAGTAATAACAGAAAATTCACACTTTACAGGATATGCTACATGCTTGTTCAAAGTAAGACATGGGAAGTTGGGACCAATATCGTTTAATGGTTATGTTTTTTTAACAGTTTTTATTACTGAATAAAAATGGCTCCATTCGAGGAATTATATGGAAAGCAGTGTCGAACTCCAGCTTTTTGGGTTGAAGAATGTGAATGAAATTTGATGGGACCTAAATTCGTATAAGAGATGGCAAAGAAATTTCAGTTTATACAGAAACACATGAGGGCATCTCAGAGCAGGATGAAAAATTATGCAGATAACTAGAGGAAGGATCTTTGTTTTCAGTTAGGGGATCATGTCTTTCTCAATGTTTTTCCATGTAAAAGTGTGATGTGTTTTAGTAAGAAGGTAAGGTTGAGTCTTAGGATAATTGGAAATTACGAAATCCTGAAGAAATTTTCATTAGTTGCTTATAGAGTGGATTTAACTCAATGTTTATCCTAGGTAAAAAATGTTTTTCATGTTTCAATGTTGAGAAATTATATTCTAGATCAATCTCATGTTTTGAGTCCAAAGATAGTTCAATTAGAAGACAATCATTCTTATAAGGAACAAGAAGTCCATATTCTTGACCGAAGAGACAAGGTGTTGCAGAATATGGTAATTTATTAGGTAATGGTTTTGTAGAATAACCATATGGTTGAGTATGGATCATGGGAATATAAAAATGGTATGAGGGATAAATATCCCCATTTATTTGATAAGTGAATAGAATTGGAGTGAGGCAATTACCAAAAGGGGGAAGGATGTAACATCCTTGGTGAATAATGCAAATGAGATTTTCATATTTATTAATATTTTTGAGTTAAATATTAATTTTATTCAAAATTGGATGATATGTCTGATAGCATACTCAACATGCAACAATATATTTTACTGAAATCTTATATGGAACACAATGTTTATTTATACCAAAAAATAATATAAAAATATTATTATTTTAAATGGTAGTTATCACAATGTTGTTGTATTTACAGGAATGAACAGAACTAACTAAATTATGATTAGACCAATTTCTTAAATGTCTTTACATTTATCAACTAAACTTTAGAGGATTAAAATAAGAATGAACTTGATTTTATGCAAGAAATACTCTAATATTCTATAAAAGGATGATTTATCATCTTTTTATGGAGAGTGATTTTTAAATATTGTTTTTGTCACTTTTTTTCCAATTAGACAAAATAAATTCTTCTTTAGAAGATGGACATCAAAATTTACTTTGGGAAATTTTTTGATATTTTTCTAATAAAATTCACTTTTAAATGATTAGTGAAATATACTGCATTTTTATTCAAAACATCCATTACATCTAATTTATTTATATAGTTAGGTTGCTCATTTAAATGGGTTTAAAGTGTAATTGGATTATATTTTTACCATTTATTGTAATTTTGGTCATTGGAAGTAATTTCACTGTTAATTTAGACAAAAAAATGTCAATATTTTAGTAGTTATTTTTTGTTTAAAACTTGATTACTGATTTTGACAAAAAAAATAATTTAAAATTAATTAATGAAAATATTATGTTTTCAATTTGGTAAAATAAAAATAATTTTTAATTCTAAATATCAAATTTATCTTATGGTGAAATTTTTGAATTTTTTAAAAAAACCTACAATTTTTTATGAATAGTGAAACATACAACTTAGTAGTTAAAAACCATCTTTTTAATTTAAATGAAATATTTTCACTTTTGTGAATTGAATTTCAAAAATCTAACATACATTTTTGTCATTGGTAATTAAAAATTGGTTCAATGGGATGATAATAATTTTTGACGAATAGTAACTTCTGATTTTTATTTACCATGATTAATTATAATTGAGGTATTTCAGGGTAAAATAAAATTATAATAATATGAAATTATCTTAACAATTGTCCTAAAATTATTATATGTGTCATGGAAGACAAATAAATTCATTGGGTGAAACATTTTCCATTTGAAAGCCATTTATTTAAGATAATTACATTAATAACTTTTTATATAATGAAAAAATCAAAATTTCATAAACATGTATTGTTTTGTTAAATCAATTTCAATGTGAGGTTATATAATTTATATATTTGACTATCAATATTCATTAGAAATCCAAAATTATTTCCAATATCATGTAATTTTATTTAAAATTTTTAGACATCAAAAAAATAAATTTATTTATGACCCAATGATGATGTATTGATTACATAATTAATGAATGTTTTAAATAAATTAGAATTTAAATGTTAAAATAAATTTATTTATGAAATTTTTATTCCATCCATGAATTTTAGAGACGATTATGACTTTTTCTCTTTGAAATAAAGATGGTTTCTTGAAAAAATCGTGTTTTTTGGATTGTTTAAAAATTCATGATATGAATACTATTTAAATGGACATAAATGAGTTTTTCAAACAAATATTATTTTATTAAATGATATAATATTCCTTCAAATTTACGATTGGGAAAATTTTTTATAAAAGGATGATAATGTCATTAATGAACCACTTATTGTTCGATTAGCATTGTATAGTTTATATGTTAATCGTATTGTATTAATATATACTAGAAAACATTGTAAATGTTAAAAAGGTTTACAAAGAGTTAAATAAAGAAGACAAGGAATAAAAAATATTCAAATCCTTTCCAATTCAATTTAGATGATTTTATTTAGAAAAATAGTCAACTTATATTAGAAATTCATAATTTGTGGACCTTATGAAAACTGAAAATAAGATTATAATAAAATACGAATTTCAATATTTCATAAAAATCCCCTCCTCCCCCTTATAAATAGACACCACCACTATCCAATTACTCAAACCTATATAACCCCTTGGAACATAAACCTCTTCCCAATTAAGCGTCCTACATCCCTCTCTTCCTCCTAGAAATCTTCCCTTTGGAAGAAGGAAATTGAATTAAACATTTGGTTCAAACCAAAAAGAGTATCCCGAATTAAAGGTAACATCTTCTCTTAAGTTCTTTTATTATATTTTACTTCACCGACCCGCTATAATTTCTTTATTATTTTGCTAATTAACAACACTAGTATCCTAAATATACTAGGATTTTGTGAATAGATGTATTTAAATACAATTATACACACCCCTATCTAATGGATACCAACATACTGTTTCTATGGATGGAGAACTACTAACTCATGAAATGATGATTGTTCAATTTTCTCCGACCGCATCTAATGGTGTCCATTTTGATATAACTGTAATTATATATGATATTTATGATATTTATTTTATACCTATGATTATATAATTCTCTTTTAAAACATATCATTATTATTTTGATGTTATATATATACGATAATTTTATTTGAGGAAGTGCGGACTACCGCCCCCTCAATGTGATATGACTTGTGCATACCATATATTGATCTTATAAAGGATGGTGTTAATGAAATTATGTAACATATGTAAAATATGATATTATAATATAATTATAATATACGTATATATTTTTTTCATTCCTTTAAAAATGATAAAAAAGAAATGAAAGTAGTTTTCATGCATAAGTACGGATTATCGTCCCCTTGAATAGTACATTATATTTTCATATATCTAAATGATATGGACAATACTAAATACATATATACTGGATATATATGATTTATATGATATGTAAATCATGAATATATTTCTTTATATAATGGACATTTGAGCACATGGACAACATGTAATTATAAGTACCATATATCATCAAAATGACTCCATCTATCTTAGATGATTATGTAATGTTTATAACATGGTAATAAGTGATGTAGAAGGAATAATGAACTTGAAACTTGTTATGAAGAATGTATAAATTAAGTTAGATTATTATTCTAGATATTTAAAGAACTAACGAGTCAGGTCGGTCACATGTTAAGGGAATTCATATCAATCTCCTTTCATTGAGGCATATTTTGATTTATACATGACATTCTTCTACATGGTGAATAAACCCCTTTTGCCTTTTCATTTCATTCAATATTAATATTTTTTATATGTATAATTTTACAACACTACAAAGGTAATGTTTCTTTTTAACGTATGTGGTAACAAAAACCTTTTTGTCACTACGATCGTTATTTGATATTTGGATTCCATATGGAGTCGTAATGTTTTAAATGGAAAATAAATACCATATAAATTTTTTCATATATTGGTATTGAAAATTGTTTATAGAAATAATTTATTATTTCAATATCATTAAATGTAATATTGTCACTGAGATGTGGAAATTTTATCTTTCATTTATTTGTTTTTTATGTGTTATGAATATGTTATAGTTAATGGGCATTGATTATTTATACAGGTGGCTATGTGATAAACCATGGGTGGGTGAGCCGGATATAGCTCTCTAATGCATTGGTTAATGTGATGGAGGAGAACATTAATATCACTCATAATGTTTTAGGGAATATACTATGATGGGTATTCCAAACATAACTCCCTATATAGCTGTGAAAGGTACAATGTATATATGACATGGATGCCACAAGTTACCTTTTTGATTTATGATTTCTATGTGTTATTCATAAATCTTATGATTTCATAATGTATATTAAAGAGATTATTTTTTTATGTATTGATGTACTAATGTTTTCTTTCTTTATTTTATAACCCATAAATATCTTTTTATGCTCATCTCATGTTTTCAAATATTTTTTCAGAGGACATAAAGATGAATAGGGTCAAGGTTGGGTTCAAGGAAAAATCATGCTATCTAAAACATTGAAATAGACCTAATTTTTTTTCATGAGTTTTTATTTTATGAAAAAAAATTATTATGAGTAGAAATTTCTATATGTATTATTCATGTTGTAATGTATATATTAAGAACTGATTATATATATCTCTAAAATTGAAAATATCCTCAATGTGAATTATTTATATAATTCAAGATTATGTAATGTTTATGGATGTGGCCATAAAATAAATATCTTCTTAAAACAGAGTTTCATTCATTTCAATTTATTTTTTAAAATAATGGGGTGTTACACCAGGTAACACATATCTCAGAAAAAAATAACAATAATAAATATTTGTTCCCTTGTGTGAGCCACTATTATGGAACATACCCATAACCTAGTGGTCCCCAAAATCATCATAATATTATAGTTAGTGTTGTCATCATCAAACATGCTATGTGAAATAGGATGAAACCACTCCATATCACTAACATACTAGTACACATCCTTCCACCTAGATACCTAAACATCGCTTTTTTTGTGCTCAATCGTGTTTCAAACGTCACATGACACCACATACACAATTTATCATCCCAAACAAGAATCACATTTCATAAACCACCACTTTCACATCAGAAACCTAGTATTGAAAACTTATACCTTTGAAAACATTTTCTAATAACATCTAAAACCATGAGTTACACCACCTCCCCGATAATTTTCAAAACAATCCATTACATATTTTATGAAAAACATGAAACCCTAAAAGAATTCCAAAAATTCCATTAGGATTATACACCTATATAAATAAAACATAACAAATATAAATAATTTCAAAAAAAATATTAAAGGGTGAAATGCCAAAATTTCGCTTAATCCAAACATTTGTCAATACACTCATACCAGAAGGCAAATTGTCATCCCCCCACTGAGATTACATTTTAATCCACATTTTGAAACAAAAAAAAAGGATACAACATTATTTAGAAGACACAAACTATTTAAAAAACCAATATTTTAAGGAACATCAGTTTAAGTTACCAACACCATTTGATGGAACTACCATGTGTCCACCAACTACACTCATGGATATGAAAACATCCCATGGTACACCAAACGTAAAATAGGACAACCAAAAATCATTTCAAAAAAACCCACCATTTTCTTTAAAACCACATCTAACCATCCTGACTATTAAGGGAACTTAAAAAAATCCCCTTATAACTATGAGACCCCTTTTAAAACATTTTATCAAAATTAACAAGTTAAACATTATCAAACTGTACACACCAAATAAAATTCCAAAACAAGAAATAACCATCACACCATAATCAAGGATAATCATTTCATAAAACCCCTAATTTAACAATAAAATATCCAATGAATTTTAAACCAAAAAACAAAGTTTAATAAACCTAGTCATTCCACACAAATCCATATGAAAAACTATTTTTAGTAAATTATACCATTAAAAAATCACCATTTTATCATGAAATTTATATATTAAAGTTGTGAAAGAGATTTAAAAATTTAACTAAAAAACAAAAGATCCCATGGAGTGTTCCAGAAAGGAGAAAGAAGGAAACACATACCTCAACCATGTGTGGTTGGGATAAAACTCAAAGGAGAGGAATAATCCGGCCTTAAAAACAATCCACACACCATATCCAAAAGAATATAAACCAAAATCATCTAACCCAAACCCTATGGTTCTTAAAAAAATATCCAACACATGAAGGGGAAAAAATTAGAGGGGGTAGAGGATTAGTGAAATGGGGAATATTTGATGAAGAATGCATGAATAATTACCAACCATTATTGAAAAAATGGACACAAATGTTGTTCAAAATGAAGAAATAATAAGGTGGGGCACCATCTGGTCGATATCAAATAGATAGGGATTCATTTGGGAAGAGGAATAACATAAAAATTAATTTTAAGATAAATTTTATTAATCCTGTAATTGGATTCACAATTTTGCTACAAGGATTTGTAAACTATGTGTAAACCATGTGAGGTTTACTAGAAAAAATCTTCTACTTTGTAGTAATACGTCTCATGGTTTCGGAAAAACATACTCATAACATTTGACCTGATATTTTTTCAAGAACCCATAAATGACACCCCAAACACTAGTGAAGACCAATCCCAAGACCCTACAATGATTTAAAAAAATAGTGACATTGGTGGTGTGACAAACTCTCCACCATGAAGATTTCTCCCAATACCATTCACTAGAACCATGAATACATCTTCAAGAAAACAGAAATCAATAAAACACAATGATATATGTTGGGAACCCTAGTCGTACATCATCAAAATTATCAAACATCAAGAAATATATAAAGAAATATGAAACCCATGATTGAGGTTTTTCAATTATCCTTACAAAAAACACTTTCTGCCCCCAGAAATTTATACAGGTGAAGGGTAACAAAATCATGAATCCATGCATGATAAAATACAAGGGAAAACATGAACCCAGTTGACTATTCATTACAAATGTCACACATGATCGATCATGAAGAAACCAAAACACAAGAATGAGGGGAGAACACGAGAAGGTTCTCACCACCAAAATGACTTAGCTAATATGAACAACCTTTAATGGCCAAACAACACCCTCAATAGTAAAAGTAACTAGGGATTTTAATATTTAAATGATTCTAGGTAACACTCATGTTTCGGCCACATGATTTACAAAATTGTGCACCCACTGTGTGTCATGTACAAGAATGAGGGGACACCCTACACATCTTGTCCGCATGGTTTCAAAACCATGCACCAACCATGCTAACACCTCTCTACAAAAATTACACCATGCATTACAGTTAACTGTGAAAGGTGCATGATTTCCTATTACATTTCAAAAACCATGAAACATATAAAAATGCACCTGAAAAATCAGAAAAATTAAAATTATAATGGGGACTCTACCCAAACATCCATTTTCATGTTGAAAAAGACTGTAATCAAAATAGGTAATCATCCATATGAACCAATCCCTGAATACATCAATTTAAAAAAAACTCAAGCATATCTAAATGGGCACTGTTTAATGTTAAAACTGAGACCAACCTACACAAAGGAAAGAAAAACTCAAAAGGGGAACAAAATATTCAAAAGGCCACATTTAAATATACTCATCCTCTTAGGATACAAAAGAACAAGTCCAATATATGAGTACAATGATATGATGAACATAAAACAACAAGAAAACAAGAACAAGGAAAAATTAAATATCACTATCCCAATGCTTAAAGAAAAATACTATAACAAGGTTTCACTCACCCATATAAACCTCTGACTGTGTGCATGCTTCACCCGGAGACCATGGATGGGGCTCTGAAGGCTAATGTATCTTCTTACTCACTGTGTCCCATGATCATTCCCCAATCGAATATACTTTTGGAGGGATGCGACAAGACAAAAAATCCTTCATTGGTCTAAAATTGGACCCTCATACAATCCCATGAAAACATGGAATGTAACACCCTTAGGAGTTCCCAACAACCCAAAGACACAGAATTCATTCTTTATGAAACATCAATGCATGTAATGGTCCTCTATATCTTTAAATGACATGAGACAACTGATTATAATAAAAAATTGGGTAGGAATTATTGACAATTTTATTATCCTATCTTGGTGGAAAATTCTGAAAAACACAATGAACAACAATTAAAAACCAATATCAATTCTATGTATATTTTTAAGGAATATCTCAATCCCATAAAAAAGGCACAAAAACCAAACATATACAAAAACAACCAAAAATCACCATTCTAAAAAATAGAATTTCATTTATAATTCAAAAATTCCTTCTCCCAAAGAAATATTCCAAATACCAAATCACAATATTCCAAAAAAAACACCACATTCAAAAACCAAAAACCAATTTCCAGAATCATTTATTTCACCTTGAAATTCACTATGGAAAAAAAAGTCCATGCCAAAGATTTCAATCAACCACCCATTTTATGGTATGATCCATCACATATGTTCATATCCACAAATACATACATCATAAACAGACTAGTTCTAACCTATAAATTTCAAAAAAACCCTCACATATGTGAACATTAATAAAGATTACCAAGGGTCGCACATTTCATTACCTCATCAAAACGCACTCTTTTACCTAATTTTAATCAAAAACACTTTTCCTTGAAAAAAATTATATCAAATTAGAAACATATTTAATGAAATAATTTCTCATTTTCATTAACAACATTCACTTTATATGATTACCCACATCATTCATGACCAAAATGAAACATGACTCAAGCCAATCCACTAGTGTAACAACACGTTCCCCGGGGCCCATGCCGTGACAACCCCAGGCCCACCAACCATTGGATAGGGGCTGGAGACTAGCACTAAAAGGCATATTCCCTAAAATGTGTAGGAATTTCTTTAAAACCTGTACGAACACATGGTCTGAGAACCCAAAAAAATCAACTGTAAAGTAAACTGCTAGAGTAAAAGAGTATTGAATGTAAATGGGCCATAATAAAAGCCCAACTGAATGTACGAGTACAAATGAAACATATAAATACAACTGTAAGGAAAAATACAACTGAAAATGGTAAAATAGCTACTGATTCATCCTCTTAAGATCCTACCACATGTTTAGGTATATATCGCCTCCTCAGCACTACATGTTCTCCTATCTCCTCTGCGTCGTGCCTAGTCTGGACTCCCTCAATACTCATCCCACATGCTCGTCATCTGAACAAGATAGAAAAAGGTGCGAGCATAGACCATGCAGGGGTGAGTATAATGATACCTAGTAGGGACACTAAGACCCTCGAAGGTCTCCCAGATATCCACAATGGATAATGCACAAAGGTAACACCACGAAGGTAAAGTACCACATAGTTAAGACTACACTAAAACTAATTATACAACATAGAGAAACTATATTTTGATGCTAACCCATGTAGGATAACTATAAATGCAGTTTTCTAGACAAAATATTCTCTAGGAATAGTAACAAGAAACTTCCGCAGTCACAATGTCGAACACCACAGCTGCTGGAGAACTCTTCCACTATCGTGTACAATGGGCTTGTCGGGTCACACAAAGTGGCTTCCCACTAACCATGGACTGGTGAGGTACACCTCTTATAGAGTATCATGGGTCTTCTATGTCACAAAGAGACGCTCCCCACCTTTTCTAGCTAAGGAACTCCTCATTCCAAGTACTGTGGGTTTGTCACGTCACACAGTGGCTCTCCCCAACATGGTCGGCTGAGGTACTCCTCATGTTGAGTACTGTCGATCTGTCGTGTCACACAGAGGTGATCCTTACAATGGTTTACTAAGGTACTCCTCCTATTGAGTACCTTGGATCTTCTACATCACACAGAGGCACTACCCACAGGGCTGTCGTGTCCCATAGAGTCAAAAAATTAGTTGTCATCAATTCTCGGCCAGTCACAGGGTTCCGTACGTATCACGCATGGGAGAACCACTCTAAATCCATTAGTCATATTACATATATAAATATATCTCACAATGGAGTAACCTGATGATTCCCCATGTCATAAGGGTTCCAATGTAATAGATGACACATCAATCGGATGCCCACACTGTGCGTGATTGGCATTTAATTAATGAGGGCCCAGTTGGATTCAGGTGCATCCAACCATGCCATACATCAAGATTCTCCAAAACACTATTAGGGTAAGTCAAAAGGGTAGTCTCACTCCAAGGATCCTGATTCCCGAGATGGTTCATCAAATGGATTTCACGTTCTCAAGATACGGTCATTTCAGTGTTTCATGGCCCGGGTCTGGTCCTACCTGGTCTGGGTTTGGCCGCGGTGGACTCGGCCCGCTGGGCCGAGTTCTGGCATCGCCCATGGCAGGGAATTCCTACCCAAAAAGGGGAAGCCCGGACCGTGGGGGTGTGGCCCGACCCGCTGGTTAGAGGCCAGGGGGGCAAGGGGCCAAGCCCGCTAATGGATGTCCCCTGGACAGGTGACCCGACCCACTAGCGGCATCCCGCAGGAGGGTGGCTCGGCCGTAGAGGGTGCTTCTCGTGGGGCTTCCACGAGGTGTCTCAAGGTATCCACTCACCTAGAATCCCATATGGCTAAAGTTAATTCTGCCTTTGAAGTGACGAAGCCACATTGGCATATCCCGGTCATCATGGAACCCGCCGAAGGTGCGTGTTCTGTCTCCTCCGTCGTGGCTTCAGCTACGGCTCCTTCTCACACTGGCAGTGCGCTGGTCACACCGTCCTTCATTTCCATGGCCAACTGAGGTGCTGTCCCCTCTGATGACTGTTGGAGTCTCCTATTATGGCGTGGGTCCCCACATTTCGTCCTTCATATCCTGTCGTTGTTGCCATGCTGGCTGTATTCCATGTAGAATTCAAGGGTATAGTAATGTAGAGAAGGGTCTAGGCAATGCTCATTATGCCCACACCCTCTACGTTAACTCCTAAAATAAGGGAGGTTAAAGGGTATCATTGATCTTGTGGAATATAAAATGGGAATATAGACCTCTACCTCGTAAATCCATTAGATAATGTCTTTGTTTAAAGGAGGGTTGCGTTCGTTGCTCCTGCAATAGGTTCCCAATGATGATTCTCGTATGTTGTCCTCCAGTTTGTGGATTGGTGTCACTTGTCACCTCCAACTGGGATCAGCTCAATCCTCTAAGGTTCTAGCATCACAATTCCCTTTTAGTAATTCGTTTCTTGGTGAAGCTGGGCCGATACACCTCCCTAAACTCCATATATAAACGAGACGGGGCAGGTATGTATTGACTTGGGGAATTAATGGGAATTAAAAAATTATAAACCATTCTAATTTCCCAACGACATTGTTACTTATTATTGGGACGTCAAGACATTTATTGTTCTGACATATCATTGTCTCCACCCTTTGATTGTCCATTAGAGGATATGAAATAAAATGACTGAATTATTTTATTTCATTTCTTATAATAATTCAAAAAACATAACTTTATCTACAGACCTACTAAGGTCAAAGTAAAAACTCCCTTTTGAGAATCCTTCCAAAGTGGATTCCACGATGTCCTGTGATATTTAAACCATGTAATATTTCAAAAATAAGAAAACAATTCCCACACATTTACTAAACGTACATAAAGAAAGTCAAAAAATTCATTTCGAGCACTCTGGTCCTTAGAATCAGGCACCGTCAATTTTCACAGACTCGTAATAATTCCATATAATAAAAAAATACCTGGAAAATCAGGGTCACTAAATTCTCCCCATCTTAGGTATTTTAGTTCCATAAATCCACTACATAGACTAAGATAACAATTGGGGTTATTGTGCATAAATCCGAGCCTCCCACTCCCAACTTCTCTCCATATGGTTCACATGTTTCCAGTGAACGCACACCAAAGGTATCAACATCCCATGATATACTCTCTCTTGTAAATCCACAATATCTACTAGAACCTCTGTAAACGTCACCCTTTCATCCATGTCCAGCTCACCATGGTCGATGATGTGAGATGGGTCATGCATGTATCTCCTCAGCTGGGATACGTGGATGAAGTCATGCACCATCTCCAACTGCAGTGGATGTTCCATGTGGAATTCCACCTCGTCGACCCATCAATGTATCAAAAATGGTATGATAAACATCTGTGATAACATGTTCCCTCGACCAAATCATCACAGTCCCCACCAACTGGAGACTCACAAGAATACATGGCCACCTCCTGGAACCCCAATAGTCTATAAATCATGTCTGCATAAGACATCTATTTTCACAGGACAATCTTCATTTACTCCTGTATAACTTCCACATTCTCAGGGATTGCTCATTCCAACTCTGGACCCATAAGTGCTTACTCCCTTTGGTCTGTCCATCATATAAGTGATCTGCAGGGTCGACCATACAAGGCCTCAAATAGTGCATTACCAATGGTGGAGTGATAAATGTTTTTGTAAGAGAAATCCACCAAGGGAATGATATCCTAAAAACTATGGCCAAAATCTAGGATGCATGAATGATAAACTTCCTCTAGTGTCTAAATGGTATGCTTCGTCTAACCATCTTTTTGAGGATGAAAGTCGATGCTCAAACATTGATGAGTCACAAATTCCCCCTACAATCCCCTCCACAACCTGGATGTGAAATGTGTGTCATGGTTAGAGACGATCGTCAATGGTACCGATGATGTCAACCAATATCCATTACGTAGAGGCATCACAATACCTCTACTGATCCCAGCTCTCAGATAAGAAAGATGTTCATCGACATGGTGTGTCGTTCGACTATCACCCAAATGGAACCATGTCCCCTGGACATATATGGAATCCCTATCACAATGTCCATGTGGATCCCATCCAACATCCACTCTGGATCCTCTAGTGGCTGAGCAAAGCCTACTGGATCCTGATGCATAGCCTTCACATACTGCCAAGTAAGGCATCATGAATCGAACTCTTTCATTGCCTTTTTCATCCCTGCCCACCAGTGCTGATGCTGGAGGTTCTGGTACATCATCCCCAAAATAATATGTATTGAAGGAGGGGACATATGGAACTCCCAAAACACCTCCTCTAATAGCACCACCAGTACCATAGTACATCCTCTGAAGAGGATGACATGATCCCTGCCATCCTAAATTCCATTACTATCCTTTCTAGAGAATATCTAAGTATGTTGTGCCTCGAAATCAGTATCCCAAAGCTGTACCCCCTGACTCGCTGATGGATTGGGGGAGTGACTCTCAAGGACTGGAGTAATGATGCTCCATCTCTATCCCTGAAGGATATGTGCAACATGTCTAGCTACCCAGTCGTCTCAGTCAGCAAATGCACACCATACCTCCTACTTAGTGCATCCTCTACCACATTCCCCTTGACTGGAGTATAGACTATATCATATTCATAGTCCTATATGAACTCTATCTATTCTTGTTGTCTCAGGTTTAGGTTCTTCTGAGAGAATATATTCATGAGACTCTTGTGATTAGAGTATACTGTAAAACATTCTCCCATCAAGTAAGGTCTCCACATCTTCAAGGTGAAGACCAGTACTGCTAACTCCAGGTCATGGGTAGCATAGTTCTTCTCATGTTTCCTCAGCTATCACAAACCAAAAGTGATCACTACTCACTCCTTCATCAGGACACACCCATGTCTAGTCCCTAATGTGTCGTAGTAGAATATATACTCAAATTCCTCTTCATGTAGCCTCATAATTGGGGCACTCCTCAGTCACTGCCTTAGCTATTTGAAACGATGCTTGCATCTCTCCACCGTACATAGGGATTCCCTTTCTTTATCAATGCTGAAAAGGGTGCCTCATCTCTGGGAACATTAGTCATGAATCTCAAGTAGTATACAGACAACCCTATGAAACTGTTCACCTCGATCAAAATATTTGGTGGCTCGAAAGAAAGTGCATCCTCTATATTCGTTGGATCGACTACAATTCCAGCCACTAAGATAACGGGTCCCATAAAGTGGACCTATCATATCCTGAACTTTGACATCGATATCTTACCATAAAGCTACTTCTCTCAGAGTCTATCTAGAACTATATGTAGATGATAGGCATGATGATCCTCCTTCACTGAGTATATCAATATTTCATTGATTTCCACCTCCACTAAGCAATCGAGGTATGACTTAATGATCCTGTTCATGAGTCCCATGAACAATGTTGGGTCATTGGTCACACCAAAAGTCATAACCAAGAACTAATAATGGCCTTACCGACATCTGAATGTCGTCTTCGGCACATACCTATCTCGTATTTTTGTGGATGATAGCCGGATATGAGGTCTATCTTCGAAAACTAGGGAGCTCCCATCAACTGATCAAAAAGATCATCAATCCTTAGACATGGATACTATTTCTTAACAGTCACCTGGATGAGGAACCGATAGTACACACAAGTCTCAAACACCCTTATGCCTTCATTGCAATCAAAATCAGGGATTCCCATAGAGAAACATTGGTCCTTATGAATCCCTTTCCATGCATGTCCTCCAACTGTACACATAAATCATGATGATCTAAGAGAGCTATCCAATATGCTGATATAAATATCGATGTCATCCCAGGGTACAAGTCATTGTAAAAATTTTCCTCACTGTGTGTATTTTTTCCTGGAATATCATCAGGAAATTCATCAGTATACTGATCCACCATTATAGGATAGCTCAAACTCTCAAAATCTACTACTCAAAGGGTAAGGCTAGCCAACTAAGGAGTAATCAGCTGCACCCATCTCTGGGTATGTCCATCGTCTGATGTAATGTTTCCATTCTCACTGCTGAAGGAAAACCAGTTCCCATTCCTATAGAAACAATGCACTTTGCACATAATAAAATCAATCTGAGCATGGGATGTGGATAATCAGTCTATACCCAAGATGACGTCATAAGGACTTGATGTCTCTACTAGGAGATCCCTGCCGAAGCTCTCACCTACTAGAGTAATCTCACACTACCGAAACTAGTGGGTAATCATCAAATCCTCTCTCATATGAGTTCTTAACCATAAGGATCGAGCCAAAGACTCTACCACAATCCCTACACTTCAAACAAGCTTCCTGATGATAAAAATTGACTGTCACCTGTGTCAATAAGTACTAGAGATAAGGTTGAGTATACATAGATCATACCTCTTATAATTTTTGGAGTTTCGTGGTCATTGGACTTAGATACCGGGAGCGGAGCTCGTCCATATCCTCCTTCTCCTTATGGTCGGAGAGGACCACCTCGCAGTGGTGGTGATAGAATCTCGTTTCGCCTTCCACCTCTAGCTGCACAACCAGCACCACAACCACATCTATCGCCCCATGAACGTCCTTGATCGGACCAATTCCTCTACCTTAGTGGTCCTTCAATTATCTTATTTTCATCTGTATGGTGGGTTGGGAAGTCGCGATTCATATGACCATGCCCGACACACCAGTAACCTTTCTAGATTTCCTGCTGACCTTCTCTGCCTCACGAGCCCCACACCTCCGACCCTACATCTCGGATTTGTTCACCCGAGGGTCTGGCCTACATAGACCTCTATGTCATCTGCCTACATCTTCCTGCAGATGACTTGGCTAATTTTTGTCTGGTGGAGGCTCTCTTTGTTGGTACCTTCCCAGCTAAGAATCTCTCCACCAAAAGCTCTCGCTCTAGCACCCCAGCCTGAGTTGGTATGATGATTGAACCATCGATTCTTGGATCTCCCATCGGAGATCCCAATCAAAGGTTAGAGCCCTGAAGAAAGGGTATCGTACCATTTTTGTGGAGTATCAGGAGAGATCAGTGAACCTTGCTGGGTATTGGGCCACTTTCGTAATACACTGCTATAAGTGCAACATCTCATGTATATGAACAGAGCATAGGGTCGTTAGGATGAACTCTACTCCGAAAAGACTCTTGATGTTCTCCCAGATGTGGGTCACCTCATCATGTATCTGGTGCATTAGGATCCACCGTCTCCCTAGTGTAGCCTGAAAAAGGATAGCTGCTAGGATCACCATAAAATAAGCTGGTTTCCCAACTAAGGGAAAACATTAGCCATAACATCCAGCCAGTCCACAACCACCTGCGGATCCGTCTCACCTCAAAACCTCCGAGGCCACTGCCACTTAAACTCATGAAACGTTCTCAGTAGGCATGCACCGTCTACATGTGGTGCTCGTGGAAAGAGTTGTCCAATGGGTAGAGGTGTTTTTGGTACACCACCCAAATGTGCTAATGTTATAAGATATCCTTGAAATGAGGCATCTTCACTCAATGGTCCATCATTGCATACTCTATCATGAATTATGGCTGGTTTTCTACATGGTGGAATCCTAAAAGAAGACTTGTGTTCCACGGTCAATATGTTATACCTTGTGAGATGACTCAATGAAATCACATGAAAAAATATTCAAAAACACACACAATCAGTTCTTCTATGTACTGAGTCGGAAATACAAATTTAGAATCCAGATGTATGGATACGTCGGCCACCGAACCAACACAGGACTCCCCGAACTGAAAGCCACACTCATAACACATAACACTATTTCGTCATTGAATAGAACATAGTCAATGTTTTTTGGTAAAACTGACCACCTCTGATACTACTTTGCCATGACCCATCCCATGTGGCCCATGTCATGACTACCCCATGACAACCTTCCATAGGACAAGAGAAGGGGACTAGAACCGAAAGGAATATTCCTTAAAATGGGAAGGCATTGACTTTAAACAGGTACAAACAAATGGACTGAGAAAACAACAAAAAGAAATAGTGAAGTAAACTACTAGAGTAAAAGAGTGCTGAAAGTATGAGTAAAATGGTAACACAACAATGGTAATGTACCATACAGGTAAAACTCAACACAAAACAGATATACAACACAGTGAAAAATGATTATGATGCTGACCCACACAATATCTGTATGAAAGCAGATATCCATCCACAAAATTCTCTAGGTATAGTAACAAGTAACATCCCAATCACAATAGAAAACACCTCTTCTTCTGAAGAACTTCTCCTCTATCGAGTACAATGGGCCTTTTGAGTCACACATAGTGACTTCACACTAACCTTGGACTGCTGAGGTACTCCTCCAGTTGAGTACAGTGGGTCTTCCATGTCACACAGAGGAGCTCCCCACCGTTTCTTGTTGAGGTACTCCTCCTTTTGAGAGTCGTGGGTCTGTCGCATCACATAGTGGTGCTCCCCAACCTGGCATGCTAAGGTAATCCTCCAATCGAGTAAAGTGGGTTTTCCATGTCACATAGAGGCCCTCCTCTCCATTTCATGCTAAGGTGTTCCTCTTATCGAGTATTTTGGGACTAAAAAGTCACTTAGAGGTGCTCCCCGCTGGGTCGGCGAGTCACACAGAGTTGAAAAATCTACAGACGTCAAGTCTCAGCCAGTAGCAAGGTTCAATATGTAGCGCATTTGGGAGAACCACACCAGAAGCCAATGGTCATATCAGAGATGGCACAAATTCTCAAAAATGAGTAACCGGATGACTTACCACATCCTAAGGAATCAAATACAATATATGGCCCGTCAATCGAATGCTAGTTCAACGCATTTTTGGGATTTCAATGCCGAGGGCCTAGTTGGATTCGGGTGTGATCCAACCCGACCATACTCCATGATTCACAAAAATGCTCATGGATTTAGTTAAAAGTATTTTCTCCCTCCAAGGATCCCAACACCATAGACAGTTTGTCGATCTGATATCTGGTTCTCAATATAAGGCACTTTAAGTGTTTTTGGGACCAAGTCCATTCTGACCCGGTCAAACCGACCCGGTCCACAAAATCGATGGCCCGTAAGGGATGCCTGACCTATGGTGGGGCGGCCTGGCCCGTGGTGGGGCGGCCCCTCACATTTTGTGGTGGCTCGCACATTTTGGGGCGGCCCGCCACAAAGGGAGGTCTGACATGTGGAGGGGCGTGAGCCGGCACACGGGGGGGGGGGGACCCACTAGGTGACGACATGCTATGCATGCAGCTCATCCCGCTGGTGGGGGACAGTAAGAGGGCAACCTGGACATGTAGGGTGCGGATAGTGGGGCTTCTAGTAGGAATCATAGTGGAGCCCCCCCCCCCCAAAATCCTGAACGACCAACAGTCATTTAGCCTTTAATGAGGCGGCGTGATGTGGGCACAACTTAGTCACCGTGGAACCCACTGAAGGTGTAGGATCCATCTCCTCCACTATGGATTTAGTTACGACACATTCTCACACAGGCAGTGCAGTAGTTGTGCCTCCCTTCCTTTCCTTAGGCGGTCGAGGGGTCGACCACTTCCTCCAATTGCAGTGGATGGCGAGCCTTGGCCCCCCTTAGTCACTGGCGGTGCATGATGGCACACTACACCTCCTTCGTGGAATGCGAGTGCCTGCCATTCAAAAGACCGTAGTGGACTCCTATTGCTACGTGGGTCCGCACATTGCCTTCTTTGTAGTTGTTCGGTGTCACTGCACTGGTGATATTCCATAGAGAATGCAAGGGTATCACAATGTAGAAGAGGGTCTGGCCCAATTTCGTTAGTCCTTCACCCTCCATGTTAGCTCATAACATAATGGAGAATAAAGGGGTTCAATCAACTCTTGGAATTTAAAACATGAAAACAATCACCTACCTTGTAAACACGTTGGAGAACGTCCATGCATGAAGGTGGGTTTTGTTCTTCGCTCCCGCAACAGATTCTCAATGATGATGCTCATAGGTCATCCTCCGGTTCATGGTTCGGTGCCACCCATCAACTCCCTCTAGGATCAACTCCGTCTTCTAAGGGTCTGACATCATTGTGATCCTTTATTACTTTGTTGCATGGTGAAGCTGTGATGATACCCCTCCCCAAGATCCATATATATAGGAGAGGGGTTGGGTGCGAAATGATGTGGGCAACAAATGTGGGATCATAAATTAAGAATCCTCCTAATTTTCCAATGACGATGATACACATAACTGGCAGGAAAAAGGCGTTTATTAGAATGAAACTTACTTGGCCCCACCCTTTGATTGTCCTTTGGAGGATATGAAATAAAATACTAAATTTATTTTATTTTATTTCTTTTAAAAATTCAAAAAACATAACTATTTCCACGGATGTACTGTGGTCAAAGTAAATCCTCCCATAACCGAATCATAGCCCATCAGATTCCATAGTGCCCTTAGATTTTTAATCCGAGTAATGATTCAATAATTGGAAAATTCCACTCAAAAGTTTATGAAGGCACCTAAAAAATGTTCAAAAATTCATTCTCGGCACTCCAGAAATTGGAATCATGCATCTTCAATTTTCACAGACTTGTTAAAATTCTATTTAATTAAGAAAAATTACATGGAAAAATCAGATCTTTACAACTAGAATGAGGAACCAGTGTATATTACTAACATGGAGATATTTTAGAGATCCGGGGCATATGTAATCCATAACATTAAGAGGATCTTGAACTGTGTAAATAGATTCCACATGGGTCACTACTCTATGTGAGCTCACAACGTGACACCAATTCACCTCTGTTTTCATCCCTTATCCATAAAGAGAAAATACAATCAAATCCACAACATCCATTAGTAACTTGAGGATTTGAACTATCAGGGGTTTCTGAAGCCCATATAGTACCTAAATACCGGGTCCCATAAAACCTAATCTCCAACTACTAGACTCCACAAATAACAAGACCCTCCCTGTAATACCATTTTTTTACAAACCAACCCGGTTTGACCCTATATCGGTCTCCAAAGCCGATATGTAGCATGTATCTAATGGAGTTCCTGATCCCCAAGGGTTGGAAACTACTTTCTAACATCATATATATACCAATTGGGAACTATTTCAGCACATTATATAACATCAAATAAATAAACTAAATAAATTGTTCATGCTGAAATATCACATAGATGAACATAAATAAATAAACAGATGATCGAGATACAATATCAAATTAAAAAGACAAAAGACTAATACATCAAAAATGAAATTTTGAACAAACTAAAATGGGACCAAGATACCAATATCTCCATGTAAAATCTTGGTCCCCTCCAACAACAAGACAAAACTCTTCCCAACCATGATTACCTTATCATGGAAACTTGAACAAATTTTGAACCTATAGAACATCTCGGGTATACCGAATGTAAGTGTTACTAGTGGGGTGTGAGCTAATGGATCAATAGGAAGTCACCACAAAGTCCAACTGTTTCCTTTCACAATATAGTCCATTAACATTAGTTATAAATAAAATTATAAAAACTAGATTTTTAACATTCTAATAAACAACCAAAACCTTACCATTTTAAAGGCCTACACATGCCACCATCCATTTTTCATTAAATCTACCTTTTTTATGACAGAATCCCAAACCAGACACTACTGGGAACAATTTTCCATGGTTCAAATTTATATGGAAAATAGTTTCAATGAATTCCACTTTAAATAAAAATAAAATACTGTTAAAATTATGAACCCAACATACCATATTCCAAAAAGAGGTGAAATATAAACATTGAGCACTAATCACAGGAACAACTGTATGCACTAGCTAGCTGTGAGGCCCATATACCTCATATCTTAGTGAATAGTAACAATAATAAATATGAGTTCACATGAACAAGACACTAGTATGGAACATACCCATAACCTAGTGGTCCCCACAATCATACTAATGATTCAGCTAGTGTTGTCATCGTCTAACTTGCTACATGAAACAGGGATGAAAAAACTCTATATAACATGAATACTAATAAAAATATTATAAAGACCCGAAAATTTCAAGGAATTTTTTTTGGTAATTTCTTTGTGATTTTATAAGAACACCGTTTCTGACGGTGCCTGATTCCGAGGTCTGGTGTGCCTAGAATCAATTTCGGATGTTTTGCTCGGGTACGTTCAGTGAAGGAACGAGCGGGTTTTTTATCTTTTGAACCAGTGCTCGAAATCGAAATCTGAGGGCACTGATGAAACTGCAACGCCGGTAATTGCATAGGAGAATTTTTCCCGAAGGTGCGTTTACTCGGGAGGAGTTGTTAAAAAAATGTAAGTCAAATGTGAAGTAATAAAATTGTGTTACAATATTATTTCATATTCTATGTTGTTATAACCTATGTGTGGGAGTTGGGTGGGACCTACTTGTTGTTAACTAACCATAGGAGAATAAAGGTGGGGTGGGTCCCACATGAGCCTATCCCCTCACTTTCCCTAACTCCTCTAGACCCCCCCACTTAAGATGTGTAACTCATCTTAACTTTTAAACATCCCATTAATTGGGTGACTTCCCCTCTCCTTACATTTAATCATGCCAACTAATCCAATTAATGGAATTAAGTTTTTGAATATTGATCTCATAGAATTACTTAATAAAATAAGAATAGATTAATTTATTTTTTGGGGGGTTAGATTGGTTGTGTTGAGGATTGGAGGAGAGAGCTCTAAGTCTCTTGAAGAACTTAATCTTCTCCTGCGAAGAACGTCTTCATCCTCAACGAAGAATGACAACACTTCATCAAGGATCATCAACTCGGAGACCCAGTATCTTCGGTCCTCTTCTTCCTCCACAATAAAGGTGGAGGCACCGATGCGGAAACTTGCCAAAAATGTGATGTTCCTTCTCCTCTCGGTAGCTAGTGTGAGACGTCGTTCCCTTCTTGGATGCGCACCAATGCCGTCATCGAAACCACCCCCACGACGATAGCTTCCGCAAACTTCTTTTGAGGTTGGGAATTAATTTGTGAATGTTAATGAACCCATGTTTATTCCCTTCTAAAACAATGAACGTGGATCAACTAAATATTATTTTGATCCGCGAAAGAATATGTTTGCGGGTTGGGAATTCTTGATTGCCGGGAAAACCGTAGGGGTAATTTATTTTGTTCATGAATTCTTTGTCGTTCATCGACTTCTTTTTGCCACCCTGTTATAGTAATAACGGGAGAAGGTCGGACCGCACGAACATGACCGACCCTCCTCCCCCCTTCGATGTTATTTTAGTTGTGGAACGAACGAAGGCGGAGCGGTGAAACGACACTACGCAGAATCACGAAGAAACACGACGAAGAAACGCGGCTCCTTCGCGCCGCGCCGTGGAGACCGAACAAAGCCGCGACGCCGTCGCGCCATGTCAGAAATCCACGAAGAGGCCGCGATTTTTTATTGGACATACGGATCGTTGGGCGATGATGAAACAGGCTGCAGAGGCGATTTAAATCCACCATAGTAAGCCGTGCCAGTTTTTCATCAACCTGGGGGGGGGCGTAACCCCCCGCACCCGCTGGCCACATGTGTGTCGCGCCAGCACCAGGCCAGCCGGCTGCCCAGGCCAGCTGGCAGCCCCGGTCTGGCCGGGCCAGGCCTCTCCCACCGAGCCGGCCTATGACCTACGGGGCCGGACCCAGACCGAGGTTGGGTCGCCCGGTTCAGGCCGACCCAGGGGGGGTATCGGGCCGGGGTCGGACCGGGCCTGAACCCCCTATTTTCGGATAGTTTCATTCAAATGCTCATAACATAATCAACAGACCTCTGATTGATGCATCGTTAGATGAGATGTGATCCATGTATCGATACGGTCGTTTTGGTATATTACACACAAGGTTTCGGAGAACTTTTGGAATTGTCGGGTTGGTTCGAACCCAAAACCAACCGGGCCCTCAAAGCGGAAATGCTTATAACGTGATCTCCGGACGTCCGATTGATGTGTCATCAAATTTGTTGTATTACTCTTGATAAGATGGAACTTTTGGCATTCTTTGCCTAAGATTTGGATGTAGCTGGATTGTTGATGGGTTGGATTGTACCCGAAATCCCACTGGGCCCCTAGAACGGAAAAACTGATAACTTTTAGACCAGATGTCCGTTTGGCGAACCGTCAGCGGAGTTGGTGATCACGTTGAGAAAAAGGTCCCTATGAGTATACCCTATGAGTGTTCAGGGGTACAATTGAGATACGGCCAAGTTGGTTCTCACACGAATCCAACAGGGCCCGAGGGACAAAAATGCTTATAACTCACAGACCGTGCGCCCGATTGACGCACTGTCTATTTTGTTGAGACCCCTATGACGATGCGGTATTTTGAGAGACTTTTTCATGGGAGTTTGTGATAATTTGAGTATCGAACAGTAGCTCGTGGAGCGGACCCTCCCGGAGACGAGCTTACGGAGTATGGAGACTGTGTAGCCGACTGAGACCTGACTACTGCTTGACCGAATCGACTTGGAGTGAGTCCATTAGCCCATTGGAAGGAGCACTACGTTGTTTGGGTGGAGACCCATGGTGGACGGAGCACTACTTTGTTTGGGAGTGGACTTGCGGTACACATCCGGAGAGTACCTCTACATGCTATTAGGGGGTGTGCACTACTATGTTTGGGTGGAATACCCCGGCGGGAAGCACTACTGTGTTTGGGTGGGTGACCCGCGATACTTGACAGGTGGAGTACCTTCGTAGTCTTGGATTAGTTAGTAGTACCTTGGAGTCGTGACATGATCATTGTACACTCCAGAGATGGGGCTCTTCAGCAATTAGAGTTTCGATAATGAAAATCCTGGTTTGAGCTAAGTCTATGACCTTTGTGTTTACCTCATGATTGATATGGGTCACATGATAACTGTGGTATATATATGGGAATATATCTAGGTAGTGGTTATACATTGATTTCATAACCTTTGTGTTTCCTCATGATTGAGATGGGTTACTTGATAACTTAGGTATAAGTATGGGATTATACCAAAGAACGGGTTAACTGTTGATGTCCTTATTTGTGGTTATCCTTGTTGAATTTAGTGATACCATGAGGGTCTTTGGGTCCCTACTGAGTATCGTATACTCACACCTACATGGGCTATGACCGCACCTCGTTGTGTTGGTTGCAGACGACGGACAGCGCAGACAGAGGCCGAGTGTTCGAGGACTGGACGGTACCAGTAGGTGGACCTCACGATGAGTCAGTATCTGGAGGTGGAATTCATGACGAGATGACACTCGGAGGAGGTTGACGAGAGATAGAATTGTGGATGTTATCTGTACCTACCTTTCAGGTAGGATTCGTGGTGGATGATCCATGAGTTGCACTATCTATACCTACCCTTTAGGTAGGATCCGTGGTGGACGATCCAGAAGCTGCACTATTTGTACCTACCCCTCAGGTATGATCCATGGAGGACGACCCAGGAGCTGCTTCCATTCTTCCAGCTATTTTTCTTTTTCTGTTGTACTTTCATTCAGTTGTAATTTTACTTTCAATTGTGTTTGTATTCTGGCTCACTTACTTTTCAGCACTTTATTTTGTACTTAGTGTATTATTCCGCTAGTAATCTATGATGTTTTGTTTACTTTTATAAAGGAAATGCCTTCCCATCTATCGGGATTTATGCCTTTGGTGAAAGTCGCCAGCCCCTGGCCTTTGGAAGGCGGGATTGGGGTAGTCATGACACGGGCCCCGAGGACGTGTCGTGACAGAGTGGTATCAGAGGAGTCAGCTCTACCACAAAACTTATAACTCTGATATTCCCTTTCTGTGAAACAATAGTGTTAAGGTTACCGAATGTGGTATTTAGTTTAGGGAGTCCATTGTTGGTGAGGCGGCTGACGTATCCATACACTAGGACCATGACTACTGATTTCTGACTTTGTGCATGAAAAACACTGATTGCATGTGTGTTTCCAAGAGTTTTAAAGTAAGCTCAAACCAGGTCATCTCACCAGGTATAAATTGTTTACCATGTCTCATCTGATCAGGATGTCTCCACGCAAATGGTCTATTGGAGTTCTAAGAGAGTACTCGATGACGGCCGACCGAGTGATGATACTTTGGTGCGGGGCACTTTTTACAATGTTGGCACCCTCGGGTGGTGTACCTGCAGCACCACCACCTGTTGGGCAGAAGATTCCACCAGCCATACTAGAGAATTGTGCACGCTGGCAGAGCGCGTTGCATGAGTTCCAGCAGTAGCGGCCTCTGAGGTTACGAGGTGAGGCAAATTCCTAGACAACAGAGGACTGGCTGGAGACGATTGCTAGAGTTTTCCGCCTAGCTGAGACATCAGTAGAGTGGATGGTGGACTTGGCTTCTAGTGTTTTCTATGGAATTACCATGAGGATGGATCGGTTAGTGATGAGGCTTTGGTATGTTGACCTAAGCCTGAGATAGTACCTTCAGGTAGTGTGCCAGATATATCACTACTTGTTGGTATGCAGTTACAACTGACAGTACTGGTAGGTGACACATGTATGCTTACTGCCTTACACGTGTTCCAACATCAGATACCCTCATGTTCTGAGGCGAGCCCAACTCACAGGCAGCTGAGGACTGGCTTGAGGATGTGGTTGAGAGTTTTTTAGAGCTTATACAGCTTCGGCAGGTCAACATGTCGGTAGCTGATAATTCCTCGGGGCGTACCAAACCATTCATTGTACTCGATGAATGCGATGTGATCGGTACTTCAGGGCTCGAACATCTGAGCCATCACATTTTTTCTATGCATTCCTACTTATGCTATGGTGCTAGAAAGAACTTTTGTGGTTGATAATTCTTTTGCTGGATAGATGCAGTCAGTGAAGGTTAGCAGTGGGAAAACTGGAAACTGGTGCCAGTCTCAGATACATGGGCGTGTAAAATGTTTCAAGAAGAATAAATGTTAAGTACAGATAAACCTGAAAAGCATCATATGTGGAAGCATAGCTAGGAAAGAAGCATGGGGTGGTGTACATTACAACATGTTACAATCACCCACCTTTGTATCCCCTACTAGGCTTAGGGAGCTGAAGGGTAGGGGAAGAGATTAGTTTCATGCGGTCAAGGAGTGGGACCCAATTTCTCTAAAAATGGTTCAAGGGACAGTCTGTGTCCACTAATAGCTTCCGTAGTAACTGACGTTGATATGAATCATTCCTTCCTTCCACGAATCTTGTCCCAGACCTAGAGTTTCTGGTAAGCTGTAAACTTGACCCTCACATCTGGAGATACCTTGGGAGGAGACTCAACAATCACACTTAAGCCGATAGTGTGATCTGACCCACGAGGCGAGAGTTTTGGTTGGAAACACTTGGTGGCAGCATTGAGGCCATACGATATTGGACTGAGTATGGATTGGATCCACAGTTCATACACGGATTGACTGTATTGGGAAAAAAGTTTGTGGTTTATCTACAACATTGGGATGGGGTTTTCCTTGGTCGTAGAACAGGAAAACCCAGGCAGCCCATGATGGAATCATGCATTGGAAGGTGTAGTCTATCAATATTGAGTCGGCCAACTTCACCCATGTTGCAGTAGGAGTTTTGGAGTTTCAGTTATAATCATTAAAGGGAGACATATAGAGTTTGAGGATGACGACCACGTCTTTATACGGGTCTCGCCTTGATGAGGTTTATGGAGATGTGGCCGAGGCGGTAAGTTATCCCTGAGGTTCAACAGACCATTCTATGTCCTCAACAGTGTAGGCGAGGTGGTTTACCGCTTGACATTTCCACATCCGTTTCACAGGGTGCACGACGACTTCCACGTATCTCAACTGGGGAGATACATGTTTGACCCAATGCATATCATCGACCATAGGGAGAAGGATGATGGCGATGGGGTGACTTTTGTTGGGTTCCAGTAGAGGTTGAGGATCGATAAGAGCGGGTCCTACGAGGATGGTCGATTCCTCTTGTGCTCTTTCATAGGCAGCATGGGAACCTCCATCTGAGCACATGGGAGCAGAATGCTCAGATGCATGCTCAGTACCACTTTGTATCCCTAGTTTGTGTTAAAGCTTTATGGGGACGTAAAGCCCTGAGGTGGGATTAATGTAAAGACCCAGAAATTTGATGAATTTTTTTTTAAATTTATTTTGGATTTTACAAGAATGTTGTTTCTAACGGCGCCTGATTCCGAGGTCCGGTGTGCTCGGAATCAATTTCCGATGTTTATCTCAGGTACGTTCAGTGAACGAACGAACAGGTTTTTCTATCTTTTTAACCGGTTCTTGGAATCAAAATTCGAGGGCACCGATGAAACCACATCACCGGTAATTTCTTAGGAGTACTTTTCTCAAAGGTGCATTTGCTTGGGAGGAGTTGTTAAAAAAAGGGAAGTTAAATGTGAAGTAATAAAAATGTGTTAAAATTTTATTTCATATTATATGTTTTTATAACCTATGTGTGGAATTTGGGTGGGACCTACTTGTTGTTAACTACCCTTGAGAGAATAAAGGTGGGGTGGGGCCCACACGAGCCTAACTCCTCACTTTCCCTAACTCCTGTAAACCTCCCCACTTAACATGTGTAACTCTTCTTAACTTTTAAACTTCCCATTAATTGGGTGACTTCCCCTCTCCTCACATTTAATCATTCCAAATAAAACAATTAATGGAATTATGTTTTTGAATTTTGAACTCATAGAATGAATTAATAAAATATGAATAACTTATTTCAATTTTTTGGGGATAGAATGGCTGACTTGAGGATTGGAGGAGAGAGATCTAAGTCTCTTGAAGAACTTCAACTTCTCCGTTGCAGAACGTCTTCATCCTCAACGAAGAATGACAACACATCATCAGGGATCATCGACTTGGCGACCCAGTATCTTTGGTCCTCTTCTTCCTCCACGAAAAAGGAGGAGGCACCGATGTGGAAACTCGCCAACGACGTGTTGTTCCTTCTCCTCTCGGCAGCTGGTGTGAGACACCGTTCCCTTCTTGGATGCACGCCAACGTCATCATCGAAACCACCCCCGTGACGCTTTCTTAAAAAAACTTCTTTTTGTGGTAGGGAATTAATTTGTGAATGTTAATGAACCCATGTTTATTCCCTTCCAAAAAAAGAATGCGGATCAACTAAATATTAAGTTGATCTGTGAAAGAATATGTTTGCGGGTTGGGAATTCTTGATTGCGGGGAAAATCGTATGTGTAATTTATTTTGTTTGTGAATTCTTTTCTATTCATCGACTTCTTTTTGGCCGCCTGTTATCATAATAATGGGAGAAGGTTGGACCATATGAACACGACTGACCCTCCCCCCCCTTCGATGTTGTTTTTGTTTCCGCACGAACTAAGGCGGAATGGTGCAATGACACCGCACAGAATCAGGAAGAAACACGTCGATGAAACGCATCGTCGTCGCACCACGCCGTGGAGGCCGAACAATTCCGCGGTGCCGTCATGCCACCCCGGAAAACCACGAAGAGGTTGTGATTTGTTATTTGACGTACGGATCACCGGGCGATGAAGAAACATGCCGCATAGGTGATTTAAAGCCATCGCAGTAAAGGTCGGGTCCCGGGAGGACCATTGGAGAAGAAGGGAGGTGAAACGGACCATCGAAGCACGTTCGGTGGTCCGTGAAAGGTGGTGGTGGCACACCACTGGAACAGGACTCTCGTGGCTGGGCTGCTGCAGTGGCCAAACCGGAACGACTAAGCCGTTACGAAGACGGAGCGGCACAACATTAATTCGCGCCAGTTTTTCTTCAACAGTGGGGGGGGGGGCTAACCCCCCGCACCTGATGGCCACGCGGGTGCCACGCCAGCGCCAGGCCAGCCGGGTACCTAGGACGGGCCACGCCCAGCTAAGCCGGACCTAGACTCAGGTCGGGTCGACCCGGTTCGGGCTGACCCAGGGGGGGTATCGAGTCTGGTCGGACCAGGCCCGAACCCCCTATTTTGGGACAGTTTCATTCAAACGCTTATAACATGGGCTACAGACCTCTGATTGACACACCATAAGTTTCGATTCGATCCTTGGACCGAGACGGTCATTTCAATATATTGCACTCAACGTTTCGGATAACATTGGGTATGGTCGGGTTGGTTCGAACCCCAAACCAACCAGGCCCTCGGAGAAGAAACGCTTATAACTTGAGCTCCAGATGTCCGATTGACGTGCCGTCGACTTTTTTGGATTTCTCTTGATGAGATGGAACTTTTGGAATTCTTCGCCTGAGATTTGGATGCAGTTGGATAGTTTCCAGGTTGGATTGTACCCAAAATCCAACCGGGCCCCTGGAACAGAAAAGCTAATAACTTTCAGACCAGATGTCCATTTGACGAACCGTCAGTGGCGTTGGTGATCACGTTGAGAAACGGTCCCTATGAGTATACGCTATTGGAGTTCGGGGTATAGTTGAGATACAGACAGGTTAGTTCGCACACAAAACCAATCGGGCCCCTGGGAAGAAAAGGCTAATAACTCACAGACCGGGCGCCCGATTGACGCACCATCTGTTGTGTTGAGACCTCTATGATGAGGCTGTCTTTTCAGATACTTCTTTGTGGGACTTTTTGATACTTGGATTATCGACTAGTAGCTCATGGAGTAGACCCTCTCGGATATGAGAATACAGAGTACGTAGACCATGTAGCTGACTGAGACCTGACCACTGCTTGACCGACTCGACTTGGAGTGAGTCGAATAACCCATTAGACGGAGCACTACTTTGTTTGGGTGCAGACCCATTGAGGACGAAGAACTACTTTGTTTGGGTGCATACCTGCGGTACTCATCCAGATAGTACCTCTACAGGCTATTAGGGGGTGTGCACTACTGTGTTTGGGTAGCATTCCCCGGTGGGAAGCACTATTGTGTTTGGGTGGCTGACCCGCGGTACACGATAGGAGGAGTACCTCAACGATCTTAGGTTAGTGAGAAGTACCTCGGTGTCGTGAAAGGATCTCTGTACTCTCTAGAGATGGGGCTCTTCAGCAGTTACAGTTTCGATAATAAAAATCCTGGTTTGAGATGAGTATATGACCTTTGTGTTTACCTCATCATTGAGATGGGTCACTTGATAACTTAGGTATATGTATGGGCATATACCTAGGTAGTGTTTATCCATTGATTTCATAACCTCTATGTTTTCTCATGATTGAGATGAGTTACTTGAAAACTTAGGTATAAGTTTGGGCATTTACCTAAGTAAGGGTTATCTGTTGAGATCCTTCTTTGTGGTTATCCTTGATGTATTTAGTGAGACCTTAAGGGTCTCAGGGTCCCTACTTAGTATTGTATACTCACCCCTGCATGGGCTATGCCCGCACCTCATTGTGGTGGTTTCAGACGACGAGCAGCGGTGGCAGAGGCTGAGTGTTCGAGGACTGGACGGTACCCGGAGGTGGACCTCACGACGAGTTTGTATCCGGTGGTGGACTTCACGACAAGATGACACTCGGAGGGTATCCGTACCTACACTTCAGGTAGGATCCCTGGGGGATGATACAGGAGATGTACTATCTGTACCTACCCTTCAGGTAGGATCCATGGTGGATGATCCAAGAGCTGCGATATCTGTACCTACCCCTTAGGTAGGATCTGAGGAGGACGACCCATGAGTTGCCTCCATTCTTCCAGCTGTTTTTCTTTTTCTGTTGTACTTTCGTTCAGTTGTAGATGTACTTTCAGTTGGGTTAGTTTTCTTGCCCACTTACTTTTCAGCAATTTATTTTGTTCTTCGTGTATTACTTCCACCTGTACTTTATGATTTTTTGTTTACTTTTATAAAGGAAATGCCTTCCCAGCTATTGAGATTTACGCCTTTGGTGATTGTCGCCAGCCCCTGGCCTATGGAAGGCGGGCATGGGGTAGTCACGGCACGTTCCCCGAGGATGGGTCGTGACACATCTACCCACTAAGATACTCGAGCATCAGTTTTTGTGCTCAATCATGTTTCACAGATCATATTATACCACTTAAACAATTTATCATCCAATCCAAGAATCACATTTCATAAAACACCACTTTCACAAGACAAACTCATTCTTGAAAACATATGTATAACGAAACATTTAAAATTAACTTCTAAAACCCTAAGTAACTCTACTTCCCAATTAATCATCTAAACAATCCTTTCCACATTTCAAGAAATTCATGAAACTATAAAAACATGAAAAAAGGATTATATGTTAACACTCCCAAACAATTTTACAAAAACATTCCAACAAAATTATACAAACATCATAAAATGTGAAATGAAAAAAGGCCCCTTATGCCAAACAGTGACAAAACACCCTCACCAAAATTAAAATAGGCATACCCACTGACATTCCATTTTAAACAACATTAAGAATCCAAACAAATGATCAAACATTATTTTGAAATTGAGAACTTTTTGGAAACCGATTTTTCAAGGATCATTGGTGTGAAACACCATCATCATTTTAGGGCACACCAAACATCCATGATGACACCCAAAAACCTGTTATACTAAAACCACCATTTTATTTATATCCTAATCCAACCATCCACACACTTTAATGAATGTAATAAAATCCATTAAAACAATGAAACCCATTTTAAAAAATTTTAATGTCGTTAGCAAGAAAAAACATCACCAAACCATACACACCAAATCTAGTAAAGAACAAGAAATAACCATCATACCATAATCAATACCAAATATTTAAATATATCCTCAATATTACATTAAATTAACAATGAAATTTTAAACAATAACCCCATCTGATATAAACATTAGCATTTCACACAAATCCCAAGGAAAACCTTTTCAAGTAAATTTTACCAACACAAATCACCATTCTCATCAATCCATAGATATATTAGAGATGCGAAAGAGATTTAAAAATTTAATTATAAATCAAAAGTTCACATTATGTGTTTCAATATGGAAAAAAGTTGGAAAAACCTACCTCAACTATATGATTATGGGATAAAACACCAAGGAGAGGAAGAATCAATCCATTAGGACGATCATCACACCCTAACCACATGAAAATGAACCAAAAGCATCCAAACATAACCATAAAGATCATCCCAAAAGGAACCAAAAAAATATAGAGTAACAAAATGATATTGGAAGAAGCGAAGAATGGAAATGGGGAATATTTAACGAAGAATTAATGAAGAATCACAAAAACATTCCTGATAAATCATCACCAAAGTGGTTCAAAAAAGAATAATGAAGAAGGGAGAGAACCCTATGGGCGATATCAAATAGACAGGGATTAATTTCGGAGGTGGAATCCCCCCAAAATGTGTTTTAGGATAATGGTTATTAAGCTCGTTTGTGGCTGCATGGTTTTGTTTCTTGGTTTTGTAAACTGTAAGTAAACCGTGTGAGGGCTACTGCAAAAATTTTGCAACATTGTAATAATAAGATTCACGGTTTGGGAAAGATATGCTCAAACCATGTGTCCTGAAAAATTGCTCAAAAACACTTAAATGACACCCCAAATAATGGGGAAAATCCACCCAAATATCCATTAATAATTTAAACACAATATATTGACATCGTGGGTGTAACAAACAATCCACCAAGAAGCTTTCTCCCAATACCATTCTCTTGCCCCGTGAATAGGTTTAGATGGAAAAAATTAGAAAAAACATAGACTTTTTTTGGGCACTCACATTTTACCTCAACCAAAATATCCAAAATCAATATATAGATAAAAACAACTAAAAACTGTGGAAGGGTTGTGACTGTTCCATCAATATATTTATAATAGTCTGTATCATTTCATTGATTTTAGAAGTGTTTTAAGATTCTTTAAGATGTTCTTTTTTCAGAACATGATTACTTTCCTATTAATTATTTTGAACTCTGGTTGTTGGATTTATATGTATTCTACCAAGATTGATCTAATTTTTTTACATTTCAGCATTGTAAGTGCTTCGAGATGGGTGTGTGTAGGTACTTTTCTTGTGGCCTCACATTTCATTGATATTCCTACTCATAACTATTTATCACCATATTTTATATTATAGGTGGGATTGGGGATTCATAGGAAGGTCCCCCATTAGGACTAGTCGTGGAAATACCAAAATAAAAAATAGATGAGAAATGAAGCATTTCTTATGAAAAATAGTAACGTTACCAATGATTTTTTTAATAATATAGTGGTAAATATGTATAATAAAACTATATATGGTATTATATATATGATTAAAACTCCTTATTAGTTTTTTAATATAATTTATCATTCATATCGAAGGTTTGAACATGTATAATGAAAGATGGTACTTTAGGTATTGGAAGTTTGTCTCTAATTGTCTGCATTCGTACAAATTTTAAGTTATTAACCAATCATCTATTATGAGGTATTTATATAGACCCATTAGAATATGATATCCTGAAATTATTTAGCATAAATATATTTACTATTTTTATTATTTAATTTTGTCATACAGATTATTATTCAATAGTTTCCAATGCGGTAATGTATTTCTGTCACAAATTTATTTTCATGAGGCTCATTATATATTCACATTTTATTTCATCTTAGTAGTTTATAAACTACCCATGAATGTATTTAATGATTATTTTCATGAATTTTATGGGATATATATATATATAAATATCCATATAGACTCATTTATTTCATGGGGATTGTGATTCAATGTAGATTCGTGTTGTAAAGTATTTATTATACAAGTTCATTTTTGTCATGATTATTTATGATTATGTATCTAGTGATGAAATCTTATGATCAATATATCCAGAAACTCGGGATTTTTTCCTCGTAAATTTATTATAGTGGATAAATATTTGCATTTCATTTATCTTTATTTATGAAATCATGAGACTGATGGAATATTTTTATGAATAAATCCTTATCTATATCTTTAGTCAATAATCTATTTTACCACTTTTCCATGTTTTGTAAAAAAAATTTGAATAATATTTTTTTTATTCTCCATTTAATATATTAAAAAATTACACATTTTTATTTTTTACTATAAAAATAAAAGTAATATTTTCTTTATTTTTCAACCATGGTAATTTTTGACTATATACCTGAAATGTGAATATATTATTTGATTTGATAAACATGATATGAATGAACATTCCCCCCACAATGACTACTCAATGAAATAATGTTTCAATTAAAATATTTCTCTATAAATTTCTAATAAAAATATTTCCTTATTTTTTGGATTCCATTTGTATTTTAATTCTGTGACATAAATATTTAAATGATATTTTCCTCGAGAAATGGTATATATGATCTTTAAAAATAATTTTTCATTTCAGAAGACATCATTTGATGTTAGATTGTATTTAACGGGGATAAAATTAATTAATATAGTAATTATTATTTCTCATGTTGGTTAATATTTTTTATAAAAATTATTTTATGAAACACTATCATTTTTCAAGTGTTATTCTAGGAAAAAATAATTTAATTTATATGTATATAGTTTATTTTTTTTGGTTTATTCAATGAGGATGTATTATTGAAATAGATATCATTTAATGGGTTATGATATTATGAATTATTTGTGACAATTTTGAACAAATACACTTAATTATAATTTGTATTATGGGAGATTCTTATATATCCCTCTAATGAATTATGTAATTATTAATGTTATTTGAGATTAGTTTGTACACATGAGTGTATTCAAATCCCAATTGTGTATACACATTGGGTTATCAAAATACCAAAATAAGTTATTTGGGAGATTATTATGACACCCTAATATTTTATGTGAGGATAATCATGTTTAAAATAGTATATGAAATGAAAAAATAATGCCTGAAATGAATATAATATTTCAAGAATTTATGATATCATTGTGTTCTTGTATATTCATCTAATATGATATCTTACAATGCATGAAATATCGAGATTAAATGAATCCCAGTACTCTATTAAAATAATATTATATAGAACAAATAATTATAAGATATAAACAATTTGTTAATGAAAATAAATATCCAAATCCATTCAAAATATCCCTCCCCACATCCTAGATTAATTATTTTGATTAGGAATCCCTCTATTGAAGGCTTTACTTATAACATAAAAGAGGGCCTATAAAGAAGATATATAATTATTAATCATTATTTTTTGTTTTATTTCACCATACCCATCATTATAATAAAAAAGATATGTTAATATAATTAATATAAAAACAAAAATATATTGGGATCCTATTATGTTAATTTAATAAAAATTATCTATATCCACTACCATCGAATACAAAATGAAACTCTAGATTGTGTGTAAGGGGGAATACTTTCTCCAAAACAAATTGAATTCACTTTCTAACATCACTATAAATGGTGAGATATGGTAATTCTTTCACAATAAATATATTTTTTGTTAAATTATTATAATTATAGAAAAAGTGTATCACATAATCCTTTTTTACTTTCAATTTTGTGTGGTATAGAATAAATTTTTTGTTTTTAAGATGTACTACCACCTCAAAAATCAATTCAAATAATTTATAACATAAAATATACATGGAAGAGAGTGTTATTAAAATTATAGAATATATTTATTCTTCAATGAGATAAAAATAACTATATTAATATAATATAAATTGTTTCTTCTTGAATTTTGACTTATTTGGAATATAATAACCTCTCTTGTGCAGATGTTTTGACTCCAACCACCACATAGCGATGAAAAATATATTTAATATTTTTAATGGATATTAATAATAATGTTTAAAAATAAAATATATTCTATATAATAAATTATTTTTATTATTTAATGGTTTATTAATATTTACATTCAAAATTTTGAATTTTTAGAAAAAAATGGAAGCAATGTTCTTGTGTTTATACAACCTATTGCCTCTATGAATGGTGTAATCTATTTTCCATCTATAAATTTTTTATATTACTGAAAATACATTTAAAATGTTTATAAACTATATTTATATCTTGAATTTATATATAGATATTTTTTATCCATGATCAATTTAAATGTACATAATTATCAAAACAAATGATACAAGAAAAAAAAAGTAGATATTAAACAAAACAATGATATAAAAAATAGTTTTTAATAAAAAAGTGATATACAATAACTAAATAAATAATGGAATGATATATATGATTATTTTAATTATATATATTTATAGTAATCCTATATGTATTGTTTAGATGGATCAGACACGTAAAAAGGAAATTAGACCTATCGTAATTGTTTTTGAATCAGTTTTCATTCCTTGAGGATTATAGTAATGTTATAAACCTAATTTCATTTATACATCTTATATATTTCCCTATATACATTTAATTTCTTAATTTATTCATAATTCATTTAATTTGATGAATAAATTTGAATTACATAAACTAGGGGAATTGAATTGAAAAATCCTTAATTTATAATAAATCGTAACTCAATTAAATTTCAATGTGTTGCATTACTTACTCATTGTATATAATATTGCATGATTTTTTTAGAATGAGTTTTTATAATTTTATATTTTTTTTCAAACAAACTTATCTATAAAAAGGTACACTTAATCTATTAATTTACTCATCCTCAATTTAATGTTATGATCACTATTATGGATTTTTTCCCAAAAAGCCTTCTTTGAGACATGTGTCATGTTATGCACCAATATTTATTAATGAGAAGTACATAAATAAAAAATTAAATGTTATATCTTGAATTTTACTATTATCATTTTATCTAACATTTCATTTAATGTAATAAATTCAAGGGACATATGGTTCTAATGTTACAAAACCATGTATGGGTTTGTCGTCTCAATTTTATATCTATGAGACATGTTATAGTTACCACATATTAATTATGTGGGGGTTTATATACCATCAATTTTTATATTTAATATCCATAATATATTTATATTTATTGTACTTTTTAATTTATTTCATGTTATTTATTTCATGATTCTTACAATTCAAATGTACCAAAGTTGAATGTGATTTATGTTTCAATCGAATTTTAATATAGAGAGTCTATACATTAATTTATATTTTTATAAATTATTTGATAACTATTAAATAAATATTAATTATATTATAATAAATTTATTCATTATATGTTCATATAATTTGAACATATTCAAATAATTTATAAATAAAACAATTTATATAATGTTTTTAATAAAAATAATCTTTATTTCTGTCTCAAGTTGGAAGCCTTTTTTCATCAAAAACCATATCTTCTAAAAATGATTCCAATTTTTTTTTCAAATTATCTATGTTAATTCAAAATTTATTTTTTACCCACTATTCAGTTTTTTTAATAAATTTCAATATAATTTTCATGTCATATTCTAAAATTTCATACTTTGGTTATACAAAAATTGTGAATGTAATATTTTTTAACTTATATGAAATGTACATAATTTATTGTCATCAACAAAATATAATGTTTTAAGTGTCATATTAAAATTAAAATTTTTTATTTTAATAGAATATTATAATCAAATTTTTTAACATTGAATAATAAAATAATTTTTTTATTTTGATTCATATTTTTTCTTAAATATTTTCTTAATGTAATTTTTTTTATAATGTATTAATGAATTAAAACTACTATTATTTTAAATAACAGTCGATTATGAATAAGTTGTAATGATATGAACCGTATTATTTCTTTTGGTGGTTTATGATCTGTTGAATATGATTCACTATTGATATAATATTATCTATATTACATAGAATAATTAATGATCATGTTAATTGATAGGGGAATGAGTTAACATTTGGTAAGCCATTTTTTTTAATAAGAATTATATTGATGATTTTGATTCAACCCTTTCATCATTGTAATTAATTGATAGTAATATGTGATGAGGGGGAGTAGCTATATCCCCTTGATTAATTTGTATATCTAATGAGACAAACTAGGTTGGGTTTTTGCCTATGGCCCTTCACATTTATGAATAATGTTTCGAACAATCCCTTGATGGTATTTTAATGATGTTTGATGTCATGAATTCCGTCTTTATAATATTATTAATTTATTTAAATGGAACTATTTTTAGTTATATTATCTTTGGAATGGTTTCCATATCATTTAATTACTTATATGAAATTATTAGATCCTTATTTATTCATACAATATTTAATTCCCTTTATTCATAAAATGGAAGGGTTTTTTGTTTTTTACAATTTAATAATGATTATGATTAATATATTCATATATTTCTCTATACATATATCAGTATTTTTTATTTGAGATAAAAAATATTTAGTTTTTCCTACCTTAGGATTATTATATATTTTTTAATGATATTTTAAATACTTATATGCTTAGGTAAATAATGCTACTCTCAAATAACAAATGTTGATTATTTTATGTTATCAATAGCACTGTAAATTTTATTAATGTATCACGATTAAAATGACTTCTAAACTACTTGATCACAATAGATATTATTCCTTGTATATTATTCTATTAAAATAAAGTATCCACTAATCTTAGATAATTGGTTTGATATCATTATAGATGGTATCATTAAAATATTAGTAGAAACAATGGGAACTATGTTTTGGGATCATATATTAGATTATAAAGGACAATAAATGAATAAAAATATATATATTCATGTATAGGATAATATCATATTATATTGGTAATTTTAATTTTATGGTGTTTTCGAAGAAATAATTCCATATATTGGTAGGACTAGTGGATGTTCTACTGGAATAGATGTACCCATGGGTAATAAATCTGAAACTGGAATTTCATGCTTGAATATTTTATTACATGGTATTTGACAAGGGGCCATACTCTCCACTTGTTTTGAAACTCTGTGGGGAGACACTCCATGTAATTCACATGTTCATTACAACCCATTACAATGGATTTTAACTAAAAATGAAAATGAATTACCTAGGATATTTCTATAGAGTCATGGATTGAAAAACTGTGTCTGGAATTATATATACATCAAATGATTATATGTTTTCCCTAATATTATTATTACTGGATACACTATGTTATCTAGTTTTTTTAAAACGGTTGAACATGACTTAATCCTATAAATAATGAATATGGTGTAAATTTTTTAAATTATATGAACCCAAATGGGGAAATGGTAGGAGTGAAAGACATCATTATTGTTCTAAATTAGTTTCCCTAAAAATGATTGAAAAACCATACCCTAACCAAAATTTGGACTCAATAATTAATTGAAGGATCGATCATGAATATAACATTAGGGAAGGATTATATAGAGGAATGAATATCCGAGATCCTTGTGGCTATAAACATTTATGGGGACACACACGTAATTGAAACAATGGAACAAGAAAATGTTTTATGTGGGGGAAATAAGCACGTGTGGAAATGAATTTATGATGAAAATGATGTGAATATATAAGAAAATATATTTCACACTGGAGATCCATTTATATTTTTTTCCTTAAATATGGGGAACCTTGTTATTATACAAATAAAATGCCAATTTTATAGTTCAAACCATATATCATGGTAGGAAATATGATGAATAAGAATATTGAAGTGTTTATGTAAAGGGATTCATGAAATATATTGTTGAGGTATTTTTATAATTTTTTATTTTGTTATTAGTATGAATAAACATACAAGGATTGTGTTAAATGTTTGATGAATATATTTTTTAATTAAATTAAGTGTTATGGATACCATTATAGATTATAGATTTTAAGGTTGATCACAAGTTCAATCTCAAAAATCATCTTTTATGGAATAACATGGCTGTATTATTCCTATATTAATGATATTATGGGAGATTTTATGGAAATTAATCCCATTTATGTTTTATATGAGTATTTCATGATGTTATTTAAAGAATTATTCGATTAAACCCTTCAAGAAATAGATTAAATGAATTGGTAACCATTTGGTTTTATCGTATAATTAATTTTGAGGTTAATATGAGTTATTAAATTTAATTTCTTTATCTAAATTAGATTAATATAGGATTATAAAAAGGAAAATCCTGATTTTGTTTGAAAACTTATTAACAGTTGATTGGAAGAATGGTTGATCCCAAAACTAAATGTTGATAGGGGTAAAATTTCTATTACTAGGCTGAAAACTATTTCGAATAATATTATTTTTTCATTTAAATGATTTTATAGGAAAAAAGCTTATGCAATGGATTATTTTTTTCATTAGGTATTAAAATTTTGTTATATAAATTAATGTATTATATTTTAGGTCTATTTATCACCTTTTAGGTTATTGTAAATATTTAGAGACATAGGGAAGGATATACCAACCTTTTATTGATATTTCGATATGTTAAAATTAAATTATAATGATTCAAGCATAAAAATTTTATTATTCATTATCATTTCATATATTAGAATATAAATTAAAAACTAATCAAACCACAACCAATTGATAAAATTTTTGTTATCATATATAATGATATGAATTTTGTTTATTTCATTTTATTCTTAGATAGAAAAATAAATCCTCTTATATTGGAAAATGATATTGAAAAAAATTTATTTATACTACCATAATATCCAATTAAAAAATTACCATGTAAATAATCATATATTTATTTTTAAAGGACCATAAATTTAAATTTATTAGTAATTTTCCTATAATCAATGATTTATATTTCCCAGTATACTTATTTACACTTTTCTGACATGTTCATATCTTCACTTCAGACCAATGTTCTCTTACATGGAAATATACATATCTGTTATTCTAATTGACCATTTTACATCAACTATATATCATATCAGAATATTTTTTATTAATATTATTTAAAATGAGGGTTTCCAAAAATTGTATTTTAAATTCTCAAACCCTAGACTTCCAAGATAATTTTTAATTTGTGATGAATAAATTTATAGAATTTGGGTATAATGTAATACCCCTTGATATTAAAAGGGTAACCTCATGTTCAATAGTGTATATTGAACAATATAACAAGAATATATGATAATTTCATAGATTAATACTTTAGAATATATTTATTTTTAAGTAAATTCAATCTCTTTGAAATATGATGTTGCCTGCAACAGTAGGTCTAAAAAAATTTGAAACACTATAGAAATATGAATATTGATACATTAAAAATATAACATCACCATTTCGTTAATGCATAATAATATGAATAACTAAATTATTAAAAATATTTTGTTTATATAGGTATACAATTAATTCATGTTTCATACACATAATTTAAAAATAATCTCTACTAATATTAGAAAAATAAATTTATGATTTTTTAAAATCTATATGTTAGAATTATATTTTCGTGAATTTTTATGATTTTTAAAAATGTTTAATTTTTTAATGATTATTGGAAAATGATTCATTTTATTGAATGATGAATTTGTTAAATTATTTAAAATGTTACTTCAAATAATAAGTTATTTTTATATTTAAATTATTATTATTATATTAAAATATTATAATTTTTATTCATTTAACTCAATTTGATATTGACTTAATAAACAAAAACAATTAATTATTTCAATTTTTTTATTGAAAACAAATTTTTTAAAATTGAATGTGTGTATAATTTTAAAATTATTTATAACAGTAATTTGAACTAAATTTTTAATAAATATATTAATTATCTTGGAAAAAGTATATAAAATAATGTAATATGGTCAACATAATTTTTTACAGTAATAAATATTAAAAATATTAATTATTATTTATCAATATAATTATAAAATTAGTTTAATGGGGGGTTAAACTATGAAGATAAGGATTTTTAAAGACCTAATAATATTATAAAATAAATTTTTTGAATGAAATAGTTACATAATACCACCTATAATGGTTGATAATTGAGCATTTTCAACTTTTTCATGGAGAGAAATGTGTTTATTACTTTATTTCATAAAAAATTTATTGTTTGTCCTCTCCCAGTCATGTAAAAGGCCATCACCTCTCTTCACCAGATCATTATTTTAGAACCGTTTTCTACCTATACCTACTCAAATACAATAATCCAATCAGCAAAATCATCTTATATTGCATATTTTTATTTTTAATCCCTCTAATGAAGAATATTTTTACTAACCAAATTAGGCTCTTTAAAATGTGGTAAATTTCATAATCGTGCATATTTTTTTTATTCCTGTACCCCCATAAAATAATATTACATTTTTTTAATATAATAAAAATAATATACCCTATATACTAAGATTATTGTTTTTTAACTCATGAATTATATTTAAATCAACTAAATTCAAATAGAAAATGATGCTTGATCAGTTGTACGATGGACTACGAGCTCAGAGGCTGAGGTATCTTTTTCCATCACTACCCTTTAGGGATGTATATAATAACAGATTTCAAATATTAACATTATATTTATAAAATTATAGTAATTAAATAATTATGATATCACATATACCTCAAATAATTCCATTCTGTGGTGGATATGATAATATATTCCATCTGTACGACATACTACTGCCTCATAGAGTGATGTGATTCTCTTTTCCAAAAACTTTACATGGAAGGAATAAATGATAAAAATAATGAATATATGTGATATGTATGTCATAATAATACATATTGAATAAAAAATAGTATCTGAAATTTTACATTCAAATCCATTGAGAAAAAAGGTTTGATTAGTTGTTTATGTGCACTACTTCCCTCAGGTAGTGATGTGAAATGTTTATCATTTAATTTTTAAAAGAAATTAATCAACAATGTTTTTATTAGTATAATAGATATTTTATAAATATTAATGATTCTTAAAAGTTTAATTAATATTTATTTTCCTTTCATTTTATCCATCTGTAATTCATATAGGCAACTTTCAAGCATACATATAATATACCGTCTCCATGTACTGTGTAATCTATTTTATATCTCTAAAATTAATATATTAATATATATGAATATATAATTAATATATATGATACATATATATACTAGTTTAAATTAAACATATTATGGAATCATGATCATTGTAAATGGACTAAAATTACCAAATCCAAACATTTATGAAAACATGGATCATATTACTAGGAATATTTATTTAAAGATCTAATTAGAAAAATAGGGATTATAAAAGAACATATATATATAATAAATTTTATTATATATTTAATTATATTTCTATAATATGATTATAATAAATATATATTTATATTATAGGATTTTCGTACATCTATGAAGTAATATTGATATGTCGTAATGGATTTTGTCTCATTTTTTTATTATTGAGGAATACTATAATGTAGTTAGCAAAATTGATTTTATTTTTTGAATATATTGTACCATTAACATTTCATATAATTAATCCTGAATAAATAATTGTATTTCACTATCAAATTTCAATTATTTTTGCAATTGGAAATAGAATTGAAAATTACATTTTATTATAGAATGTCATAACAATAATTCTTTTCATTGGGGTTTCATTATTAAATAGTTTATTTTAAATTCATAGATTATGTTTCTAATGATTTTTGATTATCATAACAAAAAATATTAGGAGTTAAGAAACCTTTATCCTATTTAATTATGATTTTGGATGATTATATGTTATATATTAACTAGATTATAATGGATTTAAATCTTATACAAATACTCAAATACTTCGTTAATTATAGCTTCTAGATTATGATTTTTTATTGTTTTAAAGAAAATATATCTTTAGACTGGGTATAGTGATACCCATTACATAGACCTAAGGCCCAAGTCCATGTGGCCTGAATTCAAGGCTTGAAAGCCCATTTTTTGGCCCAAAGGACCCCTCGTTGAACAGTAATGCTATAGTACTGGCACTGCAACCGTAGCCTCTACATTACCTCCCCACTATAGTACTTACTAAGGTCCATCCAACACTACGTTTTCACCACTCATATAGTCCTGTAGCTGAGACAGTATTGCTCTAGTACCCCCCGAAATTCTCCCCTGCTCAGATTTGATCCAGGGTCCTTGGGATGCAAAGCAGGAGCCTTTAAGATATTTAAATTTTTTTATAAAAAATTCAATTTTTATTAAGATTTTTAATGTACCATTTAATGTTATTATTTCCATTGGATTAAGATTAAATATTTACTCAAAAATATATGGGTTTCATGTTTTACTTTTTGTTCAATGAGATATATATTATATAAATCACTAATTCTTTCAGTTTCATGTATATATAGACACTTTTGAAATTTTATATCATGAATATATTTATCTCTATGGTATATAATATTTTATTGTATTTTTTTCCTTTCATTTCTAATTCAATTAAAATGTTTACAAAGTGTTAATTGATTTTCTTATAATCTCATTTTATTCAGGATTGGTTCTTCTTAAATATCCATTAATGGAACCCAATAATTTTAATTTACAGTATTTTTTTAATTTTGTTTTCCATTTTTAATATCATTTTAGTCACTACGATTCATAAAGATATTTTGGAATTTTTTTTAATAAAATTTTACATAATTTTAATCTTTTGTTGAAAACAATTTTTTTCTAAAACCACAATTTCTAGGAATATATAATTTTTTTATATTTTTTTAAATAGTTACTATTGAATTTAATAAAACATTTTTACTTTTTAATTACTTTTTTAATTTAAATTTTATTTCATTTTCTAAAAAGGGCTCATTTTCCTTATACTGTAAAAGTAAAATTATTTTTTTAACTTATATGACATGAACAAAATTTCCCATCATCAAAAAAACTGATGGATTTAAAATATAGTATACACGTTCTAAATATTTTTTTCAAATACAATTATCAACATTTTATATTATTATTTACTTTTATATGTTTATATTAAAAGTGAAAAGTATATTTTAATTACAAAAATTGTAGTTGAATACATTGGTATTTTTATTAATCAATGAATAACACCACATTTTTCCTTATTATCCATATAGAATATATTCTTACAAATCCATAATTATTATTATCATTGAATGTTTACAAATTATTTAATGGGATGTACTTTTTTATACAATTCACTATATTTCTCTGAATAGTATAGGATTTTATTTACTGATTGTGGAATGTAATACCATTTTGTTTGAAAGTTTTTTCAATCAGAATCTTTGTATTGATTGTGTTTCTATTATTTTATATGAGGGATGAATTATAATTATTATTTTATTGGAATTGTTTCTCATATTCCCTCGATGAATTATTATGTCTCATAAGAGTAATTGTCTTGTGGTTTGGATATGTACATATAAATAAATGAAGGACTACACAGAACAAGGACTTGATAGTATGTTTATGGTGTCTGAAATTCAGAACTCACATATAATGATAGTATTTATGGAAATCCAAGTTATAATTAAATAAGTAATAATATTTCTATAAAATATTCCAGATCTTGTGACTATGTATATGGAATTATTTCATTCCTATTTATTCTTTCTATATTAAGATAATGAAATTCTTGAAATAGATTGTTTATTATTTATTTAAAAATCATTATTTATTATGATTTATTTATTCTTACATTTTAATATTTTCAATTGAAAATTGATCATTTGAGAACAATAATTTCTCATGTTTCAATCCATGTGAAGTTATTATGTGTTTTAGGATTTGATAAGTTGGTATATTCTAATTAGAATAATGGAATTCTCAATTCTAAATTATTGTTTATCATATTTTTTGGATTATTATGTTATTTTATTGTACATATATAGTTTACCATGACTATTAAATATAAAAACCTTAATGAAGAGATTATATGTATATTTAGACAATGAAATAATGTAACCACCTGCAAAAGTCTACTTGGGTAGAAGTGTCTACTACTCTAAAAATCACAATGAAAGTACATAGATTATTAGTCGAATCCTAAAATGTATTTAATGTATTTATGTGTATCCTTGACATATGATTTTCATGTAAATAATAATTCCCATTTATCAATGTATTATGAAAATATTATGCTATAATGGGTTATGATATTTTTATCCATTACGACTAATGTCTTCTAAATGTCCTTTCATTATGCCACATATATAGATAATTTTCATTGTTATTCATAGTATAGTTTTCCAATTTTATTGTTATGCTTTCATTCCCACCTAATAGTTATAGGATAATATCTATATTTTTTAGGCATACAATTCATCTACATACAATAATTCTTGTAATTCAATTCCCTAGTTTACGATGAATTGTAACAAGTTTGATAAGCCATAATAACAGTTCATGTAGTAGTGAATTTAATAGACAATGATGTGGTATACGTATGACCCAAATATTTACATGTATACTTACCAATTAATAACAAAAAAAATTGTGGAATGGATCAAAATTTTCTATATGGAAGATTGATCTAATATGATGTAATATATATTTATGAAAATGGTCAGTCTCTATAAAATTTATATTTCACATTATTCTGGATTTTTTTGAGTTTTAATAGATGAAGGATTTTTATCATTACATGTATCTAAATATAAACGTTCTTCTACATATGAATTAAAATAAATAATTTATGGGTTTTAATTATGTAAATTAAATATTATAACAATTTTATGTAATTTTTGGTTTTTGGACACTATTTATGATCATGGGTGAGATTAACATAGTTTTCTAATTCATTTACTAATGATTATAATTATTATAAAACTACATTTCTCTTAATTGTGTAGATAATTTCATTATTATGTGGATTTTATGAATATTATATATCATGAAATGTATATATCATTCATTATATTCAATTCTATATTCAAGGAACTCTATTGATTTCATTGTTTATGTAATTATTTTTTAATCATATTATTAAGCTATTTAAGAGTGGAATGGGTTTTTATGAATTCTTTTCATGGGATCCCATGATTTTTATGAATCCATAAGTTTTATGATTGGGAATTTATATTTTATTATAATATACATTATCAAATTAATTATTCTATAAATCTATTTTCATTTTAATGAATACAATTACTTATACTAAAGGACTGTTATGATAATATAATATTCTCTAAAAAGATAGAAATATTTTATTTAATTTGAATAATGACATTACATTATTCCTTTCATATTTTTCTTATTTATATTAGGGTTCTAATTCAACGTTTTTTAAATATTTTTCGTAGGTATTAAACATGATTAGGAAGATTTATGATGACATAATATGGATAAAAGAATCTAGTGAGGGTAGGAAAATTAATCACTAATAGACATTCTGATCGTTATGTAAGAGTTTTAACTAAATGTATAAAAATATAATACAAATTTTTCCATGGGTATATAATTGATCAAATATTTATGTCTAAGATTGTACATTATTAATCGTTAAAGTGGTCTCATATTGATTGGAAAAAAATAATTAAGTGTTTAGATTCCATTTTTAGAACGACATCTATGAATTTCTGTTAGTGTATTTTATAATTGGTGTCAATTAAATTATTAATAAAATATTTAGGATACAATTATTAAGATGATGATAAATAATTTTTTTATACCATCAGAAGATAATCATTAAAATTATTACATAAAGATTAAAGTAAAATATAAACATTTTTTTATGATTCAAGTTAATGTTAAATAATAGTTTTATTCAATACATTAATCGAAATAAAACTATTTGAATTGGTAACTGTTTTAATGATAATTTTATTTGAGGAAAAAATTATTTATATTAGATCATCATATGTTTAAATTTATTATTATCCATTAGTGTTATAATCATCATTGATGTTGATAATATTATTGTAAATTGGGATAAAAGTGTTATAATATGTTGGGAACATAATATTTAGTGTCTATATAGAAAATGATATTAAAAGGGATTTATGTACATTTGGATTAATGTATTTTTGGAATAAATTATCTAATTTGAAATCATTATATGTTTAATGTAAATGAAAATACATTTCTTTATAATTTTTTTATTTATTGGAATTACATTGTATTTATATTTTGGATGAATTTTATTCTTTTTTTGGGTATTTTGGAAATTTAGGAAATTTATGTTACTGATTTTTTTAGATTATATTATAAGGGATTATATATTTTTCCTATTTCATATTAGTTCTTGTTTATGTTGTTTGATGATAAATTTTAGGTTTATCTATGAATAATTTTTTATCAAATCATTTCAATTTTATGTTTTGGAATATTTCCAGATTAATTATACAAAATTAATGGCTTGTTATTTATTGAATGGTTATTCATGATATTTGGGTTCCAATGTTGAGGATTTTCATATTATTAATGTTTTTCATTATAAGAATATTTACAAATATTTCATATTCTCTTACCCATTCCTATCCATTTTTTATTTGGTTAATCTCCAAAGATATGATGAATAACTTATTTCCCATTTATGGATATTTTGACTCATTAATTATTCAATTAATTAATATAGGAATTAAAATTAATTTTTAAAATAATGGAATAATTAATGTGGTTTAAGTAAATATTGTTTAATGAACTATTAAATCAATAAATTTTCGTATAAAATAGGAAGAAATCAAATCAGTTTATTTTATCAGCTTGTCATTCCTGATGGTAAAATCCATTTATATTTGGAATGTGTTATTTTTTTATTAATTTAATTCTTTTATATTTATTTATAAAATATTATTTTACATTTTTATCCATTATTGATTTTAAATTTTTTGGTCATTATCTTTCTCGTGATCAGATTATCCATCAGATCCAATAATATATTGGACAATACATTTTACCTCAATGAATACGTAGTTACATTTGATTAATATTCACCAAATTTGATAACTATTTATGTGTTATTTCGTAATCCTATCTAATTTAACATTACAATTTTTCTAAATTATATTTTATTATAACTTTTTTTATTTTCAAAAATGATATTCTTAAATCTTTAAATGTCTTTTCCCTTTCCTAAATATATAGTTTCTAATCCAATATAAGGAATTTATTTCATTTACATGTATTAAGAAATTTTGATTAATAATTTTGGAATATTAAAAAGATGAAATTTATTTAAGGATTAAAAACAAATTACCCGATGTTTAAATATAATATTATCTTTGATATCATAAAGAAAACCAAACACTGGGATTTAACTACTACAATTATATTATTATTTTTAAATATTCTCGTTATATAGTAGTTGAAAAACTTCTATATATGAATAGTATTATCTTCATTATGAGAGAAATAAATTAAATATTCATTCTCCATATGAATTTAATGATTAATGGTTAAGAAATAATAACATTAATTAAATTAATGTTATTTTATCATTGAATAATATGTTTTCATCAAAAATAATTTGTATTTATTTTTGTTTTAAAATAATTTAATGAATATTTCCCCATTATATAACTTATATTTTATAAAAATCGATATTATATTCTACATTTTCAGATCAAAATTATAAATTCATTAATGTTCATGATCTTTTAAGAAATATTTTTTTCGTGACTTGTGGATAATATTGTATATATAATAAAATTAACTTTTTATACAGTTTCTAAAATGTTGAATATTTATTAAATATGTTACTAATTATCATTAGATAAATTTAATTGTATTCAATATAATTATTTCTATCTTAACTGTTATTACGATGGATTGTTTCATATAACACAAATTTATGCATAATAGTTATTTTTTTGCAGGAAAAAATTTTCATTAAAATTTTCAATTTATTTAAAATAATTTCTTCATTTTCTGGGGTTTAATTTGAAAAAATTCATTTGATATTTTGAATCAACATATAAAAAATTTGTAAATAGATGATATTTATTTTTTTATTAGAATCAATATTAGAAATTGTAAAATTTTTCTGGAAATTAAAGAGTAGATTCGGTTTTCAATCATTAATACTCAATTAAAACATATTTAATAACCCCCTCATGAAAATATATTCAATACATTAATCGAAATAAAACTATTTGAATTGGTAACTATTTTAATGATAATTTTATTTGAGGAAAAACAGATTTATATAGGATCATCATATGTTTACATTTATTATTATCCTTTAGTTTTATAATCATCATTGATGTTGATAATATTATTGTAAATTGGGATAAAAGTGTTATAATATGTTGGGAACATAATATTTAGTGTCTGTAGAGAAAATGATATTAAAAGGGATTTATGTACATTTGGATTAATGTATTTTTGGAATAAATTATCTAATTTGGAATCATTATATGTTTACTGTAAAAGAAAATACATTTCTATATGATTTTTTATTTATTGGAATTACATTGTATTTATATTTTGGATGAATTTTAATATTTTTTTGGGTATTTTGAAAATTTACGATATTTATGTAATTGATATTTTTAGATTATATTTTAAGGGATTATATATTTTTCTTATTTCATATTAGTTCTTGTTTTTGTTATTCGATGATAAATTTTATGTTTATCTATGAAGAATTTTTTATCAAATCATTTCAATATTATGTTTTCATATATTTCCAGATTATTTATACAAAATTAATGGCTTGTTATTTATTGAATGTTTATTCATGATATTTGGGTTCCAATGTTGAGGATTTTCATATTATTAATGTTTTTCATTATAAGAATATTTAAAAATATTTCATATTATCTTACCCATTCCTAACTATTTTGTATTTGGTTAATCTCCAAATATAGGATGAATAACGTATTTCCCATTTATGGATATTTTGATTCATTAATTAATAAATTAATAAATATAGGAATTAAAATTAATTTTTAAAGTAATGGAATAATTAATGTGGTTTAAGTAAAAATTGTTTAATGAACAATTAAATAAATAAATTTTCATATAAAACAGGAAGAAATCAGGTCAACATATTTTATCAGGTTTTCATTCCTGATGGTAAAAGAATCCATTTTTATTTCGAAAGTGTTATTTTGTTATTAATTTTATTATTTTATATTTATTTATAAAATATTATTTTACATTTTTATCCATTATTGATTTTCAATTTTTGGGTCATTATCATTCTCATGATCAGATTATCCATCACATCCAATAATATATATCAGAGAATACATTTTACCTCAATGAATACGTAGTTACATATGATTAATATTCACTAATTTTGATAACTATTTATGTGTAATTTCGTTATCCTATCTAATTTAACATTACATTTTTTTAAATTATATTTTATTATCACTTTTTTTTATTTTGAAAAATGATATTCTTAAATCATTGAATGTCTTTTACCTTCCATAAATATATAGTTTCTAATCCAACATATAGAATTTATTTCATTTACATGTATTAATTTCTTTTGATTAATAATTTTGGAAAATTAAAAAAATGAAATTTATTTAAGGATTAAAAACTAATTTCCTGATGTTTAAATATAATATTATCATTGATATCATAAAGAAAACTAAACATTGGGCTTTAACTACTAATATTATATTATTTTTTTAAATATTCTCGATATATAGTAGTTGAAAAACTTCTATATATGAATAATATTATCATCATTATGAGAGAAATAAGTTAAATATTCATTCTCCATATGAATTTAATGATTAATGGTTAGGAAATAATAACATGAATTAAAGTAATGTTATTTTATCATTGAAAAATATGTTTTCATCAAAAATAATTTTTATTTATTTTTGTTTGAAAATTATTTAATGGATATTTCCACATTATATAACTTATATTATATAAAAATTGATATTATATTCTACATTTTTCTATCAAAATAATAAAGTCATTAATGTTCATGATCTTTTCAGAAATATTTTTTTCGTGACTTGTGGATAATATTGTATATATAATAAAATTAACTTGTTATACAATGTCTAAAATGTTGAATTTTTATTAAATTGGTTACTAATTATCATTAGATAATTTTAATTGAATACAATATAATTATTTCCATCTTAACTGACAGTACAATGGATTGTTTCCTGTAACACAAATTTATGCATAATAATTATTTTTCTGTAGGAAAAAAGTTTTATTAAAATTTTTATTTTTTTAAAATAATTTCTTCATTTACTAGGGTTTAATTTGAAAAAATTCATTCCATATTTTGAATCAACATATAGAAAATTTGTAAATAGATGATATTTATTTTTTATTAGAATCAATATAGGAAATTGTATATTTTTTCATGAAATTAAAGAGTAGATTCAGTTTTCATTCTTTAATACTCAATTAAAACATATTTAATAACCCCCACATGCGGCAGATGATTGGCTTGATGCTGTGGTGAGAGTTTTCCGATTGGTAGGGTCACCACCTTATTTCTTGGTGATCCTTGTCACCATCCTTCTATAGGAAGCATCATCCAGACAGTGGAGCATGAGGCTCCATGTTCACGATGAGGTGATGCTTCTCTGGTCAACCTTTGAGTGCCTATTTCAGGTAGAGTTTTTCCGAGCGTCTCGTCGCCCGATGCGCATACAAGAGCTTCTTCATCTGTAGCAGGGCAATATGTCTCTGGATCAGTACTCAGTGAGGTTCACTGACCTCTAATGTTACTCCATATATATGGTGAAGGACACATTCGTTAGTCCATGAACCTTCGAGCAGGGTCTCAGGCAGGAGATTAGAGCATCGATTATCCCACTCTACATCCTGACTCATGAAGGGGTGTTAGAGAGATAACTCTTGGTGGAGAGTTTCCTTGGTGAGCAGTCACTTGCAGTGATACCCACTACCAGTCATTACGTAGATGATTCTTCTATAGATGGGAGAAGACAGACGTCATAGAGGTCCAAAGGACTAGACCAACATGTGGATGACCACATGACTCAGGATCAGTTGTGTGGGGCACCCGAATCAGATCTTGTCATGCCAGGAGCAGGTTCTATTATAAATACAACAGGCAGGGTCACATGGAACTTGGATATCTAAACTTCCATTTAGATGTTCAGAAGGCGATCGATGGACCGCCCAGGAAGAGACAGAGGTTCGAACGAGGTGTTCCGTAGGGATCAGGTGGACATAGCAGAGGAGATGTTCATGCAGCTAGTGGTTGGATACGATTTTAGATGTTACTTCCACCCCCATTAGGAGGTCCACCCTGACCGTAAGGAGAAGGTGGATATGGGAGAGATCAGATCCAGGAAGCTGAGGCTTATGATCACGACACTCTAGAGATGGTATGAGGTACGATCTGTGTCTACTCCACCATAGCTGCAGTACTTATAGACACATCCCCAACCATTCATTCATTTACACTGCCCTTGTTTAGAGCTCGGAGATTTTAACGGAGCCATTGACTGGAACCTGATGGCTAGAGTTTCCGACGGGTGTAGATTCAACAATTAAGAACTAGTGTCGGTAGTGCGATATTAGTCTCTGAGGCGAGAGCTTCAGCTAGGATTTCCTAGTTTCCGCGTAGAGGCCTTATGATGTCATCTTGGGTATGGACTAGTTATCTAAATTCCATGTTAATATTGATTGTATTAGGCACAATTTGTGGTGTGTTTGCACTAATGGGACCATGTATACCTTCATTGGTTTGAAGGGGCATTTGAATCGTATGATGGACATACCTAGTGGAGGGTTCAGCTGATTACAAATCAGTTGGCTAGCCTTACCCTCGGAGTGGTTGAAGTGGAGAGTCTAAGTTATCATGTAGTGGTGGACAATTACGCAGATTTTTTCCCTAATGATTTCCCAAGTATACCTCCTCACAGAGAGGTGGAATTTAACGTTGACTTGTAGCTCGAGATTACACTGATATCTACACTAGAAAATCGGATGGCTCCCATAGATCTTCGTGAGCTGTTGGTAAAACTATAGGACTTGCTGGGGAAGGGATTCATCCATCCCATTATTACACCTTGGGAAACCACGATTTTGTTTGCCAAGATGGTGGATGGGAGCTTGAGACTTAGTGTCCAAAATTGGTGCCTGAACCAGGTCACTTTGAAGTACAAGTAACAACTACTGAGGATTAAAGACCTCTATGATCAGCAGAAGGGAAAACGAAGGTTCTCGATGATAGACATCAGATCAGGCTATCACCAGATCAATGTGCGAGACAAGGATGTGAAAAAGATGGATTTTAGATGTTGGTGTGACCCCTACGAGTTCTTGGATATAGAATTCGGTTTAACCAACACTCCAGTAGTGTTTATGGGACTCATGAATAGGATCTTTCAGCCTTACCTTGATCTCTTTTTAGTGGTCTTCATCGACGACATTAGGATATATTCGGATACTAAAGGGGAGCATGCCAATTATTTGAGGGTAGTACTGGACATACTCTGAGAGCACAGGCTTTATGGTTAGCTCTCGAAGTTCTAGTTCTGCATCTGACAGGTTCACATTCTGAGACATTTTATATCAGAGGCTGGAGTTGAAGTGGATCCATCAAAGATTGATGTGGTACTTTCTTGGGAGCCACCCGAGAGTGTGACAGAGGTACGTGGTTTCTTGGGATAGGATGGATACTTCATGAGGTTTGTACCAGATTTTCCAGTGTTGCATCACCACTATCTACCTTGATGAAGAAGGGGAAACCCTTGGTTTGGTTAGAGAAATGTCAGTAGAGTTTTCAGGAGTTGATGGAGAGGTTGAATAGTTCCCCCATATTGAGGCTTCTAGAGGAAGGCGTAGTGTACATTGTCTACTGTGACAAATCAGGGGCCGGACTTGAAAGTTTCCTGATGTAGGAGTGAGAAGTGATCACATATGGTTCTCGTCAGCTGATATAACATGAGCAGAACTAATCTACCCTAGACCTGTAGTTAGCAGTAGTGGTCCTCTCCTTGAAGATTTAGGGACATTACATGATTGGTGAGTGCTTTACATTATAAACTAGTCATAAGAGTCTCAGGTATAACATTCCTCATAAGGACCCGAACCCGAGACATCAATGCTGGATTCAGTTCATCCAGGACTACGACTTCGAGATTGTCTATACTATTGGGAAGGGGAACGTAGTTGCAGATGCACTTAGTATAAGATCATGTATACAGTTTCAAGATGAGGTGATAGAGCAGTTGGTCACTTTTAAGATATATTTTGTGGATAGTGATGGAGATGATTTTCTACAGTATCATACAGTCACTCCCCCACTTCATCATCGAGTCAGGGAGGCACAGCATGGTGATGCTGACTGCGAGGCTCAACGTGCTAAAATAACCACAGGTAAAGCACATGATGGATTTTCTAATGTTGGGGAGCCCATCACCCTCTTTCGAGGATGAACCATGATACTTGTATCACCTCAGTAGGATGTGTTGAGGGAGTTCCACACATCCCTACTAGTGGTACACCCAGGAGTGGTGATGATTTAACAAGATCTCTGACGATAGCACTGATGGCTGAGAATGATGAAAGAAGTAGTAGAGTTTGTCTCTCAGTACCTCACTTATCAGCAAGTGATGGTAGAGAATCAGGTACCATTAGGTTTGGTCCAACCTTTAGAGGTTCCAAATTATATGTCAGTTGGGATATCCATGGACTTCATGAAATTACTTCCACGTACATCCCAGTGACATGACACTATCTATGTGATCGTCAACACACTCACCAAGTCGGACCACCTCTTACCGATCATAGAGCATGGTTTAGTAAAGAGGGTGCGGTGCCTCTATGTGTATGATATTTTTCGGCAACATCACATAACATTGACAATTGTCTGTAATCATGGTGCATGTTCTACTTCCTAGATATGGAAGGGGTTACAGTAGGATTTCAGGATGTAGCTTCATTTGAACATCGCCATCCATCCATAGATGGAGGGACAGACTGTGTTGACCATTCAGACCCTCGAGGACATGCTCCACGGTTGGGTCCCTGATTTTTGTCGCAGCTGGGAGGACCACTTTCTTTTGGTGGAGTATGCATACATCAATAGCTATCACTCCAACATAGGGATGTCACCCTTTGAGGCATTATACGGGCGAACTTGTAGATCACCATTGTGTTGGATTATCCCAGGGCAGTCGGCACTCGTGGGAATAGATATGGATCGGGCCACCACAGAGAGAGTGAGGATCATCCAGGAGTGGATGAAGACTACACAGACCAATTAGAAGTTGTATGATGATATGAGAAGGAGACATATGAAGTTCAAAGATGGAGACTACATATTTTTTTGGGTCATCCGACAATGAGGATTGTGGATATTTGGACAAGGAGGAAATTTATCTATGAGGCTCATCAGACCACTTTAGGTCCTCAGCAGTGTTGGCAAGGTGGAATACCACATAACTCTTCTAACTCAGTTGCCCCGGTTGCACGATGTCTTCCACGTATCCCAGCCGAGGAGATACGCACATGAAACTTCTCAAATCCTCGACCATAGCGACATGAACATCCACGATAGGGAGACTTTACAGAGGTTCCAGTAGAGATTGAATATCGGCCAGAGTGGGTACTTTTTGTCCAATCAATACCTCTGGTGTGCATTAGCTATCAGCATTGGAACCTCTAGGAGAGCACATGGGAGCGGGATGCTCAGATTAGTGCTAAGTAACCCCATATGATTACCTAGTATGAGTAGTGGCTTAGGGGGACATAGAGCCATGAGGTGGGGATAATGTAAAGACACTGAATTTTCTATGTAATTTTTTTAAAAAAATAAATTAGAATTTTAAATGTCTGTGAAAATTGGCAGTGTGTGATTCCAAGGCCCGGAGTGGCCGAAATGAATTTCTAATTTTGTGTTCAGGTAGGTTTAGTAAACTTGTGAGTGGATTTTTCTAACTCTTGAACCAGTTATCAGAATTGAAATCTGAGGGAACTATTGAACTCGCAGTGCCAGTATTCACTTAAAGATACTTTCACCTCGACGGAAGTTGGTCATGGATGAATGTTAGTTTTTGGGTTTTTTCATGGAAATAATAAAATTAAATAAACACACATTTAATATTACTTTTTTGTAACCACCCTCCGATGATTTTGTTCAGGGGTGGGGTCCACCGGAACTAATCCTCCTCTTCATGATTTATTGTGGTGGGGACCACCCAAGATCTCAATTCCTCACAATTCGAATTTGGGGGTGGGGTCCACCCGACCCTTATAAATGGGGGGAGAGGAAAAAATCTTGACTTCCTCATTAATGTGGATGAGCCTCTTGGGATTCTTCCAGAATTTATTGTACCAACCCTCATTCTATAGTTATGATACCCACCATAATTAATGAATCTTTTTGAATTCAACAAACATAATAATAGATTTAATTATCTATTATATTGGCACACCTTTGACTTTGGTTGAATTTGGGATGGGAGGAGCTTTGAGAGAACGTTGTCCAACGAAGAACTCTCCGACATTGAAGAATGCTCCACTGACGAAGAACATCGACATCCATTGACCTTATACTTCGGGGCTTCATTGGACGTGGAATGTCCTGATATTTTGAGAATCGACGACCATAATCCCTTCTTCTGCCAATGTCAACGAAAACCCTGTTTTAGGGGTTTAATGATATTTGTTTATATCATTCCATGTACAACCTTCTTTTATTGTGCAGATTGGGAACAAACATTACAGATGATTATGGTTTGATTTTCATTTTTCTGAACCTCTTCCTACCACTCTAAAGTAGAGGATGTTTTCCAAACTAACACGGACTGACCCCTCCATTGTTCTTATTTAGTGTGTTCTTCGAATTAGAGGATGGTGATATAGGTAACAGCGCTCCGCCACTTATGGCCTCAGCCGCTCCATGCCACCATGGAATCACCACCATGCTGAGCTGCCGCCTTGAGGCGAGCATCCTCCAACCCCCTACGACGCACCATAAAAACTGGCCTCACTTCCCCCAAGGCGCTTCGGCTGATCCGGACCGCGCCCCCTGTGGTTCCCTTGTCGAACTAGCCTCCTCCCACCAAGGTGCCCCAGCCGAATGGGCCTACGCCCCCATGGTGCCTTGGACGAATCGGTCTACGCCCACCCATGGCGCCATGGTCGAACTAGCACATTCCCCCCGTGGCACCCCAGCCAAACCCTCCCACCGCCCCCACGTTTCCACGACAGAACCGAAACCATTCCCACTAGAAACTCTAACCGAACTGGCCCGTGCCCTCGGAGCATCCCCAGGGCTGAGCAGCCATGCGGCGCCCGCGGCCCCCCGTGGCCCTCGTGACATGTCGGGCCCCCAGTGAACCAGGCCACATAATGGGTTGGTCCTGCCCCAACGGGTCAGGCCGGGTCGACCTGAACCTGGTCTACCCATACTAGGTCAGGTCGGGTTGGTCCAATCGGGTCGGATAGGAACTGGGCCCATTACAACCACTTTTACTTTCTTTTGGCCATATAATTGGCACCAGATGTCGATTTGAAGAAACTTTAGCAGCTTAGGTAATATTGGAGTGATACATTGCCTTTGAGTGATACTCCACTGAGATTTGGATTGATATGGGATACAATCAGGTTAGGTCGAGCATGAATCAAACTGGGGCCCGATGACTAAAAGGCTAATAAATCACAGACCAGACATTCAATTGACACACAGTCTATTACGTAGAGACCTCAATGATGTGGAAGAACATTGAGATAAATTTTCATGATACTTTGTGGAAGTTGTAGTATCAACCAATAGATTGTGGAGAGGACCCTCACAGAGACTAGCGATCATTTTTGTGTGAACCTATTAGCTGGAAAAGACATGATGATTGCTGACCATTTGACTCAGAGTGACTTGACTTGCCTAGTGGGGAGAGACGTGGTTACATGAATGACCCACAATGGGGAGCTCCTAGATGATTCTGGAGAACCATGTTACTCGACAAGAGGAGTACCTCAGCAGGCTATGAGGGGAGTGCCTCTGTGTGACACGGTAGACCCACAGTGGGGAGCGACTCCGTGTGATGCAGCAGACCCACAATACTCGACAGGAGGAGTACCTCATCATTCCAAGGTTAGTGGGAAGCGCCTCTGAGTGACGTGGTAGACCCACTATACTCGATAGTAAAGGGGTTCTCCAGCAGCCGATAGTTCAGAATGTTACTTGTTACTACCCCATGAATAAATCCAGGAAGGACCTGAGTCAAATCCCTTGTGTTTTCCACATGATTGAGATGGATCACATGATAACATAGGTATATGTATTGGAATATACCTATGTAAGGTTATGTGTTGATTTCATACTTTGTGTTTTATCCTTATTGGATTTTTTTGAGAGCTTCAGTGTCTCGGGGTCCCTATTGAGTAGAGTTATACTCACCCCTACATGGGATATGACTGCATCTTGTTGTGTTGGATGTAGACGATGGACATCACTAACTGACGCTATGAGTACTAGGATAGGACGGTGCTCAGAGGTGGACCATACGATGAGTTGGTACACAGAGGAGGTGGACAGACGAGGAGTGCTGAGGAGGTGATCTGTACCTATACTTCAGGTACGAATCTCGGAGGACGATCCAGTAGTTGTCTTTCATTTTCTTCAGTTGTGTTGAATTTCAGTTGTAGTTGTACATTCTAGTTGGACCTTCATTCTGGCCACTTTTTACTTACTATACACATTTTTTTACTATACAGTTGACTTGTGTTCTTACCTTGCTATGTGTTTTGTTGAGTATGTTTATAGGTTATGAAGGCAATGCCTTCCCTGTTTTACGGAATAGTCCTTTGGTGCTAGTCACCAGCTCGTAGCCTATAGAAGGTGGGCTTTGGGTAGTCATGACACTGGCCCCTATGGACGGGTCATGAAAAAATTATTTTATTTATATTTAATAAATTATAGTATTTCAATTTTCCAATAAATAACATTGATGGTGTCTAATGTTATATAATATTATATTAAATTATGTTTAATTTTTAAAAAACTTATAATTGGAAATATCAATTTGATATTGTAGAGAATATTATTATTTTTCATATAAATTCTTCACGTATCTTTTTATTGTTACTTTCACAAACACTAAAATGTTAAAAATATTGATATCATTGTAAACATCCAAATGCATAACAAGGGCATAAAAACATTGATATAAGGGATAAAAACAAATACCCCTCATCATATTTTTTATATTATATTTTTTAGAACCTTAATTACCATATTATATAAATATATCAATTTTTCCATTTGAAAATGAAAATTAATTTATATTAATTTAATACATTAACAAATTCTGTGGGTTCCCCATTCCAATCTTATAGAAGGAAACCACTACTCCAATCTATGTATATCTTCCATATCAAAAAATCTCCACAATTATATAAATAAATAATATCCATAAATTATTCCATAATTCATTTAGGGTTGGATTCATATAAATACAAACCTAGAATTCATAATGTGTATGTGAAATGAGGTTTTTAATAGAAGAGGTAACTTTATTAACAAAAAAATTGTAATTTAATTTCTTATCCTATAACCTTAAATTCAATCACCCCTATTAAAATATAATAAAATTAGTGTCTCGAATTTAATAAAATGTTGTTAAATCAATGTAATATCGTTTTTAATTTCAATTTACATTAAAAAGGAAACAAAACCATCATTCGTACTAATGTGCGAACTACCACATTTCATAATAAAGCATTCCATTTCTGAAAACTTTCTTTCATAGATGGTTATTATGATGTATTCAATTCACATATTTTATATTATTAAAATAATTTACTATTTTTAATCTCAATAGATTTTATATCTTTAAAAAATTATTTTCATTAAAAATTTGACCATTGGATTTCTATACCTAAAAACTAACATACCGATGTAGTTCTGTAATTAATTTTTCAAAAATTAACTCTCATGTATAGTCATGGAAATTGAATTAATTATTATATAAAATATAATTACCATGATAATAATTATATAATGATAAAATAACAATTATCTTCTATCCCTATTTGGGAACTGAAAAATTGAAACGTTACATGCACATTCATATGGACTACACTCTATATATTGTAATGTTTTTTGAATTACATGGATGTCCAAGTTATTTGGACACAATATTATAAATAATTCAAAAAATATGTATTTGTATATTGATTACTATTCTATATATGATGAATCACATGAATCTATTACTATATTAAAAACATTGATGTCATACATAAATAATGAATAGAACATCCCCAAACCACCGGACATCTGAAAATTTGATGAAGTAACTAAATATTTATTAGAATTTAAAAATATAAATTTATTAATGATAAGTGAATAATCTAGTAAAATTTTATTAAATTTTTAATATTAAATATAATTTCATTATACATAATTTAATGAATGTATTCTACATGTCGTACTCTAGAGAAGATATTTTACATCAAAACCATAATTTATATGTTCCTATATAATATTTTTCATTTACTCATATAAAATAAAATTTTCATGAATTAAATAATTTTAAAATAATGTATGATAAATGTTACTTGAAACCATATTTTACATTATTTAATAACGTTTTAAATGTTTAATTTTAATCAATTTTCAAATGGGTTATTTTTTAAATTTTTATAAATGCATGCAAGTGATTTTTTATATATGTATACAATGTGAACTTAATTTCCCTTTTTCATGAAAATTATTATTTTATGAATATAATATACGTTTTTTTCTGGATTTTTTGAATAATATATTATTATCCATTCAACTAATATTTTTTATAATAATTTTATTATAAATAAAAATAACTATCAGGATTTTTTCATGAATCATAATTGAGCTCATGTTGATTCATTACGCAGAATAAATTATTATATTTTTTCATTAAAAGGAATAATTATATGTTTTTTATGTATTTTATGGAACATGGATTTATTGTTCATAATGAGTGATCCTGAATGTGATCACCAAATAATTTTTTAATGAATATGTTCTCAGAAAAATGATATTCAAATTAACAAAGTATAATAACAAAATTGTAATGTTTAATGTAATGGATCTTTTTAGGGTTCTTTAAAAAGGAAATAAAAAGAGGCTAAATAAAATTTATATTCATTTTCAATACTCCTAATGGAATAAATATTATTTCAAATGGAATGATAATGATAATTTTTTAATATAATTTTTATTCCCCTTAAGAGTAAATGATATATTCTAATAAAAATTATTTAGAGGTTCTAATGTTTTATAAGAGTCAGTGATGACTATTATTTTTATAAAATAATTTCTAATATAGTGTCTTATATATTCACTGGTTCATTTAAATGAATTACATGTGTTTGTGACCGTTAAAATACATTTCCATTTATTTAAGGTAGTCTTTGAAAAATTATGATGATATAATATTGAAAAAGAAAATAATTGTATACTAGGAATAATGATCACTAAAATACATATGTACTATTATATAGGAGTTTTTCCTAATTATATATACCTATAAATTTAATGGTCATTTTTTATGTATGATATCCAATATTTCTATTTGATTTTTTATGATATTTATAGATAAAATTATTTCCCTATTAAAATTAAGAGTTTCATAAATGTAGGTATTATATATATAGAACTGGATCATGGACTATTGGTTCAGTTATATTATAGACGGTATATGATAAAAGTTAAAGATATCGTTAGAGGTTATGATGATTCAGATAATTTTATTTTAATAGTTTTATATACCATCATGTGTTAATAATCCAAATATTGATTTTTTTTTTAAAGGCTTCGATACAACTTCTGAGATTTTACTTGATGGGGTTCAATAATGATTAATTGTATTTTGGGTATCATTTATGGAAATATAACCCTTGGGTTAAATATATTTATAGTGAACGTATTATTTGAGTTATATGGATTTTATTTTCTAACGACACCATTTTAAAGGTATTGGAATCTTTTACGGACTATTTAATTATTGATATACATGTTATTATGGTTTATGGTAAATGGTGCTAGTATATTTGTAGTAATATATAATTTATCATATAATTAACCATAATATTTAGAAGTGATTTTGATACTATGATTTTATTGTGATTTTTAAATAATTTAACTATTTTGGGGAGATAATATTATTATATTAATTTGAAATTACTTTTCCTAAGATAAAATTTTAACTATATAATAAAGGATGAATTATCTTTTGAAATAATTCATAATTTAATTTTTTATAATAGTAACTCCAGATATTTAGGAAAAATATTAATAATCTTTAGATATTGTAGCATTAGATAAAATTAATATTTTACATTTTTTATTTGGAATGAGATATTGTATTTGAGGATAAATTCTAGGATTATCTGGAAGGAATATGTCATAAAAGAATTTAATTTTTGGGGGTATTAACATGATATAGTATATTATTATGAATTTTTACCATAGATATTTTTAAATGATTGAAGTTGATCTTTGGGTGTTATTATTTATAATTTTGTGAATAAATTTTTATATGTTCATATGAATGGCTATTCATATTGTATATTGGATAACCTTATGATAACCATTATTTTTTTTTATAATTTCATAAAATATGTTGAAAACATGCCCTCAATTTATAAACATTATGATCCATTGGGATATTATTTTTGAACATCAGGCGTGAAAAATTCATTTATAATTTATTACCTTAAGTAAAAAGATATAAGAGAAATTGAATCCATGAACATAAAAAATTAGTAAATATTTATGACATATAAAAAAAATATTTATATTTAATCGAATTCCCAATAATAAAAATAAAATGAATCACAAAAAAGTAGGAAAGAAATCTTGAAATACAAAAGTTATATCTATACATTTATTTCAGATGAATTGATGGAATTCTTTTTCACCTACTGATTTATGGATTTTTTGTTCAATAAAATTATTTTGATAATGTTATATGTCACTCCCTCTCAATATTTAACATAAAATTTCTCTTGTATGTAAAAATATTTAGATTCCACAAAGGTAATTATATTTACAAACATTATTATGTTTTATTTTAGATTAAATCCCTTTTTCCATTTATTGTTTTAAAATTATTATTGTAATTTAAATTTTTACAAAGTGGGGTTTATAAAATATATATTTTTATATATAAAAAATGCATTTTACTTAAAATAATCATGTATTTTGTCCACTTCCTATAACTAATTATTTTAAATTATAATTTCAACTAATTTAATCATGAAATTGATTAGATTGTGAGGATGTAATTTTTGTAACGGTTTAAATTGTTATTCCTTGTGATTGTAATACATGTAATTGTTTAACAGTGTATATGACACAGAATAATGATCATTAATGACAAAAAATGTTATTATTTATATTTTTTAGCCATAACATTGTCATTTAATTGGTGTCCATGAATAGGAGTAATCTAATAAATATATATATGTATATATATACATTATGGCCCTATTAAAAAAATTTATTGACTAATTCATAGGAAATAAGATTTCAATTTCTATTTAAATCATTTTATACATCAATATGTGTTTTACAGGAAAATATATTTATATTTTTCATGGAATATATTATTGAATCCTTTCACATAATGTAAATATAAGAGAAAATTTGATATTTTTTTAAATTAAAAAATCCATTTTATATTAGTGTAAAAAAATTTATTTTGCAGAAAATATTGATTTATAGTGACTATTTAATAATTATGATGGTAATGAAAATTTTATCTTTAATTAAGGTATCTATAATTCACTATTTTATTTTTCATTTTAAATAATATTTCATTATTTATTTCATTTTAAATTTATTCCAATTAGTGTCATTCCAAACAACCAAATAATTTATTTTGGTAAAATCATATTTTTAAACATAAACGATTTTTTTCATTAAAATAGTTTCATTCATCGAAATTTCATGTTTATTTCAAAAATTAGTTGTCTCCATTATATGAATTTATTTCAAAACAATATATTCCATATTAAGAAATAGAGTGTAAAAATTTGGTAAATATTTGAAATAAATTTCTGGTTATGGTGAATAATTAACATGTTAATATTAATGTATAATGTAATGTGAAAATTGAGTTAACTATGGTTACAAGTGATATGAAATAGTTTTAAACACACCATTCCACTTCATTTAATTTTTTTTGTTTTATTGAGATCTATTAAAACATTATAATATTCAGAAATATTATAATTTGGTTTCATTTGAAATTGATAATGGAATTTATATTATTTTATATATTGAATAATTGGAAAATATTATTTTCAGGATTTTGATATCATTAATATTTTTTTCATTACTCGATCCGGAGACCTATCGAACTAGGTTATGAACTAACCTGTGAAAGTGAATGCAGGGTTTTTATGATCCCCACGATTTGGAGAAAAAAACCTAGACATCGATAAATAATAAGAGGGAAATATTTCTACTAAAATGTGACAGTATTTTTTATATGTGACTCTGAAACAAAAAATAATGTAATTTGAAATAATTTACAGATATAATATTTGAGATATATCCTAAAAGAATACATTAAAAATCCCAAATACAACTCCATAAAAACTCAATTAAAAACTTAAATATCAATGAATTACTGCTTTTTATATATGGGAAATGTTCCACCATCTAACCGCCACATACCTATATGTATTTTATATATATCGTTCTTGTAGAGTAAGCATGCATTAAATTTACTGTATCATAAGAAAATATGAGGTCTATACAACACCAAAGGAATGTGAATGTTGTGAACTACATAAGCTCAATTGGATTCGTCCATGGTGTTCCATATCAATTTATTTAAAAAAAATCGCAACATAACTGTATCAAAATATAACAATTCGTGATAATTAGTCAAACCATTTTATATCAAAATCATGGTAAAAAATTTCTTATATTACATATTTCAAAATAATTCCACATAAAATATTTTTAAATCATATTTTAAAAAACAAAAATCATCATTTAAAACACATGTCATCTCATGTCAAACAAAGTATTAAAAATAAAACAAAGGAATACATGACAATGATAATGTATGGTTATCATAAATAGGACTCTCCAACAACATTTTATATAAATAAGCAGTGCACACACAAATCCTCAATAACCAAGGAATAAATGATTTGGAAATATTGGAACATCATTGAATTTATTCCCATTGAATTCCAATAATTTTTTATATACAATGAATCACTGATATAGGAATTGAAGGACACCCTAATAATTAAACAACTAATAATACAATTATGTGAGACCAAATACTACAAATTCCACCTTAATACCCAAGGATCCCTTCGGAGTAATGTTTTATATACATTTTAAAAAGGTCTTTCATATATTATATCAATTTCAAAAAACTTTTTTCTATAAAAAAACATGCATTGAAGACTATTCCATTGTCTATTTCATAAATCATTGAAAAATAGTTTTTTTAAATAATATAATTGGAAAAATTGTTTTGTTATTTAATTAAAAATAATACAAAATAATATTTTAAATTACCAGTAAAATTAATTTAGAATGACTATTATAAAAAATGATCAACCATAGATCAAAAAAAATTAGTCAGTGATAGAACAACCAATCTCAATCTCAGGGAACCCTCCAACAATGATTTGATCCTTTCACTGAAATGGTATAAGAACTAAGTGGAAAAAATATTCACTAACATCAATTATCATTTAATATAATTTATTTTATATATGAATTAATTATTAATGTGTAGTTATATCTAAATATACTTTAAGAGTATCACACACCACAACACATCCAACCTGCGATTTTCCCTCTTGAAGAATGAAACACATGTGTCCTATAAAAGATTTAATATCTTTTACAACAATATCAATAAATCCATAATATATCATGAATCATTAATATTAATTCAAAAAATTATCAACAAAATGTAAATTTGGAGATCAAATAGACCGAAATAGGAGAAATTATCGTTTCTAGATATCAATGTGCCAAAAGGAGAATCTTGTATGGGATGATTCCTCTCATTGTTTCTTCGAGTATATGTAACACCCTGAGATTTTATGAAATATAAAATATAAAATTTCATAATTTTCATATATATTTTTTGTTACCAAAAGTAAATAGTTTATCTTGCATCACCACTGAGACCATTATTATCATATGATTCACACAACAGAGAGTTCCTTTGGTAACTAGTAATAAACTAATAATCATGCATTAGAGAATAATAATATATATTTGATATTATTATTTAATATTGAAGTTATCGACTAGACATAATATTGGAGGGTGAGAATATTAATAACTATAAGTTGTATTAAATGTTTATAACTATACATTACATTCATCCTATAAATTTTATTATTTTAAAATAAGAATAAATCCTAATTTTTAATCGTAAAATTGTTATATTTTTTAAAGGTAGTTTATCCAAATTTTAATTGGGAACCTATTTTAAATATAATATTTTAATATTTTAATATATTTACAAAAGAAATGTACATCATTATTGAAATGAAAAAAATTATTTTCAAGAAATTTGTTATATTTTCTTAAGTAATTTTAATTTCTGTTGAATACATAAAAATACTTCATTTTAGTTGAAAATTAAGTTTTCCTTTAAAAATAATTTATAAAAAAATATATTTTAAATTTGATTTAATGTATCAAATTTATATATTATAAATATATTGATTAAATTTATGTCATTGAAATAATTGTTATATTTATCTTTAATATATAATCTTAATGAACTTTTGAACATTTTCAATTCAAAACCAACTTTCCCACCACATCTATGGGATTAGCTATAAATTTAATTTTCCCACTTTTGTGAATTGAGTATAAAAATATAGAAATAAATTGATATAATATGTCTAATTTTTTTAATCAAATAATATCAAATTAATTTTTTGACCATAGAAATTAGTGAAACTGAATAAAACTAATTACTACGATTAAGGTTATATTAAGCTTACCAAAGCACCAAACTTTAATAATCGGGGAGAAATGACATAAATTTATTTCCCAAATCCATTGGCTAAAAATAGTTCTAAAATATCACCTATTAATTCTAATTTTATAAGTTATTGGGATAATATCCTATGGGTGTTCGATATAACATGTTATTTAAGGAATAACTATAAAAAACAAACCTTCTTTAACGTTACCATTTATAAAGCCTTGTTATGTAAAAACATGTTTTTAGTTATACATATCCTTTTGAAATACATGTTGGATATTTTTTTATATTTATTTTATCATTAATATTTATATAATATGTAGTTGCATAATATTATATAGGAATTCCAATGCATTGAATATTTAGATAACAAATAACCAAAAAATCAGAAACTAAATTTTATAAGTGATGTAAATTGATTGAATTTTTATTTATAATAATTTTTTATTTTAATATATCAATATACATAGATGTGAAATTAATAACTAGATATTACTATAATGTTTTGAAAATTTGTAAATTGAAAATAAAAAGATTGCCAAAATTGACATTAATGTTATTTTACAATAAATTATATATTAATAAATAAATTATAATTAATAAAAATCATATATACTTACAAGTGATTTTTAAAGTTATTAAATATCAAATATGATCTAATAATGGACCAAATTATCTTTTATAATTACCAAGTTGATCCAATGAAATTGAAAACATTATTTTTCACTGTTTTGGTTAATGTAGGGTTTTTTAGCGTTACATGCACTTGTTTTCATATTAGTTCCCAAAAAATAGGAGATTTAAATTTTTATAATTAGATATAATATTTACTATTTAATGGGTATATAATGTCTCATTAGTATCATATTAATTTATTCCTAATGATTAAATTAAATATGTTAGAAATATAGTTATTTTATTAAAAATAAAAATGATAAAATTGTTGAATCATAGATGTCAAAATCAAAAATATTATAATGGATATTATTTTTGCAAGATATAAGTTTTTATAAACAATAAATCCCCTATAACATGTTATTTTTTCATATTTGAGTCATATTAGTCCACGGAGACCTCCAATAATTCATACATTTATTTATTTATAAGAACACCCATTTCCTTCACTAAAAAATGCACTCCCTCTACACCCATAATCACACAATTAAAACCACTTGATCATATAAAATATTCCACAAATATAATAAAAATACCTACCCTATAATTAGAAGCCACACCCTTGGCATAAATCCATCCATGGAAACCATTTGGTAAAAACCAAAAGGATCCACATGAATAATATGTAACATTCTTCCTCAAAAACTTTTTTATTTTCATTATCCACCCCTCAAATATTATAATTTCACAGTTATATATAATAATAAGAATCCTCATTATACCTATATGTTATTATTATATGTTTTCAAAATGAACGTACACACACATCCATCTAATGGGTAATGAAATTACCATTAATGTTTATGGTGAACTACAACCTCATAAACAACTATCGTTCATTTATCCATTACCACCTATCATAGAGGGAAATTATGATGGAAATTTAGTTTATATATAATATATATGCTAATAACTTTTTATTAATTAATCAATAGTTATTATATAACACATAACTTTATAATTTTCCATCTATGTAAATATGAGTACATAATTTGTGAAATTTTTGACTACTACCACCACAAACAAATGTGATTTGTTCCCACTATACATGAAATATATAAAAGATGGTATCAATTAATAATATTTTACATAAATAAAATTGAAATTATATTCCATAAATTTTAATATATCATTTTTATTACCCTATCCACACATTAAAAAGTGATAACATCAGTCTAGGACATGTAGAATACCACCTCCGTTACCGGATGTGATTCATTTTAAATTAGAATAATCTATTATCTATAATAAACTGAGCTTCCTTCCTGCTAACGTGTCACATGCATATTCATCCACATCACCTAAAACATTTCCCTCCTCCCTCCCATTTCATGATTCTCCTCCTACAAGATCCCAATACCCGTGTTTCCCTCAGATCTTCCCTCCCTATTAGGTTTCCCATTCTCTATCTCTTCCACCCCATTCGATGTGGCCAACTCCTTCTTCTTCACCTCCACCTACACCGCCTCCACCTGCACCACCTCCAACTATGCCGCCTCCAACTGCACTGTCACTGGCTACCTCACCACCGGGTGCTTCGACTCTGCCTAATACACCTAACAAATTTACTCAATCCCTCAATACCATTTCAATCCCACTCACAACATCTCTCAACACCTCCTAGGGTTCCATTGAAAATATTCTCTTCCAACCTCTACCTGGTGCACGACCTCCCATTTCCACAACATCGTCGACCAAGTTCTCCTCCTCCATCTACGACCACACTCTTTCAAAACAATACCTACCCAGCAGTTCACATGTTTGGTCACCTTCTCTTAGTCTTCCCTGCTTCTTTCATCTACTCCCGGTTCCACCATCCGCAAATCATCCAAATGTTTCTTCACCATTGACTGTTATGGCAGACGACCCAAAAATGATTCACGAAGCTCTTGAACTTCACCGAAACTTCTTCATTTCGTGGAAAATCAATCTTTCCCATCATTTGTATATCTCAACGACATATGGACATTAATCCTTGATGTAGATTCAACCATTTTTGGATGCCTACGACACCATGTGTGTTTTCATTCCTAACTAATCTGTTAGATTATTCTCTAATTTTAAGCTATTTATTTAACCCTATTGATATAATGATTCCACAATTTAATGCAATATTACTGATTATAGTGATCATTTTTTTGGGCCTCAATATGTTACTAACATATCACTATTATTATGCAGACACAATAATGTTCAAGATCTAAACAAAAGGTGTTCTATATTCATTTCATGAATCATTGGCACCATATGTACAACCCATTTCACTACTCATCATTCATGTTATCCCATTGTTTCATGCAGCTGAATCATTTCATTTTTAAATTTTCCTTAAAAGGTTCAACACATAATACATTTATTCATATTTTTTACATTACTCATCATCCATTTTATGCCATTTGTTTTTCAAATTGAATCTTTTCATTGTTAATTTTACATAAATGGTTCAAGAGATCTTACATTAATGTCATTAAGACATGTAAAGCATGCTGTTTTTGAAGGTAATATCATTAATCAAGTTTCTTAATCTAGGCGTTATAATACAATTTTAATTTTATAACATATTTTTTATAGTATATTCAGGTATTTTTGGATCATTAGAGCATGCCTCATAATTAGTATGTATGATAATTTTATCTCATGTACTCATGATTTGAATGGGCATGTTATTTATATGGGATTGAATTTAATATTGCAGGATATTGTGTCCATTAATTAGTTAAACCTATTATTCGTGGTTATGTGTTTTATATATCTAATTATCAATACATCTGTCATAATGAGTGATTACTATTTCAGCTTACTAACATGCATCATTTTTTATTTGGAGGTACACATTATGTTAATGTTGGTTATTGGTCGTACAATCATGGAGTTAACATCTCTTTCATCCTACATGTGAATGCGGGTAATCTGTTTTCACTCTTCAATCCACTGTATATGTATTTTTTTTGAACAAAAAACATATGAAATAGATGATTATAATGCTTTAATACGATTATGTTTTCACTATTGACATCAGTGTATATTGACAAGGTAGTATTTTAGTATGATTATGTTGTGATTCAGCGTGTTTTCTCTCCATTATGGGATATTCATCTCATAATGTTTAAATTACACACATCATATTTTAAGATGAATATTGGTTATTTTTATTTATATATTGCAGGTGACACACCATGCACATGAAGAGATCAAGGGAATCCTACACTAATAACTTCCAGATCTCTACAACAGGATTGTTTTCCTAAAATTGTGGAATTAACCTCACTACCATGCATCATATTTCATTTTCATTTACACACTATATGAATGCAGGTTATTGGTCATAAAATCAATGACATAACCTCCCTTTCATCCAACATATGAATCTAGGTGATATGTTTTCACTATTGACTCCATTGTATATTGTTTTTTGTGGACTAAAAAAATAAGAAACTCATGTTTATAAGGATTTTATATTAAAATTTTAATTTTATAACACATTGTTTATAACATTTTTCGGTATTCTTGGATCATTGGTGAACACCTCATAATTAGTATGTTTGATATTTATATCTCATGTCATTAGGATTTGAATGGATGCGTTATTTAGATGGAATTGAATTTAATGGTGCAAGTAATTCTATCCATGCTTTAATTGAACCTATTATTGGGGGGTATGTGTTTTATATATCTAATTTTCAATACATCCCTTAGAATGAGTGATTACTATTACTGCTTACTACCATGCGTCATTTTTTATTTGGAGGTACACAATATGTGAATGCAGGTTGTTGGTCGTAAAATAATGGAGTTAACCTCTCTTTCATCCAACATTTTAATGCAGGTAATCTGTTTTCACTATATAAGTATTATATTTCTCTTTTTATTTCACAATACCATTAAATTAAATAAAATCTGGACAAATCATACATGGAGTGATATTTGTTCAACAACACCACAACAAACACATGACGTACATTATATAGTGTTGTTGTTTTATAAGGTCAAATGTATATAACATCATTGTTTTTATATTTATAACACACTCTTACAGTTATATTATTTTACAGTTTTTTATTATTTATTTATATTATATGTAATGAATATTAATTCAGGGTATCATGACTGCAATTATTGCATCAGGGATTACTGTATCATCATTTTGGATATATAAAACTTCATCGAATGGACATGTTTTGAGGGGATTCATTAGTTGTGGATATTTTTATAATGTTTCTGTAATTAGTTTCTTCTACCTATATTATATATCAATCGTCAATCATGTATTTCAAAACTGGACCATTATCTTTTTCATGAGTGAACAACCCTCTTAACTGAGGGCTTTATATTTACTACTTTTCATTTGTTAAATCACCATTTAAAAGGTGTATATGGCCATTTGATAGTGTTCGCTACTCATACTTCCTGTTTTCATACAGGTATACCTTAATTTTTTCATTTTCCCACAACCATGTATGTCTGTATTTCTATTTATGTTGAAGCAATTTTCAGTTGCAGGAAGTCTTTTTTCCATTATATTCATTCAACTACATTACTATTATCCCTCCTCTTTTAATACAGGTATACCTTACAATTTATAATATCCCACATCCATGTATGTGTGTATTTCAGTTTATGTTGAAGTAGATTTTAGTTGTAGGTAGTCTTATAGTCTCTAAATGTGTTCAGCTTCAATACAGTGATCCTGCCTCTTTTTATGCAGGTATAGCTTACAATTATAATTTTCTCATATCCATGTATGTCTATATTTACATTTATAATGTAGAAAATTTATGTTTTAGTCGGTATTACAGCCTCTAAATGAGCACAATTTCATTACAATGATCCTGCCACTTTTCATACAGGTATAGATGACATTTTCAATTAACCATATCTATGTATGTGTATTTATTTTTATATTGAAGAAAAATTCAGTTCTTGGCGGTCTTAATGCCACTAAATGTATTCGAAATCATTACAGTTATGCTATATCATATCATGCAAATATTAGTTACATATTTCATTTTCCCACGTCCATGATTCTGGGTATATTTGTTTATGTTGATGTAGATTTCAGTTTTAGGTACTCTTACTGACTCTATAATTTTTAAAACTTTAATTAATTTATTCTTTTTCTAATTTTTTTTATAATTTTTCATATTTTGTTATAAAAATAACATGCTAAACATGTTTTGTTATCCCACATTTTCCTACTTTTAATCATCTTAATGAAACCATTTATCTTTGAAAATTCATAACTATTCATGTTTTTCTTTAATCAATTTTTAGATTTTATAGGTGTTCATTCATTAATATTGTGTGTTTTCCACCAATATTGAAATTTCAATTGAGAAAAGTCCAAGGTCTAGAGAAGTGGATAATTTATATCAATTATATTTCATTAATCAGTTGGTTTTACAATAAATGTTCTACAATTTATTCCTTCCCATATTTTTGATATGTAGCTTGAATCACTTACTTGATTTCACCAAAATCATCATGATGAAAGACTTCATCACTACCGCAACATGGTATGATAGTCAAATCACTGCAACACATTAATTCATAATCATTATTAATAGCAATGTAACATATGATAATATATGTTTTACTAGAAACATGCTATCATAATGTCATTGAAATGAACTAATCATTTTAATAAAAAATATTGAACCTTTGAAAGTAGGAAGTAATTTTATTATAAATTAATCCATACTCATTCATTAAGGAAAAGATGAAATTGTTTTTAAGGGTGTTGTAATAGGTACAGATTGACAGAAATATTTCCAATTTACTGGACATAGAAGTAACATTAAAAGACTGACATTTTTCAGTTGCATCTTCTTTCTTCAGACTGGGGCATGATAAAGAGGAGATCATTTCTTGGCATGACTCATCTATATCCCATAATTTCATGTATGCATCTATCCAGATATGCTTTTTCAAAAACCTACTCTATGATTAGTTGTTGATTTAATCTGTGTCTGTTCATTGATTCCCACAATTATATAACCATCGAATCATTAATGTGATTCCAATGGTTTTGAAATGTATAACTTAATTTTTTTGAAAATATATATCTTCCTTATGGAATGTTTTCCAGATTAATTCCTGAGCTTCCCCCAAAAAATATAAGTACACAATATTGAACTGGAATGAATCTCCACAAAAATGCGTAAACTGCCCCTCCTAAGGGTACATACTATTTTTTGGTTCTTGAGTACCATGGAATATGCATCCAATTTTCAGTTTCCAAATAACAAAGTTTCCATTTGAACATATTTATAGTTCTAGGAAATGTCACTGTTTTTTGTTTCTCCATAAGTGAGAAGATTCACCATTAATAACATACCAATGTTTATAGTAGAAGTCTAATTAAATGATTTAAATATGTACATGTAAACATATTTACTATTCAACTGAATTTCCAATTTAGGTTTATTTATGTTATGATGAACTATGTTTTCCAGTTTAACAGATCTACCATTTTAATAGATTTAGCATTACTTGATTTATTTACATGATTAAAAATGAGCTTAACATTTTTCTAACATTGAAGACCCTTACATGATGCATAGTTAACTCTCCGAAATACTATATTTATATTATCTAAATGAATTATGTTCTGTATAAGCCAGAATAAAATTAAAAAGGATGAAACATACACAACTATAATATGTGTCATTAACTCACACTATTCTGATTGGATCTACTATTAAGTTGTCCTATTGTAGTTCTCATGTTATTTTATAATAATAATATCTATCATTTACTCACATTCAATTTTAATTACATATTACAAGGATCAGAATAGTTTTCTATCGGCTGGTTGTTAATATGTTGACTCCAATGCATAATCCATGTGTGGGGAATTTCCTTTTCATTGTTGGGTGTTGTGTAATTTTAACAGTTTCATCATCCATGGTCTGCAATCATGCCCCACCTCCACTAGATTTCTGGCTGCTTCATCAAGTATGGAATCCAGCTTAGAGAAGTTGTACAAGATAAGAAGAAGTGATCAAATTTAGACTACCCTAACTCATTCTCAGTTCCTAATCACATCAACCTATGACCACTTGTGTTGTCTATGCCTTATTCCCAAAAAAAATAGTAATTTTATCCATCCTTAAGTCTCAAATTCAAACTATAAATACTGCTTCTTATTTCATTTATCTTGTAACGTTTAATTAGTTTTAATCATAGAATGGGATGAATTTAGAAATTTTGGTCTATTTAGTGGAATTTTTTCTAACGCAAAATTTGTATAATGTTATATTTACTGATTTCCTATCCATAATCACTTATGATTTCCAATCCTTGGGTAGATTATGCATTTATCTGTCCACTACGGTTTTAAAACCTTGGAACATTGCCACATCCTGACCAATAGGCTATTCTATTTCTAGGATGATAACATAATGAATAGAATTTATTTATTTTTAATTTGCCGCTTCATTTATTAAAAACCTATCAGTAGCTCTTATATTATTAACATATCAGTTTTATCACCAAACCACCTGCTGGAATGGAAGTTGTTGTTGACTATTTCATTTTTTGGTTGGAATGTACAACTTTTGACATGTTACAGAATATTGATTTTTCATTATATATCATCAAAACATGACAATGAAAACTATAAAAACTGCTCAATTGATAATGGGAGCTGTGAAAATTTGGAGAAATACCCCAATCATGGTGATGGGAGTAGTGAATTTTTTTGTTAATGTGGATCTTTACAAATTATATGTATGATGGGTTAGTTTTTATTATTTGATCATGTTTGAAACAAATTTTTTACTTTAGCATATCTATTATATCTCAACTGCACACATATTGGTTTAACAAGTTATTTCCAACATGTTTTTGTACATTCCACATAAAAAACTGTAAAACTTTCTTTGTTCATATATGATAATCACTTTTTAGAGAATGTATATAACTATTCATTTCTTCCAAACTACCCATACATATGAATTGATTTTACAAATTAATGAAAAAACATAAAATGTTGTATCATATAACACTGTTTAGAAATTCATCATGAATAAGATGATTCTATTGTATGCATTCACTTTTCATTGTCCATTATTCCCACTGAACTTCCATTTTTTCCTACATCAACTCATTTCTTCAATAATCATGTACTCATATCTTCCATAACCATGGACATCTATTATAGAGGAATGATATTTGTGTTTGTCCTATTTTAACTCATGCATATTCATTCTATCTGCCCATATGGTCTGTTATATTGTTTCTTTCAATGTAACCATCAATTATATACTCCAGGGAGAGATTTAGGTAAAATGTTATGGCTCATCTATTTCTCTATATTATTTTATTGTTCACAGAAACATGATCTTGCTGTTGATTATGTATTTTACCATTTAGACTATGTAGGTGTGTTTGTTATCATTTTCTTGCATATATGAAACATTCATAACACCATTTCATTTAAATTATTTATTCTTTACAGGTACATCTGGGCAATCATGGTGCATGCAACCAAAAAGATCCTTATGTCAAAAAACACACCTTAATTTTAGAAAATACAATGAATGAAAAATATAGTTAAAATGGAAGTTAAAATATTGTTTAATATTGATGATTACTTGTATGGGAATGTTTGTATTCATTTTTCGGCATATATGAACATTATTCCACAACATATCACTAATTATTTTTAATCTGCATAGGTACTTTGTGAAAACATGTTGCATGCAACCAAAATTTTTTATTATTATTTGATCAACTTTAAAAAAATATATTTATTTTAGATTCTCTCTCTATTTTTGTTCACTTATATAACTATGGACAATGCTATGTTCTTAATTATTTCTAATATTTTATCAAGAATTGCTATAAATAAATTTTTATTCTATATTTTAATTTTTTTAAACATTCCTTTCAATCTACACCTGTATACTGTTATGTAACAGTAGACTGTTAATGCTTTGATTAGTGTTTTGATGATTTCAATTACTGCATATTCTAACTTCAAATCTACTAACAGTATTTTATATCTAGAAAAAAATGTCATGTGATTTTGATAAAGAGGATGAACTGCAAGATAATGTCCAAATATATTGAGACAACGAGGCCACAATGAGTCAATATACTGAATTACACAGTAGAATGAAGGGAAATGTAAATAGGAAAACTGGAAAAACATACTAAAATGTTATTCTTCAAAGATATGGTAAACAAACATGTTCACTGTCTAATTTGTTTTCATTACTATTTTTTTAATTCCTATTTGAAGTTAAATATTTATTAAATTTCGTATTTTACAGAAACACTAATTGAAATTAAGGATGTTCAATAGAAAGCATTCATCCATTTCATTGTCATATTTTCTATGTTTTCAATCCATATTTCTTTAATTTTTATACTGCAAAAAAACTACATTGTTGTTTCCTTATATCAATTCAATTTCCAATTTTCAAACTATAAAAAACACTATCTTGGTATTTGATATATAAACACTATATTAGTCACTATTTTGGTATGTAATCCTCTGAAATGATGACTGTAAAAATAGTCAGTTTTATTATATTATGATGGTGTTCATTGTTACTATGTGTCATTTACTAGATCAATGTTCTGTTAAACTGTTTGGATGTATTAAATACTGTGCCACTGACATTTGACAATGATATTTTTCATTGATAGGATGTATTATATTGATGACATTTATATTACATTATTTCTTACAAATCATTTTGAAGAACCTATTTTTTCAATGATGTACAAAAACACCATGTGTTATACCGCTTTTCATTATTGTTTCCTTTTTTATACTTTATAAACAATCCATCTTCATATACTACTGAAAAACTCCATATTATACAACTTTACAATATCATGTTTGATTTTATTAGAGTTTGTCACTATCCAGTAAATTGTGCATTTGTAGAATAGTAATTATTATTACCACTACATTGTTCTGTTTAATTGTTACATTTGACTTTCATATTTAAATTTTCATTACTAATTAATCTATATAATTTTATTTTCATCTACAGAATGCATTTTATGGACAATGAAGCTGACAACATATTACAACAACCCTTTGGTCCTTGCACGCTTCACAGAAATATCTTATCTAAAAACATCTCCAAATATGTAGTTCGTTGACTATTGTGAAATTAAATATTGGGTTCTGATATTTTTTATTCAAATTAATAATCTTCTCAAAATGGAAGAGAAGCATGATATGAATGCATTTGGAAATTATTTTCAAACATCCTCAAAAAGTAGAAAATATTCTTCCTATGTCCCTTCTATGTTCAAATATTATTTTGATGTCTCTAGATTTTATCCCCTTGTTTTCCATTTATATCTACCAATACTATCTGATTAGAAATTAATAAACATAACTATTTCTGGGTAACTTTAACAAATATAAGTAATTTTTTTATAAATAGTATTCTATGCTTAATAATAATATTTATTTTATAGTTCCGTGCATCGTATGGGCGGAGTACTAGTTATATATATAAATAGGGCAAAATAACTTGTTCTTTTTTATATAATTATCTATATGGATATATATAATGTTACTTACCCTCTTTCCATAATGATCCATGAAAAAATTGTGGCATTACTAATGCATATGTATGAACTACCATCTCCTTGATTGTATCATTGGTTTAATTTTCATAATAATCATTCATGATTTGTTTTAAACGAATATTTGATCTAAAAATATCATAATTATTTCATAATTGTTATTCTGAATAATTATTTTAATTCCATGTTTCACCATAGTCTACCTATCCATGTCGGTTTTCATACAAAACCCGAATATCATCAAAAACATCTAATTTAAATATTTTTTTTATGTAATTGTATTTAAAACTTTTCCATGTAAAATTAATATCATTATAATGTAGAAAGATTTTATGAAGAATTTATATTATTATAATAATTTTATTATTGATGAATACAGACAATAAACATCACATATCTTATATTAGGTAAGGGATTTTTTGTAACTTTTTTACATCTATGAAATAAATCTCATATTCACCACATACTTATTCATTGTTGTGAATCTAATCCCACTATTGATATATTATAACCATAATGGTTTTATGATAATGGTATTTAAAATAATATTTCTTATATTATTCATTTTTGGGGATTATTATTTAAAAAATTTCAACGTCATATTGGACAATTTGGAATGTAAAATTTTATTTTTCTCAATAATAATATTAATAATAAGTAATACCAATTATAGTAAACTATATGAAAATTTTCAAATAAAACCATATTTTTTCCTCTTCTATGGTAATTAATATCCTTTTTTAAGTATTACTACCTTTTTTCCACAATTTAACACTTAAAAATATTTAGAAACTATTTTTAAAATTTCCCAACATCAATATCCCTTTAGTCAGATAACCTATTTTCATATATAAACCATGTTTTATAAAAAAATTAAAACATGTATTAAAACATTACAAAATAATTTATTAAAGAAACTATTAAGCTCTTTTTTCTATTATAAATTTTTTCTAAGGAATCTAGTTGTCTCTTTCTGAACAAGGAATTTTTATAAATTTTTTACATTGCAAAAGGACTGTCATTTTTACGTCATGTGACATCTGTGGATTTTCATTCAATTATTTCATAGAAGACAACATATCATGTTTTATTGGATATAATTGAAATATATCTTTTCCAATATGATTAAAAAAATATTTTCCACTTTTTTCAAAATATAAAAAGGATTTTTTTCCCTAATGAGTTGTTTAATTGTATATTAATGGTATATAAATTTATCTACATCGATGACCCTAATTTATTATCATCCTTTACCAGGGATATTTTCAATTAATACCACCCTCATTCATTCTATGGATGTATTATATTTCATTCAATTATTATTTAATTGACATTTTTTCTTTAGGTTAATCATTTTTAATGATTTTTCTATTTTAAACATATTCATTCCATTGGTTAATTTGGTTTCGATGAGATTATTATTAGAGTAGTTTACCATCCATGGGTTAATAATTTTTCAAATATATTCTTATAGAAACTATTTATTCTCCACATGATAGTCAAGATCTATTGGATTATCCAATCAGTTTATGAATGATTTTATGTTTAATGGTTATTAAAGGTACATTGTCATTGGACAGGTTTTTACATGATAAACCAATGATGGGTAGTTCTATTATTGATCATTCATATGTGGAAACATTTCAACCATCCATTATATTAGGAATGGTTGTTGACTCTATGGATCTTTATTTTCTATTTGTGAAATTAATTGAATTATACTTAATGGTTTTTCCATTTATAAGTGTCAAACATATAATGATGTCACTAGTTACCATTATGTGACTCATTATTCTTGATATATATTTATAATGATTATAATGATCGATAATGATATCCCACGGAACATGATTATTGATTATAATGACTCTTTTCTTTTCCATTTTTTCTTATACAACGTCCCAGTTATTGATATTTATGAGTACATTTAAGATTAAATCATAATTTTTTTTCAATCATCATTTCTTATTCCCGTATATGTTTATTTATGACATTTAATTGTTAATGAATATCATTAACCATAATGAGTGTTTAAACTCAACCATATTCTGATTCCATTACCCTTATATTTATATAAATATTATGAATAATTTGGTTATATAAATGATATCCTAGGGATTATTATTATGTCATATTGACGAATAATAAATTCTTTGTTAAATGGGTGAAATGTACTTTTGTTGATTTATGAGTCCATGTTGATATGAGTTGTTTATATAGGATATTTTCCTAATTATATATATCTCTACAAATAAATGGTCTTATAGTATATAATTTATTTTAATTTTTTTTTATTTTTTTTTTCTGGAAAATATTAGGTAACAATTCTCTGCATAAAATCCTAGAATATCTAGAAGTGGTTTTGAGCATAGGATTTGGCGGTGTGGGTTAGGGGATGTTATAGTTAATATCAATGAGATTTTTATATAACATTGGATATTAGGAAGTCTCTATATAAGAATATCATAAGAATTATAGAAACCATGATAAGACTATCATCATAATTATAATCATAATTTTAATGACATAGAAACACCATTTATGTCCTATGAAATGATATCTTAACATGATATTTTGGAGACATTTTTTGGGATAATATATTTTTATCACATCATATTATAATTTTTTTAGGGGGAAATTATTATTTTTAGGATTAATAAAAATGTAAAATTAAATGCCTTGTGAAAATCCTACACATCCAGTAGGGCCACAATGTAAAACCCATAACAAATTGGTGATAAGTAGGTTATGCCAACCACCGAACAATGTGATATCTGGGTTTTTGTGACCTTTCTTAGGTAAATTGTATGTTTATTTTTAAATCATATGATATTTTATTTGAGTAATAATGGTTTATTTATCTTGGATGAATATATGATCAAATCCTTATAATAATTGCAATTAAATCGTAGTTAGTAAATGATTTGATGATATTATCGATGGTCATTTGTAAAATAAATTAGTTTTATCATCCGGTATGAGTATTTAATTATGGTTTTTAGTGTGTCATTTAATGTTTTACACATTTTGGGAATAATCATAAAATGTCCAAACCTTCTCTATTTTAGTTAATGTCCAATGACTTCTGGAATACATTTATTATTCATTTTTATGGATATTTTTATTAAAATATTATTTTTTGAGATTTATGAGTTAAAAATTAATCATGAAAACAAATCATTTGTATAAAAAGATAATATTTTGATGTAAATTTACTAACTCATAAAATTATGATTTTTAAGTATGTAAATCTTTTTTTTCTTAATTTATAGATGTTAAAATAATTCATTAACATAATGAAAATGACCATGAAACCAAGAGTATTCTCCTAGTACCTTAATTTCTGATGAATTGATTGTCTTTTTGATCATCAAAAATTAAAATTTTAGGACATTAACATTCTATTAATTAGTAAATTTCTTTACTAATAAGCTCAATTACCCTCTATTTTTATTTATAATTTTACTACATTACACCCTATGTTATCCCTTCGTGGAATCCTAGTAATGTATAGCTATGGTTACCTTTATGATACCCAGTTTCACATTTTATGGTGATTATTTGTTAACCCTTATTTCATAATGGGTTACAATAAAAAGTACTATAAATAATATTCATCTGATAGAAAAAATATTGAATTTTAAATTAATTTTAAGGGGGGTAGGATGTTACATCGATTAATTTTATGACATATATATGTTAAATTTGATTTAAATTAATTAATATATTATATTACCCAAATACATATTTTTTCAAAAATTAAAAGAAACAACAATTTTTCCCCATTTAACCCTATAATGAGTCCATTTGATAACATGTGATACAAGCAAGGTCGAGTCTTTCTATACAATAGTATACAGTTGAAATTATTATTTATTTTTTGATGATATCATGTGAATGTTATAATGGAGTCTGTGAATATTAATAAGTACAATTTTTTATATCATGTTTATAAAAAATTTAACATTTATCCAACAAAAATAATTGAATTAAAAATATAATAAATCCAATTTTTGTAGCATAAAAAACTCTATATTTGAGGAATTTTTATCACATTTTAATTGAGATCCTAATTTAAATATGATTTATAAAAATTTAATAATTTTTATATGACTGTATAATTTTGATTTTTGAAATCATAATATTAAAATTTACATTGGGTGTATTTTTTTTATATTTATGAAATGATTCATTTTCTGATGAATGGTGACATGATATTACATTTAAGATGAAAACTACGTTTTCATTTAAATAATAATTAATGATAAATAATTTGATAATTATTTTTTAATTAAAAATATATAAATTATAAATCTATTAATTCAATTTTTTTCATTGTAATAATTTTTATATTTAATATATATATATATATAATCGTAATTAAATTTTGAATCTTTTTACATTATAACCCTATTTCCTTCCACATCTATGAGATTAGTCTTAGATTTAATTTTTCAATATATGTGAATATAATTTGGAAAAAAATACATAAATGGATGTTATAATTACAAAAAAAATTAATAAGATAAACATTATTTTTTGACCAATATGATTACTAAAATTGAGTACAATTTATTACCCTGATTATGGTGAAATTACTCATAACTAAAGGAAAAACCTTTATCATAAGGTCTAAACAACCTATAAATAATCCCAAAATAAATTGGATGAGAATATTATGACCATATACCTTATTGGATTTAATTTAATAAGTGATTGGTATAATATCCCATCGATGTATCCTATATAAGAAGTTATGTATTAAAGAAGACAAAAAAATGAACCCTCCATGACTTTACAATTTATAAAGTATTAATATGTGTAAAAAACAAAATATTTTAGGATAGAAATATATTTTTCAAAGATTAAGTTTTTTATCATATTTATATATCATAAATAATTTTATTTGAATTAATTTTTTAAGATTCTTATGAAACACCAATGTAGTGATTTTTAGTTAACAATTAACTAAAATTAATGAAACTAAAAATATTAATATTGAAGTAAAATGATCAGATATTTTAGGGTAAATATTATTTTAGATGAATATATAATTTTTCATGAAATATAACATAATAATTATAAATTACTATTTTTTATATTTTTTAAATTAAATGTAAATAAATAATGTTAAAAATAATATTAATGTTATTTTAGAAAAAATTATATTTTATTGAAAAAACATTTTAAAAAATTATTTCTAAAAAGTAATATATAACTCTCATTAAATATCAATAATGGATTATTAATTATCCAGTTGAACTTTTATAATTAATATATTGTCCCAAAGATAGTAAAAACATAGTTTTCATGAGCCTAGTTAAAGTAATGTTTTTGTGCATTACATGCGTTTGCGTTAAAATTAACTTCGAAGTACCTGATAATTATATTTTATAAAATATATATAATATTTATAATTATATGGGTTTATATTTCATCATGATTATAAATTTAATTTATTATTAATGATTATATTTCTTATGTAATTAATATAGTCAATTTAATAAAAACAAATTTGATAAAATTGGGGAAACATAGATGTTAAGGAACAAAATTATAAATATAAATTTATTTATATTTTTTTGTTGTGGTTTATAACCACAATTACACTGTTATAAATTATTTTCCCCTCATTGATTCACATTAGGTAAAGGATTCCTTCCAATAATGTATACCTTTTGGTGTTTACAAGAATAATGCTCCCTCTTCACAATAAAAATGCACATAACCCTCACAATTACTCACAACATTAAATCCAATTTGTCTCAACCATGATCATAAGATATAGATACTAACAATTTAATTAATAATCATAGATTCCTATATATTTTTATAAATCCATTCAAGAAATCCATTTGGTAAAAACCAAAAATATCTTACCTGAATAAGTGCTATCATTTTAACTCATAATCATTCATATTGTATTCATTATCAACCCTTAATGTATTCATATTCCATGATTTATAATAAAAAAATTAAAATCAATATATTTAGATTTTGTTATTATATGTTTTCTACCTTCAAATACACACACTTCCAAATAATTGGTAATTAATTTATCATTTATGTGTATGAAAAACATCCCCCTCACTACACAATATCGTTCATTTTTGCATTTACAACTTTCATGGATGTGAATTATTATGGAAACAATTTTTATATATAATATGTATGTTACATATTATATATTTATTATTCATTAATTTTATATGAAACATAACATTAAATGTTTTATTTTTTGTAAATTAGATAACATCATTTGTCAAATTGTGGAAAATCACCTCCAAAAATGATGTGATTCATTAATGTTATACATGTAATGGATAAATGATGTTTTTATTAAAAATATGTTATATAAATGAATTATCTATTATGTTAAAGAAATAATTATATTTATATAAATAAAATATATAATTTTATTTATGAAACTTTTCACACACTAAAAAGTTATAACATCTGTTATAGATGTGTGGAATATAACCTCCTCATTAAGATGTGATTCCATTTAAATAAAAACATATCTATATATAAGTATATATGATTAGAAAATTTTATTTATTATATAATGGTAATTATAGAATCATATAATATTACTTACCCTCTATCCATAAAGATCATTGAAAAAAATGTGAACATTACTCATGTGTATGTACAGTTTACAGTCACCATGATTGCAACGTTAGTTCAATTTTCATATCGGGTATTCATGATTTGTTTTAATAGTATTATTTTAAAAAAATATGATAATTATTTCACGATTATTATTTTATATATGCATATTTATTGTACTCATTGACCATATTCTACCCATCAATGTCAATTTTGAGACATAATCTGAATATGGTAAAAAATCTGACATAATCATTACTGATTAAGTAACAATATATTACTATTTATTGAAATAAAATAAAAGTAATATATAATTTTAAATGTTTATGAAAAATATATCTAATTAACATAAGTTTATTTTTCAAAAATATTGAGAAAAAAATTAAAAAATAGAATTCTATGTAATGGATTTTCAACACACTTGTTACATCCATTGGAGAATTTTCATATTAGTTTCTTAATTATATTGTGTTGTGTATTTACTTACCATTTTGATATATTATACAACTACACCTTTTATATTAATTTTATTGAATATTTAATTAATGTTAATCCTTCAAGAGTCTTATTATTTGAAATTAATTAAAGTGGTAACATAGACATTAGAAGGACTAAATATTATTTTCCACAATAAAAATTTTAATGATTATTTATTTATATTTGATGAAATTATATCACCATTTCTTATATAAAATTTCATTCTCATATAGTATTCCTATTAATGATATTTTTATGTATTAGTTCCATTTTTATACTATTTCAAATTCAAAATGTTTCAGATTTGTTTTTTGAAATCCAGACACCATTCAATATTTTCTCAAATAACCAGTTTTCATCAAAAATCACTATTTTCAAAAAATGTTTTCAAAAAATGTTTTAAACCCATCAAAAGTGATATAATAAATAAAACATTACATCTTATGTCTGTTACCTATGTACCCAATGGAATCTTAATTTTCATTTTGAATGAGTCATTTTTATATGCTTCTTTCCATACAAATTGAATGTTTTTTTACTTCATTTGACATGCATATAATTACCCAATATCATTTCCTCAATGTTTACATTATTTTATTAAAAAACATATTTTTGATGAAATATGATTCTAAAGTGATTTTCAAAGAAAATTATTTTACACATTTTTTCTAAAATAATGATTATTTTTCCATAAGAATAGTTAAATTTTATTCTAATGGTATTTAAATTCATCAACATAAATAGAATATTATGTAACTTATCCTCCACTGTAGATATTTATTATTGATACCACCATATGTCATCTATTGGATGTACTATGTTTATTTCAAATACATTTTTATTTAACCCATTTCATTCCCAGTTGAAAAACATGTTTCAATTTTTTTTAATTTAACCCATTTCTTATCTATTGATTAAAAATATTTGAAAGCATTTGTTATTGAACCAGTTTTTTTAATGGGTTAATAATATTTTAATGATATTTTTATAGAACATTTTCTTTTCCATAGGTCACTCAATGGGTTATTTCTGTCTCCAAAAATATAATCAATACATGTATGTGTGATTAATTACAAATGGTACTTTTAAATTTGATGAGGGTTACATGATAAAAAAATTATGGGTGGTTTCATGATAGGCCTTGGATCGGTGGTTCAATGATAGCCCTCCAATGAACTGGATATGAAAGTCAACAATAATTATACATTATTTTTAAAAATGACATGTAAAGAATTCAATAAAATTTGTATTCCATTTATAATGTTAAATGCATAAAGATATCCCAAGGTACCTTTATGTGTCTCATTATGATTTTGATATGTTTGTAATGATTCAAATGATCGATATTGATATTACATTAGTAATTATTATCGATTTTAATAAATATTTTATTTTTCATGTATTCATATTTAATTTTCTAGTTTTTTAATAGTATGGGTTCTTTTATTATTCTCTCATACAATTTTTTATGTAAACATTCTCTTATTCACTCTTATTATTATTGATGACAATTAATTATTAATTATTATATATACCATTACTAATTGTTAGATATCACATTTATTATGTTTCGTTTTCGTAGGTCTTAAAGAATGATTTTGAATTATAAATATCTATAAAGGATGTCAAAAGAATTATTTTTATGAGCTATTGTGAAAAAATAAATGCCCAGTAAAATGGGATAATTGTAATTTTGAAACCGTATGAGTCATTTTTGAAAAGAGTTATTTCTGTAGGAGTTTGTATAAATTATCTATAAATCTAACTAGAAATGGTCCTCAAATATTTAAGTGATCCATTTTCCCACTCTGATGTACTATTTATTTGTTATAAAAAGTTTTTTCACTATTATCATTATCAATGACATGAATGTATAGGTATGGATTTGAGAACATGATACTGGAGTGCATGTTATAGACTGCTATAGGAGCCCTAGGATACTAGGTATTGTTTTCAATGTACATGAGAGTGGCGGGGGGGGGGGGGGGGTCTTTAAGAGTGTATTTTACCAAACCATTATAGAAAAACTGATTCAAATTGTGAATAATTGAGTCATTATGTGAATACCTTTGATTTCGTGCTCATTGAAAAAGGAATCTCCTCGATAAAAAAATATATACATCAAGGTTCATGAGGTGAAATATCATTTCACAAAATAATGTTTTCCAAATAAATAATAAAAAAATATTATACCCATAATGAATTTAAAATGTTACTATACCATTCAGGGCATGAAAGTTCTCTTGAATCATGTTTATAACCCAATTATATCGGAAAACACCATATCATAAATTATGACCATTAAAAAAATCAAATTAGTCATCAAAATAGATATTACATTTGTCATGAAATCATAATTCTCACATGAATTGAAATTTATATCGCAAAAAATTTAGGAGGAAGTGGGATTGTATATAAAAAAGTGAGGTTCCATCTCCCTAATATTCAATTCTTGCTCCCATGTATTGTAAGAATATGATAAGTGCCTCTAAAACACCTTGACCAAAATAATTGAGCTCCCATGTAATACTTTCATATAATAATATCAAATAAAAACATCCTACATGAAAATGGAAAATTCAATTTCAAACTCAATATCCTCACAATTGAGAATATTCTAATGATCATGATGATACTTCTCGAGTTGAGATACATGAAATTCATCAGTTATACCAATCAACTATTTGAGTAAAACTATTTGATAAGAAACATTACCAAGTCACCCAATGATCCCAAATGAATCAAGAAATCATTAATTAAGGGTCATTTTTTTTGTATGATGATAATGGACCAAATGGAGAGAAAAATTCATGAATACCATGTCACCAATGGATAACTCAAAATGATGATTTAATTTATACGTATATTATTTCTATTTTCATTGAGCTATAAAAAAGCATTTCAATTTACATTGAATCCAATAAAATTCTTCCTAAATGAGACTATGTTCCTTATGAAAGATCATTCCCGAAATGGATAAATAAATAGGTGATCTATATTGGATGACTATGAAAATCCTCATGTTGAAAAATTTTAATTGAAAAATACCATCTATTTTTAAAATAAGAAATAAATATTCTAAGATTGTCGTCCAGTAATCAATGATAATCAAAGAATAAATATTGAAGAATATACTCCATAATGAATATTAAATAGTCTATTTTTACCACTTATTGGTGTGTAATATTTTTTACACAAGGAAAACTATTTTTCCATACCATCATTCATTCTCTTTAATTATTGAAAGGTTAAACAACTATCTCATTCATTGTTAATTTTAGAGGGATCCCAATTATGACATCACAATAAAATTTATCTATTTATTACTTTGATTTTCATCCATTGTGGGTCCCCTAATCAAAATAAAATTAGTTATGTTTTTCAACATATGAACAACCACCCAAATATAATGTATTCCTTTAGGATTCTATGGTAATCAATTTTTCAAAAATATGGAACCAAAAATGATTTCAAAAAACATGTCACGACCCGTCCTCGGGGCCCGTGCGGTGACTACCCCAAGCACACCTTCTATAGGCCAGGGGCTGGCGACTAACACCAAGGCGTAGATCCAAACAAAATGGAAGGCATTGCATTTGAAAAGTAAACAAGCACCATAGAGTAAGCAAGCGGAAAAGTAAACACTAAGTAAAAACTGTACAAGATGTGCTGAAAGTAAAAGGGGACAGAAATACAAGCCCAACTGTAATGTACAACTGAAAAGAAAAATAGCAACTGAATGGAAAAGCCACAGCGTCGAGCCGCCCTATGGATGTTCCACCTGAAGGGTGGATACAAATAGCCTCCACAGCTCCTCGGGTCCACCTGACCGCTCCGAGTACGTCCCGCCCAGTGGTCCAGCTCCAGGTACCGTCCTACTCCGCAAGCCTCCACCATGATCAGCGCTGTCCGTTGTCTGCAACCAACACAACGTAGTGCGGGCATAGCCCGTGCAGGGGTGAGTATAAGCTACTCAGTAGGGACCCTGAGACCCTCGAAGGTCTCCAAAAATCCACAAAGGATAAACCACAATGGAAGTATACAATCACGAAGTAACAACCTACACTACTTAAGTATATTCCCATACATATACCTAAGTCATCAATTCCCGTTCGGCTCCAACGTCCGAGCCCAAGAACAACCCAGTCCACACAGGAAAGAAAAACGTATACCCACACAGGATAGCACAACACAATCCACAAAGGAGAGTAAACAGTAAATCCACATAGGATAGCTCAACACAATCCACAAAGGAGAGTAAACAGTAAATCCACACAGGATAGCTCAACACAATCCACAAAGGAGAGTATCTCAAGATTCAGCTCACGCAGAAATACATCATCGAAAAGGTGAAAGAGATGATCAGATATAGATACTGAATAATCTAAGCTGGGACCCACATAGGATACAAGACCAGCATGGCTGGGACCCACATAGGATACAAGACCAGCACTGAGTCATCTATGTTGGGACCCACATAGGATACAAGACCAGCACGGCTGGGACCCACATAGGATACAAGACCAGCCCTGAGTCATCTAAGTTGGGACCCATATAGGATACAAGACCAGCACTAAGTCATCTAAGCTGGGACCCACATAGGATACACGATCAGCACTCTTCATTGATTCATCTATACTGGGACCCACATAGGATAAAAGACCAGAATTGAATCATCTAAGATGGGACCCACATAGGATACAAGACCAGCACAACTAGGACCCACATAGGATACAGGACCAGCTGTCTTCATTGATTCATCTATACTAGGACCCACATAGGATACAAGACTAGTATTGAATCATCTAAGCTGGGACCCACATAGGATACAAGACCAGCAAAGCTAGGACCCACATAGGATACAAGACCAGCTGTCTTCGTTGATTCATCTATACTGGGACCGACATAGGATTCAATACCAGTATTTAATCATCAAAGCAGGGACCCACATTGGATACAAGAGAAGCTGTCTTCATCGTCGCAGTCCACTAAGGATCTCTGCACCGTCGTCGAAGTCGCAGCCAACACTTGGGTTTCCGCACACATCAAGCTCGTTCGGGAGGGTCCGCTCCACGAGCCAAGAGGCCGATACATCAACGGTCACAAATTTCGAAGTTGATGTATCCAAAATTTCCGTATCGTCAACAGGAACTCAACGTCGCAGACGGCACGTCAATCAGACGCTCGGTATGAGAGTTATTGGCTTTTTCGTCCCAGGGGCCCGGTTGGTTTTTAAGGAAAAACCAACCCGACCATACTCCACCTGCGTCCAAACCTATGGCGGAGTGAGCCAAGAGATCCATCTCACTTAGAGGAACTCAACAAAGCTGACGGCGCGTAAATCGGACGTCCGTCGCTCAAGATATGAGCGTTTCCGCTCCGAGGGCCCGGTTGGTTTCGTGTACGAACCAACCCGAACGTACTCCACCTATGTCCAATCCTCGGGCGGAGTATGCCAAAAGATCCGTCTCACTTAGAGGAAATCAATAAAGCTGACGACGCGTCAATCGGACGTCCGTAGCTCAAGATATGAGCGTTTCCGCTCCGAGGGCCCGGTTGGTTTCGTGTACGAACCAACCCGACCGAACTCAAAGTATTCCGAAACCATGAATGCGATATACCGAAATGACCGCCTCGATCCAAGGATCGCGTTACCCATGACGGCGAGTCGTTAGGAGGCCCGTAGCTCATGTTACGGGCATTTGAATGAAAACCGTCCGAAGATGCGGGGGGGTCCGGGCCCGGGCCGACCCGGCCCGACCCCCCCTGGGTCGGCTGAACCCGGTCGAACCGGTCTGGCTCGGCCAGCCCGGCCCGGCTCGGCCGAGCGGCCGAGCGGCCGACGCGGGGGGAGCTACCGCCCCGCGTGACACCCCCGCGGCACCCGCGGGGTGTCAGCCCGACAGCCGAACGCGGCTGATGTCGCGTCCCGAGTGACGCGGGGTGAGCCGCCGCCCCCGCGTGACACCCCCGCGACACCCGTGGGGTGTCTCCCTGGCGACCGGACGCGGCTTCAGCCGCGTCCCGCGCGCGCCGGACCCAAGCTGCCGGGGGTCTGCTAGCGCCGCTGTAACACCCCAAGCTTCTACGGTACGTTCCCCTTTGAATAATGCGATAGCGTGTGTTGTACGCAACCTCGAGTTCTAACACACACCACAACTAATTAAACTAGCTGTTGTGAATAGTAATACCTAATTTTTGAAATTATATATATTTTATATTTGAAAATGGACTTCATTTTTGGACTCGGAATATCGAATTTAGCCTAAGATGAAATTTTGGTACTTTTCGGATAACTTTCATATTTTGATGAATAGTGAAAATTATTAAATTTTAATTAAAAAAAAAATTTTAATCAAAATAATTAATAGTGATAAATTATGAATTTTAGTAGTTTTAAAGTATATTTAGAATATATTTTTACCATTTAATATAATGTTGGTCATTGGACATAATTTTACAATTAAACCGAACATAAACAAGTGTCAATCTTTTGATAGTTATTATCTCTTAAAAACACGCTTTTTGTTTTGACAGCGGGAATTAATTTTAAATTAATTTCTGCCACTTCTGTGTTTTGGATTTAGGAAAATGGATTCCATATTTGGAATCAGGATGTTCAAATTGTGTAAATGGGTAACTTTTATTTTTAGACATTTTGAATAATTACTGCGGTAAATATTTTATTTACCATGGTTAAGGGTAAATCCGGTAAATAAGGGTTAAAAAATAATATTATAATAATACTAAATTACCCTAAAACGTGTCTTAACCCTATTGGTGGATACATGGTCGACCATGGGCATCTTTGGGTCTATTTTGGGACCCCATGGATCCACTTGTAAGTGATAATGACACTTTATTTTAATTTAGTTAAAATGAATACAAAAATGACACAAGCATATATCTTTTAGAACAACAATTTTTACATAGGGTTATATATGTTGGATTTTAGATTATAAATATTCATTAGAAAGCTAAAAAGATTTCCTACATAATGATATTTTATTTATAATTTTTAGACATTGAATAATTTATTTTATTTATGACACAATGATGATGCAGTAATTACTATAATAGTGAAAAATTAAAATAATTGATATTATAAATACCCAAATAATTATAATATGAAACTTTTAATGAATTAAACTAATTTTATATGATAATATGATATATTAGGATTGATTTAATTGACTTTGTTAGAAGTAATCAATCTGTTAGGAGTTTCAAAAAAATCAACTATTGAATAGTGTCAAAATTGACATAAAAGAGTTCTTAAAACAAATATTATATTATTAATTGTTATTAAATTCCTAAAAATCTAAGGTTCGGCCAAGAGACTTATATTATGATAGGTTCCTCATTAATGGACCACTTGGGGGTCTCTTGGATGTATATAGTAAGTTTAATAACCATATTATATAAAAATACAAAGAGACATTGTAAAAGTGAAACTAATTAACTTAGAGTTAATACTTAAAGATAAGGTTAATATAAGTACCCAAACCTGTCTAAATTCTATTGGTTGAGTTGATTTCGACCTATCCCCACCTTAACCTTTGAATAGTCAACTTTGGAGCCATTAGAAACCGAATATAAATTTATTATAAATTAATATTTCTAGCTTTTCCAAAGGTGCCCCTCACCCCTCTTATAAAAGGGCACTCCTCCTTCTCATTTCTTCACACATATAAAGCCTTTTGGTTCGGCCAAACTCTGCCCAAATACTCTCCCAACATCCCTCACTACAACCTAGGGGCCTTAGTTTGATCAGAAAGCCAACCTAAGGAGCCCTTTTTATCAAATCAAAAGGAAGAACCCGAAGAAGAGGTAATGTTTTCACCACCCCTTTTCCAAGTTCATTTCTTCTTCCATTTCTTCTTCCTTTGTTGTTACCATTCTAAAATAATGACTCCAGTATCATTTATATACTGTGATGTTATTATAAATATGGTACAACCATATTCAGTATTCTATCCACCCTTTGAATAACATGTCATCATACGTGCGTACGTACGGCTTACCGTCTCCACGTCGTGGTGTAATTGTTATTCAATATATTATTATTTGGATGGGTATAATAATGATGTGTAACTCATGTAAATAATAAATATAACATATTTATGATTCTGTATATATGATATACCATCCATTTATATATTATTTTAATATCAAAATAATGATATTGTCGCTCGTGCGTACGTACGGACTACCGTCTCCACGAACGCGATAAGATTCATTCTCCATCATATCCATTCAAGTATTATTCTCATTTTAGGGTTAAAAATAATGTTAATATCATTCTGATTATGAATAAGATATAATCTATCCATTACAAACATGTCTTACGTAACCAAACATTTAAGAAGAACGAATCGATTATCACCCGAAACGACGATAATACTAAGATATTATTAATAAAGCAATGTTAAAAGATCATATATGATATCATATTAATGTATATGATTCTTGTATAATTTAATAACAATTATTTCACCATTATACAGGAGGTTAACCTACCCCAACAAAGGAAAAGTACAAGGTAAGGGTTATTTCACAATCTCTTCTTTATCCGAGGTTGTTTATACGTAATAATCTACTGGGATCTCGTTATCATCCACATCCATGTTTCTTCAAAATGTAATTCAAAACATTTTTACTATTTACAAGAATATGGGTTAAAGTCATTTATACCCTTGTTTGACTTTTTATAAGAGGTTTATAAAGGAATCTTTCCGTCGTTTTCAAAACAAGGTCCTTTTTAACCTTTTCGACAGAATTGAGGTAAGAATGTTTTTTTTAACTTATACGGCGGGTGCGGTTATTTTCTGCCATTATAAAATCGTCGAAGCTTTCCATACAAGCTTATAAGAATATTTTCAAAGAAAATGTTTTATTTTATATGGATCTTAAATGATTTCAAAATAAAAGGAGATACTTCTTTAAAAAGAATTTTGATTTCATCTATGTCAACATCCATTGATGGATTTTAAGATTATTTGAAGTTGATTTATTATGATACAAAACTTCTATATTGTATTGAAGGTTTTGTGATATGTTTGACTGTGGATGTGCTATTTTTATACCATTCATAGTTTATTGTGAATGTATTGACATTTCGTATGCTAGTTTTTATACGAATGTTTATGTTATGTTTAAACCTTTTCATATGGGAATGCATTGGACTTAATAAGTGACGGGTGGAGCCCGCTATAGCTCCTCGATGCATCGGTAGGTCTCATGAGACAAACTAGTGTCTTGGCACAAGGCCTTGACAAAATCTTATTTGTAGTCTTGGCACGAGGCCTTGGCTATGTGGTTATGATAGTCTGGCATTATGCATTCCAACATTATGAAAGTGGTTATTGATTTTTGCATGTGATTATTCGATTAGTAGAATATCCATGTGAATAAGTAAATGGCATTATTTCATTTTATTTATGCCATACCATGTTGAAAGTTAATATTTAAAAGTCTTTTGTTTTAGTTATACATTGCCTTAAATGTTTATTCTTATTTATAAAAGTTTCCGCTATATTGTTATCCTTACTGGGCATTTGAGCTCACCCCTTTTCTATGTTTTATTTTTCCCAGGATGTGAAGAAGTAAGTTATGAATGACCTGCAGGGATTTTATGGGGGGTTAATAGTGTGGATTGTGGAAACATTATGTTGTTGTAGTAGTTTTTCATTTTATAATGTAATGTAAAACTTATGAATATATCTAGTGTTTCCAAGGCTACTAAACCAATCGGTCTTTCGAGATTTGATCTTTCTTGTGATCATGCCAATGTTATGTAATAATGCACCGACTCTGGGTAACTGGGGTCGGGGCGTTACAGCCGCCGCTGCGGCTCAGCCGCAGCGGCCCTGTCTGGCGGTGCCCCGGTGGCGCCGCTGCGCCGGCGACCCGCGCCGCCGGCGGCTTTCGCGGGCCACCGGAGTCGCTCCGGTGGTCTGATTTTGTTCCCGTCTGCGCCGCTGCTCCTCCCGGGACTCGTTCTTCACTGCGGAATCATCAAACATCTGTTGCGGCACGTTCCGTCATCGCCCATCAAATCCGCACAAAAACAAAGAACGACAGAGGGTCGTCGGGTCGTGTTCGTTTGGCCCGCACCCTCCGCGTTAGAGATAAAAAATGGGAGAAATAAAGTTCAACACATGAACGCATATCCGAAACAATTTTTTTTAATGAAATAAGATTGTTTCATAAATTGGGTTCCTCATTTGAACGAAACAAACATGGGAAATAAGAGGCATTTCCAAAAATAAAATCCCTACCTCGTAGTCGTCGCTCATGAGCGTTCTTCGTGGAATTGTTCGTCGCGGAAGAAGGGGATCGTCGTATCGTCGCAGAAGGGCGTCGCGTCGTCGCAGAAACCGGCGTTGAGTCAGCAAACTCAACGGGCCATGAAACAGCAGATTTAAATTAATTAATTAAATCCGTGTTTTGGTAAAAACCACAAAGGATATTAAAAAGAAAATCAGAGACACTTACCTCAAGCAGTTGATCAAAGATTGGGGCGGGGAAGGACGTCTCGGATGAAGTGCCGTCAAACTCCGAGGGTGACGGCGTTCTTCGCGTTCTTCACGAAGGAGGATGGAGATTCAAGAATTCTGACAAACCTTTCAACGAGTAGTCCTCAAAATGACTGGTTGGTCTTATTTTATTATTATGCCAACCGATGAAAAAAAATGGTAAGTAAAGACCCATCAATTCGTTGTATTAATTCAACGAAAGAAACAACTCATTTAATTTATGAAATAAACCGCCCAAATTAAATGTTCTGTTAAGAAATTAAGAAAGCGCGTCAGTTGACTTTCATAATGACGGGTTTTCGCGGGTGCGTTACATAGCGGCAAGAAACAGCGGGGCTCATGCGGGACCCACCTCGCAAATATCCTACCAAGAGGGTAGGATATTTCTGGATAGCATCCTATCTGTTTCAACTCAGTTTAAGTGGATTTCAAGTGGCTTCAAGCGGCTTAAGGGAAATAAAATAAAGTTGTCGTAAAATTATTTTATTACCTAACTTTATGCCCGAAAATAAAAAACCACACCCGAGAAAACGCAACTCCGGAAGAGGCGTTTCTAAAAAAATACCGGCGCTGCGATTTCATCGGTGCCCTCAGAATTTGATTCCGGGCACCGGTTCAAAAGTTAGAAAAACACGTTCGTCCGTTCACTGAACGTACCCAAGCCAAACTTCGGAAAATGATTCCGGGCACACCGGGCCTCGGAATCAGGTGCCATCATAAACTGCGCTCTTGTAAAATTTCAATGAAAATTAAGAAAAACATTTCCTGGAAATTTACTGGTCTTTACATTACTCCCACCTCAGGGCTTTATGTCCCCATAAAGCTTCAACACAAACTAGGGAAACAAAGGCAGTACTGAGCACCCATCTGAGCCTCCCGCTCCAATGTGCTCCCTGGAGGTTCCTGTGCTGCCATCTAATGCGCACTAGAGGAATCGATCGTCCACGTAGGACCCACTCCTGTGGATCCTTGATCTCCACTGGGACCTCCGCAAAAGTCGTCCCATCATCAAAGACCAGCTCTCCATGGTCAAAGGTTTGCGTCGGGTCGTGCACGTATCTCCTAAGCTGAGATACGTGGAAGACGTCATGCACCTGGTGAAACTGAGGTGCTAGAGCTAGGCAATAAGCCACCTCGCCAACCCTACTGTGGACCTGGAAGGGTCCGATGAAGCATGGACAAAACTTGATGCCTCTGCCAAAACTCCGCAAACCACGTTGAGGTGAGATACGCAAGAAGACGTGGTCTCCATCCTCGAACTCTAGTGGCCTCCGCCTCCTGTCAGCATAAGACTTCTGCCGGCTCTGTGCTGTACTCATCCGCCCCTGGATGACCTGGACCATCTCAGCCATGGCCTGGACCATCTCTGGCCCCACAAGAGCTGCTATGATTTCTTCTTTGCCGATAATAGAAATCTGGTCTCATCCCCTGGATGAACCACATTCTTTGCCTAATATAGTCAATCCCGAAATGGATGATACTAATCCATACAAAGGATGACGTCGTAAGGCCTCAACGCTACTACCAAGATATCCAACCATTACTCTCACCTCCAAGGGTTGAGTCACACTGCCGGCATTAGTGTGTGGTAACTGGGTCTCCTCCAGTAGATGTCTCACAAGTGAGGGTCAAGTCAATAGTCAAAACTAGAACCTCTCAGTATCAACACAAAAGAGTACCGGAATGAAAACATCACAAAGGTATGCATCTTTTATTATTGCAGCTCATAATACAAAGACACTACACAATAGCAACAAGGAACTAGAAGTACAAAGGAAATATCTACTAGTTCCGCTCCTGTCCATCTGCTCCCAGAGCTCCATGATCGAAGGACTCGGCTGCCTGAAGATGAGCTCTCTCATGTCCTCCTACTCCCTGCGGTCGGGGTGGACCTCCTAGTGGTGGTGGTGGCAACACCTCGAAGTGTCTCCCACCATTGGCTACATGGCCAGCTCTCCTGCCTCGTCCGCCTGCACCCTGCGGACCACCGTGGCCGAACCCCTGTCTGGGAGGTCCCTCTACCGCCTACTGCTCATCTGTAAGACGAGTTGGGCAGTCTCGATCCATGTGACCTCACCCACTGCATGCGTAGCAATGTTTTCCCCCCGCGTAGCAGGCTCTCCTTTGGGTGCCCCACACAACCGAATATTCATCATGAGACTGCCCATCTGATGGTCTGGCCCGTTTGAACCTCTGCGTCACATGTCTACTGCCAACTACAGAAGACCCTGTTACGGGCCGTCCTGCGGAGGGACCTGTCACTGGAGCCTGCTCGGAGAGAATACTCTCCACTAGAAGGGCTCTCTCCAACACCACTTCCTATGTCGGAATGTTGAGGGAGATCATCGGAGCCCTGATCTCGTGCCTCAGTCCCTGCTCGAAGGACCGGGCTCGAAAGAACGGGTCCCGTACCATATATGTGGAGTAGCGCGAGAGATCAAAAAATCTCGCCGAGTACTGGGCCACTGTCAAGCTGCCCTGCCACAGCTGAAGAAGCTCATGTATGCGTACCGCACAGAGGGTGGCTGGGACGAACTCGGAGTGGAAGATGCTCTCAAAGTCCGTCAAGAGGAGAGATGTCTCGTCGTGCACTTGGAGAATCAAGAAACACCATCTGCCTGATGCCGCGTGCAGGAGTCTCGCAACGAGGATCACCATGAGGTCTGCTGGTGTCCTCACTTGCCTAAAAACTCGCACCACTTCCTCCAGCCAGTCCTCGGCAGCCTGGGGGTCCGTCTCCCCGCGGAACCTGGGCGGTCGCTGACGCTGGAACTCGTGAAGCGCGCTAAGGCGACGTGCATCGTCAGCGGCTGGGGCTGGTAGCATCGGTGGCTCGGTGGGTAAAGGTATCGCCGGTGTCTCTGCTGACAAGGAGCCCTGCACCGAGGCCTCGTCGCTTGGTGGGCTTTCATCACGCTCCACTCTCGGAACCCCAGCTGGCTGCCGTCATGGGGCCATCCTGAAAGAAGCAGGTGCGCCATGGTCAGAACTGTATACCTGGTGAGCTGACACAAGTAATTACAAAGAAAACTTGAACACAAATGCAATCAATGTTTTCGTGCATTAAGTCGGAAATCAGAAGTCAAGGTCCTGGTGTACGGATATGTCGGCTGCCGCACCAACACTGGACTCCTAGGACTGATAACAACACCCAATACGCTAAACACTATTACATCACAAAGAAGAAAGATCAGAGTCTCCGATAGAACCGACCACCTCTGATACCAATTTGTCATGACCTGTCCTCGGGGCCCGTGCCGTGGCTACCCCAAGCCCGCCTTCCACAGGCCAGGGGCTGGCGACTAGCACCAAGGTGTAGATCCAAACAAAAGGGAAGGCATTGCATTTGAAAAGTAAACAAGCACCACAATGTAAGCAAGCGGAAAAGTAAACACTAAGTAAAAACTGTACAAGCTGTGCTGAAAGTAAAAGGGGCCGGAAATACAAGTCCAACTGTAAAGTACAACTGAAAGGAAAAACAACAATTGAAAGGAAAAGCCGCAGTGTCGAGCCGCCCTCTGGAAGTTCCACCTGAAGGGTGGATAAAGATAGCCTCCAAAGCTCCTCGGGTCCACCTGACCGCTCCGAGTACGTCCCGCCCAGTGATCCACCTCCAGGTACCGTCCTGCTCCGCAAGCCTCCACCACGATCAGCGCTGTCTGTCGTCTGCAACCAACACAACGTAGTGCGAGCATAGCCCGTGCAGGGGTGAGTATAAGCTACTCAGTAGGGACCCCGAGACCCCCGAAGGTCTCCCGAAATCCACAATGGATAAACCACAAAGGAAAGATACATTCACGAAGTAACAACCGACACTGCTTAGGTATATGCCCAAACATATACCTAAGTCATCAATTCCCGTTCGGCTCCAACGTCTGAGCCCAAGCACAACCCAGTCCACATAGGAAAGAAAAACGTATACCCACACAGGATAGCACAACACAATCCACAAAGGAGAGTAAACAGTAAATCCACACAGGATAGCTCAACGCAATCCACAAAAGAGAGTAACTCAAGATTCAGCTCACGCAAGAATACATCATCGAAAAGGTGAAAGAGATGGTCAGACATAGATACTGAATCATCTAAGCTGGGACCCACATAGGATACAAGACCAACCGTCCTCATTGTTTTGTTTATGCTGGGACCGACATAGGATACAAGACCAGCACGGCTGGGACCCACATAGGATACAAGACCAGCATGGCTGGGACCCACATAGGATACAAGACAAGCACTAAGTCATCTATGATGGGACCCGCATAGGATACAAGACCAGCACACTTCATTGATTCATCTATACTGGGACCCACATAGGATACAAGACCAGTATTGAATCATCTAAGATGGGACCCACATAGGTTACAAGACCAACACAGCTGGAACCCACATAGGATACAAGACCAGCTGTCTTCGTTGATTCATCTATACTGGGACCCACATAGGATACAAGACCAGTATTGAATCATCTAAGCTGGGACCCAAATAGGATACAAGACCAGCACAGCTAGGACCCACATAGGATACAAGACCAGTTGTCTTCGTTGATTCATTTATACTGGGACCCACATAGGATACAAGACCAGTATTGAATCATCTACGCTGGGACCCACATAGGATACAAGACCAGATGTCTTCATCGTCGCAGTCCACTGAGGATCTCTGCACCATCGTCGAAGTCACAGCCAGCACTAGGGGTTCCGCACACAGCAAGATCGTTCGGGAGGGTCTGCTCCACGAGCCGAGAGGCCGATACCACAACCGTCACAAATTCCGATGTTTATGTATCCAAAAGTTCTGTATCATCAATAGGAACTCAACGTCGCAGACAGCACGGCAATCGGACGCCCGGTCTGAGAGTTATTGGCTTTTTCGTCCTAGGGGCCCGGTTGGTTTTTAAGGAAAAACCAACCCGGCCGTACTCCACCTACGTCCAAATCTCGGACGGAGTGAGCCAAAAGATCCGTCTCACTTAGAGGAACCCAACAAAGCTGACGGCGTGTCAATCAGACGTCCGTAGCTCAAGAAATGAACATTTCCGCTCCGAGGGCCCGGTTGGTTTCGTGTACGAACCAACCCGACCGTACTCCACCTGTGTCCAAACCTCGGGCCGAGTATTCAAAAAGATCCGTCTCGCTTAGAGGAAATCAACAAAGCTGACGGCACGTCAATCGGACGTCCGTAGCTCAAGATATGAGCGTTTCCGCTCCGAGGGCCCGGTTGGTTTCATGTTAGAACCAACCCGAACGAACTCAAAGTATTTCAAAACCTTGAGTGCAATATACCGAAACGACCGTCTCGATCCATGGATCGTGTTTCCACTGACGGCAAGTCGTTTGGAGGCCCGTAGCTCACGTTACATGCATTTGAACGAAAACCGTCCGAAGAAGGGGAGGTCCGAGCCCAGGCCGACCCGGCCCGACCCCCCTGGGTCGGCCGAACCCGGTCCGACTCGGTCCGACCCGGTCGGACCAGTCAGGCTCGGCCAGCCCGGCCCGGCTCGGCCGAGCGGCCGAGCGGCCGACGTGGGGGGAGCCACTGCCCCGCGTGACACCCTCGCGGCACCTGCGGGGTGTCAGCCAGACAGCCGGACGCGGCTGAAGCCGCGTCCCGACTGACGCGAGGGGGGGGAGCCGCCGCCCCTGCGTGACACCCCCACGACACCCGCGTGACCGCGGGTCCACGGGCGCCGCCGCCGTGGCTCATCCGCGGCGGCCCTGTTTGGCGGTGCACCAGTGGCCCCGCCGCTCCCGGCTGCCGGCGCCGTCGCGCTGGCGACCCGCGCCGCCGGCGGCTTCCACGGGCCACCGGAGTCGCTCCGGTGGTCCGATTTTGTTCCCGTCTACGCCACTGCTCCTCCCGGGACTCTTTCTTCACTGCGGAATCATCAAACATCCGTTGCAGCACGTTCCGTCGTCGCCCATCAAATCCGCACAAAAACGAAGAATGGCAGAGGGTCGTCAGGCCGTGTTCATTTGGCCCGCACCCTCTGCGTTAGAGATAAACAACGGGAGGAATAAAGTTCAACACATGAACGCATATCCGAAATAATTTTTTTAATGAAATAAAATTGTTTCATAAATCGGGTTCCTCATTTGAACGGAAAAAAATAGGAAATAAGAGGCATTTCCAAAAATAAAATCTCTACCTCGTAGTCATCGCTCGTGAGCGTTCTTCGTGGAATTGTTCTTCGCGGAAGAAGGGGATCGTCGCGTCATCGCGGAAGGGCGTCGCGTCGTCGCGGAAACCGGCGTTGAGTTGGCGAACTCAACAGGCCATGAAACAGTAGATTTAATTTAATTAATTAAATCCGTGTTTTGGTAAAAACCACAAAGGAGATTAAAAAGAAAATCTGAGACTCTTACCTCAAGTAGTTGATCGAAGATCGGGGCGGGGAAGGATGTCTCAGATGAAGCGTCGTCAAACTCCGAGGGTGACGGCGTTCTTCACGTTCTTCGCATTCTTCGCGTTCTTCACGAATGAGGATGGAGGTTCAAGAATTCTGACAATCCTTTCAACAAGTAGTCCTCCAAAAGACTGGTTGGTCTTATTTTATTATTATGCCAACCAACGAAAAAAAGGTAAGTAACGACACATCAATTCGTTGTATTAATTCAACGAAAGAAACAACTCATTTAATTTATGAAATAAACCGCCCAAATTAAATTGTCTGTTAAGAAATTAAGAAAACGCATTAGTTGACTTTCATAATGACGGGTTTTCACGGGTGCGTTACTTAGCGGAAAGAAACGGCGGGGCTCGTGCGGGCCCCACTTCGCAAATATCCTACCAAGAGGGTAGGATATTTATGGATAGCAGCCTATCCATTTCAACTCAGTTTAAGTGGCTTTCAAGTGGCTTCAAGTGGCTTAAGTGAAATAAAATAAAGTTGTCGTAAAATTATTTTATTTCCTAACATTATGCCCGAAAATTAAAAACCACACTCGAGAAAACGCAACTCCGAAAGAGGCGTTTCTAAGCGAATATCGGCACTGCCATTTCATCGGTGCCCTCAGAATTCGATTCCGGGCACCAGTTCAAAAGTTTTGAAAACTCGCTCATCCGTTCACTGAACGTACCCGAGCCAAACTTCGAAAAATGATTCTGGGCACACCGGGCCTCGGAATCAGGCGCTGTCAGAAACTGCACTCTTTTAAAATTCCATATAAAATTAAGAAAAAAATTTCCTTGAAATTTACGGGTCTTTACAAAACACATTTTAAAGAGTTTATATCATACAAAAGGCATCATGTTCTCTATATTTATACAATCATTAGATAAACTCTAAGGAAAATATTCACTGTAACAATGATTTATATCCATCAACTATAAACAACATATCAGGTAATAATAATACTTCATAGTTCTAGGTTAAACCCCATAAAAAGAACTATGAAAGTCAGACATCATTGAATTCCTAATGGATGATGTGAAAATGAACTTATATCTAAATAAAATAAAAACATTTAAAGGGAATGGTAAAAAATAGTCAAATACTATATATTGTTTCCTTGTTTCCTCTAAACTTTTCATCCAGCTACTGGCCATATAGAGTAGTTATAGGGAGTGATAATGATAAAGGAAAACTGAAGAAAAAATTCCTAAATCACCCTCCTAAATGTATATATGGAAATGACATAAATTTATTAAATAGTTATACATTCATTTACATTTTCATGATATTATGTGTTGTAAATTCATTATTGATTACATCATTGACAATATTACTATTTCATAGGGTAAAGGTTGTCGACGTCAAATATTTGTGGAAATTCAAGCCACTAACTCGATATGAGAATCATGTCCTTCTGAGAAATTATATATCTTATAAGCATAGGGTATGAAAATATCAACAACCACTATACCAAAAAATATATCAACCATCACTTAATGGAAGGAATCATAATATTTACATCTAAATATTTAGGGGGATAATATTTCCCATGTGGTCATAGATTATGAGGGTAGTATTCCATGACATGATCATCCTGCATAAGCATAAAATGAATAATAGTACTAGAATCATCAAATTATTACACATATCTCATCCCAGGAATATGCATCAGTATTGAAATATCTAATTTCATAGGAAGTTTAAATTCTCTGAAAGCAATTATATCACCTAGCATACAAAATTAATTTAACCCATTTCTTGGTATGGGGTGTCAATGGTGAAAAGTTATTTTATAAATCATTTATGAAAAATAAATTTTATATATAAAGGATTATGAATCTCTATATCTTGATTATGTTTCACAGTTCAACACTTGATACGAAAACATTAACAATATCAAGATGAATAGAAAGACCATGTTCAAAAATCCTATGCCTGGATGACAACATGTGTTTGATATAGAAAGTAAATTGTTAATTTGTCACTTAATAATTTGTCACTACATGATTTCCAAAATAAAATACAGACCAAGAATAATCCTACTCTAATATAAATAAGTAACCAAGATATCATTGAAAAAATCCTCATCAAATGTTTCATTATAGTGATGAAATATTTAGTTCATCAAAACAATAAAATATACACCAGATTTATTGAATTCAATAGGAATTAAAAGTTATTTATATTTATCATAATATTTCCCAAATAGAGTATTAACAATATTAAATTACCCTAAAAAAGATAATGATATATTTACCAATAATTATTTTTTCAAATCCACTTCAACCATTTTAATTGACCAAACTAGCCATTCATATAGGGAAAATGGTAATTATTCTTAACTATCAATAGGTTAATATTTTGGTAGTCTAGAAATATATTTAAAGAATGAAATATTATATTGGAATATACCAAGGGGCTTCCAATGGTTAAATAGGTGGAAATTTACATTACATCTCATGAAGAGAATCAAACAAAATATTAATATCCTTCATCTCTACATGTACAATGTGATTATATGGTATAGAAATCTGATATATACACTGAACCAAATAATTAATGTAATCTACCTTTACTTCTAGATAAAGAATATAAATTTTATTTAGTAAAACATCATTAATATTGAAAATTACAATGTTAGAATAATTAATGGAGGAAAAATTATCAACATTGACTATAATGGATGATAAAAACTCATTAGCATTGGGAGTGGAGGTTCTGCATAATCAGAACATATGTCTCCCTCTTCCTGAATCACAAAAGATATCTGATTGGAACAAATGAAAAAAAAAGCTATCATTGAAATCAATTTTTTCCAAAATAGAAACTAGCCAATCCACCTTGATGATAACATCAATAAAATCCAAATCAAGAAATATGAATACCAATATATTTCTGTGAATGTTATTGATTGAGAATAAATTGGATTACATTACCAAATTTCTTTTCTTTTATATGAGGTTTCATAAGATCAATATCATAGGATATGATTTGAAATTAAATTTTCATTATATCAGTAGATATGTTAGATATACTTTATTATGAGGTAGATATATAAAATAAAGTGGAACCAATATAATATTAAATAAAAATGTTTCCTCTCACAACAGTCAAGCCCATGTCAATCACCATTGAATACACATCTGACACATGATGTGGATTTAGTAACGCGGCTTCTGGATTGGTCAATAAAATTATAAAGCATCTAAGTACACCATTGTGGACTTTGGTATTCATTATCCTTGACTAAATGATGGAATATATAAATACTAGAATAATAGATACTATTTGACTTAATGTACATTAGAGATGAAAATATTCATAATTGTGGGATTGTAATGTCAAGTGTTCGAGACCTTTAAAACATTGAAAAAAAGTCAGGGGAACAATATTAGCCACTGAAATTGGTACGTAGGGAAGCGTATTTTGTGAAACCCATTCATCATCCATACAATTAACATTCTATATACACCTCATTCCATGTGTTGTACTCCACTACATATAATATGAATGGAAACTGTATGGTATCCAATCATTCTTTCAGTTATTTTCATAACATAATATTCATATATATTATCATTGAATAAATAATTTTTTATTATAACTATTATTGAATTTTTAGGTTCACGTCCCACAATTATTTTTGAGTTTCCATTTATTCATTCCTCAACACCTCTATGGAAATATGAACTGCCTATAAATTTTTTTTGGGGTACACTAAAATAGAGTGTTTTAGCTACTAAATTTATAGGATAGCTGTAGAAATTCATATTAATAGAACACTAGATAGAATTAATAAAAAATAGGGTATTAGAACCCTTATAATAAAATACCACATGATGATTTGTACATACAATGTAATGATACCACTGCTTCTTAGGACCCAAAAACATGAATGTTGTGCACTTAACCATTATACCCTCAGTTGTATCCCTAAAGTTGAATACAAGATAAATGTTATATATCTTATAAACTACATCTTGTGTTCCATTAATAATAATAAAATATTGAGATATTATATTCTCCCATATTTAATAAATTTAATTCTTACAAAAAATTGTCTATCATGGGAATTTGGGTATCATATTTAAAAATAAACTTGTTTATGTCGAACTTCCTAACATGTTTTAATAAGAAATTCAAATGATAATAGTGAAAGGGATGTACAAAGGTCATCAAAAATAAATCATAGTAGGTTTCAATGTAGTAGAACATATGTGTGATGTGAAAAAATAGATACGGATGGAAATGAATAATTAGAAGAACTGTTTGTGACTGATAAAGACCATTTTTATGATAATGTTAACCATCACATAACCATAAATATGTAATGGGATAAAAAGTCATTGGTTTCTCAATAAGAAAAGTAAGAAGCTAATGTTTTTTATTTCAAAATCCATTTCCTATTTTGGAGGGATCAATTTACATGAGTGGATATTACAAAATATACTTACATGTCTAGTATAATATTATCCATTGGTATATTTCCACCACAATATCATCATTTTCTACAAACAATGAGTATTTATGATGATTTTTTCATGCACAGAGTTTTAGAATAATTATTTATGGATCAAAAAAATTAATCACAATATATTTCTATATAATTATGGATTTATCCCTAAAAGAATGATTATAATAAAGTGATATAATTCCCAAAATTAAGAAACCATCATATGAAGAAAATTTATTAATTTGAAAAAATAAATTTCAATAACATATGTTCGAGAAGTCTCATTTAAAAAAATAAATATCTTTATAATTAATATCAAATCATCCAAATGTTATTGTAATCCAAAAAATATGAAGGACTTTATCTCTTACAATTCCACGAAAAATTTAATATTTAACATCCAAAAATAAAATCAATCCCCATTAATGTTTCTTACCCAAAATTTAATTATCAAATTAAAAAAATATCTAATATATGATAATAATTTACATAAATAAACATAATCACCACATTCTATAAAAACACAAGAACTCATATGAAATATAATTTGATCTTTTTATATAAAATAAAATACCAAAATATTATGTTTTAATAAATATTATACTACTTCCCAAAATTATAGTATATATCTTTTGAAATATATTACACCACATTATAAACTAAATAAATATCTATTCCCTAGTTAATTTCTGTGATAAAACATATTATTTTAAAAAATAAAATATTTTTTAAGTCAAATATTATAAATAAGGAAAAAAATTCATACTAACACTGATGTCATGCAGGAAAGTATAATGTGATGTAATATTTTATCTTTATGTTTTGTGTTAAAAATTTGGGTATTTTTCATATGTGACAGTTTTTCACTCATACTACGATATATATATTTTTCAAACATATAATCCTTTTTACAGTAGAAAAATGTTATAAAAATCATAAAAATAACCCCAATATATTATAAGTTAAATAAATGTTTTAAACTAAATGTTAATCCTATACATTTATTTTTTCATCCAAAAATAATAATAATCATTAATTACGACAAAATAAAATATCATATAAACCATAAATATTGTTTATAACATTCAACATATTTCTACGAAATAAATAGATAATTATATATCAAGTAAAATATTCACAAGAAAATCATAATTCATACATATAACTCAAACATCTATAAATTCATTATAAATATCCTAAAGTATTTCAATCATCAATAATTAATTAATTATTTTTTACTTATGATCATCATTAAATATTACAATATATAAAAACACATTAATTTAATAGCCTTAATCATTCATAATTATTTATAATACATTAACTTTGAGTTTCTATATAATTTATTAATAAATTTTTTATAAATACAAAAATTAGAATCATTTAGTAAGTTTCAATAATGTCAAATCATAATACACGTAACAATACATACCTTCATCTATCAATTGTTGTCTCCTAATCTATCAATATAATCAAATTATGGGTTTCTATACATTTATTTTAACATTCTTTTTTATCACATTAATGATCCTTCCCATTAGGAAAATGATTTTGAAAATTAAAATTCTCACCACTATTAAAAAATTAAATTTATTCCTCAGTATGAACCTCCTTCCCCATTAATAATTTAATTGAATGATTTCTATTTCATGGGTACTTTATTTCGTTATAACATCATTTGACACATATAATACATATTTATGAAATTTTAATAATTTTAAAAGGTAATTACATCTACATTACTGAAACAAATGATATTGAATATATTTAACCTTATGAAAAATATCAATTAGAAATCCATAGGGATTCTTTTCCCTTCATTTTGATGTGTCATGAAACATTAACAGGTTTCTGTTGTTAATAATTACTCCCTCTATATTGTTTAGAATAAAAATAATATTTCTCACTATTGATTTATTCTCTTTAGTTTCTAATCTAAATAACCATAACAGTTTCTATTACATCAATTATTATGACAAAAACTAACATTAGAGCATTTTTATATAACTACATGTAACATATTATTAAAAACATCCAAACCTCTAATGTTTTCAAAAATATAATCCTGATTCCAAATATATATACATAGCCTTAGACATAAATTAATCATGTTCTTTATGTTAATAATTAATTCTCTATCATTACAGAATATTTTTAAGTTTATAGTATTAATTAATCAGCTCTTGAAAATGTCATAAAAATCTACATATTATAATCTTTACAATTCTAATGAGTATAAATGATTCAATACGATATAAATAATTTAAAATGAAATGTTTTATATTTTAAAAAATAATAATTTTGACTTTAAAATTCACATTTTCTTTTCCATTATCCATCATTATACACATTTATAATCATTTTCAAATTTTTGGATGATTAAAAGTTTTTAGCAATTGGGAAAATTTAGTCTATTAAAATTATTAAATCTTGTTTAGACATATTTCATAAGACATTCATTTTTAACCTAAAATGGTTTACTATTTTTTTACAAAATTATATTAATTTTACCTTTATAATAAATAATTTAAATAAAAAATTATTAGAAATAATAAAAATGTAATGGATGAACTATAAGACATAATTTTCTCATAACCCATATGAGGGCACATTAAAATTGGAATAAATATATATACCACATCAAATATATTTTTCTAAATAATATAATCATTACCTCCTGTATTAGAGATCTATAACGGGGATAAAAAATAATATTTTTATCAAATGGGGAAATCCTTAATATGATGATTTAAAATGAAGATTTATTAGTAATATATTGAGATATTATGGGGCTCAACCCATCGTTTTCTAGAACAATTATTGATGACCAATTTATGAATAAAACTAATGAAAAATGCTTTTTAAATTACTATGAAAAATTCGTATTAGATATCATCATACCCTTCCTAATTTTTAACATTTTATTAAATGTTAAAATATTATGAAAAATATTTAAATTGAAAATAATATTTTTAAATTTTATAGGAATATATAGATAAAATAATTCAAAAACATTAGAGAAAATTTTCAAATGTTATATATTTTAAAACATTCCATCAAAGCTTTACTTAAAAAAGTCTCAAAGTATAGCATTTAAAAAAAGAACATTACATTAAAACTGTCTTATAAATAGTATAGAATTGGTAAAATTGATATTAAAATTATTTTTTCAATGTTTAAAACCTTTTATAAAACTAAATTTTAAAATTTATAGATATGAAGGAAAAATTGTATTTCAATGAAACATTTAATAATCATTTTTTCAAACAAATAACATTACCTTGATTCAGACTCATTATGTACATTCATTATATTCTTGAATAAAAATCACAGGTTATTCATTTATTATCATAGATAAAAAATTCATTTTTTACTATATGTATTATCTCAGTCATTAAAATGTATTTACAATTACATAATCATTTTTGTTCATGATGAAAATTTTGGCGATATTTGGTAAACATGTCCAAAATTAAATTAGCAGGATGACTATGGTGAATGAGTCAGTTATTGAATTATATAAAGAATAAATAAAATCATATATTTATCATTTTTATAAATAAATTATACTTTTAAAACTAACCAAGAATTATGATTATGTGCAGTGAACTATGATACAATTTTGGATATGGTAGAACATATATACAGAAGTGTAACATTTCTATTTTTTAAGAAAATATTTTGGAAAAATGTAAATTATTATATAATAAATTCATATTTATTATAATAACATAAATTTCATATGAATTTTTTAAATATACTTATATTTATCATCCATGTTATTTGGTGGTGGAAGATGAATCACATCACTTCATGGAGGGGTAGTTCACATGTACCCACAAATGAAATTATATTGTTACAATGAATGGATAGGTAATAATGTAAGTGATATATTTACAATAAATCATAAATAATATTTCTATAATATAAAATATAAATTTTAATTCCATTATCATATTCCAACAATGAGATATGTTCAAAGAAAATGAATTACATCAGTTTATGAGGTTGTAGTAATATACGCACATGAATGATTGTTTTGTTTCCTTTTTGATGGAGGAGTAGATAGATATTAGTTTTAACATTGAAATAATAGAACCTAAGTATATTTAAGACACTGGTGTTTTTTATTTTTACAGTTATGGAATATTTGATGGATATGTAAGAGGAATTAAATTAGAAACACTAATTTAAAAATGATACCTCTTCTTCAGAATAACTTCTTTTTTATAATAGTTTAATACCACTAAGTATATTGTTAAGAATAAAAATGATATATAAAATTATGTGGGCGATTATAGTAAGGTATTGACATAGCTTGTGGTCATGATGATATTTTTATGTGTGACTAAATAAGAAGAAGAATTTCTTTTTTATAATAAATGTGGAGACACTCACATAATTCCTTAAAATATTAAATTAATATAAAATAATATTCAATATTAAATTTATAATAATGAAATAATTGAAAGATAATATTATAATTTGTATAAACATATAATCCCAAATTTCTATATAAATTTTTTCTATTTTTATCCTAATCATTCTATTTTAACCTTTTCTTGATCCTATTTAAAAATAGCTAACAACAATGGTTTTTATATATTATGGATCAATATATTTACCTAAAATCTACAAAGAGCCCACAAAATTGACCATGGTGGATTTATTAAACCATTTAATAGTCAGTTTTTAATTGTAGATTCATTGGATTATTATATCAATTTATAAAATATTATTTATTAAAAAATATCAATAATTCATTTCTTAGTGTTTCCTGTTAAATTGGATTTCAAAATATATCTAAAAAATCATATGAATCAGTATTTAAATTTTATTATACCACTTAAACTTCATTTAGTGTTGAAATATTATTGAATCATATTATTTTACATCAAAATATATTATTATTGACCATTTTTGTGTCATTTATTCTATGTATGCATTAATTTAATAAATATTGTGTCAACATTGTTTTTTAATTTATAATAATAATTTATAGCCAAAATAAAAAAATAATACAACATGATGAAGATAATTATATTATTTTCTATATGACAATTTATTGTCTAATTTATCATCTATATGACCCAATATTAAGAATATAATATTAATTAAAAACCTAAATGAGAAATGTATGAATTTTCATTAAACAAAACGCCAAAACTATCAAAATATCAATAAAATTTAAAACAAATAAAAATATCTAAATATTCTACTAGTAGGGAGAAAATGGTGTCAAAATATAGGAATTAGACAAATTTTAGATCAAATTTTTACATATTTCCATTTACTTATCTTTATTTATATATTTTACCTTATATCATAATTAAAAAATTGAGATTGAAAATATTCATTTTAACACAAAATAAAAGATTCCTATTTACACATTTTACAAAAAATGATTTTAAAGATGGATTCAATTTTTAAAAATTCCTAAAAAAATAATATATATATTTAATTTAAAAATAATTCGAAAATATTCAATGAAAAAAATGTTATAAGATAATTGAATTTTCATGTAAATATGTTTTTATTATAAATTCAATTATAAAATTCATTTCAAAAAATAAATTTATGATTGTAAATATATTTTTGACTATAACATTAATACAAATCCAAAAAATAATTTTAATTTATAAATTCTATATGTGAAAATAATGTTAAAAATAAAAATTGGTTATTTGAGTAATTTTTGGGGAAAGTGAACATTAAAAAAAACGTCCTCAAATTACTTGTGATAAACATACAAACATGAAAAATTTAAAAATTAATTTTAGCATTAATTTTTTAAAATTTTAGAACGTAAAATTCTCTCAAAAAACTTTATTGAAGAAAACTTTTCATGAAGGAAATATATTTTTGAAGAATATAATGACCTAAAAAATATAATAATTATTTTATAAGATTAAATTAATAAAATATAAATGAGTGAAAAAATAATATTGTTACCTATTTATCTAGTACTATTTATTTGAAATAGTTAAACAACTAGGTTTGAAGTATAAAATTTAAATAATAAAATTTTACTGTTCATTTATGCATGGTGTTTTGTATTTTCTATTCTATCGGACATTGTATATCATTATACAATCACATGACATTGAAATATAACTAATTTTTACATTACATAAAATTTCACTGAATTCTTCTATTATTCTTACACATAAGTTACTCTTCTATAAATTTAAAATTTTCAATTATTCATATCCTACAGAAATGAAAAAATTATAAGGTACTGATCAAAGATAAACGATAAGATTAAACTAAGTGATATAATAAATGATATTAATTTATAATAATATTATTTTAAAAATATAATTAAGATACATAATAATTATATTCCCAATAAAGAATAGATAATTATTTATTTCATAACATAATTGTGCCTCGTAATTATGACACATATCATAGAAACATGATATATTGGAGTGCTTTGAAATACCCTTAAACATTTAAATAACAAAACCATGGATTTATAATTAAAAAATATATCTAATAGGAGGTCAGTTTTCACTCAGCCATTTAAAATATTGAAATAACATATAGCCACATGTCTCCCATGGCAGATCAGGCATCAAAAATGGTTTGACATTTTCGATCAAGAATCACTACTAAATTAACTAATATCATATAAAACATAAAGTAATACCAAATAAAATTGTGCTCAAAATATTTCCCACCCATCATAAAAATATTATGAATAGGGTTATTTTCAATATAAAAAATTTTATAACCACATATTTAAAACACATAATTAAGAATAAATTTAATATAACAACTAAATAAACAACAATCAGTTATTACCTCAAGAGGTTCACTTTAAAAATAAAATGAGTCACATGTCCATTTAAAATGGATTTACATATTGAAATCATTTATTATTCCATATATAATATTATTATTATAAACTAATATAAATAAATATGTATCAAATGAAATCTAGTAGCAAATATATAAATACCATTCAAGTAATATAAAAAATAATAAGTTATTTACACCATTTTGAAAAATGGAATACAATTTATACTATCACTTCACATATTAATAGACTTATCTATATATAGGTACACACCTCACATATAATAAAATCAAAAAGAGTTTATTCATATGAGATTTTAATTTAGTGAAAAAAGATTATGTATAGAAGATTATTTTGAAAGAAAAAAGTATTAAAGTATCATTTACAACAAATATGAGTACATTACATAATATATTGATAATAATATATTTAATTGACACAATTGAAAATATAAGTTATCATGAATAAGTTATGATGATCAACAATGAATTTGATTAATATAGTTTTTATTACTTCTGAAAATGATCTTTTAAAACAATAAATAACCTTGATGTTTTGAAATACAATTAAAAAATATATAATATAAATTTTTGAGACAATTAATTTTTATATAAGACATGAATAAATTTATATAGTGATCCATATAAAATGAAATTTTTTAATGAATTATGTGTTTTCACATAAATGATAAAAATATATCCATTTCAAAATATGATATAAAAAAACATTAATTATTAAAAAACTATATATAAAATAAAAAATATATTAATGTATTAAAAAAATAACTTATTTATTTTTAGAGAAATATAACAGGAAACATTAATGAGCATCTAAATAATAGTGATATGAAATAACTAGATGATCCTAATGGGTAACTGGATATGGGTTCAGTTTCTTTTCTAAGAAACACACCTAACAAATATGATTAATAATGAAATGAAATTTTTAGTGGATATACAAAATATATGAATTTCCAAATATAATTTTGAGGGGTTTTGTAAATAAAAATAAATCCATTGATGTAATATCAATTAAAAATAATCTTGATTTCAAAATTAGATTAGAAATCAAACCCTTTTAGTATCAATTATATTTTAATCAAAACCCATGTTTAAACATTGAATAATATTAATCGAAATAAATGATAAAAACATAATTAAATTAATTTTATTGTACACATGACCATCTTAAAATATATTAATTATAATTTTGGAACTCAAATATAAAGAAAACATAGTGTATAATTGGAAATATTTCTCAGGGGTTGAATATTTGAAATGAGAACCTTGTAACATGTTTCCAAATTTACACCAGGTCACTATATGATCAATATAAAATCTAAAAACAACATTATAACATATTTTAAAACAATACACTTTTTGAAATTGTATTATTAACTTAATTATAAATTATTCCATAAATCATTATTAGATATATTTTATCTATTTTTCAAAATAAAGTGTTAGTAATCATGATTATTCTGAATTTGTTTTAAAATATTAGTGGTATTACCCTTTCATCATGTAACGATAATAATTTTTGAATAGTAAAAGATATGATAATTGATGTTATATTATATTTTATTAAATTATTATTTTATTTTATGAGAGTTTTCATATTCTTATTTTTGAAAACATTTTGACAAGCATGTTTTCATGAAATCCAACAAATTAAATGTGGTGACCTAATTAATGAATTAATCATTTCAATCACAAACATAAAAACATAAAAAATTAATTTTCATTATAAATATATAATATAATAATTCCAAATCCTTCCTTTATATAAATTTATATCATTATTCATGAAGTACGTTAAATGGGCCTAATAAAAACACGCAAAAATCAATGGGTGTGAGTATTGCTAGAAATATAATCTTTTCATTTCATATCATTATAAATGAATTATAAATAAATAATTTTTTATATTGACCTAGGTTACCCTCAAACATGACTCTTGACCAATTATGTTACATACCTAAAGGTCGTTCTCGATCCAAATTTTTTGGTGACAAGCAACCAGAAATCAATGAACAAAAGGGAGGGAACAATTTCGTTGGACATGAAAAGATCATGAGGTATTTATATACAAAATTTATATAATAAATAATGTAAGATATATTAATATATTCTATAAATGTAAAATAACCTAAAATATAATAACTGTAGATTTATCCAAAAAAAGTGTCACAAAAAACCCCAGATCGACCCTGAATCGGTCACCTGAGTTGGCCTGCGACATGGCCCGAGTGGCTTTCCCGATCCCCATAGGAAGGAAACAAGTTCCAGGTAACAAAACAAACCAAGTGGGAATGATTTGTCCCATAAATGAAAGAAAAATAAATTAACAAAAAATGAACAATGGAAATGAGAACTAGGAACATCAAGAAATCAACGTCGTACATACCTCCATGTGACCCTATGGGTCACCACCAACCTCAAACCAACGTTGCGCTATGGCGACTGAATACATGAAAGGCGCCGAAACCACGTCTAACAAAAAAACTTAGGCAAAACTATAGGCGTGAGTAATAAAATCATTAGGAATTCCCAAAAAATCTATTCCTATATAAATTTACATTAAATAAAAGATCCATCAATATCATGTTTGAAATACAATATGTAAAAGTAAGGCTTTCGACATGTTACTCAAAATCGAAGTACGCGTCCTTTCCCTTATTCATTTCACAAAACCCAAATCAATATTTTTGTGAGACATTAGCATTTTCAAAGGGAATATGATGTTTATATTTTTTGATTTGTAGAAAGAGGTGTAAACCCTTTCATTTGAAAAAAATTTTTAGAAACCTAATCAAAACCAGTTTACCACATTCCAAGGAAAACAAAATAAAAAAATTCACAAAAGAAAACTCATAGAAAGGGAAATGTAAGTACACACATAAGCATCATAATCACTACTACATGCTACAAAATCCAAGTAGACATAGGTGAACTCCGTAGATCGAGAATAATCTATAAGACACCAATACATGAGACTTCATAATCATTGATATGTCACACACGATGATATCAGAACGCCCAATACACTTGACCATCTTTTCACAGGCTGGCCGAGGAAAATATCTTATAGTAATAAACACAATATATCAACCTACTATGGGCCACTGGTCAGTTCCATAACCTACCAGTGCATCAATCATTCTCACAATATTCTCTTAATATTCCAAGTTCTCATGTCTTGTGTATTTAGATAGGGGGTGGTCCTACTGATGCCATCTGAGCATCCAATCATAGGATATATATTGTAATATAGCACAACATGCAACACCCCGAGTCACCCCAAGGAATATGTCCCTCGCCATCCTACCAATGATCACAGGGAAGTATTAAAAAGTGGACCCCCATAACATATAACTCAACCAAATCAAAGAGACCACATCCGAGGGGAGTTTTCATGAGATAACTAGTTTTACAAAAGATCCAATCGGGCCTCAAATGATTTTCGCATGCCAAACCATTTCTTAAGAATTACGCTGAAACCACTTTGAAAACCAGAAATACACATGAAACCCATTTAACAAAACCCAAACAAGAATTTTAAATCTAAAACATGTTCACAAATTACAAAGGGTCATTTATTCAAGAAATTAATGTAAAAACATGATCAACCCATTTATTTCAACACATTACATGAACTAAATTACACAAATTCAAGTCAGAAAATTTACAAACAGTTCTATATCAATAATTAATATTAGAACTAGGATCAAAAAGAAAGAAATAAAAGATTCTTAAATTTAAAGGGAATTTATAGGGAATCCTACCTCAGAGAAAGAATCAGAACAAGCCGAGACACATTAGCTCTTGAAGCATTCGAGGAAAACGCCCACACTTGCACACACACACATATTATATTACACATATATATATATTCCCTTAATCCTTTGAACATATTCCCCGTTCCATGAGGGAATATGTGAAAGGAATATATACATATACACTTACACATACGTACTTATGTACATGTGTGTGCGCACCACTAAGAAGTCACCCAAGCCCTAGTTAATTAACCAAGAGAAACCAACATCATTTAAAAAACCATTTAGGAAAACATGTTTTCAAGGAAATACCAATTTAAAGCATCAACTTCCTTTGATGACATCCCCATGTGTGCACCTAGTGTACCAATGGGTGTGTCAACATCTAGTGACACACCAAGCATCACAAGACACACATAAAACACATTTCAAATAATATTTCTGATAATTAGTAATTTCATGAAAGCCCTTTGTAGAAACCCACTGTCAATGCATTCTCATATAATGTTCCCTTGAAAACACAATTTTCACATTTACCCTAATTAAGTGCACATAAAAACATTTCTATATCATTTAGAAAAATAATTTTCACTCGATACTCATTTTAAGACACTTCAAAAAAAATATTACGCACAACATTAAACTTGTAATTTCACTATATAAACCCCAAATTACATTTAACCAAAAACACATGACACATATGCACATTGTAATAATTGGAGATTTATATCGAAATATAGTTTTAACCAATTATACTCTCATGAAAACATTACGATAAATCACTAAGGGATTAAAACAATATTGGGCATTAGCATGCACGAACAGAAACAAGAAACACTACAAAAAAACTATTTTTAACATGCTATAATAATCCATAATCCACATAATGGACTAAATAGTTATATCATTAAGCAAAGAATTAAGAAAAAATAATATTTAAAGAAACTCAAGCACCAAAGGATTTCATCGAAAGATGAAGAATTCATATTCATCTACCTCAAAGGCGCGCGATTGTGAAGAAAATTTTGGAGGAGGAAGAGTACACCCCGTAGGACCATTCGAAACACCTATAATCCAAGAAAAATGAACTGAACATAGACCCAATCCATTAGGTTTTGATCAAAAATGAAAACCCTAAATAGGAATATCAAAACGGATTAATACATTCGGGTAGCAAATGGGGGGGCACTCTATAGTGAGGAGGGGCGACTGCCGGAGGCGTTGCATGCTGAAGAGGAGTCTGGACGGGGAGGTTTTTTCTGCTGGCAAGGGAGGCGTCGAACAAGGGGGGGGGGTCCGCTTAAATTGTGCATCGGAGAGGGGGCTCAGCCTAAGTGGGGTAACGTCAGGGAGAGGGTGCGCCATAGGATTCATGGCCTACTGTTCGGTGGGTAGTGGCGCCAGAGGTGGATAGGGAAGGGGCAGAAGGGTGAGGGAGGATGGACGAGGCAGCTGGGGAGCGGGTCCTGGTGTTCTAGGAAAGGAAACTATGGGGGTTGGGGGTGGCTCATAGCACTGAACATGGGGAAAAGTGGGGGGGGGGAGGGGGTTCCGCGTGGGTAGTCCATCATGACCCCCTTTTTTGTTATTCTATTATAATAATCATATTATTACAATAATAAAAATAACTATAAAATAATAAAAATGATAATTCAAATAATAAAAATATTAATACAAATAATAATGATAATGATAATAAGAATAAGAATAATAATAATAATAATAATTTATAAATAATAATAATAATAATGATAAAAAACTTAATAATAATATAACATTAAAAAATATTTTATAATTATAATAATACAATAATAATAATAATAATAATAAAATTATTAATAACAATTTTTTAAAAATTATATTAACAACATATTTTTAAATAACAAATATATCACTATCAATTCTTATTAATAACTATACTATTATATATAAAATAACATCATTATTATTAAAATTTAAATATTAAACTAATTTTTTTTGAATAAAATTATATTTATTTCAATCTTTATTCTATTGCATGACATTCGGGCCGACTTTGCGGCTACCACCTACTATGCAGTGGCCGCACACGGGTCCGAAACCCACTAAATGATATTAAATGACAAAAATTTTATTCAGGGACCCAGTTCGGACCTTGGCGCAAGGACCTGGATCCATGTAATTATAAAATAAAAATTAATAAAAAAAACTCATGGTGTGACAATTCTCCAAACCACAGACACATTCTGCCCCCAGAATGTCACCCAGTCGAACAATAGACATAAAAAGTACAGACACCCGAATGAATCCAAGGGAAGCCAAAAAATGAGTGAACATGAGGACACGAGAGGGTTACCCCCACCCAAAAGAGCTCAAATAATGTATAAATTAAACACCCAACCATATCACCCCGGGAAGTGGGGGGGGGGGGGACGCGGGAACTACCAAACTATCTAAACTATGTTCTATAGCACAGGTAAACAACACCTCTGCTAAAAATTGTAACTCTCAACCCATACCAAAAACACCGAATAGTAGACAAAACTATTGAGAGGAACATACCCCAAACCGTGAACCATAGCATGACCAAAAACATCAACACTTCCATAGGCACTTAAATCTCCAAAAGAACATAGCCAAACCGAGATTAACCCACACCAGGGTCAAACACATGTAATGCAAACACAAGATTCAAAAAAACATAATTTGAAAAACAAAACTGATGGATTATAATAGAACATGTCAATTATACTCCACAACAAATCAATGAACTTACAATGATGAAATAACATTAACAAGAGAAAAGGAAAGCATGAAAAAACATTAAATGTTTCACTTCCAACATGAAACACAAAACTCGGACCAAGGCTTCACACCACTGGAAACTCTTGACTACGCAAAAGCTTCACCCCAAGACCTATGGTTGGGGCTCTGATGGCTAAAGCATCTCCAGCCTCATATTCAGGCACTAGAATCTCTCCGGTCATAGTGTCTTCTTTGGGCGATATTTCTTGCAGAACGTTTCCTAGTGACCCAGACAACCGCAATGATGACACATCTTCAGAGGGATGCAACATAATTACATCACGTGCACAAACCAGCTACACTTGTGGCACACCACTGAATGGTCTGACAAACTATGATCCATAACCACTTTGGTCGAATCTTTAGAATCATGTCCCTCTTGCACACCCTGATCTCCAAATGGGAACCATTGTGAGCGACCAGATACATTGGATTTTTGACAATCTCCACTTCGAAGACCCACTCAGCTAAGAACACCTCATCCACCAGTTTCTCAAAATAATGTCCTTTCAAAGGGAGGACACACTCCTTGATCTTTGGACGAAGAACCACAATGAAGGGGGAAGTCTTTATCAATACCTTCGATGCTACTCCTGGAGAATATGACACAAGCTCCATGAAATGGTCAACATATGCCTCCACCATTCATTGGCCTTCTTTTTTATGCAAAATCTCTTCCCTTTTCTTCATCTTCTCTTATTTAGGTATAAACAATCAGACAAAGATAGATTTAGTGACATACCATATCACCCCAACTTTCATTGATGGTGGGGCGTGCAACTCACATTCGTTCGGAGCCAAATAATCAAATAATTCTAGGACAACTCAAACTCTAACAGACTGGAGTTTCCAACATCCTAAAACCACACTCGGCCTCTTCAAACCACATAACTACCTTTAACAGACCCCGATAACCATTAAGTACAGACAATGTCTGAGAAGGACCACAAATTGGGAATGACTTATCAGAAACCATGGGGAACTTTCTGGGAAGAATTTTATAAACAACATATAAAACACAGAACCAAAACCAATATCAAGCCCATGAAACATCATTGAAATCACATTTACCCAAATAAAAAAAGCTCAAAAACCAAACAAACAAAATCAAACACAACCCAGAATTACTTTTTTTATAAAACCCTTTTTAGTTTCGATTTCAAAACGTCCTTCTTTCAAATCCATTCTCCAAATACCCAACCCACTTTTCAAACCAATTTAAATTTCCAAGAATCATTTTCCTTTTTTCAAATCACATTAGAAAAAAAACAAGGTCAAGCCTTTAATTCCAAGTGCACACCCTAGTAATCCCATGAACCGTTGCACATGTCTTCATCCGCATTCATCCATATGCACCAACATGTAGTTACCATGCATTCCCTCACATGTGAAAACGTTCATAAAGAGTACTTGAGGTTGCACCCAAACCACATATCTACCTGTTCCAAGAGACCACTGGATTTTTAGACCATGAGCTTTCAATTTTTTTAAAAAAAATATCTTCCACAAATTTAAATCCATTAAAATGAAATCGTTCACATTTCAAAAACCCTCTTATTTTTAATTTTCAAAAGTGCACTTGCACCCTCAACAACTAGGATTACACAAAACATTCATCAAATTAACGAAGTGAGGGACTAGTAGTCATGATTAACCTAGAGATATGGTATCTGGCCATGCCCCAAGTAAGAGTCAACGATTAGGAAGTACATAAACCATGTATGCAGACTCCGCATGGGTCACTACTCCATGTCAAATCACAATGTAAAATCAGTTTGCCTATGTTGTCATCCCTCAATCAAAAACAAATCAGAATGAGAAAAGAACTCAATTAACGAACTACCCATGGAGATTCGAGGTTCAAAATTGGCGAGGGTTCATGACATCCTTCATGTACCTACCTCTTGAGTCCCGACAGTCCTAATCTCCATCTACCGGACACCCCAGATTACAAGGGCCACTCTGATACCATTTTTTCACAAACTAACCTAGGTCGACCCAGAACCGGTCACCTATGTTGGCCTACGACATGGCCCGTGGGGCGTTCCCGATCCCCATGGGCTAGAAAATAGTTCTGGGCATCAAAAAAAATAATTGCGAACGATTTGGCCCATAAATGACAGACAAATAAATAAAAAAAATAGAACACTGAAAAAGATAACTAGGAGAAGAAAGAAAAAAAGTTGTACATACCTCCATGTGACCTTATGGGTCACCACCAACCTCAAACCAATGTCGTGCTATGGCGAGTGAATCCAAGAAAGGCGCAACAACCATGGATAATAAAAAAACCGTAAAACTATAGGTGTTATGAATAAAACTAAGTAGGCATGCCCAAAAAATCTATTCCCATATGCATTTCATTTAAATAAAATATCCATCATTTTCAGGTTTGAAATACAATATAAAAAAGTAAGGAATTCTACATGTTACATGAAAGAAAAGTTCGAGTCATTTCCATTATTCATTTCTCATAACCCAAATCAATCTTTTAGTCAGACATTAGCTTTTTCAAAGTAAATGTGTTGTTTTTATTTTCAGATTTGTACAAAGAGGTGTAAACCCTTTCATTTGAAAACCATTTTTAGAAACCTAATCAAAACCAGTTTACCACTTTTCATGGAAAATGATATACAAAAATGAAAAAAATAAAACACACAGTAAGGGAAATATAGGTATACACATAAGCATCAGAATAACTACTACATGAATCAAATTCCAAGTAGATATAAGTGAACCCAGGAGATCGAGAATAATCCATAAGACACCAATACATGAGACCTCATCCTCATTCAAAAGTCACACACAATGAAATAAAAAAGTGAAATATGCTCAACTATCCTTTCTCAAGCTGGCCGAGGGAAATATCCCATTCTAATAAACCCAATATATCCACCTTCTATGGGCCACTGGTCAGTAAGATAACCTACCAATGCAACAATCTTTCTTAGAATATTCTCTCAGAATTCCAGGATCCCATGTCTCATGTATTTAGAAAGGGGCTTGACCTACTAATTCCATCTGAGCATCCAATCACAATATAAATATAATAATATAGCACAACATAAAACACCATGATTCACCCCAAGGAATATGTACCTCAAATTCCTACCATTGACAACATGGAAGTCCTACATAGTGGACCCCCATAACATATAACTCAACCAAAGTAAAGGGACCACATTCGTGGAGAGTTTTATTGATATAAATAGTTTTAAAAAAGTACCAACCGAGCCTCACATGATTTTTGAATGCCAAACCATTTCTTACAAATTACACCCACACCACATTGAAAACTACAAATAAAATTTGAAACCCATTTAAGAATCCCAAAATAGAATTATAAATGTAAAACATGCTCACAATGTACACAAGATCATTTAATCAGGAAACTAATGTGAAAACACGATCAAACCATTTAGTGAAACACATTACATGAAATAAACCACTTCAATTCAAGGAAGAAAATGTACTAACACTTCTATATCAATAATTAATATTAGAAATAGGTGTGAAAAGCAAGAAATAAATGATTCTAAAATTTAAAGGGAAATGCATAGAGAATCCTACCTCAGAGAAGGAAGCGGACCAAGCTGAGACACTTCAGCTCTTGATGCTTCCGATGATAATGCCCACAGTAGCAAACATATACATTCTATTACATATATATATATACCTATAATCCTTTTAACATATTACCCATTCCATGAGGGAAAATGTGAATGGAAGATATATATATACATATATACATACATACCTATGTAAGTTTGTGTGCGCACCACCAAGAAGTCACCCATGCTCTAATTAATTAACCTAGAGAAACCAACATCATTTAAAAAAAATTGGGAAAACATGTTTTCAATGAAATACCAATTTAATGAATCATCTTCCTTTGATGACACCCCCATGTTGCACCTAGTGCAACCATGGGTGTGTCAATATCTAGTGACACACCATGCATAATAAGACACTCAGAAAACACTTTTCAAATACTTTTACTGATAATCAGTCATTTCATGAAACCCCTTTGTAAAAATCTAATGTCAATTCATTCTCATATCAAGTGCCCTTGAGAAGACATTTCACACATTTTTCATAGTCCTAAAAACACTTCCAAGAAGTACCCTAATGAATCACACTTGAAAATATAACCATATTATTTAAAAAAAATACTTTTTCACAATATAGTCATGTTAAGACACTTCTAAAAAATATTACGCACCATATAAAACATCTAATTTCAATGTATGAAACCCAAATGACATTTAACGAAAAACACTTGACACATACGCACATTGGCATAGTTGGATATTTACTTCCAAATATAGTTATAACAAAATATACTATCAAGAAAACATCACAACAATTAACTACGTGATTAAAACAAAACTGTGCATTAGAATGCACATTCATAAACAAAAAACACTACAAAACTATTTTTAACATGATATAATAATCCATATACATCATAATGGACTAATTCAATATATAATTAGGCAGAAAATTAAGTTCAAATAATATTTAAATCAATGAAATCACCAAAGGAGTTCTCTGAAAGAGGAAGAATACATATTCATCTACCTCAAAGGTGCACAATGGTGAAAAAACCTTTAGATGAGGAAGAGTGAACCCCGTATGACAATTCCAAACACCTAGCATCCATGAAAAAAGATCAAAATATAGACCCAATCCATTAGGATTCATTCAAAAATGAAAACCAAAAATAGGAATCACAAAACAGATTAATACATGATGATTGGAAAAGAGGGAGGGGGGACATACCACATCGAGGAGGGGTGACTGTCGGAGGCGTTTTGTGCCGAAGAGGAGTCCTGTTAGGGTGGTTTTCATTGCTGGTGAGGGAGGTGCCAAACAGGGGTGGGGGGGGGGGGGGTTTGGCCAAAACATCCCATCGAAGAGTGGGTCCAGCCTGAGTGGGGTGCCATCAGGGAGAGGGTGCGAAAGAGGAGGCTTGGACTAGGGTACGGAGGGAAGTGGCATAGGAGGTTGGTGGGGCGAGTGCAGAAGGGTGAGGGTAGACCGGGGTAGGGGGCGGCCTGCAGCACCGAACATGGAGAAAGGGGGGAAGGGGGTGTCGCGCAAGTAGTCTAGGTTAACCCCCACTTTCTTATTATTATATTATAAAAATCTTATTATTAAAAAAATAAAATAACTATAAAATAATAAAAATGATAATGCAAATAATATTAATAGTAATACAAATAATATTGATAATAATAATGAGAATAATGATCTAAAACCCCACTGAGGAGGTGTGATGAGTGTGAGCTAACATGCTCAATGGGATCCCACATAGGACTACCATAACAAGTATCAGTTTAATAATTCTATTATGATCAATTTAAATAATACAAGGAATGATTAATTGCAATGGTGATATATAGAAAACTTGGTTAATATTTCCATTTTAATCATAGTTCTAATGAAAATGAATTCATATCAGTTTGAAATAAAAATTTTCATGTTATCCATCAAAAAAATAAATATGCATAGCAAGGATAGAACAGTGTATATCCAATATATACAAAAAAATAGAAGTATTACAAGAATCTCAACATAAAGGAATGCTACAAGATTGACTTTAGACTAATCATACCTATTAATTTATGAAATAACACATTGCGGTTCCTCAATCCAATTATATACACTTATAGACTAAAGAGACACCCCATAAAGTTAGACCCCAATATCAAATATTTTCATTGTGATAATAATATACACAATAAAACGAATTAGAATACCCTTGAATGTAAAACCACACATAGGATGATGTCTTCAAGCTAAAACTACCACCTAGTTATAATTTTTACCGATGTACAAATTTTCACAATCATTTCATGGTTTTGAAAACCATTTCGTAACCATTTCAAAATAAAAAATTTCAATGATTTTAAAAAACCACTTTTTCATTTAATTTCATAGAAAACAATGGAAAACCATTTTAATTCAAAATACCTCTTTAACACACACAAACAATCATTTTAATTTTATACCAATTTATTTATAATAAAATTCATATTAATAGAACAATATAGTTTATCAATCACATTCTAGTGACAAAACCCACTACATTAATGCGTGAGCCTCACACACCCATAATGGGTTCCTCTCTCTAAAAAAATCCAAAGATGTCAATAAAGACACAATAATCCAATCCAAACATCTCAGGACTGATTCAATTGAGAAAGTGGGTTGGAAGAGGAATGTAAATATCACATACCTCGATAATTAATTCATGTCTCCCAATACATACAATGGAAATACATTCAGAATTAGATCACTCAATATATTCTAGAAGAAAGAAAAAGAGAAACACTAACATAGAACAAAGTATTTGATAACACAAAACGAGGGTTATGTCATGATTAATGACATCAAATAAGTGGAATGATATCTTACTTGTGGAGATGAACTTCTACTGCAACAATGAATGAACACTTAGAGGATTGATTCAGTAGGAAAATTGTCTCAAAATATCTCCAAACTGGAGATTTATTTTGAGTGAAAATTATAAAATATGACTGAATTGGCCCCAAAAACTAGAGTGGTTCCCTAATCCATCCCTACCCATGGAATTACACATTGTGTACTTCCTTTAGACGTGAAATCTATAGTGTTTAAATACTGCATGAAATTTTTTATCTTGTATTTATTATTTTTTAAAAAAAATATTCATTATGTGTAACTCTTATTTACTATATGAAACCCTTCATAGTATGAAGATCTTCAAGAATTTTACTTTGAAAAAATAATACATTGTATAACCAAGTTACACATCATGAAATCATTGTACATCCATCAGAAATGTCGATTAATTCTAAGAGTCTATCAAATCTCTGACACCAAAAGTATAGATTTCCCCCCAATTATATATCATTCCTCTAAAGAATATTTGTAAAAGGAGAAGAAAGATTTTTCTATGGATTTACCAGGTATATCAGAAATGGAATGTTAGACACTCCACACCCCAATGACTTTCTATCCTTAATAAGTCATGTTGATGATGAAATCATTGTAAAAAGGTGAGGAAACTGCTCCCTCTTCAACGACTCATGTTACCATGTGTCATGAGAATACAATTCTTGATTCTATATAATTTTTACCATCAAAATTGAATTCCCATGAAAGGCATTCACCTGAGAGTCCAGGATCTCAATTCGTTCCTCTATACTTTATACATCATGCTCCAAGATTGTTTCATCGAATCACAAAATGTGATCGTGATTTGAATGATAAATCCAGAGCTGAGATATGTGGAATATTTCATAACTACCAATAATCAAAACATGAAATTCTAACCAATATGAAACATTTCTAAGCAGCATAGTTAACTCAAATGGTCCAACATATATCATATCTAACATTCCAAATTTTCTAAGAGAATAGTGAGCCAACCTAGGAGTAAAATTCATGAAAACATAGTCACATATAGAGAAATCAATAGGATATAGTCTTCAAACCACCCATGATTTATTTTTACTCTATTATTTTTACAGATGTAAATGTAAATTATGAATCATCATAGAAGTCTCTAGAACCAAAATCTGTCCAACAAAAAGTAACATTACTCACCTCATCAAAAAAATTGTTCTGCATAGGAAACCATAAAACACCACAAATAGAGATACTATTAACGATGAAAAATAACATTTGTTATATAAATTTAAAAAAAATAGATGGTTATCCCATAACCCATTGTTGTCTATATCATAGGAATCAAGTATATCATACAAGATCTGAATTACTTACTCCTTCTGATCATCAATATATGGATGTTGCGTTGTGCTAAACATGACTTGATTTCTCATTTCCTATTAGAGACTCCTCACAATAATTGAGGTAAACCTAGTACCCCTATATAAAAAAATGACATTAGGACTACCATATGAACTTACAATCTCTAGAACATACATCCGACCCATACCTTTTTCATTGTTGGTATCCTTGATCTGAACGAAATAACCATAATTCTGTAACCAATCGACAACCAACATGCTTATATTATTTCCTAAAGGACTGCATGGAAATCCAACAAAAAAATCCATAGATACCTCATCCCATTTCTCGAATTTTACTCGAAGAGGCTGAATCAAATCAGATGGTTTAAAGTGATCTTCCTTTATCCTTTTGAAGGTGTAATAAAGGGACAAATAATCTGTAATTTCATGATTCATATCCATCGCCTAGAATCTTGACCTCATGTCAAAATTCATCATTATAGTATCTATATTAATTGGAAACAATGATATGTGACAATTTAATAAAAATAAAATCCTCATTGAAACTTGATCGACAACCCGATCCACATAGTGGAGCATACCATTTGCTGAAATAGACCATCCTGAAATTGTCTCCCCACCATAAAGGGTTTATGAAAGATTACAAAACTCAACATGTTTTTTCTAAATCCTCCATATAAACACCTAGAAACATAATAATAATAATAAAATAATAGTCTGAAACATTCATAAAATATTCTCATGACAATCAAGTTGAAACTGAGTGAAAATCCCAATAAGGTTCCACCTCTCATTGATTCTAAAACAACCTATGTGGGTTCTTACCTACTAAGAGTGTTCACAATGATGTTTCCCTTTTCATAGGTGTATGATATATAAAATTTAAATGTATTTAGGTATTCTACCAGTTGCCTCTAAAATAGATTTATTTCTATTTGAGAAATGATAAAACTCAAATTATTAAGATCAGCGAAGACTATGATCCACACCCAATAAAGATTATACATTCATAATTTATGGTCATCAATAACTTCAAAAAGATCTAAATCATTAATTGGAAAATTATTCTCATATTTATTATGTTAATGAGATCCATAAGCTACCACGTGGTCATCATTCCTAAGAACTAATTCAAATCTGACACAAGAACAATAAAAAAACACCATATGCCTCTTATCAGTCCTAGGTATGATCAGAATAGGTGTTGATGTCAGAAGTCATTTTATTTCATCAAATTAAGACTTTCCCTTTACATAACATGTGAATTTATCTGCATTCTATGTATGTATAGTCAAAGGTGATTCCATCATGTAGAAATCCACAACAGACAATTAGTTTTATCCAATAAGACCATGGATGCTTCATATCTCATAGACATCGTCTGGTTCCTTCCATGAAAAAATAGAAATCACATTTATCAGATCAACTAATAATCCTTGTTTAGAAATATTTACCCATATGAACATCACTTATTGAATGTAGAAACAATGTTTCTCAATTTTTTTAAAAAATGATGAATTATCAAAATTTGTAGAAACAAACTCAAATGTTGCTCATGTTCACTATCAAATTTCATATAAATTAATATATCATCTATGAAAACCACCACAAAATTTTCATGATATTTATGAAATATCCATGTAATCAACGCAATAAAAACTACAAGTGTATCAATTAGACAAAAATGATTCAAAAAAAATTCATATTTTCTATACCTACTCCTAATATCCATATTCAGTATTATAGACTCTCATAATTTGAAATAATGATAACTCGACCAATGATTAATCATCAAGAAGAAAATTTACCCCTTTTACTGATCAAACAAATCATCCACATGAGGAAGATGATATTATTTCATAACCATCAACCAGTTCAACATCATATAGTCCACACAAAACTAACTTGAACCATATTCCTTCATAGAAAAGAGAATAGAGGATTCATAAGATTGAACACTAGGGGAAACAAATCCATTCTAAAATTGTTCATCCAGTTGAATCATGAGTTCTGTCCTCTCCACTGGTTCTATAAGATAAGAAAGTATTAATATTGGCTATGTACCTTAAACAATGTCAATCGTAAACTACATGTCTATCTCTGGAGGAACAGAGGAGAAGTAATCATTCAAAATGTCAGGAAATTCCTGATCAAAAATGGGAAAATCAACAATTGAAGGAACTCTATCTAGATAAAATGATAAATCTAATAAAAGAATTCTATGCTATGGGCGGGAATTCCCTAAATTACCTTACCTCTAGTCCCATTTTTAGTGAATCAAGAGAGTACTCCCATCAGTAGTGAGAAATGAAACATGTCGATGGTAATAATCATCCTCATCTCGATGAGCGACAACACGATCTATAGAGAGAATGAATTTAAATTATATCATGATTATTAATGAGAAAATTTCATACCATCTCATTATGAGATATCATCAATCAAAAGGACACTATAACCCTTACTCTATCCTTTTTCGATGTGGTGATTCTAACATTATTACAAAGGTCATAAGTTCTATTGGATATTTAATCATATCAATAGAAGATTAAGATATAAATTATTTGGTGGAACCAGTATAAAAAAAAGAATTTGCAGCTGAATATTCAATAAGGGTAGTACCTATAACTATCACCGGAGTGAAATCATCTTTTTTTGGACATTCATCTACTACTGAATTTCATTCACTCATGTGTCCTATGGAAGGATACCTATAGTACTTGAATAATATAATAAATTTAAATATCATTTGGAGATGACTAAACCGACCCATAAAAATGCCTAATCATTTTCCCACAAAACATAGTAAATTCTAATCCAATCAACTATTGTTTAATGTCTTTTTTGTATAGGAAAATACAATTGGTGATTCCAAATATAATGCACTAAGAATACTTCTAAGGCACACTACAAGCTGTAAAATATGGTTTGGAGGTGGCTCGATGTTGTGACCCACCACCACCACTAATAAGATGATCCTACTACTTCCATGTATTCCCATGCATGCATGTGAAGAATCTACATGATGTAAGAGAAGGGTTAAGAAAACCACCCTTTTCAGACATATTAATATCATCCATCACATATCTGTCTACATTCGCCACATATGTATATAGTTTCATCGTAAACACCTATGATAATATATTCATTTGCAAACCCTATAGGTACTTCCGAGCATACATATAGTAATTATTTACTAAATTTGTAGATAATTGGACTATCTGAGAAAACTGCTTGGTGTATACCGACAATATATTCTCTCCATATTAGAAATAAAAAAATGAAGGACTTATCTAGCATCAATTAATCTAGATAAAGCGTATAGAAGAATATGGTTTTGAATATCTTAAAATCTAAATCCAAATGTCTATCTTCCTTGAACATTGAATCCCTCCATAACTTGCAAACCCTTGAGCCTAAATGATGCACACTTCAACATATCATACATAGTTGTCTCTATGAATTTGATGATTTGATCGATCCTATATTTCTATTACTCTGCCTCTTGAGGTTCTGTAATTCTATTAAACGAAAGTGGATTTGTGATTTATAATTCCCCTGATTGGTCTATCTATTCTCAAGCTCTTGGTTGTATATCAAAAACTATATTATGAACTCATGGAACATTATGATTTATAACACATACTACTCATAGGATTACCTCATTGAGATTTTGATCAATATGAGGATACCCTTATTGAGCATCAACTAATCAATCATGATGAACTTTTGGATGACGTATAAGAGGCATATTATTTCATTAAGAATCCAAAGAACAACCATTCAAAAGAATAAATCTCAAATAAATCCAGTAAAAATGTAATTTGAAATTACGTTTTATAACAAAACCTAACACTAGAGACACATATCCCAACATCCCAATGATGATTGAGTTTTGTTATAACATGATTCGGCTAGGAATTCATCAAAAAATACCTCTCACGTCTCAAAAATTGTATCTCTACTAAATAAGACATCTCAAGATAGGGACTCCTGTGGAAATAACCCCTATGATACCCAATTGTAATATAGATTCCATGGTTACCCTTAGACATAGAATCGGGCCTATTCCATCACATAAACGAATGGCTTTCCTGATCCCCACGATCTGTAAAATATAACTGATGTATAAATCAAAAAACAAGATGTAATGATTTTCCCTACCTGATCAAAACACGAGGCATATTTTTACGAAAATTAAAAATGTATCTGTGGATGAAGATTATTATTTTGAATGATAAATTAAATAGTCAGTGAAAAAAATCATCAAAAGTATCTAATGAATCAATTGACAAGACCAATTACAATGAACTAAAACCAAACAGATATTATGGATTATAGTGTGGATGAACTCCCACCATATCCCCACCACCTTCCCAAACTAGCTAACATGAAACCTCACTGCCACACTACATCCCCTTTCAATTCATTGAAACAGATGACATACAATAGTTTACACATCAAAGATGAGTTCCATAAGGTGTAAGCTAGTAGGATCAATATGATCCCACCAAGGTGTTCCATAAAAAGTCTTTATATAATAATTAATTCATTCTGAATTTATATAGAATGTGGAATGATAAGCATTAAAGAAGTTATATAGAAAACATGATAAACAATTACCTTTTCAAAAAAAAATTAAAAAATTATATATATCAATTTGAAATAACTTTTTCTATATTATCCATTACAAGTATCAACATGCATATCAAGGATAAAATATTCAATATCCAATAAATATGAAAAAAATTGTATCGGTACAGGAATCAAAATTACTAGGAAAACAACAGGTTAAACAAAAGAATATTCATACCCATTAATCTATGATATAGTGCACAATGGTACATGAAGCTAATGATATACACTCCAAAACTAGTGAGACACCCGATAATGTGAAACCCCAATGTCACATACATTCATAGATGGAATAATCAACACCCTAGAATAATAGAAACACCCAAGAAATGAGCCCCCACAGTTGAAGATGGAATAAACCTCATTTTTGCACCTTGCAACCAAGCTAAGCCATTTACTCATTTTCACAATAATTTCAAATTTTCAAAAATCCATTTAAAACCATTTAAAAATAACAAATTTCAATTATCTAAAATTTCCCATTATTCTTTCAATTTTTCAATAACCAAGGAATAATACTTTCATTCCAAATCTATTTTCAATGCACAAAAACAATCATGCTATTTTCATTCCAATTTGTTTGTAAACGAATTCAAAATAATAGAAAAACATAGTTTATCAAACACCTTCTAGAGACGGAACCACCTACCTCAATACTTGGGCCGCACACACCCACAACGAGATCCACCAATTATAAAAACAAAATATGTAATTACCCAAAAATTTATCAAAAGATATTTCTCTGATCTTATATTATTGTCATATAGTGTAAATAACAATAAATTACATATAGACCATAAAAAAAATGTATAAATGAAAATTAATGAAATAAGTAGTATTTCTATATGTTAAGGAACCAATACTGAAGAAATAGTTAGTCAACCTTAGGAATAGTAATATGACCATTATGAATAGTAACCCATAAAAATCAATAGTAACCAAAACCATGAAGGATGAAATAAAATTTAAGTATCTTAATAATTATAATATGGTATCACTATTTTATTTTCAATGTGAATAATTGTTTAAAATTTTATTAATTAACTGATCGTATTTTTATAAGTCATATATATTGATTTAAAATGTTATGAATAATGTTAAAATTTAATAGAAAAAATATTTTCTTAAAATTTATTCATAAATTTATGTTTTGACATATTTTGATTATAATATAATTTTATGAGACCAAATGTAAATTTTCAGTGTGTTTTAAATACATTAATATATTTAAAATCATTATTTCCCATGTAAATATTGATTTTAAAAAAAATATAAATTAAAAATATTTAGAAAACAATTTTTTAAACTATTGTTTATTTTTTCATTATATATGTCAATAAAGGGTTTGGGTGAATTTTCTGTATTTTTCTGAATTAAATGATTTTTTGATGAATACTAAAATACGTTAATTTATAATATATATACATTATATGATTAATAAAAAATTCATTGTGTAATCAATAATTTAAGAACAATTTGTCTGAAATAACATGTTCTAATTACTATATTTTGGAACAATAATCTACTATATTTATTATATTGAGAAAAATAATAAACTAATGAATGAAATAATAAGAAAACACCCATATCCTCCAATATAAACACAACACCTCACACACTATTATCTCCACAACTCAAAAGCATTGGTAGTTTCCCAAATTCTACCTAAAATGCATCCCTTGACCCTCCCCCACATCCATGAGTTATTGGTATTATTAAAAGATTGATCCAAGGTGCCCTTAGGATGATCTCATGAACATGATTCAATAGTAAATTCCAATCTCTTTCTTTCATTTAATTTCCCTTCAATTTCATATATTTTATTATTCATTCAACACATCCTTAATCATAATTTCATGATAAATCCATTATGATTCATATACAAGAATTAAATCTTGTTAATGGAAGATTCCTCATTAAAATCCTCCCTTTAAATTTTTTATTATAAACAGGAAATCATTTCTCGTTATGTGTCAATTTTCCAACATTATAAGCATTTCACATTTATTTTCCATAATAACCTTCAAGCATATGAATAAATAATTGAATTTTTAAATAAATATTTTAATTTTTATGATACATCCTTGTTTGTCCTATTGAACTAACATTTTTACAATATACTAAATGATAAAAAAGGAGAGTACAATGTTTGAAAAAACAACAAAATTAACATAAAAATCATCAATAACTTTTATATTTTGATTCATCCCCATTGTATAGAACCAAATTCATTATAAAATATTTTAAATACCAGGAAGTTAATTATGGACATATAATAACAATTATACTTATTTATCATATGTTTAAACGAAATTCCATTTATTGTGCAAGTGAACCGAACATGAAAACCACTAAAAAGTATGCTCTCTAACGATAAAAGTATACAATATAACTCCTCCAAATGCCTCCAAATGGTAAAAATAAAAATATAATGAATCAAATTAATGTATATAATGTTATATATTTTTATTATTGAATCAAATTTCATTAATCATTATATTAAATTTATGGAATCATTCTGACATAATGTTTGGGGATTTCCCAAACCCAACCCTATTTTTTTGGGTTTCCTCTAATAAACCCTATTTTTATTATTTATCTTCCTTAAATATATTTTATTCATCACTATATTATCTATTATGTGATATAAATGTTTTCTGCTTGTGTAAATTGATATACCATTGTTTTCCAAAAGAACTCTTCTCTCAAAAAATACACCTTTAACTTATGGATTCTTTTTCTACTTCTCCCATGTTTGATGATACAAATATGAATTATTTTATTCCATTTTAAATTTTGTATCCCAATATTAGGAATATATGATTTCTAAAATGCATCCAATTACATTAAATGTGTTATTTTCTGTTCATGATTTATATATATTCTATATGAAGTGAATGATAATATAAATGTTATGATGAGAAAATTGTTCCTGGAATTATATTGAGATACAATGAATTGGCTAATGTTAATAATATCATGAAATAAAATTAAATATATTTTCACATGATTATGTCTTCTCTCATAACTATGTGTGGTTATTAACCAATAAGACATGATGTTTCCTTTCTATGCATTTCCACATTTCATGCCTTAATTTAATTTACCCTTTAATTACATTGATCATGTACCTATATTATGATTATAATGATTATGCTCAAAAATGTTATATCATTTCATGTTTATATTTATCCTATTACAAGGATTTTGGATCACCCTTTTTTAATATATATCCTCAGGTGATTATACGTACTATAGAGAATTCAAGGGCCAATAAAAATCTAGATAAGATAGTATTAAAAAGATATTAGATTTTATTTTGTTAATTTTATGCATGGTCCAAATATTCCCAAGATAGTAAACCATTGGATCCCAATTGTGTAATTATTTTATGGTGTATGTAATAATATATTTAATAAAAATTAGGGTCTCTATACAACGATATAAACGAAGTCCCTTTAATCAAACACATCATCTTTGTATTGATTAAATTGAGATATAATGTTGTCAGAAGAGAGGAAGTATCACATAAATATATAAATAATGAGAAAATCACCACAACAACCAATGAAACGACATCATTAATGAGATCACACAATTTAACATGGATGAAGACCTGGTGAAACAAACCCATATACAAAAATATTTGATAACACAACCCAATGGTCGTACCATGATTAAATAAAGTTTTGAAGTGGAAACAGAATGTACCCAGAGGATACACATCAACCACAATGAATATGGAATTCTAAAAGGATTGTTCTTAAAGGAACAATGTCTAAAAAAATCACCTAATAGGTTTTTTGATTTGAAAGAAAAACAATTATATGACCAAATGGAACCAAAACCATAGAGGCTCCCTATAAAATTTCTAATCGAGGAATTAAATGACAATTAATTCCTTTAAATGACATGAAATACATGCGGATTAATTATACTGGGAAATCAGATGATTATAATTTGAACCATGTTATTTAAGACATTCATGATTTCGTATTCCTCTTCACAATGGGTAACCCATCATATCATGAAGCCTTTAACAATATGTACTCTGCTAAAGTTACACGAAGATTAACCTATTTACCAAAAATGATATCCTCCTACATCTTGTAGAAAATTTAATTTAATGTTAATACTCCAAAAAATATCTAACTTCACTATTATAGGTATCCTAACAATTACTTATTAGTCCTCAACAGAAAATGGGAAAAAGGAAAACATAATGAGGTCACGGTCATACCTAACAGATCTGTAAAGTGATTTTACATTTAATATATATATTTTTAGGTGATTAATCATATTAGGAAAAATATATATTATTATGAGAAAAGAAAAATTACTTTTCCCTTATAAATAATATTCATTTCCATTATTTATATTAATTTTAGTTGGTTTGTTATAAAATTACTATTTATTCATTATATGAACAATGTAATTACTAATTTTTACTTACGTAATAAATAATTATATAAATAAAAAATATATTCAATAATCCTATTCTTATATCCATAACTAAAAGGTGGTGAATAGCAATAAAACTGTCTCATTTATTGAGGTGGTGGTCTTCACACATAAATGACAATAATTTTAATCTGTTTTGATTGAATGGGATAAGAATAGATAATTAATATTATATTAAATAAAAAAATTATAAAAAATATATTATATTTATTCAATTATATTAATATTATTATAATGTATTTGAGGTGGTATAATTGTAACAATAATGAATGAATGTAAAATGGTAAATAACACTTACACATAGAATTTAAATCTTCTCATGAAGTATCCTTCAATAATAATGGACATGAGAAACATCTTAAATTAAATGAGATAGAAAACCTGTAGATGTTATCTATATAATATAAAATTGACATATTTCCATGTGGATTTTGCCTAGGCGTGTGTCTTGAAAAGGGAGGATGTGATCACCATTTATAATAGAAAATAAGGTAAAATAAATTTAAAGAATCATGGGTAAGGGGAGTGAATGGAAATGCAATAAATTTACTTTATATATGTGGAAAAACATTATATAGATTTGTAGTTATGAGTTAAAAAATAATTAATTATCTATAATCAATGTGTCAAATTGATTTATAAAATTTTGAGACACAAAATTTTTCCCATAATATATCTTAATAATAATGAATAAAAATGGACTATAATAATTAATTAATTAATAATTTAATATATGAGGTATCATATTACAACATTTGGATGTTTTAAATATAATATGGGCTCCAAATAATATAATTTAAATTATAAATATAAGAAAATTTTTATTTAAATTAGAACAGCTAATGTGATTACAAACTGTTCTTAGGTAAAATGTTTTTTAATAATTAGAGATATTAATATTAGGTAACATCAAATAAAAATTTAATGAGATTCAATTTCATAGTATATATGATTAAATAATACAGAGTGAATATTTGAAATAGAAAAATGTAGTTTAATATCAAAATATTTAGAAAAAGTATAATTCTATAAAAAATATTTATTTTACCATATTAACTAATATTTTCATTGTAATGGAATTTTATGGCTAAAAATAAAATTTTACATATTAAATAGTATGAAAATTTTAAATTATATATTAATATTATTTAATCAAATAATTTTTATAATGGTTAATAGGGTTAATGTTATTATTTTCTTATAAGATTTATTTTGAAAAATACAATTTTTTATCTTTACATTTCCTCAAGAATTAAATTGACAATTCCATTGACATTGTTGATATATAATATTTTTTTATTATATACATATGTTTTATTTGGAATTAATTGTAATCAAAATATGATTATTACCATTAAATTTTTTATTAAAATGAAATGACTAAAAACATGTTATAAAATAGTGTTATATTTTTTCTTTCATCTAATATGTCAATCATCATTTTTCTATGGTAAATTAGTTATACTATATATCTATAATACCTAAATATTTATATAAAATTTTCATTTATAAAATAAAATTTATTTTCAAATTATTTAAAATATCCTAAAATATTTTAATTCTTGTGAAAACAATACTTGCCACTTTTCAAATAGAATTCAATTATTTCAAAAAATTTACACAATCGCCATAATATAATTTTTATATAATAAAATATAATATAATAATTTCACAAATTTAATGTTATAAAATTTATAAATGTATCTTTTCGATGAAATATAACACTAATAATGAAAATTTATATCTATTCATGGAATCAAATTTAATACTATTTTCTTATATAATTCAATTTTGTTAGAATTTCTAATTGATTAATTTTTTTATTTACTGTTTGTTTTAATAATTTGAAATTTTATTAACAATATTCATCTGATATGTCCTAAATTGTTTCACATTCAGTTTTGAGTGTGGTTAAATCCAAAAATAAAATATTTATTTAATCAAAACATGTTGTCAAATCTAATGACAATACATATTTAACAAAAGAAATGATGAATATTTACATACTGTGTACACAATAATACTGTCTTATGGTTTAGTGAATTATAATGATTTAAATATGCATTTTCATTTCTAACTAAAGGATAAAAATGATCTATTTTCTTGTAGAGTAAAATTGTGAGGATTAATATTTATAAGAAACTAATTGTTGTTATGTTAGATTGATTTCAAATAAATTAAATATTTTACATTATATATATTTATATTGTCAATTCTATAACTTATGTGAGTTGATAAATTACTTTTATTTTATAATAACATTTATTTTATATTTTCAAAAAAAAAATTAATATATTATTGAATATTTTATTTTTACTTAATTCTCATATCTAATAATTACTAGGATGATACCATGAATTTAAAAAATTAATTTTTAGGATTTACTCATTGATATGACATTGTGGTAATATGAAAATAAATGATTACATGAAACTAAATTAATTGGACCATTCTATATTTTCTTATCCTGAGACCTTGATAATTTGAAATATTTTTTTCATGAAGAAATTGAGGCAATGATACATGGTGAGTGATACAATACTGATTATATTGAGGTTATATTGAATATGATAAATCATATTAATAGAGACTATTAGAATATGATGAATTGAATATATTATCATGATATTTTCAACATCTGATGTGTTTTTATATATTTATATTCTACTTTAACATGTTAAGAATAACAATGATAATTTTTCTACATGATATTAAGGAAAAATTTATTATCTATTTTCATGTAGTTTTCTTAACAATAAATTCGTATTCATGTCCCCCACAGAATGGTTACACAAAACCAAAATGTATTTCTTATTATTTACTACTAAATAAAAGGGTTCTATAAAGGTTGTGTTTGACCATTATTAATTTAATGTTAATTTTTATTGTCGTAGAAATATATAGTATTAACAAAATATTGCTCACATGAATAGTATTATGAAAGGAATAATCATTTGTAAAAGGATGTGTTCTTTTTTCTCCTTTTGTAAATGTCAATGTATTTTCATCCCCCATTGTAAAATACTATATCCTTAGTTTATATCTATTATCACGTGTTATGTGTGTTAATATTAGGACAATTATTTATTGGATCTAATATATTATGACATCTTGATGTTTGATTCTTCATTTTATATCTTGTACTCAATTCAAAAACAAAATATCATGTTTATTAAAATATTATTTCGTACTCAATTTTCTATAATTTCAAAAAATATAATATTTTACTCTCTATATATTTATAGATAACAATAAACCCCCACTCTTGGGCCTCTTAACTCATAGTTGGTACCTAACTTGTTCATGTGGAAATGAGAAATGAATCCAAATTTGTTTGAATCAATTATTATAGAACAGACCAATTATTATTGTTATATGTTTCATATAAAATCATATAAAAATAAACTAAAATGTATTAATCTTGTCAAAGTTCATCAAACAGTTAATTTAAAGATGTATTACATAAGGATACTGACCTTGAATGTTGTAGGGACAATATCATATGAGACTATTTAAAAAAATGAACATCCAAGGATTGGGGGTAATTATCAAATCCCATAGGGATTTTTGATTCATTATAACAAATATATACCACTATTTTAGACATATTGACTTTAATTCCAAAAATTATAATAGATTTTTATGAAACTATATGACTACTCACTCTCACTCCTACCATGGAAAATGAAATTCTATGAAATAGATTCAACTTGTTCTCAACAAAAAATAAAAAAACCTCATAGTTGCATTTGTAATTTGAAAATTGTAATGAATGATGTGAAATTCCAATTAGGGAGTCTTGTTAAAAATATGAACAATAAATCTTAAAAACTACTTACATTACAACACCAAACCAAAAATAATTATGTTCATTGTTTTAAAAAATATTTGAGAATGTATTAACCCAACTCACAATAATGATATTGAATTGCCTTTTAAATCCAATGAATGTGATTGATAATTATTTTATAATAATTATGATATAATATTTTGAAATCTAAATTAAAATATTTCAATTTAATGAGATATAAACACCATTCCATTTTCTATAAAACAATAAAATATATTAATATTAATGAGGATTTATGAAATTTGTTCCAGTTTTAAAATTTTTGAAATTAATATATTTCTTTTCAAGAATAATTAATATATTCACTATTTTGAAAAATTAATTAATTAACTTTAAAATACCAAAAAAAAATTATCAAGGGAATGAATGGTTAAAATTTGAGAGAAATTTTATTACACTAGTCAAACCATAACAGTCCATAATATTTAATTATCTATGGAAATTTTACGTTATATTTACAATTATATAGTTTGTTTAACATTTCCATATATGATCATAGGGATTCTATTAATTTTATCTATCATTATATATTTAACTCCAAAATAATTAAATTACGTAAATGATCAATAGTAATGGTTATGATATGATAATGAATTGTTAAATTTTGATACAATTTACACAATTATTAACTAGTCACAATGTATTCAAAATATTTTTCATACATTTATTTCTATATATCATAGATGGTTATAATAAACATACTCTATTATAGATCATTTTTTTACATCCCATTTTTTATGATATCCATTATAATCATTAATTACTATAATGTTAAATAACTATGTAATTTGAGGAAACCTATAATGATTTATGTATATTTTATTCCTTGAAAATAATAGAAAACAGATTAGATTTTTACCATTTCAAAAATTAATAAAACCATTCTAAATAAATCAAATTTTTTTATAAAAAATAATTTTATTTATAGTTATAATATTTAAATTTACATTCATTTAGAAATTAGTTATGAGACACTTAATATATATCAAAAAAATCAATGAATAATGTTATAAGAGATTTCATTGATGGTATTTTTTATTAATATAAAAATGATTTGGAATTATGTAATTCACCATTATGGACGAATTATAAACAATACAGTAAAGATAACCTACAATAATATAACAATTACTTAAATGAAATATCATAGAACTGAAACCACTAACATCAAATTGTAATTATGTGTTTCAATTTATAAAATAGACAACCCTAATACATATTTATAAAAACATGTCATCTGACCAATAATATAAATTCATTAACCCATTACGGGAATGTATTGAATCTCTAAGAATATAGTCTTGAGGATATTATAATTAATATTTATAAATTTATTTATTCATAATATTATACATTAGATTAATTACAAACCAATTAAAAATTTTAGAGTAGAAATAACCATGAATTTAATGATCTTATTATAAAATAATATTATTAGATTTTTGAAGTGTGATTTATTTGGAAAATTTCAATCTCTGGATGATTAATCCCAATTCAGAATTTGAAAAAAATTATTAGAATCAATATAGTAAGGATTGAGGAAACAGAATAATTGTCATTGAGAGTCTAAAATATAAAGATTTTGTGTTATATTTATAGGAAACTATGTCTTGTAATATAAAAATATCATATATTTTGAATGTTGATTAATAAATTCTTAGAAATATTGTTTTCTGGATATCATTATTGTTATTTTTATTAATTTTTTATCGTTTCAAAAGATACTAACTCGTGATATTTCCTAAGATGGACTACATTCATCTATCATTACCAAGCCTCTAACTATTAGTAGATGAAAATGAGATTTTGTAATGAATGGAATACATATAAATAGTTCATACTATGTATCCACACATATATTATAAATTTATAACATGTAATATTTTTTGGGGAAATAACTATTTTTTAAAATCATTTCATCATTTTATAATGTTATTGGTTATAATTTTAAAAATAATTACAAAAAATGTTAATGACTTGAACATTGAATATATATTTTATATTTTTTCAAAAAAAAATTGTTCTTCAAAATGTGGAATCATATATTATTATTGATGTTGATAAGGAAAATATTTATATAGTATAATCATTAAGGTAACATACTAGTGTGAAACATATTAGATAATTTTATAATGTTTTTCAAGTGAATAAGAGATTCATAAATGATTATACATATTTTACTTAAACAAATTCAATGTTATTTTTCACATATTTTAAATAACAACTTGATTACACTAATAGAATATTATCTAATTATATAATACCTAAAATCATAAAAAATATCATATCAACATCAATTGTGTTGTATCACATTGATATATAGTATTATGTGTATATTTTTCTATATTTGTAGTACATTAAAAATCATTTTATTAAAAATTATATGTTAATTTTTAATATTTTTATATAATATATATTTTGTTGCAAAACTATTTCATAACTAATAATGAAATCGTAATCATTGAATGTACCATATAATTGTAAAAAAAATTGCATTATTGAATTAATTTAATAGTTTAATCATATTTTATTTCATTTTGTTTCAAAATAAATAATATAAATTATTAGGATTGTAATATGGTTGGTGTGGGAGTAATATATTAACATCAATATTGATGATAAGAAAAAAAGATAAAAAAATTCAAAAAAATTCATATGAAGATTAATTCATAGAGTTGGGATAAGATTTTCATATAATGATAAAAAAAATCAAAATTCTAGGTGAGTATATTATCATATTTAATGTTGTAAATTCTCATGATCCATTACCAATAAGACAATAATTTTTATAAACACATTACTAAATTAATATATTATGTTTTAGATGTACTAAAGAGCATGAAAATCTATAGATTACATTTTTTTAGATTAAACCTTAAAAAATATTATCATTTTTCCACAACTGTTTCCATATATTAACATGTGGATCCCACTATGTACCTCCATGAACATTTTTTAAGGTAAACGAAATTATAATATTCTAATAAGTACTATTTAAAGAATAAAATTAATAAATTAAATATATGAGTAATAAATTTTAATTTGGAACACATTCATTATAGAAGAGACTCATAAATATCCAATTATATTTTCTAAACCCATTTAGTTATAATGGGGGTGGATTTCATTGAATGATTACCTATGTAATAATGAAATAATATTTTTTTGTATCTCTAGATTTTGAAATCAAATTAGTTGAATCTAGAATCCCAAAGAATGAATAATCAAAATTGGATTTTATGTTTATCAAGACTAATATATTTTGTTGTATTTTTAGCCTAATAAAAACATCATTTATTAGGGAATTGGATTTTTTTATAAAATTCATAGATTCATTAATGAGGAAACATAAATTGAAATATATGTAATCTACCACTTATCATTTGTAGTCAAATTTCCATGATCTAGTTTCTAATTTGTGATTAAATGAATTATAGAAAACTATATCAATATAGATTTTATATATTGAATACAATGAGTAGAATTAAATATTCTTCCTTATAAAATGACAGACCAGACCAGTGGATATATTATCCAATTTGTTTGATCTATTTTAAAATTTTTCACTAATATATGGTTTTAGAGAATAAAACATATTATAAAAACATGGAGATGGATCATTATTATAACATACCAAGTAATTAATGAATAATAGATATTTTTATCTATGTCTATTAATGAATTAGATAGTGTTTTAGAGGCATAAAATGAAAATAAATCCAATATTAAGCATGGAATACACTAATATTTTTAAAAGATTGTTTTACTGCCTTTTGATGTCAAACCATTTTTAAATATATCAATTGACAATTATATAAGCTATTTTTGTCAAAATAAACATTTTCTTTATTATTGGGACATCAAAATTTACTTTGTGTGATTTTTTTTGTATTTTTCTGACAATGTTAATTTTTTAATGAATAGTGAAAAATACTGGATTTTACATCAAAATTGCTTTTTAATCTAATTTATTTATATGATTAGATTATCTTTTGAATTGGTTTTAAAGTGAAATTAGAATATATTTTTACCATTTAATCCAATAGTGGTCATTGAAATAAATTTCACTTTGAAATTGGACTTAAACTAGTGTCAATATTTTGATACTTATTGTTTCATAAAAACACGCTATTTGCTCTGATAACGGGAATTAATTGTAAAATTAATTAATGAAACTTATATGTTATGAATTTTTTAAAATAGACAACATTTTTGAATTCAGAATATCAAATATAGCTTAGGGTGAAGTTTTGGTATTTTTATGAAAAACATCAATTTTTGATGAATAGTGAAACCACTAAGTGGTAGTTAAAGAAACTGATTTTTCGTTTAGATGAAATTTTACCACATATGTGATTTGATTATAGAAAATATTACAAACATGGTTTTCATTAAGAAGTAAAATTTGGTTTAATGGGATTAAAATAAATTTTTGTTGAATAGTAACTTATTACGTTTTTAATCGCGATTAGAGGTAATTAGTGTAGTTTAAGGTAAACATAATGTTTTAATAATATGAGATGAGCTTGACACATGTCCTACGATCATTGGATGTGTCATGGACGACCAATAAAATCCATGGGTCAACTTGTGGACCCCATGGAGCCACTTTGGTTGGTAAATGACATAAATAACATTTTATTTAATGTTAAAGTAAAAATGACACAAACATGAGATGTTTTACTAAAACAATTTTTAGATGGGGTTATACAAGTCATATTTTTGACTATAAATATTCCATAGAAAGATAAAAAGATTATCTAAATCCTGATATTTTTTTATAATTTTTAGACATTAAATATATTAAATTATTTATGACATCATGATGATGCAGCGATTACCTCATTAATATAGGATTTAAATAAAATGAAAAGATAATGTAAAATATATGACATACACATGTCCAAAACGTATTGGATGGGTATAAGTCGAACCCTTATCACTTTACCCTCCAATTATATCAATGTGGGACTTTTTGAACCCAAAACACATTTTAAAATAAAGTAAGATTCCTCTACATTCCAAGAGTGCTCCTCCTATCCTCTTATAAAAGGCCCCCACCTCTACCACCTTACCCACACTTCCAAAGCCTTTGGATCGGCCAAACCCTGCCCATTTTGTCTCTCCACATCCCTATCTTACACCTTGAAGCCTCACTTTGGGCAGAAGTCCTCCCAAGGAAGCCTTTTAGCTCAAATCTAAGAGAGTTACCTGATTTTAAGGTGTTGTCTTCACTTGTGTTCTTTTGTTTTATTTTGCTTCTCCAACCCCGTAAACACTTTTTATTCATTTATTTTGTAACAACAGAAGTATCTTCAATATACTAGGATGTTTTTATAATAAGATTTCGAGCTATAGTTACACACATCTACATCTAATGGTTAAAGAATATATTGTTTCTATGGTTGGCGAATTTCTGCCTCACGAAACGATGATTGTTCAGTATTCTTTTAAACACCTTTAATGGTGGCCATTAAGATGTAACTATATTTATATATGATATATATTATGTTTATGTTTTCCTTATGCTTCTTTATTTTTCATTTGGGGTATACCATTATGTTTTCCATTGTGGGTAAACACAATAATTTCATTTTAGGAAGTGCGGACTACCGCCCCCTCAAAGTGGTGTGATTCGTTAATGCCATATGCGAGACGTATAAAGGATGGATTTAATGTTATTATATATGATGTTATACTGGAATTATAATATACCTCTATATCAATATTATTTATTTCCATTAATGTTTGAGATAAAAATAAAAGTAGCGTTCATGCGTACGTACGACTTACAATCTCCATGAACGGTGCATTTCTTTTCTTATCCCCAAATGTAATGTACTATTATAAGTACATGTATATAATGGATATATATGATGAATGATACATATAAATGATGAATATAATTCTGGAATTAAAATATGCATACCTCTCATTTAGTTTTAATTCCATTAATATGGCAAAGAAATGAAAGTAGTGTTCATGCGTACGTACAGCTAACCGTCTCCATGAACGGTGCATTTCATTTCTTACCTCTAAATTATTATGTAATATTATAAATGCATGTATATACTGGATATATATGATATATATGATATATACATCATTATTATAATTCTGGATATAATGGATACATGAAGAACATGTAATTATAAAGGGTTTATTTTTGACTCAAGTACCAATGATCATTAAAACGACCGTTATTAACATAAATAATTACATAGTGTTCATGACATGGAAATAAGTTATATAAAAGGAATAATGAACGTGAAAAAGGTTCTTAAACAAGTATAAATTAACTCAAGTTTATTATTCAGGAGATTAAAGAACGACCGAGTCATGTCGGACCCGAGGTATTGGACTTTGTCTCAATCTCCTTTCATTGAGGCATATTTTGTTTTATACACAACCATATTTTAAACGGTGTATAAACCCATTTGACTTTTATGTTTATTCAAAAGGAATCTTTCTATACGAAGCCTTTACTAAATGACAAAAGGGAATGTTTTTGTCGTACGTATGCGGTGACACCAACTTCTCCTCCGCCGTGACCACTATTTGAGTTTCGGCTTCCTCTACAAGCCATACTTTTTTTTAAAAAGAAAAATAAATACCATGTTTTACTTTTCTATTACTTTGGTATTAAAAATGGTTTTCATAATGTGTTTATATCAATGTGTTATATTGATATGTTTTGATTGAAAGGTACAAATGTTATGTTTCCTTTATGAATGTTTTATGTGATACGATTATTTTGAGGTTCTTGGGCATTATTATGAAGATGGGTGGTTTCGTGATAAACTAAGGGCGGGTGAGACCGATATAGCTCTCCAATGCATTGGGTAATGCGAAGGATTGAAACGGTAAGGTTTCTCCGAAGAGATTTGGGGAGTATACTACGATGGGTATTTCAAAAGTAACCAAGAGGGTTACTCCCTACGTAAGAATGATATGAATGCCTCAAGTTTCCTTTATGTCTTATGATTTCTCTGATTTATTCATCATTTGATGAGGCATGTTAATGTTCCTATGTGTTATGGGTATAGTATGATTTCGTTCTTATGTATATATGAACACATGTTTCCCTTCCCATATTTTTATAACCGTTACTGAGCTTTTTATGCTCATCCCAAGTTTTTTTGAAATGTTTTTCACAGGACAAGGGAAAGGTACATGATATGATGATAGTGTCAAGGAAGTGTCAAGAAAGAATCCATGTTTTATTTTAAATGTGTTTCTGTTGATGCGAAAAATGAATAATATCATTTATGTAACCACTTTGCTTAAATGTGGAATGTAATACATGTTTTATGATCTAATTCTCTAAAACTCTGAACCTGAAAAGATCCTCAAGGTGTATTCATTAAATATCTGAAGATTAAGTATGGTTTATGGCCGGGGCCTTATAGTTGTTATCAAAGGTCGGTTTAGATAACTTTAAGAGTTAGAATTCTATTAAATGATTATCCAAAAATCTTTTTTTACGGTCAAATTGAAATGATATAGAATTTGAAGATTACCATGTTGCTTCATCTAAGACATTTTTGTTCAGAATGGTGTTCCGCAGAGGAAACAGGGAAGCAGTGCTAGGAAGGAATACAGAAAGAAATATCCTTCTGAATCAGCATCCTGAGATGGTCGGAATTGGAACTGAATAGTTTGTTGCAGTAATGGTGCAGTTGACTCAAGCGATAAATGGTGGTGGTATCTATGCACGAGATCAGCCAGATCAACCGCAGGGGAACATGTTAGTGGTGGAACATTTCATGAGGCAACATCCCCCATAATTCAGAGGATCATCTGACCCTATGATAGCTGAAGGGTGGATTAAATAACTAGAGAATATTTTCGATGTCATGGTGTGTTCAGACAATCAAAAGGTTAGTCTTCATATTTACCATTTGGAGGGTGAAGCAGATCAGTGGTGGTCGATGGTTAAAAATATCAGGGACGCTGATGAGATTGATGATCTCGACTAGGATGCATTCAAAGGTATGTTTCTTGAAAAGTATTTTTCTAAGGTTGTTCGACTTTGGATGTAAAAACTATTCTTGGAATTGAGGCAATAGGAAGACTCAGTGGCTACCTATGAAGAAAGGTTCACTCGATTGGCAAGGTATGCTCCAAATTTTATCTGAGACCTTGATAGTAAAATCAGTCATTTTCACTCCGGATTAAAGCCAAAATATCGAAGGGAATTAGCTTATCGTGAGTTTAAAAGTTATGAAAAGCTTGTTCGATGTGCTGAGAAGGTGGAAATGGAGTTTACCGATGATCAAGTGTCCTAAAACAACCAGCAGAAGAAGAGACCGAGGTGGTAGGAGAAAGGGAAGAATTCATCTAAAAAGTCTTATGGTACGAAATATATGTTTCCAGTTTTTGACAAATGTGGAAAAAGGCATGCTGGGGAATGTATTCTGAATTCTGGGAGGTGCTACCGATGTGGTTAGATGGGACATAAGGCTCATGATTGCACTAAAAAAGATCAAGGTGATGGTAAGTTCAAATTTGATTTACAGATAGTGAAATGTATTAAGTGCAATAAGATGGGTCACTATGAAAACTAGTGTCCGAAAAAGAGCTTGAGTGATGGGAAGCAGTTAGACTACAAGAAGAAAGGGGTGGTGAAATCCTTTTTAACTACTTCAGCAGATGTCGGGCCATCAAATGAAGTTGTATCAGGTACATTGTTTGTTTTTTCAGATTATGCCAGTGTGTTGTTGATTCGGGGTCTACACATTCTTTCATCTCTAAAAACGTTTCTTGTAAAATGGGAATACCATCTCAAGAAATGACTCCTGAACTTTTGGTAAAAACACCTGTGGGAAATGTTGAGGCAAAAAGAATTTATAAGATTCTTCCTATCCTTATCTTTGGAATGAACCTACTTGCAAACCTTATTTTTCTACCTCTAGTAGAGTTTGATGTTATCCTGGGTATGGATTGGCTTTCTATTTACCATGCTAAGATTGACTGTAGAGCTAAAGAAGTTTCTTTTCAGAAAGACTTTCAGTTTGTGTACAATAATGAACCCTTACTGTTGATATCATATCAATAGGCCAAGAAACTTGTAAAAGATGGAAATGAATGTTACCTTGAACAGATCGTTGAAAATAAAGGAACTATTCAGATTAATGATGTGCCAATGGTAAATGTGTATCTTGATGTTTTTCCTGATGTGTATCCAGGAATAATACCAGATCGGGAGGTTGAGTTTATTGTTGACTTATATCCTGATGCTAAGTCAATTTCAAACCCCCCTTATCGAATGGCTCAAATTGAACTTTTAGAGTTGAAGGAGAAATTGCAATATTTATTATAGAAAGGATTCATTAGACATACCACGTCACCATGAGGTGCTCCTGTTTTATTTGTTAAAAATAAAGATGGTTCTATGAGACTTCACATTGATTATAGAGCCTTGAATAACATCCCTGTTAAGAACAAAGATCATTTTCCTCATATCGATGATTTGTTTGATCAGCTCCAGGGAGCTCAGTTTTTTTCAAAGATTGTCCTGAGATCGGGGTACCATCAGCTGAAGGCAAAGGAAGCAGATGTTCCGAAGACTGTGTTTCGTACAATATATGGCCATTATGAATTTTTAGTTTTTCCTTTTGGGATAACCAATGCACCTGCTGTATTCATGGACTTAATGAATAGAATTTTCCATGAGTTCTTGGATATGTTTGTGGTGGTTTTCATTGATGATATTTTGGTGTTTTCTAAAAGTAAAGAGGAGCATGAAAGACATTTAAGGGTTATTTTTTAAAACTTAAAAGAAAAGAAATTGTAGGGGATATTCAGCAAGTGTGAGTTTTGGTTGCAACAAATTTCTTTCCTTGGTAACATTGTTTCAAAATATGGGATAAATGTTGATCCTGCAAAAACAAAAGTTGTGGAAGACTGGCAAAGACCCACAAATGTAACTGAGATTCTTATCATCCTTGGTTTGGTAGGCTATTACTGATGATTTGATAGAAATTTTTCATGGTTATCTATTCCAATGACTAAGCTAACTCGGAAGGGTTTTAAGTTTATCTGGACAAAAGAATGTGATGATTGTTTTCAGGAGTTGAAAAGAAGATTGGTGAATGTTCCTGTTTTGGCACTACCTTCCAGGAATGGTGAGTTTGTTATATATAGTGATGCTTCATTGAAAGGAATTGGTTGTGTCCTAATGCAAAATGATCAGGTAATTTCTTATGCTTCACAACAGTTGAAAACTCATGAAGTAAATTACCCTACACATGATTTGGAATTAGCTGTTGTTGTTTTCGCTTTAAAAATTTGGAGGCATCATTTGTATGGAGTAAAGTGTGAAGCATATACCGATCACAAAAGTTTAAAGTATATATTAACTCAGAAATAATTGAACATGAGACAAAGGAGATGGATAGAATTAATCAAGGATTATGATTGTATAATTCATTACCATCCGGGAAAAGCAAATAAAGTAGCCAATGATTTGAGTAGAAAAAGTAATTCTTCATTAACAATGTTGTGTTTGGAACGTGATACTTTAGTTAAGGATTTGATGAAATTTGGCATAGAATTTGTTCGATCAGGAAGTTCTTATGTTTTGTTTCAGGTATCAGTGCGATCATCTCTATCAGACAGAATCAAGAAAGCACAGAAGCAAGACAGTGAGTTGCAGAAAAAGGTAGAGCTGGTTCAGGAAGGTAAGTTGCCTGAATTCAACATTGATAATGATTTTGTTTTGATATTTGGGAAGAGATTGTGTGTGCCTTGTGTTTCACAGTTGAAGATAGAGTTGTTATGTGAAGCTCATAGTTCTCCGTTTTCAGTTCATCCGGAAAGTACTAAGATGTACAGAGATCTGCGGGAGTATTACTGGTGGGATGGAATGAAAAGAGATATTTCTGATTTTACTGTGAAGTGTTTGACATGTCAACAGGTTAAAGAAGAGTGGCAGTTACCAAAAGGGATGCTTCATCCTTTACCAGTACCAGAATGGAAATAGGAGAATATATCCATGGTCTTTGTTGTGGGATTTCCGAAGACACCTCGAGGTAATAATGCAATCTGGGTTATTGTTGATTGCTTGATTATATCTGCTCATTTCCATGCTATACGAGATACTTTTTACCTAGGTCAACTTTCCCATTTGTATATTAATGAGATAGTCAGGTTACATGGAGTTCCTCTCTCCATTGTGTCCGATCGTGATCCCAGGTTTACTTCTAACTTTTGGAAAGGCCTTCAGAAGTCATTGGGTACTAAATAAAATTTTAGTACAACTTTTCATCCTCAATTATATGGGCATTTAGAACGAATGATTCAGACCTTGGAGGATATGCTACAAGATTGTTTGATGGATTATCAGGGAAGTTGGGACCAACATTTTCTTTGGTTGAATTTTCATATAATAATAGTTTTCATTCCTGTATATAGATGGCACCATTTGAGGCATTATATGGGAAGCGGTGTCGAACTCCAGCTTTCTGGGATGAAGTGGGTGAAAGCAAGTTGATTGGACCAGAATTGGTAGAAGAGATGGCAGAAAACGTTTAGCTGATTTTGAAACACATGAGAACAGCTCAGAGTAGGCAGAAGAGTTATGCGAACAACAAGAGGAAGGATCTCTCTTTTGAGGTAGGTGATCATGTTTTTCTCAAAGTATCACCATGGAAAAGTGTGATGCGATTTGGTAAGAAAGGAAATCTGAGTCCAAGGTTCATTGGACCATATAAAATTCTGGAGAGAGTTGGATCAGTTGCTTACTGAGTGGCTTTACCTCCGAGTTTATCTCAGGTACACAGTGTTTTTCATGTTTCAATGTTGAGAAAGTATATGCCAGATCCATCTCATGTTTTGAGTCCAGAGGTAGTTCAGATGGAAGAGAACTTATCTTATGAGGAACAACTGGTCCAGATTCTTGAACAAAGGGAGCATGTGTTACGAAATAAGGTGATTAATCAGGTAAAGGTTTTGTGGAAAAACCACATCATGGAATATGCAACATGGGAATATGAAAATGCAATGAGGGATTAGTACACCCATTTATTCGATAAGTAAATAAATTGCGGGGACACAATTTTCAAAAGAGGGGAAGGATGTAACATCCCAAGTAATTAATGAATAATTGATATTTTTATCTATGTCTATTAATGAATTAGATGGTGTTTTAGAGGCTTAAAGTGAAAATAAATCCAATCTTAAGCATGGAATACACTAATATTTTGAAAAGATTGTTTTACTGCTTTTTGATGGAAAACCATTTTTAAATATATCTTTTGAAAATTTTATATGTTATGTTTTTCAAAATAAACTTATTCTTTATGATTGGGACATCAAAATTTACTTTTTGTGAATTTTTAGTATTTTTCTGACAATGTTCATTTTTAATGAATAGTGAAAAATACTGCATTTTACATCAAAACTGCTTTTTAATATAATTTATTTATATGATTAGATTATCTTTTGAATTGGTTTTAAAGTGAAATTAGAATATATTTTTACCATTTAATCTAATAGTGGTCATTGGAATTAATTTCACTTTGAAATTGGACTTAAACTAGTGTCAATCTTTTGATACTTATTGTTTCATAAAAACTCGCTAATTGCTCTGACAGCGGGAATTAATTATTAAAATAATTAATGCAACTTATATGTTTTTAATTTTGTAAAATAGACAACATTTTTGAATTCAGAATATTAAATATAGCTTAGGGTGATGTTTTTGTATTTTTCTGAAAAACATCAATTTTTGATGAATAGTCAAACCACTAAGTGGTAGTTAAAGAAACTGATTTTTCATTTAAATGAAATTATACCACTTCTGTGATTTGATTTTCAAAAATCCGACATACATGGTTGTCATTAAGAAGTAAAATGTGGTTCAATTGGATTAAAATAATTTTTGGGTGAATAGTAACTTATTATGTTTTTAATCGCGATTAGAGGTAATTAGTCTAGTTTAAGGTAAAAATAATGTTTTAATAATATGAGATGAGCTTGAAACATGTCCTACCCTCATTGTATGTGTCATGTCCGACCATAAAAATCCATGGGTCATCGTGGGGACTCCATGGAGCCACATTGGTTGGGAAATAACATAAATAACTTTTTATTTAATGTTAAAGTAAAAATGACACAAACATGAGATGTTTTACTAAAACAATTTTACATGGGGTTATACAAGGCAGATTTTTTGCTATAAAAATTCATTAGAAATATAAAAAGATTTACTACATCATGATATTTTTTCTATAATTTTTATACATTAAATATATTAAATCATTTATGACATCATGATGATGCAGCGATTGCCTCATTAATAATGGATTTAAATAAAATGATAAGATAATGTAAAATCTATGACCTACACATGTCTAAAACCTATTGGATGGATATATTTAGAACCCTTATCACCATAACCTTTAATTATATCAATTTGGGGCCTTTTGAATCCGAAAAGCATTTTCGAATAGAGAATCATTCCTTTACTTTCCAAGAGTTCCCCTCCTCTCGTCTTATAAATGGCCCCCACCTCTACCACCTTACACACACTTCCAATGCCTTTGGCTCGGCCAACCCCTACACATTTTGCCTCTCCACATCCCTCTCTTACTCCTTGAGGCCTCACTTTGGGAAGAAGTCATCCCAAGGAAGCCTTTGAGCCCAAATCTATGAGAGTTAGCCGATTTTAAGGTGATGTCTTCACTTGTGTTCTTTTGTTTTATTTTGCTTCTCCAACCCCGTAAACTCTTTTTATTCATTTCTTTTGTATCAAATCCAGTATCTTCAATATACTAGGATGTTTTTATAAGAAGATCTCGAGCTATAGTTACACTCATAAACATCTAATGGTTAAAGAACATACTGTTTCTATGGTTGACGATTTTCTACCTCACGAAACGATGATTGTTCAGTCTTCTATTAAACACCTTTAATGGTGGCCATTAAGAGTCACATTATTTATATATGATATATATTATGTTTATTTATTCCTTATGATTCTTTATTTTTCATTTGTGGTATACCATTATGTTTTCCATTGTGGGTAAACACGATAATTTCATTTTATGAAGTGCGGACTACCGCCCCCTCAAAGTGATGTGATTCGTTAATGCCATATGCGGGACGTATAAAGGATGGATTTAAAGTTATTATATATTATTTTATACGAGAATTATAATATACCTCTATATCATTATTATTTCTTTCCATTAATGTATGAGATAGAAATGAAAGTAGCATTCATGCGTACGTACGGCTTACCGTTTCCATGAACGATGCATTTCATTTCTTATCCCCTAATGTAATGTATTATTATAAGTAAATGTATATAATGGATATATATGATGAATAATAAATATAAATGATGAATATAAATCTGGAATTAAAATATTCATACCTCTCATTTAGTTTTAATTCCATTAATATGACAAAGAAATGAAAGTAGCCTTCATGCGTACGTACGGCTTACCGTCTCCATGAACGGTGCATTTCATTTCTTACCTCTAAATTGTTATGTAATATTATAAATTCATGTATATACTGGATATATATGATATATATGATATATACATCATGATTATAATTCTGGATATAATGGATACATGAACAACTTGTAATTATAAAGGGTTTATTTTGACTCAAGTACCAATGATCGTTAAAATTACCGTTATTAACTTAAATAATTACATAGTGTTCATTACATGGAAATAAGTGATATAAAAGGAATAATGGACTTGAAAAAGGTTCTTAAACAAGTATAAATTAACTCAAGTTTATTATTCAGGATATTAAAGAACGATCGAGTCAAGTCGGACCCGAGGTATGGGACTTTGTCTCAATCTCCTTTCATTGAGGCATATTTTTTTTATACACAACCTTCTTTTATACGGTGTATAAACCCTTTTGACTTTTACATTTATTCAAAAGGAATCTTTTTATACTAAGCATTTACTAAATGAAAAAAGGGAATGTTTTTGTCATATGTATGCGGCGACAACGACTTCTCCTTCTCCGTGACCATTATTTGAGTTTCGGCTTCCTCTACAAGCCATACCTTTTTTTAAAAATGAAAAATAAATACCATGTTTTAATTTTATTTTATTTTGGTATTGAAAATGGTTTTCATAATGTTTTTATATCAATTTGTTGTATTGATGTCTTGTGATTGAAAGGTGGAAATATTATGTTTCCTTTATGCATGTTTTATGTGATACAATTATGTTGAGGTTCTTGGGCATTATTATGAAGACGGGTGGTTCCGTGATAAACTGAGGGCGGGTGAGCCCGATATAGCTCTCCAATGCATTGGGTAACGCGAAGGAGTGATACATTAAGGTTTATCCGAAGATATTTAGGGAATATACTGTGATTGGTATTCCAAACGTAACCAAGAGGGTTACTCTCTATGTAAGAATGTTATGTATGCCTCAAGTTACCTTTATGACTATTGATTTATATGATTTATTCATGATATCATGAGGTATGTTAATGTGCCTATGTGTTATGGGTAAAGTATGATTTCATTATTATGTATATATGAACTAATGTTTCCTTTCCATATTTTTATAACCCTTACTGAGCATATTATGTTTATCCCAAGTTTTTTTGAAATGTTTTTCACAGGAAAAGGGAAAGGTAAATGAAATGATGATAGTGTCAAGGAAGTGTCAAGAAAGAATCCATGATTTATTTTAAATATGTTTCCGTTGATGGGAAAAATGAATACAATCTTTTATGTAACCACTTTGCTTAAATGTGGAATGTAATACATGTTTTGTGATCTAATTCTCTAAAACTCTAAACCTGAAAATATCATCAAGGTGTATTCTTGAAATATCTCAAGATTAAGTAATGTTTTAGGCCGAGACCTTATAAATAATTTTTGTTTTTTAGATATAAAATGGAATTCTATATATAAGTTCCAAAATAATTAAATGTTGATGAATTTATTATTTATATGTTTTATATTATATAAACATGATCCAAACATTTTAAACTCATTCCATGAAGTAATTTTCAGCCACGATAACTTATGTAGTTCAACTATTCAATTTTGATATCCTGGAATGATAAAAATAATTATAGACATGAGGGTCTATTTATTATTACAAATATTATACCAATTTTTTAGTAGGCTAAGAAAAAATATTGAGAAACTATTATTAACACAAATGTGAAAAATAATAATTTTTTTTATGTACATTATCGAAAATACCCCTTATAAGTTATCAAATCCACCATTATTTGTTTGGTTGAAAAACCATGTTGTACTATTCCAAAAAATATTTAATAATATGAAATATTTACAACCGTTAAAACATATTTAAATAATGGCTATAATTACTTATTAATTAATTAAATAGGTGGAAATGATTATATATATTTAGGAAATTACTATTTTTTATTTTTTGTGTATTTTGGTTTAATTTTTAAGTGTTTTTTAAATGCATTAATATAAATTTATTAAGAAAATTATGTACTATATTATTATGAGACCATATTTATTTTGGAAGAGATACATTGAATTATTTTTGACAATGTCATTTTTCAATATTAATGGATTGGGAAATATATTGAGTATACACTGTGTTTTGTTTAGAAAATCATTGAATGTAATCATATTTTATTCTAATGTTTCCAGTTGAAGGGAATTTTTTTTCAAATATTCATTATAATTCTCTCATTTCATGATAGATCCAAAAAATTCATAAATTATTTTAATATATATTTAAATTATAACAAAAAATATTGATATTGAGAGACTTCATCTTAAAATTATTGAAAAGGTCATTTATTAAATTACATTTTTTAATAAACATATCTTTACGAAGAATAATCAAAATTTCCCCTTTTATATTTCCCCTAGTAATTATGAAAACATTTATTATATAGGAACATTAGAATATATAAATTAATAACAACCAATATATATTTGTAAATAAATTATCATAGTTGAATTCAATTGTGGGAGAGAAAAAGTATTTTATATTTTAGTGGTGCCTTATCATTAATGGAAGGGGTATGGGAAGTTATCCATCAAAAAATATATCCTCCTTATATTATTATTTTAATTATCAATAATCATCATTATTAAATAACAAATATCATTAAATAATGATAAAATATTAATTTCAAAATGGATGAATAGTGGGGAGAGAGACTCGAATAGAACTACTCAAATTTGTTAGGATTGAATATTATTGAATTATCCTACTATGTTATGGTATAAATTATTGTAATGAGGGTCAGTTATGAAGATAATTATTATAGTAATCTATAAATAATGGAAGTTAGTTCACATAAAAATAATATATCATTATACCTCTACATTTTTAATACATAACCTTCAAAACATTTAAAATGGAATAATATTACATATAGTGCTGATAAATACATTTTCTATAGTTATTATGTTGTGATTATAGAGAAAGAAATTCATTAATGACACCCATATAATATTTTCAATTGAATATGTTTTCTAAAAACAGATAAATTCAATCATATGGGATTTATTCACCAGAAGGTTTAAATTAATGAGCATGAAATAATGAGTGAAGTGGTAATGAATTTAATATATCCTTTCTGGGAACAATCATACATATATAATGGACACATGATTATATTTTTCTATAGTGGTTTTTTGAAAAAGAATTCTCATATAGGGAGGTGTTTTAAATTTTCCTAGGATAATAATTTGATGTTTAATTATCTATGAGTACAAGTTAATGATATTATTGAAAAATACAGAAATTTTATTCTTTAAATGTTATTTATAATTATAATAATTTATTTGAATAAATTTAGTAAATAAATTTTTTATATTTTTTGTAATTAATCACTCATTTAAATGGTTTTTATAATTATTTATAATTATTTTTCAAATTTAATGGTTAGAGAATTTTTTATATAATTAATTGAGAAATAATCATAATCCTTTTATGTTTGTTAATTGTTTTGGACATTTGAACAGATCTACGGTAAAAACATTTATATAAGAAATATGAAAAAACGTGGAATATTCTCATATGGGATAGTAAATCATTTTTTGGTGGGTAATATAAGAATAATTTATTTTCCATCTAGGTTATATATGATATAATTGTTTTATGTGATTTGATAATCAATTAGGTTTTTATTGAATTGAGTAATATAAGGGTCATATATGAATAAAACCATATACACAATAGATAAGCGAGGAACATTCCATTTCAATGTTAATAGATAAATCAGATTTGTATGTATCATAAGACAATAAATATATGTAAATAAAAAATTAAAAATAATTTTCACTTCTGTATATTTAAACTTAAAAATATAAATGAAAAAAAATAGTAAATAATTAACCATGTAGGGAAAGGATCCATAACATACATTGGTAATTAAAATATAATGAAAAATAATAAGGGTTTTACAAGTGAAAATTGAATATTTGAAATAAATATAATCTATTTTTCAAAGGAATCATAAAATTAAAAACCTTTCCTATAACTCATAAAATAATATTTAAATTATAATAAACAATATATTATTAACCATAGATATAGAGGGAGTGAGAGAGAGAGAGTTTATTAGAGGTAATTTGGGAATTAAAACCCATATTGATTCCACATAGGTACAATACAAGGATGAGTTGGACATGGTGGATTCTTATATATAAATGATTAATCAAATCATAGAACAATGAAAATAATTATCTAGGATTAACCTTATCTGTGTAATAAATGGATAAGATAAATAATCTATAAATATTCAATCTTCATAGAAATCCATGAAAATATATCACTGGAACAAACTAATGAATGAGGAAGCTATATGAGAATTCAAATTGTGTTGTATAAGGGGAAAATTAATTAAGTAATAATTTTAATTACACATACTTTAATTTATATATTTTTAGATCATTCATCAGGGTTGGTCCCATCAAAAAATAGGGAATATGATTTCTGATCACTACTGTTATAGGAATGATTATTTTTATTTTGTATGACTAATGATGTTTTTAATTTAATACAATATTTTTATTTGATCTCATTTTCAATAGTATAGTAATAAATTGGATATCATGTTTTCTAATTTTTTTTATAAAAAAATAATTTTCTAGGATGAAAAACATGTTTCTCAATCCATTAAGTCTTGAATTTATATGATTGAGTATGTTTGGTGCACTAGTAACATATTCATCAATTGTTGATACATGAATGCAAGGTATTCTGAAACTATTACATTCATTTAGACACTATTGTATGATATGATGTTACATGTATAATTAGAGTCAGGTTTTTTATAGATATATCAATGAAATTTTATGATGTTCTATTATGAATATTGGTGGGAGGTTCAAAATACTGTTATTACAAATTGGATTAGAGTCATATTCACAATGAACACAATATATGAGATAAATTATTTTTGGAAGAAAAATTGATTAATAATTAAATTTTTTTTAAATAAATAAACACTAGGATTCTATAGAATTTTCATAACCCATCCAATATCGAATAACTATTCCATGTAATATTTTCTTACTTTTTCTCTAATAAAATCTTATAAAATTTTTTATTAACTAATAGAACAATGATTTTTTGTTATTCAGTGTTGCATCCATGTCACTATAAAACAATTCATTTGAACCATATATTGAAATAATTTTACACCCACGATACGAATTTTTTAGGCCTCGAACAATTCTAATATGATTTTTATCTCTTATAGGATAACCATAATGAAAACATTTCCTCCCAAATTTTTCCTTCTTATTCTGTAATATTTAGGTGTGACAGTATGGAACTTCCTGTTAATTTATTAAAAAATTATATTTTTTATCTGGGTTGTACCATTATTATTCATAGAAATACAAAAAATTTATTAATGAACTTTATTGAATATTCATTTGATAGGGTAATGATAAATCTATAAAAATAGTGGTTCCATATGAAAAAAGAAATGTACTATAAAATATGACTATTTATGTATTTAGTGTTCAATGAAAAGAATTTTTTCACATATAATAGAACACATATGAAGTTTTTTCTTCAAAAGGAATGAAATTATATTATTTTGTTTATTTTTATTAAATTTTGTGTTATTTATTTAGAATAATCACCATAAATTGATAATTTCTATAATTATTAATGTAAATTTCAATCTAAGAATAAATTTATTTCATTTTTTTAAATATTATGATTATTTGACAATGTGGAAATATAGAGGTATATCATGTAATACAACAGATATTAAGGACATTACATTCTTAATCTATAATTTGACAAATCCCAATTACCCCTATACGATTAATTCCCTTTCAACAAGAAAAATAATATATTATAGAAATTTATCATGGATCAAGGTATATTTTTTAATAGTGAATGAAATTTTAATTTTTATATTTTTATATTTCTATTATGTGACTCTATATTAATATTATTTTTTAAACGGAGATCAAAATTATAAAATTGTTATTATCCCTATAATATTAATTACAATAGAAATTATATCATTAATATGTATTTACTAAACTATGGTTGAAACGATTTCCATTTGTTCATTATGATACACCCTAGATTCTCAATACTTTATCGTGAGTAGGTATTTAGTAATATTGGATTAAATATACATTAATCATCGAAAACAATAAAAAATAATAATATATAATAATAAACATTTGATTATATTTTTTTACATTTGATCATTTATTTCTATATAAGATTAAATTTCACAGTATAGATGAACTAAATAACAACCATTATAACTTATCATTGACCAAAGAGGCTAGTTTTATATATATATTTTTTATAGAAATGTGATATTCTAGGAATTTTTAAGGTATATTTTGTAAAAGAAATATTGGATAATCCATTAGTGGTCTTTTTATATTTTAATGTATTTTAATTATGTCGGTTGTCAATTAATTTATTTAATTTTTCTAGGATTGATGTTGGTTTCATGGAGGTTGGAGAATTGAATGAACTTATTTAGTAGGGTTATAGATTTTAAATTTTATTTTAAATAAGGTGTAATTAATGTTTTATTGGATACTCAATGAAAAAATTATATATGGGGTGGTTTGTTGAAATTAACCAATTGTGTTTGTGGGTACATGAAGTTATCTCCTATATTTGGTACACCTCATATAAATTATTCCTTGATTTTAAATTTTAAGGTTTTTATAATTTTTTGGTCAAGTTTATTGTACGGTATTTGTTCTAATCTATATAGGAATATGTTCAAGCAATATATCACATATACAAATCACTATTTTACATATTTATCATTTCTACATGTGTAGTATTATGATATGTGATTTTTTGGTATATTCTATTGAGTTTTTTGTTTATATTTGTGTTCTTGATTCATTTTCATATGAAAAATTATATTATTTTTCCAAGGGTCGGAAAATTCCTTTTTTACATTGAATAAATGATATTTGAGAGAAAGTGAAAATAGTTTGTTTCAAAATTGTATCTGACCAAAAATATCACCCAATGAAGGATATTGAGAAAAAATGTATAGATATTATATTTTTATATTCTATTTTGTGTGAAATAGGGTTGAATTATTTATAAATGTTTATCTCACATGGTCACCATTAGTTAAATTATGGTCATCACTACAAATATAAATTCTATAAAATAATGGTATATACCAAGAACATTGAAATTTTTATATAATTTCGTACATTTTCTAGATTACTATCAATATGTAGAAAAACACATTTTGGATTAAAAAATCATATCAATGAAATAATTATGTAATAGTGTGAAATAAATTTGGAATATTATATCCGAGGAATCATCTAAGAGAAAATTTGTTCTTAAATTAAAATGCATATCATTAACATTCCTTATACTTGGTATGGGTTTCTTATATATAATAATGATTGGAAAATTGTATTCAGATTTGTTATTGTACATAATTATAGAGATCTAGAATATTGATATTGATAATTTATGACAAATGGGATATTTTATCCAGAACATGATATAGACATTGAATATTTTATCTCACTACTAATTATATGATGAAATTATCATTATAGGTAGTGTTTGGATATAAATAATAATTTTCGTTCTAATAATTTTTTTTCTAAATCTGTATTTATATTAAATGATTTTAATATTATTTCAACTAAATTGTTTGAGATTCCTATCAATTACGATCATTCAATAAATTTTCAATAATTTAATAAAAAAAATTTAGTGACTTTCTGGAAAATTAAATATACGTCATTTTTATCAACATTGTAGGTCAACAATCACAAAATGGAAAATTATTACTATAATTAATAGTTTAGAATTATAAAAAAGGATTGAAATAATTTCTTTACTCCTTCATTTACTTTAAATTATAAAGCAATAAAATTTAGGTAAATCAATTCAATAACATCAAATGTCAAAAGAGAATATATGTTCTTTATGAAGAAATGTTTATATAGATTATAATTCAAAAAGCAAGTGTAGTCATTTCTGAGAAATCATTTTGGCTTCATAAATTTTTGATATTTGAATGTATGTTTTAATAAATATCATAACTAAAATTACACAATAGATCCTAGGGGAACCAACATCTATATTAGACACATATATTTTATTTGATAGAAAAAATGAAATTTTATATATTTGAATATAATTTTTTTGATGGGTTCTTGAAAATTTTAAATTTACATGGATGATATATTAAATAACAATTGAATTTAAATGAACATAAACCAAGACATTAGATAATATAACCATAATTTAGATAATGGGTGTCCATAACAAAAATAAATAATACCATATCTATTGAGGGGGATTCATGTATAAATTTATACTTTTTATAGAATATTTAATCTATAATAAATTTTAAATGACGTATAAAATGGAAATTTGATATTCTAAAAAAATAATTTAATCACTTGAACTTAATAGTGATCTAAATTTAATGAATAACAATTGGAGAATTTTTTTTTTGGTGTTATACATTAATATGAATCACAATGTTGGTGAATACCATAATATTAGTATGAAATAAATAATAAATATTAAAACATTAGAAGAAATACTATGTGATTGGATTCAAGATTTCAATGTCTATTTATGTCAATACATTTTAATTATAAAATATTCATTTTTTAATATATTTTAAAAAATATATTGGAATATTTATTATTAACATTTAGATATGAAAGGAATTAAAAACCATATTATATTGAAATATTATTGGAATGATGAATTTGTTAGGAAAACAATAAATTCAATTCAAAATGATGGATATAATTAATATACAACAATCATCACGGGAATGAAATATATATTGAATAATTTTAATTATAATAAATTTTTATTTTTGGATTTTTTATTTGGTTACATTGTATTTTAGTCCCAAATACTAAAAAATATTTCCTATGTTGTTAAAAATTAGATTGTGGACTCTATTGTACAATATTACCTTGGAAATTTTGAATTAAATTAGTTTAGTGTCTTATTCTTTTCCTCAGATTCTAGAGCTAATTAGTGATAACAATTATTCCCATTTTTTGTATGACGAGATTTTATAAAGCATTATAATTGTAGATAATCAATTGTGAAGGATTATATAGGGATATTATATTGACTTATAAATAAATTGAATATTTTATTTATTTTAGGGATTATTTGTTGTATACTTGAATTGATGAATAGTTTGTTGATCTATAAACAGAAAATTTGTTTGAGGAATAGATTTTAATTATGAGGATGAAATAAAAAATAGGTTCATGTAGTATTTTAAAAAATAATCAAATACTCAATTATGATTGTAAAAATCAATTAAATATGTTACTTTTCAAGAAGAGAGAGATTTTATATCATAATTAATATCAGTCTTCTATTCTGTTCAAGATGAATATATTATTATTTATTTTTAGAAAACTAAAAACTAATAAATGATTGACTAACATTCTAAATTGATGGAATGCATAAAAAATATTGTACTATTAAAATAAAAAAATATATATATATTTTAATAATACATAACATATTAAAAATATAATTTTACTATTAAACCATCAAATAAATGAAAAATTACAACAAAACAGGCACAATCAACTAAATTTTAGACTCATGAGGGGGTATAATCTAAAATAAAACACAATAATAAGAACTATATACCTTATATAACTAATTATTTTTTATATTTTATCATTTTATTAAAAAATGTAATGAAAATTTAGTGACTCTTATAAAATTGATAATAGGGTTTCTCTAGATGTTTTAAATGATTTTAGGGGTCTTATAGTCATCATGTAAAATTTAGTCTCCCATTTGATTAATACTTGAAAATTAAAATTTGGTTTGAAATAGATTTCCCAACTTTTTTATTTCTGGGTTTTATCCATTCATTCCTCATTCATCATCGATGCTTGATTGACCTATGAATCAGGTCTATTCAGGAGAACATTTCATTCCTATTTAATTATCTAGTATCCATGGATCATCAATGGTATATTTTTTTCCTTATTACTGAATAATATCAGATTTTTGATGCTTATAGAAGATTAATTTTTTATCCAGGGACTCTAGATGCATAGTCTATGAAATTCTTGTGATGGGCAATGTAATGAGAGTTGTTTACTAGGAAATGGATCGCTAGAATATATCCTCTAATTACCAAACTACCTATATTAATGTGATCATGAAACTTCATGGTTGATATTTTTGGATGAATCATCTGATATAAGGGAATAAAGAGGGACACATGATGATATATAATTTAAAAAAATCATTATTAATACTGCATGATATTTTTAATAAAACATGCCTAGTAATTAAATTAATGTTCTTTTATGGTTATGGTTTATAAATAATATCTTAATGATGAGTACTGTTATTACACACCAATGACCACTAAGGCGAGTAGCTCAGTTTTATGAAACCTATAGTACGTTAAATAATCCATTAGTGGTCAACATAGAATATTGAAGATATGAATTCCAAAGTAAAAATCTGGATACTCTATATTTTGTATGAAAACATCATGTTGTGTATTTGGAGAAGAAAATGATGTGTTAGATGAATGGACTTAGATAGATTGAAAAATAACTATACACATAGTATTCCATTTTTAGCACTTAGTGTACTTATAAAAATCATTGAAAATATAAAAGTTGAATGGATTTTCCATTTTCATTCCTCATGGGGACCTATGAGTCTTTTTTGATGGGATATGAATGGATTAAAATTATAGTATATTTCCTCCATGATTATGTATAAGGGAATTAATATCTACTGGTGGGATTTAGATAGAGCTAGTAATTTAAACCACATTACATTGGTAGGAATCCCCTATAAATTGATTATAAGTTTAATCATATATAGTCATTATAAAGGAGAGTGTTCCAACCATTGAGTGTGTTATTCCACAAGATTTTGTGAGTTAGGGATCCTCTAATCTTAATAAAGGTAAGGGGATATAAATTAGTTCCTGAGGATTCAAACAGTGGAGCTATGATAATAGTATACAAGTGTTTGTATGAGATATAACATACTATGAGAATTTATACATCTATTGTGCATTTACTGGTTATCATCATTGTGATTATTCATTGTGCGCCCATTTTTGTTTGAGCTAACTCACTCATTAATGTTGATTTGTGAAAATGATTTCGTGGAACCTACTATGGATGTTTATACTCTTATCTATAATGGATATATCTATACCACTTTATAATAATTATCAAAAATCATTATTATTATATCCCTAATAGGTTCATTTATTTATTATGGAAAAATTATATTATATATATGATTTTTGAGAATTCACGATAATGTGAAGATTAAATATTACATCAAAAGGACTAGTTTTTGTTAAAAATAATATATTTCTAGTTATACAAATCTTCATTTAGGTGATATAGTTCAACCTCAAAGGATATCTACAAATAAAGACATCTACTATTATAAAATCTACTATTGGAATGTGCTTTCCCCAACATATGATGTTGTTCATTGATTTTATCAATAGGATATATCTACCATTATGAACATTAACCATCAGACATGATCTCCTACTAAAATATATCTACCATCCAGATATCCACCACAAATCTACTACCGTTGATGCGTAGAACCTTATTCATATTTTGTAATACTATAAATAGTGTATGTAATTTAATGTAGTCAATCACCATATGTTTTTCAGAATTACTATTCATAAACTAATCCATTGATGAATTTAAGACAATTTAATATGTTCCTGGTTATTTATCTATATGAGGATTCAATATCAAATGAAAAATGATACATGTATATATATAAATTCTATGAAACTTCTTCAGGCATGTGTTTCAAAATCTATCTCCTCATTTATTGAAAAAATAAGAGACACAATAGTGAAAAATGCATATAGATTACATTATACCCATACTAAATAAAAATTGTACAATTATAGATAGAAAACAAATGTGTTTTTCATAAAATTATGTCACTCTATTTTCATGCTCATTTTTAGGGACCTATTTTAGATCATTTTAACGAAAAATTATAGGACCATTAAAAATATTATCCTATTCAAATCATGTAAAAACAATTTTTTCTCTCATTAATGATTTTATTATTCTATTTAGTCATGAATATTTATTAGTGGGATTTTTGATTCATTTTAACATTAAATAATTTTTCTTATTATTAAAATATATTATTCGTAAAATATTATATAAAAATATATTATTGTATACCCATAGTTATCTATGGAAGATGGTAACTGTATCATGGTATACTCTTTATCCAACATCAATAGTTATGAAAGGCAATAATCCATGACATATTTCAATGCTGTTATTTTTAAAATTGGAACTAGGATGTGGTCCAATTGTTTTATTAATTATCCTATTAGAATTGTTTTATTTAAATGGTAAAATAATTATGTGACTTCTTGAGACCAAAACTCTTATTTGAGCATGAAAATATAGTGACATAATTTTCTAGAGTTACATAATTTTTTGAAAATCACATCTGTATTTAGAATATTTTTTATATGCTACAATTTATTTTTATAGATAATAAAGACCATTTATTTATAAATTAATATATCTATGTATAAAAATAGTCAGGAGGGTACTACCACTAAACATATATTTTATATTTATGTTACATAATATTTTCACTATATTATTAAAATGAGACTACATATTAAAATCATGGGATTGGTTATTTGGATTGTTATTTTTGATAAATATGAACTACAGAATATTTCTAGAGCAGAATGGAATGATCCTAAGAAATAATATTATAATAATAACTATAAATTTATTAATTATTTAATATTTTCTATTAAAAAAGAATCCTAATTTTTTATTGTATAAATTATAGTTTTAAGGTTTAAGAAGATAATTTATATAGTAATCTATAAATAATGGAATTTAGTTCAAATAAAAACTATATATCTTTATAACTCTATTATTAATCACATAACCTTAAAATGATTAATATTGGAATAATATTACATATAGTCATGAAAAATATATGTTCTAAAGTCATTATGTTGTGACTATAGAAAATGAAATTCATTAATATTGCCCTTATAAGAGATTCAATTGAATATGTTTTCTAAAGACACATAAATTCAATCATACGGTATGTATTCACTAGATGTTTTAAATTTTTGAGCATGAATGAGTGAGTGATGTTGTAATGAATTTAATATATCCATGTTGGGAACAATTATATATAAATAGTAGACCCATGATTATAATTTTCTAGTGTGGTTTTTGGAAAAAATATTCTCATATAAGGAGGTGTTTTATATATTCCATGGATAATTATATGATGTTTAATCATCTAAGTGTACAAGTAAATAATTTTGTTATAAAATAAAGAAATGTTATTCTTTATTTGTTATTGATAATAATATTCATTTATTTGTGTAAATTTATTAATTTTGTTTTATATTTTCTGTAATTAATTAGTAATTTAATTAGTTTCTATGATTATTTATAATTCGTTTCCAAATTTAATCGTAACATAATTTTTTATAGAATGAATGATTATATAATCATAATAATTTTATTTTCATTAAATTTTGTGGAAATTTCAACTTATGTAAGGTAAAAAGTTTTCTATAAGAAATATGTAAAAACATGGAATATTCTCATATGGGATAATATATCAATTTTTTTGTGTGTTATATAAGAATAATTTATTTTCAATCTAGGTTACATATGATATAATTGTTTCATGTGAAATTATAATTAATTTGGGATTGATAAAATTGAGTAATATACGGTTCATTAATTAATAAAACCATATATATAATTTATAAGTGAGTAACATTCCATTTGCATGGAAATAGATAAATAATATTTGTATGTATCATAACAAAATAAATATATGTAAATAATAAATTAAAAATAGTTATCACTTTTGTATAATTTAGCATAATAATATAGATGACGTAAAATAGTAAACAATTCACCATGTCGATAGAGGATCCGTAAAATACAATGCTAAATAAAATATAGTGAAAATTAATATGGTTTTTATAAGTGAAAATTGAATATTTGAAATAAATATAATCCATTTTTCAAAATAAACATAAAATTATACACTTTTAAAATAACTCATAAAATATTATTGAAATTATAAGAAACATTACATTGTTAACAAAAGAGATAGAGATATTGAGAGAGAGAGAGTATATTAGATGTATTTTGGGAATTAAAAACCATATTGATTCCACATTGGGAAAATAAAAGGATGCGTATGATATAGTTGGATCCTTATATATAAATGATTAATAAAATCATAGAACAACAAAGGTCATTATCTAGGATTCACGTTATTTGAAGAATACATGTATAAGAAAAATATTCAATAAATATTCAATAGTTATAGAAATCTATTAACATATATAATGAATTCAAATTTAACACATTCATAATCCCATTTGACATTTTAACATGGTGACTCATCGTTGGAACAAACTAACAAATTAGGAATCTATATGAGAATTCAAATGGTGTTGTATGAGGGGATATTCAATTAAGTAATTACTTTAATTACACAAATTTTTATTAATTTTTTTAACATCAATCATCTGGGTTGTTCCCCTAAAAAATGATGGAATATGATTTCTGATCATTTATTTTATTTTAAGGAGTATTTTTATTTTGTATGAGTCAAAATATTCTTAATTTAAGATTATATTTATATTTGAACACAATTTCAATAATATAGCAATAAATTAGATATAATGTATTGTAATTTTTTTTATAAAAAAATAATTTTCTAGGAAGAATGACATATTTATCATTCCATTGAGTCTTGAATTTATATGACAGAATATGTTTGGTTCATTGGTAAAGTATTCATCAATTGTTAATACATGAGTGGAAGGTATTATAAAACTATTACATTCATTAACAAAACATTTATTGAAAAGGAGTTAGTTGTATAATTAGATTCAGGTTCCTCACAGATATATCAATGGGATTTTATGATGTTCTATTATGATTATAGGACAGAGGTTAACAATACTGTTATTACAGAGAGGTTGAGAGTCACCTACAACATCAAACTAAGACATGAGATAAATTAATTTTGGATGAAAAATTAGTTAATAAATAATTTTTGTATTAAACAATAAAAACTACAATTCCATAGACTTTTCATAACCCATCCACTATCGAGTAAATATTCCATGTAATATTTTCATAATTTTTCTCAAATATAATCATATAATTTTTTTATTAATTAATAGTCCAATTAATTTTTATTATAAATGGATGTATCCATGTCATAATAACATAATAAATTAAAACCAATTAATGAATTATTTTTACACCCATGATACAAATATTTTATTTCATCCATTAATTATAAAATGATTTTTTATCTCTAATAAGATAACCATAATGAAAAAATTTCCTCAAAAAATTTACATTCTTATTCAATAATTTTTAGGAATGATTGTATTGTACTTCTTCTTAATTTATTAAAAAATCATATTTTTTATCAGGGTAATATCATTATTATTCATTGAACTACTAAAAAATTATTAATTAACGTTATTAAAGATTCATTTGATATGGTAATGAGAAATCTATACAAATAGTCATTCTATATTAAAAAAGAGACGTACTATAAAATATGACTATTTATTCATTTAGTTTTAATTTAAAAGAATTATTTCAAATATAATTTAACACATATGAATTTTTTAATCAAAAGGAATGTTATTGTCTTATTTTGTTTATTACTACTAAATTTAGGGTTATTCATGTAGAATAATCCCAAAAAATGATAATTTCTATAATTCTTAATCGATATTTCAATCTACGAATAATGTTATTTCATTTATTTAAATTTTATAATTATTTTACAAGGTAGAAATATAGAGGTATATCATTTAATACAACATACATAGAAGACATTACATTCCTAATATAAATGTAGAAAAATCAAAATAACTCATATATAAATAATATCCTTTCATCAAGAAAAATAATAATTTATTAAAATTTATCATGGATCAAGTTAGATTTTTTAATAGCGAATGAAATTTGAAATTTTATATTTTTTTACTTCAATTATATGCCTATATTCTAATATTATTATTAAAACGCATGTTCAATATTTCCTAAAAAGTTATTATCTCTATAATATTAATTACAACAGAAATTATATCATTAATATGTATTTACTAAAATTTGGTTGGAATTATTTCACTTTGTTCATTATGATTCACAAAACATTCTCAGTCCTTTATCATTAATAGGTATTTAGTATTATCGGATTAGATATACATTAGTCATGGAAAAAATGAAAAATAATAATATATATTAATAAAAACATTGATTATATTTTTTACATTTGATCCTTTATTTCAATATAAGATGAAATTTCATCGTATTGATTAACTAAATAACCACTATTATAAATTACCATCGACCAAAGAGACAAGTTTTTCTAAATATTATTGTTTTTTCTATAAATGTGTTATTCTATGAATTTTTAAGGCATTTTTTATATAAAATAATGTATGATCATCCATTGGTTGTCGTTTGATATTTTTAATGTATTTTAATTATGTATGTTCTCTATTATTTTATTTAACATTTCCAAGATTGATGTTGGTTTCATAGAGTTGGGTGAGTTGAATTAACCCATTTAGTGGGGTTGTAGATTCTCAATTTTATTTTAAATATGGTTTAATTAATGTTTCATTTTCTACCCAATGAAAATGTTATGTATTGGGTGGGTTTTTGAAATTACCCTATTGTGTTATTAGTTATATGTATTTCTCTCTTGAATTTTGTACACCTCATATAAATTATTCCATGATTTAATTGTGTATGTGTTTTATTATTTTTTATCATATTTATTTTACGGTATTTGTTCTAATATGTTTAGGAAGATCTTCATGCAATATTAAACATATAAAAATCACTATTTTTCTTTTTTATCATTTCTATATGTGTAGTCTTATTATATTAAATTTTTATGGTATATTCTGCTGAGTTTTTTATTTATATTTGTGTGTTAGATTCGTTTTATTATGATAAATATTTGTATTTTTTCCGGGGTCATAAAATTCCATGTGTACATGGAATAAATGAAATTTGATAGAAAGTTAAAATAGTTTGTTTCAAAATTGTGTATAACCAAAAATATCACCCAATGACTGATATTCTGAATAAATGTAAAGATATTATATTTTTATATTCTATGATGTTTGAAATATGGTAGAAATATTTATATTTTTTATCTCATGTGGTCACCATTAGTTAAATTACGGTCACCACATCAAAGATTAATTCTAAAAATTAATTTTATATACCAAGAACATTGAATGTTTTATATAATTTCATTCAATTTTTAGATAGCAATGTTAATGTAGTAAAAAAAATTTGGATTAAAAAAACATATCAATGAATTAATAATGTAATAGTGTTAAATAAATTTGGAATAATGTATCTGAGGAATCATCTAAGAGATAATGTGGTCTTCAATTAATACACATATCTTTACCTTTCCTTATACATGGTTTGGGTTTTTTATATATAATAATAATTTGAAAATGGTATTCAGAGATGTTATAGTACATAATTATATAGTTCTAGAATATTGATTGTGATAATTTATGACAAATGGGATATTTTATCCAGAACATGATGTAGACATGGAATATGTTATCTATTTATTGATTATATGATGAAATTATCATTATATGTAGTGTTTTGATATAAATAATAAACAATATATTCATAAACATATTTTTATATAAAAGGATTTTAATATTAGTTCAACTAAATTATCTGAGATGCCTAAAAAATACAATAATTCAAAAAAAAATTCAATAATTTAATTAAAAATATGCAGTGAATTCCTAGAAAATTAAATATATTTTATTTTTATCAACAATGTGTGTCAACTATCATAAATTGAAAATTTATTGTTTAAATTAATTCTATAGAATTATAAAAAATGATTGAAATAATATCTTTACTATGTCATCAACTTTATATTATAAATCAATAAAATTTACTGAAATCAATTCAATAACATCAAATGTCAAAAGAGAATAAATTTTCCTAACGAAGATGTATTTCTATAGATTATCATTCAAAAAGAATGAGTAGTCATGTCTGAGAAATCACTATGGTTACATAAATTCATTATCTATGAATGAATTTTTTAATGAATATCATAAATAATATTACACAATAGATCCTAGAGAAACCAAAATTTATATTAGACACATATAATTTATTGGATGGAGAATATGAAATATTATATAGTTGAATATAAAATTTTTGATGGGTTCTTTATAAATTTAAATATCAATAGAAGGGATATTAAATAAAAATTTAATTTACCTGAACATAAACAAAGACATTAGATAATATAACCATAAATAATATAACGGGTGTCCATAACAAAATTAAAAAAATACCATATCGATTGTGGGGGATTCATGTATAAATTTATACCATTTTATGAATATTTAATCTTTAATACAATTTAAATGAACTATAAAACGAAAATTTGATATTCCAAACAATAATTAAATAACATAACCTTAATAGTGATACAAATTTAATGAATAAAAATTGGAGAATTATTTTTTTGATGTTATACATTAATTTGCATCAAAATATTGGAAAATACCATCATACTAGTATGAAATAAATAATAAATATTAAAACATTATAACACATGCTATTTGATTGGAATCTAGATTTCAATTTCTATTTATTTCAACCCAATTCAATGCTAAAATTTTCAATTTTTTATATATGTCAACTAATAAATTAGAATATTTATTATTAAAATTTATATATGAAAGGAAATAAAATTCAACTAATGTTGGGATAGTATTGGAATGATGAATTTGGTTGGAAAACATTTAATTCAACTGAAAATGATGGATATAATTAAAATAAAATGACCATAATAGAAATTAAATTTATATCGAATAATTATAATTATAATAAAAATTTATTCTTGTATTTTTTCATTTGGATACATTGTATATTATTCCCAAATACTCATAAATATTTTATATGTTGTTAAAATTTCGATTTTTAACTTCATTCTAAACTACTCCCTTAGAAATATTGAATTAAATTAATTTGCTGTCACATTATTTTCCTCTTATTCTAGACATATTTATTGTTAATGATTATTCCCTTTTATTTATGATGTGATTGAATATACCATTCTCATTATAGATAATCATTTGTGAAGGATTATATAGGCATAATATATTGTCATATAATTGTATTGGATAATTTATATATTATAGGGATTATTTGTTGTATAATTGAATTTATCAATAGGTTGTTGTCCTATACGGAAAAAATAGCTTTGAGGAATATATCATAATTTTGAGGACAAAATAAAAAATAAGTACCTTTATCCTTTTAAAAAATAATCAAAAATAAAATTATGATAGGAAAAATCAATTAAATATATGAGTTTTATTGAAGAGAGATATTTTATATCTTAATTAATATCTGTATTCTATTCTATTCATGATGAATATATTATTATTTCTTTTTAGAAAACTGAAAACAAAAAAATTATAAACAAACATTTAAATTGAAAGAATGGCTAAAAAAATTGGGTTTTTAAAATAAATAAATATATTTATTTTATAATAATACATAACATATAAAAAATTAATTTATTATTAAACCCTTAGAAAAATGAACAAATACAACAAAAAAGGCACAATTATTTCCATTTTAGACTCATGTGGGTTATAATCTAAAATAAAACACAATAATAAGCACTATATCCATTATATAACTCATTATTTTTTTATAGTTAAAATTTTCTATGAAATTTAATGAAAATTGAGTGAATGTTATATAATTGTTATTGAAGTGCCCAGATCAGTGTGAATCACTGAGAGGGGGAGGGGGTGAATCAGTGATCCCTTAAAACTTTTTACTAATTGATTCTTAATCAATTAAACCTCTATGGCTGGTTAAAGCCTCGATCCACTCTTCTTGTATCTCTCAACCTTTCCCGGATAATGCAGTAATGAAAAGGCACAGGACACAAGGATTTACAAGGTTCGGCACCAAAGGCCTACATCCTTGCCATGCTCTCCCAGCATGGATTCTCCATTATAACCTGTTAAAATTACAATGGTCGATACAGAGTCCCACTGTATCTCTCCTGAGTCCCACAGGAGGGTCTTTATACTGCGTCCCACAGTGTTACCAGAGTCCCACTGGCCTGCTCCAGAATCCCACTGAAGACTTCTTCTCCCTGAGTCCCACAGGGTCTTCTCCTGGCTCCTCGAGTCACACGAGTAACTCTTCTTCACTTTAAGCTTCTTCAAGTATCCTCAGCAGCCTGGGATAAAAGCTGCTGGCCTTGCTCTGTACCTCTGATCACTTGTGATGATCAGGTCTTCTCGTCTTGCTCAGGCTTTATCACCTTCTTCTAAGGATGACCTGTCATCTCTCCAACTACTGAATACTCAGACAAATGATGTCTTTAACTTCAGTCTGGTCCAGTCTCAGTCACTTCAACTTCATGCACTGAGTGCATGGAAACTCTTCATCCTCATGCACTGATAGCATGGTCTTCTCAATTCTTCAAGAACCTCCTGGTCTTGGACTCCTCAAATGCACACAAGCCAGATTTAGCTTTGTTCAGGTGTGCACGTGCATGCATGCATGCATGCATGCACTCCTCCTTTCCTCTTCTTGGTGCAGTAGACCCACAAAGGGTTTAGTATCTTTAAGCACACACCAGCTCTCTTGATCTTCACACTTTGTTCAATGTGTTTACACACTTAAAGTGTGTTCTACTTTAGTGTGTGGGTCTCCTCTTTCTTCCTTCTTCTAACTGTGTTCACTTCACTTAGTGCACACACACTAGGTTCGGCATTTTAGATCTTTTGCACACACAAATGCCAATAGCCTATTTCCCTTCTTGTACTCTTCCACTTTGCACACACACTTTGTTTTTCTCTTTTAATCTTCAAGTGTGCACAACCTCCAAGGGCTACGGCCTCTTCTTGTTCTTTTTGCACACAAAGGCACAAAGGCCTCGACCTTCCTTCTTCACCTCTCACACACACAAAGTGTGGTATACTCGGCCTCAACACTTTTGCACACACATAACCCGTAGGTCCTTTTCTTGTTTTGCACACACAAAAGGTGTGGTCTTAACGTGGTGCACACACGAGGCAAGGCCTCGGCCTTCTTTGGAACACACACAATGTGTGTAAAACACAACCCGAACTCTTACTGCCTTCAAAGGAGGCGCGCAAGGTGCAAGGGGGTGTGGCCCTCTTCCTGTCTTCAAATTCCGTGCAGGCTCAAGTGTGCAAGGGTGCAATACCCTCGGGCTCCTTCCTTCTTCAACACTGCCGCGCAAGCCACAAAAAACCTCGAGGGCGCGCAAGGTACTTGGGGCCTCGGGTACTTCCTGTCGCGCAAAAGAAATACGCACAGGGGACTCCTCCTTCTCCTTCTTCTTGTCGCGCAAAAGAAGTAGCGCGCAAGGAACTTCGCAAAGCCAAAAATGGCTTCGGGCTGCTGCCGCGCAAGTGGTGCGCGCAGGGCAGTTCTTCGCGAGGCAGAGCTCTCACGGGGCTCGGATTTTCAAGAATACTTCAGCAAGCTTCCTCGAGGGCTCGGTCTCTCTTTTTATAGGCAGAGGAGAGGCGGTTCTATCCGCGTGAAATAACTTCAAACTCCCGAGATCTTCGGATCTTCAAAAATATTTCCATATCTTGTTTTTTATTCTCGGTTTCATGCGAGCTCCCTTTATTTTTTGTTCCTCTACGTGCATGCGACTCATAACGCATGCCCGGCCTTCGGTTTAGGCTCATCCCATGCAAAAACACCAACCACGTGACCTCGGCAGCTTTGCTTGCCTCGGCCGAACTCGAAATTCTCCAAACATTGCATGCATGCTCTCTTTATTGCATGGATGGATTCGGTATGTCCAGACGAGAACGAGGGTGCCTTCGATTTACTTAGAGGTGGCCGGGAGCTCGAAAACCATCTTCAGGTTGCCTCTGGTTCGAGCGGAGCTCGCGGGAATGCGCGGGGAGGCCTCTGCCGAGCTCGGGGAAGAGGACGAGGCCGGGGCCGTCGGATCAGATCTTCAACGGCCTGGATTAGATCGCGGCGCCGCGGATGGATTGTGCGGCGCAGATCAAGCGCGCGATGGCTCGGACGGCTAGGATCTCTTCCGCGGGAAAATCCCGCATCCCACATCGAAACGCCGGCCATTTTTCACGCGGTTTATCAAATAAGCGCTCCCTTCCACCGCTCAATTGAACTTCCTCCCTCCCGGTGCCGCCCCGCACCGGGTTCTCTCCGCGGGCACGCTCTGCGCCCACTCTTGCTCCTGCGGGCGCGCTCCTAGCGCCCACTATGCACACACGGGTGCGTGGGCTTCACCACCGCATGCCCTCGGGGCTTATACACGGCCCCTCTGCGCTCCTCCGGGCGTGCCCCAGGCGCCCATGCGGTGTCCTTGGGTGCGCCCCCTGCCTCAAGGTTGCTGCCCAGGCCTTGAGGGTTCCCCATGGGCGTGGTGACCTTGAGTCCCACAAGTGCCTTGGGTGATGACCCTCGGCTGGCCTCCTTGGTGGCCTATTTTTTGCAACAAAAACACTAAGTCCTTTGTTAAACAAAGTGACCAAGTGTAACATGCCAAGTGCCACTCCAAGCCATTCTTCTTCCCATCTCTATTCTTCTTCTTCTTAAGAATTCCTCCAATTCTTCAACACTTATTTATCACTTAGGAATGGAATTCCCAAAGGTTCTTCATCTTCAACCGAACTCCTGAATCACTTAAATTATTCAAAGTGCTTCATTGATCTAATCAGAGATCAATTGGATCATCTTCATGTTCACATGCACTAGGTGATAGTGCATGGACTTCATTAATGCACATCATCCACTTAGTAGTTGTGGATGGAACTCCTTTTACCTCCTCATGCATTGTGAAGACAATGCATGGTCTTCAATCAATGTTGTGACTTTGTATCATCATGATACAAGTTCTATGAACTTAATGAACATCTCAACAATCGTCTGATTTACATGGAGAATGTTTCAACCAAAATTTCCAATACCACTTAGTGAATCTCCTAAGTGACATGCATCTTAGTACCATGGCCATTCTCCTTCACCACCAACACCATCACACCCTTTGTCATTCACATCTTGACATTCCCTGACTTCCATTCATTCCAAGACAACTTCATGCCTCATTGACAACAAATGCAACACAATGCACTTCAATCTCCCCCTTTGTATTTGTTGTCAATACACCACTTCAGCACATATGAATGGGTCAATATGTGTGCCAATATTTTCTCCCCCTTATTGGAAATCAAATGCAAAGGTGTGGTGTGGTTCACTTTTTCAAAAATCTATTCCTCCCTTCGAATAGCTTCTTCTTAAAAAAACACTAAGAGAGGGATGATGTCACATGTTCTCTTTAGCAAAGAACCTTTAGTAAATCAACTCTAAGTCTACTTGGGCTAACCCGGTGTAGAAAACAAGAGTGATATAACCAAGATACTCAATGCTGTCCACAATTCTCTACACATGTGAGATCATGCTTAGGGGTTGAATTTTTTCAGATATTCAATGAATTGCTAAATCCTGCACATACTTCACAAAACACATTAGAATGTTCAGGTGCAAAGATAATGCTCCCCCTTTCATCCATTTGCCTTCAATCCATACTCCCCCTTAATTGACAAGATAAACTCAATTAAGAAACAAGGGATGAAAGTATGATTGGAATACCTTCACTTTTCTCAAGATGATATTAAATCTTAGAATACCATCTTCTCCAGATTGGCTCCCCCTCAAGGGGTGCACTCCATTCTTTCCAAACCATCCTCCAGATGAGAATGATCATCATCTTCAATTCCCTGCAATGTTAGCACATGTAAATACAAGTGTATAAGGGAATAAGATGGAACCTCCTTAGTTCATCAATGTGAACAACAAGGTTGAGAATATTCTCTCAACCGAGATGTCCCATTTTCACCATTCTTCACACTTGCACATCTGATCTTCATTGATGATTGTGCTCGTGTGGTTCTCAAAACATCTTCATGTGAAACCTTCTTCTTCCCTTTTGCTTTAGCATTTTCCAGAACTTTATCTTCAGCTCTTTGCAGATCTTTGGCAAGTTGCAACTGATTTGGCCATATGACTAGTAAATCATTTGGAAGAGTGGCCTCAGTTTTGGAAGTTCCACATGGTTCTTTGGATGCTGCTAAGCTACCTCTCTTAGGAAACTTATTTTCAATCAATCCCTTATTCTTCTGGATTGATTGTCCTTTGGAGTTCAGTCTGCTTCCATTTAGTTTCATGGCTTCTTTACAAAGATCCATGATATGACCTTTCTTTCCACAGTAGAAGCATTTCTTTTTGGTGGTCCTTCTAGATGACTCACCCTTCTTGGATTTAGACTCCAAGGACTTCTCTTCCTTTTTCAACATCTTCTTGGGAGCATTTTCACCTCTCTTCTGTTTGCTTCCCAAGGATTCTTTCTGAGCCAGGTTCTGTGATCTTTTCTTCCTTTGAGCTCTGGATACAGTTGGAGATTGACATGTATCTTTTTGACCACTTTTGCAATCATCCCAGATGTTGTCAAGTAATCCAAATCTATTTGCAGTAAACAGATGTCTCCGGACCTGTGGATGCTGCTTCTTTTCTTCTGGCTTGCTCCCCCTTGGAATGGGCTTCCTTTGTGCTTTGACATTTAAAGGATTGTACATACATTCTTTTTCACAATGCCCATACCTGTTACAACACCAACACTAACCCACAAATCTTGACCTTTTCAGTCCTTCTGATTGCTGGGTAGTTTTCTTGATTTTTTGTGTTGCTTCAGGAGAGCTCTGCTTCTTTACTGTCTTCATCCATACTTGTTTGGATTCATTCTTCCATCCTACACTTTTAGTAGAAACACTATTAGAAGCATCAGTACAAGATGGTATGGATGGTACCTTCTTTCTAGAAGATGTTTCCCTTTTATTAGAGGATGTCTTTCTTTTAGAATCATCCTTCTCAAAGCTCACTTGAGTAGCAACATTTCTTCTTTCAGCTGACTGGGAGGCTTCAGCTTTGGGTGTTTGCAGATTTTTCAATATCACCTCTAGTTCTAAGCATTTCATATTGAGGGAGTTCTTCTCATCCTCAATAGTTCTTAGCCTACCTTCCCAATTCTGTTTCAGCTGTTCCATCTGGTCATCATGCACCGTCTTCAATTCAAGCAATGAATTGTCAAGCTCCTTTACCCTTTTTGCTTTGTCTTCAAGTTGAGCATCTTTGACAACCATTGAAACTCTGTGTCTCTTTTCCAGTGCATGGAAAACATCTTTGATTATTATTTTAAAGAATTCTTTCTCAGAAAGGCTTCTTTGCAATTCTTCAGTAGTGTCTTCATATCTTTCATTGCAAAGAGATACTGTTTCATCTTTAGCATTTACCAGCTTTCTGAGAGTGTTGGTTATGCCAACCCTTTTTGCCAATTGGACTTCCAGTGAATTGGCTTCATCTTATAGCTGTAATTTTTCTTCTTGAAGATCAAGGAGGCCTGTAGCTATACACATTGCAACTTTCTTGGGGACTCTCTTCTGAAGATATTTGATTTCATTTAGAAGATCATTGTTTCTTCCATCTTCATCACAGCTAGAGCAGGCTTCATCAGAAGAATGATAAAAGGAATTGTCATCTGATGTGACATTCACATTTCTTTCCATAGAAGGAGTTTCTCTGATTGCAACAAACTTCTTCCTCATATTCTTTGCCTGTTTCTTCTTTCTATTTTTCTGAGTCTTGGCAGATATCTCCATTTGTGGCTGGTCACTCATTTCCTCAAATCTGCACTCCATAAAGACTCCCTTGGATCTTTTAGAGGTAACCTCCCTCTGATACCAATTGAAGTTCCCAGATCAGTGTGAATCACTGAGAGGGGGAGGGGGTGAATCAGTGATCCCTTAAAACTTTTTACTAATTGATTCTTAATCAATTAAACCTCTATGGCTGTTTAAAGCCTCGATCCACTCTTCTTGTATCTCTCAACCTTTCCCGGATAATGCAGTAATGAAAAGGCACAGGACACAAGGATTTACAAGGTTCGGCACCAAAGGCCTACATCCTTGCCATGCTCTCCCAGCATGGATTCTCCATTATAACCTGTTAAAATTACAATGGTCGATACAAAGTCCCACTGTATCTCTCCTGAGTCCCACGGGAGGGTCTTTATACTGCGTCCCACAGTGTTACCAGAGTCCCACTGGCCTTCTCCTGAATCCCACTGAAGACTTCTTCTCCCTGAGTCCCACAGGGTCTTCTCCTGGCTCCTCGAGTCACACGAGTAGCTCTTCTTCACTTTAAGCTTCTTCAAGTATCCTCAGCAGCCTGGGATAAAAGCTGCTGGCCTTGCTCTGTACCTCTGATCACTTGTGATGATCAGGTCTTCTCGTCTTGCTCAGGCTTTATCACCTTCTTCTAAGGATGACCTGGCTTCTCTCCAACTACTGAATACTCAGACAAATGATGTCTTTAACTTCAGTCTGGTCCAGTCTCAGTCACTTCAACTTCATGCACTGAGTGCATGGAAACTCTTCATCCTCATGCACTGATAGCATGGTCTTCTCAATTCTTCAAGAACCTCCTGGTCTTGGACTCCTCAAATGCACACAAGCCAGATTTAGCTTTGTTCACGTGTGCACGTGCATGCATGCATGCATGCACTCCTCCTTTCCTCTTCTTGGTGCAGTAGACCCACAAAGGGTGTAGTATCTTTAAGCACACACCAGCTCTCTTGATCTTCACACTTTGTTCAATGTGTTTACACACTTAAAGTGTGTTCTACTTTAGTGTGTGGGTCTCCTCTTTCTTCCTTCTTCTAAGTGTGTTCACTTCACTTAGTGCACACACACTAGGTTCGGCCTTTTAGAACTTTTTCACACACAAATGCCAATAGCCTACTTCCCTTCTTGTACTCTTCCACTTTGCACACACACTTTGTTTTTCTCTTTTAATCTTCAAGTGTGCACAACCTCCAAGGGCTACGGCCTCTTCTTGTTCTTTTTGCACACAAAGGCACAAAGGCCTCGGCCTTCCTTCTTCACCTCTCACACACACAAAGTGTGGTATACTCGGCCTCAACACCTTTGCACACACTTAACCCGTAGGTCCTTTTCTTGTTTTGCACACACAAAAGGTGTGGTCTTAACTTGGTGCACACACGAGGAAAGGCCTCGGCCTTCTTTGGCACACACACAATGTGTGTAAAACAGAACCCGAACTCTTACTGCCTTCAAAGGAGGCGCGCAAGGTGCAAGGGGGTGTGGCCCTCTTCCTGTCTTCAAATTCCGCGCAGGCTCAAGTGTGCAAGGGTGCAATACCCTCGGGCTCCTTCCTTCTTCAACACTGCCGTGCAAGCCACAACAAACCTCGAGGGCGCGCAAGGTACTTGCGGCCTCGGGTACTTCCTGTCGCGCAAAAGAAAGACGAGCAGGGGACTCCTCTTTCTCCTTCTTCTTATCGCGCAAAAGAAGTAGCGCGCAAGGAACTTCACAAAGCCAAAAATGGCTTCGGGCTGCTGCCGCGCAAGTGGTGCGCGCATGGCAGTTCTTCGTGAGGAAGAGCTCTCACGGGGCTCGGATTTTCAAGAATACTTCAGCAAGCTTCCTCGAGGGCTCGGCCTCTCTTTTTATAGGAAGAGGAGAGGCGGTTCTATCCGCGTGAAATAACTTCAAACTCCCGAGATCTTCGGATCTTCAAAAATATTTCCAAATCTTGTTTTTTATTCTCAGTTTCACGCGGGCTCCCTTTATTTTTTGTTCCTCTACGTGCATGCGACTCATAACGCATGCCCGGCCTTCGGTTTAGGCTCATCCCATGCAAAAACACCAACCACGTGGCCTCGGCAGCTTTTCTTGCCTCAGCCGAACTCGAAATCCTCCAAAAATTGCATGCATGCTCTCTTAATTGCATGGAAGGATTCGGTATGTCCAGACGAGCACGAGGGTGCCTTCGGTTTACTCAGAGGTGGCCGGGAGCTCGAAAACCATCTTCAGGTTGCCTCTGGTTCGAGCGGAGCACGCGGGAATGCGCGGGGAGGCCTCTGCCGAGCTCGGGGAAGAGGACGAGGCCGGGGCCGTCGGATCAGATCTTCAACGGCCTGGATTAGATCGCGGCGACGCGGATGGATCGTGCGGCGCAGATCAAGCGTGCGATGGCTCGGACGGCCAGGATCTCTTCCGCGGGAAACTCCCGCATCCCACATCGAAACGCCGGCCATTTTTCACGCGTTTTATCAAATAAGCGCTCCCTTCCACCGCTCAATTGAACTTCCTCCCTCCCGGTGCCGCCCCGCACCGGGTTCTCTCTGCGGGCACGCTCTGCGCCCACTCTTGCTCCTGCGGGCGCGCTCCTAGCACCCACTATGCACACACGGGTGCGCGGGCTTCACCACAGCGTGACCTCGGGGCTTATACATGGCCCCTCTGCGCTCCTCCGGGCGTGCCCCAGGCGCCCATGCAGTGTCCTTGGGTGCGCCCCCTGCCTCAAGGTTGCTGCCCTGGCTTTGAGGGTTCCCCATGGGCGTGGTGACCTTGAGTCCCACAAGTGCCTTGGGTGATGACCCTCGGCTGGCCTCCTTGGTGGCCTATTTTTTGCAACAAAAACACTAAGTTCTTTGTTAAACAATGTGACCATGTGTAACATGCCAAGTGCCACTCCAAGCCATTCTTCTTCCCATCTCTATTCTTCTTCTTCTTAAGAATTCCTCCAATTCTTCAACACTTATTTATCACTTAGGAATGGAATTCCCGAAGGTTCTTCATCTTCAACCGAACTCCTGAATCACTAAAATTATTCAAAGTACTTCATTGATCTAATCAGAGATCAATTGGATCATCTTCATGTTCACATGCACTAAGTGATAGTGCATGGACTTCATTAATGCACATCATCCACTTAGTAGTTGTGGATGGAACTCCTTTCACCTCCTCATGCATTGTGAAGACAATGCATGGTCTTCAATCAATGTTGTGACTTTGTATCATCATGATACAAGTTCTATGAACTTAAACAACAGCTCAACAATCGTCTGATTTACATGGAGAATGTTTCAACCAAAATTTCCAATACCACTTAGTGAATCTCCTAAGTGACATGCATCTTAGTACCATGGCCATTCTCCTTCACCACCAACACCATCACACCCTTTGTCATTCACATCTTGACATTCCCTGACTTCCATTCATTCCAAGACAACTTCATGCCTCATTGACAACAAATGCAACACAATGCACTTCAGTTATTATGGTTTCCCTAGATCTTTTAAATGATTTTAAGGGTCTTATATTCACTATGTGAAATTTAGGCTCTCAGTTAAATAATTTTTTAAAATAAAAATTTGTGTGGAAATAGATTTTCCATCTTTTTTGTTTCATAGTTTTATCCATTCATTACTAATTCATCATCGATGCTTGATTGAACTATGAATCATCTCTATTAAAGAGCCCATTTCATTACTATATAATTATTTAATTTCCATGGATCATTGATGATATATATTTTTTCATTTTTTCAGAATAATATATGATTGATGATGCATATAAAATATTAATTTTCCATCTAGGGACTCCCGATTCATAGTCTATGAAATTCATGCGATGGACTATGCAAAGAGAGTTGTTTTCTAGGAAATGGTTTGCTATAATCTAGTCTCTAATGACCAAACATTCTTTGTTAATGTGATCATGAATGTTCATTGTGGATATTTGTGGAGGATTCAGAGGAGATAATGGAATTAATATGGAAACATTATGATATATAATTTCATAAAAATCATGATCGATACATAATGATATTTGTAAGAACACTTTCCTAGTAGACCCATTAATGTTACTTTAGGGTTCTGGTTTATGAAAAATATCATAATGATGAGTACTGTTATTACACACCTAAGACTACTTAGCTGGGTAGCCCAGTTTTTACAACATATAGTACATTAACGCATCCATAGGTGGTGAACATAGAAAAGGGTGGATATGATTTCTAAAGAACAAATTTCAACCACTATATCTTTTTTATGAAAAAAACATGTTGTGTATTTGGAGAAGAAAATGATGTGTTAGATGAATGGAATTAGATAGAATGAAAAATAACAATACACATAGTTTTCCAATTTTGACACTTTGTGTACTTCTAATGATCATTGAAAACATAAATATAGATTTGATTTTCCATTTTCATTTCACATGGGGAGTTATGAGTCCCTTTTTATGGGATATGTATGGATTAAAAATATAGTATATTTCCATTATTAGTACACGTTGGGTAATTATTATATTCTTGTGTGATTTAGTTAGAGCTGTGAATTTTGACAACATTACATGGGTAGACATCCCCTATCTATTGATTAAAAGTGTAATCTTATATAGTCATAATAAAATAGAGTGTTCCAAACATTGAGTATGGTATTCCACTAGATTTTTTCGAGTTATGGATCTTCCAATTTTAACTGAGGGAAGGGGATATAAATTAGTTGTTGAGGATCCAAATAATGGAGCTATGATAACAGTATACATGTGTTTCGAAAAGATATAACATACTATGAAGAAGTCTATATCTATTGAGCATATCTCGGTTAACTTCACTGTGATTATTCATAGTGCGCTGTTTTTTATGTGAGAAATATCACTCAATAATGATGATTTATGATTATGATTTCATTGAACCTACTATGTATGTTTATACTCATAACTATAATGTATATATCTATAACACTTTATAATAATGATAAAAAATAATTATTATTATATCTCTAATAAGTTCATTTATTATTTATGGAAAAATATTATTATATGTATGATTTGTGAGAAATAATGGTAATTTATGGATAAAATTTTACATTAACAGGACTAGTGTTTGTTAAAAATAAGATACTTATAGTTATACATATATACTATAAGGTGAACTGGTTCAACCTCAGAGGAGATCAATTGATAAAGAAATATATTATTAGCACATCAACCATTTTTTTGTGCTACACCCAACTTATGATGTTGTTCATTGATTTTATCACCGGGATATATTTATGATTATGACCTTTTACCACCAGAAATGATCTACTGCTAAAATATATCTACCATCCAGAGATGCACAACAAGTCTACTACCATTGATTCCTGGAACCTTATTAAAATTTTTTAATACAATAAATAATGTATGTAAATAAATGTTGTCTGTCACCTTATGGATTTAAAAAATATTATTCATAAACAAATCCATTGATGAATTTAAGACAATTTAATATGAACATGAGTTTCTTCTAAGGATTCAATATCAAATGAAAAATGAGACATGTATATATATAAATTCTATAGAACTTCTTCTTGCATGGGTTTCAAAATCTAGCTCCCCATGTATTGAAAATATAAGATACAAAAAAGTGACAAATGCATTTTTATTACATTATACACTTAATAAATATACATTCAACATTTATATATAGAAAACTGATGTACATTTTAAAAAAATATGTCACTCAATTTTCAGGATCATTTTTAGGGACCTATTTTACATCCTTCTAAACAAAAAATATAGGACCTTTAAACATATTATGTTATTTAGATCATGTAAAAACAATTTTTTCTATCACAAATGATTTTATTATTATATTTCTTAATGAATTTTGTGTAGTCATTTGGTTTATTCATTTAATCATTTAATGAATTTTCTTATGACATAAATGGAGTATTCCTAAAAAAGACTCTCAAAATATTTTCTTGTATACACATGATTATACATGGGTGATGTTAAGTGTCACCTGGTATACACTTTATCCAAAATCAATATCTATGAAAGGAAATAATTGAAGACATCTTTCAATGCAGTTATTTTAAAAATTTGAACTTGGACATGGTTCAATTGTTTTTTAATTTATCCAATTGGAATTATTTTATTTCCATATTGAAAGGGTTAAGTGAATGATTGACACCAAAACTCTTATTTCAGTATGAAAATATACTGACATAATTTAATAGAGTGACATAATTTTCTGAAAATCATATTAGTTTTCAAAATAATTTTTTATATGCTCTAATTACTTTTTATAGATAATGAACATAATTTATTAATAAATTTATATATTTATTGATAACAATAGTCAAGAGGGTACTACCCCTAAACATATATTTTATATTTATGGTACATAATATTCACAATGGATTACTAAAATGAGACTACATATTAATAACATGGTTTGGGTTATTTGGATTGTTATTTTAGGTGAATATGAACTACAAGGAAATTTCTAGAGCATAATAGAGCAATCCTAAGAAATAATATTATAATAATGACTATAAATATATTAATTATTTAATATTTTTTGTTGGATATAAGGAGTTTAATATAATTTCAACATAAGCTACTATATTTGAGATTGTTGATGTTTTGGTTGCTTCTCGTTATGGAGCTCCAAATTTCAATGAAATGTAATTGACTACATATTTGTGAAATATTATACCAAAAATATAAAACTTATGATTCAATTTCCGAAATTTATATCACATTAAAATAGATTATTAACATGATACATTTTTAAATAAATCTACTTTTGGATAAACACAGTGTGATGTTCCTGTTGACAAGTTTACAAGATTTATGTAGAGGTCCATCAATATCATTTCAGGAGTCATGCGATATAAGTACACTTCCAATTGATGAGATAATATTGAAGACTATGATGTATGAATAAGAACTCAATGTGAACAAATAAAAATAGGATAAACCAAGGAATAAGTTAGCAGGTTTCATGGATTTTTACTCATTGATACAAAGGAATAATTAATTATGAATCACATTTAATGATGTCTGATCCACTAAAAGTGATATAGAAATATATCCCTTATCCTAAAGTATCACGATGGTATACAAAATAAATCTGTTCATTCAAAATAAAAAATAAATAGGTATGTATGAAAATAGATCTATTCAGAGACACTAATTGAATAAGGATGACACTATAAATGAAATAGACTATTACGAATGCAAGACAAAATTTCACATAAAATAAGGATTTTATATGTTAACATTAAAGAAAAAATAATCTGAAAATTATATATATATATATGAGTTGTAATGTATATATTAATGAACCATAGAATTCATCAAAAGATAGTTCACATGATTATGAGTCAATAATAGAGGATTATAATGATAGATTAATATGTGAATTATGAGAAACATACATGTGTCTTATCTTACTGTTACTTCATATCAAGCTCATACTTATTATATTTCCAATCATGAAAAAAGAGAATAAAATTATTCTGGTGAAAAAATGATTGAAACAAATTATATATTGGAAGACAAATTAAATGAATATAATGATAAATAAAATAGTTTGAAGAAGAATCTTTCCTTATCTTCTCACATTAACATAGATCTTAATATATCGTCAGAAAAAATTCATTATTTATAAACAAAAATATTAGTCAAAATTGTGAAATGAATATTTAAAAATAGATTCTGAATACCAATTAAATTGAATAGATTTTTTAACCCATATTTTTCTAATGAAAACAACTCTTGGATTACATCTATAATAAGATATCAGTTTGAAAATTAAGAGGTATTAAAATATATAATATGATATGTAGTTTTACTATATTAGTTATTTATTTTATTTTTCTTCAGTAAACAAATAATTCATATCTAAAAGTCTCAGATATAACTATAAGAATCATGGTATATAGTTGTGCATTTTAACAACCGTTATTACTAACATCTTTAGACTAAAGAAATTTTTTATACTAATTTCATTTTTTAATATATTTTTATATAATCCTTTTTGACGACATCATAAAAAAAATATGGATCTAGACATTGGGATCTCCATAAACATAACTATATATAATTCTGGTATCAATAACCTAATGATGGTTTATATTGGAAATATCAATATTGATGAAAATTCCAATGTAAAAATTATTGGATATTGTCCAATTGAAAAAACAAAATGTTTTTAATTTCATTTGTAAAATTTTAGACGGATTAATGTAGAATCTCTGTATAATCTAATTTTTATGGTATGATGATTTCGATGATTAATTTAAAATTATTTCTTGAATTATTATTTGTTATTAAAATTCTATTGTTCTAATGGAATTAATAAGTGATAATGTATATGTTTTTAGTCCTTATTCTATAACATACCAAATAATTTAATGTCTATGTTCCCTTCACAAATAGTTTGGGATATGGAATATGAGAATAATCCAAAAAACCTATAGTATTTTCAAATGATAACTAATAATGTATTATTTAATATTCATTTTAAATTATAATTCCTCAATGATAAATGTATTAATCTATGTCGAAATGGGAAACATTTGAAAATAAATTTTAAATCCATGTAATATGTTTCAGATTTTTGAGAATTTATGTTTGTTCATATGTATATTTTTATACCATATATATTTTTTATATGAAATGGGAGGCATTATTATTAGGTTTCAGCAGTTGACAATTCTAGATACACTTCAGTATTCATTATAGGTCACTAAATATAATCATGTACCTATTTTTCAAAATATTATAATTATATATATAGTCATAGTATACATAGGCTTATGACCTTGAGAAGTGATCATGGTAATGAGACTGAAAATTAGGATTTAGAACCAATATGCTCACAAAACATTAATAATAATAACTATTATGATCAAAGAACCCTAGAAAATACTGTTTCAGTAGAAACAAGAAATGGATACCTTCATGATTATGTGGATTCTATGCTAATTAAGATCGATGTACATATGCAATTTTCAGAATAATATGTGAATAAATATTATTATATAATAAGTTGAGTTTTAATTTATCATCATTCAATGAATACCCCCATATGAATTGGGAAATGGTAGAATACCAACGGATAATTCCATTATATTTTTTTTCTAAAAAGTCATTATTCTCAATATAGATGATAATAATGAAAAATTTGCATCCATCAGTGATGATAGATATTTTGTAGGATATTCTACAAATATTATGTCTTATATGGATTTTAGAAAATGGAAATTATTTTAGAGTAGTTGATTCAAATAAAATGTTATAAAATATTTCAAAATAAGTCTAAATCATATATCGAAAACCTTTAAAAAATACGTACTCTAGATATATTTTCCAATCCTTCAAAATGTTATATGATGTAAATAGAAAATTCATCATGTTTTGGTGAATAACCCAAAGATGAATATATAAGAGATAATTAAATAGCAGACAAATATTTTTATTGAACTATTACTAAACATAGTTATCATCCATTATATACTGCAATTAGAGTCCATGATAGAGGATTAAAATTATTTCTTCTCTTAGAAATCGGGTTGAACATCATGTTCTCCTGTCAAAACATCAACATAAGAACATCAATGAATAAAAAATGAAGAATTCATTGTAATGACATGGTAAGAAGATATCACTCAATTTTAATGAAATAATTTTTCTGAACTTGTGGTACTCCAAAAATGAATTATGAACATTCAAACTAAATGGGAATTTATAAATAATATAAACGAGTTAGAAACTACAGTAAAAAATATATAGTATTTTCACAATGATATTGTAAAAAAGGGTATTGAATATATAGAAATATTTTCACCAGTTTCTAGAAATGATTCCATTAAGATACTACATTCTTATTTATCACATTATATTTTAGAATGTTATGAAATGGATGTGAATAATAAATTTCTAAATGTTTATTTTGTTGGGGATGTTTTTTTCAAACTCATCACTGAATTTCAAAATACATATTTTTCAAATGATGTCTATAAATAATAATAAAATATATGGATTCAGACAACATCTTATAGCATGGTATGATAGGATCATCTCGGTTATGATTTCGATATATGTCGAAAAATAAGTATATTACCATTATCTAGTTATAAATATAATTTCGTAATATATTTATGTCGTTTAAAAATATAATAATGATACAATTTTTGGATCTTCTAAGAATTCATTATGTTATCATTTTTATTAAATGATGGAAAGTGAATTGGGAAAGTGTATAATGATAATGGTAAATTTAAATCATGGTTTAATAATTTTAAAAATTAAATATAGAATTACCTTAAACAAATTAATATATAATAAATTGGTTTTAAAATATTTTATTATAAGAAACTCAAAGATTATTTATAAATAAATGTGTATAACTTGTAAACATGATCTTGAGGAAATTGGGAAATTGGGTGACCAAGCCATATATAGTGGTGTGAACGAAAAAATAAAATACATAACTGTTAGAAGAAAAAATATTACTTTTTGTGTATATATATATTCCATTATTCATGTATCCTGTAAAGAGTCACAATTTCATTTATCAAAATAATTTATAAAAAACTATTGTATAAAACAAATTATGAATTAATTATCCTGGGTGAAATGAATTCGATTCTGATATTTATCAAGATTCATATTATGGTTGCATAATTTTAGAATGAAAAAGGACCTCAAGAGCCGTTAATTTTTTATTATGATCAGTTGTCTCAAGATGTATTAAAAAATCATTATATACTATTGGAACATTGTATGTTGATATAGTATGTTTATGGGAATATATTATTTGAATTAAATAATTATTAATGGAATATATATATCAATTTAGAAGTGTACATGTTAATTGGTAAAATATAATTGAAATGAATATCTCTATCAATATTGTATATAATTCTAGGATAGGTCATATTGATATAATTCATCATTTTTTTAGAGATCATTATCAAATAACTTATTTTGTTATTTAATTAATTTTAATTGAACAGAAGCTCAATGTAATTTTTACAAAACAGTGAATAGTTAGAAATTAAGAAATACCAAACATGAAAAGAGAATGGTAATTTTTTTAAATTATTTATCCTCATGTTTACACTTTTGAGGTGACCTTTAGTTGGTGTTCAGCCATTGGTGATATAGAATTTTTGATCTTCCACTTGAGATATAATATTGAGTATCTACGGTGTGTGATATGCTATTAGGGATCTAACATTTTTAGTCCTCCATTGTTCATTTGAAATTTTATATATACCGATTGAATGTTTTATGAAATATACTGCATGTCATATTTTTTGTTGTCAATATTAATTATATTTATTTATATAAATTTTAATATATTTTCATATTCTACTTCCCTAAATTATAAATTTTACTTTTATAGGAATTTTTTAGAAATCTCTCACCCATGCATCATCTAAACCATTCATAATAAATTATTTCTCAACAATTAAATCTAATTTTCATCTTCCTTGTCACATTCATCCAATGAAAATGTTAAATAAAATCAAGAATTAGTTTCATCAGCATATGTACTGCATCCCACGTAGTTATTATAAGGTGAATATAAAAAAGACTGATAATGACCAATTGAAAACATTGATCTCTAAACTCGACATATTTTTTATGCAAATTTAATAGTTGTAGTGTGGATTATTTCAAGCATGTTAATACTATTTTATGTGATCCATGAAAATTAATGGATTGAAAGGTAATTTTGGAACCATATACAACTTTATCCTAAGATTATCCAGGAGTCTTACCTTATTTCATTGAATAATTTATATGAGATGATTAATGTTATTAAAGTGTGGTTGATGTTAAAAACATTGCATCATCATCAATGAAATGTGGCAGATTCCTCAATATACCTGATAGATATATTAATGAATATTTCCATGGTTCCATTACTAGTAACATTGGGCATTTCATATTTCAGGATTCATGTTGTGAGTTTTCTAAAAATTCCATTGAATGAAGACTCCCTACTATAGAGATTGAAGACAGATAATTTTGTTGTTTATGTTTATCCAACATATTATTTATCTGACGATTGGGGAATTTATCATCATAAGGTATCAAAAATTTTACTTTCATATTTATTTTTAATATTGGAGATTAGAGAAATTTATATAGACATTTTATATTTCACACTATGGAGATAATAAAGATATCTTATAAATAATATTAATTTATTAAGCCTATGTTTCTTTTTTCACTGTTAGAATCCAGATATTTAATACCCAATGGAGAATAAGTTGTATCATGATGTGTGTATTATTATTTAATACAGTTTACTTATAAGAATATTATAGTAAGTGGGGACAATTTTTGGAAAGAAATAGGTGGATAATTTTTATATAAATTATACAAATTTCAATCATTGATAGAACCATCTCAAACCTAATGATGTGGTTGATCCATCCATAGATCCATATAGTTTTGAATTTTATTCCACTAATAAGAAATATAGAGATAAAAAGTATTCTAGAGGGAAGAATGTGTTAGTAGTTGTTTCATTAATGGACGCTATTGACTATATTGTGATCAAATGACCAATTATTTACTATAGAAATTCTAGTTAATCACTTCCATTTCCTTATAAATGTTTTTTTTCAATTAACTATTAATATTATAAAAATTCTAATATCTCATGTAATGAGTAGTATGATAGATCATTTAATAGATCTAAATATGTTCTTTTAGTTTATAACGAATATGAATAATATCATGGTAAAGGTGGTTGTGATGATATTGAGGGAGAGTAATTATATCACTACCCAATTACTTATAGGCATAATTTTTTTCTTCTGAAAATGATCTTTTCTTATAGATGATCATTTTGTGTTAGATTTCATGACTTCATCAAACAAAATCATTAAAATAGTAGCTACTTCATGATAAAAAAATAATTGTTTTGGGGCTGTGCATGTCAAAAGAATGAATTGTTATGTATTTCAGGTTCATGTTCCTACGATTTGGAAAAAGTATATTTTTTTACACACATTAGGATAATGTTTTAGAAAACTATATTAAGATGGAAGCTACTAATTATAAGAACTACTTATGATCTTCTCATAGAATGATCGAGTGTTCAAAATTGGATTACAAAAATTAAAATGATGTTGATTACCATGGTAGTCTACATAATCATGGTGGACATTTAGTTCATGATGATGGAAATGATCATATGTGACCATTAGTAGAAAAAATATAATTTTATGACTAATTTCAATAATTTTATTCGGATATTTCTTTTTCTAAATCATGAAATGTAAAGGACACCTTGGATGGAAATTAGAGGATATCGTCTCATCTACCTTATTAACCAGTAAATTATTATAATTTTACTATCATTTATTTATAATCATTTTTAGATATAATTTTATCATTTTATGGTTGGATTCACATAGATACACCTCTTATAGACACCATGATAAGTTAATATAATAGTAGGTGTATTTTTGAGTTAGTGATTTCACATTTTTAGACTAAAATAATATTAAAATATCAATAAATAGTTATTGAGATGATGAAGTTGGTCATTGTTACATTATATGGTATGTATATTATATAATTGATGTTGGTATTTTTTGTGGGATGTAAAAATACACTCTTAGAGTGGTTGAAATCCATACATCTAACTGGTGCTTCCATATACAATACTCCACATCATTCTCTTTCAGTTGATTATAGTGAGATCATATTTATTATGAGAGATGATTTTCATGGTCTATTGGATGATATTCCAAATCTAATCAAGGGACCTTTATAATATTAAAACTCATGGTGATAATATTTATAAATTTGGTTTGGATTTCATTAATGATGTTATGTGTTGTTTGGAGACTATCACTAATTTTGAAAATATTACCTTCCCATATTTATGACAAGGCAAAGATAAATTCACTCTTTTTTTCTTATAGAAAAGAGAATGATTGATTATGTGTCATGGGAACTCAAAGAGAATGTTAATCAATAAAATTTCATTTCCCCTTTTCTAAATATTTTAATAGAGGAATTTTTTTTTCATGATGATTCAAGTGGAAACATCATACAATATTTTAAAAACATGATTAAACTATTTTTGTATTCAGTTATGAAAATAATGGAGGATCTTGAAGTCGTGCCCTTGTCTCTTCTCACTTATGATTCTTCTTCCACACCTTTATCTTCTCAATTTAGATATTTAGGAATCAAACTTATTGAGGTAGTTCAACAGCTCAGGGCTGTCATTATCAGAGAGTGTCCTCTATCAAATACAACACCTTCAACATACTATTCAATATATCATATCATAGGAAAATTGAAATGATCTATTGGATCCCTTAACAGATTATGATAAAAATGGTTTTGATATTGATTAGTCTTTGATAAGGATAATAATTTTCTCATTCCTGTTCTATTATGTTCGTAATATTTTGAATATTATTTCTTAGGGAAATATTTTTATTCATATTTCTATCAATACTTGTCCTTTACTTTTATGTCATTATACAATAGAGAATAAAAATATGTTTAATATATGAATGATATTTATGATGGAAAATATAACCTCTATATTTTGGAGATGTTATGGAGATAATATTTTATATTCCTATTTATTGTATTTTATTTATATACATGGTTATAAATTCCTTGTTATGTAAAAATCCTAAAGGGGGATATTTTTTTAACCTCCTTATTTCAATGATCAATGATAATAATTATTATCATCCAATGAAGTTTAATTTTTTATGATTTTAAATCATTTCCTACGTAAATGTTTTGATAAAAAATGGTAATGTATATATTCACCATTAGATTGGAAGCTCAAACATTACATAAATAAATCTATTACTAGTTCAAAATGATATTCCATTATCAATTAAGATCTTCCATTCTTATCCCAGTTCCTCTGTTGAAGTGATCTTCCTCATATGAAATCTTCTATTTTCAAATATACCAAGATATTGTGCTACCACCATCATCCTCTACCATTAATTGATGTTACCTATATGATATATATACCACAAGAATATTATACAACTATTGAATATCTACCACCAAAATATATCTATCCATAAGGGACCTATAACCAAGATATTACTATTTCCCTCAAGAATAATTTTCAAATTAAATATTACATAGTACTGTATAATTAAATATTAAGGGTAGTTCCACTAGTTTATTGGAAAATTTTTATTCATAAATTACACAAAATATTCATTGAATAATAGATCAGACATTCCATATTTTTTGCATAGTACAAGGATTCATGAATCATAAGAAAATTAGACCTGAATTTGTATAAATTCAATGGAACTCTTTTTATTGATTTTGTGAAAAAATAATTGATAAAATAAAAAAATATCAGAGATGAATTATTGATACATTCATTGAGATTATATCCTCATAGAATTTAATAAAATTTAGTCATTTACTAACTAAAAACAGAATGAATTTTGATACATCAATTTCATTATCAATTGTTTCACCTTTTTATGAACTTATTTGATCTATTTTCAATGAATTAATCAAAATTATTTTACATATTATTCTATTTATATAGGCCATATTAAATTTTTCAAGTAATCTAAAATTTTTCCTTTCTTTTTCTGCTTTACATTTGAGATGTTTTCTATTGTACTCTATTTTTATGCACACATTATCTCCTATGATTAAACTAGATTGTTCATGTCACATTCTATTAATGTATTTAATTTTACACCAATGATTAAATATAGAAGAAGTCTTATGTGACCTAGTATATTTCTCAATCCATTTATAACTGTGGAATATGTATTTATCCTAGACAATCTTGTGTTCTATTGTTTGTAAAACGTGATCTTTGTGGTTTATAAAAATTTCATTTCATAAATTTCGTGTTAGAAGTTTAGTTCTGTGTTGATTGGATTATATATTAACATGAGACCGAACAACATTTCTTAATTCCACCATGTATTTACTTCTATTTTCTGTATTGGAATTATTAAATTGGAATGAATTTTTAAATTAATTTCTAAATTTTTACTCAAATATTTAATCATACAATTTTATTTATATAGACTGTTTGATCAAGGAATTTGGTTTTAATAGGTAAAGGGGTTTCAATTATTATTTTAACATATAATTTATTCCAATTAGTAAACATATTTTACAAATAAAATTATATTCATAAACTGTTTTGGTTAACTATTTTATATTCATATGGTGGATTTAAATTTCAAATTATTTTCAATAAATTTTTTTAAATAGAGCTCAAATAACTCTCCTCCTTAGTTAATGACTCCACCATATACAAACTAATAGAATGTTTAATATGAAATATAGATGATAGTATGATTCATGTAGTCGAAGGAGGTCTAGGATCGGGAGGATCTTAGGGAATATACCATGTAGACCTAGCTCATGAGAATGATTTTCAATTGAAGATAGACTGTAATGATGATGGTTGGACTGTATATCTAGTTATTGAAACTTTTTTTAACCTTTAATACTTTTTTCCATAATTTTTAATATTCATTCTATACAAGTTGTTTCTTAATTCCTTTTTTAGTATATTACATTAATACACTACATAGTGGATGTTGAGATGTTTTATTTCTGAACATATACATTAGAGTGATATCTTGTATGTGTTTTATATTACAAATAATCACTAGTTACCAACCAATATCGTATTATAGTTGGGATAGGTGTGTTACATGTGGAATTCTACTATCTATGTAGGCCATGATTGGTCTAGTCCTCATAATTTTGTTTCAAAACGTAGGATATCTTATGGCCATATTAAGGATATATTATTTTTTTGATGATTTAAATGGGACCACGGAAAAAGTTTTTATGTGTCTTGAATATTTTTCATTTGAAATAGAAAAATGTGACGTTGTATTGATGACATATATGTACACAAAGGATTTAATTACCTTTTTTCATATTAGATCACACTGATAACAATTTCATATAAAATAATTGTAAACACATATTATAAAATGATTTCTTGTTTCCATGTACATCTTGAGGTAGGTCCATAGAAATTTTCACTATCCATGGATAATAATTAAAACTAAAGGATACAACCTTTTTGACAACGAGTACTGATGCCACAACGAGATCTATATGATGGGTTTTCAACCTATGATGCCTTAGTATTGGGATCTGATAAATAATTGAATCTTCTTGGTGGATAGTGTATAGTGTCCCTAACCCATGAGAAGCATGTTGACCCATATTTCATATTTAAATTGGATTATACTTAAATGTATTATGACCAATTACATCCCAGAGTACTAAATGAATATGTAAACATGATTTATGTGCTTCATGAGTTGCAAATGTAGTGTCTCTTAAGGATTCATTGGGACCCATACCCCTAATTGAAGTAGGACTGAATAAAGACTATTTCATTTATTTATTCCTATTCTATAAAACTCCAAATCTGACGGTGGTTCTATTTTATGATCATACTCTAGGGATCATCTAAGCAATGGGGGAGTGTGGTGACCTAGATTTTTGATTAGGAATACATATATTGTTAGTTTTAATAAATATCAAAATGGGGGATTATATTATCACCAAATTTTAGGTATTTTGAATTTTTTTGAATCCATAAAATTAGTAGGGATAATGATAAACATATATTATTCTATGAGGTTTACCAATCTATCATTATATTATATGGATTTGTTTCTAGTAGAGTTTTATTGTTCATGGTACATTGAGTTTTTGAATAATCATGATATTATATCTAGTTTGATATCCCCTTCTAATCCATCAAATACTGGTGTAATAGATCATGACCTTGTTTAAGTGTTCCTCAAGGATGAGGTTCAGTAGATGGAAAGAGGATCTAATAGAAACCATGAAGGAGGGTCATTAGTAATATATAGTTTATGACAAGCTTCAGGATCACAAAACATATAGAACCAACATATTCTAACTCTGAAATTGTTATCAATGTCTCAGGATTTGCATATTGTTTCTTTTTAGCATATGGAATGGCATTGTTATTCATATTTTCAATATTTAAATCATGTAAAGGATTATTTGATCTATCATAATATTGAATAGAGGTAGGTAGTAAAAGATATGTTGAGGGACAAGATGAAATTTTATTTGGGTGATATTCATAGAGTCAAACATATTATATATGAGATGATTGATATATGAGTGTTTGATGACATTTGGATCATATACCACTGAAACCATTATTATTTGGACTATTCCATGATTTACTAGATTATGGTCATGGGTGAGGATAACAATAAAACATGGGGGCCTATGATACTGATACTCCAGATATGGTACAAGGTATAATATATATGATATAAACATTATCGTTTCTTTTTAGATTTATATTTTCAATGATTTCAGTTTTGGAGGAACAACATTTTCATGATGTTGATATTCTAGTATAGCCTCTAGCTCGACAATATTTTTTCGATTCCCCTAATAGGGTATATTATGTGATTATATTTTTCTATAGGTTTATATATGTTCAATATTATATATCATTTCATGGTATAACATGATTTTTGTATTAATGAATCATAACAAAATTCTAGATATAGTTGTTGCCTTCAAATTCCATACATTGAATGACTATTAAAGCAGGAGGATGAGGTGTGTCATGATTGGTGGGATGATATGTTCTATAATTGGAGATAAATAATATCATTCATAGTTTGATGAGTTAATTTTCCTAAGGACATAGATGATTAGCCACAAATTATATTTTATTTACCTTGGATATGTAGACGATTCAAGATTCTAGTTCCATACAGTGGTCAAGGAGTATGAGGATCTATTCCCTGAGGATGTGTTAATATAACCTCTCCTAATTAATATTTACTACTATATAAACCCACTCAAAATGAATGATACATTATTTATAACAACAAACTAGATGGAACCTATAGAGCTGTGACATCTAATGGTTCAGATGGAGGAGAATCAAAGGATGATATTCATTAGACCCAGTGTATCTACATAGAAAATCATAGTGATGTTCAATAATATGTCATCTCTGTTCTTGTGTTTATGAGGTGATTTTCATTTTGTGATCTATATAGCTATTAAAAATATCATTCCACTATTAGTTATCTATGTCAATTTCTACAACCTAATTTGGGAGAATTAGTTTTCCATGATTTTTCTTATATCACGTTATAGCAATCTATGTGTTCGAGAGTTGGATATAACAATGAAATGATTATAAAATCTCTATGGTCTTTATGAGTACAGTTTTATTAAATTTATCCTGAAAAAATTCCAAATTTTTTAAAATTGGATTCATGAATTAAATCCTATATAATTTCTTGAAATAGTTTTATGTTTAATTTTTAGATGAAATCTTCATAAAAGTTTCATTAATGGAGGAGTACCTGAGAAATTTCGTGTTGCTTCTAAGAATAAACCACGGGAACCATCTTTATAAGGACCTATCAAAGTGTCATTTCCCGATATGAGATATCGATTTTAGAGGATATTTTATCCTATAGAAGGGATTAGTTGTTGTCCCAGTGAAGAATTAGTAAGAACTAGTTTGACTTCCAATGAAGAGTGTTACGGTGGCATTAACATTTAGTGGGTTTGTTTGATAATATTGAGTTTTAATTATTAATTCCTCCAATATATCTATATAATTTAATTCCTTGAATAAAATGGTTGTATCCATTCATGTGGACTATAAAATTAATGAATTATTTTTTGGTGTCCCTATAAAGGTCGATGATGGATCGATATAGATATTTCTAGAGGATGTAGTTACATATATAGTGTTTTGAGTTACCAGCAAATCTAGAAAATATTTTTCTCTATTGTTGAGGATGGTGGTGATCTCTTATATTTTCTAATAGTTATGACCTTTAGAGAAAAACAATGACGCCCATATTTTGGGCTGGGGATAACTTTTTATACCCATAATACATGGATATATTACCTTTTAGGGGATAAATTAATGAATATTATAATAATAATAGTTTTAAGTATATGTTTTCTGAGAATTATCTCAAAATTAATAAACGATGATTGATAATGTTCATGAAGGAAAATAACATTTATATATTATATATTATTGTAAGGGTTCCATGGTGGAAAATTCTCCTATTTGGAAATATTTTTCCAAATTATTTAGTGATGAATCATAAGAGTTGGCATCATTATGGATATCTATTATGAATGAGGATGGAAAATGATAAACTATTTCAATTGTTTTTAACCCTCCAAATAATCTTCAGGTTTTGAGGAACATCATTTTATTTCTATTGTAAGGTCAAGTGTGACAAGATACTAATAAGATGTGATCTTGAAATATTTTATAAAGTTAGGGATAAAATCATCCTTTTGGATGATGAGTTGTGATTCTGGTCAAGTTGTTGGAGATGGTGATGAGTGGGCTTAATACATTCTCAATATAAATACATCTCATAGTGGTATAGTTAAAAAGGACCTATAGATATAGATTTGGTGTTAGTGGATATAGATAATTTTTGTGGGGTTTATCCCTTAATTTCCCATCTTCCAATAAGTGAAAGATCGTCACTGGGTGCGAAATGGTTTTTCCCAATCCCTTAATGTGTTGGAGTCATTTTGGGATTTAATCCCAATTGATTACATTATGAGACTTCTATGATGACTAATAAAACAAGATCCCATCGTGGTAATCATTTCACCACTCATTATGTCATCCAAATCATTTACATCATAGAGTAAAGTTCACTGGGGTGTAAGACATTAAAATTCATGAAATGGTCCATATATAATGAGATAAAAATATGATTCATTCAAACATTGATTCTTTCATCACATTAATGTTATGAGAGGATTAGAGGAGAATTTTGGGTTTAAATTACAATTGAGAATTGAAATCCACCAGTTATCATATGTGAATGTTGATAAAACAATTAAAGTTATTTTCAATATTCTACAAGCTTACAATATATTCTTCAGATAAATCTTAGATTATCATATAAACATTGTAGAGTTTTCATATAAAAAACATATACCACGACATCATTATTATGGAACTATTTCATTACCTATGTGGTTTTCCCGATAGATAAAAATTATCATGGTAATTATTGGTAGAGTTGGAACCTATTAGACCATATTTGGTGAACGAAATGATAATTATTGTATATATTATCATGGAATATAAGAGGAATTTATAGATCCTTCAGTATTCATATATTGTCTAGTGATATAACATTTTTGTAGTTTGATGAGGATAAATATATCTTCATCTTGTTCTCACCTCATTGTGGATTTAATAGATTAAACTAAGTCAAAATCATTTTAATATATTTACCAACCATTTTTATATATTATGAATATTTTAATATGTGTCATACTTAATTGCCTTACCACCACAATAAGACAGGATCCTGACATCCTCTAGGAATTGTACTAGAATATATATGGTCATGACACATTTAATTCCATTTCAGGGGTTTTTTGACATTAAGGTTTGTTCTACCTGTAAAAATTACCTTATTGTGATCAAGGATATGATGAAAAATATCCTCCATTGGTCATTAAGTATAATAGTGAGCATTAATTAATAAGAAAAGAACATCAAGAAGAGCACATGAGAGGGAAATAACTAGATGGGAGCTTAATAACCTCACATGAATTAGTAGTTATTTAAAATTTTCAATAAATATTAATGACTGTGGTGTAAATTTAATGAATAATTTTTTTATTTAACGCATTTTAATATTTTAAAGAATTTATTTGGTGATATCCAAATGGATAGTGTTGTATTTCTATCCCCATGAGTGGAAAATGATGATATATATAAAATATTAAATATAATATATAACATTGACCTATTTTAGAAATAATTAAATATCTCATGAATGTTTACTCTAATAAGAAAATATTCAACTCTTTAGAGTATAAAATTCGTGGATTACCCATGTTGGTGTATTAGTTTCTTTAGATTTGGTTATTTAAGTAACATTTCAGATTTCATAGAAAATGATAGAGAAAATAAATAAATAAAATATATTTACTTATTAATAATCATTTAAATAATCAAAAGAAATGTCATGCATATATTATCCTTATTAGGGATGATAACAATGGTTAGCCACTAATAACTTAGTAAAGGAGAAGAGTGATATCAGCATTCATTAGACTATTTTCATAGAGATAATCGATGATGAATTGTTGTATGAATTCATTAGGGAAATGATAAAAAAAATGATATCATTAATGTATTAGAGACGTATAATATATTTTCAAATAATCAATCCTTAACCAATGTTGTTTTTTTTATTTTTTGATTTATACCTTGCTCTTGATTTTTTTATAAAAATTATTAAATTGTATATAAATTAATTTATTGATAATTCGTCATTATTTAGACGATAGATTTATTTTTTCTTATGTATAAGATTAATATTTATACATGAATGTCTAATGATTCATTGTTCTTTAATTTATGATTTTATCTAATCATAACTTGTTTGATGAGAGTTTTATCAAATTTTGTTTTCATTTTTTTCTATCATTGTTCTTTGTTCATCCAAACGATTTATTGATGTGGGAATCAAATATATCTATGAACCAATTTCATTGATGTGGTATCTTTTAATGCTAATTGGATAATAGAGTATCAATAATAAGGAAAAAATTATGATATATTTTCAAGGGATTCTGGGTTGTAGAATTTGATTGGTACGTAATAGGTCATTTGTTTTTTTACAATAAGGGGTGGATTGAAATATCAACCATCTAATAATAAAGACATGATCAATTAGATGGTGAATTATAATAGATGATATTTTTTGTGAGTCATATGAAATATTGGTGAGGTTAGGTACATGTGCATAACTTCTATAATTGATTAAAATTGTCCTTCATGGTATGTATTTCCGAATAAAATATGTATAGTCTCTCCTTCCATAGAGTACTAATGTTTTTTATTTTGTAAAAATTATCACATGACGTTTATCTTTTACCACATGTCCTCTGACCCCCATGTCCAACTGATCGGTGAGGAAAATCAAGAGATCATTGAAACATTCACCGAAAATGTACACAAACAATAATGGGGACCCATGTCCATGTTATTGGTCAATTATCCAAAAAAATTTAATGATACCAAAAACAACATGTATTTGTAGGGTGGAATTATCTGAGGGACAGTGGGTCCTGTAAATAATGTAAATTCGTATGGAAATGTGGGTGCTTATTGGAATAATGTTTTAACAACTAATGTTAACATAAAAGTTTATATAGGTGTGGATATGTCCCACTTAATCCCCATGGAGAGCCTGTTATATGATTAGATGAGACATGGATCCTAATGATGTGTACAATCTCATCCAGGTTTATATGAGTGTATAACGGATCCACTCTCTATGGGATTTAGATAGTATGATGTATTTTACTAAAGTTAACATTGAATGGATTCTATATTAATATATACTAATCTCACCCATCTGTATATCTCAGACATTAGAGGGATCTTCCAAGAATGTCATGTATTTTACCTAATTTCATGTGGTAGGGATCTTATTTTTTATTAGTCGGAATGGACCACACAATAATTATAGATTCATAATAATGTGAGGGATGGTATATCATTATATAGGTGGATTGATGAGATATATTATAATGTTAATATGGAGTGTCTCAGATGATCATAACAAGTTATCTAGTCCATTATCATTCGTTGACACCCGATTATTTATTGTAAGTAAAAACCCACAAACTTCTGACACATTACACTATATGATATCAATTCATCCTAGTTGGTATGTATATACTCACACATTCATTGAATATTCCCAAAAATGTTGTATCTTATATTGATTATTGTACCCTTAGTGATGTCCATGGATTAAGTGGAGTGGGTGGAGCATAATATAACATTGTTTTAGTGAAAATATTTGAGAGGGGTTTCATTTTCTAGGTCAACATAATTTTACAAAAATGAATCATATATGGGGTTTTGGGCCATATCATCACTTTTATGAACTATTTATCTTTAATCATAATCATTTTTAGTATACTAGTTTTTCATGTATTCATTCTTTCATAGTAGCATTTTACATTTCATCATTACATCGGGATTCTGGAGATTTGTTTCTGTGTGTGGGATGGCAGATTAGGTGAAATAGACCAATATGTGTGAGTTTCCTAATCCGTAAAAGTAGTAATCAATAACACCAATAATGGGTGATTGTGGTGTATCCCCTCCATTACTACCTTCTATGGGGCCTAAGGGCTCTGGTCAAGAAATTTTCATTACTGATAGAACATCTATGTTTACATAAAATACCACAATGCTCTATGACTAAATCAATGGTATTTTATCCATATTTCTATCTTGTCACCCTCTTTTTATTTTGAGAAGGGTCTGACATTTTTATCTGAAACTGTGGAATAAAACTTTTAAATAGTAGTAACTTGTATAGGTAGTATGTAGCCATGTTGGACATGACAAATCACAAGGGTTTTATATGTCCACAGTGTGAGCTTGCAACCACATAAGGCATCAACATAAGTTTTCAATGAATAATTGATCAATGTACAAGCCTTGTAATCCCCACTATAAAAAAATAATTGAAAGTAATTATGATTGGTTGGGAGACATAAAAAATAACATAGTAACATCACTAATTACCTTTGATGAAAGAAATATGTTCATTGGAATATATTCATAATATTTATGTATTATTACATCTTGAATAATGATATGGTTCATTAAATTCTTTAGTAATATCATGACGACTATTAAAATTACAATTTCATTATACCTTTTTATCTCAAAATTGATCATAAGTTTTATATCCAATGATTTTCACTTCATTGAAATATTTTTACCCATAAAATTCATCATTAGAATTTAATATGAGCGCCCCAAGATGTTATTGATTTTGAAGACGAAATGTACCATGTGGGAAGTCGGTGTAGTTCCATAATAGTAGGGGTTCAAAATATAAATGTGGTTTGACCTATCAATTATTTTAAAAAATTGAGAATTATTCCAATATAAACTCATAGGTCATGAATTCATCAATGAAATCACAAAGAAAAAATACTATGAAGTTGATATTTTTTAAACACTGTAGAATAATCTTTACCAGGTAATTGTTTTCACTATGATATATAGATTTTTATGTGATGCTGGTTCACTTAGTATGAATTGGATAGTATTATATTCTTTTAAAATAAATAATATTTTTTTTATCCTTCCTCAAAAACATTAATATCATAAATTATTTTTAGAAAATTAATCCAAATTAAATCATTCATGTAATCTATGTAAGAATGTCTTAAAATTATTCCTGATGCTTATCTCAATTGACATGAAATAATTCTATAAACACAATATATTTTTTTGGATCTAATCATATATATCCTTCTAATAAAATATTTATTAATATTTATTCTTATATAAGGTTTCATATTACTTTCTATATTTCTAATTTCATCCCCTATTGAAGGGAATAGACTAGTATATCAGATCCACCACCGTAAAAACACATCGGGGGCCAGAATTTAATTTTTGGTATGTTTCGTAGTGGCGAATAATTGTGTTGATAGGAACATCATTTGATATAAATATTTTTATTAATAAGTATAATTGTTAATACAATATTCAAAAAACCATTATTGAAACAATTATATTAAAGAATTCCATATATGATGAATGTTTAGGACTATCATTTGGCATTGATCATTTCCAAGTGGGAATCGTTATATTTGAATAGAATTAAATTTTCATGGTCTGTTAGTTATAAACTTATTTTTTGAAGTGACAATGTAAATTGGTTTATATGATGTTTTTTTCTGGCTTATGAATCATTATTAATCACAGAAAAACTCTTTAACCTAGAAATTCTCAATCAGTAGATTCGAGAGTGAAATTCCATTAATCATGTCCACAAAAAGAGATGTAATTCAATAGGATGTAAACATGATCATTGGGGACCCATTAAAGTAAAAAAAATATTATCAATTATTCCCCCTATTTACATTTCATTAAATTAAAATATATTCCCTCAAAATTGAAGGGAACATATCAAAATTGGGTTGAGCATATTTGTTGAAGACCGTCACGTAATGATCAGTACTCCCTTTAGTGGCAAGGCCATGATATTTATCACGAGGAATGAAAATGTTTCATAATTTAAAATAATATTAACATTACTAGAAAATTTGACTAAGAACATTCCGAATGAGTACTGTTCAACATTGGTAGAATATGACTATACCCCCATGATTTATGTTTCCAACCATCTAAAGAATCAAATATTCCACCTGGAATAATTCATTTTGATATTTTATACGTGATATTTTCATATAATATAAGAGTCACATAATTGTGATTGAGGTGTGAATTTTTTTGTGGTGGTATATTTAGAAACTGATATATATATTGACCTTATGGAACCCAAACTAGAAAAGATATACTACCCCTTTAGACATATATACAATGCATTGGCTCTATAATAAATAATTTTCCACTTCAATTTTTCAAAGTGAAAAATTTATTTATATATGGGAGGATAAGAAATTATATAAGAATAATAGAAATTAAATAGATGATTCTATCCATATATAATGTGTCATTGTTGAGATAAGGCATTGATCTTAAATGAGAGGAATGTGATTTAAAATTTCAATCAACAAAACAATTTTATTCAATAAGTTTATAATCAGATCATGTTATTATTGATAATGAATATAGAATCAATGAGGAAATTCAATATTCAAAATAATTATGGAATAATGTATTCAAAAATAGTATAGATACTCATTTTATTTATGAGGGTTTTGAATCTATATTGTTTATACGTTAATTATATCATTTGAAAAAGAAGTGTCTATATCCTCTTTGCAGTGTAATATATGAAAAAAAATATAATAATCAACTCATAGTTCTTGTTGACTCTTACACGAGTGGAAATATGGAACTATATAGTCCTCCAACCTGTTAAAGTCTCTATCATACTTTAAATTCATTAGGAAGATTCCCATAGTTTGATGCCTATGAAAAAATATAAGGCGCAACATGGGAAACTTGTGGTGGTAAAAAATTTAATATAAGAATATCTCTCTTTGAAAAACATTTATTCATTAGATGAATTTTTAGTTTAGGATTATTATCCTTATCCCCTCTTTGATTTAGTATTATTCCCAACTTTATCTCCCAACTTAATTCCCATTCCTTATAGCTATGGAAAAATTTCATAGTGGGGGGAAATCCATTCATGCTTTCAATGAATGGGGTTTTCAACAATCTATAGAAATCTATTTAACTATGTTTTCATTTCTATCTACACCAATTTAAATTTCCAAGGTGAATCATAGAAAGTATATAGAACCCTATCATCATTATCAAAACACTAATTTATAAATTATAAATGGAAATAAATTTTTGATGGATCATTTTTTGATATGTGTAGGCCTCAAACCAATGCGACTGATGACGGAGGGTCTAGTCATGACTCCAAATTGTGAGATGTAATAAAAAATTCTCCATTACATTTGTAAACATTTTTATTTTTATTATTAATTTTGAACATAAGAAATAAATATTATGGTTTGTTTATATGGATGAGTCTCCTATTAAATTCACCAACTATTATTATTGAGGGAAAATAATCATCCAGGGTTACCAAATTATAGATATTTTTATGGAGGGTGTCTCCAAGCTACCATAATATATAAACATATATAGGTGGTGATTTATAATACCTATACAGTAATATTGGTGCCATCATGGGTGATTCCATCAACAAATCTGTCTATTAGATACATAAAAGAAAATAAAATTGGAATGATCATTGATTGTATATCATTTCATGATACTAATGAGTATACAGAAAATTTATTCACACATCATTTTATAAATTCTTATCACTTCATATATTTTCTCTAGTTACTATTGATGTTGGAATAAAATCAACTTGTCTAAAAGTCTCAACCGCGAATGTACATACATTACATATCGTCTAATAAGGTCCTTCCATGAAAATGAAAATGGGGTATGTCCTAGGAAGTATGAGTTTAAGTCATGAACGGACTACAATAATAATAAAACTATAGACCCTTCGCTATTGAGTGATGCCTGTTGGGATCAACATTTATGAGTATCATATCTCTTAAAACAATAGTAAAAATTATTCTAGAAGCAACTATAATATGAGAAATCATGTATATTGATGTTTTTGTAGAATATGATCTGGACATAGACCCTAATTTCATATACAAAATCCTTATTGTTCCCATAACATTTGTTGTAATCATAGAAATATTTTGTTTTCCTAAATATTATACTACTGATCTCAATGTGAAAAATGTATCTCTAGATATATTACAGATTTTTTAAAATCATTAATTTTCCACAATAAATTTTTAGACCCATGATGTCTATCATGTTAAAAAAATAAAAGTTTATTATTTAAGAATTCGTATGTTTGAGTTATCGCTTGGTATTATAAAAAAATATTTAATGTTAATCCATTTGTAGTCAATTTTATATCAAAAATAACTGTGTGAGAATCACTAAAAGAAAGAAACATTTTATCCCTTTTGATGGGATGGATAATTTAATGTTTACTAAAATAAAATTATATAAATGTAAATACTCACATAAACTGTATTTCAAATTACATTCATTTATATTTTCTATCACGATCTAGTATAAATTTATAAAAACTCTTATGATGAATTGATTCTTTTTTTTATGTTGAGTAATTTTTTTAGTAATAGTTTTCTTGGTGATATATGTGTATGAGGGACTATAATAAAATTTTTTTTGATACTATCATTATTTATATGAACATGTATAAAATTAGGAGTCGGTTTTTAATATTTTAAATGATTTTTCCAATGATATTTCATGTTTTAATGAATATAATTAATTGGTTTTCGAAGATGATCCTATAACTCACTTCAGAAATCCCTCTCCATGAGAATTGTGGTTAAATTTTTATATTCCAACATTCTCTTTTATTTTATGGAATTAATTTATTTTAATAAATTGAATTTAGTATAAGGATGATGAAGTTTATTATTTCCATTGAGTAATCAATAAGGATTCAAACATGAATCTTGAACATAGAATATATAATGAAAAAACATTATTAAACCTAAAAATCACAACGAGTAATTTTGAATTTAATTTTATTTTATTTTGAATAAACTTATCATGTTTTAAATTTTCATGAGTAAATAAATTCTCTTACATAACAAACTCATACACTACTATGTGTCACTTTCAACTGAAATTCAATTTTTTTACAAAATTGTAATTTTAAAATAAATAATTTTACATTTCAGGAAAAATATTTATGATTTTAAATGTATCATCATAATTACTCATACTCATTATTAAATCCTATGAACAACATAAAAAATCTAAATATCCCAAATATCTCAGTTATAGACATAAAGATGAATAAAAGTATCTTGTTAGCCAATTTCATAATTGTGAGATCATAAAAGAGTGCGTTCCATTATAATAATATAATTTGAAAAAAAATAATTTTTTTTCATAATCATGAAATATTAATTACATGACAATTTTTTTTAATAAATTAGTTTATATGAATGTATAAATTACAAATCATAATCAAGATAGTTTCTTAGAAAACATGATAACCAATGGCTAGCATTTTTAAAAAATAAAACCATTTCTCACTTAACGATACTAGTCATTCCATTAAGCAAGATATCTTTTTAATATCCCATGAATTTAAAATATTTCCATTAAAAATCATTAATAATAATAGATATGTCAAATAGTATTCTTCATATAATGTAGTCATATAAAAAATATAGGAAAAATTACAAATGTATTAAACATTATTGTTAACTACAACATGATTCTATGAAGAACAAAATCATTACATTCTACATTATGGAGATATAAGAATCACATGTCAACATTAAAAATTATCATTAATAATAAATGAAACTCAAAAAAGAATCATTTTAAATGAAATTTTTTAATAAAATAAATCTTTTAACTTAGAAATGAATAATTTTCTAAAATTCATATATCATGTTCCATAAAAACAACATTTTAAATGATAACATTCATACAATAAATAGATGAAGTATTTTTATTTACTGCAATAATAGAATAATATTAATTAATAAATGATTATATTAATGCTTGTGGTGGAAAGAGAATCCAATTAAATTATATATGTTGAAGTAGAACACTCCTTTTACATTTTTATAATTAATTTCAAAACATTAAATATAAAATTTCTAAAAAATTTTCGTTTTTAAAGACACATAATAGAAATAAAATGTTAGAAAATTTTTCATTTATATTTTATTTATTTTAATATCATTAAGGACATGAAATAATTTCCTGAATATTTTTATGGATTAAATTGATTTAGGAAATAATTATTTATACATTTAAAAGATGGTTTTATAGTAATGTGTCATCTACCTTGAGTATGCCATGTTATCCATATTATTTGTCATTATTATTAGTTAATGTAAATAAAATAAATTATTTTTCAATTAAAATTTTAAGATATTTATTGATTTCAATTCACATATTTCCATGTTATACTTATTTACATGATTGATTAAGTTCACAATGAATGATTTGATAAAAATCATCTAATAAGTCAGTAATGTCATGGGTAGGTTAACTATGGTCATATGAATCCAATTTTATTATTTCTAAAATATAAATTATTCTAAAATTACCAATATTATATGTTATTTGTAATTATATAACTAATAATTATTGTTGGTCAAAAATAATCAATTATGCTATAGTGTGGAGATGATTGATTGTACCCACACATTCCTATTGATTCCAATTTTTAATTTATAAAAGGGAGAGAAGGTAAATATAATAATATTTTTATAAATATGATTATGTAATATATAAATAATTATTTAATTAAATTCTATTATTTATACAGTACATGTAAGGAATAGATGAAAAATATATTGCATTAGTACATGAGGAGGTAGTTTACAAAAATATGCGTGAGTAATGTTTTACTGTTGAATGACAGAGAAGAATTAGAATATTTATCATCCATTATAGAATTAAATTTATATCACATATATATGTATATATCATATGATTTTATTTTTTATATCATAATTTTAATCAATAAGTGATAATGATGTAAATTTAAATACATCGACTTGTGATGTTGTAGTTCCTATGTATGAACTCGCGATGTTGTTGATTTTATTAGATGGATAATTAGATGAAAATGGTCAGATTCTAGACATATTAACATATATATTTATTGGGTAATAATTATTTTATTATAATAAATTTGATAACATATTTTAGAAGGTTAAATAATATTATATATAATGAAAACATGTAGTTAAGAACAATTCATCATCCTTAAATATATTCCAAAGGATTATATCAAAATCATTACTATAATGGTTATCATAACGAACCATGAAATTTATGAAGTGGGTATGGATTAAAGTAAGGTATTTTTTTAGTAATAGGTAGTGATAACAAGATTTTTAAATATTATGAAGAGAGTTTAGATGGTGTGTTTTTTTTAAATGATGTAGAGGACATAATTGCAATTTTTCAAAAATATATATATTAGTGCCATATTGAAGACAAGTGGCATTGAAAATTTAAAATTTTCAATGAATAGTGGATATATTATTGAAATAAAACAATCTGATATGTTTTATTTATGTTTTTAAATCATTTTCACCGTAGGGATTCTAGTTTTTAACCTTCTTAACCACATTCTTAAAAAACTTCTAAGATACTAAAGACAAGGTGGATCCACACCGTGAGTAGACGAATGACCCATCGAGTCCTTTCTGCCTACAGAAAGAGTGTAGAACAATACTCCCTTAGGAAGGTAAAAAAAGCATGTGACATACATCACACATCTTCAACCCTATTGGATTGAGTGTAATAAAACAAGTTTCCTTGAGATGTGGGGAAAAAATAAGATAAACAACAAACAAGAAACAGAAAGCATCCAAAAATTCACATCCAACCCGTTCCATCATCCGCGATGTCCTCCCCAACACCCACATTCATAAAATGATGCAGGTAGCCACTATAGGGTCCAACGGTGGCCACAACCAATTGGCCTCCCAACCCCCACATATCATAAAAGCCAATCGGGCTCACATCACAACACATGTAGTAGGAAAACAATTATCATATCAACTTGTATCGTGGCCCTTCAATTAGAAAGAGCATAACATAGATCCATACAACGAATTATCTTTTAACAACAGAAAGTTCTTTAGTCCATCATGAATTAATTGATTTTTTTATTTGAAGCTTCAAACTATGGGAATCCTAAATAGTAAGCTATCACAAAATTGATAAAACATTCTTTCTACATCAATTTAAATAACATCAAATTTCAACAACAACAATCGGATTCATATACGTGCCACATTATCTTTAGCCTAAAAATTATCAATTAATTCTGGCTTTATGTTCTTTACCAATTTCCATCAAGAATGAAAATCTAAACAAAGCATGAAATGATATCACACTATCTAGAAAAACCAAAAGCAATAACATATGATCATTATGAAATTATTTTTCCAGTTAAAATATTTATTATGTCAATTACAATGAGATCTAGTGGTCTAAAACATGATAATTTTATATTTTTATGTAAAAGAAAAGATAATAAATGATTCCCCTACCTCAAGAGGGTTTTGATGCTCTTTGAACATACTTACAAAAGCAGATCATGATCACATCTCTTGGAGGACAACATCCACCCAAGGATGCTGAGACACCACCACACCGGCCAACATCCAATAAAATACCATTAGGAAAATGGATATATAATTACCTAAAAGGGAAAAGAGAAATAAAAGGATATGAAGGAAAAGTAATGATGGATGATCATTCATTTTATCGAATATCCATCGATACTTCATGGTCAAACCAAAACAGGGAGAGCGCATGCAGAAGGAAGAAACATCTTGGGGGAACAATCCAACGATTAAGGGTTGATCACCCTAATCCTATGGAAAGGAGGAATGGTTTGAGTGTCTCGTATCAAATTACAAGAATGTAGACAAAGAGAAAAACATATCTTTTCCAATGGGAAGATTTAATGGAGTTGCAGTTTAAGATACTCTAGGTTTTACATAAAATTAATATCGCATTAAACAACACAGTTTGACCATGTTAAATAATCCTGCGCCTCATAAAAATTAATATTAGTGTGTTGGGCCTTGAATCAGCCTTAATTCCCATAAAAAAACACATTGTATTCATTTAACGTCAAACAAAATTTTAAATCGGAAAAACATGAATCATCTAGATATTTTAAAAAAGAAATATGAAACTGTTCTCAAAACACTATTCATTAGTCGTGACATTATGATAGTGACACTATTTTGGTGAAACTTTGTCTCTGAACCATTTCAATGACACTATTTCTGTGACACCGTTTTGATGACTCTGTTTCTGTGAGACCATTTCTGTGACACCGCTTCTATGACACCATGATCGTGACACCATTTTGGTGACATTGTTTCTATGACATCGTGGCTATGACACCATGAATGTGACACCATTTTTGTTACACCATTTATGTGGCATAGTGAATGTGAAATTGTTTCTGTGTCCCTGTGACTAGGTCACCGTGATTGTGACACAGTTTATGTGACATCGTTTCTATGGAACCATATCTATGACACACTTTATGTAACACCATAAATGTGACACCATTTTTGTGACACAATTTCTGTGGAATCATGATTTTGACACTATTTTTGTTATACTAGGAATAGGTCCTCGTTTTAGGGATGATATTTCTATGGCACCATGAATGTGAAATAGTTTGAATAATATTGTTTTTTTGACACAGTGACTATGACACTATGAATGGGACACCATTTCTGTGACACCATTGTAAAGATCGGAATTTTCCATGAAAATTATTTAAAAATATATGAGAATTTCACGAGTCCATAAAAATTGACGGCATGTGATTCCGAGTCCCGGTTTGCCCTGAATGAATTTATGAAAAAACATTCTGGTATATTTAGTAAAAGTAAGAGTTTGTTATTGTAACATTTGAACATGTGCATAGAATTGAAATATGAGGGAACCGTTGAATCGGCATTGACGGTATTTTCTTATAGATACTTTCACGTAGATCGTAGTGGGTCGATAGAGAATGATAATTTTTTTTCTTTTCGGGAGAGAATAAAATAAAATAAAAATGCCTAACATTTTTTTTCATAAACCCCTCAACAAGGGTTATGGTGGAGGGGACCACCGAAGCATAAATCTCCCAGGTTCATGTTTTAAAGGTGGGGGCTATCAAATTTGAAACCTCTAGAAACGAAATTAATGGCGGGGACCACCCGAACCCTCTTAATGGTGGAGAAACCACTCAACTCCCCATTAATTAATTTCCTCCATTAATTTGAGTCAATTAAATTGATACAATTAAATATTCCAACACCCCATTTAATTATTAGTGCCATCCAATGAAGAACACTCTCTCCAACGAGGAACTTCTTAAATGAAAAAGATCTGATGATCGAGGAAACTCCGACGTCACAGACGTCCGTCATTCCCCAAAATCATAATCTCCTTCTTCACAACCTCCATCATCAAATCTCCGAGGTAGGGTTTTTATTATGTGTGATTATGGATTTGCATGTTATTTCCTTCAGAACAATGAATGCAGATGAACTCTTTATCTAGTTGATCCGTGGATGATTTATTTTTCGATGGGTTTAGGAATAATCATTGTCGAGGGTTGTAGAGTTTGAGGTACATCATTCATGGTTTATGATGAGCAGCTTCCTACCGATCTAACGTGGAGGGGGTGATCCAAACAAACATGGACCAACCCCTCCACCGTTATTCAATTTTTTTTTGTTATTCACGATGGAGGAGGACGACAACCAACCTCGTTGAGGGCTGAGAATGGCGGATGGCGCCACTACTGGTCGCGACTAAGGTGACATCGCAATGGCATCGCCCTGCGACCACTGCACCGCTCACAGCCTCTGCCTCCCTGTGGCCTCCGCCGATTGGCGACCTCCGTCGCCCCATGACCTCTACCGGCGTGTGGTCTCCACCGCACTGCTGCCTCTGACGCCCCGCGGCCAATGATTCCATGTGGCTTCTGACACCCTGTGGCCTTCCGTCGCCCGCAAACTCGTGCCGCCCACGGCCACTAGTGCCACTGGGCCTCGCACCACCAAGCGGCCTCGTACCGCCTGTAGAATCTTCCGCCCCTCCACCTCATGTCATCTACTACCTTTGCCACCCCGCGGCCTGAAGTCACCCCGCCGTCTCCTGTCATCCGCCACCTCCACCACCCGGCGGCCTCCCACCGTCTGTGGCCTCTGACGCTCCACAACCTCCGCCTCCCTATGGCCTCATTCCACCCAGGCCTCCTCCGCCCCACAGACTCTGTAGTCATGTGGCCCCACGCCTTCTGTGGCCTCCTGATGCCTAGGTCGGGCCGCCCAGTGTGGGATGGGCTGGGTCGGACGGACCCAAGCCAACATCGACATTATACGCTCTTTCGACCATAACCTCTGCATCATGCGTCCGTTTGAAGAAAAATCAATGGTTCTGAAATCCTTGGAGTGAGATGTTCCTTTTTGTATACATCACATAATATTTGGATCAACATGATGTACAGTCAGGTTGGATCGAACACGATTCCAAATGGGCCCTCGATACTAAAATGCTAATAACATACATACCGGGCATCAAATTAACGCATTATCTATTGCGTTGAGACCCCTATGATGTGTCGGTCCATTGGGTTACTTATTCATGTGACATTGAGGTATTTTTAGTATCAAATAGTGGATGGAGGAGTGAACCCTCCCGGAGACAAGCTATCTTTGTGCGGGAACCCAGTAGATGACTGTGACTTGATGAATGAATAAAAAACTGATGTGTGTCAACACCGAGTGATCTTGTGTGGGTCAGAACCTAGAAATTATTTCTGGGTTAGCATGGAGTGATCATGTGTTGGACAACACCAAGAGATCCTTTGTGGGTCCATACCGAGTGATCTTGTGTGTGTTCGCACAGAGTGATCCGATCTTGGTCCGCACCAAGAGATCCTACGTGGGTCTGACGAGCTACAGGTGATGTAATAAGATCCTGTGTGGGTATGACAATGTATAGTCGATGTACTAGGATCCTGTGTTGGTTTGACGATGCACTGACCAGATAATTGGATAAGGTGTGGGTCTGACGATGTACTACAATCCTTCGTGGGTCTGTCCCTTAATAGAGCAAGATGATTTGGTAGTTATATATAATCCTCTATACTACTATACCTATGAAATACCTGGTGTGAGCTGATTTCGTACTAGTGTGGTACTTCCCATCATGGTAATGCCTTGGTGGTATTCTTCTATGGTACATACATGTGTGGTACTCACCATCGTGGTATTCCTTCTTTTGTGGATCAGTTGAGATTAGGACTTTTGGGTTGGACCCTGTGATCCCTCATGATTGAGATAGTTATACATGGTATCTTAGGTATATGTAATGGAATATATATATGTAGGGTTTTCTGTTGAAATCATAAGTTGTGGTTTATCCTTTGTGAATTTTGTGAGACCTTGAGGGTCTCGGGGACCCTATGGAGTATCGTTATGCTCACCCATTCCTGGGCTATACCAACACCTTATTTTGTTTGATTTTGACGACAGACAGCGCTTATCGATGCTGAGGGTTCCATTGCTATACAGGAATCAGAGGTGGACTATATTGGGAGACGATATGCAAAGGAGATGGGAAAATTTGGAGTGATGAGGTGGTGATTTGTACCTACACTTCAGGTAGGAACATGGGAGGACGACCCAGTAGCTGCCTTTCTTTTTCTTCAGTTGTATTGTATTTCAGTTGTACTTATACCATTACTGTTGTTCTTGTATTCTAGACTTTTTTTATCTTCAACACTCTTTTTTCTATAAAGTTGACATTTTTCATATCTTTTTGTGTGTATGGTTGCCTGTGTTTACAGGTTATATAGGCCATGCCTTCCTAGTGCTAGGGAATATGACTTTCAATGCTAGTCACTATGACCTGGCCTATGGTAGGAAGGCTTGGGGTAGTCACTTCATGGGCCCTAGGGGACAGGTCGTGACAAATTTGTATCATAGGAGTCAGTTATACTATAGAAAATTGGACTCTGATCTTTATTTGTATCAGCAATAATGTTAAGTGTAGTGAGTGTGGTTGTCAGTTTTGGAGATGTTGTGTTTTTGCGGCGGCTGACGTATCCTTACACTAGGACCCTGCCTTTTGTTTTCTGAATCAGTGCATGAAAACACTGATTGTGTGTGTGTTTGGAAAATGTTTATTTGTGATCTATTTGATTCAGCTCATCAGGTATAACTTTTTGACCATGGAGCACCTGTTTCTTTTCCAGATGCCACCACACAGACAGCTATCTAGGGTTTGGGATATAGTATGAACTGTTATCCCACTAAGGGAAGAGGCCTCGGTGGAAGGCCCTCTTCCAACAGAGGCACTAGTGGTGGAACCAGCGATACCATTAACCATAGGGACGTCGATGCCACCATTACCAGCAGCAGTGAGTACACGTCGCTTGAGCGCGTTGCCTGAGTTCTAGTTCCAGAGGCCACCCCGGTTCAGGGGAGAGACAGACCCACAGATAGTTGAGGATTATCTAGAGGCTGTGGGGGAGTATTCCGACTGGTCAGGAAACCATTCGATCTCATAGTGATCCTTTCTACAAGTCATCTACAGGAAGAACTAGGTAGATAGTGGAGCTTGATGCTCCAAATTCACAATGAGGTGATGCATGTCAGGGAAAACATAGAGAGACAGTTTAGGGCAGTGTTTATTCCAGCGACTCATCACGTTGTGCGCATAAAGGAGCTTCTTCATTTCCAGCAGGCAGGATGACTATGGATCAGTACTCAGCAAAGTTTGTTTACTGCTCACTCTAGTCCCCTGATATTGTGCAGGACCCATTCATTCAGGCCCGAACCTTCGAGCAGGGACTCAAGCGAGATATCAGAGATTTGATGATTTATTTTAGCATCCTGACGCCCCTGGGGGTGTTAGAGCGATCCCTATTAGTGGAGAGTTTCTATGATGAGAAGTCACTTGGATCGAGGCACAACATCGAATGTCACATAGTGGAGTCTTCTGTAGCTGGTAGCAGACAGATGTCAAAACAGGCCAAAAGGGCCAGAACTACAGGTTGACGACTGCAGGATTCACGGTCGGTTTTGCGGGGCACCCGAGGTAGATCCAGTCATTCCAAGAGCGGTAAAAGTTACACATGCAGCCGGCATGATCACATGAATTTTGACTTTCTAATCCATCATATGGATGATTAACATACAGTCAAAGGACCACCCAGGAAGTGAAAAAGGTTCAACTGTGGAGGTCCGTAGGGAGCAGTCAGACATGGAAGAGGTGTTGGTCGGGCAACTAGTGGTGGGCAATGTTTCGATAAGCTACCACCACAACCACCAGGTGGTACAAACCGGCCGTAGGGAGTAGGTGGACAGGGGTGACCTCAACTTTAGGATGTTGGAGACTACTACCATGGTGATCCGACGATGATATGAGGTAAGATATGTGTCTATTCTGCCTTAGCTATAGTAGTTATAGAAATAGGGGTAATTCATTATTTTATTTCCACTTCCCTCATTCAGAGGTTGGAGATTCCAACAGAACCATTTTCTCGATCCTTAAGTCCTATGACTCCAATGGGAGTGGATTCAACCATTACACACTAGTGAAGGCAGTGTGAGTTTACTTTAGGAGGCAAGGGCTTCACCTGGGATCTACTAGTAGCGGCGTAGATTTCATAAGACGTCATCTAGGGTATGGACTGGTTATCTATAGTCCATTCTCAGATTGACTTTATTAGATGAAAAGTACGGTGTGATCGCACAGATGGGACCAGGTTTACCTTCACTAGTGAGAATTGACATTCACATCACATATTGGACTTACACGGAAGAAGGTGTAGTTGAACAATCATTTGTTGGCTAACCTTACCCTCAGAGTTGTTGATGTGGAGAGTCTGATTTATCTTATAGTGGTGGACCAGTATGAAGATGTCATCCATGATGATGTTTTACGTCTACATCCTAGCAGAGATGTGGTCTTTTATATTGACTTGTACGCTGGGATGACACCGATATCTACACCCGCGTATTAGATGGATCCAGTGGAGCTTCGTGAACAAAGGGTATAGTTGGAGGACATACAGGGGAAAGAGTTCATTTTGCCTAGTGTTTCTCCCTGGGTAGCCCCAATAATGTTCACCAAGAAGGCAGATGGGAGATTTAGACTTTGTGTTTACTGTCGGGGCCAGAACCAGGTGACCGGGAAGAAAAAGTACCCACTTCTGAGGATTTATGACCTATTTGATCAGCTGAATGGATCACGATGGTTCTTATAGATAAATCTCAGATCATACTATCACCATCTCAGAGTGTGAGATGAGGATGTGAAAAAGTCTTCTTTCAGATGTCCGTATGGCCATTAAGAGTTCTTAGTTATGCCTTTCGTCATAACCAACTACCCAGCAGTGTTCATGGGACTAAATAAAGGGATCTATCTACCATTCCTTGATCGCTTTGTAGTAGTATTCATCTATGAAATTCTGATCTACTTAGCTAATGTGGAGGATCTTGCCTATAATTGGAAGGTGGTACTATACACACTCCGAGAGAACTAGCTTTATGATAATCTCTCAATGATCTAATTCTGGATCTGGGATGTTCTGTTTCTAGGAAATGTCATCTCAGAGGCTAGAGTTGTTGTGGATCAAGTGAAGATTGAGCTGTTAAATTCTTGGGATCCACCCAGGAGTGGGACAAAGATGTGGAGTTTTATGTATTTGGTCAGATACTACTTGAGATTTGTGCCAGATTTTTCTAGATTTATAGAACCGTAATCAACATTGAGGAAGTATGGAAACCCTTCTCGTTTTTTGTGAGATTTCAGCAGAGTTTTCAGGAGTTGATGTAGAGGGTGACTAGTGCCCCCATTTTGAAGCTTCTAGAAGAGTACTTATGGTACGTAGTCTACTACGACACATTAGGGACTGGACATGGATGTGTCCTAATGCAGGAGCGAGTACTGATCGCATATGGTTCTTGAAAGTGGAGAAAAAATTTGTAGAACTACGCTTCCCATGACCTGGAGTTAGCAGCAATTGATTTCGCCTTGAAGATGTGGTGACATTACTTGATGGGTGGGAATTTTATAGTGTACTATAATCACAAGAGTCTCATGTATTTCATCTCTTAGAAGGACCTGAACCTGAGACAATGACGTGGTCTTGAATTCATATAGGACTATGAATTTTAGATAGTCTATACTCCTGGGAAGTAAAACGTTGTTGTAGATGCACTCTGCAATATATCTAGTATAAAACTGCTAGGTGAGGTGATGAAGCAGTTGGACGCTATGTAGATTTCCTTCGTGGAACGTGTTGGAGAAGCATTCCTTCTGTCTTATATAATCACTCCCCCAATTCATTAGTGAGTCAGGAAAGTGTAGTGTGGGGACACTAACTGCGAGACTCGACGTGCTTAGATATACATAGGATAAGAACCAGATGGATTTTATGAAGGTGGGGTTCACGTCATCCTCTTCAGAGAACGTACCATTGTACCAGTGTCACCTCATGAAGAATTGTTGAGGGAGTTCCACAAATCCCCTCTAGTGGCAAATCCATGAGTGGCGAAGATGTACCAGGCTCTCTGATTACTACACTGGTGGCTGGGAATGAGGAAAACAGTTTCATAATTTGTCTTTCAGTGCCTCAATTGTCAGCAAATGAAGGCGGATCATTAGGTACCATCAGTCTTGGTTCAGCCATTAGAGGTCCCAGAGTGGATGTGGGATGAGATATCCATGGACTTAGTGACAGGACCTCCACGTACATTCAGGAATAATGACTCAATTTTGGTGATTATAAACAAAATCATCATGTCATCCAACATCCTACCGATCAGAGAGTAGGAATCAGTAGAGAGCTTGGGACGCCCCTATGTGTAGGATATTGTGCAGCAACATTGATTACCCTTAACGGTTTCTATAATTCTGATACATGTTTTACTTCCCGACAATGAAAGGGGTTCCATGAGGACTTCGGAACGCAGCTTCGTTTGAGCACCGCCTTCAATGCATAGACAGATGGTCAGACTGAGCAGACAATTCAGAAAATCGAGGACATGCTACATGATTTGGTCCTCGACATCAGTCATAGTTAGGAGGATGACTTGAATCTGGTGGAGTTTTCATACAACAATAGTTATCACCCCACCGTTATAATGGAACCATTTGAGGCATTTTACTGGAGAAAAAGCAGATCACCTTTGTGCTGGACTAAGCCATTAGATTCAACACAAGTGGGACCAGAGATGGTATAGGCTACCATAGAGAATGTGCAAATCATCCAGGAGAAGATGAAGACTGCACAGAGCCGGAAGACGTCTTATGCCGATAGAAGACAGAGACATCTCAAGTTTGAGGATGGCGATAATGCCTTTCTACGGGTCTCACCCCGACAAGGTTTACAGATATTTGGACGAGGCAACAAGTTATCTATGAGGTTCATCAGACCATTCCTGGTCCTCAGATGATTTGGCGAGGCAGCATACTGCTTAGATCTTCCACCTCAGTTGCACTGGGTTCACGACATCTTCCACATATCCCATCTGAGGAGATATGTTCACGAACCTTATCACATCATCGACTATGGGGAGCTGGACGTCGACAATGGGGAGACATTTACAGAGGTTCTATTAGAGATTGAGGATCGATAGGACTGGGTCCTTCGTGGGTGGTTGATACTTATGGTTCGTGTTTTTTAGTAGCATGGGAACATCTAGGGGAGCACATGGGAGTGGGAGGCTCATACTCATTCTCAGTACCCCCACTTGTTTTTACTAATTTTATGATGTGCCTTTTGGGGATGCAAACCCCTAAGGAGGGGAGAATGTAATGACCCACAATTTCTATGTAAAATTTATTTTTTTAAAATATATGGTAATTTTAAGAGTCCATGAAAATTGACGGTGAGTGATTATGAGGAATGGTGTTCCTGGAATGAATTTCTAAACTTTTTTTTCAGGTATGTTTAGTTAACGTGCAAGAGGATTTTTATAACATCTGAACTAGTGCTCAGAATAAAAATATGAGGGCACCATTGAACTCACAGTGCCAGTATTCGTTTAAAGATACCGTCAGCTCGAAATCAGTGGGTCGAGAGAGAATGATAATTTTGGTTCATTTCATAAGAGAATAAAATAAAATAAAAATGTCCATAATTTTTATTTCTGAAACACCTCAACATGGGTTATGGTGGTGGGGACAAAACAAGCCCAAATCTCCCACGTGAATTTCATAAAAGTGGGCACCATCAGATTTAAAACAGCCCTTTGTGAAATTAATTACAGGGACCACGGGAACCATCTTAATGAGGGAGAAAACACTCAACTCCCCATTAAATATTTTACTCCATTAATTTGACCCAATTACAATGACACAATTAAATATTCCAACATCCATTTTATTTTTTCAAGAAAAAAACAATTAATGAAATGTTTAAAAAAATTAACTATGCCAACCATATTAATCTACTTAATTTAAATTAATATGTTGGCTATTTCTACCTTTTGGTGGAATTGGGAGAGAAGAACTGTTGTTGGATTATTCTCTCCAATGACGTAGGCTTTCTCCAACGAAGAATTCACTCCGCAATGAAGAACGCTCTCACCAATGAAGAACTTCTTCAATAACAATGAATCGATGATTGAGGAAACGCTGACGTCACTGACATCCATCTATCCCCAACGACATAATTTTCATCCTTGCAACCTCCATCAACAAATCTCTATGGTAGGGTTTTTATTATGTGTGAGTTTGGATTCCCATGTTCTTCCTTTTTAAATAATGAACACGGATCAAATATGTAACCAATTGATCTGCAAATGATTTATTTTTCTTGTGGCTTTGGGAATAATCATTATCAGGGATTATAGAGTTTGACATTATTCATTCAAGGTTTATGCTGAGCCTCTTGCTACCGATCTAACATTGTGGGTGCGGGCCAAAAAAATTATGTCTCGACCGCTACACAATTCTTCATTTTGGTTGTGTTCATCATGATTGAAGTGGAAGACAACCAACCTCGTGGAGGCACGATAATAGAAGATGGCACAACCACCGACCAAGACGACGGTGATGACGCAATGGGGCCACCCTACAGCCTCAGGGATGCCCGCCACCTCTGCTGCCCGTGGCCTCCCCCACCTACGTCATCCACCACCCTGTGGCCTCGTTCCACACAATGCCCTCTCCACCCTCGGCCTCGCACCGCTCGTGGCCTTCAACTCCATGAGGCAGCCACCGCATCGCGGCCTCGCACCATCAATGATGTCCGCCGCCCCATGCTGCCTGCGGCCTCCATCCCCCGGAGGCCTCCCACCTTCCACAGAATCTGACACCCTATATCCTCACACCGTTTGCAGAATCCACCCCCCACAACCTCAGGATGCCTGTGACCTCCACTGCCCAGTGGCGTCGTGCTTCCTGCGGCTTTCGCAGCCCCATGGCCTCACGCCGCCCGCGACCTCTTCCACCCCTCATCCTCACGCCGACCCAGGAATCTGCCATTGTAGAGGCCTGAATCATGACATACATGGACATTAAATTACTTTTTCGGAATAATTAATACATAACATAAACAGACACACAAGGACCATAATAGTTTAGTGACTTTGGATACTCGGAATAAAATCTTTTAATCGTGGTGAATCATCTTCATCATCTCCCAATAAAGATCTTCCCCTTTTTTCTTACCTAAAACCTTTCTTTTATCCTGGGGAAAAGAAAACATAATATGGGTGAGCTCAAATTCCCAATAAGGGTAAAAATAGTGAACATAAAACAATCCATAAACAGTTGAATGCAAAAATGTGAACATAAAATCTAAACATCCAAATCGTGAGCAAAGACATGAATCTTGGATGTACGTAAGGCATATATCATAAGGGAACATCAATCATGATAAAATTGAATGGGAATAAAACATATAATTTTGGAAACCATTAAGCACATGATATGATTTGCATAGTAGCCAAGGCATTGCCGCCAAGACTATCTTAGTGGACAAAGTCCCTTTCTGAATCGAGTCCACTCCTCGTTCCAGTCCTATATTACTGAACCGGTTTAACTTACCGTTCCATCCATGTATATCTCATGAGATATAAATCTTTACCCAATGCATTGGAGGGAGATATAGGTCCCACCCATCTCATAATGAAATCATTCTTACTTGTGCCACCAAAATAAACATACATCATTCATAATAACCCAATAAATAAAATGGGTTTTATAAACACCATCTCATCATCACATAATCTATATAAAAGAAATGGATATCATTTCATAATAAAAAAAGTGAAACCATGTAAATCATAGGTAAATTATACATGAAACATACACATATGAAATAATGTCATCTTAGATGGAAAAACGGTTTTGATAAAACACTTGAAATGAATTCTTGAGAAAAATATCCTTTCTTCTTCAAAATCAATTTCTTTTAACAAAACGTCATCCAATTTTAAAAGAAAGATATTTTGATGAAAATTTTCATGAAATCGTTTGGATGACACTTCATGAAAATAAGGCATTATAAAACCCTAAAAATCCGTTCGTTCTGTATAAGTTAAAAAACATTCTTCTCGAACTTTTGCTGGAAAAGTCAAAAAAGTATCCCGTACGGAAAACAAAAGAAAGATTCCTTCCATACGATGTGGTAAATGTAGAAAAGGTTAAAAATGACATTAAACATACATGGAAGAAAAGTAAACATTTTATGAAAACATTTTGAGAACATATGGACATGGATAATAATCATAACCCCATTAAATACGTACAAATAAAAAATCTCAGATAAGAATGAGATATTAATAATTATCCCTTACCTTAGTTCCGATATGCTTCGTATGGTTCCGAACCTCCTGTATAATGATTTAAATAATTTCATTGACTTATTACATAATCATATTCATTGTTATGATATCATATATGTTTCACTTATGAATTTATATTACCCGTTCTTTTGTAAATTCAATGTTAAAGTAGCGTTTTGGGTAAAATCGTTTCATTTATCATATATGTTTCGACTTGTCGTTTCAGGATATTATTACTTATATCCTGATTTACATAATTCCAGAATGTAAAACATTATTTACATATAATATATATTCATCATATACATATATATTATAGATCGATAAAAGGAATGAAATACACTGTTCATGGAGACGGTAGACCGTACGTACACATGTACGCTGTTTTCATTTCCTTATTCAATTGAATGAAACTAAATAGATGACATTAATATTTATATAAATAAATCTATTAGAATTATTATTTCATATATTTCATTATTATTCATTATATAAACTTTATGATCATTTATGTATGGTTAATCATTGAGAATGAATCTCATCGCGTCTTAGAGACGGTAGTCCGTACGTACGCACGAGCAATGATATCGTTCCCATAATTATCGAATTAGAGTGGATGGTGTAATATATCAGAATCAGTATGATGTTATAATAACCATATATAGTTATTCTTTACACCATTATACCCATCCATGTAAGGTGTTGGTGGAAAAACAGATTACACCACGGCGTGGAGACGATATTCCGTACGTACGCACGCGCGGTGATTTTGTTTTCCGTAGGATGGATAGAAGGTGAAATAGGGTTGTTTCATATTTATAATAACATATTAGTATATGAGGGATACTGATGTAATTACTTCATAATGAAACAACTATAGAACAATAAGTTAAAGAAGAAAAAAAATTGAAAAAATCGGTAACGGATATTACCTCTTCTTTGACCCGCCTCTTTGAATCCTCCTCTTAGGGTACTAAAAGTGGTCTTTGAAGACGAAAATGAACACTAGTATGTTTCTATTGAAGTTGAGAAGTGAAATGGGCAGGGTTTTGCCGAGCATAAAGGCTCAAATTGGTGTGAGGAAGAGAGGGAGGAGGTGCCCTTTTATAAGGGAAGAGAGGGGCACCTTTGGAAATCATAAAAATATTAATTTATTATAAATCTAACCCCACTTAAAAACCTTTAAAAATGACTTATATTAGAATATTAGATGATATAGAGTTTTAATCTCATCATCCGATAAAATTTAGACATGTTAGGAATTTATTTTATACATTATCAACTTGATTTATCCTTATTTAATAAATTTTATTTTATTTGTGGTAATAACATTCTAAATTTTAAATTAGAACCAATAATTACTTATTTGTTGTGAATTTTCCAAAATTTGATACTTGATGACATTTTATACCATATAAATTTAAATTTTTAATTTTTAAATATTTTTGTGATTTTTAAACAATTTTATAATATGTTATTTTTATGAAATAACAATAGTGTCAATTTTGACACTATTCATTTATTTGAATTTAAATAAAATATATACAGAGGATATGTTCGAAATAAAATCATTAATATATTCATAAAAGGTCATATGTATCTATAAAATTAGTTGAGAATATTAAACATTTCATATAATATTTATTTTATTATTTTTGAAACCATTTATTTGGTTTATCTCTTAATAAAATAATTACTACATCAGTTTTGAATAATTATTTCATATACTTATTTGTTGCATAAAAATTAAAAATAAAATCCTATAATGAATATAAATATATTACCTTTAACAATAATACTTTTACTCAAATTTATCATCTTAAAATAATAATATTTAAATTGTTATATTTATTAAATTATGAAGGTGACAACTTTGGCATCATTTAAAATAAAATAATATAAGTGCCCTAATCGATTTTCTATGCCTCAAAATGGTCAAATATTCTACCATTGGATGCTTTTTGTTTACATTTACATGACCAAAATGTTTTGGTCAGAGTTTTTTGCCTTTTAAGGTCACTATTAGTTTAATAAGTACTATATTCTTGCTTTTTCACGAGATAAAATATTTCTGCATCACTACTGTGTCAAAATTAATGATAATTATATAATCCCTCTAAATTATAACTATATACATATAATATAGATAATTTCATTATATTTCGAGATACTATTCATGTTAGATGTTTCATGAAGGTTATCACTAAATTAAAATTAATATACTTATAAGATTTAAGAGACTGACATGTTTTCACTTTCTTTGGTTTTAATAATAATTAAGTTATTTTCATGGACAAAAGTCCATTAAATGATTCTAACCCGACCCTTAGGTGATATGGGTTGACTTTTAGTCATCCAATTGGATTTTTTCAGGAGTTAGAGTAATTTTATAATCTTATATTTACCCTTAATTACCCGATTTACCTTTAACTATGGTAAATAAAATTTACCGTAGTTACTATTCATAATGCCCAAAAATAAAAAATAGTCTACTAATATAATTTGGACCCACTGATTCCAAATATGGAAAAAAAAAATTCCAAATTCAATACACAGAAGTTTCAGAAATTAAATTAGAATTAATCCTGTTGTCGAAAGAAAATAGGTTTTTGTTTAAAACATTACAAAATATTGAATTGATTTAACCTATGAATTCAAGGTAAAATCAATGCTAATGACATAAATTAAATTAAATGGAAAAAATATATTCTATTTATTCTTTAAGACCATTAAATATTATATTTTAACCACATAAATTATTACGATGAAAAAAGTTGTTTTTAATTAAAATATAGCGTGTTTTTACTATTTATTAAAATATAAAAGTTATCAGAATAACATGAAAATTTTATCCAAGGTAATATTTTATATCCTTATTCCAAATAATAATTTTAATTTGTAAAATTGAACTTATAAACCTGTCAAAAACTAGATTTAATGTGGGTGCGCCATCAAAAGGCGGCAAAACTGCATTTTTTTAAAAATACTTATTTTACCCGAAAAATTTATTTTGTTCTAATACCATGTTCTAGAAAATGTGTAAGATGAATAATAATGGTATAAAATTAAAAATTTAGTTAATAATACTAATGAAGGCAAGTTTATAATAATATTATAACCATATATCATTGTTTTATTGAAACACGATACTGCGTACAAGAAACGCTATCGAAGAAGGTCGTGATTGCGTGTAATTCAAGCCAAGTAAGGGTTCCGTATAGTGCAAGACTCCATTGATGTTGCATGTAACAAGGTAAAACCATATTTCATTTATAAATTTAATATATACATATATATACAGTCAATGTTGCGTAGAATAACTACTATCAAACAAACTTGAAATTGTGTGTAACACGATCCAAGATTACTGTTGTGTATACTGCAAGATAATACAGTGATGCTTATAGCACATGATAATATTGGTGTATCTTACAACAGAAGACATGAATGAAATTAAAAAGAATGTATCTTATAAAATCTCGGGTTGTTACATTCTACCCCTCTTAAAATGAATTTCGCCCTCAAAATTCGTCGGGGTTATAAGTCGTTTACTATTTATAGAAACCCACATCGTAAAAAGGAATACTAAAACATAATTTTAAAAACTAAAGTATGAAACATAATGATTACCCAAAGTAACTCATCACTCGGTTTCCATATAGAGAACATAGGTGAAAAAATGGATATGGAAAAAAAATCTAACCATCATGTTCTGATGGAGAGTGTTGGAGAACATGGCTATGAAAAAGCCAAAAATCACAAAGCCATAGATTTGTAATGATCTAATGTACCATCTGATACATCAGATATAAGAGCACTAGGACAACATTTTTTCTTTTCAATATCATTTCCCGAATGTTAAAAATTTTGAATTAGAAGAAATACTTGCCTGCTTTTGGTACAATCTCACTGTTGTTCGTGCTTTGAACAATTTCCACTTAATCTCTTAATGAAATGAAGTTGAATTTTTTATTCATGAAGTGTTAACATATCATGTGGTAGAATGATAGGTCATTCCATCTATTTCAAACAAAAGGTTAGCAAATGTTATCAAATATACATAAGTCCATCTATGGCGAGGTTAATCGTATACGATTCCAAAAATGAACTTATAGTTCATCTATCATAACGCTTAATAAAATAAAACTAGTTTTTACAAACCAGGGACTTCCTGTAGGCCAGTCGTATGTGATAAAGGCCAGTCGCACATCGGTTGTGGGTTTGATTCCCAGAGCCTTGTCCGACGCGATGGGCTGTCGCCTGTCCTGAAGGTTATCCTTTTTCAAAAACTACATTACTATAACATCCCATCAATAATATCCAAAAAAAGTTCTATCCTTAAACAATACTAAATTATGTCCAACATAATCCATTCCAATCTTTTGGCTTATCTAAAATACTTCGGTCCAAGATTATAGTATAAAGAAAACAATTACTAGAAAGGTTATCTACCAATAATGTGAATACAAGCATTTATGTCACCTATATCATAAGATATGTCTTTTTGGTTGCATTCCAAACACATGAATACCTTGAAACATAAATTACCATAGAACCTTAGTGAAAACATGAATACTATCAAAAGGTAACCCTTTCCACATACCAAAATCCCAAAATTATGTATAATCAAACAGTGATATCACTTAGTCCTTATAACAATCATGAGCTAATGAATACTATCAAACAATTTATTTTCTCCTTATCCATTCATTATGTGCAAATCATCTGCTTTCCAAAAATATCTGAATAACCTTTCATGGTTACCGGTTCCATATTCTTATAGAAAACCACAATAGACTAATACAAAAATATTCTAATACACTATAAAAGTTTCTCAACAACATTATTCTTCAATACCAATACATAAACACTTCAATCCATCGTCTTCAATGATTGACCTAGAATAATTCCTTCCTTGATTTAGAAGTAACTTTTTAGGTCAGGTCATTGAGTTGGGTAATTCCCATGTTCTCCACAAATAAGACATTGAACTCCATAACAGTCTGTCACTCTATGACCCTTTTTTACACACAGATAACATATCTCCCTCCATTTGAGTTATTCTTCAAGGTTCATCTTCCATTCTTTACAAATCTCAATATTCCTTTCTTTATTCTCCTCAACATGCGAACATGCATAAAAGTCTAACTTCCTCTTATTTGATGAATTAGGCATACCACTAAATTTCAACTTGTTAATCATATATCGCGATGACTGATTCGGCATAATCACAATATCATTCTCTCTAGGCATTACGCAATTTTGTTTCTTATAGTCACCAATTTTTCCATTGGATTCAATTTTAACCGAATTCCTTCTGGTTCCTTCCATTGACTAAAACGCAAAAAGAATTCTGTGAGAGGCAAAAATCATGGTAGGGAAAACAGCATAGTAAAGGGGGAGTACCCCCAATATCTAACATCTTAGGTTAAATTTTATGATTGGTACAGTAGTTATAGGACTATATCCTATACGTATACTTATCCATAGGTACATCCCTAGACATACCTTAGAAATATCTCTATGGATCTCCCTAATGCTTTCGTATCCTAGTTTCCAAAGGTTGACTAAACCTTTCCTTTGATACCAACTGTAGAGGCCCGAAGCTTGACGTACATGGACATTACATTACTTTTGCAGAATAATTAATACATAACATAAATAGACACACAAGTAACGTAATAGTTTAGTGTCTTTAGAAACTCAGAATAAAATCATCTAATCATGGTGAATGATCTTCAACATCTCCCAATAAAGATCTTCCCCTTTTTTATTACCTAAAACCTTTCTTTATATCCTGGGGAAAAGAAAACATAAAATGTGTGCACTCAAATGCCCAGTAAGGGTAAACATAGAGAACATAAAACAATCCATAAACATTTGAATGCAAAAACATGAACATTAAATCTAAACATCAAAATCTTGAGCAAAGACATGAATCATGGAAATACGTAAGGCATATATCATAAGGGAACCTCAATCATGATTAAATAGCATGGGAATAAAACATGTAATTGTGGAAACCACTAAGAACATGATATGATTTTCATAGTAGCCAAGGCATTTCTACCAAGACCATCTTAGTGGACAAAGTCCCTTTCTGAATCGAGTTCACTCCTCGTTCCAGTCCTGTATTACTGAACCGGTTTAACTTTCCATTCCAGCCATGTATATCTCATGAGATATAAATCTTTACCCAATTCATTGGAGGGAGATATAGGTCCCACCCATCTCATAATGAAATCATTCTTACTTGTTCCCCCAAAATAAACATACATCATTCATAATAACCGAATAAATAAAATGGGTTTCATAAACATCATCTCATCATCACATAATCCATATAAAAGAAATGGATATCATTTCATAATAAGAAAAGTTAAACCATGTAAATCATAGGTACATTTTACTTGAAACATACACATATGAAATAATGTAATCATATATTGAAAAATGGTTTTGATAAAACACTTGAAATGAATTATTGAGGAATATATCCTTTATTCTTCAAAATCAATTTCTTTTCACAAAACGTCATGCAATTTTAAAAGAAAGAGATTTTTCTAAAAATAGTCATGAAATATTTTGGAGGACGCTTCATGAAAATAATGCTTAATAAAACTGTAAAAATCCGTTCGTGCCTTATAAGTTAAAAAACCATTATTCTCTTACTTTTGCCGGAAATGTCAAAAAAGTACCTCATATAGTAAACAAAAGAAAGATTCCTTCCAAACAATGTGGTAAAAGTAGAAAAGGGTAAAAATGAATTAAATCATAAATGGAAGAAAAGTAAACATTTTATGAAATTTTTTTGAGAACATATGGACATGGATAATAATCACAACCCTAGAAAATACTTACAAATAAAAAATCTCGGATAAGAATTAGATTGGAATAATTATCCATTAACTTTGGTCTGATATGCTTAGTATGGCTCCAAACCTCATGTATAGTGATTTAAATAATTTCATTGACTTATTACATAATCTTATTCATTGTTATGATAACATATATTTTTCACTTATGACTTTATATTACCCGTTCTTTTGTAAATTCCATGTTAAAGTAGTGTTTTGGGGAAAATCATTGCATTTATCGTATGTGTTTTGACTTGTCATTTCTTGATATTATTACTTATATCCTGATTTGAATAATTACAGAATGTAAAAAATGATTTATATATAATATATATCCATCATATACATATATATTATAGATCGATAAAAGGAATGAAATACACCGTTCATGGAGACGGTAGACCGTACGTACGCATGAATGCTGTTCTCATTTCCTTATTGAATTGAATGAAACTAAATAGATGGCAAAAATATATATATACATAAATACAATAGCATTATTATTTCATATATTTCCTTATTATTCATTATATAAACTTTAAGATCATTCATGTATGGTTAATCATGGAGAATGAATCTCATCGCGTCGTGGAGACGGTAGTACGTACGTACGCACGAGCGATGATATCGTTCCCATAATTATAGAATTGGAGTGGATGGTATAATATATCAGAATAATTATGATGTTATAATAACCATATATAGTTATTATTTACACCATTAAACACATTCATGTAAGGTTTTGGTGGAAAAACAGATTACACCACGGCGTGGAGACGGTACTCTGTACGTACGCACGCGTGGTGATTTTGTTTTTCGTAAGATGGATAGAATGTGAAATAGGGTTGTTTCTTATTTATAATAACATATCATTATATGAGGTATACTGATGTTATTACTTCATAATGAAACAACTAATGAAGAAGAAGTTGATGAAGAAAGAAAATTGAAAGAATCTGTAACGGATATTACCTCTTCTTTGACACGCCTCTTTGAATCCTTATCTTAGGGTACTAAAATTGGTCTTTGAAGAAGACCAGGACCACTAGGATGTTTCTATGGATGTTGGGAAGGGAAATGGGTAGGGTTTGGATGAGCTTAAAGGTTAAAATTGTTGTGAGGAAGAGAGGGAGGAGGTACCCTTTTATAAGGGAAGAGAGGGGCACCTTTGGAAATAATAAAAATATTAATTTATAATAAATCTAACCCCACTTAAAAACTTCAAAAAATGACTCATATTCAAATATTATATGACACATGGTTTTAATATCATTAACCAATAAAATTTAGGCAGGTTAGGAATTTATTTTATACATTATCAACTTGATTTATCCTTATTTAATGAATTTAATTTTATTTTTGGTAATAACATTCTAAATTTTAAATAATAACAAATAATTACTTATTTGTTGTGAATTTTCCATAATTGTATAATTTATATCATTTTATACCATATAAATTTAAATTTATAATTTGTAAATATTTTTGTGATTTTTAAACAATTTTATAATATGTTATTTTTATAAAATAACAATAGTTTTAATTTTGACACTATTCATTTATTTGAAATTAAATAAAATATATACAGAAGATATGTTCGAACTAAAATCTTTAATAGATTCATAAAATGTCATATGTTTCTATAAAATTAGTGGAGCACATTAAATAGTTCATATAATATTTATTTTATTATTTTTAAAACCATTTATTTTGTTTATCTCTTAATAAAATAATTACTACATCAGTTTTTTATAATTATTTAATATACTTATTTGTTGCATAAAAATTCAAAAAAATCATATAATGAATATAAGTCAATTAAATTTAACAATAATACTTTTACTAGAATTTATCATCTTAAATTAATAATATTTAAATTGTTATATTTATTAAATTATGATGGTGACAACTTTTGTATCATTTAAAATAAAATAATATAATTGACATAATCGCTTTTCTAAGGATCCAAAGGGTCAAATATTCTACCATTGTATGAATATGGTTTAACTTTACATGAAAAATATGTTTTGGACATGGTTTTATGCATTTTATGGTCACTATTAGTTTAATAAGGACTATATTCTTGATATTTCACTATATAAACAATTTCTGCATCACTATTGTGTCAAAATTAATGATAATTATTTAATATTTAAAAATTATAAATAAATTAATATGATGTAGATAATTTCATTAGATATCCGGATACTATTCATGTTCGAAGATTCATGAAGGTTGTCACTAAATTAAAATTAATATACTTATAAGATTTAATAGAGTGACATGTTTTAACTTTCTTTGGTTTTAATAATAATTAAGTTATTTTCATCGGACAAAGTCCATTAAATGATTATAATCCGACCCTTAGGTGATATGGGTCGACCTTTAGTCATACGATAGGATTTTGGAAGGTTTTAGGATAATTTTATAATCTTATATTTTCCCTTAATTACCCGATTTACATTTAACAATGGTAAATAAAATTTACCGTAGTTACTATTCATAATGCCCAAAAATAAAAAGTAGTCTACTAATATAATTTGGACCCACTGATTCAAAATATGGAATCAATTTTTCCAAATTCAATACACAGAAGTTCCAGAAATTAAATTAAAATTAATCCCGTTGTCGAAAGAAAATGGTTTTTTGTTTAAAACATTACAAAAGATTGAATTGATTTAACCTACGAATTCAAGGTAAAATCAATGCTAATGACATACATTATATTAAATGGTAAAAATATATTCTATTTATTCTATAAGAAAATTTCAATATTATAATTTAACCACATAAATTATTATGATGAAAAAAGTTGTTTTTAATTAAAATATAGCGTGTTTTTACTATTCATTAAAATATGCAAGTTATCAGAATAACATGAAAATTTTATCCAAGGTAAAATTTTATATACTTATTCCAAAGAATAGTTCTATTTTGTAAAATTGAACTTATAAACCTGTCAAAAACTAGATTTAATGTGGGTGCACCATCAAAAGTCGGCAAATCTGCATTATTTGAAAAATATTTGTTTTACCCGAAAAATTTATTTTGTTCTCATACCATGTTCTAGAAAATGTGTAAGATTAATAATAATGGTATAAAATTAAAAATTTAGATAATAATATTCATAACGGCTAGTTTATAATAATATTATAACCATATATGTTTGTTTTATTGAACCCCGGTATTGCGTACAACACACGATATCGAAGAAGGTCATGATTGCGTGTAATGCAAGCCAAGTCAGGGTTACCTATAGTGCAAGACTCCTATGTTGTTGTGTATGACAAAATACAACCATATTTCATTTATAAATTTAATATATACATATATATACACTCAATGTTGCGTAGAATAACTAATATCAAACAAACATGAAATTGTGTGTAACATGATCCAAGATTAGTGTTGTGTATACTGCAAGCTAATACGATGTTGTGTATAGCGCAGGATAATCATGGTGTATCGTAAAACAGAAGATATGAATGAAATTAAAAAGAATGTTTCTTATAAAATCTTGGGTTGTTACTGCCGTCCCATGGCCTCATGACATTTTTGGCCTCCTGATGCCTCATCCAGGACAGACCAAGCGGGTCGGGCTAGACCAGGTCGGACTGGACCCGGGACAACTTCGACCCTACACACTCTTTTTTGGCCATAACGATGGCACTGAGCATTCTTATGATGAACTGGCAGCGGTGTTGGAAGCCTTGGAGTGAGACTATTCATTTGGAATACCTCAATTGAGATTCGGATAAAGTTGGAGTAAGGTAGGGATGGATTGAACATGAATCCAACCAATCCCTCCGAACTAATAGGCCCATAACTTACAGTCCGAGTGTCTAATTGTTGCAAAGTCTATTGCGTTGATACCCCTATGAAGTGATGGTCCTCTAGGATAATTCTTTTTGGGACTTTGTGTAAGTTGGATTATCGACATGGGGCTTGGGGAGAAGACTCGCCCGAAGAGGAGCATGCTTAGTACGAGAACCCCGCAGCTGGCTATGATATGATTAATTAAAAGTGATCATGTGTGGGTCAACATCGAGAGATCATGTGTGGGTCAGCAGCGAGTGATATTCTATGGGTCTGCAATGATTCATCCTGTTTGGGTCAACAATAAGCGATCATGTGTGGGTCAACATCGAGTGATCATTTGTGGGTCAGCAACGAGAGATCTTGTGTGGGTCAGCACCTAGATATAATATGTGGGTCTGACGACGTACTAGCGATATACTAGGATCATCTGTGGGTCTGACGACGTACTTGCGATGTACTAGGATCTTGTCTGGATCTAATGGTGTAAAGATGAGGTACTAGGATCCTGTGTGGGTCTGACGATGTATTACGATCCTTCATGGGTCTGTCACCTAACAGAGTAAGATGATTATGTAGTTACATATAATCATCTCTTCTACTATACCTATGAAATAGCTGGTGTGAGTTGGGTTTGTACATTTGAGGTACTTAAATGCATTGTAATTCTTTTGTGGTATTCTTCAGTGTGACGTACCTATGTGATAATTACCTTCGAGGTATTCCTTACATTGTGGAACTGTTGAGCTTTTGACTTTTGGGTTGGACCCTATGTTTACACATGATTGAGATGGGTATACTTGGTAACTTTTGTATATGTATGGAAATATGCCTGTGTAGGGTTTTCAGTTGACTTCATACACTATGGTCTATCCTTTGTGGATTTTATGAGACCAAGAGGGTCTCAGAGTCCCTACTATGTATCGTTATACACACCCGTACCCAGGTTATGCCCACACCATGATTTGTTCGGTGTAGATGACAGGCAGCGCTAATAGAGGCTGAGGGTACCAGGGCTAGATGGTGCATGGAGATGGTCCATATGGCGAGACAGTATGTAGAAGAGACGAGAAGATGTGGTGTGCTGAGGAGGCGATCATTAATGACTCTTCTGGTAGGAACCTCAGAGGATGAACTAATATCTGCCTTTCTTTTTATTCATTTGTATTGGATTTCAGTTGAACAAGTACCATTACAATTGGGCTTGTATTCCAGCCTTTTTTATACTTCTTGCACTCATTTTGCTATACATTTGTCTTTATTTCGTATCTTGGTTTGTGCTTGGTTGCGTTTTTTACAGGTTGTAAAGGTAATGCCTTCCCGGTTTTAGGGAATACGCCTTTCGGTGCCAGTCACCAACCCCTGGCCTATGGTAGGCGGGCATGGGTAATCATTGCACAGGCCCGGATGGATGAGTTGTGACAATTGTATCTGTGGCACCATGACCATGAAACTATTTTTGTAACATCATTCATAAATTTGGAAATTTGGAAATGCTTTGGGGATAAGTCACCTTCACCTCCAAGAACACCTCAAACACCATATTTCCAAAAAATAAAAGACCAGAGTGTTCCAGGCCATTACATTAGATGCCTCTCAAAACAGTCTCATCATCGAGAATCTAAAAACAACCCAATACGAAATAGAAAAGGGGTCCTCAAAACCACTAATCAAGATACCTCTCAAAAGAGAGATTTGTAGGAGAAAAAAATGAAATCCGTATTATAAACATGAATTGTCTATAAACCCAAATAAAACATCATTACATGAAAAGTGTACAACATCAAACAAATCTGGGTATTCGGCATGTATCAGTGACTCAATTTCCATTGTAATCTCCTCCACTCCATTGTGTCACCACAAGACATTGAAAAAGGGAATAGAATGCACACACAACACCTTCTCCTTGCAGTCATGGGACTCTACTATCCATTCCTTGAAGCTTTCATCATCATCAACATTGACCTCTCCCCAATCGATGAAATGGGAGTCGTCATGAAGATAACGACCGAGTTGTGACACATAGAAAACCTCATGTATCTGGATCATCTATGTGTTATGTGCTATCTGATATTCCACGACTCCAATATGAGCGAAAACCTCAAAACGTACTAATAACCGGGGAGAAAGCATACTCCAAAGACCGATCCTTTTCAGACAATGATAGGGAGTCACCTTCAGAAACACATGATCCAAAACATCAAACTCTAAGGGTCTCCTCCTTTGATCAGTATATGATTTCAGATGATCATGTTCTACTTTCATTCTATCACCAATGACCTAAACCATCTCTGTAGTCTCCTACACTTGTTCCAGTTCAATAATTGAGGACTCTCCAACCCTAGTCCAGCAAAATAGAGAATGGAAAGGTCATTCATACAAGTCTTCAAATAGAACCATAACAATAGTGGAGTGAAAACTATTATTTCAAGATAACTCCACAAATTGTTAGTGACTCTTCCATGAACATCCAAAATCAAGGACCCAAAATCAAAACATGTCTTCAAGATTTGGATGGTTCGCACTTTATGACCATCCATCTGAGGAGGAAATGCAGTGCTAAGGCATAGCTGAGAACCGAAAGCATACCGGACACCTCTCCATACTCTATTGGTAAAATGAAGATCCCAATCAGAAATGATTATCCTTGGGACTCCAAAAGTCTCATCACCTCTTCCAAATACTACCTTGACAAAACTTCTACTGAGCTTGACACCTTGATTTCTATGAAGTTGGTTGATTTTGGAAAATTATCTAACACCATCCAAATAGCATCAAGAAATCCCAAATATCTTGTTAAAATAGTACAACGTCCATTGAGATGTCATCTCACTTCCACTTCAGAACATCTAACGGCAGGAGCATACCACCTGGATCATGGTGTTCAACTTTTACCTTTTGGGAGACCATACATTGATACCCAAACTCTCCAACCCCACACTTCCACCCTAGCCACCAAAATTGATTCATCAAGTCTTGGTACATCTTTTTCAAGCTAGAATGTACCACTAATAGTGAACTATGTAATTATTAGAGAATTAACTCACACATCTCCAAAGGAACAAAAAACCATATATGAGACTACTCCTGATGTTGTTCATCCTCAGACCAACCATCAGGGGAATCGCCACAAACAACTCGGTCTCTCCAGAACTCCACCTCTAGAATCCCAATTGGGCCTCTTCCACCTCATCCACATGAGATGAATATACCATCTTCTAAAAAAGAAAACCTCTTCCCCCAACTTGTCCAATATTTAGATGTTATACTAAATGTTCATCAATTATACTATAGTAATTACTAGATTCACACACTTCATCATTGTGTGACTTCCGTCTCAGTGCATAAGATACAAAATTCCACTTTCTGGGTGTATATGAGATTTATTATTCCTATTCATGTATGAACTCCATCTACCGATGATGTTTCAAGATTATGTCATGTTGGGAGAGAAAATACCACAGCCTCTTTTTATCGGTGATAACCTCAAAGCGCTTACCAATGTTGTAATGTCTCAAAAAAATCATATAAGACACAACTACGTCAAAACAATGATCAAGGGTGGAGTAGTTACATTCAAGGGGATGCAAAAACTGTGTCCCATAAGAGAGGACTGATCACTACTGCATCAAAACACATCTTAATCCCATATGTGATGCATGGTAGAAAACATCATAATCGAATCCCTCTGTAGGCAGAAAATGAACTGGAGAACTTACCAAATTCTCATTTAGATACTCGAAACCATCATAACACTGATCAGTATTCAATAATTCCTGATCCTTCTGAGTCAAGGTCGTCAAAGGAGTCTCAACCTGATAGACATCAGTTATGAACATCCTGTAGGAGCCTACAAGCCCAAGGAAACTTCACACTACAACCACTATCTTGGGGACTTCCCAAGACACAAATAATTCTATTTTCGATGGATCCACATCGACTACATATTTGGGAACAATAATCCAAATGAAACATACTTATTGATCCCAACAACTCACACATCATCAACTTACCAAAGAGCTTATGTTGACAAAGAACACCCAAAACAACATGTAGATTCTCTTCATTCTCCTCATCAGACATGGAGTACATGACGATTTCATCAATGAGAACCATGAAGAACTGATCCATGAATACATGACACACCACATTCATCAAACCCATGAAGACATCAAGATCATTCGTCACACCGAATCCCAATAAAATGAACTTGTAAAGGAATGATGACAACAAAAAGAAGTATTTGGAATATCTTCATCCTTCACATCCATATGATGATATCCTGACCACAAGTTGATCTTTGAGAAATAAAATGAACACTTCATTTTATCAAATTAATAATCAATCCATGGAAGAGGATACTGATTTTTAACTCTCAGTTTGTTTAAGCGATGGTAATCGATACACAACTGCAAATTGTCGTCAGCCTTTTTCACGACTAAAACTAGTGCACCCGATGGTGACAAACTCATCCAATCAAAACCACACTGTAACATACCATCAATATATATATGTAGCTCTTGTAACTCATATGGGGCCATCCTATATGCAGACTTAGATATAAGAGACTCTCCAATTGTAGCTTGATTGCAGCCACGATCTCTCGTCGAGGGGGTAATTCTATAACCACTTCTTGAAAGACATCAGGGTACTCATCTATGACCATAGAAAATGCCAACTATAGAACCTCTAAAGAACTCATCATCATCTTATCCATCATAGATGATAAAAACGACATATTCCATGGACCCATCTGAGGGTCTCTCCCTCCAACTAACACCACTAGATCTCCAACCTCATCGAAGAACAAAACATGCCTCATAAATCTTTCCACGATAGCCTTCACCGAATACAACTAATCCATGCCAAGGATGAAATCATATTTTTGTATATGTAAACATAGGAAATCTACCCAATAGTGGTGTTTCCCAACACTAGCTCATAGTCTCTACATACTTCGATGAAGTCATCTCGACATCCAACAAGTGAAGTTAACACTGAGGACACTAGAATCCTCTCTATCTCACGTCCCAAAATCATTGAAAAGAGTAGGTCATATGAAGGATTGTGTCACTCCTGAATAAAATAGGGCATACACAAATTTAAAAAACAAGAAAATGGTTCCTCAAATGACTTATGGCTTGCCTAGCACTGGAAATTCTAAAGCATGAAGTAGACTGTGACCTCCTCCATGACCTATCATACCCTGATTACGACCACCACCATGGCTGTAATCTACACTCAGAGGATGAGGTGAATTACATGGTTATTCTATACATACCCCATCTTCCCTCTAATGATCCAAAGCTAGTGCAACCTGCTACTACTGCATCAGTTGGAACTGCATCAACGGAGGACCTGGAGTGAAACACATGGTGTAGGATGACTGGTCTGAAAGGTAGGCCACTCTCACTTCTAATCACCATTCCATCCACAAGAAATAAGTTCATGATCACTTGTCATGGGATTGAAAGCCAATTCCCCATGGGAAATGGGATACTGAGTGCTGGGACATACCCCTGGACGTATGGAAACTCTTCTGCCTTGAAATTTTGGATCCTCGGACCACAGTTTTTCTTCACGAGGAATCATGATGACTACCCAATTGTTACAATCCTATTCTGACAAATGTCCTCTTGAAAACCTATGCCCTCTATAGAAACTCAAGATATGTATTCAACATAAATGGGGAAACCTGGCGTTGGATATCTTAACACAAAGCCTTTTCAAAAGACCTCATCATAGACCCCTCATCAAGAAATAGGTCTGAAAATTTTTAAAAGGTTCCTGAAATGGATTCAATACTCTCACTCACTAGAACTCCCCTATCAAAGGGTAATTAACTCTGGGTTATGGGATGCCTTTACAGTTGAGGAAACAAACTCGACTCTAAACATGTCTTAGATCACATCCCATGAGGTCATCAAACACCTTGTGATCCCTAAGGAACATAAACCATCACTACCTCGCAGCTCCATGCTACATATTCACTAAAAAAGAAACCTATTACTCCTTCCATGAACAGATTGAATAGAAGCCTATCTCAAACTTCTCCAACCAGTCTTTCGTGACTGCATTTGAAATAGAACAATCGTACTTCTTGGAGACTCTGGCCCTGGAACACTTGGTGTGTCCTCCTACAAGGGCCATCAATTTCATCCTCTACCTTGGGGGAACCTACTGGAATAGACTGCTGGACATCTTCTACACAAACAAAACGAGGATGTCATCCCAGATCCATACCTGAAAAATAACAAACAGTTAGAGATATAAAACATAGAATATAGAAGACTCAATATTAATTAATTAATTTCATTCTTCTATTCCTTTTTGTTTTACCTATCCCATGGTCTACCCATTCAAATACATTTACAAAAAATAATGATGCATGATCCATTAATTGGTCTCTACCATTAAAATATTATCAGCTCATTTAGTATCCATAGTTAACTTAATGGTTATTTCATCAAATCAAGGGCGTCCCTAAATGCCAATGTCTCATCTAGTTTACACAGTTTACATCACTTTCTAAACATGAATGAAATTATATCCCTACCTACCAAAGAAACATCACATATTCCTAACACCAAACTCTATCGTATCCCTCCACAAGACCTCTAATACCACACTGTCAGGACTCCTCCCTACTTGGTGTACCCCTCTAGTACCGAAAATGTGAGAAGGGAGATAATGGACACCATGTCCCACCTCCAATTGGACCTACGTTGGCGACTAGCACTGAGGTCATAATAAACACCCAAATGGGAGACATTACACTACAAGATAACACATGCGGGAGATATAGATAATACAGACACCAACCAGCTCCAGCTCAGATAGAAATAAAAATGAAATCCAAATTACACATATGTAATATCATGAAAAACTAATACAATGTAATGTGGAAAAATACAATGGCCCAAAATTAAAGTAAAAAATGCAGTGACCCAGAAGCATGAACATATCCAGTAACCCAAGATAGTAGTAACCAGCAAGATCTATAACCTTATCCCTGTGACCAAAAAAAAGTTATCTAAACATAGTGTGAGTATAACATTATAATCAGTAGGATCTTCCTCGGAGCCTCTCATGAAAATTTAATGAATGCATGCTATTACACAGTGAAAAAAGTGAAATTAACTCATCACATAATTAGGTATAATATGTTCCCCGCCACACCATGTCTACTCTCACTAAGTATAAGATAGAAGAATATATTATATAATAACAAAAATCAATGGTACCCGCTACTGCTTCCCAATTGGATTTCTTATTTTCCCAAATGTCACACACCCTAAGAGTCTATTTAAAAAATGATTTCCCTTAGACACCTTATAAAAGCACGAAAAGAGGCACTTCGTGCAATGAAACCACCACATCTATGTAAGCAATGCAATTAGGTAGTTTCCGAGAGCCACCATAGTATGAAAAATGTCTATCTACCATCAGACATTATACCTAAAGCCATCATAGCCCATACACTGAGTATGGATCATCAAGCCATCAAAGACTATACACTTTACTCCTATAGTTGTCCACATGAATCATTTTCCAGAATATATGTGTGTGAATAACAGTAAGACATTACATCCCTCTACACATATATATGGGGAAAACTGACAATTGTGCATATGATCAAAAGTAACAACCAAGAGTAGAGAGTGGGCCCATACGGGGTAGTTATCCATCCATCGTCCCACCAGAATATTAGGGAAAACCCACTCTAGGGATCTGAATCCCAACGGTCTTAGTTTCCCTAACTGACGGTGTGGTGTAGCATATAGAAACAGAAAATGTAAAGAATACACTATAGATCACAAACACACTCTGGGAATAACCTAGTAATAGACTCAACTGCAGCTAATGTATCTCAAACTCCAAACTTACATTACTATGACTAGGTATCTTTAAGTATACAACCATTAAAATAGCTTTATTACATTACCTCATTCCCTTTTATTAGTTTCACATTTGGTTAGTTAATTCATTAAAAATTAATTAACCATTAACAATTTCCACATTATATATCATTTCCATCACACACAAAGTCTATTGTTCCTTTAAATTGAAACCTCAGCATTGCGTCCCAACAATCTCCAACCCAATGGGTTACTATCATATATTAAATCATTTATTAACCATATTATTACTTTCCATGATTCCAAGACATTCTATAAATACATTCTTTGATACTAAACACAAGGGGGCTCATCACGGTGAGTAGACGAACTACCCATATAGTCATTGCCGTCTATAGAAAGAGAATAGAACTATCATCCCTCTAGAAACTAAATAAGAAAATCATGTGGCATAACCCACACTTATTAACCACTTTTTGAAGGAGTGTAACAAAACTAGCTGCCATGAGCAGTGGGGAAAACATTGAAGATAAACAACCAACATGAATCAAAAAGCATCCAAACTTTCACATCCAACTCGTTCCATCATCTCTAGTGTCCTCCCCAACACCCACATGTATAAACTGATGAATCTCGCCACTCTAGGTGTTAACTACTACCAAAACCAATGGGCCTCCCTACACCGACATATCATAATAGCCATACATGCTAACATCACAACACATGCAGTAGTAAAACAGATATTATATAAACTGGGCAATTGGCCCTTAATCAATCTAAAGGGTAACTCAAAACCCTACAAGTAATTGTATTTTAACCAAAAACAAGTTCATTAATCCATCATTTGTTAATCTATTTATTTTTTGTAGATTCCAACATCAAGAAAACTAAATAGTAAGTAGTCAAAAAATGATTAAACCTTCTAACTGCATCAATTTGATTAACATCAAATTACAACAACTACAATTAGAATTATTTACATACCTCTTTATCTTTATCCAAACAATTATCAATTAATTAAAACATTGCATTCTATAAAAATTTCAATCAAGAATGAAAATATAAAAAATTAAATTATAGATATCAAACTATCTATAATACAAGAGGCAATAACATATGATCGATTTCAATTTATTTATCCAATTCCAAAATTTATTATGTCAATTCCTTTGTGATCTGGTGGTCTAAAAAAATATAACTCTACAATTTCAAGTAAGAAAAAAGTTAAGTAACCAATCCCATACCTTAAATGGTTCATTATGATCATTAAATAGTCAAACCAAAATAGATCATGACCACCTTTCATGGAGGACATCATCCACTCAAGGACATAGAGACACTGTCACACCAGACATCACCCCAATAAATTCCATCAGGAACATGGAGATAAAATTACCAAAAAGGGAAAGGATAAATAGAAGGAGATGAACCCAATTTAATTATTCTAGATCATACATTATATTTCAGATTGATCGCTACTGCTTGGTTACACCAAAACTGGGGGTGCTCATACAACAAAAATAATCTTCAAGGGGAAACAGTCCAATGATTAATGGTTTATCACACCACTCTTATGGGGAGGAATATTTAGAGCATCTTGCACCAGAGAAAAATAGGTACAACAATTTGAGGAAAATATCTCATCCCTTTAGATGATTTAATGGAATAGTAGTTTAAGATATTCTGGATTTTCCATTAAATACAGATCGCAATAAACTATGAGGTTTGATCAAGTAAAAGCATCCCGAGCCTTAGGAAAATTAAAATTGGATTTATGTTATTTGAATCATCCTTAAATACCTTAAAAAATTCTCTGAATTCATTTAATGTCGAGGAAAATGTCAAATCAGAGAAACTGAAAAAAACTTGTAATTTGGAAATGGAAATATGAAATTGTTCTGGAAACATTATTCATGAGCTCTGACACCATTTCTGCGACACCGTTTCTATGGAACTGTGACATTGACACTATTTCTATGACCCCATTCATAAAAATAAAATTTTTGCAATGTTTTGGGGATGAGTAACATTGACCTCTTAGACCACCTCAAACACAAAATTTCAATAAAAGAATGGACTAGAGAGTTCCGGGCCATTACACTCATTATCATTAAAATAATATTTATGTATGATTTTTGAAATGTCTTCTTCAATTAATACATAAATGAACCCTTAATAAATGAATAACACAACTGGTTAATTATGACCTAATCATTTGGATTAATAATCATTACCTAATTTATTTTTGGGATATATTAATATCACATGTTACCTTGTAGATTTTCCATAATAATATAATAAAATAGAAACATAAATTCTACAATACTCAAGATCATAGTAATTAAAATATCATTTTTAACCAATAAGTAAAATATTTTTAGATATGTACATATTGTTTCTTTGAAACCCTACATTAAAAACATAAAAACTAAAAACAAAAGGAAATATAAATTTTTTAAAGAAATAATGTAACATCATAAAGTAATACAACAAAATATGAAGGTTTTTAAAATGAGATAGGAAATTAACATCTTATATATTGAAATGGAACATTTCATTTTTCATTTTTTAAATAAATTCAAAAGGGACCATATAAAATATTTAAAACTATTCTCATTGTAGATAATTTTTTGTAATTTGAAGAAATTCAAAATTATAATTAATATATTATCTACTGAAAAATAATTACAACTATAATATAATTTTTATAAATGGACATGGGAAAAAATATTTTTACCAAATATTTATATCATATAAAATGATGTTTTATGGATTATGGTACCACACATAATTTTTTAATAGTCTCACACATATTTTATAAACATGAAAAATAAAAATATGTTAGTTTTACACATTATAATTAAGCAAATGAATTTAATTATCTCATTTATTATGATTATATTCATTTTGTAAAAAAATAATTATCCAATTATGTTCACATTATATATTTTGTATAATTTTTTCATATCAGTTAGAAATGGGAAGGGTATATTGACTATTGTCAAGTAAATCATTTTTATATCATATAAAAATCTTATTTATATTATCAATATAATTTTATAAACTATTTTTACATTTAGAAATAATCATGTCGATAGGTTATGTCAATTTTATTATGTTACAAACATGAAGATGGTAGTCTGGATGTTCGTATAGACAATGCTTCCATTTTGAAGATACTACGATGAAGAAAGATAAATATATTTTTATATTTAAAAACATATTATTATATTTTAAATATTATGATATCTATTAATATTCAATTATATATTCTATATATGTGATGAATTGATGAAAAATAAGTTGCATCTGTTCTTGAAGTTGAAGTTAGAGGATATACCTGAAAATTGTTTTTTATTTTCTGTTGAATGGTAATGAACGTAGTAGATATATTTTATCATCAAAAAATTATATTTATATTATATATTACATATTTTTTAATTTTTAAATGTCATTATAAAAAAATTATACTCGGTGATGAAGAATAAAATATATCATATCGTGAGGTCATAATCTACATGTACACACTTGTGACTGTTCTATTTTTTATTATATTGATAAGCTATTGAAAAGGGTTATAATATAAAAATAATTTAAAATTATTATTTGGGAAATATTAAATTTATTATATTATAAATATTTTTTTATGTTTTTAATGAGATAAACAGTCAATAAATGAAACATCATGGTTATTAACTATAATACTTCTTCAAAAAACCATTAAATTATTCATAAAGTCTTCCTAAGATGGTATGATAAAAAAATTGGAACTATATGAATCTAAGATGAATTTATATATTGTATTATTGAAGGTATTGTATTATATATGTGGCTCATCGTGTTTCATGAAGATAGTAGTGTGGGTGTCATTTTATAAGTGATGGACATAGAAGCTTTAGAAATTTTCAAAATATTATGATACATTAATTCCATTATCATGGTATATGGCTAAAAAATGAAAATATTTAATAAGGGTGTTTCTAGAGTTTAAATAATTATATTAATAAATATTTAGAAATGTTTTTAGGTTATATTAAAACTTATTATTTATATTTTACCCTTTGAAAATCTTTAATAGGTACTGTGTAAAGTATATTTTTAAACAAGATATCATTAACTATTAATATTCCTGATTTAGAATTCATTACCAATTTTTTACTAGTTATTTTAAAATTGGAAATAATATTTTAAATATTAAAACTATACTATTAGAAAAAATAACTCTAAAACATAAACAGCATAATGTGACAAATAATGGTCTTCCAGAATAATTCATTTTGATGCATAAAAATTTTGTGATACCATAATAAATAATTATTTCGAATATTTTTATATTTAATTGATTTTGTATCCTATAAACTGAATTAATTTCTATATTAAATCAATCTAAAATATAATGTTTTAATTTAATTACATGAAATGAAAATTTTGTTTACCTAATGTTCTTTATTTTCTACAATTAACCGAATAAATAATCATTTTCAAAAACTTATGAGAAATTTATTCCATGATAAAATAGTCCCGATCAAATAAAAGATAATATAATTTTTTCAAAATTAAATTTATTTCTCTTAGGAATATTTTTTTTCATAAATCTATATAATACATCTTAAAAAATTTATTAGAATAAATCTATTTCCATTTAGGTAAAAAATTATATTGTATTATTATATTAGATAAAAGACCATAAAATGTAATTCATTGATATTAGTAAAGCATTACATTTATCTTCTATTAATTTTATATTTCATGTTATATAATCTTTGAAATAAAATTTCATTAATAGGATTTTTGTACAGAGTAGAATAGATCCACTTAAAATATGACCGATTCTACAAAGAGATTGAAATCATTTCCAATATTTATCAAATAGAAAAAATTATTCTAATATGATTAAAACAATTGTTTTGGAGGATATGGATGCTGATATGGATTATTTTTACAAAGTTAAAATTTTCAACCTTACATGGACGATAAATCCATAACATTAGCTAATCGATGTTAATCTATGAAGGACCCTATATAAACATCAATTTGACTTTATTAATAAGTTGATAACAATTTGATATATAATTTTCATGGAATCCATCCTCAATGAAGATATATATATACAATGTGGAATCCTAAATTGGAATATTCGTTAAAACATTTTTCATTGGTTTAAAATTATTACTTCATATTTTTTTATTTATCTAATTATTTCCCCTTTGAATTAATATATAAATAAATCCATGGATCACTCAGAGAGTAAAAAAAATTTCAAAATAAATATTAGTATTGAATGTGATAATGTTTTATCATAATCTTTACCAACCTGAGTTACAATTATTATTTATTTCAGGGTGTCTCATCAGAGATGCAAATATGAATGTATACCACCAACATAAATTTGAGGTGGATAGTTCAAATATAGACCATGTTTTCTTCATTAGTGTTTTACGAATCGGTATAGTAATTAATACAATTATCATTCACTAGAGTTTATATATTTACATATAAAAATCTTATGGCTCTATTAGATTTAAACCACAAGGGGGAATCCTAGTATAAGGATTCCACTATTATGAAGGAATATAAAACCCAAGCATCATTTTTTTGATAACTTCATGAATATCCAATCTAATATGTATTGAATGGGGGGCTGCTCAAAATTTTAAAAGGAAATTATACATAGTGAGATCACATTATTATTTATTTTTTCTACAGTACTCAATAAAATCAATTTATTATTTACTTTTTCCCCAAATTTATTTCAATGACTAATATGGGTGGACTTATCTAAAAATAAATTTGAAGTTTCAAAACTCTACAATTATGAATTTTCGTTATAAATTAATTTATTCCATTTTGTTTTTTACAATTTAAATTTTATATTGGTCATATGTGATTCATTCCAACTGAACGATGATGAAAATTTTACATATGTGTCAACTCCTCTTTTTTCAACATAGAGAGTTTGGTATCCATTTCATTGTATCTATTTTGGGAACTCATGGGACAAAAATGTTGTTTGAATTGATGGTCAAAAAAAGTTTCCATATTTTTTTTGTATAATACATTGTAACCAGACCATGGGAATGATGACATGAATTAGAGTCCAATGAAAGTAGTTTAGACTTCATCATGGAAGAATTCACTTTGTTCAAGGTCATGATTTATGTACTATCATGTCGTGTCTTTTAGTGTCACGTTATGTGAAATATTTAAAATTCAAAAAAATATGTATATTATATTATTTCACTACCAATTATAAATATTTATGAATTTCTACAGTTTATGGTATTTGAATCAATAAAAATGATTGATAGTTAGATTGTTTAGGTAACCAAATTGAATATTAAGATCATGAAATAATGTTATGGGGCTTCTAAACATAATATGTTCACATATAATTTTAAATTAAGATGTTTGATTATCATGTTTTTTCACTGTATGGATACTCATATACCATATAAATATGAATAAAATTCCAATATTTGGTATAGATTTATAATTTTACACTAATGACGATTAAAAAATAAATTTCCCCTTTTAGCTATAATCACTAATTATGAATTCATATTGATTGAAAATAATGATTCCAACAATTATTAATTGAACATGGATTATTGAATGAAGGTTACTAAATAATGTTCTTGGTATCTAAAAGTTTATGCAACTGTTCCTCAAACACATTTCTTATGTAATGGGATATAACACCAATTCATTAAACAAAATTCCATTTATGATTAGTATTACAATGATTAGTTGATCTATCCAATGAGAATATTTTTACCACTAAAATAATTAGGTATTTTCATTTTTCCCTTTAACATCAGACATGATGATAAAAAGGGAAACTTAATTAGTTGAGGCCTCACATAGGACGATATTCTAAACACCTATAATATCCAAGTATTTTTTTAAAATATATGGGAATTTTACGAGTCCTTGAAAATTGACAGTGCGTGATTCCGAGGCCTGGAGTGCCAGGAATGAATTTCTGAACATTATTTCAAGTACGTTCAGTAAATGTGTGACCGGGTTTTTATAACTTTTGAACCTGTGTTTGGAATTGAAATCTGACGGCACCATTGAACTCGCAACGCCAGTTTTCTCTTAAGAAGAAATTCACCTTGACAGTAGTTGTTCGAGGGGGAAAGTTAGTTTTCAGGTTTTTCATTTAAGAATAAAATACAAATAAAAGATTTAGACATTTTTACTTTTATTCAAAACACCCATGTTGGTGTTTGGAGGTAGGTCCCATCGTAACTAAACCTAATTGTGGATGTTGAGGTGTGGGGACCACCAAACCTTAAACTATCATGAGAAGTTATTGTGTTGGGGACCACATAAACAATAACCTCACATGGGAGGTTATGGTGGTGGGGACCACTCTGAGATTAAAATCCCCCTTTACTTAAGATAAACTCTCCCCAATGAAGAACGCTCCACATCAAAGAACGCCGACCTCCTTCGACCTTCATCCTTAGGACTACTTCTGACGTGGGATGTCCTCATCCACTGAAAAAAGACGTCCTTACTTCATCACACACCAATGTATATGAACGAGTATGGGGTTTAATTCTTGTGTTTATCACTTTCCAGGTACTCCCTTCATCTCTACTGCAGGATTGGGAATGACTAAATTACAGAAGATCCTGGTTGACATTCTTTGCATAGTTCTTATGAACCATATGCTACCACTCATAATGTGAAGGGTGTGGGCCAAAATAACATGGCCTAACCACCCTCCATCGTTCATCATTGTCGAGTTCTTCGGAATGAAGGTAGGTGGCGAAGGCGACGAAGGCAACAACACCACCACCTATGGCCACCTCGACCTGTGTCGCCCCCGTGGTGCACTGGCCTCCCAACTGAACCAGCCCCGTGCTCAGTGGCTGCGCCACCCTGGCTGTTCCCCTGGCCGATTGCGCCACCCACCAACAGTGCCACCTGACTACACTGCCTGACGGTCATTCCCCCTAGCTTTCGGGCCACCCGTTGGCCACGCCTTCCACAGGCTGTGCCCTTGCTGGCCGCACCACACGCTGTCCGCACAGCCCCAGCTGCACCTTCTGCCAGCCGAGCCACCCTGGCTCACACCTCCCACCAGCCATCCGAGGAATCCCACGCTCTCCTGGTTCCCCAGATGATCTGGACCATGTCCCTCAAGACGGACAGGCCGAACTGTCCCCGCACCATCACGACACCCCCGTGGCCAAGCTGCCCGACGGCACCCGTGGGCTCTGCGGCTCCTCGCGGACTGCTGGACCTCCCAGCAAACCGTGGCACATTTCTGTCCGGGCTTGATCTTTCGGGTAGGGCCAGGACGACCTGAACCAGGTCAACCCATGCTAGGTCAGGCCGACCGGGTTGGACCGGACCCAGGCCCACTACACCCCTTTACTTACTTCTGGCCTTATCTTTGGCCCCAGACGTCCATTTGAAGAACTGTCAGCGGTGCTGGAAATATTGGAGAAAGACGAATCCTTTGATTGTACTCCACTAGAGTTTTGGTTTGAGATGGGAAATGGTCCGGTTCGATCAAAAACAAATCCTATCGGGCCCTCGTGACTAAATAGCTAATAACTCACAGACCGCTCGTTCGATTGACACGCAGTCTATTACGTTGAGACCCCTGTTACCTGACGGACCATTTTGATACTTCTTTATGGGGCTTCATGATAGTAGGAGTACTGAACAGTAGCTCATGGAGTGGATCCTCCCAGGGACAAGCGACTGTAGTGAAGAGACCTAGTAGCTTGCTGATACGTGATGACTGCTGACCATTTTGACTCATAGAGACTCTACTAGCCCAGTGGAGAGTGTCTTGGTCTCATGGTAGATCCACAGTGGGGAGCACCTTGGTGTTACGGTAGACCCAAGGTACTCGACAGGAGGATTACCTTAGCAGGGTACGAGGGGGAGTGCGCTTCGTGATGTAGCAGACCCACGGTGGGGAGCGCACTTGGTGATGTGGCAGATCCACAGTACTTGATAGAAGGAGTACTTCAGCAGTCCATGGTTAGTGGGAAGTGCACTTGGTGTCACGGCATGCCCACTATACTTGATAGAGGTGGAGTTCTCCAACATCTTAGGTTTTGAAAATGTGACTGTGGATGTTACTTGATACTACCCCTAGAATAAAAATCATGGTTGAGCAGAGTCAGTTTTCCTGTGTTTTCAACATGATTGAGATAGATCACATGATAACTTAGGTATATGTATGGGCATATAACTATGTAGGGTTATCTGTTAATTTCATTATTTGTGGTTTATCCTTGGTGGATTTTTTGAGACCTTGATGGTCTTGAGGTCCCTACCATGTATCGTTATACACACCCATCAACGGCCAATGCCTGGACCGTATTTAGTTGGAAGCAAATGACAGACATAACTGACTAAGGCAGAGAGTACCAGGATTGGATAGTACCTGGAGGTGGACCTTAGGAAGAATCAGTACACAGAAGATACAGATAGATGGGGAGTGCTGAGGAGTTGATCTGTACCTACCCTTTAGGTAGGCACCTCGGAGGATGATCCAGTAGCTGTCATTCTTTTTCTGTAGTTGTATTGCATTTCAGTTGTTCTTGTACATTCCTGTTGGGATTGTATTCTAGACCCTTTTTACATTATGTAATAACATCTTTATTATACTATTGATGTGCGTTCTTACCTTTCTATGTGCTTGGTTTCGTGTGTTTATATAATATAAAGGCAATGCCTTCTCAGTTTTAGGGAATTACACCTTTGCTGCTATTTGCCAGCCCCTGGCCTATGGAAGGGGGGCTTGGGGTAGTCACGACACATGACCCGGGGGACGAGTCTTTAAAAATTGATATCAGAGGAGTCAATTCTACTATATAATGTAGGAATCTCATATTTTTTGTGAAGTAATAGTGTTTTTTGTAGTATGTGTGGTTTTCAGTTCAAGGAGTCCAATTTTGGTGGGGCGCCGACGTATCCATACACCAGGACCCTGACTTCTGGTTTTGGACTCAATGCATGAAAAAACTGATTGCATGTAATGCACTGACCCCAGTTACCCAGAGTCAGTACATTATTTTAATAAATTGGAATTATTACAAGGAATAATGTCTCGAAGGACCGATCAGTTTAGCAGTCTTGTAAAAAAATTACATACATGAATGTTACGTTACACTTCAGAACATTCAAAACATCATAAATAATCTTTCAAGAATGCCATTATTCCCTTGGATTAACCCTTCATATCAATCACAATACACTTATTTTATTCTTGGGAAAAATAAAACATAGAAAGGGGTGAGCTTAGATGCTCAGTAAGGATAACAATTCAGCAGAAACTTTCTTAAATAATCATAAAAATTTAAGGAAATGTATAACTAAAACAAAAGCCTTTTAAACATGAACTTCATAATAATATGGAAATAATAAAATGAAGTAATTCCATTTACTTATTCAGATGGATATTCTACTAGTCCAATAATCACATGCAATATCACTAACCACTTTTATAATTATGGAATGCATAATGCCAGACTATCATAACCATATAGTCAAGGCCTTGTGCCAAGACTACAAATAATTTATTGTCAAGGCCTTCTTCCAAGACAATAGTTTGTCTCATTAGACATACTGATGCATCTAGGAGCTATAGCGGGCTCCATCCGTCACTTATTATGTTCAATTAATTCGTCATATGAACAAGTTTAAACATAACATAAACATTCGTATTAAAACTAGCATATGAAATGTCAATAATTTATACAAAAACCATGAATGGTATAAAAATAACACATCCACAGTCAATCATATCACAAAACCTTCAATAAAATGTGGATGTTTTGTATCATAATAAATCAATATCAAATAATATTAAAATCCATCAAAGGATGTCGACATAGATGAAATCAAATCTTTTTATGAGATATATCCCTTTTTTGAAATCATTTAAAAGCCACATAATTATAAAAGAATACATTTACCTTGAAAATATTCTTATAAGACTGTAAGGGAATATTCGAATATTTTATAATGGCAGAAAATAGCCACACCAACTATATAAGTTAAAAAGAAGACATTCTTACCTTAATTCTATCGAAAAGGTTAAAAAGGACCTTATTTGGAAAACGATAGAAATATTCCTTTATCAACATCTATTAAAAAGTAAAACAAGGGTATAAATGACATTATCCATAGTCTGTAAAATAGTAATAATTATTTGAAATACATTTTTAAGGAATATGGATGTGGATGATAAAGGGGTACCAGTAGATAATTACATATAAACAAACTCAGATAATGAAGAGATTGTGAAATAAACCCCTACCAATTTGGTAACTTACGAAACATACACCCCATGAAAGAAGTATCATACAATTATTATGTAAATACACATAAATTAAAGTTTATTTCCCAAATAATACAAGTATGGTCAGTACATACACCACACAAAAGGTAATAGTGGCAATATGGAATGAATCTCACAGGAATAAGGAGTGAGATGAAAACCCCTTATGTTGTACTTTTCCTTGGTTGAGGGTAGGTTATTCTACTTTATAATGGTGAAATAATTGTTATTAAATTATACAAGAATCATTTACATTAATATGATATCATATATGATCTTTTAACATTTCTTTGTTAATAATTGCTTAATATTTTCGTCGTTTCGGGTGTTAACTTACTCGTTTTTTTATGTTTTGTTACATAAGTCGTGTTTATTATGGACATGTTTTATCATATTCATATAGATAATGATATCAATTCCATAAACATTATTTTTTATCATTAAATGAGAATTAGGATTCCATGTATATATTGGGGAATTAATCTCATCGCGTTCATGGAGACGGTAGTCCGTACATATGCACAAGCGACAATGTCATTATTTTGATATTAAAATAATATATAATTGGATGTTATATGATATATAAATAATTATTATAATTTATATTTATTATTTACTTCAATTACACGTCATTATCATACCCATCCATATAATAATGTTTTGATTAACAATTACACCACGACGTGGAGACGGTGAGTCGTACGTACACACATATGGTGACATGTCATTCAAAGGAAGAATAAAATAATGAATATGATTGTAACATATTTATAAAAACATCACAGTATATAGAAAATACTGGATTAATTATTTTATAATGGAAATAATAAAGAAAGAAGAAGATGAAGAAGAAAGGAACTTGAAAGAGGGTGGTGAAAACATTACCTCTTCTTTGGGTTATTTCTTTTGATTTCATTAAAAGGCCTCCATAGGTTGGAATTATGATCAAACTAAGGAATCTAGGATGAATTGAGGGAAGATGAGAGAATATCTGTTCAGATTTTGGCAGATCTAAAAGAATATTAATGTGTAAAATAGTGATAAGGGGGACTGCGCTTTTATAAGAGGGGTGAGGGGCACCTTTGGAAAAGCTAGATATATTATTTTATAATAAATTCTTATACGGTTTCTAATGGATCCCAAGTGGATTATTTATATTTAAGTAGGGTATGGGTTGAAAACCACCCAACAAATATGTTTTAGACAGGTTTGGGTCATTATATTAACCTTATCTTTTAGTTTTAACTCTTAGTTAAATAGTTTCACATTTACCATGTCTCTTTTTATTTTTATATTATATAGATAATAAACTTACCTTATACCTTTAAGAGACACCCAAGTGGTCTATTAATCATACACTTATCAATATAGAGGTCCTTTTTCAAATCCTTAGATATTTAGGAAAATAAGATGAATTAATAATATAATATTTGTTTTAAAAACTCTTTTATGTCAATTTTGAAACTATTGGGTATTTTGTTTTTGCTAATTTCATAACAGCATTATTACTTATAAAAAAATTTATATAACCAATCCAAATATTCAATATTAACGTATAAAATTAATTAATTTCATAAAATGTCTCAAATTACAATTATTTGGATATTTATAATATCAATTATTTTAATATTTCAATAATTCGGTAATTACTACATCACCATTGTGTCATTAATTAATTTAATTATATATTGTATAAAAATTATAAATAAAAAACCATTATGTAGGAAAACATCTTATATTTCTAATGAATATTTATAATTGAATTTATCATAAGTATAACCCTATATTAAAAATGTTTTTGTTAATAAACATAGATTTTAACTCTTTTTACTCTTCTTTGAATTAAATAATAATAAATGTCCTAATCTAATCCATGTGGACCTAAATAATAATATATTATTCCTAAGGGTATTTTTGGTCGAAATACACTTGTTCAATAGAATTAGGACATGTGTTAGGGTAATATTAATATCATTTTTACCCTTTATTATCCTTTTTTACTTTTAACCGTGGTAAATAAAAGTAAAAAGTTACTATTCACCAAAAATTATTTTTATCTTATTGAACAAAATTTTACTCCTTGATATTAACCATATCTCTTGTATTTTTGAAATTCCACTCACAAAAGTGGTAAAATTATGTTTTATGTGAATTTCCAAATTCTCCTAGAAGGTGGGTAAAAGACGGTGAAAAGATCAATAAAATTTTTTTATATATAAAAATATTCTAAACTAATTCCAATAAATTACATTGAACTTATATAGGTATTATGTATCTATTTTGAGTTTAATTAAATTTAAATACAATATATAATTATTTAAATAAAAATTTTCTTTTAAAATATAAGTCAGTGTTTTTTCACTATTCATCAAAAATTGAATGTTTTCAGGAAAATAAAAAAATTCACCCTAAGATAATTTTGATATTCTGAATCCAAATATGATGTCCATTTTGAAAGATAAAATTTATAATATTTCAAAAAGTGGGTATTACTATTCATAACTGCTAGTTTGATTGGTTGTGGTGTGTGTTAGAACTTGAAGTTTTGTAGAACACACGCTACTGTATTATTCAATGAGAAGATTACCGTGGAAGCTTGGGGTGTCACAATCTCCCCTCCTTCATTTAAATTCATCCTTGAAATTTCTAGAATACTTCTGCATGAAAGGACTCGGGTGGTTCTTCATCATATGTTCCTCAGGCTCCCATGTTTCCTCTTCCATCTTATGGTTTCTCCATAGAACTTTTAGCAGATGAGTCGTCTGGTTTCTCAGCACTTGTTCTCTTGTATCAAAAATCCTGATAGGTTCTTCGCTATAAGACAGATCGTGTTCCAGTTAAAATTCCTTGTATGTAAGTACATGCGTTGGGTCAGGCATGTATTTTCTCAACAGTGATACGTGGAACACATCATGAACTTTAGAGAGACTTGGCGGCATTGCCAAACGTTAAGCTACATCCCCAATTCGTTCTCGAATTTCTAATGGTCATATGTACTTGGGACTCAATTTACCTTTCATACCAAATCATATAACTCCCTTCCATTGAGATACCTTCAAGAAAAAATGATCTCCTACCTGAAATTCAAAATCCTTCCTTTGGTTGTCAGTATAGATGTTCTTCCTACTTTGAGCTCCTTTGATGCGGTTTGGGATTACCTTCACCTTTTCCATCGTTTCCTCCACCAGTTCTAGGCCTACATGTTTTCTTTCACCAACGCCATCCCCACAGGTTGGTGTGCAGCATCACTTTCCGTATAACGCAACATTTGGTTCCATATGAATACTTGAATGGAAGATATTGTTATAATAAAATTCTACTAGAGGTAAATATTGATCCCAAATACCTTTAAAGTCAAGTGAGCATGATCTCAACATGTCTTATAAGTTTTGAATAGTCCGTTCTGATTGTCCATTAGTTGGGGGGTGGTAGGCAGTGCTCAAACGAAGTTCATTATCCAAGGCCTTATGAAGACTTTTCCAGAATCTTGAATTAAAACAATAATCATGATCAGAAACAATCGATAGGGGTACTCCATGAAGTCTCACAACTTCATTAATATATATCCTTGCTAGACGTTCAAGTGGTAAATCTTCCCTTATAGCAAGAAAATGTGCTCACTAGATAAGATGATCAACAATGACCCATATTGCATCGTTCCTTCCAGGAGTATTTGGTAGTCCCATGACAACTTCAATCCAGATATTATCCCATTTCCACTCAGGTTTGGGAATAGGTTACATAACTCCTCCAGGATGATGCCTTCTAGCTTTCACTTGTTGACAAACCATACGTCTTGACACAAAATCAGCAATATCCCTCTTCATTTTGTCCCACCAAAAAAATTTTCTTTCAAATCCCTATTCATTTTGGTGATCCAACTGTGTATAATGAAATTGGAACTTTGATCATCGTCCAAGAATTCCCTTTTTAGATCAGGTATATCAGGAAAAAAAGTCTCCTCCCAAATTTCAAAATTCCATCTCCATACACAAATCACTCAATCTCTCATCATTCAAAGCATTAATCTTCTTTTTAAACTCTTCATCACTGGTCTGAGAACTCTTTTCCTTTCTATTAAAAATGGTTTGGCCACCATTTGAAAAAGTATTGATGTTTCACCTTTCATGGTAATTCCCATATCCTTCTTCACTAGATCAATGAAAATAGGATCCCTTTCAATTCTCATCATGTTCAAAACTCCTTGATCTTTTCTGCTCAAAGCATATTCCACCTTATTTTCCTTCCCCGGGTGATAGTTTATCGTGCAATCATAATCTTTGAGTAGTTTCAGCCAACTCTTTTCCATCATGTTAATTTTTTTCTGTGAGAAAATATACTTCAAACTTTTGTGATCAGTATAAATCTTTCCTTCCTCACCATAGAGATAGTGTCGCCATATCTTCAAAGAAAATATCACTACTGCTAACTCAAGATCATGAGTAGGATAGTTTTTCTCATTAATTTTCAACTGTCTTGATGCATATGCAATAACCCCATCATTCTGCATAACGACAAAACCAAGTCCTTTCTTTGATGCATAACTATAAATAACGAACGCATCACTCCCCGATGGTAGGGTCAATATAGGAGCATTTACTAATATTTTCTTTAGTTCTTTGATACATTCTCGCACTATTTTGTCCAATCAAATTTAACCCTTTTACGTGTGATCTTCGTAAATGGGTTATCCAATCAGGAAAAATTCTATACGAAACGTCAATAATAACCAGCTAAACCAATAAAACTGCGTACCTCAGTTATAATCGTCGGTGCGGGCCATTCATGGATTGCTCTTGTATTAGAAGGATCAATATAGATTATATCTTTGGAGACAATATGGACAATAAGATAAATCTCCTAAATTCAGAATTCACACATTCTAAACACTACGAGTCTTCCAGATAATGCGCAACTGATTTTCATGATCTTCGTAGATTTTGGAATATACCAAGATAACATCAATAAATGCCACCACAAAATCATCGATATATTCCTTGAAATTTTTATTCATTATATCCATTAATACAGAGTGTGCATTAGTCAGCCCAAAAGGCATTACTATAAACTCGTAATGCACGTACCTTGTTCGAAATACTATTCTCTGAATGTATTCATTTTTCACACACAACTGATGGTATCCAAATTGAAGGTCAATCTTTGATAAGTATTGAGGTCTATGTAGTTGGTAAAATAATTCTTCAATGTGAGGTAGGGGACACATTTTCTATATTTTTATATCATTGATCTCCATGTAGTCGATACATAACCTCATAGATCCATCTTTCCTCTTAACAAAAAGGACAGGGGATCCCCATGGAGAAATAATAGGGAGAATATATCTTTTATTACACAATTCCTCTTGTTCTTTATTTAGTTCCACTGATTCCATAGTGGGCGTTCTATAAGGGGTATTCAATATGGGCCTTAAAATAGGAATTAAATCATGGAAAACTAGATTTTTCATTCCAGAGGATGTCCAGGTAAATCTTCCGAAAAAAATCTACAAATTTTTTTCACAATAGGTACATCCTCTTTATGAGAATTTATTTCCTCACCCACAGAAATTTCATTTTAATCATCCCCAATAATTGAATTTAGTTGAGAAAATAGGGGTTGATCTAGATAAGAATTAGGTGGTGACGATTCTGCTCTAAAGATAAGGAGTTCATTATCATCATCATCAAAAATCGTAAACTCCTTATTCTTACAATAAATCTTCACATCATGGTCTGAATGGAAATCCATACCGAGTATTATATCAAAATAAATCATAGGATTGAGGATTAGATCAATAGATAAGGAACATTTATGTTCTCTAATGGGGACTAATTCAGAAAACATTGTTGCAATGATACTTCCCTTAGGAGTTTTGACTGACAACAACTTTGTTAAATCAAATTGAAAATATCTAATTTTCATAACAAACTGGGAGGATATGAACCAATGTGATGATCCAACATCAAATAAAACATTGTCTAAACTTGTGGAAACCATTAAATTACCTGCCACCATGTCTTTCAGAGATTCTAACTTATCAGTACTGATAACATATGCGTGTCCTTGATCCGTTGGGCTTTCATGAGGTAAGTTCCCCTGACGCTTAGGACATTCATTTGAATAATGTCCCATCTCCCTGCATTTGTAGCATTGAACAACAGTAGCTTCTTTCTTCCCCTTGCAATCACGAGCTTGGTGGCCTTTTTCTATACAATTATAACAAACTCCCATTCCCATCAATCATTAACAAAGGTTATTTATTCCACATTTATCACATATTTTAAAATCCTTCTTTCCCATATTCCCTTTATTCATAATTCTCTCTTTCATCCTTTTCTTCTCTTGATTCCATTCAAATCGATAGGACTCAAGGAATTCATTACTTATCTTATTAACACATGATTCTATTTCTTCATATGTTATGAATACAATGGAGATGATTTCCACTCTTAATGATTGATTAATACCGTGAAAGATATGATCCTTTTTACTCTTTGGATCATACATATTGTTGGAGTTCACATTCCTTCTACTGGGTGCCATTGCTATAGAATGGCATACACTATGTCAGTTTATGAATTACAATGAATATTCCTAACATGTAAAATACCTAATGTAAATTGAACAGTTTATGGATATAATCCATAAAAATAATTTTTTTGATGAGGTATATACTCGTAAATCCTTCATAATGATTTGTATAGAAAATGGTAATTATCCTAAGAATATCCCCCAAGAGTGTCGTAACCAAGAGTGTAGCAAGGCCCATTGTCGTGCACCGGTTCCCTTTTGAGTCAATATCAAAGTGTTGTTTTCGGGATTTGCCCCTTGGTACATCGGTGCCAAAGCCGCCTCTACCTGCTCGTATCTAGTTAGATATGTATTTGCTGGGAAAACTCACAAAATATCTACCTTACCAATATTCTAGGAAGTTATTCTATACTAATACTCAATGTCTATCATAGGGTAAAGTGCTCTAATCAGTGTTTATCTAAATCTAGTTTCCAAGTTTATTTCTAAACATCATTTGATACCAACTATAACAACCCGACCCCTGTTATCCAGAGTCGATGAATTATTTTAATACATTGGCATGATTACAAGGAATCTGGTCCAGAAGGACCGATCAGTTTAGTAGTCTTGGAAATAATATTACATACATGAATATTAAATTTCACTTCATAACATACAAAAAACATAAATAATAATTCACGAATTCCATTATTCCCTTGTCTTAACCCTTCATATCAATCACAATACACTTCTTGGAATCCTTGAAAAAATAAAACATTGATAGGGGTGTGCTCAGATGCTCATTAAGGATAATGATACAACATAAACATTCATAAATAAGAATAAATATTTAAGGAAATGTATAACTAAAACAAAAGCTTTTTAAACTGGAACATCATGCATAATATGGAAAATATTAAATGATGTAATTCCATTTACTTATTCACATGGATATTCTACTAGTCGAATAATCACATGCAATATCGCCAACAAATTTCATAATAATGTAATGCATATTGCCAGACTATCATAACCACATAGTCAAGGCCTTGTGCGAAGACTACAAATAAGATTTTTTCAAGGCCTTGTGCCAAGACACTAGTTTGTCTCATGAGACCTACTAATTCATCGAGGAGCTATAGCGGGCTCCACCAATCACTTATTATGTCGCATTCCTCATATGAACTGGTTTAAACATAACATAAACATTCATATTAAAACTAGAATATGAAATGTCAATACTTTCTCCATAAACCATGAATGGTATAAAAATAACATATCTACAGTCAAACATATCATAAAACATTCAATAAAATGTGGATGTTTGGTATCATAAGAAATCAACTTCAAATAAGCTTAAAATCAATCATAGGATGTTGACAAAGATGAAATCAAGACTATTTGAGAGAAATATCTGTCTTTTTTTAAATCATTTAAAAGCCACATAATTATAAAAGAAAAATTTACATTGAAAATACTCTTATAATATTTTAAGGTAATCTTCAAAGATTTTATAATGGCGAAAAATAACTGCACCTGCCATATAAGTTGAAAAAATACATTCTTGCCTAAATTCTGTCGAAAAGGTTAAAAAGGATCTTGTTTGGAAAACAATGGAAAGATTCCTTTATACACATCTTATAAAAAGTCAAAAAAGTGTATAAATGACTTTACCAATAGTCTGTAAAATATTAAGAATAATTTGAAAAACATTTTCATGAAACATGGATGTGGATGATAAAGAGGTCCAAGTAGATAATTACGTATAAACAACCTCAGATAATGAAGAGATTATGAAATAAACCCTTACCAATTTGGTAACATACGAAACATGCACCCTATGAAAGAAGTATCATACAATTATTATGTATACACACATAAATTAAATTTTATTGATACAAAGAATACAAGTATGAGAAGTACATACACCACACAAAAGTTAATAGTGGAAATATGGCATAAATCTCACAGAAATAAGGAGTGAGATGAAAACCCCATACCTTGTACATTTCCATGGTTTAGGGAAGGTTAAACTCCTGTATAATTGTGAAATAAGAGTTATTAAATTATAAAATAATCATATACATTAATATTTTATCATATATGATCTTTTAACATTGGGTTTTTAATAATATCTTTGTATTATCGTCATTTCGGGTGTTAACTTACTCGATTAATTTTATATGTTTTGTTACATATTTCGGGTTTGTTATTGATAGGTTGTGTCATATTCGTATACAGAATGATATCAAGTCCTTAAAAAATATTTTTAATCATCAAATGAGAATTAGACTTGCATAGATACGATGCAGAATTAATCTCATCGTGTTCGGGGAGACGGTAGTCCGTACGTACGCACGAGCAACAATATCATTCTTTTGATATTAAAATAATATTTATTTGTATGGAATATCATATATACAGAATTATTAAAATTTTATAATTATTATTTACTTCAATTACACATCATTATTATAACCATACAAATAATAAATTTTTGAATAACAATTACAATACGATGTGGAGACGGTAAGTCGTACGTACGCATGTATGGTTGACATGTCATTCAATGGTTGGATATAATACTGAATATTCTTGTAACATATTTATAGGAAAATCATATTATATAGAATATACTGGAGTTATTATTTTAGAATGGAAATAACAAGGAAAGAAGTTGAAGAAAAAATGAACTTGAAAGAAGGTGGTGAAAAAATTACATTTTCTTTGGGTTTTTCCTTTTGATTTGATCAAAAGGGCTCCTTAAGTTGGATGTATGATCAAAAAAGGCCACTAGGATGAATTGAGGAAAGTTGGTAGAATATTTGGTCAGGGTCTGGCCGAGCCAAAAGGCTTTGAATGTGTGAAATAGTGAGAAGGGGAGTGCCCTTTTATAAGAGGGGTGAGGGGCACCTTTGGAATAGCTAGAAATATTATTTTATAATAAATTAATATTCGTTTTCTAAGGGATAAAAAGTGGATTATTTAAACATTATGGTGGGTATGTGTCAAAAAAAACCCAAAAAATAGTTTCTAGACAGATTTGGGTCACTAAAATAACCTTATCTTTTAGTTTTAACTCTTAGATAATTAGTTTCTCATTTACCATGTCTTTTTTTTCATATTATATAGTTAATAAACATACTATATACCTCCATGAGACCCCCAAGTAGTCCATTAAGGATACAAATATCATTATATATGTATTTTGGCTGAACCATAGGTTATTAGGAATAATATTTTAATTAATAATATAATATTAGTTTTAAAAACTCTTTTATGTAAATTTTTACAAAATTGTGTATTTTGTTTTTGATAATTTAATATCAACATTATTACTTAGAAGAAAATTTATATATCCAATCCTAATATTTCTTATTAACCAAGATAATTAGTGGAATTCATAAAAAGTCTCAAATTACATTTATTTGGGTATTTATAATTTTAATAATTTTAATATTTCATTAATTAGGTAATTACTACATTACCATTGTGTCATAAATACATTAAATTATATAATGTCTAAAAATTATTAATAAAAAACCATTATTTAGGAAATATTTTCATATTTCTATTGAATATTTATAATCAAATTTATCTTTTTTATAACCCTATATTAAAAAAGTTTTAGTTAATAAACTTTGATTTTAACTCTTTTAACTCTTCTTTTAATTAAAAAATAATAAATGTCCTAATCTAATCCAAGTGGACCTAAATGATAATATTTTATTCCAATTGTTTTTTGGTTGAGATACACTTGTCCAATAGAATTAGGGCATGTGTTAGGGTAATTTTAATATCGTTTTTACCCTTAATTACCCTATTTAATTTTAACTGTGGTAAATAAAAGTAAAAACTACTATTCAGAAAAAAAATTTATCATATTGAACAAAATTTTACTCATTCATATTAACTGTGTCTCTAGGATTTTGTTAATTCTATTAACAGAATCAGTAAAATTATGTTTTATGTGAATTTTCAAATTCTCCTAGGAGGTGGGTAAAATTCGGTGAAAAGTTCAATAAAATTTTTATATATCTAAAATTATTCTAAACTGACTCCAATAAATTAAATTGAACTTATATAGGTATTATGTATCTATTTTGACCTTAATTAAATTTAAATAATATAAATAATTATAAAAAAAATTTCGGTTATAGACTATAAATTATTGTTTTTTCACTATTCATCAAAATTTGAATGTTTTTGGAAAAATACCAAAAATTCACCCTAATCTAATTTCGATATTCTGAATCCAAAAAGTATGTCCATTTTGAAGGATAAAATTTATAAAATTTCAGAAATTGGGTATTACTATTCATAAAGGCTAGTTTGATTGGTTGTGGTGTGTGTTAGAACTCGAATTTGCGTACAACACACGCTATTGTATTATTCAAAGAGAAGCGTACCATGGAAGCTTGGGGTGTTACATTCCATGTGTGTTTTCAAAAGTTTTCTTTATGTTAGCTCACCATGTATAACTTTTAACTGTTGTTGACCTGTTTCTTTACAGGATTCCCCCATGCAGAAAACCAGCTATAGTTCCAAGATTAGTATGCACAGTTAGCCCACCGAGCGATGAGGCCTCGGTGCAGGGCCCTCTTCAGGTAGAGGGACCAGCAGAGGCTCCAGTGGTTATATACCTCGTTGAGCCATTGATGCCCCCCAACCCCAAAAGCAGACCATGCACGCTGATTGAGTGCATTTCATGAGTTCTAGTGCTAGAGGCCACACGGAATAAGGGGAGAGACAGACCCACTTGATGCTAAGGATTGGTTGGAGGCTGTGGAGAGAGTTCTTCTACTGGTAGGGACACCAACTGATCTTATAGTGATTCTAGCTGACAACCTTCTATAGGAAACATCAGGCAGATTGTGGAGCTTGATGCTCTAGGTCCACGACATGGTGATGCATCTCTGGGCAGACTTCATGAGCCTATATCAGGAAAAGTTTGTTCTAGTGACTCTTCGCGCAGTGCACATTCATGGGTTACGTCATCTGCATGAGGGAAGCATGACTGTAGCTCAGTACTCAACGAGGTTCAAAGACCTCTCATGCTACTCCATAGATATGTTGAGGGACCCATTCATCAGGTCCGAGACATTCGATCAGGGACTCAGGCTAGGGATCAGGGTATCTGTGATCTCACTCAGCATCCCAACACTAGAAGGGGTGTTAGAGAGAGCCCCCCATGTGGAGAGTTTATTTGTACAGTAGTCCCCAGTAGCGAGATCCACAACCAGTCGACACGTAGCAAAGTCTTCTGTAGCTATCATCATACAGATGTCACAGATGTCCAAGAGGACCAGACCTATAGGTGGATGACCACATGACTCAAGATCGGTTGTCTGGGTCTCCCAAAGTGGGGACAGACATGCCAGGAGTGGGAAATGTTTCACTTGCAGCGAGCAGGGTCACATGGCTCGTGAGTGTCCACCAACCATTCATATGATCAGAAGAAGGTCAAAGGGCCTCCAAGTAAGATACATAGTTACGAATTAGGTGGTCGGCAGGGCACATGTGGACGTGGTAGAGGAGCTGGTCATGCAGCTTGCGGTGTGTGAAAATTCGAGATATTGTCGCCACCAGCACCAAGAAGTCTATCCTAACCACCAGGAGTAGGTGGACATGGGAGAGCTCAGCTCCAGGCAGCTGAGACTTACGATCACGACGCTCTAGAGATGATACAAGGTACAATTGTTTTCTACTGCACCTTATATGTAGTTCTTAGAGACACAGGTTCTAGTCATTCATTAATTTCCACTTCCCTAGTTCAGAGCTCGAAGATTCTGATGGATCTGTTGGTTCGATCGTTACGGCTATAGACTCCTAGGGGAGAAGATTTGACAATTATGCACTGGTTTCAACAGTGTGAGTTTACTCTTGGAGGAGAGAGATTCGTCTAGGATCTCCTAGTACCGGTGTCAAGGCCTTGCGATGTCATCTTGTGTATTGACTAGTTATCTATAGTCAATGCTCAGATAGACTGTATTAGGTGCAAAGGGTGGTGTATCTGCACGGATGGGACCTAGTTTACCTACATCGGTAATAAGTAAGACATTACATTATAGGATGGACTTACCTGGAGGAGAGTGCAATCGTTCACTAATCAGTTGGCTATCCATAACCTCAGAGCTGTTGATGTGGAGAGTCTAAGATATCCTTTAGTGGTGGACCAGTATGTAGATATCTTCCCCAATGATGTTCTGGGTTGACCTCCACACAGAGAGGTGGACCTTTACATTGATTTGTATCCTACAATGACATCGATATCTACACCAATATACCAGATGTATACCATAGAGCTACGTGAGACGCTGGTAAAGGTACATGACTTATAGGGGGAGGGATTCATCATGCCAAGTATTTCTCTTTAGGCTGCACTGATTCTATTCTCCAAGAAGGCAGAAGAGAGCTTGAGGCTTTTTGTTGACTATCGACTCCTGAACCAGGTGACCATGAAAAATAAGTACACACTTTTGAGGATTGAGGGCCACTTTGATCAGATGAAGCGAGCACAGTGGTTCTTGAAGAAAGATCTCAGATTAGGCAATCACCAGCTCAGAGTTCGATATAAGGATGTGCATAAGAAGGATTTACGATGTCAGTACGGGAAATAAGTGTTCTTCGTTATTCTGTTCGGTGTAAAAAACGCTCCAGAAGTGTTCATGGGACTCATGTACATGATCTTTCAATCATACCTTGAAAGCTTTGTATTAGTCTTCATCGATGGAATTCTGATCTACTCAACTACTGAGGGGGAGCATGCCTACCATTTTTGGGTAGTACTGGACACACTCTAGGAGAACCCACTTTATGGTAATCTATTAAAGTTCCTGTTCTGGATCCTAGAGGTTTACATTCTGGGACATGTCATCTCCGAGGCTGGAGTTGCAGTGGATCCATCAAATAATGTGTCAGTACATATTTGGGAGCCACCTAGGAGTGTGATAGAGGTACAAAGTTTCCTAGGTTTGGATATCATCCTGGACGAGGAAGGGGAAACCCTTCGTGTGATCGGAGAGATGCGTGCATAGCTTTTAGGAGATAAGGCAGAGGCTGACTAGTGCCCCTATCTTTAGGCTTCTAGAGAAGGGCAGAGGGTACATATTTTACTACGACGAATCAAGGATGGGGATCAGATGTGTCCGGATGTAGGAGCGAGAAGTGATCACATATGGTTCTCGGGAACTAAGATAGCATGAGAATAACTATTCTACCCATGAATTGTAGTTAGCAGCAGTGTTATTCTCCTTGAAGACGTGGCAACACTATCTAATGGGAAAACATTTTACAGTTTACTCTGATCACAAGTGTCTCATATATATCTTCCCCCTCAAGGACCTGAACCTGAGACAATGATGTTGGATTGAGTTCATCCAGGGCTATGACTTCGAGGCATTCTATACTCCTGGGAAGGGGACCGTTGTTGTTGATGCACTCAGTAAGAGATCTGGTATACAGCTGCTAGGTGAGATGATAGAGAAGCAGGCTGATTTGTAGATGTCCTTTGTGGATAGACATGGAGTAGATTTTCTACAGTCTCTTACAGTCACTATCCCACTTTTTCAATGATTCAGGGAGGAAAAGTGTGGGGACACTGACTTTGAGACATGAAATGATCAGATATCCATAAGATTGGCACCCGTTGGTTTTTCTGAAAGTGGGGAGAACGTCATCCTCTTCAGAGTATGTACCATGGTACTCGTGTCACTTTAGGAGGATGTTTTGGGGGAGTTTCACACATCCCCTATAGTGGTACATCCGGTAGTGATGATGATGTACCAGGATATCTGACGATAGTAATGATGGCTAGGAATGAAGAAGGTAGTTGCAGAGTTTGTGTCTCGATGCTTCACTTGTCAGAAATTGAAGGTGAAGCATCAGGTACCAGCAGGCTTTATTCGGCCATTAGTGGTTCCAGAGTTGAAGTGGGATGAGATATCCATGGACTTCGTGAAAGGACATCCACATACATCCAGGGGACATGAATCGATTTGGGTGATCATCGACCGACACACCATGTTGGCCCACTTCCTACCAATCCGAGAGTAGGATTCAGAAGAGAGCTTGGGAAACCACTATGAGAAATAGATTGTGTGTCAAAAATTAGTACCTTCAACGATTGTATCTGATTGTGATGCACGTTTTACTTCCCAGCTATGGAAGTGGTTGCTGGAGGCTTTTGGGATGCAGCTTAGTTTGAGCACCGTCGTCCATCCTCAGATGGATGGTCATACTGAGCGGACCATTCAGACCCTCGAGGACATGCTCGATGATTGTGTCCTTGATTTTGGTTGCAACTGGGTGGATCGCATAATTTTGGTGGAGTTTGTATACAAAAACATCTAACACTCCACTATAGGGACAACAACTTTTGAGGAATTATACAGGTGACCCTGTAGATCACCATTGTGCTAGACTGTCCTAGGGGAGTCAGCACTCTTGGGACCAGAGATGGTGCGGGTCTACCACAGAGAAGGTGCAAATCATCCTGGAGCAGATTAAGACTGCACCGAGCAGGCCGAAGTCTTATGTTGAAAGGAGACAGAGACCTCTAGAGTTCGAGGATGGCAGCCACATCTTTTTATGGGTCTCACCTTGATGAGGTCTAAAGATATTTGGCCAAGGCGACAAGTTATCTCAAAGGTTCATTAGAGCTTTTCAGGTCCTCAGCAGAGTTGGGGAGGTGGCATACCACTTAGCTCTTCCACCTCAGTTTCAAAATGTGCATGATGTCTTCCACGTATCCTAGATGAGGTGATATGCGCACAAACCTTCTCACATCATCAACCATGGAGAGCTGGACATTGAAGATTGGGTGACTTTTATGGAGGTTCCAGTAGGGATTTAGGATAGATAAGTGCTTGTCCTTCGTGAATGGTCGATACCTCTAGTGCGCATTCGCTGGTAGCATGAGATCCTCCAAGAGAGCACATGGGAGCAGGAGGCTTAGATGTGTGCTCAGTTCCCCCACTTATTTACCTAGTTTGAGTTGTGGATTACTGGGATGTAGAGCGCTAAGGGGGGAGAATGTAAAGACACCAAATAACCATTTAATTGTTTTTAAATATATCAGAATTTTAAAAGTTCATGAAAATTGATGATGTGTAATTATGAGGACTGGAGTGCCTGGAATGCATTTATGGACATTATTTTGGGTATGTTTAGTAAATGTGAAAGTATGTTTTTTTAAATATTAAACTGGTTCTTGAAATTTAAATCCAAGGGCACCGCTGAACTCACAGTGAGAGTTTTCGCTTAAGAAGACTTTCACCTCCAAGGCAGTTGGTCGAGGGTGATAGATACGTTTTGGGTTTTTCATTTAAGAATAAAATAAAAATAAAAGTGTAAGACATTTTTATTTTTATTTGAAACACCCATGTGGGTGTTGCAAGGTGGGGCCCACTGAAACTAAACCTTCATGTGGAAGATGAGTTGTGGGCCCCACCAGACCTTAACCTCTCATGAGAGGTTATGGTGGTGGGGACCACCCGAACCATAACTTCCCTTGGGAGGATATGGTGGTGTGGACCACCGAGGACTAAACGACCCGTAAATTGAGAGAAACGGTCAAACCCCCTCATTAATGTGGAAGAGCCGATGGACTTCCTGACAATAATTGTGTTAATACACAAACATTTATTTGTGCCAACATAGTTAAATGGCATGCCCCCTTTTTAATTTAAGTAACATCATCATTGGAATTTAGGAAGGGTCCTAATAAATGAACAGACATAAATTCCACGATCATTACCTACCATTACCCATCTCCTATATATATAGATCTTTGGAGGAGTATCTGGATGGATTCACGAAGCGACAAAGCACTGGTAAAGTTATGCGATGCCCGACACATGGATGATTAGGCTCTCCAACGAAGAACATGTTCTCCAACGAAGAATGTGCTCCCTGATGATGAATGATCACCAAAGTAGAACGCTGACATCCTTGGACCTTCTTCCTCGTCACTTCTTCTGACATGGGATTTCCTCTTCCACAGAGAATCGACATCCGTACTTATTCCCACACCAAAATCAACGAATGATATAGGGGTTTAAAGATTTTGTTTATCACCTTAGATGTACTACCTTATTCTCTTGTGTGGGATTGGGAATGATTAAATTAAAGAATATCATGGTTGAAAATCTTTGTTTCGTTCTTGTGAACGATATTATACCAATATAAACACGGATGGTGTGGGCCATACAGACACGGCATAACCCCCCCCCCCCCCGTTGTTCTTCTTTGTGTTGTTCTTCGGAATGAATGAAGGTGACGAAGGCGATGAAGGCGATGAAGGCAATGACACCAACCTCATGGCCAACGGGACTCACGCTGCCCCCATGGAATAACGACCTCCTGGATGAACCGGCCCCGCAAGTGCTGGTCGCGCCGCACCGGCTGTGCTGCCTGCTAGCCGCGCCACCCGACGGCCGCGCCGCCCCGGCTGCACCGCCCGCCGGCCGTGCCACCTGCTGGATGAGCCACCTGCTAGCCGAGCCTCCTATTGGTTGTTCTGCCTACCGGCCATTGAAACCTCTGGCCATGCCGCCCCGGACGCCCCCCGCCGGCCGCACCCCATGGCCACGCCTCCTGCCGGTTGCGCCATCCGCCCTTCGAGCTGCCCATGCTCATGCCGCCCGCCAGCCTCTCGAAGAAACCAATGCCCTCACGACACCCTAGTCGAACCAGCCCGTGCCCCTCATTGAACCCAGATGAAACGGCCATGTGCCCTGGCGAAACCCCCATGGATAAGCCACCCAATTCCAGGTTGGGCTGGGTCTGTCCGACCAGGTCAGATCGGACCTAGGCCCACTATGCCCCTTTACTTTCATTTGGCTATATCTTTGGTACCGGACATTCGTTTGATGAACCATCAACGAAGATGGAATTAATGGAGAAATATGGTACCTTGGAGTATACACCACTGGAGTTTTTGTTTGATATAGGAAACAGAATGGTTTTATCGATCACGAATCCAACCGAGGCCCCCAGGACTAAATAGCTAATAACTGAATGACCGGGCATCCGATTGACGTTCTGTCTCTTACGTTGAGACCCTAGTGATGTGGAATAACTTTTTGATACTTTTTCATGGGACCTCATGGTAGTTGGAGTATCGAAAAATAACTTGTGGAGTGGATCCTCCCAATGAAGATAGAGTGTAGTCCGTAGACCTAGTAGCTGGCTGAGACCTGATTACTACAGACCATTTTGACACGGAGTGACTTTACAAGCATAGTGTGGAGTGCCTTGTTGTCGTGGAGGACTGACATAGGGGAGAGCCTTGGTGTAGTGACAGACCCACAGTACTCAACTTGAGGATTACCTCAGATAGCTATGAGGGGGAGCGCGCTTGGTGACGCGGCAGACCCACAGTGGGGAGCGCACTTGGTGACGCGAAAGATCCACGGTACTCAACAGGAGTTGTACCTTAGTAGTCCAAGGTTAGTGGGAAGTGCGATTGGTGTCGTGGTACGCCAACTATACTCAATAGAGGAGGATTTCTGTTGCAGCCGAGATTTCGACCATGTGATTGTGAATGTTACTTGATACTACCCCAAGAATAAAAATCCAAATTGTGCTGAGTCTGTTTTTCTATGTCTTCCTCATGATTTAGACGAATCACATGATAACTTAGGTATATTTATGGGCATATTCCTAAGTTGTATTATCTATTGATTTCATTATTTTTGGTTTATCATTTGTGGATTTTGTGAGACATTGATGGTATCGGGGTCCCTAATAATTATCGTTATACTCACCACTACACGGGCTATGCCTGAACTTTTTTGTGTTGGATGCAGACGACGAACATCACTGACTAAGGCCGAGAGTACCAGGACTATATGGTACTTAGAGGTGGACCTTATGACTTATTGGTACAAAGAGGAGATGGACGAACGAGAATTGCCGAAGATGCGATCAGTACCTACCCATCAGGTAGGAACCTTAGAGGACGATCCAATGGCTATCTTTATTTTTCATCAGATGTATTGAATTTCAGTTGTAATTGTATTTTCCAATTGGGCTTATATTATGGACCCTTTTTTACATACTGTACTCACTTGTTTACTATACAGTTGACTTGCGTACATACCATGATGTGTGTTTGGTTGCGTGTTTTTACAGGTTATAAAGGCAATGCCTTCCCATTTTTAGAAAATTATGCCTTTGGTGCTAGTTTCTATCCACTTTCCGATGGAATGAGGGCTTGGGGTTGTCATGAAACATGCCCTAGGGGATTGGTCGTGACAGATATATCCTTTAACAATTTTTTGAAGCAAAATTTTTTATTCATGTTTCCTTTTCACTACCATATTATGTGATATATGCAATTTTTTATAATAGTTGACAGTGTATATGGATTACTAACATTGAAAAAAATTAGGATAGTCTAAATTATTAGGTTGCAATGAATCGTGATCTGAATTAAGAAGCCAATTCTTTTTTACCCCATCTCATAATTGTATGAACATAGTTTGTGGTTGTAGTAGTTAGAAAAAATGGATCATATATGATTTATGTGTCCATATAATGGAAAAAACGACATTTATTAAATATCATATGTATACTATGGACAATATAAGGATGGGTTACACACACATTATTTTCACAGTGCATTTAATATCATTAAACAGAATGAAATGTTAATCCAAAATTTTTTAAAGTGAAATATATAACTCTAAAACCTTTGAATAAAGAGTTGTTGTGATCTAATGTATGATATGATGTATTTTAATTAGATACAAAAAAAATTAAACATTAAGGAAATGGATGGTCAATGAAAAATATTCAAATGAATGAATGTTTTATGACGTTTTAATGGAACTTTAGTGATTCAAAGCTATTTTGCTTGGTATAAATATTCAATTAGTTAGTGGGGCCAAATTTGGATAAACCAATTATCATTGAAAGATAATGGTGTCTATTAGATCTAGACTTACTGATTATCAATTTTCACGATAATATATATTGATTCAAACACTTATGGAATAATGTGTGATGTCCTGATGGAATCATCAAAGGATATTTTAAAAAACTAATACAAAATTAATATTTATTTGGATGAATAATGATGATGAATGGGTGGACATGGATGATGAATTTAATAATATAGTTAAATACATATTATAATCATTAATATTTTTCACAAAATAATATGATAAATGTAACATATAACTGAAATAAAATTAATTTAAAGGTATTATTCGCATGCTATTATAACCCCCTCCCCACAATTTTAAAACATGATGGGATATAACCCGGGACATCCAGACTTGCGCTTCTAGTTGGCCCTAGGATAGAAACTATCACTTATGGTATAATAAACAAAGATATGGATTACATTTCCCCGTATGGGAATCTAGTAGAAGTCAGAGATGATATGTTTACACAATCAAAAAAATGTGGACACATATATATAAAATATAAAACCAAATGGAAAGTATGAAATGTCAAATATTAGAGAAAAACATTAATGGGAAAAATTTGTTAGCCAAAAGGTAAATGTTGTAGTCTCCATGAACCCCAAATATCTCCATCGAATTTACAAGATAGTAATATCTATCATGATCTATAATTTTATCCAACTATCTTTAAAACCCATTAATATTGTAAAAGGATGAGAATAACAATATTCATTCCCATCCTAACTATGGAAAACTCTCAGCATGTATAACACACTATAGAGAATATAGTATTTAATAAATCATAAATGGTATCAGTACTACTACATCCTCTATGGTCTTCCACTATTCCCTAATATTCCACAACCTGAGAACAAGTCATTAAATTAAATCCTACCCAATGAAATATTTTAAGATAATCAAAACATGAATCATTTGAATTAGATTACCACATAATCCATTATCACATATCCATATATAGTAACCAAGTATTTTTTGTAATCCAGCTAAACCAATATGACATATATCAAACATCGTGATTTATAACTCAAACCATTGCATTCCATACATAGAGTTTGTACCTCAATCCATCATAGCCTATACTTGATATTCATATAATAATATGTTGAAATCTATATCTAGTAATACATGTGTTTGAATGAATCGCAAGAAACCACAATCATCTACACACATATATGGGAAAATTAACAACCACACATACCAACACATGTGACTACTATAATAATTGATTAATGAAAGTGGGGGTAGTAATCAAACCTTCCTCTAATGAGGAGGTTGAAAAAAACTAACTCCTAGAGTCAATTGGGTTTCAATTTCCCTAGCAATCATGGAAAAGGTGGAAAATGAAATCAAAGAATATACATGATATAATATAGCTCAAATAAGCGATATGTTCATAGTATACTATTAAAATAAACTTCATAAAATATTACGTGGACACCTAACATTATTTTATAAGACCATATATTCTATAACAACACAATTATATAAAGTGACACATTAACTAGTTCTTTGGTTTATTTTTTATGTATAACCATTGATTAAATCAATAGTAATTAGTAATCCATTAACAATTTTCAAAATTTCATTACATTTCATTAATCATCATGATTATTTCCATTCCTCGTAGGAATAATCCAAACAATGTTTTTGGTATATCAATATTTACATATTTTAAAATTTTCATTCCATCTTCTACCAACCCCATTGATTAAACATTTATATACTCATTATTAGAATCTTTCCAAATCTAGGATTAGTAGGAAAACAATACTATGTTACCACCAAGAAGAAACATGCTACCATGAAGGTCTATATTCCTAAAGTAGTGGGAAAATGAATGAAAAAAAAGAAACATTAAAATTTCCAATAAAATGATTCATAAGAAAGAATACCAACACTCAACATCTCATCAATGGGTAATATGAGATAAACCCATTAAATCACAAAAAATTCCATCACCAACCCCACAATTTAAATACAGATGCATCACAAAATCAAAGTCATCAATTGATGCGACATCATATGGGCCTCCCAAATCACATATCAAAATATATATTCCATCCTCAGCCATACCTGACTCACATCACATATAGACCTCTTCTCCACATATCACAATAGAAACATGAGGCTCAGTTGTATAACGTTTATAAAACAAGGGTAAAAAACATAGCATCGCAAAAAAATCATTACCAAAAAAGATATCAATTCAGAAATAGAGCTCTCAAAATATGAAATTCCAACTTCTCCTGAAAACAGTCTCTAACAACTCTAAAACGTGGAACTCAGTATTCTAATGAAAATGTTAAACTATGGCCATATAAAATTATATTAACAAAAAAACCGTTTTTATTTCTTCATGAATTTACTAATTCATTAATTAACTAGTTCAAACTAGGGGAAACCTAATGAATTAAGATAGAATATTCAATCAATGAACAATGAATTTATAATTTATTCAAATTTAAATAACATACAGAAGTACCATTCTCAATTGACAAGTCATTTAATCTATTATCAACAAGAATAAACTTGCATTACAATATAAATAAATTCTATTACTTATAAGGAATATCTATTTCATTTAAAAATTCCCATTGCATGTCTCTAATTATAATCAAATAATATTGGCCACTATAATTAAAAACCCACTTTAATTAATTGTAATAAATTTAATAATCAAATAATTCATGATTTACCTACATTATCAATTTTATTCCTTAAAAACAAGAAAATAAATAGCAAAAAAACTAGTGAACAATAAAGGAATAGATTTCACATTGCCTATTGTTTCATGAGGCAGATCGATATAACAAAATAAGGAAACAAAACCTAAAACATGTGATAACAACCAGTACATTAATCAAGACCCATATTTATTAGTTCATTTTTCATCCTATATAAATGGATAAAAAATGATAAACTTTTTTATTCACATAACTATATATTGAATTAACGAATCCCCTTACTCAAAATCCATCAACATTATTTTCAATAGAATGCACCATGTCACTATTCTCATATCAGCTCACTAATCATAACTATATCCAAATGAGGAAGCTACTACACAAACTCACCAAAAACAAAAAATATAAACCCCATTAGAAACTTTTGATAGAAAACAACATAGCGTGGAGAGAAGATATAGGAGGAACCAAGATCAAATGGGATGAAACCAGATGAAAAAATGATGAAGGAACATTATATTAACAAGGATGACCTAATTTAATATATGGCTACCTTGGGATTTATTCCGATTTATGAGATCTCCAAAAAATCCCAAAGTTATCTAATATTCACCTGGAGATGGGATATAGAGCCACTCGCTAAGAAGTTTGGATAAAAACATAAAACATGAGTCCTTTAATGATGTAAAATTCATGGATTTACATGATATGTATCCCCTTTCATGTTATGTAATGACCTTGTCGTATTCATGAAATTTACATTCACAATTTGTAAGAGTTACACACCATGTATTCTCCCTTCTTCCATTATCTTATAGACCCAAAAATTTAAAATTTATTCAATGAATCTTATAAGATCCCCTTTTGTTGGATCCTCACTTGTTGTTGGAAAACATAGATTAGTGCCCCAATATTAGGTACCTCTCAAAAATATGTTAAACTTGATTATCTAGAAACAAACCATAAAAAAATTATAAATGGGCCATCCGAACATCCATGCAGCGAGATAGCTCACAAAGATATCTCCATCAATGGAGCTGAACCATTTCTTTAATAGAACAGGTGAAAATCTATGGAATTTCCATAAGAAACACCTAAACGCCCTCCTAGTGAAGGTACCTCTAAAATATATGAAATACCACCACATTTGATAAGAAAATATCCAGACATAAGAAAGAATGGTTAATATAAATAGGGGAACAATTTAATAAGAGAAGAGTTAAATAAGAATCATCTTTTTGTGTTGAGAAAGAATCGGTTACTCATGATACCATGTTATCTTCTCTGTGCCACAATTCCACCAAATGAAATGAACATTGGAAATAGAATTATTGTGAAAAAACTTCTTGTGGAGGTCTTAGTTCTCAACAGGCGAACCCTCCAAGGTCGTATCATTGTCATCATCAATATTTACCCAATCAGCCACTTGGGATTCATAATGAATATAATGATCCAACCGCCACATTGGAAAAAATCTTGTCTTACGATTTTTAGTGCGGGATGTTTTTTATAATATTCCATGTATAGAATATGTTCGATCAACTCAAATGTCCCAAAAAACTAGGAATAATATTCATCCACTGACCAAAATATTTGTGCACATGATGAGGATCCAACATTAGGATCACATGATCTCCCAAGTCTCACACTAGTGTCCTCTTAATATACTAAACATATGATTTATATATATACATAACTACCTCAATCCTCTTTAAAATTACCTAAAACATATCTTTTGTATACTATACTATTAATTTCCAATTAATTTTAGCCTATGTGAAAACATTCTTGGAAAATAGATAAATAATTGATCTACTGTACAAAATGTCAAATATTGTCAAATATATGGTTGAGTGGAAATTACTATTTTCATAAAACTCGACCAAGGGTAGGTTCCTCATCCAAAAAATAAGAAAATAATGGACACAAGGGAACAAGGCATATTCTTGTGTCTGGATGATCCACTCTATCATAACATCTTTTTGTGGAAGTAAAAAAGTGTTATGGATTAAATCAGAATGAAAAGAATACTAGAGAAATTTCCACGCACTATATGATAATTTATGATCCCAATAAAAATCAATTTCTTCAGGAATCCATATAATTACAAAACATAATCTTGATACTTCATTATAAAACCCACATATGTTCAAATTATAAATCACTATAGATTGGTTTCATTTTTTCAAATGATCCAATATTAGCCCTATAAAATCATAACCTCCCAAACCATAAGGAACATTAGTAATGAATTACCTTTATATATATTATCTCATCCAACTAGGATCAAATAAATTGTAGATAAAACCACCATGATCATAGTGCATGGAATTAAACATCATGTAGAAAAAAATAAAGAATGAAACTCTAAAAATATTGAAATCAGCCCAGGATATGAAAATTGAAATCTTAATTTTTGGTATATCTTTTTCATGCCAGAATGTACCACTAACAGATGACTATGTAACACCAGATGAACTATCTATTGAATCACAAAAGGATTTAAATTCATTTCTGAGAGAAAACCATGGTTCATTCAATCATCAGAATAACAATCATTGAAATCCAAAAAAAACAATAGGATCTCTCCATATCTCATGCTTAGAATCCCTATATATGTACACCACAACTGTCTGCACCAAATATGATTCTATTATCATCTAGAAAAGGAAACCTCTACCACCAACCACTATCCTTCCATAAAGAATCACTTGGAGTTCATCCATCACTCATTATGAATCTTCAGACACACACAAAGAATAAATAAATGAATTCTTACACAACACCTAGTCCCCAACATTTCCAATTCATAGAGTATTAAAAATATGTAAGTCATAATGAATAATTAATTTCATTCCCTAAAATTCTCAAAAATTCATTTCATATTCATCGAATACATAACTCTGGCTTTATCAAAAAATAAAAACCACAATATTTTCATTATTGATGTAATTTATCCACAAAATCAAATAAAACACCAATGTCACCTACATGAGATCATGTATTACATAGTTAATTTCATGAAGAAATAACTAATTATACTGATAATGAACAAATGATCTCCACTACGTCAGAACACAACCAATGTCGAGACATAAATTATCCTCAAAAACCTCAAACTAAACACAATATACTAGAAAAAATTGAAATGGAGCATTGAAAAACTTCTATTCATGTAGTCAAATGTTCACTAACATAGGTTAGTCTCAAAACAATTCTTGGTTATTTTGTTTCAAGGTTATTAGAGGAGTCACCACCTATGAAAAAATCATATAATAACCATATGTGAAATATTGTAATATCAAGGAACCTTTAATCTACTCCCACATCCTTAGGAACATACCAAGACACAAATGACTCTAATGAATATCCATGAAATCACATTTTCATTACATCCCAGTCATCTACTCAAAAACAAATATCTCTCAAATTAGAACAAATAATCTCTAAAAGATCATCCTGAAATGAGATGTACATGAGGATTTAATCAATGAATACCATGATGAAATCATCCAAAAACTCTCTAAAAAAAATTCATTAACTCCATTAACACCACTGCAGAATTTATTATATATAAAATTATTACAAAAAACACTTATTGCCACTTATGAATACTAAAAGTATTCATCATAAAAACATCAGTTTCACAATTATCTGAAAATATTTTAATAAAAAATCAATCTTCAAGAAAAAAAACACTCCAATCATTTAATTGAATAAGACCATAGTCCATTTCAAAGGATTATGGTCGCTCACAATCTCTTTGTCCATCTATTGATAATTAATACAATGCCACAAACTTCAATTGTCCTTCTTTATGAAAAATATTTGTAAACCACAACATGATATTCTTGGATAAATAAAACCTCACTAAAATAGATCACCGATATATACATGAATGTCTTGAAATGATTAAGGATCATCCTTCTATGTATTCATTCATATAGGAGACATAGCTAGCAATAAATCAACACCAAACTCAATCTCAGATCGAGGGGATAATGCAATAAATTTGTTTAGAAATATATTTAGTAATTCTTCTACATCCCTATGGAACACCAACTACATAACCTATGATATGATTAACATTAAATTGGTTATTAATTAAAAAAATTATGGAACACAAAAGTTACCTATATCTAGGACTCCCTCTCTATAAAAACCACTATTTATGCGTTATATTCATAGACAAATAACTTACTCTATAGAAATCCATGATATAGTAAAAAAAATACAAACAATACATGTCGATTTTAATTTCATAAAAAGGTATCTGCAATCATAGCAAAGACTATCAAGAGCATTTCTTACCCATCACTGGATAACCCATCTATACATACATCATATAAGTCATCTTGACCTCCAACAATCTTAGTCAATTCTAGGGGAACTAGAATCCACTTTACCTCAATTACATGTTCATTGAAAATTGTAGGGGAAATATAAGAGTGTGTCACTCCTAAATAAATTGATGAATGATCCGAATCAGAAAATAAGATAATAATACATCCAAAACGTTTCTCCATCCTGTAACTCACAATACTACTGATTTAATCTCATAACGACCCACTTGAGATCAGTTACGTCCCTTCCAAGGAAAACCTCCACCACTGCACTCTAATCTTTATGGATGAGGAGCATATTAGGGATATCCTCTATATACCACATCCCCTATATTTTGATCTAAAACTGGAGAACCCTGTTTCTTCTACCACGGCTGAAACTACCTCAATATTGGATCCTAAAGAAGAACACCAAGAATGTGATTAATTATCAATTTGGCCAACCATTCTCACTACGATTGTCCATGGTCTCCAAAATAGAAACACATGTATAATTCATTGACAAATTTTGGAGATCTTCCTCCACTATGGAAATTATGATGTAATGAATGGGACCTATCCCTAGGTGACTGAATGCACTTCCTTCAAGGAAATTAGAAACCATAGACCACATATTAGCTTTATGATGAATATTGATAACTCCCCTCTAGGGATGATACTATTTACTCCAGAGCTCTCTCTATATCCACTACAATTACCATCACTTATAGAAACATAATAACCATAAATGTGTTGAGAAAGGGCTTTTTATTTGGATGAAAATACTTATCAAATTACAATTCCCCAGCCTCATCATATGGATGTTTTCTTGGATCATATCATAATGTTGTCCTAAAGAAATATAGAATTATTTAATACTAGAGAACCCTTAAATAATGGTATGAATATCAAGGTTATTAGAATCCATTGTGGTTGAAGAAATAATATCAACTTTGAACATTTTTTGGAAATTATTCCATGATATGTTTGACTCCTCATGTGTCTTGATGAATAGTACCCATCACTTCCTTGTTTCTTTATCCAACATCGTCACATATAATGAAAGATAGTGATACTACTAAGAATAGATCAAATATAAGGGTAATTCAAACTCCTATAAGAATTTTTCTTTGAATGTATCTTAAATTGAGGGTATATACTTCTATATACTACAGTAATTAATCTATCATAGTGTCTTCAATTGACATTCATCATCATCAGCCTCCACTCTACATCAATCTTCTTGCATATAATTTTTAACATCATCAACGCAAACATGATTAGAGAATAAACCATGATCCCTTACTAAAAAAAGATAAAACTATTATAAATCTTAATCCTAGAATATCGAATAATGGATATTAATTAATTAAATAATATATAAACATGTTATGGTTTTAACATATACTATATTCTACCCATTTAATACATAGGCGCCAAAATGAATGATATGTGATCCCTTCCTAACTCAATACACTAAAACTAATGTAACATTATCTAGTGTGATCGTCTAACATAATGGTCCATTCTTCTGATCATAAGGGGTCCAAAATACATGTGTCTCGTCTGGCCTCATGTGTTTACATCACATACTATGATTAGATGAAACTTCTTCCCTACCATCCCAAGAAACCTCATCTATTCCTAACACTAAACATTATCCCATTTATCAAATCTAATCCATTTTTCCACTCTCTCGCAATCCCCTTCCCACAATGATACTCTCGTTATGGGAGATAAATGGGGAATTCCAAAGATCCACAACCATTATGCCCTAGGATGGTGAATAGTAGTGATGGTATTTTATATATGTATATAGTAGGCATTGAATTCTAAGAGAAACATTATAATGAGAGTGATAAGTAGGGTGAAACAACCAATACCTTCTGAGATGTATATATAAAATAAAATGAATGAGAACTCATTAAATTTCATACCACACAAATGCATGAAAAAAGGATTCTATAGTACCAAAATGGTAAATCGGAATGTAGCCATTACTCCCAAATAGGTCTTTCAAATAATGAGAAATTAATATCCTACCAAATCATAGACCTTCTCCAATTGAACATAAAAATATTTTATATATATATAGGGTGATAGTAATAGTATACTATACAAGATCAAACCCAATTTCAATTGAGAAAAAAAAATTAATCCTTGCTAATGAAATGTGAATAAAATTGAAACCAACTCCCCACCTTAAATTTTTTTACTATTATCAAATCCTAAACATTCCTACCACTAAACATGTATCATATATAATATATCATATAATATAGTGATAAATAATCATTAATACTCTATTACCACTTCCCCACTAGTTTTTTTCTCATCTGAAGTGTCACACATCCTGAGCATCGGTCTCCAAAAGTATGCTAGACTAAATACACCTAGGAATAAATTCACAATAAACACCTCATGCATCACATAAACAAAATATAGCATATCACATATCCAACTATAATAACCATAAAATTTTCATCAGTCACCACATTAAATATGACATATATCAAACAAATATTATTATACCTCAAGGAATTACAACAAATATAATGACTTTCTACCTCATGAAATCAATTCATATAGATGTCATATCTATAACAATAATTTAGATACTATATATGATAAAAAATGTCAATGAAATAACCACAATCCATCACATTCCTATACACACATTAATGGAAATCCTAACTACCATTAATATTATCACATGTAAATACCCGGAAAAGAGAGTGTGTATTGAGGGTGTAGTGATCCATCCATCCTCTCAATATGATGATGGAAAATTCACTTTCATAGAGTCCAATATGTGTAAACTATGCCCAAATAGAATGGGTGTGGATGAATATAAAATCATAAAATATTTATGATATATAGCTCACAATCATACTATAGGAATAACCTAAACATAGAATCAGATGCAGATAAAGTCACTCAGACTCATAAATTCGCCTACCAAGACCACATATCCGATAAGGATACAAGCATATAAAATATTAAAATTAAATACATCTAAATTTTATATTATTTTCATCATTTATTTAATTCATTATCCATTGAAGAATATTTTACATTTTTTCATATTTAATTACCTTAAATTAATCATCTGAATAATTTCTATTCTATAGTGGAATAATCCAATTCTTGACAATGATTTTTCAATATTAGAAAAATTTTAAATTTTCATTCCATATTCCACTAAATCCATTTGTTAAACATTTATTAGTTATTTATTCCCATATTTTCATATAATGGTTCACTGGGAAAAAAATCCTATGATAAATCCAATAGGAATCATCATGAAATCATCTCGAGATGCCTCAAATAATGGGGAAAATAATGCCGATAAAACAAGAAACGGGTCCATCATCGATTATATTGATTCATAAGTGAGCATAGATGTTATAAAAATATCATAAATGATAAATAAAATCCTATAAAAATTCCATCAACTACTGTGAAATACCCATCACCCAAATGCATATACTGATGCATCTCACCATAATAAGGATCAAATGATTCTACATCATTCAGGATTCTTAGACCAAAAATCACAACATCTAACCTAGGATCAACCAAAAAAGGACAAAATAATATATTAAAATCCCCATCCCCTATAAATATATCCACCTTAGTCTCACATAACATGTTTCACACGTTGATCACATAAAAACTTAGTAAAAAGCATTCATTAGGGGAATTGGGACCTAAAAATAAAGAATTCATCCTTCTTAGGAAACTGAGCTCCAAGGACTCCAAAAATAGTGTATCAACCATCATGAGAAAAAGGGAAAATCAGGAAATAATATATTATATTTAACCTTAAAGAAGTTCTAATTTCATCATAAATTAACTAATTCATTTATGATCTATTCAGAACTATATAAAATTATTCAATTAAACTATAATAAACATTCAAGTAGAAAATAATACTGGATTCATTCTAGTTTGAAAATACATTGAGAATTACCATTCATAATTTACAATTATTTTCAATTACTATCAGTAAAAATATACATTCTTCACATTATTTATCACTTCCACTAATAACATGGAAGATGAATTTCAATTAAAAATGTGAATTTAACTTCATTGACTATCATCAAATTAAGTTATCCACTAGATTAAAAACAAGCCTCCATAAATTTAATTATGAAAATTAATTATTAATTAATGATGGATTTACATTCATCAATAAATCAAAATATAAAGAACAAAATAATCCATATAATAAATATATATTCTATAAATAATGGAATTGAGATCACACTATCTATTAAATCAGGAGTCAAATCGACATCACTATACAAAGTGACAACAACGCCAAAAAATGATTGAAACAGGTTCTATAATCTATTTTAATAATGATTACATCAATTTCATTTCCATAAAATGGATAAAGATAAAAAAATCATTTATTTCATATAAATTAATATAGAAGCAATGAATCCCCTACCTTAAGAGTCGTCAATTTACTTCATATAATAATATTCCATGTTTGATATATCCAATGTTATATTCCTTTAGAATATCTTCAATAAAAGGATTCCACAGAATTTGTTCACCAAGAACATCGAATAGAAACCCCATTAGAATTGTTATAGTGAAAAGCAATAGAAATTAGAGAATATATGGTTGGAAATGGGGTAAAATTTTGAGAACCTACCAGAAAAATAATGAAGAACTCACCTTGGATCATAAAATGTCACCACAGATCAGTGAAAAAATGAAAAGAATGAATCTCAACAAAGGGTACTCTAAAATTCAAAAATGGGAGATAATGTTTTCTAGTAATTTGTGGAGGGAGACATTTAAGACATGGTTTTGAGAAAACATGTACAGATGAAACATTTAATGATTTAAATAATTTGGGATTTACACAACATGGAATCCCCTTTCACATCATATAGTCATCAAGGTATGATTATGGGAGATAAAATGTATCATATTTATTATTAATCACTAAAAATTACTAGTCATAAAGAAGCCCTACACAAGTCGTTATTTTATAATACAAAAAATAAAAGTCTTACACAATGTGAACTCTCACTTCTTCAAAAATATTCATAATACAATTCATCAAAACATATTACAAGCCTCCTCTGATCACCACTATATTCTAGTACTCACAAAGGGTTGGACCACAATGATCTGGGCCCTCACACATAAAGGGTATAAATATTTTATCATGGTATTGGTTTGAATAAGATTATATTTATTTGTGTTTACATGTAAAATTCCAAACTATACATCCAAAAATGATTATAGTGTTCCCAAATACCAGGAATTATAGGGTAAATTTGTAATGTTAATCTATTTTTGAGTCATCTATATTGTATACCCCTATATGGATCTATCTCTCATGTTCAAAATGTTTGTTCATGTTTCATGTTCACCTATGGGATGAAAAAGGTCATGTTAGATTGAAACTTTTAAAGGTGATTTATCATCATAAGAATATTATGATGGTCTTCTAATATTTAGTTTTTTTATTAAAGTTATATACACCACACACATTAATTTTTTTTAATATGATTTTTTTGAATAATAAATGAGTTGATAAGAACAAGATTTAGGGCTTTTTTATGGTTATAAAACAGGTGTATCATTACAAAAAATGAATCAATATCTATATATTCTATTTAAAACAACTGATTATGTTGATGTTGGATAGTCATACAATATTATTATAAATCATTTAATCAATAGTGAAGAAACCTTTATAGATATTGATATTATGGAGGAGATTGATGTTTTTTTAGTGGGGATAAATATTGGGAATAAATTTTTTGAGAATCTATTTTTATGATCTATCTAATAAATGAGGAGATTATACTACATAGTATAGGATGGTGTATGAAAAATGGCTCCATAAGATATACCACACTTTTTTTTATCATCCTATGATAATGAATATGTGAAAAATTGTTTATAGTAATGTAAAATGTAAATGGTTTTCCATTATATTAACAACATATGTCTTGGAAAAATAAATTTTTTATTTTTATAAAATATAACTTGATTATGAATATAAAAACATTTTTTAATGTATTTCATTGATTTGGATTGTGTATAGAAAAAGTTGGTTTTATCGCTATGATAGATCATTTTCAGTTGAACGTTATATTATTTTTTAGGAACCTTGTATCATGTAAAATTTTTAGTTGATTTAGAAATAATATTTGTAATAATTAAAGTAATATAAGAATAACTATGTATATTTAAGTAATAGGAAACAAATAATGATTAGAGAGTATATATAATCAAAGATCCATCTCATTTTTATTCTAATGTTGTAAGGTGAGATGTGGAAGAGGAACCCATTGAATTGAGTGGGAAAAAATATTGGGGAATTTGAAGTATAAATTTAAAAAGATATTTTTTGACTCTTTATGTTTCCCTTCATATATAAATAATGAAACACGTTTTTATTTTATATCATTGCTATTTTTTTTATCATCGTAAATAGAATAATGGAATAAAGTCACACAATGTAAATTCAAATATGTATTGGGAACATATGTCTTTGGATTGGGACTAATTGTTTTGAATAATATATATACATTAATATATTTTAAAATTGACCACATGTAATTTGTTTTAAATTAATTGTACAAGGAAAAGTTCCCAAAAATATTGACGGGTTTCTACGGAATTTTATATTGTTAATAATGTCCAAAAAATACCAAAATTGATGAAAATTTAATAAATTATTGTTTTATTGGTAAACATTTATATGATAATATGTTCTACTGATGAAGATCTAGCTAATAAATAAGAGATCACATAGTATAAAATAGTGTCCTCTATAACAATTAAAGACTTGTGGTGTTGTATGGTTTTATGTAGTACTGTGTTGATCTAACTCAATAAGAAATGGAATTTATTCCCCTACATGTAGGATAGATAGATAAAAAACTAATGAGAATAATGTGTTCCAATCCTTTATATGATGGGTTAGATTGTGGGTAATTTTGCAGGTAGGAATGAAAAAGGAGGTCATTATGTTATTATGCATCATATATTATCATGAATAAATATATGTATGGTATATATAATATTTCATTAACCTATATATATCTATATTTTGTAGAATAATATTTTATTAAATTGGGTTTCTGGGTTAGATATGTAAGTATACAACATTGTGAAAAATATGAAGGTTTTCTTTATTGGGGAGAAATCTCATTAAGAAAAATATAAAGATACTCATTTAAAAATAGGACCTCATGGGACATTAAAGGTTGAGATAATAAAATAGATACATATTTAGTTATAAAACATAGTTATTAGAGTATACTTATAATTTTATTAACAAGAAGATGAAACCAAAAATAGATTTAGATGTCTAGAACCAAATAAATTTCATGAGTGTTATTACTATTGAGATTTGGATATGACTATGTTTTTGGACATTAGGTTATTTCGTAAGAAAATATGGGTATAGAATATCATATTTCTAATTTGATGTTCAATTCATCTTTAGGGTATTGAATAGATGGTGGATGTTGATGGGAACTAAAGACTCTTATGATGAACTTTCCCTCTTTTGAGGAAAAATGTTTTCTAAACCAACTAAAAAATCCAATGAAATTTAGTGTGGTTGACAACATGTGACTAAATCTTACATCATTTTTCTAAGAGTTTTCTTCCTATATTTCACATGATCCATCCCAATCATTCATAATTTACAGACAAATAAGATCTAAAATATCTGATGTATCCATCTCTATTAGAGAAATAGTATATATTTGGATTATTAATGATAATGCATGAGATCTCGTTATAGGGTCCTTTTTTACACACATTATTCAATTCAACATTATACCACAACGATGAGAGTGAATTTTTATTTACCATCTAAAAACAAAATTATGGACTGTATTATTAATCTTTTTATAGGGAGTGAATTATAAAACAACATAATAGTATGATAATAGGACATTATGGACCAAAAATATAATTATGGGACATTATTCTTGTGAAAGCATTCATTGGTGGATTTTGGAATGAACTCTCCATCCATAATGATTAATGAGTGGGATCCATTATTCTAGTCCATCTATATGGTATACTATATTTCCTTTTTTAAAAAATATTATTAATATTTTCAATGTATCACAATATTTATGGGAGTTATATCAATTACTTATTATAAATAAATGTGGAAATTTATTCTTAAATAATAATTAAATGTTTTTTGGAAATTTATTCAGGTTAGTTAGTTTACATAATAATTCATTATCATCTCTATAAAAATCATTTATCCACTTCTAGGATAATTTATATATGGTTATCCTATTAAAGAATTGTATTTTATGAGAATTTAGAAAACATAAATTTGTAGGTCTAATTTTTTAAAACATTAAATATAATGTGATGCTTCCATTGTGGCAGTATTTGTTGTGGAGTGATGAGACCACATAACATGCAATATTTTACATACAAATAATTATTTATCTTTTAAACTATCTTTTAGGGGATAAAATTTGTGGTCTTATTAAAGAAATAAATATATAAATTCATTAAAATAGGATAACTTGGATAGTGTTTTGGATTGGATATTTTATTCATTGTAAAACATTTTCAATAAATACTAATAACAAATAGATTAATAATCTATATATGTGGTGTGAGGTAAAACTATTATGGTGAATTTGATTGACATCATGAAGTTTATTATTGCCTCAAATTTTATATCCTCTTAAGATAAATCACAAACCCATTTTTAGAAAGACTTGGTGGATGTGGTGATATACGTTAATTACATGGATATATTTGGTTGATATTACACCTTTAAATTTACTCCCTAGATGTGAAATTTGATATAATATATGGAAATATAAAATAGATATAAGGATATATAAATTAACAAGGAATATTAATGGAAGAAATGGATCATCTTAATGATCACCATGTAATTATTTGTCATTGTTGGAATATAAAATCAAGGACACATTATTTGATAATAATACATAGTTCTTTATTAATAATAAATATCAGAGCCTCTAAATATTTTCAATGAATAATTAGAAAAAAATCTTTTGAATGATGAATTTTTGTTATCCTAGTTTGGATTGAATCCTTCTTATATACTATTAAAAAGTTCATTAGCACGATCATTGCAAAAATTGTATCACATATAGTGTTACTTCTGAGTTGAACTAAAATACCATCATATATGTGAAAGCAAGGAGAGGGATAAATTGAACCCTACTCCCATATTGTCCATAAATTAGATTAAATACTAAAATTGAACCACCATTGATATCATGAGGGTCTTATAGTACCATTTGATAAAAATTCAGTATAATAATATTGGTCGTGTATACCACCTAATTATTTATGAAACATTCTAAAAATAAGATCGTATACTATAGAACTACCTCTTTTTGGGAGATGAGAACAATCCCCAATGTATATCAGTTATGTTTCTAAATTTCAATTATAAAATCAATTTTTATTTTATAGGAACCATCAAAATTTTCATCTAATATTCGTGGATTTTCATAGGAAAAATGTTATTGGGATTTTTATTCCCAACTATTCATTCTATATTGGGGTGTGCAATGAAAATGTCTAAAATTTACATTTTTATAATATACATTTCCATAAAATAAAAAATATCAAACTTATTCATGATTATTTTTACTCATTCTTGTTCAACATTTAGTATTGTGTGAATGAGGATATACTAGTGCATGTCAATAAAAGAGACAATGTGTTCATTATGATCCTATGTATATGGTTTCTATGTCAAAAATATGAAAAATAATATAATTAAATTCCTCTAAAATATTTATTTTTTATTTTAATGTCTATATTATTTATAGTAATATATTTTTCTCAACTTTTTACTTATTATAATTCATTCCCTCAATAGGGGAACTAATCCATAATTCCCACATGTTTATGTAAAAAATCATATGTTTTCCGTTTAGGTTTTTCACCACTAATGTGGTATAAAAATATGTATTTATATATGGACGATGGATCATGGAAAATTATCACTCCCCTGATAGTTAGATCCATTATTCAATGGAATTGATAATGTTTAACACTTTATCAGAAGGTATGATCTAAAGAACAAGATGTTGGAAGTGAATTTTTATCCTCTCCTAAAACATTTTTATAATTTATGTGGATATAATTGTATTGATATTTTTTATTCAATGTATTTACATGATATTTTTATGGACCACTATAAATTTAAATAATATATTTAATGTCACCGAATACATGATTTTCTATGGGAGTCATCATCATGATATTTTGTGACACTCTTTTGAAATATTTTTTATAATAATAATTGATTTTAATATGGTTGTTTGTATTTGAAATCCATATAATCCACTTAGTATTCCATGGTTTTCCCTAAGATTTTCATGATAATATTATTCATGTCATATTGACATGTTCTTGTATGATTCTATAAATTTGATGGAATTACACAATTAATGTATACCTCTTATGGTACCTTAAAAGTATTATCTTTTTCACATTCATGAAACATATGGATATATTTGTATATCATGTATCCATTATTTTAGCTGGGGGAATGAAAATATGTTATTTGACAAATAATAAATATATGTGATATAGACCGGGGAATCATCCTTTAAATAAATATAGAAATGATAAAAAATTCAAGAAAATACAAACATTACCATTCTTCTTCTTATTAGGAGTGATAATGGAAATACATTAAATGTATTAGATAAACACATTTATTATTCCCATTAGATGCATATCATATTTATAATATAATTTTGTAGTATTGTTTAAATTCACTTTCATTGATGACTATATTTTACCATAATGATTTTCTAGAAATCCTAAATTGTGGTTAACCACTCCAGGATCAGTTCTGGTGTTATTTTTAATTCCCAAATCAATATGAAGTAATAATTCATAATTACATAGATATATTTACCTATTTCTATAGGGGTATTTTTTGAAATTATTATCATTGTTCATGGATCATCTTTAATTTCTATACTAAACTGTTTGAGATCATGAATAATGGATGAGACAACTTTATCAAATATAGGATGTTATTATATTTTTTCTTCCACATAACCCTAATCCTTATTAATTTCATCAGAGGATGATGATTAACGGTTAATTATCAGTATAAATGATTTCATAGGGATATTTTCATCATTTTTCAATTGAGACAAATCATCTCTTGATCTTGAGGGTATGGGTTCAAAAATCTAATTAAATGGTTCTCCATGGATTTTTTCTCTTTACATATCTCTATATTATGTGATAGATGATGATTTTATACATTAAAATTAATGGGATGATAAAGGGTTAGCTTATACATTTTTGAAAAGGGATCCTCTTTTCAACCTATAAGTGACAATGTATGTGTTTATATGAACCCTAAACTTTATGAGGAGTTATTTTTGTGATTGGACATATTATTTATTTTATGATCACATCATTAATCCTCATTATAATGTATATTTTCTTAAATATATATCATAATAATGGTTCATAACATTCCTTGACCTTGTATTTTTCAACTACTTTACGGATAATGGTCTTTTGGATTATTGAGCCTTAGATGTCTGGTCAAGATAGTGGTACGTTAGGCCATAATGAAATATTTTTAATGAAAAAAATTAATCATAAAAAAGGTGGAGGTTCATATTTTATTGATTAATGGTAGCCATAGAGTGATTATATTATCATGGATTTCATAATACAAGAAGGTATTAAGTTTATTTGACAATATAATAAAATAATCATTACTTAATGATTTCATAATTAAAATTTTATTTCTCCGATTTAATAGAAGATAAGTACCCAGCATTCTCAAAAATCATTGTATATGGTTATAAGTTTATTTCGAGAATATGTTATTATTCATATGAAGAAAAATGTCTATCTCTATCCATTTTCCCTTAGTTTAGTAGCATGTGATTTCCACATATTGTGATTAACATGGCTCGAAACAAATTTTCTCACTATATAATCATTTTAATAGTTCATTGATATATTATTTATGATGTTAATATAATTACAATGGTACATACTTTTCTATATAGAACAATACCCACATGATCATTGAATTTCTATCAATGTCCCGAAAGAGGTCCATATTCATAATTCTAGACGAAAGATCTCCAAATTGGTTACAAATCGTTTTTTTATTATTTTCTTATATCACAATCAATACAAACCCCTTTGTAATCATAATGGACTGAGTCAATTCATCAACACCATATCAATTGTTTTGGAAGATCTGTATGTGTATTTCATTGGTTCCAGAATGTTTATCAATGAGAGATTTATGGATATGGATGTCTTCAGGTAAAATATATATATATAGAAGCCTAATATATCCAGGTATGGTGCCTTATATGTCTTGTTCTTATGAGGGAAAAAATCTCTATTGTGTTCGTCCTGAATTACATTGAATGATAATGGTCATCAAATATAAATAATTTATATGGAAGGGTGAAACTATATTTCATGATGTCATGATTGGACTAGGGGATACAATTCTCACTATTATGATCTTCTATATCATAAATCATTCTTTTTGTGGTGTAATTTTGTTGTGGTTTCTTTTCCTGACCTAAATCTTAAGGATATATTTTTTGGTTATGGTGAGATGAATGTCTCACATTTTTATTCAAACTAAAAATTACGTATTTCCTTTTTTATCATATTGTATGATTATTTATAGATATTCCTTTAATGGTGATTGATTTGGTATATTGCCCTATTGATCGTGATTATTTTCCTATATCCAGTCTCTTTGTTTTATATGGATTGGGTGACTAGGTTTCTATAATATCAAGTGCCACGTACACCTCTTATTCATGGACCTCCTATTCCTTTTTCATACTCCCATACTCCAGAATTATGGGTAGAAAAAAATTATTAATTTTATACATAGGATTATGTATTCATCATGTTGATAAAATTCATATAATGATATTGTTTCTATTCATGTAATAGAATCATTCTCTATGGGGTGCTATCTATTAAATAATTTGATGGGGGGTCCCATCCTCTTAATGATGGTGAGTAGTCCACTAAAAGGGATTATAATGTATTTTGAATCAACGATAATTACTTTTTATTCAAATATTTTTTATTATATTTACATCATCATTAAGAATAATTTTATTAGAAGACTATGATGATGAAGAATGAATATATGTCTTATTAGGTGTAATGAATGTTAAAAATTGTTAATTGACCTTCACAATATGGTTAGTGTGTTCCTGATAGATCAATATATTAGACACACTTAAAACCTATATACAATCAATGGTTGATACTTCCAAATATTCTCCTTCAATATCTTGTGGGATTCAAAATAAACATGTTTGATTTGGATAGTGTATGAACTATTTTATATTCCCGAAATAATCCATATTCATGATAATCTCCACTAGTCAAAAATCATTATGGATATTGTTCAACAATATCTAATATTAGGGGAAATAAATATATTGTTAATTGAGACATATTTCAATAGATTTTTTAGAATCTGGAAATATGATAAACCCAATTTCCTAAGTGTTAATAATTTAGTGGTAAATTTGGTTTTAGAATAAAATCAAATTATTGAATTATATTCAAATATTGGAGGCCTATACTCTTTTCATCCACATTCTTTGGACACAATTGTTGTCTTTTCCTTTATAGAATATTCTCCATGTGATTTTCTAGTGATTTTGTATTGAGGCATGGTTGGGAGAAATATTAGGAATAACGTGTTGTTATTAATCTAATTAAACCCTCATTCATTGAGATATAATAATTGGGGTTTATTTAACCATTTCTCCCCAAATAGAAATCTCTAATATTATCCCAACTATTGGAAGATAAAAAAATATGATTGGGGTATTTTAATTGAATCAATGATATCAACAAATCATCATGGATATTTTATTTTAAAATCACTATTAACATATCTTATATATGATTAAAATTTTATGTGTAATTGAAATTCATCCATATGATAATGAAATTTATTGCCCTATATTTCAAAAACTACATGACATTTAAGGGAATGAGAAAATTCCATTTTCTTATCATGGTTGTCAATTTTTAGAAAAAAAATCAAAAAAATGATTTAATGCAATAATTGAACTAGATGATTGTGGGATTTTATAGATGGAATATATTCTCTCCAATGTCTACACATATCATATATGCTTCAATGCATTGTTTTTATCCAGGTTATTCTATCATAGTACACATGAAGGAAAATAATGCGTCAACTACTACTCTAGGTTCAAACTACCATTGAAAATCAAGAACAAAATGTTTGAAAAGTTGGAAAAATAAGGAGTCCCATCGACACAGTTGTGATATTATTCCCTCTCAAGATACACTGGTCTGATTTGAATTTCCATTTATTAAATTTGGGATAAAAAACATAGAGTAGTTATGAAATTGTTATATAATGTTTATACAAGTAGTAATTGAAGATTATAATGTGGCTTCATCTTGATAGAGTCATGTCATTTGTATCTACAATTATGGTCATCTTCAATCTTGATTAGAGTGTCATTCCTTGAATGAGTTATTTTCAAAACCTTATTTACACTAAATTGTTTTAATTTAATGATATTTTGTGGTAATTTCTAATTTTAGAGGTTTATGTCAAGGATTTTATCGTTGTTTTTTAATAATAATCTACTATTTATAGTTTAAAAATGGTCAGATAGTGGTTTTATAATATGAGTTGATGAACCATTATAGATTCTTTTTTTTCAGCAACCAATGTACATTATTTAGTTCAAACAACAAATGTTCACTAATATAGATTTTTAAAAAATTACTTTTGTAATATAAATATTTAATGTGATTCAAAACACATGAATTGAGGGATTCATTGAGAAACCATGTGTCATACCCTTAATTGTGAATATATATATATATGTGTCCTCTAAAGGTTGGATAAATCCTTGAAACTCATGCTTTACAAAATTTACATACTTCAGATTTTGATCATTATTCTAGTAACATGTTTCAGTGAACATTATGATTTAATTATATTTCATTAAAGATAGAATAATCCGAAATTCCCCACTTTATTAATTATCCACTCCTCATATCCACTCATATTTATTCATTAAATCCATATAGTGTGATCACATGCCAATTTCTAGTAATATTTTTCTATTCCCTTAACTTTTCAGGTGTTCTTCAATGTCTTCATCCACTTTCACTTCTCTATTAAAATCGAACAAATATATCATATGAATTTCTTCGTATAATTAGTTCTGAAGTAATGTTCATTAATAATTTGGGTTATAATATGGTTTCATCCTTGTTTCATGGATGAATAATGTATTTAATGGAAAATTATTTCTATCTCAGGTGTTTTCCATAGAATGGGATAGACATAATATTAACATCCATATATTTTATGTATTTTTCAGTTGATTTCATTTATTATGAATATCTTAAATTTCAACGATTTTAGAATTACAATTTGTTCAAATACATAGTTGATAATGATTATTTTGATGGAAATATATATTTATTCAAGGGAAATTTTGACATGGAATAATGTGTTTTCATATGGATTCAATAAATTACATTCACGATAATAAATTTCATGTAAGAAGTGATTATTAAACCCTCCAAGGGGATACTTTATTTAGATAATGGAATAGATAATCAATGAGAAATATTTTGATCACTCAAGGTAATGATTATTGTTATTAATGAGTATATTATTTTTGAAGAAGGGATGTTTCTACACCAATCCAAACTAGTTTAAAAGGAATAAATATTATGACTATTCAATGAAAATCAAATCAAAATTATGTTTTCACATGAAGGATTGTTTTCAATTAATAATGTTATCATCTTATGAGAGATTTTATTCAATTGACCATATATTATTTAGACCCCCTATTGGATTTTTTATTAATGTATTATTTTAGTAAAATTGGTGTTAAATGGGTATTTATATTTGATGGTGATGGAGGTTATGTGGGATATATCTTTTTATGTATCATTTTGATAATATAAACTTGTTTTTCACAAGGTTTATTTTTTAGTGTAATTCTAGGAAGATATTTTGGTGCCTGGATAAAAGAAATCTGTTTTGTATATATTTATCTTTCTAGGGGTTCTTTTCATATTGATGTCGATTACGTTGGCTATGTAATATGTATTCATTGAAGATTCATTAAAGCAATATTCTTAATGGAAATGGCTAGTTTGATGGTACTACCATGAAAAAAGGATGTTTAGTAATTTCATGTGGCTCATCGATATATTTCATGAAATCCAATGTATGTATCATATGATTATTTTTTTATTGATTTGGGTGAGTATTTAGTTTTAATATATACCATTTTTCAGTTAATTAATGTTTAACCTCCTTTGTTATTATTTATTTTCAATTACCTTTTTATATTAAGCTACCACTATGAATTTTATTTTTAATATATCAATGGGTATGAATTTGAAATGGAATTAACGGTTGGTTTAGAAATATATTAAATATAAAGAAAAAATTTTAATTTAAATAAGTTATTTTTAATGGATTTTTTTATTGTATTTTCATGAATTTTTTAAAATGAAAAATTATTTCATTAGTTTATTAAGATTTTAATTGGGTTAGATATAAAATTAAAAAATATCTGACATTCTTTAATACTGAATTATGATTCTTTTTATTATGTTTTAAAAAAGATAAATTTAATATCATATTGTATTTTTCTACTGGTAGTTATAGATATTCAACTAATGAAAATACATAAAATCCCACAGGAGTTTCATCTAGGCCTTCTATGACAATCTCAGAATACAATGAAATGTGCATATATATTGATCATGATTTATATTGGGTTCATAATAATTTTCCAAATTTGATATAATTATTTTCATATCGACATTATTAAGCATGGATATAGAGATACAATTGGTGTTTCATGGTGGATATTCAATCAAATGTATCAAATTTTAGAATTATTCATCGATTTATTTTCCATGATAGATTAAATTTATTTTCATTTTATATTTTTATTTTACATAGTAGTATTTGTTTTATTACAATGAAGGAATGTATTTAAAAATTATTTGAATAATTGTTTTTATGACTACATAATATGTAATTCTATTAATTCTTATTATACTTATTGAAAATACATGATCAACTGATGAATAAATTCCTCATTCTAAATATATGGTAAATAGTCTATTTTTATATTGATTTTTGTGAAAAATAATTCCCATGATTTATTTTCTGATACTAACAAACAAGTTTATAGACCAAGTAGATCGTGAATTCAATTATGGACTTGTAATTATATATTTAATTTGATTTGTTTTTTCTTACGAAGCAGGTTCATAAAAAACGTTTTAGATCCAAGATTTTACGAAGGGCCTTTGCTCTTTGGGAATCTATATTATTATTTCGGGGGTTCTCTGTTTTTTTCATGATATTTGAATCTTAGAAATTGATAGCTAGTTGCGATTAAGGCTCTTATAATATCAATTTAATTTTGAACATTAGGTTTCTATGGGAATTTGGGATTGAGTTTTGTATTTTCATTTAATTCTTGTTCATTGGTGTATATAAATGTTAATGTTTGGAATTTAGATTCCTTTTATATTTTGTTAGGTGGTGCCTAATTTTGTTTTGGGATAAAATTAGATGTCTTATTGGGGATTATGTGTTTTAAAAATCATTCTATCAATCGCTTCATATCATATTGGGATTGTTCTGGGTGGTTCTTAGACGATACATCATTTGGGGATCATGCTATGGAAAAAACTACATCAAAACTTTTGAAAGATATGAATCCATTTTAAATTATATATTTTGAACCCACATGGATTCGATTTGGTCCTAAAGTACCTCCCACATGCTAAATATGAATTAATGAAGCAGTTTTGTGGGAATTGTTTGTTCTTTTAATATGTTTTTAATTAAAAATTTTTATTTTTATTATGAATTGCGTGGGTTGGATAATTCAATGGATGTTTTTGGATAATATGAAACATATAAAATAATATATTATTTTTAAAAAATAGATTGATAATTTTAAAAAATATTATTACTACTTATTAAGGTTTTTATTTAGTTATTGATATTAATATATTATTTTAAATATTATTCTTTAATGAATGTAGGATTTTGGTAAAATGTATTAAAAGTATATTGAAATGTGTTTGGGGATATTTTAAAATATTATTTAAATTGTGAAATGATTTTTCAAAAAATAAATTTTATGTTGTGTTTTCTGACATGATGTGCATTTTTAAAAATGTAGTTTTCCTTTATCTATCATATTAGTTTTTCTAAATGGATTCAAATAATTTATTGGAAATTTTTTTATTATAATGAAATGAAATATTTTTTATTGGGTTTGTATTATTTAAATTTTACGTTATCATATTTGGTTATTTGGTTTATTTTTGTGGAATCTCCTATCGGATTTCATTCAATATTTAATGAAATATATTTTTGATTTAATGAAAATATATGAAAGGAAAATTATATTCGAGTATTTTACCCTCAATGAGAAACACATCCTTATTTAGGGGAGATCATTTAAATTTCATACAACTTCTAAACTCTATATTGGGTTTTGGATTCATTTTTTTTTAATATATGGTCTTATATAGGATTTTTTTGAATCTTGTATAGTGTGTGGTAAAATTTCTCAAATATTTGATGAATATAAATCTTCAGAGCCTATTTGAAAACATTTGTTTTAATTGTTATTTTATAGGTAATTATTATTATATCTTCTAATACAATCATTAGGAAATTTTCAGGTTGAACTATCATAATATGGAATAACTGTATCATTTCTTATAACATTTGATCTTTTATTGTGTTCCTTTTATTTGATACCCATTTTCTAATGATTGGATTTATTATTATTAATTTAATTATTGTGGATTTTTCTATTTGGGTAGTGTTTTCGCGTTTATTGTGTTTATTTTATAATATGATTTTGGCAATTGATCCTTCATTGGGAAATTTGGTTATATGATTTTGATGTTGTTGAGATGTCTTATGGTGTAAAAAACTTGTTATTTGATTTAGATTTTTGATGGATTTATCATGTGATAAATTTGGGCCTATGTATGGGAAATAAAGATCAATGTGTTAATTCTGTAAGGATTAGTGGGTGGATGTGTTGTTTTTTGTTTTCCTATATTTAAAATTTCCCAAATGGTTATGCCATACTTTACATGTAATGACTAAGGGACCACGTTGAGTTTTCATTTTTTATTTTCTGGATTCATAATGGATTTATTGATTTTTCCTTTGTAGATTCACTTTGATTATTCATATAAATTATTGTTGTGGTTGATGTATGTGTTTAATATTTAAGGTTATTCCCTTATATAATTTTTCCCATTAATTATCCAACATTAGAATAGTTAAAATTGACAGTATTATATTTATGGGCGTGTATTCTATTTTAGGTTGGGAGATGATGTAATTTAATTATTTTATAATAATTTAATTAGGTATATCTATTTAAGTAATTTTGTTGATAGACTATGTTTAGAGTGTTTGTAATTATTGGTTTTTCTATTTTTATGTATAATCACCCCTATTTCGAAAACAATGTTTCTCAGGAAATAAATATTTATGATGAGGATATTTCTTCACATGTTAATTTTTATTTTTTTATTTCATATTGTTTTGTGTCATATTATTTAATAGTGGTTCTAGAACTAGATTTTTTAGTATTTTTGTTAATTACATTGTACACAGTTTGTTCATGGTCTTAAATTTTTTGGTAAATAGTATTGAAACCCTTATATTGAATATTGTTATACACATTTGTTATATTGAATAGTTTATATTAATTTAATGGATAAACATATGTATATTTTTCCTTAGTAAATATTTAATGAGTAATGGTTAATGTGAGTAATAAAAAATAGTTTAAGATAATTATTAAGAAAAATTGTGTAGATTGACATTCATTGTGATTTTGTATATGGTATAGTTTGAAGGTTTTCTGAATAGTATGTTAAAACCATGCGAGTTAACCATGTGTCAAGAGATACCCATGAAGGTTGCATTTATGAATTTGGAACAAATTATGGTAAATCCTCCATCAAAAAAATATTTTTATATATAATTTCATTATTTTATAATTTTCGAAATTGAAAATGAAGATTTTTATCTCCCCTATCCTCCTCTCCACACCTCTTATTTTAGCTGAGTCTCGTAGATACCCACAAGGAGATACCTCTCCTATTTCTATTGATTTTTGTACACATCACATTAATTTTCAAGGGTTTATAATGAAAATATTCCCTAGAAATATTCCATACCCATTATTTTATTATTTCCCCATTAATTTTATTTAATCTATGAACCACAATTAACTATATATGATGAATTTCAGATTTGGTTTTGTTAAATATTTTGATTTTTGTGGCATACTATGACATGATGACAATTTGGAATATATTAATATTTAATAAATTGTACATAATTGTTTTATTTATATGAACATAATACATAATATAATCTAATAATGATTTATTTCAATAAATTAGGAAAATCATTAATATATATTTTAATGAAACAATATTAGAAAAATAATCATGAAATTATAAGAGGATTGGAATTAATTATAATTATTTTAATAAAAATGTATTAAATATAAACATTATTTTTGGTCGGAGAGGATACTCAAGAGGGGGTGAATTGGGTACCAATTAAAATTTCTGTTAAAAATGATTTCTCTTAAAATCCCCCAATCTAAAAACAAAGTTAAATTTCAGTGAATTTATACAGATTGGAAATGTTCAATTGGATTCTTAAATATTGAATATATCTTAGTCAATTTAATCACATGACTAAATTAGGATTTGAAGCTAACCTACTGGTTCTAAACAAGTATAAACACTTCCTAATTTAACTATAAAAGTAACTTTAAAATAGTTTTGTATTTTAAAGTAATAGCAGCAGAATATAAAAAGATATATGTAATATACTTTAGAATTATACTAAAAAGCACAAAAGATATAACCATGAGGTTCAGTATCAAGAAGAGACTTAGTCCTGTCATATTTATATATAAATTTAATCATCACCCTGGATCGGGGTTAATAATAGTACAATATTGTCCAGGACCAAAGACCTCTAACATAGTTCTTCGTGGGAAAAAATGAAAACATCACAAAGGATGTCCATGTCACACTTGAACTCTACCACTATCCTCAATGGGATACACTATGATGTATAGAGTTTGGAATAAGGATTTAGTATTCTCCAGTCCAGCATAGGAGACAATGTGTGTGTAAAGTATACAGTGTACAGAGACATCTCAGTATGTAAATAAATGAACCACTTAGAGAGTGTAGGTAAGAGTTTAAAATGATCTAGAGATTAGCAGTGCATCTCTGGACTCGTTGGATTTAGCAGAAATGATTCTGAGTCATTCTCTGGTTTTTTTGTTGAAAAATAGAGTATCGTGGTTCAGTTTGGTGTCCTTCACAAATGAGTATGTTCTCTAATATCCAGTGTTCTTCGTGTGTTCTTCAGTAGTGCTGGGTTGCATGCATGAGAGTACATTGAAGATAATTCAATGTCTTTTACGAGTTCCTCGTGTGTTCTTCTTTTCATGTATATATGGAAGAATTCTATCTCTATGCCTTTTCACACATGTCCTTTTTAATACAGCCCAATCTTACTTTTTATTCCCCGAGTTCCGCTAATGGGAATGATTACCTTTTCATAGGTACAAGGTACGGTCCCCTGACATGCCAAAAACTAACATTAAATATCAATATTTGCATTAAAAACTTCAAATATGACTATTGTAATTAAATAAGAGTTTATTGAAATTCAAATAGTTTTCATGACTATCGGTGAGTCAAGAGATCGGTGAGTCATTTTGAATCTCCATCAGTATCGGTAGCATCAGCATTGGTAACTCATTGATTATCAGTATCGGTGACCCATGATCATCGATATTAGTGACTCATGATCATCGGTATCGGTGACTCATGATCGGTAGCTCTTTAGATCTTCGGTAGCCATCGGTGCGACTGTTGCCATCGGTGCGACCGTTGCTATCAGTGTGATCGTTTCTATCAGTGAGTTTCTCTTCATCGGTGTGACCATTCTCATCTGTGACTTGCTCTCCATCGGTGCGACCATTCCTCATTAGTGTCATTCTCTTCATCAGTGCAACCGTTCTTCATCAGTGACTTTCTCTTCATCGGTGTGACCGTTCCTCATCGACTACTTGCTCTTCATCGGTGAGACCGTTCATCACAGGTGACTTTCACTTCCTCAGTGTGAGCGTTCCTCATCCGTGATTTTCTCTTCATCGGTGCGACCAGAATATAACTAACGGTGAGACAAAACACAGAATTTTCAAAAAGTGACTTTTTTTATTCCAGAATACTTCTAGGTCAACTGTAAAACATAAATTAAATTTGATAAACATAAGGAAACATGAATTAATAAAATATAAACACATTTAAAACAATTTGAACAAAAGACTAAATTATCATAGATAGAACAATGATTTTGGATTATTAAAATAACCATCTCACAGAGAGTTCAAGAATTATATTATTGTAAATATTTTATTTTAATGATAATTTATCTTATAAATAGTATGATTATTATATGAAATCAATTTAATAATCATACAATAATGAATACTCATTCATTAATTGTAAAAAAATTGATACAAAAAACGATATAATTATATTATGGTAAAAGTGATATTGTTTAGAAAATACAATGTTTTGTGAAATATATTTAATCATGTTAATATTTAATGAGTACATATATATGAAATATTTATATTAATATTTAATATAATATAATTAATGAAAAATTTTATCACTCCTCTATTATTTTTACTGGGGTGGGAATGAGATGAAATTATAAATTTTGTTTCAAAATAGTTATTTTATAAACATGTTTTATGTAATTCCTTAGTTTATATTTGGATTAAATCCATAATTTTATAAGAAGATAATATTATAAAATATAATTTATATTTACTATAATTATAAAAAAATATTATGTAAAAAGTTCAAAGTTGTTTTCATCTATTGTGAATGGTCATCATTGAAAAAATAATATCATTATAATAATGTTTATATGTTACTAAAAGAGGTGTAAAATAAAAAATAGAGAATGTATTATAAATTAAACATCTTTAAATCTCACTATTACTAGATATAAAAAACATCATATCATAATATACTTGATTTGGTAATTTGGTTCCTCATTAAAATGAAAATGAATTTATATTATTACAACCTTAATAATATTTATAAGGTTTCACTAAAATCACTTATAAAATCGATCCTACTATTATAAATTATCAAAACCAATTATGCTTCATAGAAAAATAACTATCTATAAAATTTTATCCCAAATATCCATCATAATTTCATAGATGTTATGTTCTTCCAAAAAGACACTTCCAAAAAATCTTATGTTGGATTTTAATTTATATTTTCCAAGGTAGATGGATTAATTATTAGAAACCCTATTTAAGAATAATTTTTCTGAATACTATATCAAGTATCACGCAACAATCATAAATGAATTAACTATTTTCATATAGTATAATTAATTATTTACAACAAAAATCATAACCATTTCCCACCATTCTATCAAATTAAAAATTAAAGAATGAGACATGCCAATTTGTAGTATTCCACTCTATGAGGGGATGAAACTCATGATTAACCACTACTTATATAATATTTTAATATATAATAATTTAATTAACATTTATGATATATAAGATTCAATTAGAAATATCTGTTGAGAAATTATTCTTATCCTTCATTTATTTCAATTTAATAATAAAGAAAGCGTCACACAAGCCTTTGTGCATACTATCACCTCCATGAATATATGTGATTTAAATTTAATTTTCACCTTTCATGGATTGTTCTATAGCTAAAATTTGTATATATTTATGACATGCTTGACATTATTCAGATTATAAAATCTTGAAGAAATAGAAATTACTATATTTTCATGGGAATAGTTCATGAAAAAAAATAGTTAACACTAAAATATATATTTTTTAAGAAATATATTTATCTTAAGAATTGAAATTATGAGATTATGATATTGAGTGGGATAATTTATAATATTTTAATGGAATATACATTTAATAATTTAAATAGTTTTATATGCACTGATACAACTTGTAATCATCATTTTGGGACTTATGGAAAGGCTTTATTCATATCAATTTTTCATCCTTGAGTCATATTATATATTAGACACATTATATTATTTATATGTTTTATATAATTCCTAGGAAATTATTTTATAATTATTTTAATTATAATTTTTGGGAATATAAAAAATCTATTGTTCTTTATTTCACGAGTTTTGGATATTGTGGTTGGAAATTCATTAAATACATATTTAAAAATATCATTATTTATAATTATTGTTTATGATTCTATATACATTGGGGGAAATTAAAAAAAATTATATAATAAACCACATCAATTTTATTATAAGTTTTTTAAATTTGTTATCCTCTACTATTATGTCAATTTCCTTCTTTAGTACTAAAAATATATGAATTGATTTTTTTAATAAATACTAACATTCATTATTCTATTTGATTAGTAATCGTTTTATTCCATATCCATGTTCGTAAACATATATCAATGTATCATTGTGACTCTACATAAATTTTTTTAATTGTATTATATACAAATATTTAATTCCATTTGAAATAATTAAAATGAATAATAATTATAATTTTCTTTATGACATAACTTTTCTTTTAAAAAAAATTTCAATTGAATGTTTTTTTCATTTTTGGATGTCATTATTTTCCCTCCACAGTTACATTAATTTTTTATTATGATACATAATAATAATTCCGAAATTTCTAAAATAATACCCCCTTTTATTTTGAAAATGTTTCATTTCATAATGATAACACATGAAAATGATGTCCTTATAATTTTCAATAAATAAATGTAATGATTATATAACACAATTTATAATCTAGGTAAAATTATATTATGTAATATTATTCATCATTTGGGATATGATCATACAATTCCATTATCTTTCTCTCTGAAAATTTCTCCTACTAACGATGCACAAAGGATGGCAATAGGAAAAATATTTCTATCGAGTTAATTATGCTATAATGAGATGATGGATGTGTGGATGGTCATTGGGAACATCTATGTTTGGTTTTCATTATGTGATCGATGAGAGTAATATTATATATCCATATGGTGGATTGGGTAATGATTAATATGATATAAAATTAGATGAAATGGAATATCTTCTAAACCCAATAGACTTTAGTACTCTACCCACAGTGTTTATGGGAATATGATGTGAACACAATCCACAATTTGAATCATTCCGATATAATAATATTGAAGGTGCTAAACTACTGTTGATTTTTTTTTACAGGATTATAGGTAATTATATAAAATATTCCTTATATGTAATAGTTTATCATATATATTAAGACTGATTATTTATAATTCCATAGTATTAGATTCATGGGTTTTATTATGAAAAAATATAATCAATAACTCATGAATTATGGTGTATTTATTTTTGGGTTTGATATACTATTTAATGATCTTGTTATTATTCTATTTTCATTAAATTATTATCACATATGATAATTAACTGATTTATCCCATTATTTTACTCAATGATCATTTGAGGTCACCCACTCTTATGATTTCATTTACATAAGTAATTAAAAAAAATTTCATGTAAGATATGTTTAAAAAATGTATTATGTTTGAATAACATTGTTGGATATTTTTAATATCATTCATCAAATATATTTTTTTATTCAGAATCCATATAAATAAAACCATTATGGTTCATATAAATGTAATTTAATAGGATGTAATGAATATTAATAAAAAAGGATGCAATATTAATGTTTTTAATAATTTTTTTAAATGATGGTGTCAGAGAAGTGATTATTTACCATCTGAAATAGAATTATAACACCTCAGTGATAACCCTATTGGAATGTATATATATATTATTTTAAATTTTTATTAAAATAATGATTTTTTGTTTTCATATTAATGAAATTATTTTGATACATTCAATTTGATGTAGTCCCTTACACTGATGCACAAATGTGTAACAAACCTACAAATACCAGTTCAGTGTTAAATAAATATACACCAAGTAAATAAAAAATATACATAACAAGGGATATTTTTATACTTCCATGTTATATGATTTAGATAATTAAAATTCTATTAATAATCCATTATGAGGGAATTGAATATAAATTTCATATAAGCTGTGAATTACACAAGTCAATTAAATTATTTATAATTCAAGAAAAATTATAAATAATTTCCTTTTACATTTGATTTATCACACTTATTTTTTATTGTGGAAATAGACCCAATATATATATATATATTTATTTAATTCCTATAACTAGGATTATATAATCTTAAAATAAATATTATGACCTTTATAATGAATTTCGTAATCTTAAAAAATGTAATGGGATATGGGATAAAGAACATTACCTTTATAATCAGTCATCCATATGATGTTAAGAATGATAACATGAATCATGTTGAATATAAAAATTACAAATAGAATGTAACAATTAAAAATTGAAACAATTTTATGGAAAATTATATCTTCCATCAGTTGTACAACTGAACAAATAAATGATGAGTAGTGGAAAAAATATTTAATTGATTGCTATTTCTATACTTCTACAACCATGGTAATTTTTTTCATTTTATTATTTTGTTGATGAAGATGATCAATAATGAAATATTATCAAAAATATATGGGAATCTAAATAAGCAGACTCAATGAAACATGATGACTTTATAATGGTATTTTTCAATATTTATTTTCCATAAAATAATTACACTAAAATAGACTGGGAAGTGATATAACAAAATTTTATGGAATATGAATCACCTAATAAATTCGTGGAATATTTTAAATGATATTAATAATATTCTTAAGGTTTTAAAAATGAGACTACAAGAATAAATGATTTTTTAAAATGCCTTAAGACACCGTTACTAAAATATACTGCTTTAAGAATAATAGATTAATATAATGAAATCATTTGATGTTATCTCATTTTATAAATGGATTTTAATGATTAAAATTACACAAATATTTTTTTGGGGATATTATATGAATGATATATATCAAGGAAATGATAATAATAAAAACAATATTTTGAATAAATTTAATCACCCTTCATGACAAATTTTCTAAAATAAGTTTGGTTAAAATTTAATTAATGGAATATAAAAAGGTATAAATTAAAAAAATACAATATAATAAATAAATGATGAAGAGATATGTTGAGGGAATCCAATGATGAGATGAAATCTTAAATGAATGAACCATTTGAGATATAATGTTATAATTTCAATATGAAAAGAAATTTTGATTAACATTGTTTCTATTAATGGGTTACTAATGATAATAAAAATCAATGACATCATTGTTCAAAGGACAAATGTTATGTATTTTACAATGATAATTAAAATATACGTTCATTATAAAAATGTGTTAAAATGTACAAATATAATCTTGAATAGAAATGTAAATATATTTTTAAAATTTTCATGAACACAATATTTTAAAATAAGATGAATTTTTTATGAGAAACATACTGAAATTAATATATATTTATTTAAAAATTAAAAATTATAATTTTGTAATCATTTTATTTTAATAATGTATAAAATATATGATAGAAATTCTACGGTAATTTTTTTTTGTAATTCATTTGTTTCTTCCTATGGGAATTTTTATGTTGTTTTTAACAAATTTTTTTGAAATTCAATAAAAACCACAATCAATTTCCAATGATAGGATTTCTAAATTGATATTTACAACATAATTACTATTTTATAATCTTGAAAGTATTAATATTATATCGCATTATAAATTTAATCCATTATATTGGTTTTAATACATATTGATTATGGATATTTATATTACTAGGTGGGGAGATACTCAAAATAAATTATACACTTATATTAAAGAATTATTTTCGATGTATTCTTGGAATAGTTTCGTAAAATTAAAATAAATCATGATGATTAGTTTCAAAAAGAACAAATACATGGTTGTACATAAATTTAAAATAATCCTTATAGAATATTCCCAATTGAGAGATATGAATTGATTAATAAACTCTCAATGATTCTATATAAGATATTTATATTGAAAAGTGATTCAACATGTGGGAAAAGAATTATTCTATTACGATTTAACATAGGTTAGTGCATCCTTTATATTGATCTTAGATGAGTGGGTGATCACTCATAGTAAAGTAGAGGGGGATGAATAATTGATGTCTTTTCCTAAAAAATATTTCCAGTTATACATATATATTTATGAATATCCTTGATCAATGTTTTCTTTTTTTTACTAGTATAACCCTAAGTAATATTATATATAAATTAAAAAAACAAACGGAATAAAATTTTCAATGAATTTTCATACACCATTAAGTGTTGGATGTTCCCCCAATCTTGTAATCCCCATTATATGATAGACTGATTACAACTTGTTATTGGTTACCCCCTTAATTATGAACCATCTATACACCCATTCACCAATCCACTTTAAAAAATTTTATAGCACCCAAATACACCTTCCTTTCAAATAATTATTTAGACCCCCTGTGAAAACATCGAGAATATAGTTGAACCCCCAAGTTTCAACCCTCTTTTTCTAGAAGATTAATTGACTATTAATATATATTATAAACCTCTAGGTGTCCTCTATAATAATTGTTGATGATCCACCTCCACATGCTTTTCTGGCTCAGATGTGGTCATGTACACTCTCTCATGATCATGAACAGTTGTTTTGAAAATTATTGTTGGTCTAAACATTCCTTATTTAATTTAATTACATATCAGTCATACCATAATACTATTGTAAAATAGTTACAAGATATCTAATGATTTTATTAAAAACATCGTATCTTAATGTGTAAATTTTATTTGAATTGACTTTAATATTTTCGTAAATATGAAACCATTATTATCATCATAATTATTTCCAAATATGGATGAAATATGATTATCGAAAATAGGTTCATAGCTAATTTTAATTTGGTAAATAACTCCTAAATTTTATCTTCATTTATTCTGGACATTATTTCATTTTGAATGTTCATTAATAATTCATCATTTAACAATTTAATTAAATATCATACATTCTTGGATCTTCTTCTCAATCATCACAAAAAATATGAAATAAAATATTATAGCTGGAAATAATCAATATCTAATAAGTATTATTATTTCTTGATTAATATCCCATAAATATTCCAATTTAATTCCATTAGGATTATTCTATTAATCCATCCATAAATATTGATATTAAATATCATGGAAATTCAGGTACTCGTCATCCTATATATCCATAATGTGTGGAATAACCAATAAATTTTCTCATTTAGATTTATCAGTTAATTTCATGTTGTGATGTGATTGTATAAACCTTCTTCATACTCGTGAAAACCAATATGAATAAATATCCCATTCATGTCATGCATTGTACTATTACAACAGTGAAAAAAAATTAGATGAAACTTCTATTGATTATATCAGTAATATTTATATCATGCAACATTAAATACATGATCAATAAATTGGATCAAAAAACAAGTATATAACAATAGGTGATTCTATGATTTTTATCAAATCTGATTTTTTATAATGAATGTTTCCCTATAATGTAGTGGTCATAGTGGCTCCTCCATCCATCAAATATCCTCCTACCACCACATTCTATGGTATCCCAAAAAATTACCATCTACCACAAAGGATTTTTATTTCATTCCATATTAATAAGTGGAGTTTTTAACCTATGATCCCAAAATGAAGTGGTATCCCTAAAACATAAATGGCATTAGAAAAATTGTGTTCTTAAATGGTGGTAGGAGCCTCTTATCAAATTGCATAATCTCCTTCACAGTCTCACAACATTACCTCTATGGGTTATTCTTGATTAATTTATGACACACTAATGATGGATAAAAATAAGTTCAATTAGATAGTTTTGAGGATTCCAATACATAATTCTTCAAAACATCAAATTACACTTCATAAATGCACTGATACCCATACACATGTTAGGTTACTATTTCAAATGCATTCTTATACACATATTTGGTCCTCTCTGTACACATATTAAGGTGTGTATACCCTTACAAAAAACAAATATTTTACTTATGTATGAATTGTGAAATCATATCATACCCCAACAAAGATGACTGAATACAATTATACATCCTTAGTACTGTTACACAATTACAATCTTGACTACCATTACATAGTTACCATTATCAACTTTGTACACTTATGGATCCACGTGTTAACCCTAATAGAAGGCAATATGAATTTATTTTACCCTCAAATAGGTAAATTTACTTAACAATTTTTCATTTACTATGATTCATGGCACATTCATTGATATTCATGATTCTCTTACATAGGTTACATGCCCACACATGTAATTTAATTTTAATAGGTTATGGTCAAATTAGATTTTATTGTTTTCTAAACATCAGTTACTACTATGAAATAAAATAGTCATAGTCTGGGGTCGATCCCACATGGAATTGGGCTAGAAATGGAATCAATTTTTGGATAACTTTTTTGTGATATAAATAATGAATTTGGTATAGTTTGAAAAAAAAATATTTATAGATAGATCAAGATTAAATTCATTTACAAGGAATACAATGGGTTCAATTTCAGATTTCTATAGAAAAGAAAATATTAACTCTAAACTGGTAGGATCATAATGTTTAGGTTGTAAAGAATATGGAGGTTACAAGTTGGGTATTGTCAATGAAACTTGTTCTACCTTAAAGGTAACTATTCCTTGGTCTGGGGATAGTGACAACATAGATGAATTAATCTTATCTTCAATGGGAAAATTTATCTTTGTCTATTGGTCATTTCATCATCCAACTTTTCAAGAATAGGTTTCTCCATTGTAATGGATGTTCGAATGATTTGGATAGAAATTTAAGTCTCTCTTGATTCGTAGTTTTTGAAGTTAACATTTAGATAATTAATGAGATATTAAATTCAATAAGTTTTTTATTTGACCCCTACATAAGGTGGTTTATCAACTAATTCTAGAGATAAATATAGTGAAATATGGAATTGTAATATTTCTTAAAAGGCCATCAAAAATTGATATTATATATTTAAAAACATGATGTGTTTCAAGGTAACAATTTATAAAAATTTCAATAACGAACAATAACTATTGTTCTAGAATCAAGGACAATTGAATTAATAAATTAGTCAAAATAAAGGTGAGAACAATCACATCAACTGTTCGTTGTGGATTTATATTCGAAAAAAGAATGCGTGAAACGGTGTCAGTAATGAAAACATAATGAAGAAAAACCGTTAATTCAATTTAGGGTTATTTTTCAAAAGTAAAACAATAGACAGAAAAAATGAAATTTCTATATTGGGGTAGAGGGTATAGTAAGGATTGCTAGATGAATGAAATAACAAATTTTTTCATCCCTAGAGCCTCTAAAATCTAGTGGCTTCTTATTGTATATAAAGATAGAATGTTACAAGCAGTGTAATAGGATTTCATATCATGTTATTAGGATATATTTTTTCCCATGAATTTTTAATATACATGTATCTTGAAGAAATATCATCTAATATTAGAAAAACTCATTTTTTCCATGACATGTAACTAAATGTAACTTCATGTAGCTTTCTATAGCTTGTAGGAGTTTTGATATGATTTCTCCATGTCATGGACTGGTTATTCAACCCATTTAAAGATGGTTCAAAGTGTGTAAGTCATATTCATGTCATGTAATGAGAATAATGGCGTGGATTTTTCCATGGAATTCTTCACATATTGAAACATATGATGAAATTATACAACACATTGTGTAATGATGTTTTACGATGTAGAAGAGGAAAATTTTATCCTTTTTGTAGTCTATTATTTGAAACTATGGAATCATAATTCCTAAAATAGACAAAATATACCATGGTCATTAATGAATAAATCTCTAATAATCTTTAATATATTTAAAATAAATATTATATATGATTTAAGCATATCTAATTCCCACACACTTGAAGAATTTCTTATCCCCAAGAGAAAAGTTCACATTAAGGATTTCATAGAGGTAAGAAATTTTTATAATAGGATGTACTCATTATATCAAGGTAAATAACAACATGTATAATAAAGAATTTCCAGACTCTAGAATCATCCCTACCTAATAATTAGTCATGCCTCATAGATCAGTTCATTAAACATATTCATTATCATTTAATCATAATTTCTTAGTTGTTCTTTGAATTTAATAACCATTTTCTATTTACCTCACAATGAATTTTCTCTCATAACTCATGGGTGATATGTAAATGTTTTAATGATCATAATATTAGTATATTCTCATAACCATAGGATTTTAGTGTTTCTGTCATCCTTAATTACTTAAGAGAAAAAAATTAATCAAGGGCATAGAAAATTGGTAATTTTTACTCAAATGCTACGGTCAGTTAGGTAGTAAATGGAAAATAGGCTCAAAGGATGTTTGGATCTAGATTATTTTTCATTATTTTCATGAATAGTGCAATGAAATTATTCTTCTAGAGCTAATACCTTATACATGATCCCTTCAGCACATGTTAGATCCCTTTATATGTCATATAAGGGAATGAAGGGAATATTATTCATTTCATTTTATTTCTTTTTTCAGAGACATGTCTAGGATTGATATGACATGTATCCCCTGAACACATATGATCATACAAGGGATTCATCAGTCTACAAATTGTGATTTTTGATCTTCTGATTACAAAACACATGAAACTTTTCTTATTTCTAATGTTTTTTAATGAATAAGAGAGATGTGAAATACTAAAAAGTACATATATATCACAATTAAATGGTTTAACATGAAACACAATACATATCCATATTAGAATCAGTAAGTGATGACTAAATGATTCCCCACATTTGTTCGAAGGAATGTCATGCATTATAATAATATCATGGTAATAATGGAAAACTTTCTTTTAATAGATGAATCATATTAGGTCATTAATTGAAACTATATTCTTAGTGATAGAAATATGTAATCTGGGTCTTAGTAAAAAAATTTCTCAATATTTATTTCCTCATGAATTTTAAAATTTTATTTGTTCAATCATATCATCAATATGATCGGAAATCATGTTATAATAGGCTGAAATCTCTATGTTGTCACTTAATAAATATTTTTAGAAAAGAATATGAAATTGTTGTATCATAATCCTCTTAAAAATGGAATTAAATTATGAAATAAAATATATAATATTATAAAACCATTAAATATTTCAATTAATAATAACTTATAAAAATTGTGATTGTGAATTAAATATTTAAGTAATAAATAATTCTAAAAATATAAAGTGAGATAAAATAGATTTAAAACCATTGAAAACTTATCTTTTTATTTTATTTGAATGTATTAAATGATTTTTGGGTTTATAGAATGCAACCAAATTTAATAACGTACATATAGTGATGAGAAAATGAATGAATTCTTGTGTATTGAATGTGAAACTGAAAAAATACTACCCTACCCAAGGAAGGATAAAGTTTAATCACATTCCTAATAAGTATTGTGTGAGCGATATGGCGGATAAAGATCAGATAAATGAAATGGATTTAAAAAAACCAAAGACTAAGGGAATCAAGAGCACCTAGTAAGAAGTCGTATTCCCTGATGGATCTGGGATTTCATGATTTTGAATTTGGGTGACCTACAAAATGGGTTATAAATATTAACCATACTATAGATTAAATATTATTACACAAGTTTACAACATTTTTAAAAAACAATTAAGGAAGGTGCATTGTATGATGAGTAATGGAAACCAATTTCTTATATATATAGGTAGGTTGATAAATTAATGCTAAAAGTGACTCATAAAAAAGGATAAATATTATAGAAAAACAATCAGTATGTAGAATAAAGTGAGAAAACTGATAAATCATTATTTCCCATATTTAAGGTGCTAAAAAATAACTTCATTATCTAGAATGATACAACACTATATATTGTTTTAATTTTCATCGACTCAGTGTATCATATATCATCAACAACTACTCATGGAAGTGTACTTTATCATGTGGGTCCTTTTTCATCATTTATCACTTTAGGTGTGTACCATGGACATAGTTATTGTGGATGAAATGGAATTTTTGATCATTATGTTGGATGTTGTCGATGAATATATATTAATAGATCTTGAGGATAACACTCATTCATGTCCACTTGTTAATCCAGTTTCTGAACCAAAGTAGATTGTTGAATAGGTTATTTTAAACCCATTGTGAACATTTATGAGCTAGGCAATGATATTATAAAATGGTATGGATTAAAATTTTTATCTATGTAATCTTGTGAAAAAATCACTCTTCCTATATATAGAATATTGAAGTAGTAAAAAATAATAATATAAAAAAGATTAAATTAGAAAATAACAAGCCTTGATACAAAAGTCTAAAAATATGAACATAGTGGTCAAATAAGATAACTTCATTGAATTAAAAAGGATCCTCCAACATCCAATATGGGTTAGTTGGAGGTGGTCACTATCTAGTTTGGGTAGGGTCCATAATAGAGGTATGTTGTAACAGATCATCTGTCATGGGTAGATTCATTTTTTTAGGACGATGGGATGCAGTGGGTGGTGGAGAATTTTCGTTCCTAGCTGAGGAATTGTGTCTAACTGCTGATTCAGAAAACAACGCATTATAGGAAGTGGTTGTGGCCACCCCCTTGTCACACTAGGCCATATCGATGCGGTACTCATGCATGGAAGTAAGTCATGAGATAATTGAGGGAATGGTGGTGTGGGATGTAGGTGGGTCTAGTGTGGTAGAAAATGAGGGGATGATAGGTGCATGTTGCTACTGATATTAGATTAGAGATAAGGTTGGTGGAGGGGTGGTGAAATGGAAAAAATGCTGGTTAATAGTGTAGAAGGGTATAGATCTACATCATATTCTCTGGGATGCATAATTAAATGGCCTAGAGATCCATCGCGGTGGGATTGGAGGATGGAGTAGTGGTAGAGGCGTGGAAGGGAGGTATTATGGGAGAAATGCTTGGTGGAGTTAGTATAGGGCCTGATGCAAGTGCCTCTAGTGCTACGTTGTCTGTTTTGTAGACTCATTGTTCACATTAGTATGTTTCTACATCCCCCATAAGTAGATGAGTCTTATGAAAATCATAATATATCCTATAATCTATGTGATGTGTGGGGAAGAGACTCATCAAAAACATTATGATAGTGGGGTAATAGGGTGAGGATGGAGCCATACATCTGTGAACCTCTGGCCCACTGTGTATTGGCCTGGTTGTAAAAGCTATATTGGGAACCATATTGTTGGACGGACATCCCATAACTGCTACAAATAATATGACATTGGCCAGGCTCACACACCCATGAGATTATACTAGGAAAAACATGTAACACCCAAAGGATTTGAAAATATATTTAATATTTAATGCATGAAACATTGAATCACTACAAAACAAAATCTTTTTCATAATCGATTCAATAAATATAATTTTTTCACTTCTATGATATTATTTTTGAAAATATGACATACACTGTTGCGACTATTATTCTATTTAGAGACTAATAGGATCACCATAAGATTTTTAAAAAAGTATCCTACCATTATGATTAATAAAAAAACATATAAATAGTAATATGACCTTTATGAATAGTACATTGGATAAACAAATAGTAACCTCTCCCATGGGTGTATATTGAAAATTTAGTCACATTCTAAAAGAAGGTGAATATTTTTAATTACCTGTTTGTATTATTATGAGTAATAAATATTTAATTCCAAAATTATATTTAGATTTTTTTTCAAAATATAATTAAATTTTATAAAATTCATTAATAAATCAATAATTTATTTCCTGAATATTTTAGGATAATTTAATGCGGCTTTTGTAAATTTTTCAAAGTGTCGTAAAATCTGTTATAATTTAAAAATTATTATTTTCAATTAAATGAAAATTTAAATTAAAAATTAAATATATCATATATATAATAATAATCTAGAAAAATGGAGTTTATTTATAGATTATATATGTTAAAAAATGGTTAAAGTGAATTTTTGGGATTTTTCTAAACTACCTCATTTTTTATGAATAGTAAATTACGAAAATATAAGATAAAATGATAAATACATGGGTTTTTGAGTCAAAGAAGATTTAATTATAAATTAGGAACACATGTTTCAAACTCTCATGAAATTATTACTTTTTTGGTCACATAAATCATGAATATTCATAGTCTTGATCAAAAATATTAAAGTAATAATTATAACAATGGAAACCCCCCTCTCATCCACTATAAATACCACAGCTATATACATATTATATTCACTCCCATAATGCCTTGTGCCTTTTTTAAATTATACCCAAATATCCTCTAAGGCTCCTTCCCAAAATCATGTAGAAATTTTTCTCATAAAAATACCAAATCATCTCCCCTAAATACGCTCTCAGGAAGATTAATTGAAGAGTTAGTTTCCAATTTTCTATTTTTTTGTTTCTTTTCAAGTAACATTAGTTTTTTTTCTATCCTCACATGAATATTATGACATATAATATAACATTGAAGTACTATAATGTTTTCTTAATGACAGAATAATTTATTATCATCTCTCTTTTACCCTTTTTTATGCTATACGTAAAAAACACTTTCCGAAATGTTCTAATTTACCACATTCAAGGATAAAAGGGTTTTCAATTTTTATTAATATATTCAATTATGGTAAATAGACCATTATTATGGTTGAAACGGAATATAATATAATTATTATGATTCATATTTTATTTTTGAATATTTTTGGACCCGTTTTTTTATTTATAATGCATATTGAGTTTGTTGGGTATATAAACTACTAATTAACCCAAATGGTTATCAATAAATAATTTATATTATTATTCATCTTCAGTACAAGTAACAAAATTAAATACACAATAATGTAACATTATATATGTTCAATAATAACATAAATCTTAAATTTTACAACCATTCCCATTTTACATTATTCTCTTTTAACCTATATATATAACCAGTTCATGAATACAATGGAAGAAAATGATCCCAAACAATAAAAATGAATATATTCAACCCAAAAATGATTCTCTTAAACCCATAATGATAGTCTTTAATGAGCCTTATAAGGAAATAATATATGAATTACATAAATTATTGGTTTATTAAATACTTATTAATTGATATTATTTAGATATAAAATTCACTAAGATAGTTTTTAGAACACCATTATACATAAGGTAAGTGTTTCTACCTGATCCTCCATTTTCATTACGGTCAAACTTATTCTCTACTCATATCAATTAAATTACTATTAATTATTATGTAATCCTATTGAATTATATTCTTATTATATATTTATATGTGTATCAATTAGATTAAATATTTCTTTTTTAAGGAGATATATGTTTCAAATGTATCTTTCAAAAATTATTCCAGATCAACAACCCCGTTTCAGGGAATCATCTCGAATTAATAACTATTTTAAGGTACACTATGTAATAGATTTTAATAAATTATTATTTTTATAAAATCACAAATTTTATAATGAACCCCCATTTTGATGCATTTATGGTTTTATGAATTAAAACATGGATTTCAACTTTAAAATATATTTATTATTTTACTAAAACCACACATAAATGTCTTGGCATCTTTATCCCAACGTCATCCTCGATCTGATCTTGGATGTCTAGTCCATAGTTCTCTTCAGATCTGGAGAGAGTTGGGTGTTTGGCGCATTTCACCTTGGCATTGGTGTTGTCCAGCATGGCTCTGATATGGGGGTTTCTGAATTCAGGCGTCGACCCCGATAGAGGTTTGGCATCGTGGTGGTTCTTGACGGATCTGGTATGTCTCATCTCATCTGTGGTTTAGGACGGATGGTTTGGTTTTGCCGTCAGCAAGGCTCAGATGGGGAAGGGTTTGGTCCATGATCAGCTATAGGGTTTTTCAGATTGAGTTTGTGGTGTTTCTATTGCAGGTTTTGTTTTTTGTTGTGTGAATGGTGTTTTTGCGGTTCTCTTGTTGTGGATAATCCTATCCTTGTTCGTGATTTCACTTCTCGTAGTTCGACTGGGTTGGAATCTAGTGAGGGTTATTTTGTAGTTTGGAGATGAACAATGTCAAGCCCAAGGTGGTGATACCCGCTCTGATCGGCTCAGATCCCCTCAACGGAGACAATCCATTTTTGTGTTTTTGGGTCTTCCAATCCTAGATGACGATGTCTCAGCTTTATGTATCCAGTTTTCTGTCCTCTTCGGGATGCTACGTGTGGTGTCGGAGGTGCTCTATGGATTTGCAAATTTCTATGGATTTGATTCCAGTGTTGTTTTTCTTTATTTTCTTATGAATATGTTTTGTCTACAATGGATCTTTATATGGTCTGTTGGAATAGAGATGTACCCGAGACCGATCTCATGGTGTAAGCCCTAGAGGATGGTTGAGAGCTTTTCAATCATCTTTGTAGCGCTCTATGGATTTGGAAGTTGAGAGGGTATGGCGCAAGCCATCAGATCGGGCCTGTGCTTTGACACATGACACTGACTTGTTGTACAGCAATGTAACGATGGAGGGATTTTCACGGTCAAATGATGGGGTGGGGTTACTCCATGTTGTCTAGTTGTGTTGTATCTCTAGACCTTCGTGTTTTGATTGTCCTATATTCATGAAGTTTGTGCGAGTTTCCCCCTTTATCACTTAAAAGTGGGTTTTGTTGAAAATAAATAATTTAAAGGCATTCAGGCGGTTGGATGGAACACTATTTCACAACATGGGACAATATTTATGATTCAAATATAATTTCAATGTTATTACCTATTATTTTATGGGATATAGATGTTTGCAATTATGATTTTTTGTCACTTATATATGATTTTCCAAAAGAACTCATTATTAAAATATAAAAAAGATTTTTTTCCCTCTCTCGCATTAACATTTAGATGATATATGCCCTGTTAACCACATAGTCCATACTTGTGGTATATGTATTGTCCATTGGAATTTCAAAAAAACAGTCTACTTACTGAAATGATATTTAAATGGATTATGATTTTAATGATTTAGGGTAGTATGGGACACTCTTGAATGTTTAATGATGATTTCAATCATAATTTTTCAATGGTATCACTTAAAAGTATCTTTATCTATGTCTACATCACTTATATACACTTTAACTACATTATTTTTTATCTCATACGATATTATCTAAAACATGATTTGTATTTTTTCTAATTATTTTGACGTTGGATTTGCTATCTTGATATAATTCAACATATTAATCTGAATGGCTAGTGTTTATGTTTATTGATTATTGAATGTTTCTTTAAATATGGAAATATTGATGATTCTAAATCCTCTTCTCAGTACAGATATTGAAACGGCATATTTTAATTTTTTTTAAATTTTTTTATAAATAATTATTAGAACTGGTGGTGAAGTGGCCCTTTATAGCCCCTCGATGAATCTATATGTCTCATGAGACAAACTATTTGGGGAAAAAACCTTTGATCTTGTTTCAAGTAATCATATGGGTTTCTACCCATAGACATAAATCTTCACAAAGGTATGATGGTTCATGTCCCACATATACGAAGTCCAAATAATAATCATTCTATTTATTCATTATTTATGTATTACAATTCAGGAGGTTTTCACTATGACAAAATCTATAGATTCTATATTAATCTCAATTTATTGAGGGTGTTTTTTTCAATGATTCACCATGCTATAATAATTATGTCTAATTGATTATGATTGAGTTATTATTATTTCATGATTCCATTATATTTAACTCTTACTAATCATTTGATCTCACCTGTTTCATTTGTTTTACTTCCCCATGTTATAAAGATGATATTACTTTTTGAGTAATCAAGGATTTAGTTTTTTTGATTTTGTTATTTATTATATTTTGTTTTCTTTTCTCAATGTAAAATGGGTTCCATATTTGTCTCTAGTTTTCTCAAGACTATGAATTTAATTAGTCCTTCAGGACATGATTCCTTGTAATCATGCTAATTTAACAATGTAATACACTTGATATGGGCTTCTGTGGTAAGGGTGTTACAATACTAGACATGTGTAATGGATCTATGAAGGATTTGAAGTACTAGGATACTAAAAGTAGCTGGATTTGGTAATTCTAGGATTTTGGACATTCTATTAAACCCATGAGGTCATAAACTATAGTCACCTCTAATCAGATTGGGTTTAGTCGATCTGAATGATAGAAAATATCTCTGAGATAAAAAACAAATCTTCATATATGCCCAAGAAGATGTTGAATTCAGAAAATTATAGTTCTTATATTCTTCCGCCTAGATAGAAACACATGATATCCATGGATATCTCGATGGTGGAGAGAAATTGCAAGAATATCTCTCAGTGTGACTCCTCAATCTACACAATAATTCATGATATATATAGACAGTTGAGGATATCATGAATGTCATCTCTAATGTGTTGGCCAGTATGAATAGCCAAGAAAAGTGTAGTGTTTATCCTTGTTGGATTTTCTCGTAGCCATTTGAGGGAGACTTGAAGCATTCGAATAAAGATGTGCATAATGGGGTGAAAATGTATTTTTACATCCTGATATGATTAACCAGAGCTAGATTAGGATTAATCTTATGAGTATGGATCATCATGGGCCATAGAGGAAGGTGGATGATATGGCATCCAAGGTGGTTAGGGTGTGGGAGGGGCAGCGCCTCATGGGAATTTCATTAGAGGATGGTCTTCATGATCTGTCGTCATCTCTGAAGGTGAAGGTCACAATGTTTTGTCATTTTCCATACTAGGAGGATGGCTTTGGGGTGTGGATTATAGGTATTTTTATGGGCTGTGGGTCGGTGTAGGTCGAAATGGAAGGAGGAATGGTGGTGCCCGTTCACATCCATTAAGGAGTGTATTTGGATTGTGTGGGATATAGAGTAAGAGGTAAATGGGGAGGTGTGGTGTTGTGAGAGAGGGTTCTATTTAGGAGATGGGTGATGTGACCATGGGTAGAGACACATGGGAGAATAAGGTTAGAGGGATATGGGTAGTGTGGGTGAGAGGGAAGGAATGTAGTGGGTTAAGGGGGAGAGGGAGATGGTCAGGCCATGTACCATATTTTTAGAGAATATTTTTAAAAATATGTTCAATACATTACACTAAGTGTAATGGTATATCATTTAGTGTAATGATGGGTTTTTTGAAATGTTGTTAAAACCCACACAAATCATTAAACAGGGTTACATGATGTGTAATTGACATTTTATTCACATTTTAGTGAAACCCCTGGCCTTTTTTCCCTTGAATGAACTCGGAATTCCTGAGGATTATTATAACATAATCTAGAATATGGTATCGTGTCCTAGGTTTCCTCTCACTTGACACATCATTTAACACTGAGAGCTCGACGCATTAAGTGTTAGATGAATTTGTAGTCGGTGAAACATCCTTCAGATAAAGATTCTTTAGATATTCTTATCATTTGATCATTAACATTGAATGGTGGTCCACGTTATTTTTGAATTTCATTGCTCCCTTATGGGAAAACAATAATTACCTCCTATGATCTAAACTATCATGACTTTTGCTTCTGAGAGAACAATTTCAATATGGCATTGAATAAAATGTTCTTATTTCCTAGGATAATGACATGTCATGCAATGTGTTGATCATGCTATTTATAAGTTATGTCTTCATAAATAATTGAATTTTCATAATAATTATTTATAATTTAATAATATTTATCTAAAAACAGTATCCAAGCTCCATCATCATTTTTAGAATACAAATTTAGCATCATAATTTTATAGCACGAGTGATGCTCTTGTTGAACTAGAAGATGACATGGTTTTCCATAAAGCAATCTAAATGGTGTGGCACCAAGGGTGGTATTATATTAATTTCAATAAACCCATCATAAATCATCCAATTTCAAAATCCTGTCAATTCAACATATGTTCATTGAATTCTTTAGGATTTTTTAAATTTTCATTTTTTTTAAATCAACTGTAACAATTTTTTGGGTGGTAGTGAGTTACTTTTTTATATCGGATTCTGTAATTTTTTGAAATATGATTGCATATTTATTTGTGAGATGTGTTCCTCCATCAATAATGAGTAATAATTGAAATAAAAATCATGATGGAAAATTTATTTTTAGGAAATTCATTAACACTTTATCAATTTTGGTCGTGGTAGCATCAGTTACTACCCATTAGAGATGTAGTCAACACCAATAAAAATATATGAAATTTCATGTTAATTTGAATATAGTACCATTAAGTCTATTCCTTATATTTTGATGATTTTTACCACCATAATTGGATTGTGATTCATTTTTTTCATTTACAAATTGTGGCCATTAATTGGAAACTGTCACAATAGTGAAAATTTTCCATTGCATCATGGTGTGGATTGGGCCATAAAAGACCACTTTCTTAGAGACATTTCTGTAGTGTGTTTGGGTACATGATTCCCTATATTCTATTATGGTTGACACATTTATATCAAATTAGGGATTTAATTTTTTGATAATGATATGTCACAAAATGTCATCAGCACAATGCATCAACATGAGTGGTTCATCCTAGCAGTAACACATCGTTTCTGCTATAAATATTCTCGTTTGTTGGTAGGAGATTTCATGGTGAAAAAATCCCCTAGAAATATAATTTTCAACCTTATAAATGCATGGTTCTTCATTATTTATAAAAAATGAATCATCAGAAAAATTGACATTAATGTCGATATCATCATCATCCTTTTTTAGTGGAATAGGATGTTGGGATTGATGAACAAAAATCATATTTTTCATGCCTGATGTTTATTTGATTAAAATATCATATTATGAGATTAAGATCATCCACCTTTTTAGAAATGGCATGTAATTAAATTATTTTCTTAAATAGCTGAGGGAATCTTGGTCAATGTGTGCAATATCAAAGGAACACCCCCAACACAATGAAAATTATCAAAAAATACAAAAAACTAATTGTTAATTATCTATAGTTTGATAATTTACATGGGCATCATTAATTGTGTGTCTGACCTGGAAGATTGGGTAGAAGATGTGAACAATTCTTTTTCTAAACACAATGCCTAAATTAAAGTCACTACATCACATATCATCTCAAATTCGTTATCCCAGTAAGGTGAAATGATTAAAAAAGTTCCAATATGGATTTTAATAATGTATTAAATGTCTATTTATATTCGTTAATGAATCCAAATTGAATTTTCATTAAAAATAGTTGTGTTAGATGGAATTAAACTATTTTTCATGTATTTTATAAATTATATTTAGAATCTAGAATGTCCTAGAATGTTTATTATACCATTTACTATTGAATGTTCAACCAAATCATTGATGAACTTTGTCATATCAGATCAACGCCCATACCCTATTTGTAAATTTTATGTTCATGTAATAAGCATCATTAGACCATAATCAGTGATTTATTTCATTTTAATACATGATATTTATCTTCACAACATCAAAGGACTAACTCATGCTTTCTTAGTAAAAACATGAAGGATTGTCTATAAAATTTAAAGTCATCCAGGAAGATTTCTAGGAATTTATTCACTATTTCATTGAATATATGAGTCATGCATATTTGAAATTTGTATGTTTCATTAAACATACAAAATGACATGTGCATATAAGAGAATGTTCCAAATGGACATGTGAATTTTGTTTTGGAGTAATCATCTTGGTCGACTGCAATCTGATTGTATCCCAAATATCAATCCAAAAAATAATATAATTCATGTTCTCCTAGTCATTAAAACATTTTACCTATAGTGAGAAATGGGAAATTACAATTCCATGTTTCTAAATTTAATTTTTTTTATTCAATGAATATACTATCTCTTGTGATGGTGAGTGTTGATATCAATTCATTTTCATCAACTTTTTAGACTATAGGCCCTCCATTCGTGGGAAGTACTTTTCAGTGGGATCAACCACTCATTATTAAAGATTGAAAATATTATCCTATAATATTGAAATTCAGAACTTAATTTTTATCAACATCCTCTATTTCTGGTGTGATCTACAATTATGGTTTGCATTTGGGATTTTCATTTTCATCTTGCATAATTTTCTCAGTACATAGAGTTTGAATGATTACATTAATGTTAGCCACCCACATGGTAATTGACTTATTCTTTCTTTTCAGGACATCATGAATTTTTTCATATGGTAACTGAGATATTTTTGAGATAAATATTAATCATAGAGAGGTTTAACCTCAAATTTTTTTAATACATAAGCATACTAGGTAGAGGCATTATATCTTGTGTCATTTGTTGTATATCCGAGGGTATGAATGTTCCAAATGTATTCCTTGTGAGAAATTCAATGATTACATCTTCCACAAATTAAATTTCTTCATTGAAATTATTGAACGATTCGTCATTTACATCTAATATGGCCACATATATATTTCACACTTAGATAAGAGATATGGATTTCAATCAAAGGAATCATATTATTGTTATATTATTTGATGAGGTTGAAGAACACATATTCTAATCTAACTCGAATGATTAGAAGAAAATGATTTATGTTTGTTAGTGCATTTCCAAAGGATAGGAATTCAATTACAATGACAACGGGGACATAGACTTTTCATTCCATGTCAAAAACTATGAATTCTGTTAAAAATATATACATCCTTACATTGAATAACACATACTCAAGAATTCTTATAGGGTACATTATTGATCAGTATGAAAGTGATAGATCCACTAATGTTGGTTTTAGCTCTTGAAGTCCCAACATTCAAAATACACACATTGGAATGAGGATTATAATTTCTTTAAGATCACATAGAGCTCTTCGAAATTAACACTCTCCAATAGAAAAAGGAATTGAAAAACATATATGTTATCACATCATTTGTGGAATTTTCTTCTGAAATATATTAGATAATTTTTTATTTTGTGAGATTACTCCATGATCATATATATTTACTTATTGAAATGAATGCTTTTGTGAATTCACCACAAGTCGTCATTTGTGAAAGAGCCCCTACAATGCTTCACCTGATATTAAATTTGAAAAAAATATCCATAAAAAAATTCACTATTCCTCATATCCGCCTTGTTTGTACCTTTTTTCTAATAGTATGTGGTGGCTTATATGGTGTTGGGAAAACATGGACTCACACTTTGGGTTGTTCAAGTGTTTGGGTACTTGTGGATGGTGATACCTCTTAGGGTATTACATGAGTGGTCCTATCAATGTTTTTTTCATATACTAGGATGTATATATTAGTTTCATTATTTCTACATTGATCCCTTCCACATGGTTCCTAAAAAAATACACTTCTCAGCACTACCACGTTATCTTATTCCCTTGGGTATGTATATATATTTATAGTTATAGTACCTGGTAATCAATCAGAAAATGTCATTGAGATATAGACAATATGATTTTAGATATAGCATAGAGAAAATCCTCTATAATTCATCTCCATCACTTGTCTATCCATTCATTGGTATTATTTTGGAAAAAAATTATCCAATAGGAACTCTAGGTTATTATTGTAAGGATCAGTATACACTTGGGGTCACGGAGGAACTGGTTGAAACTATTATTGTGCTCTTTATGGGAAATTTTGTTGGTATGATTGTAGTTTTGGTCTCTAAAAATGTTCCATGGGTGGGTACCAAGGTGTTCCATGGATACCAAATTGTTCATGACAAAATATTTTTTTATAATATCCATGGTTGTTTTGAGGTGGTTCTTGAGCCATCCTCTTCTCATATTACTACTACTGCTGTTGGAATGGTGGATTTTTATGATTGTAATTGATGTTATAAAAATGTTGAGTTTGTTTGTCCTGAAATTCTTCCTTGAAATCCTAGTATAAGTTTCGCCCACCACACATTTCACAATACTATATCTACATTAGAGAGTATAGAGGGGGAGGTGAAGCAGGATGCTGGAATGACTCCATCTTCATTATGATCTCTTCAACTTCTATAGCTAGTTTATTATTATAATCACCAAGGGGGATACCACACTGGGATGGACCACGATCACTCTTCCATAGGTTGGATTTGTGATAACGTTCATCCAAAATGGATTTTCATGATTTACATATCTTGAACATAAGTCTTCCATTAGCTGAAAGATAAAGAACATTGTCTTCGGATAGCTGGAGACCTTGGTAAAATAATTTGATCTTGATCCACATGATTAGTCCTGGTTCGAAGAATCTTTCTACGATTTCCACAAAACAATCCCAATAATTATATATAGAAGCACCATCAATTTGTGTGTTGGTTTGAATGTAGTTCCATAGCTTCCAAGTACACATTTGTGGGAAGTTTTTGTCTAGGAATGTTTGGGCTAGATCATCCCAAGTCGTAATTAACTCATGTGCTCGACTTTTGAACCAATATTTCTCTATTTCTTGTGGGGATAATAGAATGAATCAGATATTTAATGAATTAGATGATACTATCTAGATGTGAATGTTCTTACATACATTCAAGAAGTTTGATATGTGTTCATGGGGATCTTTACTTTGAATCCCACTAAACTGGACCATGTTTAGGATCATGGGAATGAGTCTAGGAAATATCATCAGGGTGTGTGCCTATATATGAGGAAACATGATTATTATTATAACAAGATGTATTAATGGAAATTTATAGTCTATTATAGATCATTATTGTAGCACTAGTAGATTTCCATGAACTACATGTAGCTTATTTGGAGGGTTTGGTGGGTTGGGTAATTCAAGATTATTTTAGTATTACCATGATTGACTAGATGGATACTGAGAGATACTATTTTATTTATGGATTTTGGGATTACACTTTTTGTGCCACATCAGATCCATGAAAATTTCAGGGGTTCTAAATACTTGAAATATTCTACATGATCATGGAAGGAGTGGTGCCAGAATTAATAGAAGAGTGAAATGGGGTATGGGATAAGTAATCCCTAGTCATTTCCAAAATAATTCCTATAAAAATCCCATCCCTTTTCCATTGAAATGGTGAAAAATATTATTTACCTACATATGTCATTTAATTTGTGCAGGCTACAGTAATATTAGATTTTATTACTTCCTATACTCCACATTCTACTAATAGTTAGACTAGCGAATGTCTAGGGTCGATCCATTGGGTGATTAGTTGGGAAATGAAAAAGTTGGTTCTAGAACTATTTTCCATTAGATTCCTATTGTATTTGGTTTATTTTTGGAAAACTATTTTTGGAATGTGGAGGATTGAATTTACTAATAAGAAGGGATCAATATCAATTATGTTGATCTCTAGAAAAGATGATTTTAACTCAAACATGGTAGGATCCTAAGGTTTAATCTTCAATCAAAATGATTGTTACTAGATTATTATGGTGAACACAACTATTTCCATCTAAATGGAAACTATTCTATAGTCTTGATATAGTCAAATACTATATGAATTTATCAAATATTCATCAAAAGAAACTGTCTCAAGCTATTGGTCATTACGTAATCCACATCCACCAGAATATCATAATTCATTCGAATGTATTGTTGTCAAGGATATTTGAATTAATAGGTAAAAAATTATTTTTAATTTTTTAAAATTCCTTATTCTTACCATGTACAAAAATAATGAATTATGAAGTCCACAAACCCCTATTTCGACCCATACCCTTGGTGGTTTAGCCACTCATGGTTGAATTGAATATAGAAAACTCATGACTGGAAATTAAGCATATCGTACCCAAAAAAATTGATATTAATATTTTTACACACATGAAATGATTCATTCTAAAAAATTAACAACCATGAGACTAGGAAAAATAAATATAAATCTATAATCATGAACAAATCAATTAACTAATTACATCAAACAAGGGTAACAACAATCAAATCAATGGTTTTGTAACTACCCAATGTCTTATAAATGGATGTTCTTTTAAATAAATATGCCTTATAATCAAATTAAATCATAACTCATTGATCTATTAAGTATTATTTTACCTTTATACATAATTGTGTTACTCCTGTGTTTTAAATTTCAAATATATAACATACACGCTTGGGATCAATAAGTTATTTAGTGTCAAATATGACCAACATAATTTTTGGTGAATAGTAGCATACCCTTATGAATATTAATTTCACCCTAATAAATAGTGACATACCACAATGAATAGTAACCTTACCTATGATATTATATAAATAATATTCAATATAAAGTACAATAAACCTATATCATGGAATTAGAAAATAAACATTTAAAATTGGATATTTCGAATAACTTTTGGTTTTAATTAAATATAAAATTCATCATATTAAGAAAATTCATTTTGAAAAATGGATTTAATTTTGGGATTCTACATGTCGGAAAATGGTTTGGGTTAATTATTTGGGATATTTTTTTTTGAAATATGTGAATTTTTTGGTGAATAGTAAAATATATTAATTTAACATATAAAAACATTTTAATTTAAATCCACTACTTCAAAATTAATAAGTGATGTATGAACCCAAATCTAGAACTCACATGAATTTTTTACTATTAAAGTTTATAGAATAATCCTTGTTTTTTATCTTGTGAATAAATATTAAATTAAGGATTATAATATTATGAAAACCCACCTCCACTCCACAATAAATACCATGCATCACTAAATCTTCACTTCACTGCTCTCATGCCTTGTGCCTTGAAAATATTCATCCCAAATCCCTTCACATGTTCCTTCCCCACATCAAACATCCCCAATTCTCTTCAACATTCCAAATCATCCCCCATTAAGAGGGTCCCAAAGGAGGTAAACTGAAGAGGTAAATTCCCCTTTCAAACTCATTTATTTCTTTTACGTTATTTTATTTTCTTGTTTCTTTACTCACCTACCATAAGCCAAATGGTATGATAAATCCATTAACATACATGAAATATAATTCTATTATGATAATTGTATAATTATTTATCTTCTATATGTTATCGATCGTTTATTTTAATGAAATGAAAACATCGTTTAGGATGTGTTAATTAAGCACAATCAAGGACGACATGTTATCAATTTCGATTACCATCATCAATTCTGGTCATGAAACCATTTTCAGGGTTGAAACAGACCATTATATATGTATTATGCCTCATCTATAGGGTTTTAATAAATTTTTACACATGGGATTGATTTATTAAAAAAAATGTGTTCATTTAGGTCAAAAAACGGGAAATTAACCCAAAAGGAAGTCACTAATTTTTTACATAATGATTAAACATCGCATTGTGTAACCAAATTAATTATTCAATAATTTAGCCTTCGGAATGTTCAATAATAAAATATAACTTCAATTTTGGACAACCACTTTCATCAAACTTGTTTATCCGAACATGAACCAATCATTAAAACCAAGAATGAAAATATACCCAAACAATGAAGTTGTACCTCTTTACAGATCCAAATTGTTATAAATGACCATAAAAAGGTTATAATAAATATTTTTCATATATATTAGTTTTTGAAATTATTAATTAATGTACCTAATTTTATACTTCATGTCCTTATGTACAATAAAATATCACAATTGGACATAAGTTAAGGGATCCTTTCCATTTCACATTTATTCAATAATGTCCTCTATGCTATGCCATTTAATGTGTAATGCATAATTATGTGGTATAATTTTTAACCTATCCGATACTTCCCTAGTGATTAATAAGTGATGAGAATACAATTTGTCTCTCATCAAGCCCTTATAATTATACTTGATACCATATTGATAATCAATATTTAATTCTACAAGAACGGCCATTATTCATCCAGGTTGCTCTATCATTATTTTTCCCAAAATGAATCTATATTTTGTTTTTATGTAAAACAAATAAATTATGATTATATGCTCCAAATTCATGTTTCAAGAACCATCCCATATTCTATTTTTTGGATATAGATGTTTTTAAGTAAATCCTTCCTCAGTACCTCCAAATAAGAAAACCCATTTTATGGGAGCTTTGCAAATTTTTCACGATTTAAATTGTAAAATATCCTTGGTTTTAAGCCTCCATTGTCTTTATAAATATGTATATATATTTAGAAATAATTCTTGGGTCAATTCATGTTTTACATAAAAACTTTTTCCGTTTTAAATTTTTAAATCTCAATATTAATTTCTATAAAATAGCACGAAAATGTTTTAGATTCATAAATTTATCAAATACATTTCTCACATGATTTCACATAGGTTTGAAAACACTTAACATGTTATATTCCAGTTTTAGTTTATGAAAATTCAATTAGGTTTTATTACATTCATCAATAGGAACTATCATGATTAGCCCATTGGTTATGATGTAAGTCATTATTTTGGTACCCAATTCCTTCCAATGGAAACCCATATGCTTAACTAATTTGTATTATGTATTAATATTTATGTGGAAAACATATTAATGAAATGTAAGATGTATGAACTCTTATGGATCTCTAATTAATTGGGTAATGTGAAGTTTAATGAGACGTTATGGGCAACATTATTGGAAGTTATCCTTGGCTTGTGCTACTATGTGCAACAGTCTTAGCAGTTAGCCTTGTATTGTGCTACTATGTCAAAAAGTCTTGGAGTTTATCCATGACTCATAATAAATTCATGTTTTACGTTTCTGCCAAATTTTATTTATTCCATTTTTAAATGATCTATATTTATATGTTATGATATGATACATGCATTTTTATATCATCATGTCATGCCTTTTATCCCATGTGTGAATGCTTTGTTCTTATTATTATTCCCTTACTGGGCATTATCTCAACCATGTCTTCATGTTATCATGAGGTTATACTATGGAGATTTATGAGAACACTGGATGACAGGAGATCATTATAGAGTTCATATAATTTTTTATATAATTATTGATTATGTATATTGTCTTCAAAGACACTAGATATTACAATCCTTGGATTGTGCTCGGATGTATATTTCTGCTTAAAATCAAGTAATGTTATATGTAAAAGGATACAGTCACAATAGATGTTATCAGAGGATGGTCCTATTATTTTTGGAGATTAGGAAAAGAGAACTTTATTAAGAACCATAAGGGTGATACTAAGTATAATAAAACATCCCTAAATTTTGTTATGTATAAAGAATGTGGTTCATCAAGAAAATATATTCCTATCTGGATAGAAACAGGTAGAGGATGATCTGGCATACATTTACCTGGAGTTTAAAAAATCCGACAAGTAGATACATTCTTGACACAAGGTATCATGGTAAACCACAACGCGCCTTAATATACTCTAGGATTAACTCACTAAGGGGATATGATTTGCTAAATTCAGGATCATTGTAGTGAAAAAAAATCCCATAAGAATATATGTTAAGAATTAGATCTAGGATTACTGATATTTAATCCTAAGGAACCAGAAGTTAGGATATACTTCACCTCTATAAGTATATAGTTTTATGTTTAAAAGAATCATTTTTCATGATAAATAACTATGTATTCATGTCTTCTTATTGTATGTTCTTTTTCCTATTTAATGGTAGGAAATATATGAACATGTTCCAACAACCAAATTGATAGGAAATGTTTATATTTCCCTATATAAATTCCCGATATGATGAGAATGGGTATTCAAAACATCATGAAAGTACTTGCTCAGCTGGCTACGGTTAAATATAATAATTTTTGTCTTGTGGATCTCTCTCCTCCTCCAATGAAAGAACATGTTGACATATAATTTTTTATATAGAAAATTCCTCTTTTGTTTAGTAGATCTTATGATCCCCTCCACATAGAACAGTGCATTAGCTCCATTGAAATGATATTCTCGGTCCTCCAGTGATCGAATGAAGAAAAAGTTGTACTGGTGGTCTATTGTTTTGATGGGGAAGCTCATCAGTTGTGGACACTGGTCAGGAATACAATATCCTAAGAAAAAGTTGATTCCATGGATTGGGAGGAATTCAAGAGGTTGTTTTTCTATAATTTTTTGTCAATCCCCTCATCTAAATATGGAATGGGAGTTCCTCACTCTCAAGAAGAAGAAATAGGAGTCAATCGAGGTGTATGGAGAAAACATTACAAGTCTTGTGAGGTACACATATGGCTTGGTCAATAATATTGGAAACAATTTGGTTATATTAATTAGTGGGATAAATATGAGTCTATGGAAGGTGTGGGTGATTAGAGACTTCCATATTAATGAGGAGATTTTCCCTTGTTCACTCACATTTGAAATGGATATTAGAGACACAAAGTGGTCTCAGTGACCCAATGAGAAGAAGAGAAAAATGGAGAACAACATGGGTGGTTCAAAAACAATTCCATGATGGAATGAAGCCTGAATATCCCACTTGTAAAAGTTGTGTGAAGAAGCAACCTGGCGACTATTTAAAGGGATCTAGGAATTACTTCCAATGTGGTATGTTGGGAAATCTGGCCTTGAACTACCGAAGGGACATTAAAAATCCTTCTATTGTGGAAGTGTAAAGGAAGGATTAGTTCAACGCTCTTCCAGTGGTGCAGTGATACAACTACAAGGAACTTTGAAATAATGAAATGAATTGACCAAAGATAAGTGTAGTGAGGGGAAATCAACATCAACCACCAAGGAAACATGTAATGGCTTATGCTATCACTACCGTTGAAGTGGATCCTAAAAATGATGAAGTGAAATGTACACTAGTTTTCAATTATAGAATAGCAAACATACTATTTGATTATTCTTTTATGCATTCATTCCTATATTTCAATATTAATAAAACTATTCAAATGTCGTCTCAAAATTTGGGCGAAACATTATCTCTAAAAACTATGAATGGGGAAATTAATGCATCTATGGTTTACAAATCCTCCCTGATTAATGTTTGGGGACTGGACCTCCTAGAAAATCTTGTCATACATCCTTTAGTGGTATTACACAATATTCTAGACATTTATTGGATATCATTACATATATCCAACATCAATTGTTGGGAAAGAGATATACACATCATTTCTCGAAGCATCCTCCATTTCATTAATAGTGTAATGAGGAAGTTGAATCTACTTTATAATCATTGTCTCAATAGTGTATGATGCTTCCTTATGAGAAATAATATATAGTCCAAATGATTGAGATAATAGAGTGATTCATTATTGAAACATTCCCATCATGTGGGATTACACTAATGTATTCCTTATAGAGTTTCACGGACTTCCTCCTGACTGAGAGGTTGAGTTCTCAATTGAACTTATTCCAAGATCTCTTCATATATCAAACAAACCATACAAAATGGAAACTGTAGAGTTGCAAGAGTTGAAAAAGTATTTATATGAGAATCTAGAGAAGGGTTTTATACACCTTAGTTCTTTTCAATGTGTTTTTCTACTCTTCTTCTCCATAAATAAGGATTGATCAATGTGCCTCTTCATTGATTATAGTGTGCTAAATAAAATCACAATAAATAACAGGTATCCCCTTCCACGGATATATGACTTGTTTTATTTTCTCTATGGGTCATGTTATTTCACTAAGGTGGACATTCAATAGGGATATCACCAGTTAAGGGTGAGGAATGATGATATTCCAAATGCATCCATTCAAATGAGGTATGGACACTATGAGTTAATAGTGATACTCTTCAGACTCATTGATTCTCAATATATTTTCAGGGATTTAAGGAATATTTTCTTTATAGATTACCACAAAAATTTTGTGGTAGTCTTTATTTAAGATATTTTGATATACTCCAGGATCAAGGTGGAAAATGAAGTGCATTTTAATACTACATTAATGAAATTGTGAAGGGATGATTTTTATGAAACAAACATAAAATGTGAGTTCTAGATGGGGGATGTATCATTATTTGGGAATGTTATCACCAGTAAAGGGATATATGTGGATCCTTCCAAGACAAAGGCAATTGAATAGTGGCATAGACCAACATCTATAATAGAGATCTGTGGGTTTTTGGGTCTAAATCGATATTAATGAATATATGATAAGATCAATTCACATCCGTCAAACCCAATTACCCAGATGACATGGAAGGGAGTAAGTTTTCTTTGGACTCTGGAAAGTGTAGATTGTTTCAGGAAGTTGAAAAAGAGGTTTATCCCTATTCCAGTACGCACTCCCCTATGAAGTGGAGAAATTTTGTGTGGTAAAGTGATGCTTCAAACAAGGGCATAGGATAGGTTCTATTCTAAATTGATAATATGATAGATTACGACTCAATCAATCAGAAAATACATGTGAAAAAACTATCCAATGTGTGATCTAGAGTTGGTGGTTGTGATCATTATGTTGAAAATATGACAGCATTATCTCTATGGGGATAATTGTGAGATATATACTAATCACAATAGTCTCAAATATATATTCACATATAATGAGTTTAATATGATGCAATGTATATTGATAGATCACATCAAGGTTATGAATTATTAATCCACTATCATTCGAGAAAGGAAAATAAGGTGCAAGATGCTCTAAGTAGAAAGGTTCCTGCAACTTTATAAAGGATGAGAATTCATAAGGATGTGATCTTCTTAGATTCATAGATAATAGACATCAGAATCATTAAGGATGGAACATCATTAATACTTTATTAAATGATTTCTCCACAATCTGTCATGGATAATATAATGTATGATCAAATAAAAGATGTGTAAATTCTAAAAAGGGTAGAATCTATCAGAAATGTGAAATAATAGAGTATATTCTTAATGAAGAGGAGATATAAGATTTGGGTCATGATTATGTGTACCATCCATTCCATAGATAAATAAGGTACATTTGAGTGATGAAAATATCATGAACTTCTCTATTCAAATAGGGAGCACAATGATGTATCATGATCTCAGTGAATACTTTTGATTGGTTAATATTAAAAGGTAGATTACTGAATATAATTCAATGTTCCTTGTATGTAAAGTTGTTATGGATGAGAGGAAAAAGTCTGATATGATGATGTAAATATTACCAATGCCAACATGGAAGAGGGAGAACCTCCAAATGGACTTCGTCACATGTCATCCCAGGATATCTATAGGAAACAATGTTATATGGGTTATTGTGGGTAGTCTTATGAAGGCCACTCAAATTATCACAATTCGAGAGGACATACCATTGTATAAAATTTAATGGATTTAAATAAAAGAAGGGGTAACGCTACATGATGTACCATCATCTACTGTATCTAATTGTGATCTGAGATTCACCTCATATGTCTGGAAAAGATACAAACATGCTTTAAGAACTGAAATGAACATCAGTACGACCAATCATTCTCAAACTGATGGCCAATATGAGAAAAATATTCAAACAATGAAATATGTGTTGAGAGAATGTTCTTTGGACATAAAGAAAAATGGTAGCATCACATTACACAAACCTAATTCCCCTACAACAATGGTATCCCTTCGTGCATCAAAATGACACCATATGAAGCCCTTTAATGGAAAAGGTGCAAAACACCGACATGTAAGGATGATGTCAGAGAGAATAATCATCTTGGATTTGGAATGGCTGATGTAAAGGAGGAGAAATTAAAAACAATTTGGTAGAATATCAAGGTAGCCTAATTCCTACAGAAGAGTTATGCAGACAATCATCAATGGGGCCTTGAGTTCAAAATTGGAATCATGTAATTTTTATGCATATATCCATGGAAGAAGGTTAATTGGTTTGGAAATAAAGGGATGTTATGTCCTTGGTAAATCATCTAATTCAATATTATTGATCTTGTAGGAGCTATCGCTTGTTGACTAGAATTTACACTTTCCATTTCTAGAGTACATTATGTCATCAATTATCCCTCTTAATAATGTACATTCCAGATCCATCAGATGTACTCTTTTTAGTGGTGACACAAATGATGGAAGATATTTCTTATGAGGAGTAACCATTGATGAACATCTATGATATAGATAGAGTTATACATAAAATGACTACTAACCAGGTCAATGTACTTTGGTGGAACAATAAGTACAAAGAGGGAACATGGGAACTAGAGGAGGAAATAAAGGAAATGTAACCGCACATGTTTATGACATAGGATGTAAAATGAAATTTAATGTACAAAAATTCATAAGGAGGGAAGAATGTAATGACCCAATGTTTTATCAATGGAAATTAATTTCTCATAAATATGTCCAATATTCTCATGAAATCATAACACAATTAACTATTACGTGCTATGTGACTTTTAAACATTGTTTTTTCCCTTATGTGTTCTGAATTTTGAAAATATGACATACACAATTGTGATCAGTAAGTTATTTGGATTCTAAAATGGTCATATTAATTTAGTGTGAATTGTAACATACCCTTATGAATAGTAATGTTACAATTATGAATTGTGGCATACTCTGATGAATAGTAACCTTACATATGATAGTATATAAATAATATTCATGTGGGAGAATGATATACCTATATCTTGGAATAAGAAAATAAATGTTTTTAAATTGTTATTTCGAAATAAATTAAGATTTTAATTAAATACTGAATTATTCATATTAATAAAATTATTTTCTAAAAATGGATTTCAAATTATGATTTTACACATCAAAAAATGGTTTGGGTTATATTTTTGGATTTTTATGAAACACATGATTTTTTTTGGTGAATAGTAAAAACACTAATTTACCGTATAAAAACATTATAATTTAAATACATTATTCTTGAAAACACAAGTGATTTAAGAACCCCAAATATCTAGCTCCCCTGAATTTATTACTATTATAGGTCATAAATAATCACTATTTATTGTCTTTTGATGAAATAATAAATTAATGATTATAATATTATGAAAAACCCTCCTCCGCTACACTATAAATACAAACCATCCATACCTATTATCTTCAATCATATCAAGCCTTGTGCCTTGCCAATATTCTACACAAATATCTTCCCGTGCTCCTTAGCCATTTCCAATGTCCCCTACAGTCATCAATATATGAAATCTTCTTCCCTTAAGAGGCTCTCAAATGAGATAAACTCCAGAGGTAAATTCCTCATTCCAATTGTTTTATTTCTATTAAGTTCATTTCTTTTTTTATTTCAATTTTCACCTCCCATAACTTAAATTGTATGATAAAAAAATTAACATACATGTGCTAGAATTATATTACATTAAATGTATAATTCATTATCATCACTTTTATCCCCAAATTTTATTTGAAAGAAATGAAAAACCCATTTTTAGGTGTGTTAATTTAGAACAATCAATGACGATGGGTTATCAATTTCCATTATCGTCTTCAATTATTGTCATGAAACCATTTTCATGGTTGAACCAGGGAATAATATATATATTAAGCCTCATATATAGTTCGAGAATAGTTTTTTAGAAATGATTTTGTTTTATAAAACAAAATGTGTTCATTGTGGTAAAAACCCACCAATTCGCCCAAAAGGAAGTCACAAACATTTTATATAATGATTCTATATAAAATTAAGTATCGAAATTATTTTTTCAACCATATAACCTTATGTATGTTCAATAATAAAATATAACACCAATTATGGACAACAATATCCATCATTTATGTTTATCCAAACCTGAACTAATCATTAAAACCAAGAAATCTGACATACACGAACAATGAAATGAATCCTATTAACATATCAAAATGGTTTTAAATGAAATTAAAAAGGTTATAATAAATATTTTACATATATAATATGTTATGGAATTATTAATTAGGATTCATAGTTTGATTTTTCATGCCAGTATGTTCAATAAAATATCATCATTGGACTTAGGGTCAGGGATCCTCTACATTTCCCTATTATTCTATAATGTCCTCTATGTTATGCCATATTATGTGTAATCCCTAATTATGGGGTATTATTTAATATCTCCCCCATATTTCCCTCATGATTTACATGTGGAGAGAAACACTATTCTCTCTTATTAATCCCTCTTAATTACACTTGATTCCATGCTGATAATCCATAAGGAATTCAAAGTGAACATCATTTATTCCTTTGGGTTTCTCTACCATTATTTTTACCCAATTTATGTTTTAATTTAATTTTATTTTCAAGTTATACATGATATTTAGAGGATCCAAACCCATGTTAAAAGAATCATACCTCGTTCTCAATGTGGTATATTCATTCATTTAAGTGAATCCCTCCTTAATACTTCCCAATAAGAAAACTAGTTTTAAGGGAGCTTCCCAAATTTCTACCCAATTTCAAGTGAAATCAATCCTCTATTTTAAGAAACAATTGATTTTTTGATATTTTTTTATTATGATATCCTTATTCATCTAATTCTACTGTTATATAAAATATTATTCCCTTGTCTATTTTGAAATCCCTAAAGTATTTTCCTTAAAACTGTACAAAAATGTTTGAAATAAAAAAACATCCCAAATATATTTAATACATCTTGTCACCTCTTTTTTTCATCACATACCATGATATGTGAAAATTTTACAATGTAAATGTCCATGTATGTTCAAATTCCATTATTTCAAGGACACTTTCAAGTTATTCCCATTTTTTATGCTTTATGTCATGATTGTGATACCCAACTGTTTCCATGTGAATCCCTTATGTTTATGTAAGATATATTATGTATGATTATTTATGTGGAAAACATATTCATGAAATGAAATATGAGTGTTACTAGATATCACTCTAATTCCTTTGGTAATGTTGAGTCTCTTGAGACGCTAAGTGTGATGGTATTGGTGGTTAGACTTGTCTTGTGATGTTAGGTGCAATGGTCTTGGAGGTTAGCCATGGTTTATGATACAATGCCAAATGTTCATGGTTGTTAACCTTGACTCATACCGAATAAATGTCTTTTGTTTCATCTACATTTCTATTATTAATTTGTTAAATGATCTGATTTTTATATGTTATGATATGTTACATTCCTTTTAATATTGTCATGTAATTTATTCTATCCCATGTTGTAATTATTTGTTCTTGTGGATTTTCCCTTACAGGTATTTTAGCACATACCATTACACATGTTTTCCCCAAGTTATCCTATGCAGTTGTATGAGAACAATAGAAGATATGAACAGATTATTGAGTTTAAATAAATAAAATTTCTATATAATGTTAGATTATGTACCTAGTATTCCATGAAACTTGACATTTCAATCCATCGCTAGTACACTATTGTATAATTAAGTTTAAAATCATGTAATGCTACATGTAAAAGGATTGGGTCGCTATAGGTTCATTGTAGATTGGTACACAAAACCATTATTGGTGTAAATATAATTAGTAATGTAAATGAAATGAATAATGACATTGAAACAAATCCATGATACTTGTATTAATGTAATATAATAAAGGGAAACTAATAAATTTAACATTTGGGGTATAGGGATTTGTAGGGAATGTTGGAGGAATGAGAGAAAAAAATGTTTACACTGGAGCCTCCCAAATCTAGTGCCATGTTACAGTATATATCGTTGGAATATTACATGATGTGTAATATTAATTCACGTCATGTAATTCCTATAAATATTTTTCTCTAGGAATTTGGAATCTTCACATATCTTGTGTGAATATAATATGAGATTTTGTTATTCGACATGTTTCAGGATGTGTAACCAGATATCATGTCATGTATATTTCTTTGGCTAGTAGTTGTTTTTATCTGAGTGATCCATATTGTGTAATAGTGATTGACATCGTTCAAGGATGGTTCACGTTGTGTAATTTGGACTGAAATTATTTAATTAACTTCACAGAATGAATTTTTTCACAACCTGCTTCATGAATCACAATAGGTGATTAAATTTCACCACACATCGGGTAATGTGTTTTCATGGTGTGAAAAAGGAAAACATTCTCCCTTTTTCTCTTTTCTCCATTCAAACATTGTGCACCTAATTTAAATAATAAAAAATGCTTACCAACTAAATTATCAAATAACTCATCAAAAATCCTGAGTAGAATAATAAAAAATGTATACATGATTTAATCTTATCAATAGGTATTTTAAATATAATATTTATCATTATAATATTAATGATATTCCCAATTGAGATTTACTAACCACGCCTTAATTTCAAAAATTCATCTTGTTCATGGTATATACATTCCTATGTCCCTGAATCATCCATATAATTATATAGAGAGTGTCTATTCAACATTAAATACATATCATTAATTGTTTTTAATATCATCACAAAAATCATCATAGATTTAATGAGATATTTTCATGAATTTCATGAAATTACATTTAATGATTCTTAAACATTCTCCTTGAATAACTACATTATCTCAAATTAGAAGAAAAAAATATTGGCGCATTATTTAAAAAAATTAAATATTTCTATGAACAATCTCCAATGTTGTATACATTCAAAAATATATCCTTAGAATTTAATGTCCATTCCTTGTGGAAAAATATATTTTGTTCTAGTAATTAAAAATTCAATCCAAAAGTGTATTTACAGATATTTCACATTTCTTCTTCTAACTATCATGGAATTTTGGATTCTATTCACCCTTTTAATAGATAAAGATAATTCCACTTGGTTCTCCTAGAATGGATCATTTTTTTGTTCAATTTTATGTCCACATTATCAAAATATTTGATGAAAAATGATATATATAACTACAGATGTCTATGCTATAAACAAACTACCACATAGTTTATATTTGGTTAAAAATTCTTATATCTAAATTTTTAATTTTATAAAATATATATATTTTTAAATTAATAATCATACAACCTTTATAAGACACATCATATATTTTGTTTTAATTAAATAAAACTCTTCCTTTTACTGCTGATTGTTAAACAACCCCCCCCCCCTAATAATTCGTTTTTATTAAAAAAAATAAAGGGTTTATTACAGTTATTCTCATACCATAATGATCATTATATAAATATTTTCATAAATTCTAGATTAATTGGAATTTAGTAAATTTATAGATTGTTCCTATGGATTCCCCCTTAAGGGATACACTCTTTTAATTAACATAAATGTAATATTATGACTCTCTGAAAGAAAATATATTCACGTTGTATAGATTTGAAAAAAAATAAAAAACTCATTCAATTTCATCCATGTCATTTGAAACATATAAAAAGTGAATACCTATTTTACCCTTGGGATCTTACAAATAACATTCAAACTGGGAGCTTCCTCTTAATATTTACTTATTTTTTCATTAATATTTCTTTTTTTTCCATCTCTCATTATTTTTTACGAATTTGGGATATATTTTTCCTCATAAATTTATATTTATGATGATGATTTATTTTCCCCTCCAATAATATTTTAATTTCATTTTTATGTTCTCATCATAGTCATGATTTCTTATTAGGAAATTATTAATATTTTTTGTCATTTCTTGTTTGTTCACTCATTTAACAAATAATTATTTATAATCTATCATATAAGATCTATAAAATTATCTATACCATAAATTATTTTTTATGTTCTTATAATAATTATTTATTATCATTTTGTTTTGGTCTTGCCTCGTGTGTGTTCAGATATGTTTTGGATGTTTTAGGGAGGAGGGGAGGGGTTTAGTAGTTCATGGTTGGAACCTTGTTTTACCAAACTCTGCAGCCACTCCAAGAAAATGATCCACCTAGGATAGTGTTGGTATCATGGTGGGGGAACTATTTCAAAAACCATGTTCCCACCTATATGAAACCATGATCCTGAAATAGTATAGTTTCATTCTTATGATTCATTGCTTTTCAAAAAATGTGGACCCATATTGGAAATATTTTATTCAGACATTTTACCCCATATAATTTAATCTAAAAAACCAATCACCCCCAATTATTTGTAATATTCTCCCTAAATCAGCCAAGATCAATTTATCATTATTTTTATACTCCTAATAATATTCGTGAAATTCTAAAAATTATTCAATTTTAAATCAATGATATAGTAGAAGTGATTGAATACTCTTGGGTATGTGATCTATTCCAAGATTTAGTTTCATTATCTCCCATCATTTTCTTAAATTATAGATTGATGAATCGTCCTATTATAGGTGGAATAGATCGAGGATAAAATTGATAATTTTTCCTTGAATATATTACATCGTTTTTTTCCTATATCATCCTCTTTGTTGTTATTTCTTCCATTCAACATTGATTCAGGGGCCAATGATATTCATAAGTCTATTAACCACCCTTAGATGTGTTTTCTACATGTTAATTTCAATAGTCCTGATGGTGATGATATAGTGTTGTGTTCATATAATTTTTAAACATTTTTAAAAGTAGATTTGATTGATATGTGTGAATTGGATCACAAGGAATTCGTCAGACTATTCACATATACACTTCGATCTTTTTGGGATTATGAGACCCTATTAAATGGAAACCTAGGGGTGCTGATTTCCTAGAAATTATAATTTTTTAATTAAAATGATTACATACTGTTTTTATGAAATTTTTTCATTTTTTAATGTGTTTAACAAGTTATCTTATTAAAAATGAGTATGTTTTTGAAAAAAAAGTGTAAAGGATAAGTTAAGTAATTGATGCTAAAGGAATAAATTATTAGGAATAAATGGTCCTTTGTCATTAGGTTCTGAATGATATTAAATGAATATGTTGTTAATAAAATGGTATATTTTTTATATATGATATATTTTCATTGTTTGTTATATATATATGTTTGAATAATGGAATTGAATTTTTTCTAGATTAATTATCTCTGTACCCATGATTTTTGGTGCTTGAATAATGCTCTTATTATCCTTGATAATTTTTTTTGAGTAATTATAAATGTACTGATGATTTTGGTTGTAGAAGGAGTTTCTATTTAACTATAATAAGGATGTTGTACTAATAATCAATGAATATAGGATATGGTACAATGAATGATGCATTATATTATTAAAAATTATTTGTAATTAAATATTAATTAATTCACTAATGTAATCTAAAACATATTTAATTATTTTGAAGTATTTACTAAAACTTATATGGCTAAATTCACTATTAAACACTTGATATTAATTTAGAAACTCTTGGTGGGTCATAATGAGTTATACAGACAACATTATAAGGCCTCCAATTAGTACATATGTAGGGCTCATGTTTACAGGTTAGGATATATGAAGGTACCTCTGTTAGATGGAATGGTTGGGATTTGGGATGGATCATGGAAGAAGTTATATGACATGATATGAGCACATATTTGGGAGTATCCATTTTTTTTATTTTCATTCTACACTTATCACTTATATTATAGGTCATATTTACCATATTGGTATATAGTCTCATTTTAGGTTTTTTATTTTATTATTTGATATATTGTTCATGTTCATTATTTTTATTATTATGTTGACTATTGATACATAGATTTTGGATATTTTCATTCATTTATATTGTGTGTATAGTCTTACCAAATTCAATGCTACACAATTTTTTGTTTTTGTAAGCCACTAACAAACTTATTGATGTGATTTATGTAATTTTGTGAACCATCTTGTAGATACATTTTGTGGAACACAGGTCCATATGTTATAATGGGTAATCAGAGGAAGGATTTGTTTTTAATCTCTTCATTATTAGGTAAATTTTGACATATGAATTTGATGAGTTGGGTTATGGTCATCATCTCGTGCATGGGAGTATCTTACCCATGTGTAGGGGAAACCAATTCTCATAGGTTGGAATTTCGTTGCATGATGTTTTATATTATAGGTTAATGTTTTTTAACATTTTTAGATTCAATTTTTTATTTATTTAATTATTTTCATTGATTTTACTTGTGTCTCGGTATAGAATGAGTGTTAGGAATTTATATATCACTCTACGAACTCAAGGATATATGGACAAGCATAATTTTACGAATGTATGTTTTTTAGAGTCTACAATGCCTAAAGTATGTTGGATGAATGATTGTTATTGTATTTGGATAATTAAAATCCAAAAAAATATTTAAAATTTTTATTTTACAGAGTTATAATTTGATGATCATAATAAATATAATATAATCTCATTTAATCTGATAACTTGTGGAATATAAAAGTTTACTATGATAAATATTCATTATAAATGCAAATCATAAAATTATAACCTTTTTGGAAAATTTAAAATGTAACCCTAAAATGTTATATATAGTAAATTTATAATGATATTTATAAAATAAATAGTTTCAATTTAACAAGAAGAATAATTTAATTCATTAATTATGACGAATGTAATACACTTTTTAACCAAGATTGTATGGTCTTTCTTTCATCAAAAAGACAACCCCTAGAAAAAATATCATAATCAATTCCATCTTCCTATCCTAAGAATCCCTTGATCATTATGATAATAATAATCCATCTGCAAACCCCCAAAAGCCTTAATATTAAACCAGGATGGAAATATAATAAAAAATTAAACATTTTATATGAATATGAAATCCTTACGTGGATTCCAAAAAAATAAATTCTATAATATATTGGAATGAATAAGTATCGAGTAGTTACATAAGTAAAACCTTCATATGTGTTGAGGTCACTAATTCATCATCTCTCATATCCTTGAATGATCTTCTATTTAGAAGAACTCTTCCATCAATATTACTTTTATGATTACAAGACTTATTTATAAATACTTGTATGATTTCATGAATGTGAGATCATCATGGCTTATATATTCTAATTTGATATCGTTTTCAATTTATCATTACAATGACGTAAAAAGTTTTCTAACCCAAAAAACTGATTATTACTCCAATTATAATCTTTATTATTATGATGTAACAAAAAATTTAAGGATAATGGATATAATTTATTAAAATGAATAGGCTAAACTCAGATACACTGATAGACTATAATCAAAGACACTGATAGACTAAACACATTTTTGTAGATAAACTAAACTTTTTTCATTCAAATGAGGTATTTAAAACGTACTTTACTTTGGTCAATTCATTATATTGGACATTGGTTATTACGTTGGAATAAATAATGTTATTTCTGATTATAATATCTTAGAAAATGTACTTACAGATAATGTACTGAAATCCATAACTTCATATTCCCATCGTTGATGCAAAAAACACAGATCAATTTTTTTTATAAAAAAATAAAGACATACAAATTAAAACTCAAATCACATAGATGATAGAGGAACATTTAGTTTTAGAGTTTTAATGAATAATAAAAAACTCTTACAAACTACATTCAAAATTCATTAAAATAATATTTCTCATAAATGTCATAGATTTTAATATTTAATAATTAGTCATTAACATTTTTTTATGAAAACTATTTAGACATATATTTTCCAATTTAATTCATCGATTCCTAGAGAAAATGAATCCAAATAATTGTGTGCTCAAGCACTTAGTAAGGTAAAATGTTAGAATTATTAAATGAATGTAACCAATGATATTAAGAATGAATAAGGGTATGATAAAATAACAAAAGTTATTAAGGGGTAATAAAAGACTCATATACATGAGCACATATATCATCAAATATTAAATCATGAGGAGGAAATATTCATCTAATCAATAATAAAAAACCATGTAACATAAATCTCATTCACAAGAAATATTTTAAACCCCTAGAAAAAATATATAATACATAAAGTAATATTGGGAAATTATTATATTATTCATTCTAATAAATTGAATTACCATGTGGTCTATATCCTTAAAATTCTCATTTACCAATGTTAAATTTACATGATCAACTTCTATACCCAATGCATTTAATGTATATCAATTTCCTCCCAATTATTATTTTATCATATAACCACAAATCATTGGTTTATCATTGACTACATATCATTGGATTTTTCAAATAACCACTCATCATTTTTTTATCTTATGACCAACAAAAACATTCCAATGTATATAAAATCACGAATTTCTTCATAAAATCATAGGAACAACCAAAATATATTTTATAACCAGATAAAAATGTGAAAATGAAATGTGTTTCAGGTATGTATAATAAAATTATGACTACCAAATTAAAAAAATATTTATTCAATAAAAATATAATATAAACATGATTAACCAAGGAAAAATAAATGGGTTCAATAGAAATCTCTTCAAAAAATGAATAAAACATGGGAAGAAATAGGTTTTATAAAAATATCAATGAAAAATGATTTATCCATTGAATAGAAATGGGTTTAATAACCATATATTCAATTCATGTTTAACCCATGGAAATGAAATGTGTTCAACAAACAATATCATCATAACATGAATAACCCATTGAAATGAAATGGGTTTCATTACAATCTATTTATAAAATGAATAACCTTTGGAAAGGAAAAATGTTCCTTAAAAATAAATTTGAAACATTATTAGCCATAGTATAATATATGGGTTCAAAAAATTTCTATTTTAAATAACATTATACAATGAAAATTAAATTGGATCCATAACAAAATTTCTAGAACATGATTGTCTCATGGACATGAATATATATCCATAACAATCTCTTTGGAAAAATCCTAATAAAAACATAACAAATAAGTATATTTTCAATAAAATATATCCCCATTAGAGGATATGTAATAATGAGGGTTGTTGATAATTATGAATAGAAATACATTAAAATATAATTAATAAAATTCATCAAGAATATAACCATTAAACAATTAAAAAGTGTCCCATGATAACATTAAACCTTTGAATAATAATCCCCATGAAGAAATAATATTAAATGAATAAATATAATGTTAATAGAATGATGAGATTCAGGATATAACATATAAATTTTGTTTTATAAACAACTCATATAATATAATATTTGTATAACATAACAAATTTCACATGGAATGAAAATATTGAGAACAATAAATTACTTTTTTTGTAACATTTAATCTTTAAACCCCATTAAAATGATATCATCACAATGATATATAAAAACCAAAAATATTAAGTATAATAATCATAAAATAAATTCATGGGTAGTATATATACCATACAACAAAAATATGTTCTATGTATGACATAAGTCTCATTTAAATATACTTGTGAACAAAAATCTCCTTACAAAGAAAATGCATTGGAGTGTGAATTAATAAATGAAACAATAAAGTGTGGAAAATATAAATCCAAAAAATAAATGTGTAAATACATAATAATAACAATAGACATCATTTCACATGAATTATTTTTATAAAATAGCCAACATGAATTATTTTCTATCCCAATGAATAAAAATTGATTTATGAAATCCATTACTACATTGAAACATTTAAATCTTCTGAACTTTGTATGAATAACATCAATTAGAATACTTAATATCATAAAATGAATTAAAAAAATGATATAACAAGTCATTTGGGGGTAGATACACCATATAAAGCTAAATATGTTTATAATAGAAAATATGTTTCAATGGAATATAAATTTAGATGAAACCCATTACCTTGAGTCCAATTAATCATGATTGACATCAATCTTTCTGAAGAATAATTCTATGTTTATTATATAATTTATTCATAACAATTTTCACATTTTACATTATTTTCACATACTTATTACAATTTTCACAAACAATCCCATGTACCCTGACAACACAAAAATTGAGCCAGCCCTGATATATCCCAAATGGTGTTTCCAACACCCTTGGGTGAGTGACTAGCACCTATCATGATACAAAATGGATGTGGGAAATAATTTACCACAAACAATGTCGATGTAAATAAAAATGTAAAGATTTATATCAAAGGGTAAATCCATTAAGAGTAATGTACTAGAAGTAATGTAGTATAAACACCAATTAGTACAAATATGCAATGGAAAACCGGAAGTACCACCCTTGTCCCTCAGAAAGTAACTCACCATGTCCATGTTCCAACAGCTAGATTAACCTCCAATAGATCACTTTAACTTACCAAATCCTATAAGGAGATAATCTACAGATATACAAAGGCACAAGTAGTGTGAGAATCAAATCCCTGTAGGATTTTGTAAAAAAATTCCATATTAATAATCGAATATCAAATAAAATAAGAATTTAATGTTAATTTTTATATAAATGGGTTTTCAATATCAAAATAATATTTACAAAATAACATGATTTAAAAATTAAAATATTTAAATAATTATAAAATTCATTATTCACATATCAATATATGGAAATACATTTCAAAAGGTATAATTTTTCTTTAATTAATGGTTTTATTACATAAATGAAACATTTCAGAAAATTGATTAAATAATCAGTTTTATTTTAAATAGTGTATACATATTAACATTGCATGTAAAAAAGCGTACAAAAAATTGAATATATATACTTTTAATAAATATAATCGAGAACCATGGTCATCTACTATTTAGGTATGATTGTTAAATTCTATAAGGACATAGCACTGTAAAACAGTAAATATGTACATATGCTTAATTGGGCCTACAGAAATGGGGATACATCAACATAACATTAGGGATGTGAAATGATGATAACATGATTTATAATGTTTTTTGTATAAAATTTCAACCCAAAATAATTCACTAAGAACATAAGGATTACATCTTCTCTATTACAAAACAATGATGGGAAAACTATTTCGCGACAGTTTAAAATACAATTAATTCAATTAAACTTTTAAAGAACTCTAATTTTTCCATTAAAAACAAAATACTTATTAATAAAATAATTTGAATCAAATTCATCAAATTTTTAGAAAATCAAATTTCATAATTAAATTCAATAAATTAATATACAAATAAATTCCATCAATTTAATAATTAATCCCCAATTAAGAGGAATTTTGTGTTATCAAAATATTCCATATATCCCATTTCGTAATATAAAATAATCAATTTTATTTTATTTAATTTTTATAAAAACAGTTTAATTCAATGGAATTATGGTTTTCATAAATTAAAACCAAAACCTCATTTCAAAAACCCAAATTCAATGGAATTGCGGTCTCTCCAACAATCCAATAGAAATATATTTATTAATAATAAAATAAAATAATTCATTCCCGAAAAATTAAATTAAAAAATTAATTAATTAGGTAAAATGAAAAGGGGCATAATGAGGGAACCACCTACATTTTTCTCTCAAAAACTCAAAGGCCATGACATACCCTCAAACATGAATGACAACTGAGAAGACATATGAACTCAAACTAGAATCAATATTTGGAAACACATAGATTATATCCATCAATTACATGATTATCTATCAAACCTCGAGTTGGAAAAGAGAATTATACAATTAGATAGGGAGAATTCTTACATTGAAGGTCAACCACACGAATGAATCATTAATCAGTACATGAACAAATGACCCAGAGGGGATGAGGCTCCAAAATTTTCATGGGGAATTATATTTGGTCGATATTAGTAAATTACGTAGAGGATGAAAATATATCATCATCCATGTGTCTTGTTTAAAAACAAATCTCTAGGTTTTACAAGACGTGTAACCAAATTACAACTCTTGTAATTATACACCCTCATAATTTCAAAAAAGCACATAACATTTATCTAAAAAAAAGTACTATAATTTTTTGACTTAAAAGGTCTTTATACATTTGAAAAATCATTTAAATATAATGAATGTTTGATAAGTGACTGGGTTTTGTTACGAAAATCGAACAAAACACTAACTTCAACATTATAGGTATATTCTGAATTATATCTCAACCCTACCCTAACAATTAAAAAATAAAACCATCAAATGTATAGAAACGTATCATTAATAAGGATAATGATTTTTGACAAAATTACTGGATACAACAACATAAAAACCATGATTAGGTCATGTATTTTGACCATATTTTTTTATGTGCCAAAAACCATTTATAGGTCAATTGTTCTGAAGGAGTTCGACAAATAAATATCTCTACATAAAAAAATGAAATAATTAAGAAAATATTACACAAAAAATATATTTAATATGAAATATTAATTATTGTTATAATAAATTAATCAATGTCTGAATCATAGAGATCGTAAGTCATATGTACACATTACTATTGTTCTCATTACTCAATAATCATAATGGAATGAAGTTATGAAATTTTTTATATTAAATTATTGTAAAATGTATCTTAAATAATGTTTTTAATAATATATATTAATATAAATCAATATTATTATTTATTTTTGATAAAATAATAATAACATCATTTCAAGGAGGCATTATTCTACACGTTCGTGATTGAACATATCATTTTTTGAATCTATGGAATGGAAAGATAAAAATTATATATTATTTGTATAGGAATATATTTATTTCATGAATACCATAAATAATTTATTTATAAAATTAATTTTTATAAAATAAATACCATATACATTTTATAAAATGTCTGAATCTACCACATCTCTTTTAGGATCCATTAGTCCACACGATAAAAAATAATGTTATCGTAATCCCACAAAATTTAATTCATCATGATATGTATTATATAGAAATTAAAAAAAAATTAAAAATTGGATAAAAATATAATATATATACAATAAAAAATTTACATTCCTCATAATTCACAACTATTTTATGCGTTAATGGAAAAATGAAGCTCATAGTTTCACTAGGTGGTAGTTTTTCATACAAACAAATGATGAATTAATTGACCATTCAATAATGTTTTTGTCAATTTTGGAATAAACCATAACATAAAAAAATTACTAATTTTTATATACCAATTTTATTATGTAATTTTGAAATAAATATAATTTTTATGGATTTAGAAATAAATAAAACAAAAGTTATTACTAATAAATGTGAACTCTTTTTTGGTAAACTACTTTTGTTTCGAACCAATAGACATGTTTGGATTTAATTATAAAACTGTGAATATAATATGATGATATTTGGGATTTTGGGATAATATTTGGGAATGTATTTGAAGACCCAAAGGTCATTAATGGAGTGATGGGAGTAGGTGAAGAGGAGACCTTTTATAAGTGTTGAAAAGAAATGATGAAAATTATTAAATGATTTAAGGGAATCCCACTTATTAATTGAACCAAAAGTTCGAAAAGGTAAAATTAAATATCCTTATATTATTAATGGTTTAAATAAGTCCACAACATTATTTTTAGATAGATTTGGGTTCATTTTTAAAATATATATTATATGTTAAATCATTAATTAAGATCATTTTTACCTTAATAACTGTAATTAATTTTAAATATTATCACAAATACTTTTGGTCAAAAAATATTTTTCACATTATGAATAAATATAAACTATTAGGATTAAATGCATTTAATACATATTTCTAATTTAAAATTAATAAAATGTAATAAATTAATTTAAATTTAATCACACAGACGAGATGAGACAATATGTTTTTCAAGAGAATACATCTTTAGATTGAAATGACTTTATATCCAATTTCAAAGTGAAATTTGTTATAATAACATAAATTCTTTTAAAGTATAGAAAATTTATCAATATAGACATTGATTACAATTAAAAATATAATTTCATACTATAAATTATATAGATGAAAAAAAACTATTTTTAGATTAAATTTGTTATCATTTAATTCACAACGAAATAAAAATGTTCTATGGAAAACAAAAAAAATTAACCCAACGTAAATATTTTTATTATTCATTAAAAATTGAAGAATATTTTTTGATATAATTATTTTAATATTTTAATATTTTAGTTTTAAAATATTTCTACAAATAAAAGACTATAAAACTACCATTTAATAATGCACACCTTTTTATACTAAAAATTTAATTTCTTATTATCATAATACTAGAAAAGTAATTGGATTAAAGTCAAAATAACAGTTATATATATAATATAAATTTATTTAATACCATTAATTATTTTTCACATATTTATTTTTTATGAGAAAATGATATTTTGGTATTAAAATCGTTTTTTATTAAAACCCATCAATTATATTATTTTTTTCATTAATTTACTTTATAATTAATCAGAAACTGATGAATTAATATTATAAAAAATTTATGTTATGATTTCATAACTTGTTGCATAATAGAAATTCATAAGATTCCACTTGAAATTTGATAGATATTATTTTGACTAGATAACATTAATAGAATATTTTTGTTTGGTATGACTGAGACTTGAGTATAACATAAGTAATCAATGTGAATAGATTACGCATGAAATGAAAAATAGACATGTTTTTTCATGGGATGCAAGATAATGTAAAATTTAACGAGAGAAAATATAATAATTAAATATTGGAATTCGAAAAAATATAACGCATAAATTATCAGGTTGTTACATTTTACCCCCTTTAATTGAATTTTTCACCCAAAATTTGACTTCGTTTTGAAATGATAAAAATTAATCAAATTTAATAATTGACTCAAATAAATATAAATGGTAAATAAAAAATCTTCTTGAAAAGATAATGTGGAAAACATAATGTTTTCCATTGTTGTGAGTAACTATGAATCCTAGAATAGAGAACATTAGATGGAAATTAAAATATGGATTTGGAAAGGAAAACTAATATTGATGGACTTATATAATGTTACAGAGGACATGTTCAAGAAGAATTCAATGATGAAAAAACCACGTGAAAAATAGTTATGGAAAATATCCTTTATAAAATTAGAAATTATTTTAATAGGATACCATTTTATATCAATATCATCATCAAAAATAAAAAATAATTTTCCAAAAGTCGAGTTAATTTGATAAACTAATATTCTTTCTTAATGAGTATAATTTCATTAGTTATTCAATTTCCACCAAAGTCTCATTATTTTCTCCAAACAATGATTATTCAGGATTTATTTTTAATTCCTAACGCACATGAATTATCCTTTTAAAACCCACAAAATTGGAAAAGGGATAGGCAAGATATCCCCAATCTCTTTCGACATTATCCAATCCCAAAATGGAAATAATTAATTAAAAATAATTAAATAATTAGCATATATTCATAAGAAACATTATTAATAAATTGTAATTCTAAATTTATAATCAAAATAATTCCATAAATATCAATCCTTAAAATTCATATAAAAATCTTGAGTTTTTGAAACCACTATATTACAAGGGCTTGAACATATATTCATCCAAGATAAATCAACAATTATTAAAAAAGATATCCCATATATTTCTATAATAAGAAACATTACATGTAACAATATTTATTTCTAACCATGATATCATTTAGGATATGGGTAGTTCATGAAATCTTTATCATCATTCTTTATGGGGTTGATGGTAGAGTTCCTAGATGTTTATGATTGGTTTTTCCCCAGGATATGAGTTATCCCCTTTTTTAATTAATCATGAAAAATAAATCCACCCTAATAACATCATATTTATCATTGGGGTTATAAATACATAAACCCAAAAAAACGCTAAAAACATCCATAGTATCCTTGAAATTTTAATACATTAAAACATAAAATGGTGTGTCTTAATATATTTAATTTATTATAAACCTTAATATTATAGCAACATGATGGTATCAATAACTATTAATATAACCTCTTTAGAAAACAACCTAATCACAACAGTTATCTCAACTGACCATTTGAACTATCTATAATTGCATATATCACCCTCATAAATCCTATATTGAAATCCATAACATTAATTTCCTATCATTTATGCTAATAGTTGTGACACAAATTTTTAATATAAAAATTAAAACATAAAAATTAAAACATGGATGACTTACATACTACTGGAAATTTTAGGTAAAAAGTTTTAGTGAAATAGGAAAATCTATTACATAAAAAAATCACATGTCGTGAAAATATAATTTACCATACATTACACATATTTTCTTGTTTCAAATTTTTTAATAAAAATATTCTATATGAAATTATTTATTGACAAAAATTATTCGACATCATTCATTTCATACTTTTGAATTGGGAATATAATAATTGTTATTGATCAAACTGTCTATAAATAAAAAATCTAAGCATTACCAAATAAATGTCATCAATGAGAAATATAGTGCCTAAGGTCATGATAAATAATATAAGATCACTGAAGAGTAACAAAATAACTCTTACCCATCATAACATGGATGGTAAAATATGAAATCATGTAAAATGATAAGATAATCATAATCCATAATCCAATGTCATGTGATATCAATATTGATCATTATAATCATTATAAAACCATAAGATGAATAGAAAAAACATAAAGGTTTCTGAGGTATTTGTTAGAGGTTTTATTATTATAAATTATATATTTATATGGTGTACTTATTTACATACCACTCCTTAATGTGAATAGAAATATGACTAGATTCCATAACCAATGCATCATAGAGCTATCACAAACCCATCCATGATTGGTTTATCACATTACCACCATTCACTAGTTTATCACAAAACTACCCTTCACTGGTTTATCATCTAAACACAGATTATTATTATATCACATTAACAAATGTCAAATATGTGAGTACATAAAATAATTAATTTTATTAGAAACACATAGCAACAATCATTATCAAGTTAATAACATATTCATCTAATGTAAATGAAATTGGTTTGATGCTAATATTACTGAAATAATATTTACCCATGTAAATTAAAATGGATTGATAAGATTTTAATTAAAAAATTAATATCTCTTGAAAAATAAGAGGGTTCAATAGAAATCCCATTGAAATAATATTAACCCATTGAAAATAAATGGTTTATATAACAACCTAATTGGAACGTGATTATAACATGGGAATGAAATTGGATCAATGAAAATACCCTTGAAACATGATAAAACAATGGAAAAAATGGGTTAAATAAAAATCATTTTGAATAATTACTACCCATGTAAAATTAATTGGGTAATTTAAAATCCGTTACAAACATGATTTACGCATGGATGAAAATTAGGTTTTATAAAAATATCATTAGAGTGTGATTAAAAAATGAAAAATAAATGGGTTCCAAAAAAATCACTTTGAAACAAGATTAAATAATTAATATAAGTGGGTTCAATAAAATTATTTTTGAAAAATGATTAACCCATAGAAAATAAATGGATTCCATTATAATATATTTTGAATATGATTAACCATAGGAAAAGAAATAGGTTCTTTAGTAATATAATTAAATCAGTACCTGTCCATCCTAAAAACATCCATGATTGTATTAGCCTAAAATTTCCTTAGGGGATGATAAATATAAAAATGGTTGTTTATTTTAATAAATGTTAATACCCATATATGATAATAAAATTCATCCATGTGTCAAAAAAAATTAAATATTAGAATGTTTCCAACTACTCATTGACATATTTGAATCATAAGAAATATAAATGGGTAATGTAAAATTAAATGAATAATATGATATGTTTAAATAAATTAATTATATATCTTTTTAAAGGATATTTATATACACTTAATATAATAAAAATGTTTAAAACATAATAAACAACCCATGGAAGTAAAATTGTGAAAAAATCAACTATAGTATTTGAAACCATGAAACTGTAAACCACCTAAAAGAGTGATCATAAAAAATATATGTATAAACACATAATTTATGTTATAATAATAATAATATAAATCAATTAGATTTATATAAATTAGAAATGAATTATATGTTAATACAGCATAATTCATGAAGAAATAAATGTCATACTAAAAATCCCAATAAAATGATTATATCATTGGATTCAGAATAAATCAATGAAGTAAATATGTGTGAAAAATATAAATACACACAACTAAATTATAAATAATCATTTTTGAAATCAGGGGTCATTCTTCGCGAGTTCTTGGTATAACATTACTAATGAAATATATGATTTACCCAATGAGTGGAAATTTAGTTAATAAATCTAGTATAACACGAGTAAATACTGAATCATGATATCTAAAAAAGAATAAATTCATCTGAAATATATAATATCATGAAATATTCTAAACTAATGAAATTAAAATTCATATTTTAGTAGATAGTTGATATAAATTTTAGTTTTCACATAAAAAAATATGTAGCAATGGAATCTAAGTTTAGATATAACCCCTTACATTGATTCTAATTATTCATGTTTGTACTTTTACATAATAATTAATATAATTTTATAAACTTATGTACATTACATGGAAATTATTTATGTCTACAGTTAAATTTATTAAACTTATTATAATGTTGTTTAGAACTAGAAACAATTATGTCTATGTTGGGTGTTTGGACTATATTGTTTTTTATAGTCAAAAATGCATTTGGTAGGTGAAATATGGTAAAAGTGTTCATTATCTAAACAAATATTCAATAATAACCATAATTTAATACTCAAATTCATTCATCTATTATACATTTAAAATAAAACAACAATGATTTTTATGAAATATAAACCAGTGGTTCAATCATGGAGATGGTAGACCGTATGTATGTATTAGTAAAATTATCATTTTTAAGTGATAATTATAGAAATAAGGTTAGTAATAATAATAAATCTAGATTTGCCATTATATCCTAAAAAATTAATTATATTAAATTATATATATAATTATTTTAATGTTATGATAAAAACAAAGGAGTCACATCAGTTTTACGAGAAGTTAATCCACACATCCACAAACAATGTTATCAATTCTTAGTGTGTAAAATTAAATGGTGAAAATTATATGCTATATGACTAGAAATATAAGTATGTCATGAATTAAAAAAATATTTAATTTTTATATTATATTTTTATTGAATCCATCATCAATACATCCCTTTTATATTTAGTATGAATTACATCACTAGGAGGATGTGGTACTCCACTTGTTCACAAACGAAGTTATCTTCTTCAAACAAAATTTAATGAATGAAGTTATGTATTATATAATAATTCCATAATTAATAATAAATTATAAATAACACACACACATACACATATATATATATTAATTATTTGAATAATAAATTTTAACTATAATAATTTAAAAAGGAAAAATGATATCATTTCATTGGGAGATACTTTTCTATACACATGAACAACGATTTCCATACCAATTTTATGGATGTGTGTGTAGGTGTAGGTATAAGACTTAAGAAAAAAAATATTATTATATTTGTAATAATAATTTAATTAAATATTATTTGAATAATTATTATTTAATAGGATTGAGAAATAAATAAAACATAATTTATTTTTGAAAACATTGCCACTTTTTTTGGTAACTCCTTTTTGATAGCACCTAAGGACATCATTGGTTTTCATTCAACCAAATGTGATTAAATTACGTTTAGAGGATTTATTTTTTGAGAATATTTATGCATTGTTTGGATGACTAAAATTTCATTAGAGGTGTTATGCATGGAGTAGGATAAAAAGACTTTTATAACTGGGGAAAGGACATGTTGGGTATTCTAGAAAATTTATTCAGGTTCCCCACGTATTAAATGAACTCGAAAGGGACCAATTGAAAAAATATATATCTACAGAGGTATAATGACAAAAATATGTCTACAAAAATAAATTTAACAAAATATTATGGTTATTATTCATCCTTATATTATTATTTAATTAATTAATTATTATTGTTTACCCTTAATCAATATAATGAATAATTATTTCATTCCATAAAATTTTTGGTAAAAAATAATTTTTTTTTATAATATATATTATAAATTTATTTAAATTAAAATAACTGATCTATTTTTAAAAATTATATGATCGACGTGTATGAAATTAACAAAAAATTCATCATTCTGGTAGGACGAGACAACATGTTTTTTCAAAAGATATGCTAAAAAGTCCCAAATATTTTTAAATAAAACATCAGTTTGGAATTTATTCCGATTACATAAATTTGTTTAAATTAAATATAATTTATACTATTATTCTTTAAATCCTATTAAAAATATAATTTAACACCATAAACATTTTATATGAAAAAGAATTTTTCAATTAAAATTCAGTGTCATTCCATATTCATCGAAATACTAACATTCAAAAAATTTCCCATTTATAATCCAATGATAATTGATTTATTACTTTTTAGAATACTTTTTATCATTTTTTATATAATAGTGCCCTATATTTTTTAAAAAAAACTCGGCTTCCATTAAAGAAAGGTCAAATATCTAATAAAAACTATAAATATTTTTATGATTAAAAATGGGTTTTTTCTAATCTTAATCCAATAAAACATATTGTATTAATTTAGAGACATATGATTAAATATATCAAATAAAAATTATATTAATATATTTAAAAATTTTTTATTAATTTTTTTTTAAAAATGAAACACTAATATTTTCATAAAAATTGTTTGTATATGTTTTCATTTCTAATTAATTAGTATCCATTGAATTAATTTTATAATCATATGTAAACTATGAATTAAGACACATTTATCATTTATAAATATTCTCCTCTTATCTTTCATATATTTCCATTTAATTATAAATCCTATTTTAAATAAACATTACTTAGATGAATAAGACAAGTTATCTTCATAATATAATATGCCACTGAATAAGATCCTTATATAATATAATTCAACAACATTTCAAACAAAATTCCCATAATTCATTAATTTTCCTCTTATGCAATATTCATAAATAAGTATAGAATATTTATAATATAAATCATTCAAATCCATAATTATTTCATGTAATGGATGTTTATAAATGTTTTTTGGGATATGCAAATCTTTTTTTTAATTTTATTATTTAAAATAAAATGATACTAATAATGATTTTATAACAGTCAAAATATTTTAATCATTGGTTACTCAACATTGTTAAAAATTATTCATAATAAAAAACATAAAATTAATAAATTATTGTTACCCTATGAAATCCATGATTAGGGTTCTCTATTGATTAATGTAGAGATAGTGTCATAGTTCTGACCAATGGTAAGTGTGTGCGAGATAACTTGTTATGGATTTTTTTGAATATCTGTTATGATAAAATGGTAATGATGTGTTACGTTTATTATGAAATTTTCTTTTTATTATATATACAACCCCCCTTGGAAATTTCAATTTTTATGATAAAATGAGGAAATTTCTTGGAATGCACCACAAATAGTTGTACTTGAGTCATTGACTGATTTCGCTTATGGGTTGGAAGATAATTTCTATGAGAACATTTCCAATATTAAGATCCTCATGGAATGATCCTTAGGGCATGATGTATAGAATGTTTATTGTAACATCCCAAGTAATTAATGATTAATAGATACTTTTATCTATGTCTATTTATGAATTAGATAGTGTTTAGAGGCTTAAAATGATAATAATACAATCTTAATCATGGAATACACTAATATTTTTAAAAGATTATTTTAGTGCCTTTTGATGGAAAACCATTTTTAAATCGAGATTTTGACAATTTTATATGACCTATTTTTCAAAATAAACATATTATTTACGATTGGGACATTGAAATTTACATTGGATAAATTTTTGGTATTTTTTTGACAATGCTGATTTTTTTATGAATAGAGAAAAATACTGCATTTTACATCAAAACTACATTTTCATCTAATTTAATTATATGTATAGATTATCTTTTTAATTGGTATTAAATTGTAATTATAATATATTTATACCATTTAATACAATGGTGGTCATTAGGATAAATTTTACTTTGGAATTGGGCATAAACTAATGCCAAACTTTTCAAAGATATTGTTACAAAAAAACCCGTTATTTGTTTTGACAACAGGAATTATTTTTAAATTAATTATTGCAATTTTTATGTTTGGAATTTGGTAAAATGGATTACTTATTTGGAATCAGAAGGACCAAATTATGTAATCAAGACTCTTTTGTTTATGGACATTATGAATAGTAATGACGGTAATTATCTTTAATTATCTTGATTAATGAGTAATCGGGTAGTTTAGGATAAAAAAATAATATCATAATAATAAAAAATGACCCCAACATGTGTCCTAATGCTACTTGTTGTCTCATTTCTGGCCATTGGATGCCTTTTTCCAATCCTGGGGACCCCATGGAATCACTTTTGTGGGAAAGTGACTTTTTATCTTTTTATTTTTAAAGAAAGTAAATATAACAAAGAATGTATCACCTGAGTAAAACATTTTTAATTTTGTCTAAATAGATGATATTTTGGACTATAAATATTCATTAGAAGGTTAAAAATATTTCCTACATCATTTTAGTTTTTTCATAATTTTTATAAATTAAATAAATTAAATTATTTACGACATCATAATGATGCAACGATTACCTCATTATTTAACGATTTGAATAAAATAAAACGATAATGTAAAATCTAATAACTACACTTGTCAAAAACCAATCGGATGAGTATATTTAGAACCCTTATAACATTATCCTCAAAATACATCAATGTGGGACCGTTAAAATCCGAAACACATTTGAAAATAAGGTAACATTTTTTAACTTCCAAGACTGCCCCTCCTCTCCTCTTATAAAAGGCCCCCACCTCTACCTCCTTACCCACATCTCAAGACTTTGGCTCGGCCAAAACCTACTCATTTTGTCTATCTGCATCCCTCTTTTACTCCTTGAAGCCTCACATTGGGCATAAGTCTTCCCTAGGAAGCCTTTGAGCTCAAATCAAAAAGAGTTACCCGTTTTTAAGGTAATGTCTTCACTTGTGTTCTTTTGTTTTACTTTTCTTCTGCAACCCCCTAAACTATTTTTATTCATTTATTTTGTAACAAAAACAGTATCTTCCATATTCTATGATGTTTTTATAAGAATTATTTGAGCTACATTTACACACACCTACATCTAATGGTTAAAGAACATACTGTTTCCGTGGATGGAGAATTTTTTCCTCACAATACGATGATTGTTCAGTATTCTTTTGACACATTCAAAGGTGGCCATTAAGATGAAACTATATTTATATATTATATGTAATATTTTATTGTTTTACTTAAGCTTCTGTATTTTTCATTTATTTCATACCTTTATGGTTACCATTATGGGTAAACTCGATATCTTCATTTTCGGAAGTGCGGACTACCGCCCCCTCAAAGTGATTCGATTTGTTAATTCCATATGTGTGACGTATAAAGGATTTAATTAATGATATTATTTATTATAATATAATGTAATTATAATATACTTTGATATCATTATGATTGCATTCCATAAAATATGAAATAAAAAATGAAAGTAGCGTTCATGTGTACGTACGGCTTACCGTCTCCATGAATGGTGCATTTCATTTCATACCTCTAAACGTTATGTAATATTATAAATGCATGTATATACTGGATATATATGATATATATGATATATAAATAATTATTATAACTTTGAATATAATGGATACATGAACAACATGTATTTATAAAAAGTTTATTTTCGACTCAAGTACCAATTATCGTCAAAACGACCGTTATTAACATAAATGATTACATAATTTTAATAACATGGTAATAAGTGATAAAAAATGAATAATGAACTTGAAAAAGGTTCTTAAGAAAGTATAAATTAACTCAAGTTTATTATTCAGGACATTAAATAACGATCGAGTCAAGTCGGACCCGAGGTAAGGGAACTTCTTAACCCGATTACCGATCTTTGGGTTAATCTCCTACTTTCAAATTATGTCTTGATATTATTATTTCCTATCTTGTATTTGTACTTAGTATATGTGTACTTATTGTTAATACACATAATAGATCTATTTTATTTAAAAAAATGATCTTTGTAAGGGATTTCTTCTCAATCTCCTTTCATTGAGGCATTTTTTATTTTATACATAACTTTCATTTATACGGTGTATGAACCCCTTTGACTGTTATGCTTATTCAAAAAAAACTTTTTTTATAAAAAGTGTTTTAATAAATTACAAAATGAATGTTTTTTTGTCGTATGTATGCGACGACAATGACTTCTCTGCCGCCGTGGCCATTATTTGAGTTTCGGCTTCCTCTACAAGAAATAATCTTTTTTTGAATGAAAAATAAATACCATGTTTTACTTTTCTTTTATTTTGGTATTGAAAATGGTTTTCATAATGTTTTTATATCAATGAGTTGTGTTGATATATTGTGATTGAAATGTGGAAATGTTATGTTTCCATTATGCATGTTTTATGTGATACAATTATGTTATGGTTCTTGGGCATTGTTATGAAGACATGTGGTTCCTTGATAAACTAAGGGCGGGTGAGCCTGATATAGCTCTCCAATGCATTGGGTAACGTGAAGGAGTTAAACGTTAAGGTTTCTCTGAAGAGATTTAGGGAATATACTGTGATGGTTATTCCAATAGTAACTAAGAGGGTTACTCCCTACGTAAGAATTTTATGAATGCCTCAAGTTACCTTTATGTCTTATGATTTCTATGATTTATTCATGATTTTATGAGGTATGTTAAAGTGCTTATGTTTCATGAGTATAGTATGATTTCATTGATTCTTATGTATACATGTACTCATGTTTCCTTTCCATATTTTCATATCCCTTACTGAGCTTTTTATGCTCATCCCATGTTTTTGAAATGATTTCCACAGGTCAAGGGAAAGGTACATGATGTGATGATAGTGTCAAGGAATGGTCGATAAAGAATCCATGTATTATATTAAATATATTTCCATTGATGGGAAAAATGAATACTATCTTTTATTTAACCAGTTTGTTTAAATGTGGAATGTAATGTAAGTTTTATAATATAATTCTCTAAAACTCTAATCCTGAAAAGATCCTCAATGTGTAATCTTGTAATTACTCTATATTAAGTAAGGTTTAAGGCTGGGTACTTATAGTTGGTATCAGAGGTCGGTTTAGATAACTTTAGGAGTTATAATTTTATTAAATTATTATCCAAAAAAAAATTTTTGGTCAAATTTAAATGATATTGCATTTAAAGATGACCATGTTGCTTCACCTAAGATATTTCTATGATAAGAATGGTTTTTTATAGAGGAAACTGAGCAACTTTTCTAGGAAGGCATACAGAAGGAAATAACCTTCCAAATCAGCATCCTGAGATGGTCAAAATCAGAATCGAGTGGTTTACTACACTGATGGCTCAGTTGAATCAGGTAATAAATGGTGGCTATGTTTATTGATGATATTTTGGTGTTTTCTAAAAGTAAAGAGGAGAATGAAAGATATTTAAGGGTTATTTTTTTAACCTTAAAAGAAAAGAAATTTTATGGAAAATTCAGCAAGTGTGAGTTTTGGTTGCAACAATTTTCATTCCTTGGTCATATTGTTTCTAATGATGGGATAACTGTTGATCCTGCAAAAACAAAGGTTGTTGAAGAATGGCCAAGACCCACAAATGTAACTGAGATTCGTAGTTTCCATGGTTTGGCATGCTATTACCGAATGTTTTTTAGAAATTTTTCATGGTTATCTAGTCCAATGACTAAGCTAACTCGGAAGGGTGTAAATTTTATCTGGACAAAAGAATGTGATGATTGTTTTCAAGAATTGAAAAGAAGATTGGTGAATGCTCCATTTTTGGAACTACCTTCCAAGAATGGTGAGTTTGTTATCTAAAGTGATGCTTTATTGAAAGGAATTTGTTGTGTCCTAATGCAGAATGATCAGGTAAGTGCTTATGCATCACGTCAGTTGAAAACTCATGAGGTAAATTACCCTACACATGATTTGGAATTAGCTGATTTTGTTTTCGCTTTAAAAATTTAGAGGCATCATTTGTATGGAATAATGTGTGAAATATATACTGATACCAAAGATTAAAGTATATATTAACTCAGAAATAATTGAACATGAGATAGAGGAGATGGATAGAATTAATCAAGGATTATGATTGTACAACTCATTACCATCCGGGAAAAGAAAATAAAGTGGCTGATTCTTTGAGTCGAAAAATTAATGATTCATTAACAATGTTGCGTTTGTAACATGATCATTTGGTTTTGGATTTGATGAAATTTGGAATAAAAGTTGTTGGTGCATGATGTCCTTCTGTTTTGTTTTAGGTATCATTGAAATCTTCTCTATCAGACAGAATCAAGAAAGCACATAAGCAAGATGGTGAGTTGCAGAAAAAGGTAGAGCTAATTCAGAATGGTATGTTGCCTGAATTCAACATTGATAATGATTATGTTTTGAGTTTCGGGAAGAGATTGTGTGTGCCTTGTGATTTACAGTTTAAGAGAGAGTTGTTATTTGAAGCTCATAGTTCTCCATTTTCAGTTCATCCAGGAAGTACTAAGATTTATAGAGATCATCGGGAGTATTATTGGTGGGACGGAATGAAAAGAGATATTGCTGATTTTACTGTGAAGTGTTTGAATTATCAGCAGGTTAAAGCATAGTGGAAGCTACCTAAAGGGATGCTTTAGCATTTACCAGTGCCAGAGTGGAAATGGGAAAATATATCCATGGACTTTGTTGTGTGGGATTACCGAAGACATCTCAATGTAATAATGCAATCTGGGTTATTGTTGATCGCTTGACTAAATCTGCTCATTTCCTTGCTATAAGATATACTTTTCCCCTAGATCAAATTTCTTGATTGTATCTTAAATAGATAATCAGGTTTCATGGAGTTCCCCTATCCATTGTATCTGATCGTGATCCCTGGTTTACTTCTAACTTTTGGAAAGGCCTTCAGATGTCGTTGGGTACTGAATTAAATTTTAGTACAGCTTTTCATCCTCAATCAGATGGGTAGTCAGAACGAATTATCCAGACTTTGGAGAATATGCTACGTGCTTGTTTGATAGATTATCAGGGAAGTTGGGACCAACATCTTTCTTTGGTTGAGTTTTCTTATAATAACAGTTTTCATTCCAGTATAATGATGGCACCATTTGAGGTGTTATATGGGAAGCAGTGTCGAACACCAGCTTTCTGGGATGAATTGGGTGAAAGGAAGCTTATGGGACCAGAATTGGTAGAAGTGTTGGTAGAAAAAGTTAAGCTGATACAGAAACACATTAGAACAGCTCAGAGCAACCAGAAGAGTTATGCGGACAATAGGAGGAAGTATCTGTCTTTTTAGGTAGGTGATCATGTTTTTCTCAAAGTTTCACCATGGAAAAGTGTGCTGTGATTTGGTAAGAAAGGAAAGATGAGTCCAAGGTTCATTGGACCATATGAAATTCTGGAGAGAGTTGGATCAATTTCATACCAAGTTTCTTTACCTCTGATTTTATCTCATGTACACAATGTTTTTCATTTTTCGATGTTGAGAAAGTATATGCCAGATCCATCTCATGTTTTGATTCCAGTGGTAGTTCAGTTGGAAGAGAATCTATCTTATGAGGAACAACCGGTCTAGATTCTTTACCACAGGGAGCAGGTGTTTTGGAATAAGGTGATTCACATGGTAAAGGTATTTTGGAAATACCATATTGTTGAAGATACAACATGGTAATCTTAAAATTCTACAAGGGATAAATACCATCAATAATTCTTTAAGTAAATAAATTACGGGGACGCAATTTTCTAAAGGGGGGAAGGATGTAACATCCCAAGTAATTAATGATTAATAGATATTTTTATCTATGTCTATTTATTAATTAGATAAGGTTTAGGGGCTTAAAATGAGAATAAATCCAATCTTAAGCATGGAAAACACTTATATTTTTAAATGATTGTTTAACTACCTTTTGATGGAAAACCATTTTTAAATCAAAATTTTGAGAATTTTATAAGCCCTATTTTTCAAAATAAACATATTATTTATTATTGAGACATTGAAATTTACATTGGATAAATTTTTGGTATTTTTCAGACAATGTTCATTTTTTTATAAATAGTGAAAAATACAGCATTTTACATCAAAACTGCTTTTTCATCTAATTTAATTATATGGTTAGATTATGTTTTTAATTAGTCTTAATGTGTAATTATAATAAATTTTTACCATTTAATCCAATTTTGTTCATTAGGATTAATTTCACTTTGGAATTGGGCATAGACTAATGCCAATCTTTTCATAGATATTGTTTCAAAAAAAAACCGATAATTGTTTTGACAATAAGAATTATTTTTAAATTAATTATTGAAATTTCTGTGTTTGGAATTTGGTAAAATGTATTACATATTTGGAATCAGAAGTTTCAAATTATTTAATCTAGACTCTTTAGTTTTTGGACATTATGAATAGTAACGACGGTAATTATCTTTAATTATCTTGATTAATGAGTAATCAGGTAGTTATGCATAATAAAATTATAACATAATAATAAAAAATGACACCAAAATGTGTCCTAATGCTACTTTTTGTCTCATGGCAGAACCTGGGATTCCTTGTTCCAATCTTGGGGTCCCCATGGAATCAATTTTGTGGGAAAGCGACTTTTAATCTTTTTATTTATAAAGAAAGTAAATATAACAAAGAATGTATCACCTGAGTAAAACATTTTTTATCTTGTCAACATATAGGATATTTTCGACTATAAATTTTCATTGGAAAGTTAAAAAAAATTCTTACATCATAGTATTTTCTTCATAATTTTTAGTCATTAAATATATTAAATTATATATGACATCATGTTGATGAAGCGATTACCTCATTATATAACGATTTAAATAAAATAAAAAGATAATGTAAAATATAAGACCTACATGTGTCAAAGACCAATTGGATGAGTATATTTAGAACCCTTATCACCTTATACTCAAAATACATCAATGTGGGACCTTTAAAATCGGAAACCCATTTAAAAATAAAGTAACATTTTGTAACATTCCAAGAGTACCCCTCCTCTACTCTTATAAAAGGCCCCCACCTCTACCTCCTTACCCACATCTCTCAAGCCTTTGGCTCGACCAACCCCTGATAATTTTGTCTCTCCACATCCCTCTATTACTTCTTGAAGCCTCACTTTGGGTAGAAGTCTTCCCAATAAAGCCTTTGAGCTCAAAACAAAAAGAGTTACCCATTTTTAAGGTAATGTCTTCACTTGTGTTCATTTGTTTTATATTGCTTCTCCAACACCCTAAACACTTTTTATTCATTTATTTTGTAAAAACAGCAGTATCATCCATATACTAGGATGTTTTTATAAAAATTATTCGAGCTACACTTACACACACCTACATCTAATGGTTAAAGAACATACACTTTCCGTGGATGGAAAATTTCTGCCTCACGAAACGATGATTGTTCAATATTCTTTTAACACCTTCAAAGGTGGCCATTAAGATGAAACTATATTTATATATGATATATAATATGTTTATGTTTTACTTAAGCTTCTTTAATTTTCATTTATGGCATACCTTTATGGTTACCATTATGGGTAAACGCGATATCTTCATTTTTGGAAGTGCAGTCTACCACCCCCTCAAAGTGATTTGATTCATTAATTCCATATGTGGGATGTATAAAGGATTTAATTAATGATATTATATATGATATTATACTGGAAGTATAATATAACTTGATATCATTATGATTCCATTCGATAAAATATGAAATAGAAATGAAAGTAGTGTTCATGCATACATACGGCTTACCCTCTCCATGAATGGTGTATTTCATTTCATACCTCTAAACGTTATGTAATATTATAAATGAATGTATATACTATATATATATGATATATATGATATCTAAATCATGATTATAACTCTGCATATAATGGATACATGAACAACTTGTAATTATAAAAAGTTTATTTTTGACTCAAGTACCAATGATCGTCAAAAGGACCGTTATTAACTTAAATGATTACATAATGTTCATAACATGGTAATAAGTGGTATAAAAGGAATAATGAACTTGAAAAATGTTCTTAAGGAATTAGAAATTAACTGAAGTTTATTATTAACGACATTAAATAATGATCGAGTAATGTCAGACCCGAGGTAAGGGAACTTCTTAACCTGATTTCTGTTGTTTGGGTTAACCTCCAACATTCAAATTATGTCATGATATTATTATGTCCTATCTTGTATTTGTACTTTGTATATGTGTTATTATAGTGAATACACATAATAGATCTATTTTATATAAAATAATGATCTTTGTAAGGGATTTCATCTCAATCTCCTTTCATTGAGGCATATTTTTTTTATACACAACTTTCTATTATACGGTGTATAAACCCCTTTGAATTTTACGCTTACTCAAAAGAAATATTTTTTTATACGAAGAGTTTTACTAAACGACAAAAGGAATTTTTTTTTGTAGTACATATGCAGTGACAACGACTTCTCCGCCGATGTGACCATTATTTGAGTTTCAGCTTCCACTACAAGACATAATATTTTTTTGAATCAAAAAAAAATACCATGTTTTATATTTCTTTTATTTTGGTATTGAAAATGTTTTTCATAATGTTTTTATATTAATGAGTTGTGTTGATATCTTGTGATTGAAAAGTGGAAATGTTATGTTTCCTTTATTCATGTTTTATTTGATACGATTATGTTATGGTTCTTGGGAATTGTTATGAAGACGGGTGGTTCCGTGATAAATTATGGTCGGGTGAGCCCGATATAAATCTCCAATGCATTGGGTAACATGAATGAGTTAAACATTAAGGTTACTCAGAAGAGATTTAGGGAATATATTGTGATGGGTATTCCAAACGTAACCAAGAGGGTTACTCCCTACGTAATAATGTTATGAATGCCTCAAGTTACATTTATGTCTTATGATTTCTATGATTTATTCATGATTTTATGAGTTATGTTAAAGTTCTTATGTTTCATGAGTATAGTATATTTTCATTTATTCTTATGTATACATGTACTCATGTTTCCATTCCATATTTTCATATCCCTTACTGAGCTTTTTATGCTCATCCCATGTTTTTGAAATGATTTCCATAGGTCAAGGGAAAGGTATATGATGTGATGACAGTGTAAAGGAAGTGTCAAGAAAGAATCCATGTTTTATATTAAATATGTTTCCATTGATGGGAAAAATTAATACTATCTTTTATGTAACCACTTTGTTTAAATGTGGAATTTAATGCATGTTTTATGATATAATTCTCTAAAACTCTAAACCTGAAAGGATACACAATGTGTAATCTTGTAATAACTCAAGATTAAGAAAGGTTTAAGGTTGCGTCCTTATATTTATAATCTAATATAGGAGTTATTACATTATCACACACCATAAATTACTAGAGAGGTTATAATAATTTACACTAACTTATAAATTAATACAATCTATAGAATAATGGATTATTTAGTGGTTTGTCCAATGTGAAGAGAAAACATAAAATCCAATATAATATGAGGAACCACGATGAAATGGTGGTATGTTTTGGATTGTGAGTAGATGTTTGGGGGAATGGTATAGAAGGTAACCAAGATTACATTCCCATAAGTATATTAACATGATATTTTGATATAGTATAATGTTAAATTTTTTATGTGGATGACTAGGGGAAGAATATTATTGATATTATTTTATAGACAGATCAACAAAACTCATTATGTTTTCCAACACTGGTAGAAGACTAGGAAGATGTGGTATGAAATTTTCTCGACAAACATAATTGTGATATTATGTACCATGATAATATCATCTAAATGATGAGGTATGATATGGTCATGATTTAGTCTCACCATTATGAGGAGAAATAGAATGATGATTCCAATATAGGAATGATGGATTTAGTTTGATGACCTGTAGTTATGTCGTCCTTGTGCATGAAGAATTTTTATGATGATATTGTTATGTGTGATCATGATCAGCATAACTAGGGGAGATGATTAGTTTCCCCAGGAAGTGATTCAATGTTTTTACATATGTATAATGTTTTTAGTCACATTATAGTCCCATTTCCCTTTAATAATTGTCGAGTGAATGTCATGTGACGAGAGGGGAAACATAAATATGTTTAGTAGGAACCCTACACAAATGTGAGGTGATGGAGGACCGAGTCTAACTCTGATCACCGAAATGGGGTCTTCTTCCATGTATGAGTTATGTATTAGGAATACTCATGGACATATCAGTCATGGAGGAATATATGTAACATATTGATTAGATATCCCATTTTATACAATCATGTATTCTTGGACGAATCTGACTGCATCATATGTTAGATGGAATGGTAACATTCATGCTAGTCATCTTTCAATTTTTGGGAGAGAGGTTGTTCCTTTGAAAGACAGTGGTAAAAATATGATTGCTTATATGTCATCATTAACATTATTTGATAATAAATAATCCCGTTATTTTAAATATTCTAAACGTGGGTGTGGTTTTTTTAATGAATTTTAATTTCTATTTTTTTGAAATTATTTCTATTATTTTTTAATCTAATCATTGAGACAAAGTGTTATTTTGAGACACATTGTAATAAAAATGGGAGTATGAAGTATATTAAATATATTGTATATCACACATGTAAGGTATTCTTAAAAAATTTAGAATCATCCAAATTTGGGTCCAAATTAGACATATGTGGTAAAAGTTGTGTTTAGAATAATATTTTTAAGTGAGGAAAGACATACACTTTTTTTTGGCAAGATGTATTCGTGTAAAATTCCCCATAGGTGTTGATGAATAAAATAATTTATTTATTTTGAATATTATTTTTATTTTTTATGTGGTTACAATTTTGTTCTATTATTATATAGTTATGAATATTTCATAAGGGTATTATTCTCAGACTATGAAGATTTATATAACCACTGTAGAGATACCTTGGTGAACTTCAACAACTTGGGACTAAACCATGATTAATTATGTTGATTGAGTTCACGCTTCTTATATTTTATGTAAAAACACCATAATTCATCGTAATAAATATATCCAAACACCAATTATGATGTTTTTTGTTGTTTTATCATTAACATTAAATAATAAATGTTGAATTTTCATCAATTTGATAATCAGAATTTATACCCATATAATCTGCAGAATAAATTTAACCAAATTTTAATCATTCATTAAGGTTTCATCATCATAATTTTTCATTCTCTATGATAAGCAATTCTGTCCAAAATAGCCAAGGATGTTCTTCAATCCTCACATCTTTTGGCCTGTTAATTTCTCTGCCAATTCTTCGAACATTTTACCAGTGTGTTTCTTTTGGATGATGGTTCAATGAATAAATATTATTTGTCAATTATGTGACCAATATGTGGTGAAATAGAATAGTACTATAGGAGTGGATTGTGATGAATTGTGTGGTTAAGGTGATATGATTTTGGTGGATGATTGTAGGTGGATCATAATGGATTTATTATATATTTTAAACATAGTTTCGATTTTGTTTCTATAGGAGTGATGAAGTGCTGACCATGGGGATTGAAATCCTGAATCTATTATATCTAATGATGGCACTATTTTACAACCTCTGATCAATGATCCGTGGTGAGGAAAATAGTAGTCGAGGTGTGTATAGTTGATCCAAAAGAGATACAATAGGATATAGAGATTCATGGGTTACATAGTCTACAATCCAACATTACATGTTGTGAGTGACACCACTATGTGATGATTGTGTGTCCAGGAATAGTTAAATATCACGTGATAGGTGGAATAAAAATGACCATGTGACCCCTGTACGTTGAACTATGGCATGTATATCTAGAGTTAATAGACACCTCAAAAAGTACAAGGCCAACGACATTCCAAATACTAGTAAATAAAAATACACACATGAACATTGGTTGATAGATGGGTACTGTATTAACCCAGTTCTTCCGTTGTGGTATTGTTCCTTATTTTCATTTTTCCATTGATTTGTTTTTGAAAAACAATAGAAAAGATAGACATGTACTGGTATCATACTCTCACACGTGATTATTTTGGGATACACACCATGTAATCATAAGTGCACAATATGTAGTTCAGCCGTGTATGATTGGAATAAATGGTTTGTCGTCATGTCATAATGAAAGAGAGGAAAAACAAACTACATGTTGTGTACAACTCAGTACACGCCATGTAGTCATGTTGTCCAGCCCTAGAAAGTATGTAGGTGGAAAAAGGGCACCAAATGAATAGTAAAATAATATACATAACATGTATACGGACTAACACGGTATATGTTTTGTGATTTCTCTTAAAAACAGGAAGTATCCCTCCTATAACATTCTGGAATGAAGGGTCTCACTAGGATTCACAAACAACAGAGTCGAACTAACAATATCCTCCCAAACCATTATTCAGATTCTGATTCAATCACCCTCAGAGGTGTCAGAACCCAATAAAAATGCTCTTGATTAATCTTGATCTTTTACATTAGATTCCATATCATTACTATGTTATTTATTTATAACATTTTATCCTTGTTTCATATATCTTATTCATTCTAGCTTTAATTGAATGCTGATGTTGCACAATGAGAGTCACATAATGACTAGGTAGGTGGTCATGGGAATTTTTTTGAATGTTAAGCTGTTAATATTCACTATAGTTCTGCCCGCCCATTTTTAAGGTGTTGTTTGAGTTAGAATTTTAACGGTGTTAATACCTCATGGGATTATGTGATTGAATAAATTAACTAAATCATGTTTGAACATATTTGGTTTGATTAGGGTTCATTTAGTCAGTGTGTTTTCCCTCTAATTCACACTGTTTAGTCATTTAGCCTGGGATTCTGATGGGCATGCATCTAATTCCATATGAAGTTATTTTAAAATAAAATATGTAAATTAAGTGTTTTCTAGGTTAAAAATTTGTTATAGAATCGTGATATTTTATGTCACATGTTAGTCTTTTTATTTAAATTTTCCCATGTGAGTTATTACATGATAATTCAATACCATTGTTAAAATTTCCCATGGTTCTTGATATATGAAATGTTCCCACATGAGTTGATTATTAAAAACCCTATAATATTAAAGATTCAATGTATTTTTATTATGTGAATTGACTATGTGAGATGATTTAGTTAACCATGTAACAGTGTAATAAAAATGTGTTTCTTATTCTGTTGAAATTCTTATACACTGTTCTTGGACAAAAAATATGTTGAAATGCTTATACATGGGGTTTTACACTCAAACATGCTGAAATGCTGATATAGTGGGATTGTCTCTAATTTTAATATTATGAAATGATAATAAATTGGGATTGTAAATGTCTTTAATATGGTATAATTATTATACATTGGTCTTGGAAGAGATATATTATTAAATGGAATGACTTTTGACATGTATGCCTAGAAAAAGCCCAATATAGGATTCAATATTCACTTATTTTGTATAGATAGATTGTTGAGATATATATTGTTCCTACTTTATATAGGGGATTCATGAAATATTCCAGAATCCAAAATATATATAATTTAATTGATTTAATTTATTAAGGAATGAGAAATGAATGAAAATGAATGTCAGCACGTGGAGGATGGTTTACCTCGAGTAATTCCTAGATTACTGGATTTTCATTGTAAACAACTACAATATATACTCACTTACAGTTTGGCCCCAACCATAGGTTGTTTCCTACTTATATTTATTTCTCACATAATGTACGGGTCATGTTTTTGGCCCCAAAATACTATAATGATACAGGTGTCAATTGATATAAGGGCCCTTTTTTCTGGTACTTGATTGCTACTTTGGACCAGGAGAGCATTGGACCAAGCCATGTATTATGATACTGATTGATTTCATTTTGCACTACCACAAATTGATTTTAAAATTTATTTGATTTTAATGTATTTATTTTTTTGAGTTTTCATAGAACATGTGAAATGATACAACATTTTGATACTATATTCCTTATAGTTTTCATTACCTTTTAGTCTTCAGATGTTTACTCCAGTTTCAAGCTTTTGTTACTTCTGCTATTTTTATTATTAATTGCATTATGTTACACTATGCTAATGAGGTAATAGTTTCCCCACTATCATTTCCAATTCCATCACTGCTAGTCAGTAGCCTCTTGATTTTAGGGAAATATTTATAAGGGCATGTGGCCATATAGGTATGGGGCACTAGTTGAGTGGCTTACAGACCAGGGATATTACAATGTTGTATTAGAGAGATTTTTTGTAGTTTGTTTTACTATTTTTTGACAATATAATGGATATGGAATATTTTAATTATTTTTTACAAAGATTATGTACCCTGTGTATAGTAAAAAACCAAATTTCCTTGAATTAAATTGTGCTTTTGGATTTATAGTTGTTATAGTTTATTAGATTTCACCATTTGGGGACACACTTGTTTTGTGCTGTTATTATTGATATTAATGTGGAACTATAATGATGAAACCTAATGAGATAAGGGTATTCCATCTCATGAATCATATATACAGAGGTTAGAATTATATTTCAGGCAGTATGCCATGCCATCCAAGAAGCAATAGATATTGCATGTTTTTGTGATAGGTGTCATGTTATAAATTCATGTTGTTGTGATATTACCATGATTTCTAGGCTAGCTATAATGATAGGTGTACTAGAACGTGATGTGGTTCAAATAGTATGGATGCCAAACATTGATCTCTGAGGTGTATTTTCTCTCTTGGATTGGAGATTTGTGGATCATTATTCATTGCATTTAATATAATTGTATTGGGATATGTTATGATTGGGTTCCAAAATTTGATTTGTGCGGAGTATGGTCCCTCAAGGATCATAATTTGGTATACCAATTGTGGTTTTTTCTATATAACATGGTTTTTGTGTGAAATTTGTAGATTTTATCCTAAAAACATACTATTCAAGGTGGGTTGTTTTTTCTTACATGCCCTATCATCATCCATTTCATGGAAGATAATGTTCAATTAAAACGATGAACACATTGTGTGCCATGTGTACACACTGTGTAGTATTTGACCTTGTAACTGGAAAAGTGAGAGAAAACATGGTCTATTTAGTTTTGAATAGAAAACGTTGTGTACAATAGGTACATGCCATGCATACTACCCAGGAAGAACCTGTGTGGACTTTGCCATGTGGGAGTGCGAAGCCATGAGGGTAGACAGGTGTACATGTCATGTAATCGTGGAACATGATGTGTTCCTGGGGTACATACACACCTAGGCTGATGAGACAACATGGGCATGTAGATACTTAAGGTTACATGTTGTGTATGACATCAACACATCATGTAGTCTATTTTTGTCATAATTTGGGGAACTTTTTTTGTTTTGTAACTCTTTAACAGAAAACCATGACAATAAGTTGATCTAATTAGTATTCGATAACATGAAGAGTCATGATGATATGAAGACAATGATCTATAAGCTAGTAGAGTGGATATGATCATACTCTATATATGGTAGGCCGTGAGAGAATGATGGATCATCTAGTAGAGCTAGCTGCGGCACCAGCAGTTATATTGAATCCTAGTGTAGATTCATAGTACCATAAAGGCCTTGTGAGGTTCAAGAAGTCCTTTTTGATAGAACTACAGTGAACCCCATCTATTGAAGATCAGACCCATATATTCCAGCATTATCATCCATCTAATTCATTTTGTGATAGAAGACCACATGCTGTAGAATCATGGCTAGAATCAATGATGACTATCTTCGATCATCTAAAGACACTTGTAGAGGGGGGAACCAATATCAAGTCATATATGCCATGTGATTCTACCAAGATATGGTGGGATGTTAAAACTCAGGAAGTACTTAATTGGGATATGAAATGGGAAGGAATTAAGTGGCCTTCTTTGATTATTATTTTCATGAGACATTGAGGGCTGACCGAGCCTGGAAGGTCATGCACCTAGAATAGGGCACACTATAAGTAATGGACAATTCTTCCTGGTTTACTGAGCATCAGTGACGCAGACCTATTATGATGGGTGATGATGTATCAAAATCTAGATGATTTGAGGAAGGTATCATGTTTGACATTCAATCAAAGGGGAATTTCTTTATGATTCCTTCTGTTTCAACTATTTTTAATCAAGAACTGATTACAGAGACTAACCTACGAGAATCTAGGGGTGCGAGCCAGGGTGGTTAGGCACAGAGATCTGGTAATGTTTCTATTAATATGAATAATGGTCATCTGAAGGTTTTTCTCAATGATAGTAGTATACAATACACATATTTTGGTATCCAGGTGATGTTATAATAGTATAGATGGATTGGAAATACTAAACCTACATCCCCGATAGACCTATTAGAGTGCCAATAATGCATAAAGATGGTCCATTTACAGAAGATCTGTATAAAGTTTCCACTAGCATCAATTGAGAGAGGGTCTTCACCAACTCCATGTTCGAGAGAGGGGTTAGAAGCATCACACTAGTCAAGTAATTGTAATATAACAGGTTGTTATGGATGAGTAAGTGGTTGTGGTTGTGGTAGCCACACCCCTGGATCTCAGCTACAGCAGGGCGAGTCATGTCAGGGTAGCCAAGAAGTGTCACAGGGCCGCAGTACATGTCAGAATTAAGATGTGCAATAGACCCAGTAGGAGCACGATCCTACACGTTCTATTTTCATAGGTACTATTCTATCCACCTCTATTTTATGTTCTTCACTTTATGATACTGGTGTGAAACATAGTTTTATATCTACAGATGATTTTGTAATCCTTGCGCTCGGTGTTTATTCTTATTCTGATTTTATGATGCTTGAAACTGCACCTGGGATTAGAAAAGAATGTGTGTGTTAGTGAAAGGATTTCCCCCATGAGATTGTTGTGATTCACCTTTTATAGAACCTCTAACATTTAGAGATGACAGGATTTGATGTCATTCTCATAATGGTATGGTTGGTTTGATTTCTATTTTTGTATATTTTTATCACCACACAGTGGTTATCACATCACTACAGGGTGGAGAGTTTCTATATAAGGGTGAATGTGATGTTCAAGCGAGCGAAGATTAATCTGAGCATTGTGGGCTATACAAGATGAGAGCCCATTCTTCTTTTATATATAAAGATGACCAGGAAGATGGAAAATTTATTTCCCTCTAGAGATTGACTGTTCCAGATATGTTTTCCTAGAAGACTTTTTATGTATACCTATGGTCAAATAGGTTGAGTTCACTATTGAGATAGTGTCCAAAGTGGCATCTCTCTCCATTCTTCCTTATAGGATGACATGATGGAGTTATGAGAGCCCAAGAGGTGGATGACACCCTCAATATATGCATGGACTATCAAAAACTGAACCCATTGACGTTTAAAAACTGATATCCCTTTCCAGGGATAGATGACCAAGTTGATCAAGTTTGGGGTGCTCAAATGTTCTCGAAATTTGACATATGGTCTGGATTTCATCATGTACATGTTTGACATGTATACATACCTCTTACAACCTTTCATAGCAGGTATAGCCTATAAGAGTACCTGGTTATGCATTTTGGTCTCACAAACACCACATCGGTTTGCATTGCATTGATGAATTGAGTGTTCCATCCATACAAAGATTATTTTGTGGTGGTTTCTGTGGATGAAGTGTTGGCGACTTCTCTTGATCTATACGAAAATGAAAAAAACCTTGAGTTTTTTAATACATGGAGATATCATTAGTTTTATGATATGATAGAAAAATTCCACTTCTAGATGGATCAAATTCACTTTCTGGGTCTCCTCATCTCAGAGACTGAAATACCGATGGACCTAGAGAAGGTGAGAGTAATAGTGAACTAGAATCAGCCTATGAAAAATTATTAGTTAAGGAGTTTCTTAGGTCTATCTGGTTACTACATGATTATTATAAAGGACTTGGCCATCTAGACAGCACCAATGACAGGCATGACAATGAATGGTGTGAATGTTGAGTGGTAAAATTATTATGAGACAACCTTTCAAGGCTTAAAAGGGCATTTGACTTCATGGTTGATTCTAACATTTCCAGATCTAGGAAGGAGTTAAACTGTATACAATGATGCATCAGGTATTTGGTTGGGAGAAAGTCTTATGTAGGGAGATCGAGTTGTAGTGTATGGGTCTCGACAGTTGAGGCCACATGATAGAAAATTCCCGACGCATGATCTCATGTTAGCTGTAGTTTTTCATGACTTGAACTATTAGAGAATTTATTTATTGGAAGATCCTTTTTTGGAATACATGGTCCAAAAAAATTATCATATAAATTTTTACTCAATGTGATTTGAAACAGACACAAATAATGTGGGTCGAATAACTTCAGTCTTTCGATTTTGAGATTGCCTATATGCCTAGAAAAAAGAAATGCAGTGGCTGATGCACTGTGCAGTAGGACTCAAATACTAGTAGCGTAGGAGGCCAGTAGTGAGTGGTATCTTATGGATTGGTTCTCTAAGATGAATTTATAGGTGAACTATTGTTAGGGAAAAACTTATCTTTCACCAGTGGTTGTTACCTCTACCCAAAAGGATAGTGTGAGGATGAGGATGCTATTAGATTCCAAAGCCATGTTTCTTTGGGAGAGTGTGGTAGGTGAGGACCCTCATCCTGGATGGTTGATAGGTGAGGATGAAGGTATAGGTATCCATGGATGTATGTGGGTAACAAGGGATATACTAAAGGGTTAGATATGGGAGTTTCATTCATCATCATAGGAAGTTCATCACATAGACATGTAGATGTACCATGACTTGAATCGTCCGTACTGGGGGCCAGGCATGAATTGATAAGTATCTTGTTTTTTATTAGGTGTTCCACCTATAAACAAGTGAAGGAGGAACATCAGTGAACCAATAGGATTTTATAACAGCTAACCATTCCATATTGTAAATGGGATGATGATTCAATGAACTTTGTGATAGGGTTACATGGGTCTCCAATAGGTAATGATGATGTGTCAGTTGTAGTTTACATGTTTATAAAGGCTGCTCATTTATTACCAATCAAGGATACCTTCAGTGTAGATGAGATCAGAAATATATACATCAGGGAGGGGGTAAGACTTCATGGGGTCCCCCTTTCTTTAGTTTTAGATATGGACTCCCACATTATGTTTCGTTTCTTAAAGTGTTTTGTTAGGGTTCTTGGTAAATAGGTTTTTCTGAGCGCAGTATACAACCCACAGACTAATGGAAAGTTAGAGAATACGATATAGCTCCTAGAGGACAGGTTTTGTGAATTTTTACTAGAATTTAGGGGTTCTTTGGGGATTCATATATCCATGGTTGAGTTCATTTATAATAGTTTCTTCCATGCAACTATTCAGATGGTTCCATATGAGGATTTTTACAGGAGGCCATGCTGACCAACCCTTTTTGGGCTAGAGGTAGGATATGCAGCTATATTTGGCGCCGTTTTAGTCCAAGAAACCACTGAGTAGGTTAAGTTGATTCAAAAGAATATGGGTACAATGTAGTCTCATCAAAAATCATACTCAGATCACCATAGATGTCCTTTGGTGTCCGAGGTTGGGGATCGAGTTTTCATATGTGTCACACCACGATTGGGATACAAGTGGATCTTAAGACAGGGTTAGATTTCAACAAGATCCTTCAGTCTTTTCAGGAATATGGTGAGAGTCTGGTTGGTTGACTATCAGTTAAACTAACCTCATTGCTACTAATTTATGCATGACATGTTTTATATATCTCAGTTATTCCTCTATCCCCCATAACCATCTCCCATTTTTCAACCTGAGGATTTTGAGCTTCTGGTTGATGAATCCATTGACGAGCATCTGATCCTTATATTTTATAGGAGCACGAAGGTTTTACGAGGCCAATCAGCTCCTCTGGTAAAGGATTTATGGTAGAATAGCAGAGTACTGGATGAGACTTGGGAGAGGGACATCGACATACGTGCTCTGTGGCCTGATTTATTCTCAGATATTCCTTCACCACCCATTGATGGGAAATTTGAGGACAAATTGGTTTATGGGGGGAAGTTTGTATGAACCTAGATCTCCCATTGAGGTATGGTTCCTTCTTTTATTTTTTACTTTCAGTTGTTTTTCAGAAAACAAGGGTAAACTGGACATGTACTTGAATCATACTATCACATGATCTGAATTAGGCGTAAATTCCATGTAATCATAAGTACACACCTTGTAGTTTGGCCATGTATAATGGGAATAAATTTTCTGTGGGAGTGTATGAAATAATGAGTGGAAAAACCAACTACATACCGTGTAGTTCTCAGTACATGATGTGTAGCAATGTCAGCAGGTCTAGGAAAATAAGTCTATTGAAAAGGCCACCAAATGTAAAGTAAAACTATTTAAACACCATGTATATGGACTTACATGCCATGTATTTGGTTTTTTTCTTAATAATAGGTAGTATCCCTCCTATTAAATTCTGGATAGGAGTGGAAAACATATTTTCACAAATAATATTGTTGAATTTTCAATCTCATCCCAATTCTTTTTCTGGGATCTGATTCATTCATAGTTACAGGTGTTGGAACCCAATCTGTATGTTCTCATTTAATCTTGTATTATTCCTTCGGATTTCTTCCCATGAATGATTTATTGATGGTTGAGTTTTTTTTTAATTTGTAGATCTTCTTCATTCTAGCATAAATTGGAAGCTGATGTTGGACGAAGAGAGTCTCATGATGACTAGGTATGTGGTCATGGGCCTTTTATTAAATTCTAGGCTATTTGTATGAAGCATATATTCACACACCCAGGTTTAGGGTGTCTCATGGGTGATATCTTGAACCATTTTAATACCTCATGAGGTTAGTTGATCGAATAAATTAATTGATGCATGTTTGGACATATTGGGTTTGATTACATTCCACTTAGTTAGTGCGTTTTCCCATGGATGACCATTGAATATCCATTTTTTCTAGGATGATGATGGACATTCCATTCCATCCATTTGAGGGATATTTTAAATGAAATTGGTTCATTAAATTTTTTCAAGGCGAATATGTTGTTAAAGTGTTGTGATAGTTTAATTCACATGTTATTATTCTTATATAAATTTTCCAACATGGGTTATTACATCTTAAATCTATGTCATAGTTCAAATTGCATATGTTTTTTTAAATGAAATCTTCCCTCGTGAGTAGATTTTTAAAAACCATGTAATAGCATAGATTTCAATTTTTTTAGATGAATTTACAACATCATATGTTTTTATTAACCTTGTAATAGTTTAATTTACAAGTGTTGTTTACTATGTTGAAATACTTATACACCACGATTTTCCCTCAAACATGCTAAAATTATTATCCAATGGGATTAACCATAAAACATGATAAAATTATATTATTGTAGGCTTCTCCCATATTTTAATATCCTGAAATGCTGATACAGTGGGCTTTTCTTTGTTTTTAATATGAAAAAATTCTTATACACATGGTTTGTCCCTAAGAGAAATTGTATTGAATGACTTATAACACGACTTCCAAGAAAAATAATATTCTCGTATTTAGCATTCAATTAATTTGTTAAGATATCCTATTGAGTTTTATATTGTGATCACATTATGAAGGGGATTAACGGTTTAGGCCAGACCTCAAAACATTTATAATTCAGTGAATTTGAATTGATTAAAAAACCTTAAATGAATGTAAATGACTTTCAGAACATGGATGATGGTTTACATTGAGTACATTTTAGATTATTGCAATTCCAATGTACACTACTACTGAATATACTCACTAAATGTTTGGAACCATCCTCTGTTGGTTTCCAACTGATATTTATTTCTCGCAACTTGTTTGGGTCATTTTTTTGTGCCCAAATAGACAATATTGCTGCTAGTGTTGATAGGTGTAAGTGCCCTTTTTTAGGTACTTAAGTAATACTTTGGAGCAGAAGATCATGGCACCATGAAAAGGCTTGTGATGATGCGGATTTTTTTTTTACTAAATGTTAATATTTTAATGTACAAGATGGCAGTGTATTCTGTTTTATCTATTTTATTAGAACATGTGACAGGATAAAACATTTTGATACTTTATGCCTTCTGGTTATCATTATCTTTTAGTATTCAGTTTGTTTACTCTAGTTTCATGATGTTTAATACATATACTATTTTTATTATTCATTCCTATATGTTACACTCTACCAATTAGGGAATAATTACCCAACTATCACACCCAATTCCCTCACTGCTATTTTGTAGCCTTTGGAATTTAGGGAAACACACTTGATACCATGTGGAAAATTGGAATGAGGTACTAGTTGGGTGGCTTCTAGTCCCAGGGAATTATACTACATTTTTGTACATGGACCCATCTAATGGCAAACGATTATGAGCCAAGTGATATCAATACTATGTCTATTATTCCTACATGCAATAAAAATGGTTATTTAAATGTTGTTTGATGTATTACCAAATGTGCAATCTTGGGGATAGCAGGGCACATCATGTACCTCTAGTACATGATTTTTACCACTTACGAGGGTGTTTTAGACCATATTTTCTATATATTGGAGAATTATTTGTAGTGTTAGTTCCCTTTGTCCATTATACAAATGGTATAGTCTCTCATTACTTCCACATCATAGTATTTTGATTCAGTCAAGAGGATGAGTCTCAAATATATTTGGTGGTGTCCCTTTATGAGATTAGAGAGTGATCCTCTGTTAGCTTTATACATCGGTTGTGTTTTGTGGAATAAAATGTAACACATTGGAATGGGAGTTGAAGATACATATAGAAGGAAATATTGTGGGGTTATTTTTATGATTGATGTATGTCCATTTCCTATAGGGTTAATCCATATTAGGTTTGGGGTGTCCCTCATCTATTCTAGGAAAATCCCCTTTTTCAGTAATAGGGTTATTTTGAGGCCAAAGATATTCATCAGTAGGTCCCAATAACCTAATTTATTTTAATAAAGTGTTTGAGGATATCATGTCTAGTTGAATGGATTTTTCCAAATCTGGAATTTATTAGAGTATAATCATATGGCTGGAAGTTGGTTGTGACCTCATGGTGGAATGGTGTCAATCCAATGTATATGTCCGTTTTATTATTATATATTGATTTATATTTCATGTATTGAGGTGAATAAAGTTGTTTGTTTTAGTTTTGGTTTTTGTCATGTCAAACTGGGTTTTCAATTGTAGACCCCTATATAGGTTTCTCCTGTAAATATCATCTATTATGCAGTTGATGGCCCTATTGATGGTGTCCATGGGAACCCAGAGATGGTGGAGTGTAGAATGGCCATGATATATTGAGGCGACGAATTAGAGATTTCATTGGATATCAGTCTCACCCCCTAGATAAGGATAAAATATTTATAGTTTATTATGGAATTGTATTTTGACCCTTGTTTCCACTTTCTGCTAATTGATTTTTTTACATTGGTTATGGGATTATAAAATTATGCATGAAGTACTTTTATTTTATTCAAATTTTGTCCCTTTTTAGGATTAGTGATGTGTGCATGTGTATATGTACCTTAGTCTAATGAAATCCATTTTTGGGATATACCATCATGGTACTGGTCTCCAACCCATGTCCTATTAGAGGCACACTTGGTAGAAGCAATTCAAAACATAGGGTGTCTGGTTGTGATATAGTTGTTTCAGAGTAGTTAGTTCTACATTGATATTAGAGTTGGTGATACTTGTTTGTGGATAAATTTTTTAGTGTTTGATTCTATCCTCTTAGACCATGGATTTTATTGTTGTTGCAATGACTATATTATCAATAAATCAGAACTATGATCACTTGAATTTTAAATAGGTACATATATACATTGGTATCATGGAAAACATTTTTAAAATCATAATATAGGATTTTTGGGGTTTTCGTGTATTTATTGATTCATCTACCCAGAAATACTCCTTTGATCATGGTGTATTGTGTTATATTTTAGGATTCCTCCATAGAGACAACCATCTTGGACTCAATTGCATGATCATGGGGATGATTCACTGATTAATAAGGATTGTGTACATAGGCTAGTATAAGAGATATGACCTATAGGTGGTTTATCATCTATACCACCACCTTTTGAGAAGTATCTAATAGTGGATTTTCAAGTGGATGATTCATGTGGGATGAGTTTTCAACACATGTTTTAGAGGAAGTGACATCCACAGATTTGGGGTGAGCGTGACTCCCATGTGGCAGTGAACTTTCTAAACAAAATTTCACATGTTTTACTCCTTTTTTGCAATATATTATATTATATTTTGGTCCTTGATATGTTTTTATGAATATGGGGTGTGATGGAAAATAAGGGATACACAGTCATGTGGTGAGAATGATCAATCCTATTCTGAAATTGAGTGTATTTACATAGAGGAGTTCTATATTCCCATGTTATGATCAGTTTTATACCGGTGAATATACATATACAATAGGGCCGTTTTACCATGGAGAAGTACTCAACAATTTCTATTGATATCATGAAATAATCAATATATATGGTTCGATATTTAATCTTCATATCAATGGCCTTTGAGCATTGAATACAATAGTATATCATGTCATGTATAGTATCTCTTTTCATTCCCATCAATAGTTGGGTGAGAGATAAGGACATTGTTGTGTAGACCATCCTTGATGTGAAGGCTCCTGAGTGGTTGATTTTAGTCGGAATCAATGAACTGAGACCTTAGTAGAAGGTTTATAATGAAGGTAACAGGGATCTATGAGTTTCCAAATGATTAAGAGTAGGTCTTATGTCATAGTTTCAATGGCCCATAGCACCCATGATGTCTCAAATCAGACAAGGGAGGGATGGTTTTCTACTGGAAAATTTGGGGAAATAATTATTTGAGTTTTTGAACATATCATACAGTTGATCAAGGGATGATCAAGGGATCACTGAATGGGAAACATAAGAATGTCATGGGCGTTCCCCATGGAGGTGGTTGTGTAAGAGTGGAAACATAGTTGTAGGTGATGTTTTTATGTTTTAACTATAACCCCCAAAACCCCCACAAGGTCAATGTTTGGATTAAGGAGCTAGTTATCAAGGAAAATGCCATCAGTAGGATGAGAAGGCCCATAACCCCGTGGCTTTGGGGTGATAATAGGTATGGTATCTTAATTTTCTACACTAATAGCATTAACGATAGATGTAGGTGTGATTCATTCCTTCCTTCTCACTTCTTCAGTTCGAGACAAATTGATTTCAGTTATTCCATTGGCTCGGCCATTGTCATTTCTGACTCTAACAGTTGGTGAATCAACGATTACACATTTATTTAGGTAGCAATTTTTGACTAAGGAGTTTTTATCTATCTATTTGTAGCATCGAGAAGGTCTTAAGTAATAATTTTTTTTATAGACTAGTTATGTACAGTTCATGCCCATATTCACTATTTTAGGGGATTGATACGGTGTGTATGACATAATGGAATGAGGTTTTTCTTTATGTGTTAAAAGTAACCCATGGATAAGCCGTAAGATATCAAGAATATGAATGTATTTTATTAATCTCCTTTTTTATATCATGACTCTTGGATTAGTGGATACTATGAAATTTCAATTCCCTATATTTGTGGTGGAGTATGCAGGTAGGTTCATAATTATGTAACAATCTTACCATCTCACTGAGAGATGTACTTCTTTATGGACATAAATCTAGGGACATCCCCAATATATGTACCAATATATTATTTGGATCCTAAATAGATACATGGTATTATAGTGAATTTTGATGACTTGGAAGATAATAGCTTTATAGGAACCATTTTTCTGGCGTGTGCACTTCTAGTTTTTTTAATGAAAAGGTGGACGAGGGCCTGAAGATGTGTGTGGACTGCTGGTGCATAATCCACCTGACCATTATGAATAATTATCCACATCCATTGATTTATGAATACATTGTTCATTTGATAGGGGTGTGAAGTAAAAAGTTTATTTACCTTGGATCAGGCTATCACAAGCTTCATTTACGAATTGCTGATGTAATAAAGGAATAATTCAGATGTCTTTATTGTTATATTAAGAAAAATGTGTTGATGTTTTGTGTGGTTAACACCAAATTGTGTATGTGGGACTCAAGAATCAAATCCTTCACCATTTCTTATACATATTTGTAATTGTATTCATAAATAATATCCAAATGAAATACGTTTCTAAGGATGAGAACACACTACACTATATCAGGGTTCAATAGACACTATGATAACACTAGATTAATGGGAATATATTTATGTTTCTATTATATATACATGAATTCCACATTTTTTGATATTTCATATAATAGGCAAGAGTAGCATTGGACCCAGTGAATGTTGATGTATTTCATTCTTGGGAGCCACCAAAGAATATTTTTTAGTTTCATAGTCTCAGTGGGTTTGCAGGGTAATATCATCGGTTTCTACCTGATTACTATATAGTGGTAAGAACATGGGAATCTTTTACCAAGAGTGGTATGCCTTATATATTGATATAAAGGATCATGTTATTAATTAACGAGATGAGTCATATAATAGAAAATGTGTTCATCATGATATTTCAAGATGATGGAGTTCATAATATGGTGTTCTCAGATGAATTAGGGACACGGGATTATTGTGGTATGATGTAGTGGCAAGTTGAAGTTTCATTTAGATCACATCAGTTGATTTGAGATTACATGAGTAGAACATCACAACCCAGTATATTGACTTATAATAAATATTTTACACACTAAATATGTGGTTCCACAACCTAATGAGTGGGATATTTATCATTTACACAGACCACAATAGTATATTTTTTTATTCTCATATAAGTATCATTGCATGAAGTTTATATCATTTCAAGAGTTATTCTACGACCCTAACATTGATATTTTCCATAATCCAGATAAGGGGAATGTGATTGTGCATTCTCTAATTATATTATCTAGTTCTAAATTCTTACCCATGCCAATATAGTAGTTAACATAATTATAGTTGTACCATGGGGACAAGAATGGTTCTTCAAATCTTTAGTTTCTGAGTTTTACCTCCACATCATTTGTAGTGTGTCTGAGATTCTCATCATGGAGATGCCAACTGTGAGACAACTCATTATCATATATCCAAAATACATGCACCAAATGGATATTAATATTTTTTGAGAACACTCTAATTTTCCTATGATTTATGATGGTACCTTCCACATTGTAGGAGTATTTGATTTTGGGTTTTCATACATCCACATTGGAATTATATCAAGGTGTGAATATGATGTACTAGGACCTATGATTTAATTTTTTCTATCTAGGAATATATAATGGTCTTACAGAGTAAAAATATGGATGCCTTATTGGTTAGAAAGTGATGGTATGTCATCATGTTAAAAAAATCTAACATATCCCCATGAAGTGATAGAGTGGAAGTGGGATGGGATTTATATGGAATACATGATAGGGTTACAACATTAATTTATGTGATAAGATAACATCGTGGTGATAATCAGGAAAATCAAAATGTTGGCCCACTTCCCTACTATTCAATAGTAGAGTTTAATAGAGAGACTGGGATGCATCTATGTGATATAGATGGTTTAAACCCATAAGTTCCCCTTGAGGGTCATTTTGGATCATGAAAATAATATCACATCATGATTATTGAGAGGATTGAAATAGGCATTTGTGACTCAGTTATTCTTGGGAAAAATGTTTCAATAGATGTCTAACAACTAGATATAATGGTCAATTTAGGTCACGGAGGTCATAATATGTGCTTTATTGTTGGAATTTGGCCATTTTTTTTTGAATCATCAACCCATGGAGGATTTTGTGTATTAAAACATATACAAGATCAAATTTATGGTTTCATTTGAGTCATTGTAATAGAGACAATAATAGTCACCTCTTTTTGGGACTAATCAAGGAATATAATTAACCATTTTTTGAGATTTGGTGAGGGATGATAGAGAGAATGTACATATCATCTATAATTGCATTAACACTACATTGAGTTGTCACAAGTGTTTTTATTACTGACTACAACGACCTATTGAGTTCATGTTGGGAGACCATGTGTTCTTCAGTATCTCTCCATGATATAGATTCCAATGATTTGAGTAAGGTAAAATGTTATATTAGAGATTCATTGGCCACTAAGAGATACTGTATAGACTGAGTGAGGTGTTATATTATTTAAAGCAACTTCCACAGTTGTATTGGGTACCATACATCTTCCTTGTTTCACAGATATTGGGATACATGCATGACCAAAATGATTTTATAGAATGTGGCCTTGATGAAATATCTAAGGGAACCATTTTTTCCTAAACATGAGTTTTACCCTTATTATGGCATAATATTTCCCAGCATGCGGGGTTTGTTAAAATGTTCATGTGAGATTAAAAATATAAAAAAACTAATTAATTATTTTTTAATTTTTTTTCTTTAAAGTTATTGTTATATACAATTAGAATATAGTTACGCATATTTCCTTTGGGTTGGGTGCTTAAACCTCATTTTCTAGGTAATAATTGGAGGGATTCATTAGAGAATGTTGATAGACTATGAGTGGATTATGGATCATTGTGAGGTGGAGTTCATAGATTTAGACGTTTATGACAATGCACAATCCATGTATTTCAATGATTGATCCATACTCCACGTACAAAATTTGATATTGTGTCATCATCACACTCTTTTATGTCATGTGAACAAGGATCAATTACACTATGTATAATTATCACACACATTATGGGTATAGTAAAAATAATGGAATTTTTTTTCTATTCCTCTTAATAATTCCTTATCTACAAAAATGAAATTATGATAAATGAATAGATACCATGTTTCATTCCACATGCTCTACTTTTTATGAATTTCTTCTCAAATTCTTCTCATATTCATTACATAAGTACATTTCAGACTATTGTTCAATAAAAACCCATAATTCCATAGTTTTCAAATGCACTATGGGGAATCATATCTATATATTGGTAGTGGATGATGATTGAATGTGTCAAAAAGGTTCGACAATGCTCCAGGATGATCGATGGAGGATTATAATATAGTTGAGTTATCTATTAATCCTTATTTCTATGGTGTGGAGTTGTAAAGAATGTTAATTCATTATACAAGAAGATTTAAAGCAATATTATATAATCTCGGGTTAAAGGAGTGTTGGCTGAACATGGATCAAAAATAACTATTTGGGATTAAGAATGTGGCAGCATGCATAGGAAACATATTGGAGATACCACAGTAAGAGGAAAATTTATGGTAACATATCATGATTTCGTGAATTACAAAATCTATGGGAATACCTATGTGGAATTTGGGATTATGCGTAGAGTTAAATATAAAAAACAATATTACATGGACACATACTTCATGAAAAAACAATGATGTCTCAATATGTACTTCAGGATGTACATAGGAATGAACAGATGTACATGGAAAGAGTCAGGCCATGTACTTAGAAATGGACATTACCACCTGTACACGGGAAGGAAAAAGTACAAGGAAATAACTAGAGGCACAATGGTAAATATTGAGTGATCACTAAACACAATTTAATGTTCCAACAAATTATTTATTTGGATATTTACATTTCATGGGAGGATTGATCAGAATGGAATACTCGGGGATAATTGGACACATTGTTTACCCCTAGTACACACCATTTAACTCCGTCCAGGGTGTTTAAATCCCTTAATTTATTTATTATATAAAAGTATTAGTTTCATCAATACCCATTATCTATTCTCATTAGATTAAAGTGAATCATTACATCCAAAACAAAATATTGTCATCCCATTTTTTGGATGGGTCTCAGATAGAGTTTATGGTGTCCCTCTATAAGACTTAAGAGTGATCCTCATTAATCATTATACCTAGGTGGGGGTGTGTCGAATTATCATGACCTCCTTGATTAGGGACATGATACACCATCAAGGATTATATATTAGTAGGCTTTATGGTAATTTTTAAATATGATCCCCAGTGAAGAGGGTTGATCTAACTTGGGTTAGTTGTGTCCCCCAATGGTTCTAGGTGTTACTTCATTTCTCATTATCATAGTTATTAATTGATTAATGATCTTATTAGACTGCGATAAATGAACTAGATCTATTTAACGTGATTCTTGGAAGACATAATGGGCTTTAGAGTGCATTCACCTAGGAAGAGCATTTCATTTAGTAGACTCTAGTAGCTAGATGTTGTTTATGACATCAGGATGTTGTGGTGTCTCTTAAGAGTATATAAATGTGTCTTCTATAATAAATTGAATTTCATATCTTCTATTGAGTTAACAATAATCACTATATTATGTTTTTTGTATTTGGGGTGTCCTACTTATTATTGTTATACTCCCCATTTCATAGGATCATCTTGTATGTGTCATGTTTTATGTCGAAGAAATCATTATTGATGGAGTCCTTAGAAGACACAATGATGGTGAGGCATAGAATGTGCTTGAAATATCTAGTTATTTACTAGGAGCATGTATTATATCATAATCTTTATCAATTTATGAATTTTTACTCATTACATTTTTTGGATGGCTTGGTATTTGGACAATTTTTTAAATTTTAGAACATTACTATCGTACTATCATTGTGGAATTATAGATACATGTATGAATTTGTTTTAGTTGGATTAAATTTCATTATTTTATAGTATTGGTTATGTTTTTATACTTGTTATTATTATAATATAATGTCTATACATTGTGGTATATGCCTAATAGGTACTGGTCACCAGCCCTTTACCTATTTGAGATGGTATTGGGGAGTCCCTGATCTGACCACGGTGGGTAGGCTCATGATTTTTTGTGTCTAAAGGTGCATTTTAAGATTTTAGTTATGAAAATAAACACCCCATTGGATGTGTGTCCAACGGAAATATATTTTTCTTTGGGGTTTTCCATTGATATTGGTGGGTCTTGTTTCCTTTGGGATCTATATGTACACGAGATGTCATTCTATGACATGAGTGTGGTATGGAATATAAGGTATCATATAGATCCCAAATTGATTGTTACCATAGGTCTATAAACATCACATATCCTAAGGGTGAAATATATATTCATCATGTAAAGTTGGATATCAAGATAAGAAATTCATGGATAATTAATAAAAAAAGGAATCTTACCAGACAAGAAGTAATTTTTTTATATGGATATATAGTGATGAATATTTCATTTCCACCCATACTGGATTATTTCTATGATTTTTTTGGTGGACATCTCTGGGTTTCCCCTAAAGAGAGATGTTGAGTATAAAATTGGTAAAATTCATGGGGATGAACTTGTTTACTTTCATCCGTACAATATACAAGTTATAAAGATATAAGAGGAAAATAACTAGATCGAATAATTGATGTATAAGGGATATATACATCCTAGTACAACACAATTCTGGTCTCTTGTTTATATCATGAAATATGATGGAATAGTATGCATGATCACCAATTAAAAAATGTAAAATATTCTGAAAGTTAAGAACCTATATCCTATTCCAATTATAGTTGATATTTTTACACTCAAAAGGTGTTATTTTGGGTCCTCTAGGATTGATTTGATGTTTTGAAATCATCCAATCAGAGTTAAACCTTTTGATATTCCATAAACTGCAATTAGGATAAGGTATATAATTCATTTCTTCATTGTAATTCCATTTTGATTAAAGAATGTTTACACTATTGTTTGGAATTTATGAACTCATTATTCCACCGATACGTTGATAATTTTTGGTTCTTTTCATTGATGAAATATTGGTGTACTCACATACTCATTGTGATGATTTAAAAAATCATGTAATTATTTTATTACCCCAAGAGATCAAAATCCACATAATTAACTATATATGATTGGATTCTGGATTAATAGATTTCATTTCATGGATCATACCAACTCATATAATTTTTTTTCAGTTACCCTAGAGAATGTTTAGGAATTCATTTTATGGGATCATCATATAATCTTTTTTTGATATCTAATGTTTTTTCTATATAGTTATTACTGATGGATCAAAATGTACTTTTCCCATTTGGAAGAACCAATATTTGGCCTAACCTAAAGGATATCCTATTATAATGGTCAGGATCTTTTGAAAATAAATTCCATGAGTTGAATAATCATATTACAATTTCACTTATTTTGACCCTACCAAATCTGAGTGAGTACTATGGATTTCATTCTGATTCATTAGGGACTGTACATAGGGGAGTGAAGATGTATAAGGGTGGATTTAAAATTTATGGATTTTCACAGCAGATTCTATGTGAATTGAATGATCCTACACATGATCTAATGCTGGTATCTTTTGTTTATACCTTAATGTGATTGTGTAATTACCTTATATATGAATGATTTATTGAATATATATATTAAAAAAAATTATTAATTTTATCAATGGTATTTAAATATCTTGTACAAATTACTAGTTGATTTAGTTATATTGTTTAATTTATTGATCGATTATAAACAAGGGAATAAAAACATGTTTTCATTATTTTAGATTAACGAAAAAGAATCAGTTATTCTAGGAGTCTAATTCTATTTAGATGATTATGGTTATGTTGGCTATGATACACATGGATGTTCAAGTGTTATGGGAACATGCGATCATTGGATCATTATTTGTTGACCCTACACTCTTTACATAAATCATGTAATGTTTTAATGATGATCTGGAGTGTCTAGCATTGATGAATAATTATAATGGTTGTTTGAAAAAACCTAGTTGGAATATAGATGATAGTGAGACGATTCATGTTTACGGGTATGTTGTACTTACTATAATGTGGAAATATTTGGTTCATGAAATTGAAAATTTTATGTGGTCTTTGTAACATGGTTTGTTTTATTATTTTAATGATAATCATAGACAATATTTTTGATAGGGAATGAAAATGTTGATTGTGGTTATTTTGACACGATACTACACCTGTTAGAAATGGACAGTAGAGCATTAATGGCCATTCGAGATTTTGTTTCCTTTTCCAATTATATACTAAAAATGGTATTATGTAACCATGAACATTCTTGTATCATTTTGAGTACCCCTATAAAGAATGACACAATATGGTTGATTTTGGAAGTGTTAAAAAACTATCCCATTTCATTCCAATATAGAAAACATTCATGGTTGAATAGTTGAGAGAAATATGTGTTGGAATGTTAGATCTTTTTCATTGGGTTATATAATGTATAGATTCATATATCGATCCATATATTATTTCATTCTTCATGAAATTTTTCAAAATGTGCATGGTACTCTTGTATTTATAGCATAGCATTTCAACCAAAGTCAAAAAGTTAACCATATCATATAATTTATGTGTTATAGGAAATGTTGTGGGCATGACTTCAATGAAATATTTCACACTAGGATAACAAACAATATCGATTATAGTTCTCATATAACAAGAGTTATATAATGAATATTCAGTTGTAATCATATGAGGAACTCAATCATTGTCTATGTAGGTCAAAATAATGTTTGATGAGGGAGGTCGAGGAATATTATTTATGTCTAAGTATGGTGTAGGAGAAATATGGATATGTTTATTTGATTTATAAATGTATGGGTACTTTTTATAATATAAATAACTTTTGTGACATTTCATGTAATTGAATTATTGTTTTTATAATGCGGGACCATGTAATTCATAGATTTTCACTACGTTTGGGACACCTTCATATGTAGATGTAGGAAATGATTGTGCCTAATTTCATTATACCATTTGAGATTGTGGAGAGGATCATCTTATAGGCATATCATTTCTCTCTTCTATATATTAATAGTGATATTCTTTATTCCGTCCATTTATCAATGCATTGGAATTATCACCATAACCCTTCTCAGGTTATATATAATGATGATTTTGAGTTTGTGGATGATGTATCATTTCATTAGAATCCAATTTCTATAGAGGATCGTAGGGATAAATATTATCATGGATAGAGGATGTCATTATTCTAAGTGTTATGTCAGCATGGTATTACTCAATAAGAAAAATGGGAAATGGATGAATATATGAAGCCCTAGTTGCTAAAACATTTCACCATATATGCATGGAGGGGTTTTGGAGTGGATAATAATAACCTCTTACTATAAGGTGGAGATAATTTATGATCTCAATAATTCTTATAGACATATATTAATAGTTATCATTTACAGATTAACCTTGTTTTAATCACTTTTTGGTTAGTTCTTGACTCGGGTTCGTTCAATATAGTTTTTCAATTGACTGGATGATTTTTTGGATATAAATTCTTTTATCATGGTTTTCCATAATAGTGAGGACCCTAGATGAATGATTTGAAGACCGGAATGGTTTGTTTTAGATCGATGGTTCAAGGTTTCACATAACATGCACCCACAGAAGTGAAAATGTGCACCCTAGATTGTAAGGGTTCACAATTAGAGTGCACAGTTGGTCAAACAATGTTTCAACATATTGAAAACTAAGTTTTTATAATTTCAATCCTTTGAAAGTTTCATTAAATGCCACTGAATCATACTTCTATAACTAATCTCTCCAACTCAATGTAGACCAAATTAGTTTATTTTGGAGGATCCTATGATGATTTATAGGCACCCAAACCTATACTATTTTGAATCAATGATCCTATTAAAAAATTGTCTCTTCTCCAGAATGTGATTTAATTAATGATTTTGGTTCTCTCTTTCCTATATTTCCCTCCCTTTAGAGAAGGATGATTATAGGTATAGATATGGGTTATTACAAATCCTTTTTTATCATAATAATAGGTTTCCTTCCTAGATCTTCTTCAATATGGTGATTTCTCTTATTATACATTTAATTAAGGGCCATTGTTTTTTGGATACCCATTAATGATCCTAATATCAGTTTTCTAAATATTAATTTAAATAGTTTCGCTGATGATATATTGTTGAAGTCATATCATTGTGAAACTATGATCCAAAATTATCATTAATAAATTAATGTGAATTCAATCCATATAAATTAATGAGTCCATTCACATATCCCCTGGAATCTAATAGAAATTTCGAGGTCAAGAAAAATAGTTTGTCAACGGGTGTTCCAATTTACCATAGTGGATAATATTTTGAAGATAAGATGGTGTTATAAGGATTATGAAATTAATATCTTAGTAATTCTGTGTAGAATTTTATCTTATTATAAATGATTTTTTTCCTTACATGAAATGGCTAAATGAGACAAGAGATTATTGATAGTTCCATGGATTATATGGAAACCAATTATTGATTATGATTATAATGGTTAAGAATAATATTAAATAGGTATGAGGTTAATGTTATGACATGATGTTTTATATATGATTAGTATTCATTAATGTTGAAATTATTTTTGTGAGATTAATGAAATGTAATTTATTCTAGACATATGCTCTAGGTATTATTGATTTTGGTTCTTGACAGATTCCCAATATACCAATGATAATGGTGCTAGACTGATGCTCCATGTACCTATTCATTTCGTTTTAGACTAATTCCATTGTTTACAATGATTTTTAATCTACACTAACACCCCAATCATTAGTAATATGGAAGATCGACTAACACACTATCGTACTAAAATGTAATTGAAACTAAATGATCAGGGAAGAAGATGTGAATTGTGAAAAATATTTTCATATTTTGACCAAATTTTTATTACTATTATCAAAATATACTATTATATACATGTATTATTTCAATATATTTTATTTTTTGGTGAACAAATACGTTTTACTATCACCATACACATGAAACTTATTAGCACCTGAGTAGACATAATTTTCATGTTTCAGATAAGGGAAAGGGTCATATGTCAGAAGGATGAGTAGGGGTTGGGGGAGGTGGATGGAAGAGTTGACATGGAATTATTTAGAGAGTTGTTTGGGTGTATCTGGATTGTTTTTTGAGTTTTTAGTTAATACAAGAAAATTACAAGGAATGAAATAATTACTAATTTAGTTAATGGTCTCAATTCATATTGGGGTATTTTATTTTGAGATATGTGGTAAATATAATTTTTTATCGATTAATATCACGGATGTTAAAATATTGATATCTCATGTTGTATTTACTTAAAAAAAATTATAGTCGTCCAATATTTTCTTATAGACCTTCACTAAAATTCTAAAGTCTCTGGCATATTAGATGATGTACATGAGTTTTTGTGGTGAACTAACAAATGGATTTAATTTTTTCACTAGGATCTATATGATACACATCAGTTGTAGATGACTATTAAGTAGCATTAAACTCATTGTTTATTAAAAGATACATTATTTATCGATCTAAATGATTAATATTTTATTTATTTTTTAACTACAAAAATTTGATTATTCAAAATTACTAAATAATATTTCAATATATATTTAGATTCCCAAATCATTTCATATAATTTATAGCATATAGTATCATTCTATATATTCTATCTTCATAACATATTTATATCTCAATAAATATATAATGTTAACAGAACTCTTAATTTCTCATATTGGTTACCTTCTTGACCATGTCATCCATAAATATAATTCATGAACTCTTATTTCACCAATCATAGTAATATAGAAGATTTCTAAATCACTAGATTATCCCTTTGATAATAGAATCTCATTTATTCAAGATAGCTCCGCCATGATTCTCACCCCATTCCTAGTATTGACATGTTATATGAGAATGAATATTCATAATGGCCAAATTCTCTACAACCCTACTAATAGCCTATAAATCATGATATTCCATAATAATTGTATTTCTTCATTGATGATTGTTATTGTAGTCCTTTCATGTATTATAGGTGTTCTTTCATGGGAATAATTCTTTGAGATAAAGTATTGAAAACATTCATTGTGGATGTAGTTTTGTCACTATTTATATTGATCATTAATTTTATTATCTTCCCATTTATATTAACAATTTTAGAGATAAAAAATATCCACTGAGATTGATTAATAGTATAAAACACCTGTCTTTATAAACACTTATTCTAAAAAACTTTTGATTATTCACCAATACTATCAATTTCCTTATTAAAGTCTTCTATAATTTTTATTAACTCATTTTTATAAATATTAAAAACATATTATATCTTATTAATTTCTTAATATGGCCGTCAAATTAGTCAACTTTTATTATTAACCACCTACTAAAATTCAACAATATTATATCTAATTTTTTACTCTTCAATGGGTGTGGATTCCATTATATCGACATATTATTTTTCAGCAAGATTTTATTAAATAGTTTACATATTTACATTAAAATCAATCAGCATCATATTGTATAGACATATTTCACTAATATGATCTCTTAATTTTTTTAACATTATTTATTATGATACATGATGTTATCAATTTAATTATTCATCCAATTATGTTTATTCTAGAGGTTCATTTAGTCAAAAATAGTTTCCTCAATATTTTATATAAAAATATATTCCATCTTATTTCTTTCCTCACCTCCAAGTCTATCAAACGATAAAAATTATTCATTTAAATTTTCCATAATAAAAATATTCATTGAATATATTCAATCATCCAACACACTATCTATTGATTAAAATTAATTCTTTTCTCATCTCCTCATATTTTTTTCTTTTATGGAAATATCATAATTTAAATATTAAACATCCTTTACATAGATGTCTTATCTTATTATTCCAATCCTATATAAATATATTTCTTTTTTGGATAGTTAACATATGAATTAAAACATCATTTAAATTTCTATATTTTTTGTGATTATTTTTTTATTTTATTAAAAATGCCAATTTTCATAAATATTTTAAATAATGACATCATTTGATTGAATTCCACTTCATCTTCCTCATCTATAAATTCACAATGATTGTTGTTCCTAATCATTATTGAATTTTCCATTTATCATGCCTCCAAAGTTATCTCAATATTATCCTTCTTCTCATATGATGGTGTATTTATTATATCATATTAAATGGAAATTATATAGGTTTCATCAATTTATATATATTCTCAATTTTCTAGTGAAATACTTACTTAATAGAATCTATCTGGAATGTTTTCCATTAGACACATCACAATGGTTGAGTACTAAATATTTTCATCAATGCCTTTTATACCACTGAAAATATGCTAAAATCATGAAATATATTTATAAATAAATCCATATTTATCCATATTCGAGTAATACAATATTATTCATTTCATTTCGATTTTGATATTTTTATATTTTATATTAGCCTCAGAACAACTCATCAGTTTAACCCAAATTTCCCAATAAATTTAGAATCTTATGACATTATTATGTAAATTATCATATATTTACATCAATAAAGAGTTATTTCCTTTTCATCCATTTATTAAATCCTCTATTAATTAATATTCATAGGTAATTTCTCATAATAATATGGTAAACCAAAAATTTCTTCATCTCTGACTTCAACCCAAATTAGAATATGATAAGGTGGCATCATATTTACCTATTGAATATTGTCCATACCATTTATAGTGGAAATAGAACTATAGTATACTGAAATATTCTTCTACATATTCAATAATAATGTTGTTCTTTAAGTGGATTCCATCATTCAGATACCATATGTATAGCTACGATCATTAGGAGATCATTGATAGGGTTATGTGAAAATAAATTATTGTGATTTATTTTTATCATATATTTCGTTTCAATTTAACTTATATGGAATGTTAAAAGCATGATTCACACTTTTTTAATTTCCCATAGAATAATCAAATGATTTTATAAATCAATGTTAAAAAATAAAATTATTTGCATGGATTTATACAAATAAAAATCATTTAAATGTTAGTTATCTCAAACTAATAATGGATCACCCTATATATTAGAAGGTGAATAGAATTATTTATAGAATATATTTCCCCCACCACATTATGAATTCGTTAAACCCCCAGATCCAATACACCTACAAAATTTGGTTTTACACCCCTACTGCACATTCTTCAACAATGATTAATTAGTCACCCAAATTAAGATATTCCAAAAATTTGTTATACCCAACTTTTCAAACCATCTTCTTCTTATGGATTAATACAATATAGAATTATCTTATTTACCTCCTTATTTATTCTACAACAATTCATGATGATCCTGTAAAATGAGAATTATAGATATGAATTTCTTTTATACACATCATAAAGACATTTAATAGTTTCCTAGAACTACATTGTTTGTCTCAAATATTATTAATTAATACAATGATGCATCAATGATCTATAAATTAAAATTCATAATGGATGAATCGAATCCCAATATTTTATCATAAAAATATATTCTTATTAGTCAAATTTCAATTATATCCATTTAAATTATATCATTAATAATAATTTAATTATTATCATTGAAATTTTACATGAATATGGAAATACTAAGATCATCAAAAATAGGGAAATTAAAAAATTTCAATTAGAAATTAAAACCCTATTTATATACTCAATAATTTGATACATTTTCCCTCCTAAATGACCTAGAATAAATAATCATAGAAATGTTCACATAAATACCAAAATTTCTTAGGTTCTTCCCTTTATTGTTGGGACATGCGTATGTATGATAAAATATATTAGGAAAATAATATTATGGTTATTATTTATCATTAAATAGTGTAACACACTGAGATTTTATGAAAAATATTCTTTTTAATTTCATTGATGTATTATGTTTTATGCTACACCAATATTATCTTATGCTATATGCAACACCGTATTAGCTTGCAGTATACGCAACCATGACTTGGCTTGTATTACACTAAATCATGACCTTCCTCGATAGCGCGTGCTATACGCAATACCGGGTTTTACTAAACAACGATATATTGTTATAATATTAATATGAACTAGCCGTTATAACGAGTATTAGGAAAAATTTTAATTTTATAACATTTTTATTCATCTTACATATTACTTAGAATATGGTATGAGAACAAAATAAATTTTTTGTGTATAATATGTATTTTTAAAAAACTGTATTTTCCCGCCTTTTGAATGCACACACACTTTAAATATTGTTTTTGACATGTCTATAAGTTCAGTTTGACAAAATAAAATTATTCTTTGGAATCAGGTTATAAAAATTTACTTTGGATAAAATTTTCATAGTATTCAGATAACTTTCATATTTTAATGAATAGTACAAATGCACTATATTCTAATTTAAAACAACTTTTTTCCTCACAATAATAGTGTAATTAAAATATATTTTTACCATTTAATCCAATGTTGGTCATTGGAATTAATTTCACTTTGAAATTGGACATAAACAAGTATTAATCTTTTGATAGTTATTGTCTCTTAAAAACACGCTATTTGTTTTGATAACTGGAATTAATTTTAAAATTAATTAATGACAATTCTATGTATTGAATTTTAAAAAATAGAAATCATTTTTGAATTCTGAATATCAAATATAACTTAGGCTGAATTTTTGGTAATTTTCTGAAAAACTTTAATTTTTGATGAATAGTGAAACCACTTAGTGGTAGTTAAAAACTGACTTTTTCATTTAAATGAAATTTTACCACTTCTATGAACTGAATTTCAAAAATCCGAGAGACACTGTTAATATCAAAGACTATAATTTGGTTCAATGAGATGAAAATAATTTTTGGTGAATAGTAACTTTTTACTTTTTTACCACGGTTAAAAGTAAATAGGGTAATTAGGGGTAAAAATGATATTATTATTACCCTAACACATGTCCTAATTTTATTGGATAAGTTTAATTCGACCAAAAACAACCTTAGGAATAAAATATGACCATTTAAGCCCACTTGTATTAGATTAGTACATTTATTATTAATTAATTTAATGAAGGGTTAAAATAGTTAAAATCAATGTTTAATAACTAAATCATTTTCAACATTAGGTTATACATAAGATAAATTCGAATATAAATATTCATTAAAAAATATATAAAGATTTTATACATAATGGTATTTTATTTATAATTTTAAAACATTAAATAATTTAATTTATTTATGACACAATGATGATGCAGTAATTATCTTATTAATGAAATATTGACATAATTGTTGTTATAAATAACCAAATAAATGTAATTTGAGACTTTTTATGAATTCCACTAATTTTATAGGTTAATATGATATGTTATTATTGATTTCATTAACTTCTTTTGAACTAATCATTCTGTTATGATTTTCACAAAAATCAATTACCAAATAGTGTCAAAATTGACATAAAATAGTTTTTAAAACAACTATTATATTATTAATTGTTATTTTATTCCTAAAAATTATGGTTCAGCCAAATGAATTAGATAAGGATATATATATTAATAATAAACTACTTGGAGTTCGTTTGGCTAGTTATAGTATGTTTATTAACCTTATAGAGTAAGAAAACAAGAAGACATGGTAAAAGTAAAATTATTTATCTTAAAGTTAAATCTAAATTCTAAGGTTAAAATAAAAACCTAAACTTGTCTAAATTATATTGGATGAGATGGTTTCGACCCATCCCCACCTAAGATTTTAATAAATCATTTTGGAGCTTTTAAAAATAGAATATGACTTTATAATAAAAGAATATTTTTAGTTCTTCCAAAGGTGCCCATCTCCTCCCTTATAAAAGGGCACCTCCTCCCTCTTTTCCTCACACCACATTGAGCCTTCATTATTGGCCCAACCCTGCCAATTTCCCTTCTCCACTTTCCTAGAAACATCATAGAGGTTCTGGTATTCTTCAAAGTCCAATCTTAGTGCCCTAAGAAGAGGTTTCAAAAAGAAGTGTCGAAAGAAGAGGTAATATCCGTTACCGATTCTTTCAACATTATTTCTTCTTCTACTCCCTCTTCTTTAGTTTTTTCATTATGAAGTAATAACATCAGTATCCCTCATATACTGATATGTTGTTATAAATATGAAACAACCCTATTTCACCTTCTATCCATCCTACGAAAAACAAAATCACCGCGCGTGCGTACATACGCAATACCGTCTCCACGCCGTGGTGTAATCTGTTTTTCAAACAACACCTTACATGGATGGGTATAATGGTGTAAAGAATAACTATATATGGTTATTTTAAAATCATACTGATTCTGATATATTATATCATCCACTCCAATTATATTCAATAATTATGGGAACGATATCATCGCTCGTACGTACGTACGGACTACCGTCTCCACGACAAGATGAGATTCATTCTCCATGTAAACCATACATGAATGATCATAAAGTTTATATAATGAATAATAATGAAATATATGAAATAATAATGCTACTGGATTTATGTATATATATATATATATATATATGTATGTAGTCTATTTAGTTTCATTCAACTCAATAAGGAAACGAAAACAACGTTCATGCGTACGTACGGCCTACCCTCTCCATGAATGGTGTATTTCATTCCTTTTATCGATCTAGAATATATATGTATATACTGAAAATATATTATATATAAATAATGTTTTAAACTCTGTAATTAAGTAAATCAGGATATAATAAATAATATCAATAAGGACACGTTGAAATACATACGATAAATGAAATGATTTTACCCATAATGCTGCTTTAACATGGAATTTACAAAAGAACGGGTAATATAATGTCATAAGTGAAACATATATGATATCATAATAATGAATATGATTCTGTAATAAGTCAATGGCATTATTTAAATCATTATATAGGAGTTTTGGGAACATACGAAGAATATCGGACCAAAGGTAAGGGATAACTATTCCAACCTCATTCTTATCCGAGATTGTTATTCATAAGTATTTATTAGGTTTATTGTTTTCATCCATGCCCATGATTTCTAAAAATGTTTTCATGTATTTTTAAAGTCATTTTTACCCATTTTTGGAATTTACCACATGTTATGAATGGAATATTACTTTTTTTTACCACATGGGGAACTTTTTTAATTTTCCGACAAAAGTACGAGAAGAATGTTATTTTTAACTTATACGACGTGAATGGATTTTTACAGTTTCATAACGCCTCATTTTCATGAAGATTAATCTACAAGATTTTATGACTATTTTCAACAAAATAATTTTCTTTTAAAATTGCATGGAATTTTGTGAAAAGAAAATGATTTTGAAGAAGAAATGAAATTTTCCTCAAGAATTCATTTCATGTGTTTTATCAAAACCATTTTCCATCTAAGATGACATTATTTCATATGTGTATGTTTCAAGTGTAATGTCTCTATGGTTTACATGGTTTCAATTTTCATATGATTAAAAGGTATCCATTTTTTTATAAGGATTATGTGATGATGGGATGATGTTTATGAATCCCATTTTGTTTGTTGGGTTATTATGAATGATGTATGTTTATTTTGTGGCACAAGTAAAAAATGATTTCAATATGAGATGTGTGGGACCTATATATCTCTCCAATGCATGGGGTAACTATTTATATCTCATGAGATAGAAATTGCTGGAACAATAAGTTAATCTGTTTCAGTATTACAGGACTGGAACGAGGAGTGAACTCGATTCAGAAAGGGACTTTGTCCACTAAGATGGTCTTGGAAGCAATGCCTTGGCTACTATGGAAATCATTACATGTGCTTAATAAATGCCACAATTACATGTTTTATTCCCAGGATATTTTATCATGATTTATGTTCCATTATGATCTATGCCTTATGTACTTCCTTGTTTTATGTCATTGCTCAAGATTTTGATGTTTAAACATTATGTTCATGTTTTTAAGTTCAAATGTATATGGTATGTATTATTTTATTCATGCTTACCCTTACTGAGCATTGGAGCTCACCCTTTTGATGTTTTATTTTTCCCCATGATTAAAAGAAAGGTTTTAGGTAAGGAAACAAAAAGTGGAAGATCATTATGGGAAATATTGAAGATCTTTCATCATGATTAGAAGATTACGTTCCATGTTTCCAAAGACACTAAACTATTACGATCCTTGTGTGTCTATTTTTGTTATGTATTAAGTATTCTGCAAAAGTAATGTAATATCTATGTACGTCAATCTTTGGGTCTCTACAGTTGGTATCAAAGGAAAGGTTTAGTCAACCTTTGGAAACTAGAATGCGAGAACTTTAGTGAGATCCCTAGAGATATTTCAATGGTATGTCTAAGGATGTCCCTAAGGATAAGTATAAGTATAGGTTATAGTCCTAGAACTACTGTAACGATCTTATAATTTAACCTAAGATGTTAGATATTGAGGGTACTCCCCCTTTACTATGTTTTTTTCCCTAGCATGATTTTTTCCTCTCACATAATTCTTTTTGTGTTTTAGTCAATGGAGGGAACTAGAAGGAATTCGGTTAACATTGAATCCAATGGAAAAATTGGTGACTATGAGCAAAAAAATTGTGTAATTCCTAGAGAGAAAGATGTTGTGATTATGCCGAATCATTCATATCGATATATGATTAAGAAGGTAAAATTTAGTGGTAAGCCTAATTCATCAAATAAGAGGAAGATAGACTTTTATGCATGTTCGCATGTTGAGGAGTATAAAGAAAGGAAGATTGAGATTTCTAAAGAAGGGAAGAGGAACCTTGAGGAATAACTCAAATGGAGGGATAGATGTTATCTGTGAGGAGAAAAGGGTCATAGAGTGACTGACTATTATGGAGTTCAATGTCTTATTTGTGGAGAACATGGGTATTACCCAACTCAATGCCCTGACCTTAAAAGTTACTTCTAAATCAAGGAAGGAATTATTCCAGAACAATCATTGAAGAGGATGGATTGAAGTGTTTATGTATTGGTATTCAAGAATAATGTTGATGAGGTACTTTTATGGTGTATTAGAATATTTTTTTATTAGTCTATTGTGGTTTTCAATAATTTTATGGTACCGGTAACCATGAAAAGTGATTCAAATATTTTGGAAAGAAGATGATATGTGCATAATGAAGGGATAAGGAGAAAATGAAATGTTTGACAGTATTTATGAGCTCGTGATTGATATAAATACTATGTGATATCATGGTTTGAGTATATAGAATTTTTAGGATTTCAGTATGTGGAAAGTGTTAACTTTTAACTGCATTCATGTTTTCACTAAGGTTCAATGGGTATTCATTTTTTTTCAAGAGAATACATGATTAAGGCCTTCGAATGTTTGGAATGTGACCAAAAAGACATATCTTATGATATATGGGGATCAATGATGGTATTAACATGCTTGTTATATGAACTCGTTGGTAATCGTTTTCAATGTAATATGAGATTGGACAGTAGTATTTTGGATAATCATAATTACTGGAATGGATTCAGTTGGAAATAAGTTAGTATTGTTTAAGGCTAGAACTTTTTCTATATTATTGATGGAATGTTATAATAATGTATTTTTGAAAAAAAAGGATAACCTGTAGGACAGACAGCAACCCGTCGCGTCGGACAAGGTTGTGGGAATCGAACGCACAACTGAAGTGCGACTGGCCTTTATCGCCTACCACTGGCCTACAGGAAGTCCTTGGTTAGTAGAAACTAGTTTTATTTTATTATGCATTATGATATATGAAGTATAAGTTCATTTTTGGAATCGTATATGATTATCCACACTATAGATGGACTTAAGTATATTTGATAACTTTTGCTAACGTTTTGTTTGAAACAGATCGAATGACCCATCATTCTATCCCATGATCTATTAACACTTCACAAATAAAAAATTGAACTTCATGTCTTTAAGAGATGAAGTGGAAATTGTTCAAAGCACGACCACTAGTGAGACTGTACCAAAATCAAGCATGTATTTCTTCTAATTCAAAATTTTCATCTTTAGGGAAATGATATTGAAAACCAAAAATGTTGTTCTAGTGCTCTTATATCCGATGAATCAGATGGTACCTTATATCATCAAAAATCAATGGCTTTGTGATTGTTGGATTTTTCATTGACTTGTTCTCTACCACTCTCCATCAGAACTTGATGGTTAGATTTTTCTTCCATATCCATATTTTCACCTATGTTCTCATATATGGAAACCCAGTGATGAGTTACTTTGGTTAACCGTTACGTTTCATACCTTAGTTTTTAAATATTGGGTTTGGTATTCTTTTTTTACGATGTGGGTTTCTATTAATGAAACTTTCAAGTAGTAAACCATTTATAACCCTGACGAATTTCGAGGGCGAAATTCATTTTAAGGGGGGAAGAATGTAACACCCTGAGATTTTATGAAAAAGATTCTTGTTAAATTTCATTGATGTCTTCTGTTGTATGCTACACTAATATTATCTTGCGTTATACGCAACACCGTATTAGTTTGCAACATACGCAACCCTGACTTGGCTTTTATTACATGAAATCACAACCTTCCTTGATAGCGTTTGTTGTACGCAATACCGGGTTTTACTAAACAAAGATATATTGTTTTAATATTATAATGAACTGGACATTATAAATAGTATTAAATAAATTTTGAATTTTATAACATTATTATTCATCTTACATATTTTCTATAATATGGTATGAGAACAAAAAAAGTCTTCGTGTATAATATGTATTTTTCAAACATTCCAGTTTTCCCGCCTTTTGATGGCACACCCACTTTAAATCGTGTTTTTAACATGTCTATAACTTCAATTTGACAAAATAAAATTATTCTTTGGAATCAGGATATAAAAATTTTCTTTGGATAAAATTTTCATATTATTCTGATAACTTTCATATTTTAATGAATAGTAAAAACACGAAATATTTTAATTAAAAACAACTTTTTTCATCGCAATAATTTATTTGGATAGATTATATTTTTAATTGGTTTTAATGTGTAATTAGAATATATTTCTACCATTTAATCCAATGTTGGTCATTGAAATTAAATTCTCCTTGAGATTGGATATAAACAAGTATCAATCTTTTAATAGTTATTGTTAATTAAAAACACGCTATTTGTTTTGATAATGGGAATTAATTTTAAAATTAATTAATTCCAGTTCTATGTATTGAATTTGTAAAAATATAAATAATTTTTGAATTTGGAATATCAAATATAGCTGAGGCTGAATTTTTGGTATTTTTCTAAAAAACATTAATTTTTGATGAATAGTGAAACCACTTAGTGGTAGTTAAAAACTGAATTTTTCATTTAAATTAAATGTTACCAGCTCTATGAACTGATTTTCGAAAATCCAAGAGACACGGTTAATATCAATGACTAATATATGGTTCAATGAGATGAAAATAATTCTTTGTGAATAGTAACTTTTTACTTTTTTTTACCACGGTTAAAAGTGACTAGGGTAATTAAGGGTAAAAATGATATAATTATTACACTAAAACATGTCCTAATTTTATTGGATAAATGTAATTCAACAAAAAACAACATTAGGAATAAAATATGACCATTTAGGCCCACTTGGATTAGATTAGGACATTTATTATTAATTTATTTAAAGAAGGGTTAAAATAGTTAAAATCAATGTTTAATAACTAAATCATTTTTAATATAAGATTATAAATAAGATAAATTAGACTATAAATATTCATTAGAAATATATAAATATTTCCTACATAATGGTATTTTATTAATAATTTTTAGGAATTATATATTTTAATTTATTTATGACACCAAGATGAGGTTGTAATTATCTTATTAATGAAATATAAAAATAATTGATGTTATAAATACCCAAATAAATATAATTTGAGACTTTTTATGAATTCCACTAATTTTATAGGTTAATATGACATGTTATTATTGATTTAATTAAATTTTTTCGAAATAATCATTGTGTTATGATTTTCACAAAAATCAATTACCATATAGTCTCAAAATTGACATAAAATAGTTTTTAAAACAAATATTATATTATTAATTGTTATTTTATTCCTAAAAATATAAGGTTCGGCCAAATGACTTATATATGGTTATATATATTAATAATAATCAACTTGGGGTTCTTTTTGCTTGTTATAGTACGTTTATTAACCTTATAGTGTAAGAAAACAAGAAGACACCGTAAAAGTTAAATTATTTATCTTAAAGTTAAATATAAATGATATGGTTAAAATAAAAGCCTAAAGTTTTCTAAATTATATTGTATGAGAGGATTTCTACCCATCCCCACCTTAGCTTCTAAATAAATCAATTTTTAGCTATTAAAAACCGAATATGGCTTTATAATAAAATAATATTTTTAGTTTTTCCAAAGGTGCCCCTCTCCTCCCTTATAAAAGGGAACCTCCTCCCTCTCTTCCTCACACAACTTTGAGCCTTCATAATTTTCCACAACCTGCCAATTTCTCTTATCCACTTCCCTATAAAAATCCTAGATATTATCGTCTTCTTCAAATACCAATCTTAGTTCCCTAAGAGGAGGTTTCAAAAAGGTATGTCGAAAGAAGAGGTAATATCCGTTACCGATTCTTTCAACTTTATTTCTTCTTCTACTCCCACTTCTTTAGTTGTTTCATTATGAATTAATAAATAAGTATCCCTCATATACTTATATGTTATTATAAATATGAACCAACCCTATTTCACCTTCTATCCATCCTACAGAAAACAAAATCACTGTACGTGCGTACGTACGGAATACCGTCTCCACGCCGTGGTGTAATCTGTTTTTCCACCAACACCTTACATGGATGGGTATAATGGTGTAAAGAATAACTATATATGGTTATTATAACATCATAATTATTCTGATATATTATACCATCCACTCTAATTCTATTCAATTATTATGGGAACGATATCATTGCTTGTGCGTACATACGGACTACCGTCTCCACGACGCAATGAGATTCATTCTTCATGTAAACCATATATGAATGAACATAAAGTTAATGTAATGAATAATAATGAATTATATGAAATAATAATGCTACTGTATTTATGTATATATATATATATGTATGTCATCTATTTAGTTTCATTCAATTCAATAAGGAAACGAAAACAGCGTTCATGCGTACGTACGGCCTACGGTCTCTATGAACGGTGTATTTCATTGCTTTTATCGATCTAGAATATATATGTATTTACTGAATATATATTATATATAAATAATTTTTTACACTATGGAATTATGTAAATCAAGATATAAGAAATAATATCAAGAACGACAAGTCGAAATACATACGATAAATGAAATGATTTTACCCAAAACGCTAATTTAATAGTGAAATTACAAAAGAACGAGTAATATAATGTCATAAGTGAAACATATATGATATCATAACAATGAATAAGAGTCTTTAATAAGTCAATGAAATTATTTAAATCATTATACATGAGTCTTGGATACATACGAAGCATATCCGACCTATGGTAAGGGATAACTTTTCTAATCTCATTCTTATCCGAGATTGTTATTCATAAGTATTTACTGGGGTTATTATTTTCATCCATGCCCATGTTTTCTAAAATTGTTTTCATGTATTTTTAAAGTTCTTTTTACCCAATTATGGAATTTAGCAAATGTTATGATTGGAATATTGTTTTTTTTACCACATTGGGAACTTTTTTACTTTACTGACAAAAGTACGAGAAGAATGTTATTTTTAACTTATATGGTGTGAATGGATTTTTACGTGTTCAGAATGCCTCATTTTCATGAAGATTACTCTACATGATTTTATGAAAATTTTCATCAAAATACATTTCTTTTAAAATTTCATGTAATTTTGTGAAAGGAAAATGATTTTGAAGGAGAAAGAATATTTTCCTTAAGAATTCATTTCAAGTGTTTTATCAAAACCATTTTCCATATAAGATGACCTTATTTAATATGTGTATGTTTCAAGTATAATGTCTCTATGATTTACATTGTTTCACTTTTCTTATGATGTAATGATATACATTTTTTTTATATGGATTATGTGATGATGGGATGATGATTATGAAACCCATTTTATTCGTTGGGTTATTATGAATGATGTATGTTTATTTTGTGGCACAAGCAAGAATAATTTCATTATGAGATGGGTGGGACCTATATCTCCCTCCAATGCATTGGGTAAATATTTATATCTCATGAGATAGACATGGCTGGAACGGTAAGTTAATCCGGTTTAGTATTATAGGACTGGAATGAGGAGTGAACTAGATTTAGAAAGGGACTTTGTCCACTAAGATGGTCTTGGGAGCAATGCCTTGGCTACTATGGAAATCACTAAATGTGCTTAATGGATGCCACAATTACATGTTTTATTACCAGGCTATTTTATCATGATTTATGTTCCATTATGATTTATGCCTTATATACTTCCATGTTTTATGTCGTTGCTCAATATTTTGATGTTTAATCATTATGTTCATGTTTTTAAGATCAAATGTATATGGTATGTTTTATTTTATCCATTCTTACCCTGACTGATCATTTGAGCTCACCATTTTTATGTTTTATTTTCACCCAGGATTAAAAGAAATGTTTTAGGTAAGGAAACAAAAAGTGGATGATCTTTATGGGAGATGTTGATGATCATTCACTAAGATTTTAAGATTACGTTCCAAGTTTCCAAAGACACTAAACTATTACAGTCCTTGTGTGTCTATTTTTGTTATATATTAGGTATTCCGCCAAAGTAATGTAATATCTATGTATGTCAAGATTTGGTTCTCTACAAATAACATTTTACAATTCAACTCTATTTCCATAAATATTGTTCTATAAATACTTCCATAAATATTCATATCAAATTAACATGGATTTCATGTATTCATGCTCTATATTTTTCAAGCAGTTGGTAATAACCATGAAATTTACTTACGTAGATTGATATTTTATTTTCATGTGGGATTATTCATGGAATACCCTTATTCATGTCAATTCGTGAACATATATAGGAATATACCATTCATTACATTCAAATTAATATTCCATAGATGAAATTATTTTTTATTCAACTTCTACTTTTTCTCTAATTCATCTATTAGGAATTATAGGTACTCTTGATTCATTATATATCAATTTGATCACTCCTCATTCCTAAAAATATAAGATCCAAACTCATAAACATTGTATCTCCACCTGTATTCTTCAAATTATACTATGATTAAATATCAATGATAGCTACTTCTATTGTTAGATCTCAGTTATTCAAATCTTTCCCTAGTAACTCATTGCATACAATTATACTTACAAGGATGATAGTAGGATACCATATTCAGAACTGATGATAGTAACCTCTAATAATTAATAATGGTAGAATAAAATATTCATTACTATTTTTATTAACCCTTTACTTAATATCTAATTATTAGCTATTGTAATAACTGGTGGTAGGAATCTCTGACAACCTAGTAGAATCTTCATCATGGTAAAAAACATTTTTATAGTGTCATATATTCATCATAAACATATTCTATCTATAGAAACATGATGGTACTATTATAATGGATTATGTATAAACAAAATTAAGATTTTAAAAAATTATTCTTGCCCTTTTTAAAATCACTACTGTGCTTGCATATCTCAAGTTACCCTTACATACAAATTCATGTACCCATAAAACTATCCTCTATGTAGATTTATTTATACATTGGATACACTGATGCAAAAAACTGATTAAATTAACACAAGATTTAGAAATCTTATATCACCCTCACATAGATCACCAAATACATTGATGATTCCTTGAGTACCATTACATAGAATCAAACCAAGAAATATTTATGTAATGCACACAAATAATTCAACACCCAAATGAATCCTTATAGTTAACCATAAGATGAATAGTCTGAATGTTGTCTAACAATATATAGGTTAATTTATTACACAAAATAATATTATAATGGATTCCTTGTACCTTTACGTGATCTCCCAGTTACCAATATTTGGGTAGGGTAATTCTAAATTTATCGTTATGTGGGTAATGAAATTCCCAATTCAGATTTTTGTAACTATCCAGTTTTCATCATATTCATTTATTCCATTCTATAATAGGTCGTTAGTCCTTCTATGTTACCTAAAATAGTGCCGCAACATATTTTCATCTATAAATATTTTCATTTAGTTTCCTTTATGATCATCACATAATTCATTATATATTTAGGTATAATTACACATGTTAGAGAAACAATTATATTAAATGAATCCATAATAATTATAAATGATCGACAACTTAATCTCAGCTTAGAGAACACATATTGGATCATCATAGAGTAAAAATTTGATAAAAAGGCTAACAAATTTAATTATTATAAAGATCATTAATTTAACACTATCATGAACAAGTATCATCCCTCCAATATTGATGAATTGTTTCATCAACTAAAAAATCATAATATATTATAAATATTGACATTATACATGTGTATTATATTTTATGGGTCAAAAGAGAGGATATACTCATTACATATATTTTATAACATATGGAAAATATTAATACATACTGTTTCTATTTGGACATAGAAATACTACCAATATCATGAAGAATGAAACAAATATATTCCTAATAGATTTTATTTATTTGTCTCTGATTATGTTTATTGAAGATATTGTGATATGTTACATGATAACTGAAGTTCATTAATATAATTTATGGATTGTATCAAATACATTGGGAATGGAAAATGAATATAAAAAATGAATCAAGAATTAATTATTGTTGAAACATTATAATTATTGGTTCATGTAATTTAAAATTATGGTATATCGATGGATCCCTAAGAGATAATATTTATTGACTAGTAGAATATGAAACCTATAGAAAATGAAATTTATAGTTTTCTTGTATATTAATATTACTACCAATTCACTATGAGGAATTTCTCATGACTATTAAATCCACTTATGAAATTGATTTCTAAGCGTGAAATTTTCCATTGGACTAATCCATGTGAAGAAAATCTTCAAACCTAGCAATATGGTTGATAATTACTAAAATTTCTAGTCTACTATATTTCAAGAAATAAATTTTTAGATATATAGATTCATCATGGAATGTTGTTGGATAGGTTTTCGAAATCATTAACAAGGTTGAAGAATATCCACAAGCCATGTAAATGATCATGTGAAATGTTTTTCAAACATAAATATGTAGCTGAAAACCATAATTAAATATTTTAAAATATAGTGGAATTATAATTATTGTGAAATGTGTGATATATATATATATAAAATTAAATATTAAAGTGTAATATCTAAAATTTGGTGTTAAATATGCACCAAAGAGATGGTCAGTGTTGTTAAATTATTATATGTTATGCAGACATTACCACCATGTGATGAAAAACTATGTGGATGATCCTCATAATTGGAGGACCATTATAGAATTTCTATGATGAGTACTGAAAGATATCGAATAGTTATGGATTTTTTTATGGTGAAAATTTAAATACTAATTAAATTTGAAAATTCTTATACCACTAAAATTATTCATCTTCCATTCATTCAAGTAATGAATAAAGAGACATATATGAAATATTTGGAGCTCCAAAACAAGGAATAGTTTTTTCAATATGTAATCATCAATCAAGATTGAATTATATGAATTAAAAAATAGATATTTATTCCATATAAATTATAATTTGATGGAGATCTACAACAAAAATTACCTAGATCATCATTACCTATCCATAATGAAATTAAAAATATGTATACAGATATCATAGATCACTTCTTATAAAAAAATATGATTTTTTAAATTGTATAGTATGTATCTCAGTGCCAGTAATGATAAAATATTATAGATAGACATTGGATTTAAATTGGTATGTTGTAATTATTACCCATTCATATATACGATTTACAAAATATCACCAATTATTTCAATATAAGAATACCGAAAAAAATAAAGACTATAAAACCAATTTCATAATAACCAGTATCCATTAAAATTTCATAAAATTTCATTTCTATAGTGGTTACATTCCAAAAAATAGATAGTCAAAAATATACATTAAATATGTTTTAAAGATTCATTAATTATCACTATCATTTTAATAATATCGAGATCCATGTTTTACCTAATTTTTCTTGGGATATAATTAGAAATAATTCAATACATCTCCACTCTTTAACACTACATATCATTCATATAAAGATTGTTTTTCTGATTTGAGTATTCAAACATGAAATTTAATAATAAGATAGTTATATATATATTTAAAATGTTGGCTAAAATAAATAATTAAGATTTCAAATTTATCATTATGATGCCCTCAATGGAATGATGGAAATAACTAGAATATATGGCGTTGATGTTGGACATCATAAGGTATTATCAACAAACCTAGTTAAATAAATATTACCAAATATAAGAGGAATTCAGAATCCCATCATAGAACAATATTGTAAAAAACTATTTTGGTAATATTTTATTAGATCAATATTTTTTTTGATGACATTTTGATATTAATAATATCTTTATTGAATATGATTTGTGATTTGAAATGGTGGTCAAGATAAACCTCATATATTTCATTCCCTATGGAATTATTGATCATTTCCATATGGTAGCGTATCACATGTGACATAATCCAATCCTAACCAAATATCATGATTTATTCCATTCATCTCATATAATAAATTACATATTAAATATATCACTTTTACTAAACAAATATGTTTTACCATTGAATAATGATATTTAATAATCATAATATCTACTAGGGATTCTAGATCGATGGGATGATGTTTTATGCAGTAAAACCACTCACTTTATTATTGTATTTTAGAGAAAAAAATACTTCAGATTCTAAATGGTAACCTAGAGTCATAGTGAGACATAGTTATGATCATTTTCCTTATAGTAAATGAATTTAGTGTGTGAAGTTATTATAACGGTTGTAGAATGAAAAACCTCATTATATTATAATAGTTTTTCCATTTAAAAAATTAATGTATTTATAAGGCCCCGGCCTTAATCATTACTTAATATTGAATTAAATGAATAATTCACATTGAGGATATTTTAAAGTTTAGAGTTTTAGAGAATTAGAACATAATTGTTACATCTCAAAAGATTACAAAGTAGACACTTCTACTGAGTTTCCATAGAATAAAAAACTCTTAAAAAAGAAACATGTCTAGTTCCATGTTTTATATAGCATGAAATTCCCTAGATCTCATCCTTGACCCTAATCTACATTAAGTCCTGTGAGAAGCATTTCAAAAAAAAATTGGGGTGAGCATAAAAAGCTCTGTAAGGGATACACAAAGAATGAAAACTGTTAGTTTTTCAAATATCAATTAAACCATGTATACGTTATCAAATTAATTCCTTCACCTTCATGAAGTAGTAAAAACTCTTCACTGAATAAAATATCATTAGTAACCAAAGGATTACCATAAAACCCATATAAATAACACATAACATATAATGGTAACTTGGGACATAAACATACTTAAGTGGAATAACCATACGTTCTACTTCCACACATATCACTTAATGGAATAGCCATACGGCCAACTTCCATACATACTTAACGGAATAGCCATACGGCTGACTTCCATTCCCAATGCATTGGAGGTTATAACGTTACCACCCGTCCTAGTATTCACGGAACCACCCGTCATAAGGTTTATCACGTAACCACTCGTCAAATGTCCAAGTACCAATATAAAATCATAAAACACAAAACCAATATAAAGGAATTATAACATTTCCACATTTCAATCACAATATATCATTTAAATATATTGACATAATAGAATCCTTTATCAAAACCATTTTCATTACCAAAATACATAAAAGAGTATATGGTATTTATTTTATTTTAAAAACATTATGGCTTGTTGAGGAAGCCAAAGACCAAATAATACTTGCGGCGGCGGAAAATGTCATTGTCACTGCGTACGTTAAAAGAAACATTCCTTTTTGACGTTTATTAAAAATCTTCATAGAAAAAGATTCCGTTTGTATAAAAGTAAAAGTCAAAGGGGTTTATACACCATATAAAAGATAGTTGTGTATAAAATGAAATGTGCCTCAATGAAAGGAGATTGAGACGAAGTCCCTTACCTCGGGTCCGACTTGACTCGATCGTTCTTTAACGTCCTGAATAATAAACATGAGTTAATTTATATTTTCTTAAGAACCTTTTTCAAGTTCATTATTCCTTTTATATCACTTATTTCCATGTTATAAACATTATGTAACCATTTAAGTTAATAATGTTTATTTTGTCAATATTTGGTTCCTAAGTCGAAAGTGGAATTCTTACAATTACATGTTGTTCGTGTGGTCAATGGTTCTTTATATCCATAATGACATTCCATATTTGGATATCATATATATCATATATATCTAGAATATACATGTATTTATAATATCACATAATCATTTAGAGGTAAAAATTAAATGCACCATTCATGGAGACGATAAGCCGTACGTATGCATGAACACTACTTTCATTTTTATGTCATATTAATGGAATTAAAACTAAATGATAGGTATGTATATTTTAATTCCCAAATTATATTAATCATTTAGATGTAACATACATCATATATATCCGTTATGTATATGTACTTATAACAGTACATTACATTTGGGGATAAGAAATGAAATGCACCGTTCATGGAGACGGTAAGCCGTACGTACGCATGAACGCTACATTCATTTCTATATCATAAATTAATGGGAAGAAATAATAATGATATAGAGGTATATTATAATTCTAGTATAAAATCATATATAATAACTTTAAATCCATCCTTTATACGTCCAATATATGTCATTAGCGAATCAAATCACTTTGAGGCGGCAGTAGTCCGCAATTCCTAAAATGAAATTATCGTGTTTACCCCCAATGGAATCCATAAAGGTATACCACAAATGAAAAATAAAGAAGCATAAGGGAAACATAAACAAAAAATATATCATATATAAATATAGTGACATCTTAATGCCCACCATTAAAGGTGTTTAAAAGAAGATTGAACAATCATCATTTCGTGAGGCAGAAATTCGCCAACCACAGAAACAATATGTTCTTTAACCATTATATGTAGATGTGTGTAAGTGTAGCTTGAATGATTATTATAAAAACATCATAGTATATTGAAGATACTGGAGTTGTTACAAAATAAATTAACAAAAAGAGTTTATGGGGTTGGAGAAGCAAAATAAAACAAAAAAACACAAGTGAACACATTACCTCAAAATCGGGTAACTCCCTTAGATTTGAGCTCAAAGGCTTTGTTGGGAAGGCTTCATCCCAAATTGTGGCTTCAAGGAGTAAGAGAGGTATGTGGAGAGACAAAATTGGCAGGGGTTGGCCGAGCCAAAGGATTTGGAAGTGTGGGTAGAGAGGTAGAGTTGGGGGCCTTTTATAAGAGGAGAGGAGGGGCACTCTTGGAAAGTAAAGAAATGTTACTTTATTTTAAAATGAGATTCGGATTTAAGAGGTCCCACATTGATAAAATTCTACGATAAGGTGACAAGGGTTCTAAATATACCCATCCAATAAGTTTTGGACATGTTTAGGTCATATATATTACATTATCGATTCATTTTATTTAAATCCTTTATTAATGAGGTAATCGCTGCATCATCATGATGTCATAAAAAAATTAATATATTTAATGTCTAAAAATTATAAAAAAATATAATGTTGTATTAAATCGTTTTAGCTTTCTAATGAAAATTTATAGTCAAATATCTGACTTGTATAACCCCATGTAAAAATTGTTTTAGTAAAACATATCATGTTTGTGTCATTTTTACTTTAACATTTAATAAAAAGTTATTTATGTCATTTCCCAACCAAAGTGGCTCTATGGGGTCCCCAAGTTGACCCATGGATTGTCTTGGCCGGACATGACACATCAAATGATGGTATGACATGTTTCAAGCTCATCTCATTTTATTAAAACATTATTTTTACCTTAAACTACACTAATTACCTCTAATCGCGATTAAAAACATAATAAGTTACTATTCACCAAAAATTTATTTTAATCCCATTGAACCACATTTTACTTCTTAATTACAACCATTAATGTTGGATTTTTGAAAATCAAATCACAGAAGTGACAAAGATTCATTTAAACGAAAAATCAGTTTCTTTAACTACCACTTAGTGGTTTCACTATTAATCAAAAATTGATGTTTTTCAGAAAAATACCAAAACTTCACCCTAAGCTATATTTGATATTCTGAATTCAAAAATGATTTCTATTTTACAAAATTAAAATCATATAAATCACATTAATTAATTTAATAATTAATTCCCGCTGTCATGGAAAATAGTGTGTTTTTATGAAATAATAAGAATCAAAAGATTGATACTAGTTTCAGTCCAATTACAAAGTGAAATTGATTCCAATGACCACCATTGGATTAAATGTTAAAAATATATTCTAATTTCACTTTAAAACCAACTCAAAAGATAATATAATCATAAAAATAAATTTTATTAAAAAGAGGTTTTGAATTAAAATACAACATTTTTTCACTATTCATTAAAAAATGAACATTATCGGAAAAATACCAAAAATTCACAGAAAGTAAATTTTGATGTCCCAATCATAAATAATAAGTTTATTTTGACAAACATAACTTATAAAATTGTCAAAAGATAGATTTAAAAATGGTTAGCCATAAAAAGGCAGTAAAACAATCTTTTAAAAATATTAGTGTATTTCATGCTTAAGATTGGATTTATTTTAATTTTAAGCCTATAAAACACTATCTAATTCATTAATAGGAATAGATAAAAATATATATTATTCATTACTTACTTGGGATGTTACATCCTTCCCCCCTTTAGATAATGGCCTCCTCGAAATTTATTTACTTATCGAATAAGTGGGGGTATTTATCCGTCATTGCATTTTCAGATTCTCATGTTGCCTATTCAATCATATGGTTTTTCCACAAAACCTTTACCTGATGAATCACCTTATTCTGTAACACCTTCTCCCTGTGGTCAAGAATCTGGACTGGTTGCTCCTCATAAGATAGGTTCTCTTCTAGCTGAACTACCTCTAGACATAAAACATGAGATAGATCTGGCATATACTTTCTCAGCATCGAAACATGAAAAACATTGTGTACCTGAGATAAACTCGGAGGTAATTCCACTCTGTATGCAACTGATCCAACTCTCTCCAGAATTTCATATGGTCCAATGAACCTTGGACTCATATTTCCTTTCTTACCAAATCACATCACACTTTTCCATGGAGAAACCTTGAGAAAAACATGATCACCTACCTCGAAAGATGGATCCTTTCTCTGGTTATCTGCATAACTCTTCTGCCGGATCTGAGCTGTTCTCATGTATTTCTGAATCAACTGAACTTTTTCTTCCATCTCTTCTACCAATTCTGTTCCCATCAGCTTCCTTTCACCCACTTCATCCCAAAATGCTGGAGTTCGACACTGCTTCCCATATAATGCCTCAAATGGTGCCATCTGAATACTGGAATGAAAACTGTTATTATAAGAAAACTCAACCAAAGAAAGATGTTGGTCCCAACATCCATGATAATCCATCGAAAAATCCTGTAGCATATCCTCCATGGTCTGAATTGTTCGTTATGACTGCCCATCTGATTGAGGATGAAAAGTTGTACTAAAATTTAATTCAGTACCCAACGACTTCTGAAGCCCTTTCCAAAAGTTAGAAGTAAACCTTGGATCACAATCGGAAAAAATGGAGAGAGAACTCCATGTAACCTGACTATCTCTTTATGATACAAACGAGAAAGGTGATCTTCTGAAAAAGTATCTCATATAGCAAGGAAATGAGAAGATTTAGTCAAGCGATCAACAATAACCCAGATTGCATTATATCCTCGAGATGTCCTCGGTAATCCCAAAACAAAGTCCATGGATATGTTTTCCCATTTCCACTCAGGCACTGGTAAAGGCTAAAGCATCCCTTTCGGTAACTGCCGCTATGCTTTAGCCTGATGACAAGTCAAACCCTTCATAATAAAATCAGCAATATCCCTTTTCATTCCATCCCACCAGTAATACTCCCGCAGATCTCTGTACATCTTAGTACTGCCAGGATGAACTGAAAACGAGGAACTATGATCCTTACATAACAACTCATTCTTCAACTGTGAATCACAAGGAACACATAATCTCTTCCCAAACCTCAAAACACAATCATTATCAATGTTGAATTCAGGCAACTTACCCTTCTAAACCAGCTCTACCTTTTTCTATAACTCACTGTCTTCCCTCTGTGCTTGCTTAATTCTGTCTGATAGGGATGATCTCACTTATACCTAAAACAAAACAGAAGAACTTCATGCACCGACAACTTCTATGCCAAAGATTATCAATTCAAAGACCAAAGTATATCGTTCCAAACGTAGCATGGTTAATGAAGCATTACTTTTTCGACTCAAAGCATCGGCCACTTTATTTTATTTTCCCGGATGGTAATGAATTTTACAATCATAATCCTTGATTAATTCCAGCCATCTCCTCTGTCTCATGTTCAATTCTTTCTGAGTGAATATATACTTTAAACTTTTGTGATCAGTATATATTTCACATTTTACTCCATACAAATGATGCCTCCAAATTTTTAAAGCAAAAACAACAACAGCTAATTCCAAATCATGTGTAGGGTAATTTACCACATGAGTTTTGAACTGACTTGAAGCATAAGCAATTAACTGATCATTCTGCTTAAGGAAACACCCAAGTCCATTCAACGAAGCATCACAATATATAAAAAACTCACAAATCCTGGATGGAAGTGCCAAAACTGGAGTATTCACCAATCTTCTTTTCAACTCCTGAAAACAATCATCACATTCTTTTGTCCAGAAGAACTTAACACCCTTATGAGTTAGCTTAGTCATTGCCCTAGATAACCGTGAAAATTTTTCAACAAACCTTCAGTAGTAACATACCAAACCAAGAAAACTACAGATCTCGGTTACATTTGTGGGTCTTGGCCATTCTTCAACAACTTTTGTTTTAGCAAGATCAATAGTTATGCCATCTTTTGGAACAATGTGACCCAGGAAAGAAATTTGTTGTAACCAAAACTCACACATGATGAATTTTCCATATAGTTTCTTTTTTTAAGGTTTGCAAGATAACCAGTAAATGACATTCATGATCATCTTTACTTTTATAAAACACCAATATATCATCAATGAAAACAACCACAAACTTATCCATGAACTCATGGAAAATTCTATTCATAAGTTCCATGAATACAGCAGGTGCATTAGATAACCCAAACGGTATAACTACAAATTCATAATGGCCATATCTAGTATGGAACACAGTCTTCGGAACGTCTGGTTCTTTTATTTTCACCTGATGGTACCCTGACCTCAAGTAAATCTTTGAAAAATAATGAGCTCCCTGGAGATGATGAAAAAAATCATCGATAAGAGGCAAAGGATACTTGTTCTTAATAGTAATATTATTCAAGGATCTATAATCAATGAAAATTCCCATTGATCCATCTTTCTTTTTAACAAATAGATAGGGGCACCCCATGGTGATGTGCTAGGTTGAATGAAACCTTTATCTAATAACTCCTGCAATTGCTTCTTTAACTCTAAAAGTTCAACTTGAGCCATTCGATAAGGGGGTTTTGAAATTGGCTTAGAATTAGGAACTAAGTCAACAATAAATTCAACTTCTCGATCATGAATAATACCAGGCAACTCAACATGAAAAACATCAAGATACTCATTTACCACTAGAAAAACATTAATCTAAATAGTTCATTTATTTTCAACAATATGTGAAAGGTAACATTCATTTCAATATTTTACTAGTTTCTCAACTTCCTGATATGTTATCAAAATCAAGGGTTCATTATTGTACACAAACTGAAAATATTTCTGAAAAGAAACCATTTTAGCTCTGCAGTAAATCATAGCATGATAAAAAGAAAGCCAATCCATTCCCAAAATAACATCAAACTCTACAAGAGGAAAAACAATAAGGTTTGCTAGTAGATTCTTTCCACACACAAGGATAGGAAGGTTCTTATAATTCATTTTTTGTCTCAACGTTCCCTCTGGGTGTTCTTACCATAAGTTCAGGGTTCATATCTTATGATGGAAATTCCAATTTACTAGAAAACCTCTCAGAAATGAAAGAATGTGTAGACACTGAATCAAACAACACATTGGCATAATCTGAACAAACAAACAGTGTACCTGATACTACTTCATTCGATGGCCCAATATCTGCTGATGTTGTTGCAAAGGATTTCACCACACCTTTTTACTTGTAGTCTGGTTGCTTTCCCCTAGTTGAGTTCGTTGTTAGACACTCATTTGCATAATGACCCATTTCAATACACTTAAAACATCTTACCGCTGGCTTTTCATTGCCTGCTTGATCATCTTCCTTACAGTTACGAGCAATTTGACCAGGCTTACCACACCGAAAGCACTTACCAGACTTGGATAAACATTCTCCATGATGCATTTTACCACATTTCTCACAGGATGGATATTTGGTTTACTTACCTCCTTGCTTCTTTGATGAATTATTCCCCTTTTCCTTCCAACTGGACCTCTTATTCTGTTGTTTGTCATAGAACACCAGATCATCGGCAAACTCCATTTCCACCTTCTCCGCACATCGAACAAGTTTTTCATAACTTTTGAACTCACGAGAAGCTAAATCCCTTTGATACTTTGGCTTTAACCCTGAGTAAAAATGGTTTATTTTACTATCAATATCTTGTATGAAGTTTGGAGCATACCTTGCCAATCGAGTGAACTTTTCTTCATAAGAAGCCACTGAATCATCCTCCTGCCTCAATTCTAGGAACTGTTTTTCCATCCTAAAACGAACCACAATAGGAAATTATTTCTCAAGAAACATACCTTTGAATTCGTCCCAGGGAACATCCTCAATCTCATCACTATCCCTGATATTTTACACCATTGACCACCACTGATCAGCTTCACCTTCAAAACGGTAAACCAAAAAACTAACCTTTTGATGTTTTGAACACCCCATGACATCAAAAATCATCTCCAGTGCATTAATCCACCCTTCAGCTTGCATGGGGTCAGATGATCCTCTGAATGATGGGGGATGTTGCCTCATGAAATGTTCCACCACTGACATGTTCTTCTGCGATTGATCTGGCTGATCTCGTGCATGGATACCACTACCATTTATAGCCTGAGTCAACTGTGTCATCACTGCACCAAACTGTTCAGTTCCGATTCCAACCATCTCAGGTTGTTGATTTGGAAGGTTGTCTTCCTTCTGATGTCGTCCCAACATAGCTGCTTTGTTTCCTATGTGGAAAACCATTCTGAACACAGAAATATCTTAGGCGAAGCAACATGGTAATCTTTAAATTCTATATCATTTCAGTCATACCATAAATTATCTTATATTTTAACAATTTTGTAACTCCTAAAGTTTTCTAAACCATCCTTTGATACCAACTATAAGGCCCTGGCCTTAAACATTACTTAATATTGAATTTAATGAATAATTCACATTGAGGATATTTTCAGGTTTAGAGTTTTAGAGAATTAGGACATAACTGTTACATCTCAAAAGATTACAAAGTAAACAATTCTACTGAGTTTCCATAGAATAAGAAACTCTTAAAAAAGAAACATGTCTAGTTCCATGTTTTATATAGCATGAATTTCCCTTGATCTCATCCTTGACCCTATTCCACATTAAGTCCTGTGAAAAACATTTCAAAAAAAACATGGGGTGAGCATAAAAATCTCAGTAAGGGATAAACAAAGAATGAAAACTGTTAGTTTTTCAAACATCATGTAAACCATGTATACTTTATCAAAGTAATACCTTCACCTTAATGATGTAGTAAAAACTCTTCACTGAATAAAATATCATTACATACCCTTTTGTAACCAAAGGATTACCATAAAACCCATATAAAGAAGACATAACATATAAAGGTAACGTGGGACATAAACATACATAAGTGGAATAACCATGCGGTCTACTTCCACACATATCACTTAATGGAATAGCCATACGACCAACTTCCATAAATACTTAATGGAATAGCCATACGGCCGACTTCCATATCCAATGCATTGGAGGTTATAACATAACCACCCGTCCTGGTATTCACGGTACCACCCGTCATATGGTTTATCACGTAACCACCCGTCAAATGTCAAAGTACCAATATAAAATCATAAAACATAAAACCAATATAAAGGAATGATAACATTTCCACATTTCAATCACAATATATCATTTAAATATATTGACATAATAGAATCCTTTATCAAAACCATTTTCAATACCAAAATACATAAAAGTGTATATGGTATTTATTTTATTATAAAAACATTTCGGCTTGGTGAGGAATCCAAAGACCAAATAATACTCGTGGTGGCGGAAAAGGTCATTGTCACCGTGTACGTTAAAAGAAACATTCCTTTTTTTAGTTTAGTAAAATGCTTCGTAGAAAAAGATTACTTTTGTATAAAAGTAAAAGTAAATGGGGTTTATACACCGTATAAAATATAGTTGTGTGTAAAACGAAACGTGCCTCAATGAAAGGAGATTGAGATGAAGTCCCTTACCTCGGGTTCGACTTGACTCGATCGTTCTTTAACATCCTGAATAATAAACTTGAGTTAATTTCTATTTTCTTGAGAACTTTTTTCAAGTTCATTATTCCTTTTATATCACCTATTTCCATGTTATAAACATTATGTAACCGTTTATGTAAATAATTTTTGTTTTGTCGATATTTGGTTCCTAAGTCGAAAGTGGACTTCTTACAATTACATGTTGTTCGTGTGGTCAAAGGTTCTTTATATCCAGAATGATATTCCTGATTTGGATATCATATATATCATATATATCTAGCATATACATGTATTTATAATATCACATAATCATTTAGAGGTAAGAAATGAAATGCACCGTTCATGGAGACGGTAAGCCGTACGTACGCATGAACGCTACTTTCATTTCTATGTCATATTAATGGAATTAAAACTAAATGAGAGGTATGTATATTTTAATTCCAGAATTATATTAATCATTTAGATATAACATACATCATATATATCCATTACATATATGTACTTATAATAGTACATTACATTTGGGGATAAGAAATGAAATGCACTGTTCATTGAGACGGTATGCCGTATGTACGCATGAACGCTAATTTAATTTCTATCTCATAATTTAATGGGAAGAAATAATAATGATATAGAGGTATATTATACTTCCTGTATAACATCATATATATTAACTTTAAATCCTTCCTTTATACGTCCCACATATGGCATTAATGACTCAAATCACTTTGAGGGGGCGGTAGTCCGCACTTCCTAAAATGAAATTATCGTGTTTACCCACAATGGAAACCATAAAGGTATAACACAAATGAAAAATACAGAAGCATAAGTGAAACATAAACATAATATATATCATATATAAATAGAGTGACATCTTAATGGCCACCATTAAAGGTGTTTAAAAGAAGATTGAACAATCATCGTTTCGTGAGGCAAAAATTCACCAACCACAGAAACAGTATGTTCTTTAACCATTATATGTTGATGTGTGTAAGTGTAGCTCGAATTATTATTATAAAAACATCCTAGTATATTTAAGATACTGTAGTTTTTACAAAATAGATGAATAAAAAGAGTTAAGGGGGTTGGAGAAGCAAAATAAAACAACAGAACACAAGTGAACACATTACCTCAAAATCGGGTAACTCTCTTAGATTTGAGCTCCAAGGCTTCCTTGGGAAGGCTTCTACGCAAAGTGAGGCTTCATGGAGTAAGAGAGGTATGTGAAAATACAAAATGGGCCGGGTTTGTCCGAGCCGAAGGCTTTGGAATTTTGGGTAAAGAGGTAGAGGTGGAGGCCTTTTATAAAGGGAGAGGAGGGGCACTCTTGGAAAGTAAAGAAAAGTTACTTTATATTAAAATGAGATTCGGATTTAAGAGGTCCCACATTGATATAATTATAGAATAAGGTGATAAGGGTTCTAAATATACCCATCCAATTGGTTTTGGACATGTTTTGGTCATAGATTTTACATTATCTTTTCATTTTATTTAAATCCTTTATTAATGAGGTAATCGCTGCATCATCATGATGTCATAACTAATTTAATATATTTTTTGTCTAAAAATTATAAAAAAACAATCATGATGTAGGAAATCTTTTTATCTTTCTAATTAATATTTATAGTCAAAAATATGACTTTTATAACCCCATGTAAAAATTGTTTTAGTAAAACATCTCATGTTTGTGTCATTTTCAGTTTAACATTTAATAAAAAGTTATTTATGTCATTTCCCAACCAATGTGGCTCCATGGGGTCCCCAAGATGACCCATGGATTTTCTTTGTCGGACATGACACACCCAATGAGGGTGAGACATGTGTCAATCTCATCTCATTTTATTAAAACATTATTTTTACCGTAAACTACACTAATAACCTCTAATCGCGATTAAACACTTAATAAGTTACTATTCACTAAAAATTATTTTAATCCCATTGAACCAAATTTTACTTCTTAATTACAACAATGTGTGTTGGATTTTTTAAAATCAAATAACATAAGTGAAAAAGTTTCATTTTAACGAAAAATCAGTTTCATTAACTACCACTTAGTGGTTTCACTATTCATAAAAAATTTAAGTTTTTCAGAACAATACCAAAACATCACCCTAAGCTATATTTGATATTCTGAATTAAAAAATGATGTCTATTTTACCAAATTAAAATCATATAAGTCACATTAATTAATTTAATAATTAATTCCCACTTTCATGACAAATAGCATGTTTTTATGAAACAATAAGTATCAAAAGATTGGCACTAGTTTAAGTCCAATTTCAAAGTGAAATTGATTCCAATGACCACCATTGGATTAAATGGTAAAAATATATTCTAATTTTACTTTAAAACCAATTAAAAAGATAACATTGTTATATAAATATATTAGATTAAAAAGAGGTTTTAAATTAAAATACAACATTTTTTCACTATTCATTAAAAAATGAACTTTATCGGAAAAATACCAAAAATTCACAAAAAGTAAATTTTGATGTCCCAATCATAAATAATAAGTTTATTTTGACAAAAATAGCATATATAATTGTCAAAAGATAGATTTAAAAATGGTTTGCCATAAAAAGGTAGTAAAACAATCTTTTAAAAATATTAGTGTATTTCATGCTTAAGATTGGATTTATTTTCATTTTAAGCCTCTAAAACACTATCTAATTCATTAATAGGCATAGATAAAAATATCTGTTATTCATTACATGGGATGTTACCGTATTTTATAGCCTATGATGAATATGACATTGAACAGAAAAGAATAATTATTTTTTCCAACATAAAATAAACTCTATTACAATAGAATTATATGGATTATAATTATTAATATAATATACATTATTATATGAAGTAATAAATTAAATATTCTTCTTTGAGAAAAAATATATTGTTAACTAACATACATTAAAATATATTTTTTATTTAAAATTTAAAATATATTATTTTTATAATTAATAATATATATAAATAATATATATATTTATAAATGAACAGTAATTCATACATTTAATAGGAAATATTTTGAATAAAACCCAAAATCATTTTGGACAAGAGTTTTTTTTTTTAAAAATTTATATTTCTGTTTGTAATGATTTTTATAATAATGAAATATATTAGTCAAAATTGATGAATAATTCTAATTAAATTTCTAGAAAATATAATCTATGAAATAAAATAACATTTTTCGTATATTATTTCAGGTGGAGTGAAATGATAATAAAATCATTTTGGTGATTAAAAACCATTTTTTTAAAAAAAATATGTTCAATGATTTTTTTGGAAATAAAATTAATTTATTTCATAAATAGGACTTTAATATTATATAATATATTGTCTCCCTATAACCAAAATAATCAATATTAGTAAACATGGTCAATTTATTTTATATCCAACAGAATTGATTAAATAGTAAAAATAATATCATAACTATAAGGGTTAAAAGGTTTACCCCAGGTATTTTATCTTATATATAATATTTAAAATATCACTAAAACGAGATTAAATCTAATTTTTTGAATATTTCATCCATACTATATTCTAAATGATAACAATTGTTCATTTTTCCCAATTCTCATGAAAATGAAATTATATTAAATTAGTGTTAATTTTATTTACAATGAAGCCACTCCCCCACATATAATTGGTATCATACTATTCTCATTATTCAAGACAACTTAATTACCTTTAATCAAAAAAATATCATTTCTCTATATTTTAAAAAACTGTATCCAACACCTATTGGGTTTTTCATTGAAAAATTATTATCCAACAATCTACATATTGTTTTTCAAATGTGACTATCCAAGGAAGTAGTCTATTTTATGATAATTTTTATTCATGTTTCTTTCATGTTAAATGTCAAATGAAAATATTACATAAACATTGAAATATAAATATATATTATTATTTATTGTTCTTAATATTTTTATTTTAATTGTAAAATCAATTTTTTTCTAGTTTCTATATAATTAAACCCTAATGTTACATTCTTGAGTACGTGTAGACTTATGCCTCTACAATGCAATGTAATTCATTTTTCCTAACAACTTCTAAATTTTTGTTTTATGAATTGGGTTAATGAATATATATGTTATAAATTATATAATTATGACTATGTCAATACCTAATATCATTTAACATCTATTAGATCTATTTAATAAAAAAATTATAGGTTTTATTGTACACACGTAAGAAATTCTACATCACAATGTGATGTAAGAAATTTATCATTAAATTATTATTTATAATTTAAATAATAATTAAACAGTAAATATAAATTAAATTTATAAAATTATTATTATTATGAATCAATTAACATGGTGTCACAAGTAAA